>JBCGBO010000018.1:0-1200000 GCA_039657385.1 Citrus x changshan-huyou
TGGGGGGTGGAGCTGGCCAACTTCGTCCGCCGGACTCGGAATGCCGCGAGACTTTGCGACGGGCCTCCGTGTGCCAAAAATAGGCCGCGGATAAAGCCGCGCCCAAAAATAACCCCCCGAAGGCCGGGGCGCCAAGTTCGTCCAGCGGAAAAAGGCCACAAAAATGGGTGGGCTATAGCCTTGGGGGGTTGGATTGGCCAACTTCGTCCGCCGGACTCGGAATGCCGTGAGACTTTGCGAGGGGCCTCCGTGTGCCAAAACTAGGCTGCGGGCAAAGCCGCGCCCAAAAATAACCCCCCGAAGGCCGGGGCGCCAAGTTCGTCCATCGGAAAAAGGCCACAAAAACGGGTGGGCTATAGGCTTGGAGTGTGGGGCCGGCGAAATTCGTCCGCCGGACTCGGAATGCCGCGAGACTTTGGGAGGGGCCTCCGTGTGCCAAAAATAGGCCGCGGGCAAAGCCGCAACCAAAAATAACTGCCCGATGGCCGGGGTGCCAAGTTCGTCCAGCGGAAAAAGGCCACAAAAACGGGTGGGCTATAGCCTTGGGGGGTGTGGCTGGCCAACTTCGTCCGCCGGACTCGGAATGCCGCGAGACTTTGCGAGGGGCCTCGTAGTGCCAAAAATAGGCCACGGGCAAAGCCGCGCCCAAAAATAACCGTCCGAAGGCCGGGGCGCAAAGTTCGTCCAGCGGAGAAAGGCCACAAAAACGGGTGGGCTATAGCCTTGGGGGGTGGGGCTGGCCCACTTCGTCCGCCGGACTCGGAATGCCGCGAGACTTTGCGAGGGGCCTCCGTGTGCCAAAAATAGGCCGCGGGCAAAGCCGCGCCCAAAAAAAACCACCCGAAGGCCGGGGCGCCAAGTTCGTCCAGCGGAAAAAGGCCCCAAAATAGGGTGGGCTATAGCCTTGGGTGGTGGGGCTGGCCAACTTCGTCCACCGGACTTGGAATGCCGCGAGACATTGCAAGGGGCCTCCATGTGCCAAAAATAGGCCGCGGCCAAAGCCGCACCCAAAAATAACCGCCCGAAGGCCGGGGCGCAAAGTTCGTCCAGCGGAAAAAGGCCACAAAAACGGGTGGGCTATAGCCTTGCGGGGTGGGGCTGGCCCACTTCGTCCGCCGGACTCGGAATGCCGTGAGACTTTGCGAGGGGTCTCCGTGTGCCAAAAATAGGCCGCGGGCAAAGCCGCGCCCAAAAATAACCGCCCGAAGGCCGGGGCGCCAAGTTCGTCCAGCGGAAAAAGGCCACAAAAACGGGTGGGCTATAGGCTGGGGGGGTGGGGCTGGCCAAGTTCGTCCGCCGGACTCGGAATGCCGCGAGACTTTTCGAGGGGCCTCCGTGTGCCAAAAATAGGCCACGGGCAAAGCCACGCCCAAAAATAACCGCACGAAGGCCGGGGCGCCGAGTTCGTCCAGCGGAAAAAGGCAACAAAAACGGGTTGGCTATAGCCTTGGGGGGTGGGCCTGGCCCAATTCGTCCGCCGGACTCGGAATGCCGCGAGACTTTGCGACGGGCCTCCGTGTGCCAAAAATAGGCCGCGGGCAAAGCCGCGCCCAAAAAAAACCACCCGAAGGCCGGGGCGCCAAGTTCGTCCAGCGGAAAAAGGCCACAAAAACGGGAGGACTATAGCCTTGGGGGGTGGGGCTGGCCAACTTCGTCCGCCGGGTTCGGAATGCCGCGAGACTCTGCGAGGGGCCTCCGTATGCCAAAAAATGGCCGCGGGCAAAGCTGCGCCCAAAAATAACCGCCCGAAGGCCGGGGCGCCGAGTTCGTCCAGCGGAAAAATGCCACAAAAACGGGTGGGCTATAGCCTTTGGGGGTGGGGCTGGCGAACTTCGTCCGCCGGACTCGGAATGAAGGGAGACTTTGCGAGGGGCCTCCGTGTGCCAAAACTAGGCTGCGGGCAAAGGCGCGCACAAAAATAACCGCCCGAAGGCCGGGGCGCAAAGTTCGTCCAGCGGAAAAAGGCCACAAAAACGGGTGGGCTATAGCGTTGGGGGGTGGGGCTGGCCAACTTCGTCCGCCGGACTCGGAATGCCACGAGACTTTGGGAGGGGCCTCCGTGTGCCAAAAATAGGCCGCGGGCAAAGCCGCGCCCAAAAATAACCGTCCGAAGGCCGGGGCGCCAAGTTCGTCCAGCGGAGAAAGGCCACAAAAACGGGTGGGCTATAGCCTTGGGGGGTGGGGCTGGCCCACTTCGTCCGCCGGACTCGGAATGCCGCGAGACTTTGCGAGGGGCATCCGTGTGCCAAAAATAGGCCGCGGGCAAAGCCGCGCCCAAAAAAAACCGCCCGAAGGCCGGGGCGCCAAGTTCGTCCAGCGGAAAAAGGCCACAAAAACGGGTGGGCTATAGCCTTGGGGGGTGGGGCTGGCCAACTTCGTCCGCCGGACTCGGAATGCCGCGAGACTTTGCGAGGGGCCTCCGTGTGCCAAAAATAGGCCGCGGGCAAAGCCGTGCCCAAAAATAACCGCCCGAAGGCCGGGGCGCCAAGTTCGTCCAGCGGAAAAAAGCCACAAAAACGGGTGGGCTATAGCCTTGGGGGGTGGGGCTGGCCCACTTCGTCCGCCGGACTCGGAATGGCGCGAGAATTTGCGAGGGGCCTCTGTGTGCCAAATATAGGCCGCGGACAAAGCCGCGCCCAAAAATAACCGCCCGAAGGCCGGGGCGCCAAGTTCGTCCAGCGGAAAAAGGCCACAAAAACGGGTGGGCTATAGCCTTGGGGGGTGGGGCTGGCCCGCTTCGTCCGCCGGACTCGGAATGCCGCGAGACTTTACGAGGGGGTCTCCGTGTGATAAAAATAGGCCGCGGGCAAAGCCACGCCCAAAATAACCGCCCAAAGGCCGGGGCGCCAAGTTCGTCCAGCGGAAAAAGGCCACAAAAACGGGTGGACTATAGCCTTGGGGGGTGGGGCTGGCCAACTTTGTCCGCCGGACTCGGAATGCCGCGAGGCTTTGCAATGGGCCTCCGTGTGCCAATAATAGGCCGCGGGCAAAGCCACGCCCAAAAATAACCGCCCGAAGGCCGGGGCGCCAAGTTCGTCCAGCGGAAAAAGGCCACAAAAACGGGTGGACTATAGCCTTGGGGGGTGGAGCTGGCCAACTTCGTCCGCCGGACTCGGAATCCCACGAGACTTTGCGAGGGGCCTCCGTGTGCCAAAAATTGGCCGCGGGCAAAGCCGCGCCCAAAAACAACTGCCCGAAGGCTGGGGCGCCAAGTTCATCCAGCGGAAAAAGGCCACAAAAACGGGTTGGCTGTAGCCTTGGGGGGTAGGGCCGGCCCACTTCGTCCGCCGGACTCGGAATGCCGCGAGACTTTGCGAGGGGCCTCCGTGTGCCAAAAATAGGCCGCGGGCAAAGCCGCGCCCAAAAAAAACCGCCCGAAGGCCGGGGCGCCAAGTTCGTCCAGCGGAAAAAGGTCACAAAAACGGGTGGGCTATAGCCTTGAGGTTGGGGCTGGCCAACCTCGTCCGCCGGACTCGGAATGCCGCGAGACTTTGCGAGGGGCCTCCGTGTACCAAAAATAGGCCGCCGGCAAAGCGGCGCCCAAAAATAACTGCCCGAAGGCGGGGGCGCTAAGTTCGTCCAGCGGAAAAAGGCCACAAAAACGGGTGGGCTATAGCCTTGGGGGGTGGGGCTGGCCAACTTCGTCCGCCGGACTCGGAATGCCGCGAGACCTTGCGAGGGGCCTCTGTGTGCCAAAAATAGGCCGCGGGCAAAGCGGCGCCCAAAAATAACCGCCCGAAGGCCGGGGCGCCAAGTTCATCCAGCGGAAAAAGGCCACAAAAACGGGTGGACTATAGCCTTGGGGGGTGGGGCTGGCCAACTTCGTCCGCCGGACTCGGAATGCCGCGAGGCTTTGCAATGGGCCTCCGTGTGCCAAAAATAGGCCGCGGGCAAAGCCACGCCGAAAAATGACCGCCCGAAGGCCGGGGCGCCAAGTTCGTCCAGCGGAAAAAGGCCACAAAAACGGGTGGGCTATAGCCTTGGGGGGTGGGGCTGGCCAACTTCGTCCGCCGGACTCGGAATGCCGCGAGACTTTGGGAGGGGCCTCCGTGTGCCAAAAATAGGCCGCGGGCAAAGCCGCGCCCAAAAATAACCGCCCGAAGGCCGGGGCGCCAAGTTCGTCCAGCGGAAAAAGGCCACAAAAACGGGTGGGCTATAGGCTGGGGGGGTGGGGCTGGCCAAGTTCGTCCGCCGGACTCGGAATGCCGCGAGACTTTTCGAGGGGCCTCCGTGTGCCAAAAATAGGCCACGGGCAAAGCCACGCCCAAAAATAACCGCACGAAGGCCGGGGCGCCGAGTTCGTCCAGCGGAAAAAGGCAACAAAAACGGGTTGGCTATAGCCTTGGGGGGTGGGCCTGGCCCAATTCGTCCGCCGGACTCGGAATGCCGCGAGACTTTGCGAGGGGCCTCCGTGTGCCAAAAATAGGCCGCGGGCAAAGCCGCGCCCAAAAAAAACCACCCGAAGGCCGGGGCGCCAAGTTCGTCCAGCGGAAAAAGGCCACAAAAACGGGAGGACTATAGCCTTGGGGGGTGGGGCTGGCCAACTTCGTCCGCCGGGCTCGGAATGCCGCGAGACTCTGCGAGGGGCCTCCGTATGCCAAAAAATGGCCGCGGGCAAAGCTGCGCCCAAAAATAACCGCCCGAAGGCCGGGGCGCCGAGTTCGTCCAGCGGAAAAATGCCACAAAAACGGGTGGGCTATAGCCTTGGGGGGTGGGGCTGGCCAACTTCGTCCGCCGGACTCGGAATGAAGGGAGACTTTGCGAGGGGCCTCCGTGTGCCAAAACTAGGCTGCGGGCAAAGGCGCGCACAAAAATAACCGCCCGAAGGCCGGGGCGCAAAGTTCGTCCAGCGGAAAAAGGCCACAAAAACGGGTGGGCTATAGCGTTGGGGGGTGGGGCTGGCCAACTTCGTCCGCCGGACTCGGAATGCCACGAGACTCTGCGAGGGGCCTCCGTATGCCAAAAAATGGCCGCGGGCAAAGCTGCGCCCAAAAATAACCGCCCGGAGGCCAGGGCGCCAAAATCGTCCAGCGGAAAAAGGCCACAAAAACGGGTGGGCTATAGCCTTGGGGCGTGGGGCAGGCCCACTTTGTCCGCGGGACTCGGAATGCCGCGAGACTTTGCGAGCGGCCTCCATGTGCCAAAAATAGGCTGCGGTCAAAGGCGCGCATAAAATAACCGCCCTAAGGCCGGGGCGCCAAGTTCGTCCAGCGGAAAAAGGCCACAAAAACGGGTGGGCTATAGCCTTGGGGGGTGGGGCTGGCCAACTTCGTCCGCCGGACTCGGAATGCCGCGAGACTTTGCGAGGGGCCTCCGTGTGCCAAAAATAGGCCGCGGGCAAAGCCGTGCCCAAAAATAACCGCCCGAAGGCCGGGGCGCCAAGTTCGTCCAGCGGAAAAAAGCCACAATAACGGGTGGGCTATAGCCTTGGGGGGTGGGGCTGGCCCACTTCGTCCGCCGGACTCGGAATGGCGCGAGAATTTGCGAGGGGCCTCTGTGTGCCAAATATAGGCCGCGGACAAAGCCGCCCCCAAAAATAACCGCCCGAAGGCCGGGGCGCCAAGTTCGTCCAGCGGAAAAAGGCCACAAAAACGGGTGGGCTATAGCCTTGGGGGGTGGGGCTGGCCCGCTTCGTCCGCCGGACTCGGAATGCCGCGAGACTTAACGAGGGGGTCTCCGTGTGATAAAAATAGGCCGCGGGCAAAGCCACGCCCAAAATAACCGCCCAAAGGCCGGGGCGCCAAGTTCGTCCAGCGGAAAAAGGCCACAAAAACGGGTGGACTATAGCCTTGGGGGGTGGGGCTGGCCAACTTTGTCCGCCGGACTCGGAATGCCGCGAGGCTTTGCAATGGGCCTCCGTGTGCCAAAAATAGGCCGCGGGCAAAGCCACGCCCAAAAATAACCGCCCGAAGGCCGGGGCGCCAAATTCGTCCAGCGGAAAAAGGCCACAAAAACGGGTGGGCTATAGCCTTGGGGGGTGGGGCTGGCCCACTTCGTCCGCCGGACTCGGAATGGCGCGAGACTTTGCGAGGGGCCTCCGTGTGCCAAATATAGGCCGCGGACAAAGCCACGCCCAAAAATAACCGCCCGAAGGCCGGGGCGCCAAGTTCGTCCAGCGGAAAAAGGCCACAAAAACGGGTGGACTATAGCCTTGGGGGGTGGAGCTGGCCAACTTCGTCCGCCGGACTCGGAATCCCACGAGACTTTGCGAGGTGCCTCCGTGTGCCAAAAATAGGCCGCGGACAAAGCCGCGCCCAAAAATAACCGCCCGAAGGCCGGGGCGCCAAGTTCGTCCAGCGGAAAAAGGCCACAAAAATGGGTGGGCTATAGCCTTGGGGGGTTGGATTGGACAACTTCGTCCGCCGGACTCGGAATGCCGTGAGACTTTGCGAGGGGCCTCCGTGCGCCAAAACTAGGCTGCGGGCAAAGCCGTACCCAAAAATAACCGCCCGAAGGCCGGGGCGCAAAGTTCGTCCATCGGAAAAAGGCCACAAAAACGGGTGGGCTATAGGCTTGGGGGGTGGGGTTGGCGAAATTCGTCCGCCGGACTCGGAATGCCGCGAGACTTTGCGAGGGGCCTCCGTGTGCCAAAAATAGGCCGCGGGCAAAGCCGCGCACAAAAATAACCGCCCGAAGGCCGGGTCGCCGAGTTCGTCCAGCGGAAAAAGGCCACAAAAACGGGTGGGCTATAGCCTTGGGGGGTGGGGCTGGCCAACTACGTCCGCCGGACTCGGATTGCCGCGAGACTTTGCGAGGGGCCTCCGTGTGGCAAAAATAGGCCGCGGGATAAGCCACGCCCAAAAATAACCGCACGAAGGCCGTGGCGCCGAGTTCGTCCAGCGGAAAAAGGCCACAAAAACGGGTGGGCTACAGCCTTGGGGGGTGGGGCTGGCCAACTTCGTCCGCCAAACTCGGAATCCCGCGAGACTTTGGGAGGGGCCTCCGTGTGCCAAAAATAGGCCGTGGGCAAAGCCGCAACCAAAAATAACCGCCCGATGGCCGGGGTGCCAAGTTCGTCCAGCGGAAAAAGGCCACAAAAACGGGTGGGCTATAGCCTTGGGGGGTGTGGCTGGCCAACTTCGTCCGCCGGACTCGGAATGCCGCGAGACTTTACGAGGGGCCTCCGAGTGCCAAAAATAGGCGGCGGGCAAAGCCGCGCCCAAAAATAACCGTCCGAAGGCCGGGACGCCAAGTTCGTCCAGCGGAGAAAGGCCACAAAAACGGGTGGGCTATAGCCTTGGGGGGTGGGGCTGGCCCACTTCGTCCGCCGGACTCGGAATGCCGCGAGACTTTGCGAGGGGCCTCCGTGTGCCAAAAATAGGCCGCGGGCAAAGCCGCGCCCAAAAAAAACCACCCGAAGGCCGGGGCGCCAAGTTCGTCCAGCGGAAAAAGGCCACAAAAACGGGAGGGCTATAGCCTTGGGGGGTGGGGCTGGCCCACTTCGTCCGCCGGACTCGGAATGCCGCGAGACTTTGCGAGGGGCCTCCGTGTGCCAAAAATAGGCCGCGGGCAAAGCCGCGCACAAAAATAACCGCCCGAAGGCCGGGTCGCCGAGTTCGTCCAGCGGAAAAAGGCCACAAAAATGGGTGGGCTATAGCCTTGGGGGGTGGGGCTGGCCAACTTCGTCCGCCGGACTCGGATTGCCGCGAGACTTTGCGAGGGGCCTCCGTGTGCCAAAAATAGGCCGCGGGCAAAGCCACGCCCAAAAATAGCCGCACGAAGGCCGGGGCGCCGAGTTCGTCCAGCGGAAAAAGGCCACAAAAACGGGTGGGCTATAGCCTTGGGGGGTGGGGCTGGCCAACTTCGTCCGCCGGACTCGGAATGCCGCGAGACTTTGGGAGGGGCCTCCGTGTGCCAAAAATAGGCCGCGGGCAAAGCCACGCCCAAAAATAACCGCACGAAGGCCGGGGCGCCGAGTTCGTCCAGCGGAAAAAGGCCACAAAAACGGGTGGGCTATAGCCTTGGGGGGTGGGGCTGGCCAACTTCGTCCGCCGGACTCGGAATGCCGCGAGACTTTGGGAGCGGCCTCCGTGTGCCAAAAATAGGCCGCGGGCAAAGCCGCGTCCAAAAATAACCGCCCGAAGGCCGGGGCGCCAAGTTCGTCCAGCGGAAAAAGGCCACAAAAACGGGTGGGCTATAGCCTTGTGGGGTGGGGCTGGCCAACTTCGTCCGCCGGACTCGGAATGCCGCGAAACTTTGCGAGGGGCCTCTGCATGCCAAAAATAGGCCGCGGGGAAAGCCGCGCCAAAAAATAACCCCCAGAAGGCCGGGGAGCCAAGTTCGTCCACCGGAAAAAGGCCACAAAAATGGGTGGGCTATAGCCTTGGGGGGTGGGGCTGGCCAACTTCGTCCGCCGGGCTCGGAATGCCGCGAGACTCTGCGAGGGGCCTCCGTATGCCAAAAAATGGCGGCGGGCAATGCTACGCCCAAAAATAACCGCCCGGAGGCTGGGGCGCCAAGTTCGTCCAGCGGAAAAAGGCCACAAAAACGGGTGGGGTATAGCCTTGGGAGGTGGGGCTGGCCAACTTCCTCCGCCGGACTCGGAATGAAGCGAGACTTTGCGAGGGGCCTCCGTGTGCCAAAAATAGGCTGCGGACAAAGCCGCGCACAAAAATAACCGCCCGAAGGCTGGGGCGCCAAGTTCGTCCAGCGGAAAAAGGCCACAAAAACGGGTGGGGTATAGCCTTGGGAGGTGGGGCTGGCCAACTTCTTCCGCCGGACTCGGAATGAAGCGAGACTTTGCGAGGGGCCTCCGTGTGCCAAAAATAGGGTGCGGACAAAGCCGCGCACAAAAATAACAGCCCGAAGGCCGGGGCGCCAAGTTCGTCCAGCGGAAAAAGGCCACAAAAACGGGTGGGCTATAGCGTTGGGGGGTGGGGCTGGCCAACTTCGTACGCCGGACTCGGAATGCCACGAGACTCTGCGAGGGGCCTCCGTATGCCAAAAAATGGCCGCGGGCAAAGCTGCGCCCAAAAATAACCGCCCGGAGGCCAGGGCGCCAAGTTCGTCCAGCGGAAAAAGGCCACAAAAACGGGTGGGCTATAGCCTTGGGGCGTGGGGCAGGCCCACTTCGTCCGCGGGACTCGGAATGCCGCGAGACTTTGCGAGGGGCCTCCATGTGCCAAAAATAGGCTGCGGGCAAAGGCGCGCACAAAAATAACCGCCCTAAGGCCGGGGCGCCAAGTTCGTCCAGCGGAAAAAGGCCACAAAAACGGGTGGGCTATAGCCTTGGGGCGTGGGGCTGGCCCACTTCGTCCGCCGGACTCGGAATGCCGCGAGACTTTGCGAGGGGGCTCCGTGTGCCAAAAATAGGCCGCGGGCAAAGCCGCGCCCAAAAATAACCGCCCGAAGGCCGGGGCGCCAAGTTCGTCCAGCGGAAAAAGGCCACAAAAACGGGTGGGCTATAGCCTTGGGGGGTGGGGCTGGCCAACTTCGTCCGCCGGACTCGGAATGCCGCGAGACTTTGCGAGGGGGCTCCGTGTGCCAAAAATAGGCCGCGGGCGAAGCCGCGCCCAAAAATAACCGCCCGAAGGCCGGGGCGCCAAGTTCGTCCAGCGGAAAAAGGCCACAAAAACGGGTGGGCTATAGCCTTGGGGGGTTGGGCTGGCCAACTTCGTCCGCCGGACTCGGAATGCCACGAGACTCTGCGAGTGGCCTCCGTGTGCCAAAAATAGGCCGCGGCCAAAGCCGCGCCCAAAAATAACCGCCCGAAGGCCGGGGCGCCGAGTTCGTCCAGCGGAAAAAGGCCACAAAAACGGGTGGGCTATAGCCTTGGGGGGTGGGGCTGGCCAACTTCGTCCGCCGGACTCGGAATGCCGCGAGACTCTGCGAGGGGCCTCCGTGTGCCAAAAATAGGCCGCGGGCAAAGCCGCGTCCAAAAATAACCGCCCGAAGGCCGGGGCGCCAAGTTCGTCCAGCGGAAAAAGGCCACAAAAACGGGTGGGCTATAGCCTTGTGGGGTGGGGCTGGCCAACTTCGTCCGCCGGACTCGGAATGCCGCGAAACTTTGCGAGGGGCCTCTGCATGCCAAAAATAGGCCGCGGGGAAAGCCGCGCCAAAAAATAACCCCCAGAAGGCCGGGGCGCCAAGTTCGTCCACCGGAAAAAGGCCACAAAAATGGGTGGGCTATAGCCTTGGGGGGTGGGGCTGGCCAACTTCGTCCGCCGGGCTCGGAATGCCGCGAGACTCTGCGAGGGGCCTCCGTATGCCAAAAAATGGCGGCGGGCAATGCTACGCCCAAAAATAACCGCCCGGAGGCCGGGGCGCCAAGTTCGTCCAGCGGAAAAAGGCCACAAAAACGGGTGGGGTATAGCCTTGGGAGGTGGGGCTGGCCAACTTCATCCGCCGGACTCGGAATGAAGCGAGACTTTGCGAGGGGCCTCCGTGTGCCAAAAATAGGCTGCGGACAAAGCCGCGCACAAAAATAACAGCCCGAAGGCCGGGGCGCCAAGTTCGTCCAGCGGAAAAAGGCCACAAAAACGGGTGGGCTATAGCGTTGGGGGGTGGGGCTGGCCAACTTCGTCCGCCGGACTCGGAATGCCACGAGACTCTGCGAGGGGCCTCCGTATGCCAAAAAATGGCCGCGGGCAAAGCTGCGCCCAAAAATAACCGCCCGGAAGCCAGGGCGCCAAGTTCGTCCAGCGGAAAAAGGCCACAAAAACGGGTGGGCTATTGCCTTGGGGCGTGGGGCTGGCCCACTTCGTCCGCGGGACTCGGAATGCCGCGAGACTTTGCGAGGGGCCTCCATGTGCCAAAAATAGGCTGCGGGCAAAGGCGCGCACAAAAATAACCGCCCTAAGGCTGGGGCGCCAAGTTCGTCCAGCGGAAAAAGGCCACAAAAACGGGTGGGCTATAGCCTTGGGGCGTGGGGCTGGCCCACTTCGTCCGCCGGACTCGGAATGCCGCGAGACTTTGCGAGGGGGCTCCGTGTGCCAAAAATAGGCCGCGGGCAAAGCCGCGCCCAAAAATAACCGCCCGAAGGCCGGGGCGCCAAGTTCGTCCAGCGGAAAAAGGCCACAAAAACGGGTGGGCTATAGCCTTGGGGGGTGGGGCTGGCCAACTTCGTCCGCCGGACTCGGAATGCCGCGAGACTTTGCGAGGGGGCTCCGTGTGCCAAAAATAGGCCGCGGGCAAAGCCGCGCCCAAAAATAACCGCCCGAAGGCCGGGGCGCCAAGTTCGTCCAGCGGAAAAAGGCCACAAAAACGGGTGGGCTATAGCCTTGGGGGGTTGGGCTGGCCAACTTCGTCCGCCGGACTCGGAATGCCACGAGACTCTGCGAGTGGCCTCCGTGTGCCAAAAATAGGCCGCGGGCAAAGCCGCGCCCAAAAATAACCGCCCGAAGGCCGGGGCGCCAAGTTCGTCCAGCGGAAAAAGGCCACAAAAACGGGTGGGCTATAGCCTTGGGGGGTGGGGCTGGCCAACTTCGTCCGCCGGACTCGGAATGCCGCGAGACTCTGTGAGGGGCCTCCGTGTGCCAAAAATAGGCCGCGGGCAAAGCCGCGTCCAAAAATAACCGCCCGAAGGCCGGGGCGCCAAGTTCGTCCAGCGGAAAAAGGCCACAAAAACGGGTGGGCTATAGCCTTGTGGGGTGGGGCTGGCCAACTTCGTCCGCCGGACTCGGAATGCCGCGAAACTTTGCGAGGGGCCTCTGCATGCCAAAAATAGGCCGCGGGGAAAGCCGCGCCAAAAAATAACCCCCAGAAGGCCGGGGCGCCAAGTTCGTCCACCGGAAAAAGGCCACAAAAATGGGTGGGCTATAGCCTTGGGGGGTGGGGCTGGCCAACTTCGTCCGCCGGGCTCGGAATGCCGCGAGACTCTGCGAGGGGCCTCCGTATGCCAAAAAATGGCGGCGGGCAATGCTACGCCCAAAAATAACCGCCCGGAGGCCGGGGCGCCAAGTTCGTCCTGCGGAAAAAGGCCACAAAAACGGGTGGGCTATAGCCTTGGGGCGTGGGGCTCGCCCACTTCGTCCGCCGGACTCGGAATGCCGCGAGACTTTGCGAGGGGGCTCCGTGTGCCAAAAATAGGCCGCGGGCAAAGCCGCGCCCAAAAATAACCGCCCGAAGGCCGGGGCGCCAAGTTCGTCCAGCGGAAAAAGGCCACAAAAACGGGTGGGCTATAGCCTTGGGGGGTGGGGCTGGCCAACTTCGTCCGCCGGACTCGGAATGCCGCGAGACTTTGCGAGGGGGCTCCGTGTGCCAAAAATAGGCCGCGGGCAAAGCCGCGCCCAAAAATAACCGCCCGAAGGCCGGGGCGCCAAGTTCGTCCAGCGGAAAAAGGCCACAAAAACGGATGGGCTATAGCCTTGGGGGGTTGGGCTGGCCAACTTCGTCCGCCGGACTCGGAATGCCACGAGACTCTGCGAGTGGCCTCCGTGTGCCAAAAATAGGCCGCGGGCAAAGCCGCGCCCAAAAATAACCGCCCGAAGGCCGGGGCGCCAAGTTCGTCCAGCGGAAAAAGGCCACAAAAACGGGTGGGCTATAGCCTTGGGGGGTGGGGCTGGCCAACTTCGTCCGCCGGACTCGGAATGCCGCGAGACTCTGTGAGGGGCCTCCGTGTGCCAAAAATAGGCCGCGGGCAAAGCCGCGTCCAAAAATAACTGCCCGAAGGCCGGGGCGCCAAGTTCGTCCAGCGGAAAAAGGCCACAAAAACGGGTGGGCTATAGCCTTGTGGGGTGGGGCTGGCCAACTTCGTCCGCCGGACTCGGAATGCCGTGAAACTTTGCGAGGGGCCTCTGCATGCCAAAAATAGGCCGCGGGGAAAGCCGCGCCAAAAAATAACCCCCAGAAGGCCGGGGCGCCAAGTTCGTCCACCGGAAAAAGGCCACAAAAATGGGTGGGCTATAGCCTTGGGGGGTGGGGCTGGCCAACTTCGTCCGCCGGGCTCGGAATGCCGCGAGACTCTGCGAGGGGCCTCCGTATGCCAAAAAATGGCGGCGGGCAATGCTACGCCCAAAAATAACCGCCCGGAGGCCGGGGCGCCAAGTTCGTCCAGCGGAAAAAGGCCACAAAAACGGGTGGGGTATAGCCTTGGGAGGTGGGGCTGGCCAACTTCATCCGCCGGACTCGGAATGAAGCGAGACTTTGCGAGGGGCCTCCGTGTGCCAAAAATAGGCTGCGGACAAAGCCGCGCACAAAAATAACCGCCCGAAGGCTGGGGCGCCAAGTTCGTCCAGCGGAAAAAGGCCACAAAAACGGGTGGGCTATAGCCTTGGGGGGTGGGGCTGGCCAACTTCGTATGCCGGACTCGGAATGCCGTGAGACTCTGCGAGGGGCCTCCGTGTACCAAAAATAGGCCGCGGGCAAAGCCGCGCCTAAAAATAACCGCCCGAAGGCCGGGGCGCCAAGTTCGTCCAGCGGAAAAAGGCCACAAAAACGGGTGGGCTATAGCCTTGGGGGGTGGGGCTGGCCAACTTCGTCCGCCGGACTCGGAATGCCGCGAGGATTTCCGAGGGGCCTCCGTGTGACAAAAATAGGACGCGGGCAAAGGCCGCGCCCAAGAATAACTGCCCGAATGCCGGGGCGCCAAGTTCGTCCAGCAGAAAAAGGCCACAAAAACGGGTGGCCTATAGCCTTGGGGGGTGGGGCTGGCCAACTTCGTCTGCCGGACTCGGAACGCCGCGAGACTTTACGAGGGGCCTCCGTTTGCCAAAATTAGGCCGCGGGCAAAGCCGCGCCCAAAAATAACCGCCCGAAGGCCGGGGCGCCAAGTTCGTCCAGCGGAAAAAGGCCACAAAACCGGGTGGGCTATAGCCTTGGGGGGTGGGGCTGGCCAACTTCGTCCGCCGGACTCGGAATGCCACGAGACTTTGCGAGGGGCCTCCGTGTGCCAAAAATAGGCCGGGGGCAAAGCCGTGGCCAAAAATAACTGCCCGAAGGCCGGGGCGCGAAGTTCGTCCAGAGGAAAAAGGCCACAAAAACGGGTGGGCTATAGCCTTGGGGGGTGGGGCTGGCCAACTTCGTCCGCCGGACTCGGAAAGCCGCGAGACTTTGCGAGGGACCTCCGTGTGCCAAAAATAGGCCGGGGACAAAGCCGCGCCCAAAAATAACCGCCCGAAGGCCGGGGCGCTAAGTTCGTCCAGCGGAAAAAGGCCACAAAAACGGGTGGGCTATAGCCTTGGGGGGTGGGGCTGGCCAACTTCGTCCGCCGGACTCGGAATGCCACGAGACTCTGCGAGTGGCCTCCGTGTGCCAAAAATAGGCCGCGGGCAAAGCCGCCCCCAAAAATAACCGCCCGAAGGCCGGGGCGCCAAGTTCGTCCAGCGGAAAAAGGCCACAAAAACGGGTGGGCTATAGCCTTGGGGGGTGGGGCTGGCCAACTTCGTCCGCCGGACTCGGAATGCCGCGAGACTCTGTGAGGGGCCTCCATGTGCCAAAAATAGGCCGCGGGCAAAGCCGCGTCCAAAAATAACCGCCCGAAGGCCGGGGCGCCAAGTTCGTCCAGCGGAAAAAGGCCACAAAAACGGGTGGGCTATAGCCTTGTGGGGTGGGGCTGGCCAACTTCGTCCGCCGGACTCGGAATGCCGCGAAACTTTACGAGGGGCCTCTGCATGCCAAAAATAGGCCGCGGGGAAAGCCGCGCCAAAAAATAACCCCCAGAAGGCCGGGGCGCCAAGTTCGTCCACCGGAAAAAGGCCACAAAAATGGGTGGGCTATAGCCTTGGGGGGTGGGGCTGGCCAACTTCGTCCGCCGGGCTCGGAATGCCGCGAGACTCTGCGAGGGGCCTCCGTATGCCAAAAAATGGCGGCGGGCAATGCTACGCCCAAAAATAACCGCCCGGAGGCCGGGGCGCCAAGTTCGTCCAGCGGAAAAAGGCCACAAAAACGGGTGGGGTATAGCCTTGGGAGGTGGGGCTGGCCAACTTCATCCGCCGGACTCGGAATGAAGCGAGACTTTGCGAGGGGCCTCCGTGTGCCAAAAATAGGCTGCGGACAAAGCCGCGCACAAAAATAACCGCCCGAAGGCTGGGGCGCCAAGTTCGTCCAGCGGAAAAAGGCCACAAAAACGGGTGGGCAATAGCCTTGGGGGGTGGGGCTGGCCAACTTCGTCCGCCGGACTCGGAATGCCGCGAGACCCTGCGAGGGGCCTCCGTGTGCCAATAATAGGCCGCGGGTAAAGCCGCGCCCAAAAATAACCGACCGAAGGCCGGGGCGCCAAGTTCGTCCAGCGGAAAAAGGCCACAAAAACGGGTGGGCTATAGCCTTGGGAGGTGGGGCTGGCCAACTTCGTCCGCCAAACTCGGAATGCCGCAAGACCTTGCGAGGGGCCTCCGTGTGCCAAAAATAGGCTGCGGGCAAATCCGCGCCCAAAAATAACCGCCCGAAGGCCGGGGCGCCAAGTTCGTCCAGCGGAAAAAGGCCACAAAAACGGGTGGGCAATAGCCTTGGGGGGTGGGGCTGACCAACTTCGTCCGCCGGACTCGGAATACCGCGAGACCCTGCGAGGGGCCTCCGTGTGCCAATAATAGGCCGCGGGTAAAGCCGCGCCCAAAAATAACCGACCGAAGGCCGGGGCGCCAAGTTCGTCCAGCGGAAAAAGGCCACAAAAACGGGTGGGCTATAGCCTTGGGAGGTGGGGCTGGCCAACTTCGTCCGCCAAACTCGGAATGCCGCAAGACCTTGCGAGGGGCCTCCGTGTGCCAAAAATAGGCTGCGGGCAAATCCGCGCCCAAAAATAACCACCCGAAGGCCGGGGCGCCAAGTTCGTCCAGCGGAAAAAGGCCACAAAAACGGGTGGGCAATAGCCTTGGGGGGTGGGGCTGGCCAACTTCGTCCGCCGGACTCGGAATACCGCGATACCTTGCGAGGGGCCTCCGTGTGCCAAAAATAGGCTGCGGGCAAAGCTTCGCCCCAAAATAACCGCCCGAAGGCCGGGCCGCCAAGTTCGTCCAGCGGAAAAAGGCCACAAAAACGGGTGGGCTATAGCCTTGGGGGGTGGGGCTGGCCAACTTCGTCCGCCGGACTCGGAATACCGCGAGACCTTGCGAGGGGCCTCCGTGTGCCAAAAATAGGCCGCGGGCAAAGCTTCGCCCCAAAATAACCGCACGAAGGCCGGGGCACCAAGTTCGTCCAGCGGAAAAAGGCCATAAAAACGGGTGGGCTATAGCCTTGGGGGGTGGGGCTGGCCCACTTCGTCCGCCGGACTCGGAATGGGGCGAGACTTTACGTGGGGCCTCCGTGTGCCAAAAATAGGCCGCGGGAAAAGACGCCCCCAAAAATAACATCCCGAAGGCCGGGGCGCCAAGTTCGTCCAGCGGAAAAAGGCCACAAAAACGGGTGGGCTATAGCCTTGTGGGGTGGGGCTGGCCATCTTCGTCCGCCGGACTCGAAATACCGCGAGACCTTGCGAGGCACCTCCGTGTGCCAAAAATAGGCCGCGGGTAATGCCGCGGCCAAAAATAACCGCACGAAGGCCGGGGCGCCAAGTTCGTCCAGCGGAAAAAGGCCACAAAAACGGGTGGGATATAGCGTTGGGGGGTGGGGCTGGCCAACTTCCTCCGCCCGACTCAGAATGCCACGAGACCTTGCGAGGGGCCTCCGTGTGTGAAAAATAGGCCGTGGGCAAAGCCTCACCCCAAAATAACCTCCCGAAGCCCGGGGCGCCAAGTTCGTCCAGCGGAAAAAGGCCACAAAAACGGGTGGGCTATAGCCTTGGGGGGTGGGGCTGGCTAACTTCGTCCGCCGGACTCGGAATGCCGGGAGACTTTGCGAGGGGCCTCCGTGTGCCAAAAATACGCCGCAGGCAAAGCCGCTCCCAAAAATAACCGCCCGACGGCTGGGGCGCCAAGTTCGTCCAGCGGAAAAAGGCCACAAAATCGGGTGGGCTATAGCCTTGGGGGGTGGGGCCGGCCAACTTCGTCCGCCGGGCTCGGAATACCGCGAGACTTTACGAGGGGCCTCCGTGTGCCAAAAACAGGCCGCGGACAAATCCGCGCCCAAAAACAAACTCCCGAAGGCCGGGACGCCAAGTTCGTCCAGTGGAAAAAGGCCACAAAAACGGGTGGGCTATAGCCTTGGGGGGTGGGGCTGGCCCACTTCGTCCGCCAGACTCGGAATGCCGTGAGACCTTACGAGGGGCCTCCGTGTACCAAAAATAGGCCACGGGCAAAGCCGCGCCCAAAAATAACCGCCCGAAGGCCGGGGCGCCAAGTTCGTCCAGCGGAAAAAGGCCACAAAAACGGGTGGGCAATAGCCTTGGGGGTTGGGGCTGGCCAACTTCGTCCGCCGGACACGGAATGCTGCGCGACTTTGCGAGGGGCCTCCGTGTGCCAAAAATAGGCCGCGGGCAAAGCCTCGCCCCAAAATAACCGCCCGAAGCCCGGGGCGCCAAGTTCGTCCAGCGGAAAAAGGCCACAAAAACGGGTGGGCTTTAGCCATGGGGGGTGGGGCTGGCTAACTTCGTCCGCCGGACTCGGAATGCCGCGAGACTTTGCGAGGGGCCTCCGTGTGCCAAAAATAGGCCGCGGCCAAAGCCGCGCCAAAAAATAACCGCCCGAAGGCCGGGGCGCCAAGTTCGTCCAGCGGAAAAAGGCCACAAAAACTGGTGGGCTATAGCCTTGGGGGGTGGGGCTGGCCATCGTCGTCCGCCGGACTCGGAATGCCGCGAGGCTTTGCGAGGGGCCTCTGTGTGCCAAAAATAGGCCGCGGGCAAAGCCGCGCCCAAAAATAACAGCCCGAAGGCCGGGGTGCCAAGTTCGTCCAGCGGAAAAAGGCCACAAAAACGGGTGGGCTATAGCCTTGGGGGGTGGGGCTGGCCAACTTCGTCCGCCGGACTCGGAATGCCGCGAGACTTTGCGAGGGGCCTCCGTGTGCCAAATATAGGCCGCGGACAAAGCCGCACCCAAAAATAAGCGCACGAAGGTCGGGGCGCCAAGTTCGTCCAGCGTAAAAAGGCCACAAAAACGGGTGGGCTATAGCCTTGGGGGGTGGGGCTGGCCAACTTCGTCCGCCGGACTCGGAATGCCGCGACACTTTGCGAGGGGACTCCGTGAGCCAAAAATAGGCCGCGGACAAAGCCGCGCCCAAAAATAACAGCCCGAAGGCCGGGGCGTGAAGATCGTCCAGCGGAAAAAGGCCACAAAAACGGGTGGGCTATAGCCTTGGGGGGTGGGGCTGGCCAACTTCGTCCGCCGGACTCAAAATGCCGCGAGACCTTGCGAGGGGCCTCCGTGTGCCAAAAATATGCCACGGACGAAGCCGCGCCCAAAAATAACCGCCCGAAGGCCGGGGCGCCAAATTCGTCCAGCCGAAAAAGGCCACAAAAACGGGTGGGCTATAGCCTTGGGGGGTGGGGCTGGCCCACTTCGTCCGCCGAACTCGGAATGCCGTGAGACTTTGCAAGGGGCCTCCGTGTGCCAAAAATAGGCCGCGGGAAAAGCCGCACCCAAAAATAACCGCCCGAAGGCCGGGGCGCCAAGTTCGTCCAGCGGAAAAAGGCCACAAAAACGGGTGCGTTATAGCCTTGGGGGGTGGGGCTGGCCGACTTCGTCCGCAAGACTCGGAATCTCGCGAGACTTTGCGAGGGGCCTCCGTGTGCCAAAAATAGGCCGCGGGCAAAGCCGCGCCCAAAAATAACCGCCCGAAGGCCGGGGCGCCAAGTTCGTCCAGCGGAAAAAGGCCCCAAAATCGGGTGGGCTATAGCCTTAGGGGTTGGGGCTGGCCAACTTCGTCCGCCGGACTCGGGATGCCGCGAGACTTTGCGAGGGGCCTCCGTGTACCAAAAATAAGCCGCGGGTAAAGCCGCGCCCAAAATTAACCGCCAAAAATAGGCCGAGGGCAAAGCCGCGCCCAAAAAGAACCGCCCGAAGGCCGGGGCGCCAAGTTCGTCCAGCGGAAAAAGGCCACAAAAACGGGTGGGCTATAGCCTTGGGGGGTGGGGCTGGCCAACTTCGTCCGCCGGACTCGGAATGCCGCGAGACTTTGCGAGGGGCCTCCGTGTGCCAAAAATAGGCCGCGGGCAAAGCCGCGCCCAAAAATAACCGCCCGAAGGCCGGGGCGCCAAGTTCGTCCAGCGGAAAAAGGCCCCAAAAACGGATGGCCTATAGCCTTAGGGGTTGGGGCTGGCCTCCGTGTGCCAAAAATAGGCCGCGGGCAAAGCCGCGCCCTAAAATAACCGCCCGAAGGCCGGGGCGCCAAGTTCGTCCAGCGGAAAAAGGCCGCAAAAACGGATGGGCTATAGCCTTAGGGGGTGGGGCTGGCCAACTTTGTCCGCCGGACTCGGAATGCCGCGAGACTTTGCGAGGGGCCTCCGTGTGCCAAAAATAGGCCGTGGGCAAAGCCGCGCCCAAAAATAACCGCCCGAAGGCCGGGGCGCCAAGTTCGTCCAGCGGAAAAAGGCCACAAAAACGGGTGGGCTATAGCCTTGGGGGGTGGGGCTAGCCAACTTCGTCCGCCGGACTCGGAATGCCGCGAGACTTTGCGAGGGGCCTCCGTGTGCCAAAAATAAGCCGCGGGTAAAGCCGCGCCCAAAATTAACCGCCAAAAATAGGCCGAGGGCAAAGCCGCGCCCAAAAAGAACCGCCCGAAGGCCGGGGCGCCAAGTTCGTCCAGCGGAAAAAGGCCACAAAAACGGGTGGGCTATAGCCTTGGGGGGTGGGGCTGGCCAACTTCGTCCGCCGGACTCGGAATGCCGCGAGACTTTGCGAGGGGCCTCCGTGTGCCAAAAATAGGCCGCGGACAAAGCCGCGCCCAAAAATAACCGAATGAAGGTCGGGGCGCCAAGTTCGTCCAGCGGAAAAAGGCCACAAAAACGGGTCGGCTATAGCCTTGGGGGGTGGGGCTAGCCAACTTCGTCCGCCGGACTCGGAATGCAGCGAGACTTTGCGAGGGGCCTCCGTGTGCCAAAAATAGGCCGCGGGCAAAGCCGCGCCCAAAAATACCCGCCCGAAGCCCGGGGCGCCAAGTTCGTCCAGCGGAAAAAGGCCACAAAAACGGGTGGGCTATAGCCTTGGGGGGTGGGGATGGCCAACTTTGTCCGCCGGACTCGGAATGCCGCGAGACTTTGCGAGGGGACTTCGTGTGCCAAAAATAGTCCGCGGACAAAGCCGCGCCCAAAAATAACCGCACGAAGGTCGGGGCGCCAAGTTCGTCCAGCGGAAAAAGGCCACAAAAACGGGTCGGCTATAGCCTTGGGGGGTGGGGCTAGCCAACTTCGTCCGCCGGACTCGGAATACCGCGAGACTTTGCGAGGGGCGTCCGTGTGCCAAAAATAGGCCGTGGGCAAAGCCGCGCCCAAAAATAACCACCCGAAGGCCGGGGCGCCAAGTTCGTCCGGCGGAAAAAGGCCACAAAAACGGGTGGGCTATAGCCTTGGGGGGTGGGGCTGGCCAACTTCGTCCGCCGGACTCGGAATGCCGCGAGACTTTGCGAGGGGCCTACGTGTGCCAAAAATAAGCCGCGGGTAAAGCCGCGCCCAAAATTAACCGCCAAAAATAAGCCGCGGGCAAAGCCGCGCCCAAAAAGAACCGCCCGAAGGCCGGGGCGCCAAGTTCGTCCAGCGGAAAAAGGCCACAAAAACGGGTGGGCTATAGCCTTGGGGGGTGGGGCTGGCCAACTTCGTCCGCCGGGCTCGGAATGCCGCGAGACTTTGCGAGGGGCCTCTGTGAGCCAAAAATAGGCCGCGGGAAAGCCGCGCCCAAAAATAACCACCCGAAGGCCGGGGCGCGAAGTTCGTCCAGCGGAAAAAGGCCACAAAAACGGGTGGGCTATAGCCTTGGGGGGTGGGGCTGGCCAACTTCGTCCGCCGGACTCGGAATGCCGCGAGACTTTGCGAGGGGCCTCCGTGTGCCAAAAATAGGCCGCGGGCAAAGCCGCGCCCAAAAATAACCGCCCGAAGGCCGGGGCGCCAAGTTCGTCCATCGGAAAAAGGCCACAAAAACGGTGGGCCATAGCCTTGGGGGGTGGGGCTGGGCAACTTCGTCCGCCGGGCTTGGAATGCGGCAAGACTTTGCGAGGGGCCTCCGTGTGCCAAAAATAGGCCGCCGGCAAAGCCGCGCCCAAAAATAACTGCCCAAAGGCCGGGGCGCCATGTTCGTCCAGCGGAAAAAGGCCACAAAAACGGGTGGTCTATAGCCTTGGGGGGTGAGGCTGGCCAACTTCGTCCGCCGGACTCGGAATGCCGCGAGACTTTGCGAGGGGCCTTCGTGTGCCAAAAATAGGCCGCGGACAAAGCCACGCCCAAAAATAACAGCCCGAAGTCCGGGGCGCCAAGTTCGTCCAGCGGAAAAAGGCCACAAAAACGGGTGGGCTATAGCCTTGGGGGGTGGGGCTGGCCAACTTTGTCTGCCGGACTCGGAATGCCGCGAGACTTTGCGAGGGGCCTCCGTGTGCCAAAAATAGGCCGCGGACAAAGCCGCGCCCAAAATTAACCGCACGAAGGTCGGGGCGCCAAGTTCGTCCAGCGGAAAAAGGCAACAAAAACGGGTCGGCTATAGCCTTGGGGGGTGGGGCTGGCCAACTTCGTCCGCCGGACTCGGAATACCGCGAGACTTTGTGAGGGGCCTCCGTGTGCCAAAAATAGGCCGCGGGCAAAGCCGCGTCCAAAAATAACCGCCCGAAGGCCGGGGCGCCAAGTTCGTCCATCGGAAAAAGGCCTCAAAAACGGGTGGGCTATAGCCTTGGGGGGTGGGGCTG
Source organism: Citrus x changshan-huyou (assembly GCA_039657385.1). NCBI lineage: Eukaryota > Viridiplantae > Streptophyta > Magnoliopsida > Sapindales > Rutaceae > Citrus > Citrus x changshan-huyou. Next base: position 21,631 of record JBCGBO010000018.1, read on the forward strand.
GCCAACTTCGTCCGCCGGACTCGGAATGCGGCAAGACTTGGTGTGGGGCCTCCGTGCGCAAAAAATAGGCCACGGGCAAAGCCGCGCCCAAAAATAACCGCCCAAAGGCCGGGGCGCCAAGTTCGTCCAGCGGAAAAAGGCCACAAAAACGGGTGGGCTATAGCCTTGCGGGGTGGGGCTGGCCAACTTCGTCCGCCGGACTCGGAATGCCGCGAGACTTTGCAAGGGGCCTCCGTGTGCCAAAAATAGGCTGCGGGCAAAGCCGCGCCCAAAAATACCCCCCCGAAGGCCTGGGCGCCCAGTTCGTCCAGCGGAAAAAGGCATCAAAAACGGGTGGGCTATAGCCTTGGAGGGTGGGGCTGGCCTACTTCTTCCGCCAGACTCGGAATGCCGCGAGACTTTGCGAGGGGCCTCCGTGTGCCAAAAATAGGCCGCGGACAAAGCTGCGCCCAAAAATAACCGCCCGAAGGCCGGGGCGCCAAGTCGTCCATCGGAAAAAGGCCACAAAAACGGGTGGGCTATAGACTTGGGAGGTGGGGCTGCCCAACTTCGTCCGCCGGACTCGGAATGCTGTGAGACTTTGCGAGGGGCCTCCGTGTGCCAAAAATAGGCCGCGGACAAAGCCGCGCCCAAAAATAACCGTACGAAGGTCGGGGCGCCAAGTTCGTCCAGCGGAAAAAGGCCACAAAAACGGGTCGGCTATAGCCTTGGGGGGTGGGGCTAGCCAACTTCGTCCGCCGGACTCGGAATGCGGCAAGACTTGGCGTGGGGCCTCCGTGCGCAAAAAATAGGCCACGGGCAAAGCCGCGCCCAAAAATAACCGCCCAAAGGCCGGGGCGCCAAGTTCGTCCAGCGGAAAAAGGCCGCAAAAACGGATGGGCTATAGCCTTAGCGGGTGGGGCTGGCCAACTTTGTCCGCCGGACTCGGAATGCCGCGAGACTTTACGAGGGGCCTCCGTGTGCCAAAAATAGGCCGCGGGCAAAGCCGCGCCCAAAAATAACCGCCCGAAGGCCGGAGCGCCAAGTTCGTCCATCGGAAAAAGGCCTCAAAAACGGGTGGGCTATAGCCTTGGGGGGTGGGGCTGGCCAACTTCGTCCGCCGGACTCGGAATGCGGCAAGACTAGGCGAGGGGCCTCCATGCGCAAAAAATAGGCCGTGGGCAAAGCCGCGCCCAAAAATAACCGTACGAAGGTCGGGGCGCCAAGTTCGTCCAGCGGAAAAAGGCCACAAAAACGGGTCGGCTATAGCCTTGGGGGGTGGGGCTAGCCAACTTCGTCCGCCGGTCTCGGAATGCCGCGAGACTTTGCGACGGGCCTCCGTGTGCCAAAAATAGGCCGCGGGCAAAGCCGCGCCCAAAAATAACCGCCCGAAGGCCGGGGCGCCAAGTTCGTCCAGCGGAAAAAGGCCACAAAAACGGGTGGGCTATAGCCTTGGGGGGTGGGGCTGGCCAACTTCGTCCGCCGGACTCGGAATGCCGCGAGACTTTGCGAGGGGCCTCCGTGTGCCAATAATAGGCCGCGGTCAAAGCCGCGCCCAAAAATACCCGCCCGAAGGCCGGGGCGCCCAGTTCGTCCAGCGGAAAAAGGCATCAAAAACGGGTGGGCTATAGCCTTGGGGGGTGGGGCTGGCCAACTTCGTCCGCCGGACTCGGAATGCGGCAAGACTTGGTGTGGGGCCTCCGTGCGCAAAAAATAGGCCACGGGCAAAGCCGCGCCCAAAAATAACCGCCCAAAGGCCGGGGCGCCAAGTTCGTCCAGCGGAAAAAGGCCACAAAAACGGGTGGGCTATAGCCTTGCGGGGTGGGGCTGGCCAACTTCGTCCGCCGGACTCGGAATGCCGCGAGACTTTGCAAGGGGCCTCCGTGTGCCAAAAATAGGCTGCGGGCAAAGCCGCGCCCAAAAATACCCCCCCGAAGGCCTGGGCGCCCAGTTCGTCCAGCGGAAAAAGGCATCAAAAACGGGTGGGCTATAGCCTTGGAGGGTGGGGCTGGCCTACTTCGTCCGCCAGACTCGGAATGCCGCGAGACTTTGCGAGGGGCCTCCGTGTGCCAAAAATAGGCCGCGGACAAAGCTGCGCCCAAAAATAACCGCCCGAAGGCCGGGGCGCCAAGTCGTCCATCGGAAAAAGGCCACAAAAACGGGTGGGCTATAGACTTGGGAGGTGGGGCTGCCCAACTTCGTCCGCCGGACTCGGAATGCTGTGAGACTTTGCGAGGGGCCTCCGTGTGCCAAAAATAGGCCGCGGACAAAGCCGCGCCCAAAAATAACCGTACGAAGGTCGGGGCGCCAAGTTCGTCCAGCGGAAAAAGGCCACAAAAACGGGTCGGCTATAGCCTTGGGGGGTGGGGCTAGCCAACTTCGTCCGCCGGACTCGGAATGCGGCAAGACTTGGCGTGGGGCCTCCGTGCGCAAAAAATAGGCCACGGGCAAAGCCGCGCCCAAAAATAACCGCCCAAAGGCCGGGGCGCCAAGTTCGTCCAGCGGAAAAAGGCCGCAAAAACGGATGGGCTATAGCCTTAGGGGGTGGGGCTGGCCAACTTTGTCCGCCGGACTCGGAATGCCGCGAGACTTTACGAGGGGCCTCCGTGTGCCAAAAATAGGCCGCGGGCAAAGCCGCGCCCAAAAATAACCGCCCGAAGGCCGGAGCGCCAAGTTCGTCCATCGGAAAAAGGCCTCAAAAACGGGTGGGCTATAGCCTTGGGGGGTGGGGCTGGCCAACTTCGTCCGCCGGACTCGGAATGCGGCAAGACTAGGCGAGGGGCCTCCATGCGCAAAAAATAGGCCGTGGGCAAAGCCGCGCCCAAAAATAACCGTACGAAGGTCGGGGCGCCAAGTTCGTCCAGCGGAAAAAGGCCACAAAAACGGGTCGGCTATAGCCTTGGGGGGTGGGGCTAGCCAACTTCGTCCGCCGGTCTCGGAATGCCGCGAGACTTTGCGACGGGCCTCCGTGTGCCAAAAATAGGCCGCGGGCAAAGCCGCGCCCAAAAATAACCGCCCGAAGGCCGGGGCGCCAAGTTCGTCCAGCGGAAAAAGGCCACAAAAACGGGTGGGCTATAGCCTTGGGGGGTGGGGCTGGCCAACTTCGTCCGCCGGACTCGGAATGCCGCGAGACTTTGCGAGGGGCCTCCGTGTGCCAAAAATAGGCCGCGGTCAAAGCCGCGCCCAAAAATACCCGCCCGAAGGCCGGGGCGCCCAGTTCGTCCAGCGGAAAAAGGCATCAAAAACGGGTGGGCTATAGCCTTGGAGGGTGGGGCTGGCCTACTTCGTCCGCCAGACTCGGAATGCCGCGAGACTTTGCGAGGGGCCTCCGTGTGCCAAAAATAGGCCGCGGACAAAGCTGCGTGCAAAAATAACCGCCCGAAGGCCGGGGCGCCAAGTTCGTCCATCGGAAAAAGGCCACAAAAACGGGTGGGCTATAGCCTTGGGGGGTGGGGCTTGCCAACTTCGTCCGCCGGACTCGGAATGCGGCAAGACTTTGCGAGGGGCCTCCGTGTGCCAAAAATAGGCTGCGCCCAAAAATTACCGCCCGAAGCCCAGGGTGCCAAGTTCGTCCAGCGGAAAAAGGCCACAAAAACGGGTGGGCTATAGACTTGGGGGGTGGGGCTGGCCAACTTCGTCCGCCGGACTCGGAATTCCGCGAGACTTTGCGAGGGGCCTCCGTTTTCCAAAAATATGCCGCGGGCAAAGCCGCGCCCAAAAATAACCGCCCGAAGGCCGGGGCGCCAAGTTCGTCCATCGGAAAAAGGCCACAAAAATGGGTGGGCTATAGCCTTGGGGGGTGGGGCTGGCCAACTTTGTCCGCCGGACTCGGAATGCTACGAGACTTTGCGAGGGGCCTCCGTGCGCCAAAAATAGGCCGCGGACAAAGCCGCGCCCAAAAATAACCGTACGAAGCCCAGGGTGCCAAGTTCGTCCAGCGGAAAAAGGCCACAAAAACGGGTGGGTTATAGACTTGGGAGGTGGGGCTGCCCAACTTCGTCCGCCGGACTCGGAATGCCGCGAGACTTTGCGAGGGGCCTTCGTGTGCCAAAAATAGGCAGCGGGCAAAGCCGCACCCAAAAATAACAGCCCGAAGTTCGGGGCACCAAGTTCGTCCTGCGGAAAAAGGCCACAAAAACGGGTGGGCTATAGCCTTGGGGGGTGGGGCTGGCCAACTTTGTCCGCCGGACTCGGAATGCTGCGAGACTTTGCGATGGGCCTCCGTGTGCCAAAAATAGGCTGCGGACAGAGCCGCGCCCAAAAATAACCGTACGAAGATCGGGGCGCCAAGTTCGTCCAGCGGAAAAAGGCCACAAAAACGGGTCGGCTATAGCCTTGGGGGGTGGGGCTAGCGAACATCGTCCGCCGGACTCGGAATGCCGCGAGACTTTGCGACGGGCCTCCGTGTGCCAAAAATAGGCCGCGGACAAAGCTACGCCCAAAAATAACCGCCCGAAGGCCGGGGCGCCAAGTTCGTCCATCGGAAAAAGGCCACAAAAACGGGTGGGCTATAGCCTTGGGGGGTGGGGCTTGCCAACTTCGTCCGCCGGACTCGGAATGCGGCAAGACTTTGCGAGGGGCCTCCGTGTGCCAAAAATAGGCTGCGCCCAAAAATTACCGCCCGAAGCCCAGGGTGCCAAGTTCGTCCAGCGGAAAAAGGCCACAAAAACGGGTGGGCTATAGACTTGGGGGGTGGGGCTGGCCAACTTCGTCCGCCGGACTCGGAATTCCGCGAGACTTTGCGAGGGGCCTCCGTTTTCCAAAAATATGCCGCGGGCAAAGCCGCGCCCAAAAATAACCGCCCGAAGGCCGGGGCGCCAAGTTCGTCCATCGGAAAAAGGCCACAAAAACGGGTGGGCTATAGCCTTGGGGGGTGGGGCTGGCCAACTTTGTCCGCCGGACTCGGAATGCTGCGAGACTTTGTGAGGGGCCTCCGTGCGCCAAAAATAGGCCGCGGACAAAGCCGCGCCCAAAAATAACCGTACGAAGCCCAGGGTGCCAAGTTCGTCCAGCGGAAAAAGGCCACAAAAACGGGTGGGTTATAGACTTGGGGGGTGGGGCTGCCCAACTTCGTCCGCCGGACTCGGAATGCCGCGAGACTTTGCGAGGGGCCTTCGTGTGCCAAAAATAGGCAGCGGGCAAAGCCGCGCCCAAAAATAACAGCCCGAAGTCCGGGGCACCAAGTTCGTCCAGCGGAAAAAGGCCACAAAAATGGGTGGGCTATAGCCTTGGGGGGTGGGGCTGGCCAACTTTGTCCGCCGGACTCGGAATGCTGCGAGACTTTGCGAGGGGCCTCCGTGTGCCAAAAATAGGCTGCGGACAAAGCCGCGCCCAAAAATAACTTACGAAGGTCGGGGCGCCAAGTTCGTCCAGCGGAAAAAGGCCACAAAAACGGGTCGGCTATAGCCTTGGGGGGTGGGGCTAGCCAACTTCGTCCGCCGGACTCGGAATGCCGCGAGACTTGGCGAGGGGCCTCCGTGTGCCAAAAATAGGCCGCGGGCAAAGCCGCGCCCAAAAATAACCGCCCGAAGGCCGGGGCGCCAAGTTCGTCCATCGGAAAAAGGCCACAAAAACGGGTGGGCTATAGCCTTGGGGGGGGCTGCCCAACTTCGTCCGCCGGACTCGGAATGCCGCGAGACCTTGCGAGGGGTCTCCGTGTGCCAAAAATAGGCCGCGGGCAAAGCCGCGCCCAAAAATAACCGCCCGAAGGCCGGGGCGCCAAGTTCGTCCAGCGGAAAAAGGCCACAAAAACGGGTGGGCTATAGCCTTGAGGGGTGGGGCTGGCCAACTTCGTCCGCCGGACTCGGAATGCCGTGAGACTTTACGAGGGGCCTCTGTGTGCCAAATATAGGCCGCGGACAAAGCCGCGCCCAAAAATAACTGCCCGAAGGCCGGGGCGCCAAGTTCGTCCAGCGGAAAAAGGCCAGAAAAACGGGTGGGCTATAGCCTTGTGGGGTGGGGCTGGCCAACTTCGTCCGCCGGACTCGGAATGCCGCGAGACTATGCGAGGGGCCTCCGGGTGCCAAAAATAGGCCGCGGGCAATGCCGCGCCCAATAATAACCGCCCGAAGGCCGGGGCGCCAAGTTCGTCCAGCGGAAAAAGGCCACAAAAACGGGTGGGCTATAGCCTTGGTTTGGCTGGCCAACTTCGTCCGCCGGACTCAGAATGCCGCGAGACTTTGCGAGGGGCCTCCGTGTGCCAAATGTAGGCCGCGGGTAAAGCCGCGCCGAAAAATAACCGCCCGAAGGCCGGGGCGCCAAGTTCGTCCAGCGGAAAAAGGCCATAAAAACGGGTGGGCTATAGCCTTGGGGGGTGGGGCTGGCCAACATCGTCTGCCGGACTCGGAATGCCGCGAGACTTTGCGAGGGTCCTCCGGGTGCCAAATGTAGGCCGCGGGCAAAGCCGCACCCAAAAATAACCGCCCGAAGGCCGGGGCGCCAAGTTCGTCCAGCGGAAAAAGGCCATAAAAACGGGTGGGCTATAGCCTTGGGGGGTGTGGCTGGCCAACATCGTCTGCCGGACTCGGAATGCCGCGAGACTTTGCGAGGGGCCTCCGTGTGCAAAAAATAGGACGCGGGCAAAGCCGCGCCCAAAAATAACAGCCCGAAGGCCGGGGCGCCAAGTTCGTCCAGCAGAAAAGCCACAAAAACGGGTGGGCTATAGCCTTGTGGGGTGGGGCTGGCCAACTTGATCCGCTGGATTCGGAATGCCGTGAGACTTTGTGAGGGGCCACCGTGTGCCAAAAATAGGCCGCGGCCAAAGCCGCGCCCAAAAATAACCGCCCGAAGGCCGGGGCGCCAAGTTCGTCCAGCGGAAAATGGCCACAAAAACGGGTGGGCTATAGCCTTGGGGGGTGGGGCTGGCCAACTTCGTCCGCCGGACTCGGAATGCTACGAGACTTTGCGAGGGGCCTCCGTGTGCCAAAAATAGGCCGCGGACAACGCCGCGCCCAAAAATAACCGCCCGAAGGCCGGGGCGCCAAGTTCGTCCAGCGGAAAAAGGCCACAAAAACGGGTGGGCTATAGCCTTGGGGGGTGGGGCTGGCCAACTTCGTCCGCCGGACTTGGAATTCCGCGAGACTTTGTGGGGGGCCTCCGGGTGCCAAAAATAGGCCGCGGGCAATGCCGCGCCCAAAAATAACCGCCCGAAGGCCGGGGCGCCAAGTTCGTCCAGCGGAAAAAGGCCACAAAAACGGGTGGGCTATAGCCTTGGGGGGTGGGGCTGGCCAACTTCGTCCGCCGGACTCGGAATGCCGTGAGACTTTGCGAGGGGCCTCTGTGTGCCAAATATAGGCCGCGGACAAAGCCGCGCCCAAAAATAACTGCCCGAAGGCCGGGGCGCCAAGTTCGTCCAGCGGAAAAAGGCCAGAAAAACGGGTGGGCTATAGCCTTGTGGGGTGGGGCTGGCCAACTTCGTCCGCCGGACTCGGAATGCCGCGAGACTATGCGAGGGGCCTCCGGGTGCCAAAAATAGGCCGCGGGCAATGCCGCGCCCAATAATAACCGCCCGAAGGCCGGGGCGCCAAGTTCGTCCAGCGGAAAAAGGCCACAAAAACGGGTGGGCTATAGCCTTGGTTTGGCTGGCCAACTTCGTCCGCCGGACTCAGAATGCCGCGAGACTTTGCGAGGGGCCTCCGTGTGCCAAATGTAGGCCGCGGGTAAAGCCGCGCCGAAAAATAACCGCCCGAAGGCCGGGGCGCCAAGTTCGTCCAGCGGAAAAAGGCCATAAAAACGGGTGGGCTATAGCCTTGGGGGGTGGGGCTGGCCAACATCGTCTGCCGGACTCGGAATGCCGCGAGACTTTGCGAGGGTCCTCCGGGTGCCAAATGTAGGCCGCGGGCAAAGCCGCACCCAAAAATAACCGCCCGAAGGCCGGGGCGCCAAGTTCGTCCAGCGGAAAAAGGCCATAAAAACGGGTGGGCTATAGCCTTGGGGGGTGTGGCTGGCCAACATCGTCTGCCGGACTCGGAATGCCGCGAGACTTTGCGAGGGGCCTCCGTGTGCAAAAAATAGGACGCGGGCAAAGCCGCGCCCAAAAATAACAGCCCGAAGGCCGGGGCGCCAAGTTCGTCCAGCAGAAAAGCCACAAAAACGGGTTGGCTATAGCCTTGTGGGGTGGGGCTGGCCAACTTGATCCGCTGGATTCGGAATGCCGTGAGACTTTGTGAGGGGCCACCGTGTGCCAAAAATAGGCCGCGGCCAAAGCCGCGCCCAAAAATAACCGCCCGAAGGCCGGGGCGCCAAGTTCGTCCAGCGGAAAATGGCCACAAAAACGGGTGGGCTATAGCCTTGGGGGGTGGGGCTGGCCAACTTCGTCCGCCGGACTCGGAATGCTACGAGACTTTGCGAGGGGCCTCCGTGTGCCAAAAATAGGCCGCGGACAACGCCGCGCCCAAAAATAACCGCCCGAAGGCCGGGGCGCCAAGTTCGTCCAGCGGAAAAAGGCCACAAAAACGGGTGGGCTATAGCCTTGGGGGGTGGGGCTGGCCAACTTCGTCCGCCGGACTTGGAATTCCGCGAGACTTTGTGGGGGGCCTCCGGGTGCCAAAAATAGGCCGCGGGCAATGCCGCGCCCAAAACTAACCGCCCGAAGGCCGGGGCGCCAAGTTCGTCCAGCGGAAAAAGGCCACAAAAACGGGTGGGCTATAGCCTTGGGGGGTGGGGCTGGCCAACTTCGTCCGCCGGACTCGGAATGCCGTGAGACTTTGCGAGGGGCCTCTGTGTGCCAAATATAGGCCGCGGACAAAGCCGCGCCCAAAAATAACTGCCCGAAGGCCGGGGCGCCAAGTTCGTCCAGCGGAAAAAGGCCAGAAAAACGGGTGGGCTATAGCCTTGGGGGGTGGGGCTGGCCAACTTCGTCCGCCGGACTTGGAATTCCGCGAGACTTTGTGGGGGGCCTCCGGGTGCCAAAAATAGGCCGCGGGCAATGCCGCGCCCAAAAATAACCGCCCGAAGGCCGGGGCGCCAAGTTCGTCCAGCGGAAAAAGGCCACAAAAACGGGTGGGCTATAGCCTTCGGGGGTGGGGCTGGCAAACTTCGTCCGCCGGACTCGAAATGCCGCGAGACTTTGCGAGGGGCCTCTGTGTGCCAAATGTAGGCCGCGGGCACACCCGCGCCCAAAATTAACCGCCCGAAGGCCGGGGTGCCAAGTTCGTCCAGCGGAAAAAGGCCATAAAAACGGGTGGGCTATAGCCTTGGGGGGTGGGGCTGGCCAACATCGTCTGCCGGACTCGGAATGACGCGAGACTCTGCGAGGGGCCTCCGTATGCCAAAAAATGGCCGCGGGCAAAGCCGCGCCCAAAAATAAGCGCCCGAAGGCCGAGGCGCCAAGTTCGTCCAGCGGAAAAAGGCCACAAAAACGGGTGGGCTATAGCCTTGGGGGGTGGGGCTGGCCCACTTCGTCCGCCGGACTCGGAATGCCGCGAGACTTTGCGTGGGGCCTCCGTGTGCCAAAAAAAGGCCGCGGGCAAAGCGGCGCCCAAAAATAACTGCCCAAAGGCCGCGGCGCCAAGTTCGTCCAGCGGAAAAAGGCCACAAAAACGGGTGGGCTATAGCCTTGGGGGGTGGGGCTGGCCAACATCGTCTGCCGGACTCGGAATGCCGCGAGACTTTGCGAGGGGCCTCCGGGTGCCAAAAATAGGCCGCGGGCAATGCCGCGCCCAAAAATAACCGCCCGAAGGCCGGGGCGCCAAGTTCGTCCAGCGGAAAAAGGCCACAAAAACGGGTGGGCTATAGCCTTGGGGGGTGGGGCTGGCCAACTTCGTCCGCCGGACTCGGAATGCCGTGAGACTTTGCGAGGGGCCTCTGTGTGCCAAATATAGGCCGCGGACAAAGCCGCGCCCAAAAATAACTGCCCGAAGGCCGGGGCGCCAAGTTCGTCCAGCGGAAAAAGGCCAGAAAAACGGGTGGGCTATAGCCTTGTGGGGTGGGGCTGGCCAACTTCGTCCGCCGGACTCGGAATGCCGCGAGACTATGCGAGGGGCCTCCGGGTGCCAAAAATAGGCCGCGGGCAATGCCGCGCCCAATAATAACCGCCCGAAGGCCGGGGCGCCAAGTTCGTCCAGCGGAAAAAGGCCACAAAAACGGGTGGGCTATAGCCTTGGTTTGGCTGGCCAACTTCGTCCGCCGGACTCAGAATGCCGCGAGACTTTGCGAGGGGCCTCCGTGTGCCAAATGTAGGACGCGGGTAAAGCCGCGCCGAAAAATAACCGCCCGAAGGCCGGGGCGCCAAGTTCGTCCAGCGGAAAAAGGCCATAAAAACGGGTGGGCTATAGCCTTGGGGGGTGGGGCTGGCCAACATCGTCTGCCGGACTCGGAATGCCGCGAGACTTTGCGAGGGTCCTCCGGGTGCCAAATGTAGGCCGCGGGCAAAGCCGCACCCAAAAATAACCGCCCGAAGGCCGGGGCGCCAAGTTCGTCCAGCGGAAAAAGGCCATAAAAACGGGTGGGCTATAGCCTTGGGGGGTGTGGCTGGCCAACATCGTCTGCCGGACTCGGAATGCCGCGAGACTTTGCGAGGGGCCTCCGTGTGCAAAAAATAGGACGCGGGCAAAGCCGCGCCCAAAAATAACAGCCCGAAGGCCGGGGCGCCAAGTTCGTCCAGCAGAAAAGCCACAAAAACGGGTGGGCTATAGCCTTGTGGGGTGGGGCTGGCCAACTTGATCCGCTGGATTCGGAATGCCGTGAGACTTTGTGAGGGGCCACCGTGTGCCAAAAATAGGCCGCGGCCAAAGCCGCGCCCAAAAATAACCGCCCGAAGGCCGGGGCGCCAAGTTCGTCCAGCGGAAAATGGCCACAAAAACGGGTGGGCTATAGCCTTGGGGGGTGGGGCTGGCCAACTTCGTCCGCCGGACTCGGAATGCTACGAGACTTTGCGAGGGGCCTCCGTGTGCCAAAAATAGGCCGCGGACAACGCCGCGCCCAAAAATAACCGCCCGAAGGCCGGGGCGCCAAGTTCGTCCAGCGGAAAAAGGCCACAAAAACGGGTGGGCTATAGCCTTGGGGGGTGGGGCTGGCCAACTTCGTCCGCCGGACTTGGAATTCCGCGAGACATTGTGGGGGGCCTCCGGGTGCCAAAAATAGGCCGCGGGCAATGCCGCGCCCAAAAATAACCGCCCGAAGGCCGGGGCGCCAAGTTCGTCCAGCGGAAAAAGGCCACAAAAACGGGTGGGCTATAGCCTTCGGGGGTGGGGCTGGCAAACTTCGTCCGCCGGACTCGAAATGCCGCGATACTTTGTGAGGGGCCTCCGTGTGCCAAATGTAGGCCGCGGGCAAAGCCGCGCCCAAAAATAACCGCCCGAAGGCCGGGGCGCCAAGTTCGTCCAGCGGAAAAAGGCCATAAAAACGGGTGGGCTATAGCCTTGGGGGGTGGGGCTGGCCAACATCGTCTGCCGGACTCGGAATGACGCGAGACTCTGCGAGGGGCCTCCGTATGCCAAAAAATGGCCGCGGGCAAAGCCGCGCCCAAAAATAAGCGCCCGAAGGCCGAGGCGCCAAGTTCGTCCAGCGGAAAAAGGCCACAAAAACGGGTGGGCTATAGCCTTGGGGGGTGGGGCTGGCCCACTTCGTCCGCCGGACTCGGAATGCCGCGAGACTTTGCGTGGGGCCTCCGTGTGCCAAAAAAAGGCCGCGGGCAAAGCGGCGCCCAAAAATAACTGCCCAAAGGCCGGGGCGCCAAGTTCGTCCAGCGGAAAAAGGCCACAAAAATGGGTGGGCTATTGCCTTGGGGGGTGGGGCTGGCCAACTTCGTCCGCCGGACTTGGAATGCTGCGAGACTTTGCGAGTGGCCTCCGGGTGCCAAAAATAGACCGCGGGCAATGCCGCGCCCAAAAATAACCGCCCGAAGGCCGGGGCGCCAAGTTCGTCCAGCGGAAAAAGGCCACAAAAACGGGTGGGCTATAGCCTTGGGGGGTGGGGCTGGCAAACTTCGTCCGCCGGACTCGGAATGCCGCGATACTTTGTGAGGGGCCGCCGTGTGCCAAATGTAGGCCGCGGGCAAAGCCGCGGCCAAAAATAACTGCCCGAAGGCCAGGGCGCCAAGTTCGTCCAGCGGAAAAAGGCCACAAAAATGGGTGGGCTATAGCCTTGGGGGGTGGGGCTGGCCAGTTTCGTCCGCCGGACTCGGAATGCCGCGAGACTTTGTGAAGGGCCTCCATGTGCCAAAAATAGGCCGCGGGCAAAGTCGCCCCCAAAAATAACCGCCCGAAGGCGGGGGCGCCATGTTCGTCCAGCGGAAAAAGACCACAAAAACGGGTGGGCTACAACCTTGGGGGGTGGGGCCGGCCAACTTCGTCTGCCGGACTCGGAATGCTGCGAGACTTTGCGAGGTGCCTCCGTGTGCCAAAAATAGGCTGCGGTCAAAGCCCCGCCCAAAAATAACCGCCCGAAGGCCGGGGCGCCAAGTTCGTCCAGCAGAAAAAGGCCACAAAAACGGGTGGGCTATAGCCTTGGGGGGTGGAGCTGGCCAACTTCGTCCGCCGGACTCGGAATGCCGCGAGACTTTGCGAGGGGCCTCCGTGTGCCAAAAAAATGGCGCGGGCAGAGCCGCGCCCAAAAATAACTTCCCGAAGGCCGGGGCGCCAAGTTCGTTCAGCGGAAAAAGGCCACAAAAACGGGTGGGCTATAGCCTTGGGGGGTGGGGCTGGCCAACTTGGTCCGCCGGATTCGGAATGCCGTGAGACTTTGCGAGGGGCCACCGTGTGCGAAAAATAGGCCGCGGCCAAAGCCGCGCCCAAAAATAAGCGCCCGAAGGCTGGGGCGCCAAGTTCGTCCAGCGGAAAAAGGCCACAAAAACGGGTGGGCTATAGCCTTCGGGGGTGGGGCTGGCCAACTTCGTCCGCCGGACTCGGAATGCCGCGAGACTTAGTGAGGCGCCTCCGTGTGCCAAAAATAGGCTGCGGGCAAAGCCGCGCCAAAAAATAACCGCCCGAAGGCCGGGGCGCTAAGTTCGTCCAGCGGAAAAAGGCCACAAAAACGGGTGGGCTATAGCCTTGGTTTGGCTAGCCAACTTCGTCCGCCGGACTCAGAATGCCGCGAGACTTTGCGAGGGGCCTCCGTGTGCCAAATGTAGGCCGCGGGTAAAGCCGCGCCCAAAAATAACCGCCCGAAGGCCGGGGCGCCAAGTTCGTCCAGCGGAAAAAGGCCACAAAAACGGGTGGGCTATAGCCTTGGGGGGTGGGGCTGGCCAACTTCGTCCGCCGGACTCGGAATGCCGCGAGACTTTGCGAGGGGCCTCCGTGTGCCAAAAATAGGCCGCGGGCAAAGCCGCGCCCAAAAATAACCGCCCGAAGGCCGGGGCACCAAGTTCGTCCAGCGGAAAAAGGCCACAAAAACGGGTGGGCTATAGCCTTGGGGGGTGGGGCTGGCCAACTTCGTCCGCCGGACTCGGAATGCCGCGAGACTTTGCGAGGGGCCTCCGTGTGCCAGAAATAGGCCGCGGGTTAAGCCGCGTCCAAAAATAACCGCCCGAAGGCCGGGGCGCCAAGTTCGTCCAGCGGAAAAAGGCCACCAAAATGGGTGGGCTATAGCCTTGGGGGGTGGGGCTGGCCCACTTCGTCCGCCGGGCTCGGAATGCCGCGAGACTTTGCGAGGGGCCTCTGTGTGCCAAAAATAGGCCGCGGGCAAAGCCGCGCCCAAAAATAACCGCCCGAAGGCCGGGGCGCCAAGTTCGTCCAGCGGAAAAAGGCCACAAAAACGGGTGGGCTATAGCCTTGGGGGTGGGGCTGGCCAACTTCGTCCGCCGAACTCGGAATGCCGCGAGACTTTGCGAAGGGCCTCCGTGTGCCAAAAATAGGCCGCGGTCAAAGGCGCGCCAAAAAATAACCGCCCGAAGGCCGGGGCGCCAAGTTCGTCCAGCGGAAATAGGCCACAAAAACGGGTGGGCTATAGCCTTGGGGGGTGGGGCTGGCCAACTTCGTCCGCCGGACTCGGAATGCCGCGAGACTTTGCGAGGGGCCTCCGTGTGCCAAAAATAGGACGCGGGGAAAGCCGCGCCCAAAAAATAACCGCAAGAAGGCCAGGGCGCCAAGTTCGTCCAGCGGAAAAAGGTCCCAAAAACGGGTGGGCTATATAACCTTGGGGGGTGGGGCTGGCCAACTTCGTCCGCCGGACTCGGAATGCCGCGAGACTTTGCGAGGGGCCTCCGTGTGCCAAAAATAGGCCGCGGGCAAAGCCGCGCCCAAAAATAACCGCCCGAAGGCCGGGGCGCCAAGTTCGTCCAGCGGAAAAAGGCCCCAAAAACGTGTGGGCTATAGCCTTAGGGGGTGGGGCTGGCCGACTTCGTCCGCCGGACTCGGAATGCCGCGAGACTTTGCGAGGGGCCTCCGTGTGCCAAAAATAGGCCGCGGGCAAAGCCGCGCCCAAAAATAACCGCCCGAAGGCCGGGGCACCAAGTTCGTCCAGCGGAAAAAGGCCACAAAAACGGGTGGGCTATAGCCTTGGGGGGTGGGGCTGGCCAACTTCGTCCGCCGGACTCGGAATGCCGCGAGACTTTGCGAGGGGCCTCCGTGTGCCAGAAATAGGCCGCGGGTTAAGCCGCGTCCAAAAATAACCGCCCGAAGGCCGGGGCGCCAAGTTCGTCCAGCGGAAAAAGGCCACAAAAACGGGTGGGCTATAGCCTTAGGGGGTGGGGCTGGCCAACTTCGTCCGCCGGACTCGGAATGCCGCGAGACTTTACGAGGGGCCTCCGTGTGCCAAAAATAGGCCGCGGGCAAAGGCGCGCCCAAAAATAACCGCCCGAAGGCCGGGGCGCCAAGTTCGTCCAGCGGAAAATGGCCACAAAAACGGGTGGGCTATAGCCTTGGGGGGTTGGGCTGGCCAACTTCGTCCGCCGGACTCGGAATGCCGCGAGACTTTGCGAGGGGCCTCCGTGTGCCAAAAATAGGCCGCGGGGAAAGCCGCACCCAAAAAATAACCGCAAGAAGGCCGGGGCGCCAAGTTCGTCCAGCGGAAAAAGGTCCCAAAAACGGGTGGGCTATATAACCTTGGGGGGTGGGCTGGCCAACTTCGTCCGCCGGACTCGGAATGCCGCGAGACTTTGCGAGGGGCCTCCGTGTGCCAAAAATAGGCCGCGGGCAAAGCCGCGCCCAAAAATAACCGCCTGAAGGCCGGGGCGCCAAGTTCGTCCAACGGAAAAAGGTCCCAAAAACGGGTGGGCTATATAACCTTGGGGGGTGGGGCTGGCCAACTTCGTCCGCCGGACTCGGAATACCGCGAGACTTTGCGAGGGGCCTCCGTGTGCCAAAAATAGGCCGCGGACAAAGCCGCGCCGAAAAATAACCGCCCGAAGGCCAGGGCGCCAAGTTCGTCTAGCGGAAAAAGGCCCCAAAAACGTGTGGGCTATAGCCTTAGGGGGTGGGGCTGGCCAACTTCGTCCGCCGGACTCGGAATGCCGCGAGACTTTGCGAGGGGCCTCCGTGTGCCAAAAATAGGCCGCGGGCAAAGCCGCGCCCAAAAATAACCGCCCGAAGGCCGGGGCACCAAGTTCGTCCAGCGGAAAAAGGCCACAAAAACGGGTGGGCTATAGACTTGGGGGGTGGGGCTGGCCAACTTCGTCCGCCGGACTCGGAATGCCGCGAGACTTTACGAGGGGCCTCCGTGTGCCAGAAATAGGCCGCGGGTTAAGCTGCGTCCAAAAATAACGGCCCGAAGGCCGGGGCGCCAAGTTCGTCCAACGGAAAAAGGCCACCAAAGTGGGTGGGCTATAGCCTTGGGGGGTGGGGCTGGCCAACTTCGTGCGCCGGGCTCGGAATGCCGCGAGACTTTGCGAGGGGCCTCTGTGTGCCAAAAATAGGCCGCGGGGAAAGCCGCGCCCAAAAATAACCGCCCGAAGGCCGGGGCGCCAAGTTCGTCCAGCGGAAAAAGGCCACAAAAACGGGTGGGCTATAGCCTTAGGGGGTGGGGCTGGCCAACTTCGTCCGCCGGACTCGGAATGCCGCGAGACTTTACGAGGGGCCTCCGTGTGCCAAAAATAGGCCGCGGGCAAAGGCGCGCCCAAAAATAACCGCCCGAAGGCCGGGGCGCCAAGTTCGTCCAGCGGAAAAAGGCCACAAAAACGGGTGGGCTATAGCCTTGGGGGGTGGGGCTGGCCAACTTCGTCCGCCGGACTCGGAATGCCGCGAGACTTTGCGAGGGGCCTCCGTGTGCCAAAAATAGGCCGCGGGGAAAGCCGCGCCCAAAAAATAACCGCAAGAAGGCCAGGGCGCCAAGTTCGTCCAGCGGAAAAAGGTCCCAAAAACGGGTGGGCTATATAACCTTGGGGGGTGGGGCTGGCCCACTTCGTCCGCCGGACTCGGAATACCGCGAGACTTTATGAGGGGCCTCCGTGTGCCAAAAATAGGCTGCGGGCAAAGCCGCGCCCAAAAATAACCGCCCGAAGGCCGGGGCACCAAGTTCGTCCATCGGAAAAAGGCCACAAAAACGGGTGGGCTATAGCCTTGGGGGGTGGGGCTGGCCAACTTCGTCCGCCGGACTCGGAATGCGGCAAGACTTTGCGAGGGGCCTCTGTGTGCCAGAAATAGGCCGCGGGCAAAGCCGCGCCCAAAAATAACAGCCCGAAGGCCTGGGCGCCATGTTTTGTCCAGCGGAAAAAGGCCACAAAAACGGGTGGGCTATAGCCTTGGGGGGTGGGGCTGGCCCACTTCGTCCGCCGGACTCGGAATGCCGCGAGACTTTGCGAGGGGCCTCCGTGTGCCAAAAATAGGCCGCGGGCAAAGCCGCGCCCAAAAATAACAGCCCGAAGGTCGGGGCGCCTAGTTCGTCCAGCGGAAAAAGGCCACAAAAACGAGTGGGCTATAGCCTTGGGGGGTGGGGCTGGCCAACTTCGTCCGCCGGACTCGGAATGCCGCGAGACTTTGCGAGGGGCCTCCGTGTGCAAAAAATAGGCCGCGGGCAAAGCCGCGCCCAAAAATAACAGCCCGAAGGCCGGGGCGCCAAGTTCGTCCAGCGGAAAAAGGCCACAAAAACGGGTGGGCTATAGCCCTGGGGGGTGGGGCTGGCCAACTTCGTCCGCCGGACTCGGAATGCCGCGAGACTTTGCGAGGGCCCACCGTGTGCCGAAAATAGGCCGCGGGCAAAGCCGCGCCCAAAAATAACCCCCCGAAGGCCTGGGCGCCAAGTTCGTCCATCGGAAAAAGGCCACAAAAACGGGTGGGCTATAGCCTTGGGGGGTGGGGCTGGCCAACTTCGTCCGCCGGACTCGGAATGCGGCAAGACTTTGCGAGGGGCCTCCGTGTGCCAAAAATAGGCCGCGGGCAAAGCCGCGCCCAAAAATAACCGCCCGAAGGCCGGGGCGCCATGTTTTGTCCAGCGGAAAAAGGCCACAAAAACGGGTGGGCTATAGCCTTGGGGGGTGGGGCTGGCCAACTTCGTCCGCCGGACTCGGAATACCGCGAGACTTTGCGAGGGGCCTCCGTGTGCCAAAAATAGGCCGTGGCCAAAGCCGCACCCAAAAATAACAGCCCGAAGGCCGGGGCGCCATGTTCGTCCAGCGGAAAAAGGCCACAAAAACGGGTGGGCTATAGCCTTGGGGGGTGGGGCTGGCCCACTTCGTCCGCCGGACTCGGAATGCCGCGAGACTTTGCGAGGGGCCTCCGTGTGCCAAAAATAGGCCGCGGGCAAAGCCGCGCCCAAAAATAACAGCCCGAAGGCCGGGGCGCCTAGTTCGTCCAGCGGAAAAAGGCCACAAAAACGAGTGGGCTATAGCCTTGGGGGGTGGGGCTGGCCAACTTCGTCCGCCGGACTCGGAATGCCGCGAGACTTTGCGAGGGGCCTCCGTGTGCAAAAAATAGGCCGCGGGCAAAGCCGCGCCCAAAAATAACAGCCCGAAGGCCGGGGCGCCAAGTTCGTCCAGCGGAAAAAGGCCACAAAAACGGGTGGGCTATAGCCCTGGGGGGTGGGGCTGGCCAACTTCGTCCGCCGGACTCGGAATGCCGCGAGACTTTGCGAGGGCCCACCGTGTGCCGAAAATAGGCCGCGGGCAAAGCCGCGCCCAAAAATAACCCCCCGAAGGCCTGGGCGCCAAGTTCGTCCATCGGAAAAAGGCCACAAAAACGGGTGGGCTATAGCCTTGGGGGGTGGGGCTGGCCAACTTCGTCCGCCGGACTCGGAATGCGGCAAGACTTTGCGAGGGGCCTCCGTGTGCCAAAAATAGGCCGCGGGCAAAGCCGCGCCCAAAAATAACCACCCGAAGGCCGGGGCGCCATGTTTTGTCCAGCGGAAAAAGGCCACAAAAACGGGTGGGCTATAGCCTTGGGGGGTGGGGCTGGCCAACTTCGTCCGCCGGACTCGGAATACCGCGAGACTTTGCGAGGGGCCTCCGTGTGCCAAAAATAGGCCGTGGGCAAAGCCGCACCCAAAAATAACAGCCCGAAGGCCGGGGCGCCATGTTCGTCCAGCGGAAAAAGGCCACAAAAACGGGTGGGCTATAGCCTTGGGGGGTGGGGCTGGCGAACTTCGTCCGCCGGACTCGGAATGCCGCGAGACTTTACGAGGGGCCTCCGTGTGCCAAAAATAGGCCGCGGGCAAAGGCGCGCCCAAAAATAACCGCCCGAAGGCCGGGGCGCCAAGTTCGTCCAGCGGAAAAAGGCCACAAAAACGGGTGGGCTATAGCCTTGGGGGGTGGGGCTGGCCAACTTCGTCCGCCGGACTCGGAATGCCGCGAGACTTTGCGAGGGGCCTCCGTGTGCCAAAAATAGGCCGCGGGGAAAGCCGCGCCCAAAAAATAACCGCAAGAAGGCCAGGGCGCCAAGTTCGTCCAGCGGAAAAAGGTCCCAAAAACGGGTGGGCTATATAACCTTGGGGGGTGGGGCTGGCCCACTTCGTCCGCCGGACTCGGAATACCGCGAGACTTTATGAGGGGCCTCCGTGTGCCAAAAATAGGCTGCGGGCAAAGCCGCGCCCAAAAATAACCGCCCGAAGGCCGGGGCACCAAGTTCGTCCATCGGAAAAAGGCCACAAAAACGGGTGGGCTATAGCCTTGGGGGGTGGGGCTGGCCAACTTCGTCCGCCGGACTCGGAATGCGGCAAGACTTTGCGAGGGGCCTCTGTGTGCAAAAAATAGGCCGCGGGCAAAGCCGCGCCCAAAAATAACCGCCCGAAGGCCGGGGCGCCATGTTTTCTCCAGCGGAAAAAGGCCACAAAAACGGGTGGGCTATAGCCTTGGGGGGTGGGGCTGGCCAACTTCGTCCGCCGGACTCGGAATACCGCGAGACTTTGCGAGGGGCCTCCGTGTGCCAAAAATAGGCCGTGGGCAAAGCCGCACCCAAAAATAACAGCCCGAAGGCCGGGGCGCCATGTTCGTCCAGCGGAAAAAGGCCACAAAAACGGGTGGGCTATAGCCTTGGGGGGTGGGGCTGGCGAACTTCGTCCGCCGGACTCGGAATGCCGTGAGACTTTGCGAGGGGCCTCCGTTTGCCAAAAATAGGCGGCGGACAAAGCCGCGCCCAAAAATAACCGCCCGAAGGCCAAGGCGCCAAGTTCGTCCAGCGGAACTTTGCGAGGGGCCTCCATTTGCCAAAAATAGGACGCGGACAAAGCCGCGCCCAAAAGTAACCGCACGAAGTTGACCAGCCCCACCCTTGGGGGGTGGGGCTGGCCAACTTCGTCCGCCGGACTCGGAATGCCGCGAGACTTTGCGAGGGGCCTCCGTGTGCCAAAAATAGGCCGCGGACAAAGCCGCGCCCAAAAATAACCGCACGAAGGTCGGGGCGCCAAGTTCGTCCAGCGGAAAAAGGCCACAAAAACGGGTGGGCTATAGCCTTGGGGGGTGGGGCTGGCCAACTTCGTTCGCCGGACTCGGAATGCCGCGAGACTTTGCGAGGGGCCTCCGTGTGCCAAAAATAGGCCGCGGGTAAAGCCGCGCCCAAAAATAACTGCCCGAAGGCCGGCGCGCCAAGTTCGTCCAGCGGAAAAAGGCCACAAAAACGGGTGGGCTATAGCCTTGGGGGGTGGGGCTGGCCAACTTTGTCCGCCGGACTCGGAATGCCGCGAGACTTTGCAAGGGGCGTCCGTGTGCCAAAAATAGGCCGCGGACAAAGCCGCGCCCAAAAATAACCGCACGAAGGTCGGGGCGCCAAGTTCGTTCAGCGGAAAAAGGCCACAAAAACGGGTGGGCTATAGCCTTGGGGGGTGAGGCTGGCCAACTTCGTTCGCCGGACTCGGAATGCCGCGAGACTTTGCGAGGGGCCTCCGTGTGCCAAAAATAGGCCACGGGTAAAGCCGCGACCAAAAATAACTGCCCGAAGGCCGGCGCGCCAAGTTCGTCCAGCGGAAAAAGGCCACAAAAACGGGTGGGCTATAGCCTTGGGGGGTGGGGCTGGCCAACTTCGTCCGCCGGACTCGGAATGCCGCGAGACTTTGCGAGCGGCCTCTGTGTGTCAAAAATAGGCTGCGAACAAAGACGCGCACAAAAATAACAGCCCGAAGGCCGGGGCGCCAAGTTCGTCCAGCGGAAAAAGGCCACAAAAACGGGTGGGCTATAGCCTTGCGGGGTGGGGCTGGCCAACTTCGTCCCCCGGACTCGGAATGCGGCAAGACTTTGCGAGGGACCTCCGTGTGCCAAAAATAGGCCGCGCCCAAAAATAACCGCCCGAAGGCCGGGGCGCCAAGTTCGTCCAGCGGAAAAAGGCCACAAAAACGGGTGGGCTATAGCCTTGGGGGGTGGGGCTGGCCAACTTCGTCCGCCGGACTCGGAATGCTGCGAGACTTTGCGAAGGGCCTCCGTGTGCCAAAAATAGGCCGCGGGCAAAGCCGCGCCAAAAATAACCGCCCGAAGGCCGGGGCGCCAAGTTCGTCCAGCGGAAGAAGGCCACAAAAACGGGTGGGCTATAGCCTTGGGGGGTGGGGCTGGCCCTCTTCGTCCGCCGGACTCGGAATGCTGCGAGACTTTGCGAGGGGCCTCCATTTGCCAAAAATAGGCCGCGGACAAAGCCACGCCCAAAAATAACCGCCCGAAGGCCGGGGCGCCAAGTTCGTCCAGCGGAAAAAGGCCACAAAAACGGGTGGGCTATAGCCTTGGGGGGCGGGGCTGGCCAACTTCGTCCGCCGGACTCGGAATGCCACGAGACTTTGCGAGGGGCCTCCGTGTGCCAAAAATAGGCCGCTGGCTAAGCCGCGCCCAAAAATAACCGCCCGAAGCTTTGCGAGGGGCCTCCGTGTGCCAAAAATAGGCCGCGGGCAAAGCTGCGCCCAAAAACAAACCGCTCGAAGGCCGGAGCGCCAAGTTCGTCCAGCGGAAAAAAGCCACAAAAACGGGTGGGCTATATCCTTGGGGGGTGGGGCTGGCCTACTTCGTCCGCCGGACTCGAAATGCCGCGAGACTTTGCGAGGGTCCTCCGTGTGCCAAAAATAGGCCGCGGGCAAAGCCGCGCCCAAAAATAACTGCCCGAAGGCCGGGGCGCCAAGTTCGTCAAGCGGAAAAAGGGCCCAAAAACGGGTGGGCTATAGCCTTAGAGGGTGGGGCTGGCCAACTTCGTCCGCCGGACTCGGAATGCCGCGAGACTTTGCGAGGGGCCTCCGTATGCCAAAAATAGGCCGCGGGCAAGGCCGCGCCCAAAAATAACCGCCCGAAGGCCGGGGCGCCAAGTTCGTCCAGCGGAAAAAGGCCACAAAAACGGGTGGGATATAGCCTTGGGGGGTGGGGCTGGCCGACTTCGTCCGCCGGACTCGGAATGCCGCGAGACTTTGCGAGGGGCCTCCGTGTGCCAAAAATAGGCCGCGGGTAAAGCCGCGTCCAAAAATAACTGCCCGAAGGCCGGGGCGGCAAGTTCGTCCAGCGGAAAAAGGCCACAAAAACGGGTGGGCTATAGCATTGGGGGGTGGGGCTGGCCCACTTCGTCCGCCGGGCTCGGAATGCCGCGAGAATTTGCGAGGGACCTCCGTGTGCCAAAAATAGGCCGCGGGCAAAGCCGCGCCAAAAAAATAATCGCCCGAAGGCCGAGGCGCCAAGTTCGTCCAGCGGAAAAAGGCCACAAAAACGGGTGGGCTATAGCCTTGGGAGGTGGGGCTGGCCAACTTTGTCCGCCGGACTCGGAATGCCGCGAGACTTTGCGAGGGGCCTCCATGTGCCAAAAATTGGCCGCGGGCTAAGCCGCGCCCAAAAATAACCGCCCGAAGGCCGGGGCGCCAAGTTCATCCAGCGGAAAAAGGCCACAAAAACGGGTGGGCTATAGCCTTGGGGGGTGGGGCTGGCCAACTTCGTCCGCCGGACTCGGAATGCCACGAGACTTTGCGAGGGGCCTCCGTGTGCCAAAAATAGGCCGCTGGCTAAGCCGCGCCCAAAAATAACCGCCCGAAACTTTGCGAGGGGCCTCCGTGTGCCAAAAATAGGCCGCGGGCAAAGCTGCGCCCAAAAACAAACCGCTCGAAGGCCGGAGCGCCAAGTTCGTCCAGCGGAAAAAAGCCACAAAAACGGGTGGGCTATAGCCTTGGGGGGTGGGGCTGGCCCTCTTCGTCCGCCGGACTCGGAATGCTGCGAGACTTTGCGAGGGGCCTCCATTTGCCAAAAATAGGCCGCGGACAAAGCCACGCCCAAAAATAACCGCCCGAAGGCCGGGGCGCCAAGTTCGTCCAGCGGAAAAAGGCCACAAAAACGGGTGGGCTATAGCCTTGGGGGGTAGGGCTGGCCAACTTCGTCCGCCGGACTCGGAATGCCACGAGACTTTGCGAGGGGCCTCCGTGTGCCAAAAATAGGCCGCTGGCTAAGCCGCGCCCAAAAATAACCGCCCGAAGCTTTGCGAGGGGCCTCCGTGTGCCAAAAATAGGCCGCGGGCAAAGCTGCGCCCAAAAACAAACCGCTCGAAGGCCGGAGCGCCAAGTTCGTCCAGCGGAAAAAAGCCACAAAAACGGGTGGGCTATAGCCTTGGGGGGTGGGGCTGGCCTACTTCGTCCGCCGGACTCGAAATGCCGCGAGACTTTGCGAGGGGCCTCCGTGTGCCAAAAATAGGCCGCGGGCAAAGCCACGCCCAAAAATAACTGCCCGAAGGCCGGGTCGCCAAGTTCGTCAAGCGGAAAAAGGGCCCAAAAACGGGTGGGCTATAGCCTTAGAGGGTGGGGCTGGCCAACTTCGTCCGCCGGACTCGGAATGCCGCGAGACTTTGCGAGGGGCCTCCGTATGCCAAAAATAGGCCGCGGGCAAGGCCGCGCCCAAAAATAACCGCCCGAAGGCCGGGGCGCCAAGTTCGTCCAGCGGAAAAAGGCCACAAAAACGGGTGGGATATAGCTTTGGGGGGTGGGGCTGGCCAACTTCGTCCGCCGGACTCGGAATGCCGCGAGACTTTGCGAGGGGCCTCCGTGTGCCAAAAATAGGCCGCGGGTAAAGCCGCGCCCAAAAATAACTGCCCGAAGGCCGGGGCGCCAAGTTCGTCCAGCGGAAAAAGGCCACAAAAACGGGTGGGCTATAGCGTTGGGGGGTGGGGCTGGCCCACTTCGCCCGCCGGGCTCGGAATGCCGCGAGAATTTGCGAGGGACCTCCGTGTGCCAAAAATAGGCCGCGGGCAAAGCCGCGCCAAAAAAATAATCCCCCGAAGGCCGAGGCGCCAAGTTCGTCCAGCGGAAAAAGGCCACAAAAACGGGTGGGCTAGAGCCTTGGGAGGTTGGGGCTGGCCAACTTCGTCCGCCGGACTCGGAATGCTGCGAGACTTTGCGAGGGGCCTCCATGTGCCAAAAATTGGCCGCGGGCTAAGCCGCGCCCAAAAATAACCGCCCGAAGGCCGGGGCGCCAAGTTCATCCAGCGGAAAAAGGCCACAAAAACGGGTGGGCTATAGCCTTGGGGGGTGGGGCTGGCCAACTTCGTCCGCCGGACTCGGAATGCCACGAGACTTTGCGAGGGGCCTCCGTGTGCCAAAAATAGGCCGCTGGCTAAGCCGCGCCCAAAAATAACCGCCCGAAGGCCGGGGCGCCAAGTTCGTCCAGCGGAAAAAGGCCACAAAAACGGGTGGGATATAGCCTTGGGGGGTGGGGCTGGCCAACTTCGTCCGCCGGACTCGGAATGCCGCGAGACTTTGCGAGGGGCCTCCGTGTGCCAAAAATAGGCCGCGGGTAAAGCCGCGTCCAAAAATAACTGCCCGAAGGCCGGGGCGCCAAGTTCGTCCAGCGGAAAAAGGCCACAAAAACGGGTGGGCTATAGCATTGGGGGGTGGGGCTGGCCCACTTCGTCCGCCGGGCTCGGAATGCCGCGAGAATTTGCGAGGGACCTCCGTGTGCCAAAAATAGGCCGCGGGCAAAGCCGCGCCAAAAAAATAATCGCCCGAAGGCCGAGGCGCCAAGTTCGTCCAGCGGAAAAAGGCCACAAAAACGGGTGGGCTATAGCCTTGGGGGGTGGGGCTGGCCCTCTTCGTCCGCCGGACTCGGAATGCTGCGAGACTTTGTGAGGGGCCTCCATTTGCCAAAAATAGGCCGCGGACAAAGCCACGCCCAAAAATAACCGCCCGAAGGCCGGGGCGCCAAGTTCATCCAGCGGAAAAAGGCCACAAAAACGGGTGGGCTATAGCCTTGGGGGGTGGGGCTGGCCAACTTCGTCCGCCGGACTCGGAATGCCGCGAGACTTTGCGAGGGGCCTCCGTGTGCCAAAAATAGGCCGCGGGTAAAGCCGCGTCCAAAAATAACTGCCCGAAGGCCGGGGCGCCAAGTTCGTCCAGCGGAAAAAGGCCACAAAAACGGGTGGGCTATAGCATTGGGGGGTGGGGCTGGCCCACTTCGTCCGCCGGGTTCGGAATGCCGCGAGAATTTGCGAGGGACCTCCGTGTGCCAAAAATAGGCCGCGGGCAAAGCCGCGCCAAAAAAATAATCGCCCGAAGGCCGAGGCGCCAAGTTCGTCCAGCGGAAAAAGGCCACAAAAACGGGTGGGCTATAGCCTTGGGAGGTGGGGCGGGCCAACTTCGTCCGCCGGACTCGGTATGCCGCGAGACTTTGCGAGGGGCCTCCGTGTACCAAAAATAGGCCGCTGGCTAAGCCACGCCCAAAAATAACCGCCCGAAGCTTTGCGAGGGGCCTCCGTGTGCCAAAAATAGGCCGCGGGCAAGGCCGCGCCCAAAAATAACCGCCCGAAGGCCGGGGCGCCAAGTTCGTCCAGCGGAAAAAGGCCACAAAAACGGGTGGGATATAGCCTTGGGGGGTGGGGCTGGCCAACTTCGTCCGCCGGACTCGGAATGCCGCGAGACTTTGCGAGGGGCCTCCGTGTGCCAAAAATAGGCCGCGGGTAAAGCCGCGTCCAAAAATAACTGCCCGAAGGCCGGGGCGCCAAGTTCGTCCAGCGGAAAAAGGCCACAAAAACGGGTGGGCTATAGCATTGGGGGGTGGGGCTGGCCCACTTCGTCCGCCGGGCTCGGAATGCCGCGAGAATTTGCGAGGGACCTCCGTGTGCCAAAAATAGGCCGCGGGCAAAGCCGCGCCAAAAAAATAATCGCCCGAAGGCCGAGGCGCCAAGTTCGTCCAGCGGAATAAGGCCACAAAAACGGGTGGGCTATAGCCTTGGGGGGTGGGGCTGGCCCTCTTCGTCCGCCGGACTCGGAATGCTGCGAGACTTTGCGAGGGGCCTCCATTTGCCAAAAATAGGCCGCGGACAAAGCCACGCCCAAAAATAACCGCCCGAAGGCCGAGGCGCCAAGTTCGTCCAGCGGAAAAAGGCCACAAAAACGGGTGGGCTATAGCCTTGGGAGGTGGGGCGGGCCAACTTCGTCCGCCGGACTCGGTATGCCGCGAGACTTTGCGAGGGGCCTCCGTGTACCAAAAATAGGCCGCTGGCTAAGCCGCGCCCAAAAATAACCGCCCGAAGCTTTGCGAGGGGCCTCCGTGTGCCAAAAATAGGCCGCGGGCAAGGCCGCGCCCAAAAATAACCGCCCGAAGGCCGGGGCGCCAAGTTCGTCCAGCGGAAAAAGGCCACAAAAACGGGTGGGATATAGCCTTGGGGGGTGGGGCTGGCCAACTTCGTCCGCCGGACTCGGAATGCCGTGAGACTTTGCGAGGGGCCTCCGTGTGCCAAAAATAGGCCGCGGGTAAAGCCGCGTCCAAAAATAACTGCCCGAAGGCCGGGGCGCCAAGTTCGTCCAGCGGAAAAAGGCCACAAAAACGGGTGGGCTATAGCATTGGGGGGTGGGGCTGGCCCACTTCGTCCGCCGGGCTCGGAATGCCGCGAGAATTTGCGAGGGACCTCCGTGTGCCAAAAATAGGCCGCGGGCAAAGCCGCGCCAAAAAAATAATCGCCCGAAGGCCGAGGCGCCAAGTTCGTCCAGCGGAAAAAGGCCACAAAAACGGGTGGGCTATAGCCTTGGGGGGTGGGGCTGGCCCTCTTCGTCCGCCGGACTCGGAATGCTGCGAGACTTTGCGAGGGGCCTCCATTTGCCAAAAATAGGCCGCGGACAAAGCCACGCCCAAAAATAACCGCCCGAAGGCCGGGGCGCCAAGTTCATCCAGCGGAAAAAGGCCACAAAAACGGGTGGGCTATAGCCTTGGGGGGTGGGGCTGGCCAACTTCGTCCGCCGGACTCGGAATGCCACGAGACTTTGCGAGGGGCCTCCGTGTGCCAAAAATAGGCCGCTGGCTAAGCCGCGCCCAAAAATAACCGCCCGAAGCTTTGCGAGGGGCCTCCGTGTGCCAAAAATAGGCCGCGGGCAAAGCCGCGCCCAAAAACAAACTGCTCGAAGGCCGGAGCACCAAGTTCGTCCAGCGGAAAAAAGCCACAAAAACGGGTGGGCTATAGCCTTGGGGGGTGGGGCTGGCCTACTTCGTCCGCCGGACTCGGAATGCCGCGAGACTTTGCGAGGGGCCTCCGTGTGCCAAAAATAGGCCGCGGGCAAAGCCGCGCCCAAAAATAACTGCCCGAAGGCCGGGGCGCCAAGTTCGTCAAGCGGAAAAAGGGCCCAAAAACGGGTGGGCTATAGCCTTAGAGGGTGGGGCTGGCCAACTTCGTCCGCCGGACTCGGAATGCCGCGAGACTTTGCGAGGGGCCTCCGTATGCCAAAAATAGGCCGCGGGCAAGGCCGCGCCCAAAAATAACCGCCCGAAGGCCGGGGCGCCAAGTTCGTCCAGCGGAAAAAGGCCACAAAAACGGGTGGGATATAGCCTTGGGGGGTGGGGCTGGCCAACTTCGTCCGCCGGACTCGGAATGCCGCGAGACTTTGCGAGGGGCCTCCGTGTGCCAAAAATAGGCCGCGGGTAAAGCCGCGTCCAAAAATAACTGCCCGAAGGCCGGGGCGCCAAGTTCGTCCAGCGGAAAAAGGCCACAAAAACGGGTGGGCTATAGCATTGGGGGGTGGGGCTGGCCCACTTCGTCCGCCGGGTTCGGAATGCCGCGAGAATTTGCGAGGGACCTCCGTGTGCCAAAAATAGGCCGCGGGCAAAGCCGCGCCAAAAAAATAATCGCCCGAAGGCCGAGGCGCCAAGTTCGTCCAGCGGAAAAAGGCCACAAAAACGGGTGGGCTATAGCCTTGGGAGGTGGGGCGGGCCAACTTCGTCCGCCGGACTCGGTATGCCGCGAGACTTTGCGAGGGGCCTCCGTGTACCAAAAATAGGCCGCGGGCTAAGCCGCGCCCAAAAATAACCGCCCGAAGGCCGGGGCGTCAAGTTCGTCCTGTGGAAAAAGGCCACAAAAACGGGTGGGCTTTAGCCTTGGGGGGTGGGGCTGGCCAACTTTGTCCGCCGGACTCGGAATACCGCGAGACATTGCGAGGGGACTCCGTGTGCCAAAAATAGGCTGCGGCCAAATCCGTGCCCAAAAATAACCGCCCGAAGGCCGGGCACCAAGTTCGTCCATCGGAAAAAGGCCACAAAAACGGGTGGGCTATAGCCTTGGGGGGTGGGGCCGGCCAACTTCGTCCGCCGGACTCAGAATGCGGCAAGACTTTACGAGGGGCCTCCGTGTGCCAAAAATAGGCCGCCCCCAAAAATAACCGCCCGAAGGCCGGGGCGCCAACTTCGTCCAGCGGAAAAAGGCCACAAAAACGGGTGGGCTATAGCCTTGGGGGGTGGGGCTGGCCAACTTCGTCCGCCGGACTCGAAATGCTGCGAGACCTTTCGAGGGGCCTACGTGTGACAAAAATAGGCCGCCGGCAAAGCCGGGCCCAAAAATAACCGCCCGAAGGCTGGGCCGCCAAGTTCGTCCAGCGGAAAAAGGCCACAAAAACGGGTGGGCTATAGCCTTGGGGGGTGGGGCGGGCGAACTTCGTCCGCCGGACTCGGAATGCCGCGAGACTTTGCGAGGGGCCTCCGTATGCCAAAAATAGGCCGCGGGCAAAGCCGCGCCCAAAAATAACCGCCCGAAGGCCGGGGCGCCAAGTTCGTCCAGCGGAAAAAGGCCACAAAAACGGGTGGGATATAGCCTTGGGGGGTGGGGCTGGCCAACTTCGTCCGCCGGACTCGGAATGCCGCGAGACTTTACGAGGGGCCTCCGTGTGCCAAAAATAGGCTGCGGCCAAAACCGTGCCCAAAAATAACCGCCCGAAGGCCGGGCACCAAGTTCGTCCATCGGAAAAAGGCCACAAAAACGGGTGGGCTATAGCCTTGGGGGGTGGGGCCGGCCAACTTCGTCCGCCGGACACGGAATAAGGCAAGACTTTGCGAGGGGCCTCCGTGTGCCAAAAATAGGCCGCCCCCAAAAATAACCGCCCGAAGGCCGGGGCGCCAACTTCGTCCAGCGGAAAAAGGCCACAAAAACGGGTGGGCTATAGCCTTGGGGGGTGGGGCTGGCCAACTTCGTCCGCCGGACTCGGAATGCTGCGAGACCTTTCGAGGGGCCTACGTGTGACAAAAATAGGGCGCCGGCAAAGCCGGGCCCAAAAAGAACCGCCCGAAGGCTGGGCCGCCAAGTTCGTCCAGCGGAAAAAGGCCACAAAAACGGGTGGGCTATAGCCTTGGGGGGTGGGGCGGGCGAACTTCGTCCGCCGGACTCGGAATGCCGCGAGACTTTGCGAGGGGCCTCCGTATGCCAAAAATAGGCCGCGGGCATAGCCGCACCCAAAAATAACCGCCCGAAGGCCGGGGCGCCAAGTTCGTCCAGCGGAAAAAGGCCACAAAAACGGGTGGGATATAGCCTTGGGGGGTGGGGCTGGCCAACTTCGTCCGCCGGACTCGGAATGCCGCGAGACTTTGCGAGGGGCCTCCGTGTGCCAAAAATAGGCTGCGGCCAAAACCGTGCCCAAAAATAACCGCCCGAAGGCCGGGCACCAAGTTCGTCCATCGGAAAAAGGCCACAAAAACGGGTGGGCTATAGCCTTGGGGGGTGGGGCCGGCCAACTTCGTCCGCCGGACACGGAATGCGGCAAGACTTTGCGAGGGGCCTCCGTGTGCCAAAAATAGGCCGCCCCCAAAAATAACCGCCCGAAGGCCGGGGCGCCAACTTCGTCCAGCGGAAAAAGGCCGCAAAAACGGGTGGGCTATAGCCTTGGGGGGTGGGGCTGGCCAACTTCGTCCGCCGGACTCGGAATGCTGCGAGACCTTTCGAGGGGCCTCCATGTGCCAAAAATAGGCCGCCGGCAAAGCCGGGCCCAAAAACAACCGCCCGAAGGCTGGGCCGCCAAGTTCGTCCAGCAGAAAAAGGCCACAAAAACGGGTGGGCTATAGCCTTGGGGGGTGGGGCGGGCGAACTTCGTCCGCCGGACTCGGAATGCTGCGAGACTTTGCGAGGGGCCTCCGTATGCCAAAAATAGGCCGCGGGCAAAGCCGCGCCCAAAAATAACTGCCCGAAGGCCGGGGCGCCAAGTTCGTCCAGCGGAAAAAGGCCACAAAAACGGGTGGGATATTGCCTTGGGGGGTAGGGCTGGCCAACTTCGTCCGCCGGACTCGGAATGCCGCGAGACTTTGCGAGGGGCCTCCGTGTGCCAAAAATAGGCCGCAGGTAAAGCCGCGTCCAAAAATAACTGCCCGAAGGCCGGGGCGCCAAGTTCGTCCAGCGGAAAAAGGCCACAAAAACGGGTGGGCTATAGCCTTGGGGGGTGGGGCGGGCGAACTTAGTCCGCCGGACTCGGAATGCCGCGAGACTTTGCGAGGGGCCTCCATGTGCCAAAAATAGGCCGCGGGCTAAGCCGCGCCCAAAAATAACCGCCCGAAGGCCGGGGCGCCAAGTTCGTCCAGCGGAAAAAGGCCACAGAAACGGGTGGGCTATAGCCTTGGGGGGTGGAGCTGGCCGACTTCGTCCGCCGGACTCGGAATGCCGCGAGACTTTGCGAGGGGCCTCTGTGTGCCAAAAATAGGCTGCGAACAAAGACGCGCCCAAAAATAACCGCCCGAAGGCCGGGGCGCCAAGTTCGTCCAGCGGAAAAAGGCCACAAAAACGGGTGGGCTATAGCCCTGGGGGGTGGGGCTGGCCAACTTCGTCCGCCGGACTCGGAATGCGGCAAGACTTTGCGAGGGGCCTCCGTGTGCCAAAAATAGGCCGCGCCCAAAAATAACCGCCCATAGGCCGGGGCGCCAAGTTCGTCCAGCGGAAAAAGACCACAAAAACGGGTGGGCTATAGCCTTGGGGGGTGGGGCTGGCCAACTTCGTCCGCCGGACTCGGAATGCCGCGAGACTTTGCGAGGGGCCTCTGTGTGCCAAAAATAGGCTGCGAACAAAGACGCGCCCAAAAATAACCGCCCGAAGGCCGGGGCGCCAAGTTCGTCCAGCGGAAAAAGGCCACAAAAACGGGTGGGATATAGCCTTGGGGGGTGGGGCTGGCCAACTTCGTCCGCCGGACTCGGAATGCCGCGAGACTTTGCGAGGGGCCTCCGTGTGCCAAAAATAGGCTGCGGCCAAAACCGTGCCCAAAAATAACCGCCCGAAGGCCGGGCACCAAGTTCGTCCATCGGAAAAAGGCCACAAAAACGGGTGGGCTATAGCCTTGGGGGGTGGGGCCGGCCAACTTCGTCCGCCGGACACGGAATGCGGCAAGACTTTGCGAGGGGCCTCCGTGTGCCAAAAATAGGCCGCCCCCAAAAATAACCGCCCGAAGGCCGGGGCGCCAACTTCGTCCAGCGGAAAAAGGCCGCAAAAACGGGTGGGCTATAGCCTTGGGGGGTGGGGCTGGCCAACTTCGTCCGCCGGACTCGGAATGCTGCGAGACCTTTCGAGGGGCCTCCATGTGCCAAAAATAGGCCGCCGGCAAAGCCGGGCCCAAAAACAACCGCCCGAAGGCTGGGCCGCCAAGTTCGTCCAGCGGAAAAAGGCCACAAAAACGGGTGGGCTATAGCCTTGGGGGGTGGGGCGGGCGAACTTCGTCCGCCGGACTCGGAATGCTGCGAGACTTTGCGAGGGGCCTCCGTATGCCAAAAATAGGCCGCGGGCAAAGCCGCGCCCAAAAATAACTGCCCGAAGGCCGGGGCGCCAAGTTCGTCCAGCGGAAAAAGGCCACAAAAACGGGTGGGATATTGCCTTGGGGGGTAGGGCTGGCCAACTTCGTCCGCCGGACTCGGAATGCCGCGAGACTTTGCGAGGGGCCTCCGTGTGCCAAAAATAGGCCGCAGGTAAAGCCGCGTCCAAAAATAACTGCCCGAAGGCCGGGGCGCCAAGTTCGTCCAGCGGAAAAAGGCCACAAAAACGGGTGGGCTATAGCCTTGGGGGGTGGGGCGGGCGAACTTCGTCCGCCGGACTCGGAATGCCGCGAGACTTTGCGAGGGGCCTCCATGTGCCAAAAATAGGCCGCGGGCTAAGCCGCGCCCAAAAATAACCGCCCGAAGGCCGGGGCGCCAAGTTCGTCCAGCGGAAAAAGGCCACAAAAACGGGTGGGCTATAGCCTTGGGGGGTGGAGCTGGCCGACTTCGTCCGCCGGACTCGGAATGCCGCGAGACTTTGCGAGGGGCCTCTGTGTGCCAAAAATAGGCTGCGAACAAAGACGCGCCCAAAAATAACCGCCCGAAGGCCGGGGCGCCAAGTTCGTCCAGCGGAAAAAGGCCACAAAAACGGGTGGGCTATAGCCCTGGGGGGTGGGGCTGGCCAACTTCGTCCGCCGGACTCGGAATGCGGCAAGACTTTGCGAGGGGCCTCCGTGTGCCAAAAATAGGCCGCGCCCAAAAATAACCGCCCATAGGCCGGGGCGCCAAGTTCGTCCAGCGGAAAAAGACCACAAAAACGGGTGGGCTATAGCCTTGGGGGGTGGGGCTGGCCAACTTCGTCCGCCGAACTCGGAATGCCGCGAGACTTTGCGAGGGGCCTCTGTATGCCAAAAATAGGCCGCGGGCAAAGCCGCGTCAAAAATAACCGCCCGAAGGCTGGGGCGCCAAGTTCGTCCAGCGGAAAAAGGCCAAAAAAACGGGTGGGCTATAGCCTTGGGGGGTGGGGCTGGCCAACTTCGACCGCCGGACTCGGAATGCTGCGAGACTTTGCGAGGGGCCTCCTTTTGCCAAAAATAGGCCGCGGACAAAGCCGCGCCCAAAATTAACCGCCCGAAGGCCGGGGCGCCAAGTTCGTCCAGCGGAAAAAGGCCACAAAAACGGGTGGGCTATAGCCTTGGGGGGTGGGGCTGGCCAACTTCGTCCGCCGGAC
Organism: Citrus x changshan-huyou; assembly: GCA_039657385.1. Lineage (NCBI taxonomy): Eukaryota > Viridiplantae > Streptophyta > Magnoliopsida > Sapindales > Rutaceae > Citrus > Citrus x changshan-huyou. Next base: position 54,057 of record JBCGBO010000018.1, read on the forward strand.
TCGGATTGCCGCGAGACTTTGCGAGGGGCCTCCGTGTGCCAAAAATAGGCCGCACCCAAAAATAACTGCCCGAAGGCCGGGGCGCCAAGTTCGTCCAGCGGAAAAAGGCCACAAAAACGGGTGGGCTATAGCCTTGGGGGGTGGGGCTGGCCAACTTCGTCCGCCGGACTCGGAATGCCGCGAGACTTTGCGAGGGGCCTCCATGTGCCAAAAATAGGCCGCGGGCTAAGCCGCGCCCAAAAATAACCGCCCGAAGGCCGGGGCGCCAAGTTCGTCTAGCGGAAAAAGGCCACAAAAACGGGTGGGCTATAGCCTTGGGGGGTGGGGCTGGCCAACTTTGTCCGCCGGACTCGGAATGCCGCGAGACTTTGCGAGGGGACTCCGTGTGCCAAAAATAGTCTGCGGCCAAAACCGTGCCCAAAAATAACCGCCCGAAGGCCGGGCGCCAAGTTCGTCCATCGGAAAAAGGCCACAAAAACGGGTGGGATATAGCCTTGGGGGGTGGGGCTGGCCAACTTCGTCCGCCGGACTCGGAATGCCGCGAGACTTTGCGAGGGGCCTCCGTGTGCCAAAAATAGGCTGCGGCCAAAACCGTGCCCAAAAATAACCGCCCGAAGGCCGGGCACCAAGTTCGTCCATCGGAAAAAGGCCACAAAAACGGGTGGGCTATAGCCTTGGGGGGTGGGGCCGGCAAACTTCGTCCGCCGGACACGGAATGCGCAAGACTTTGCGAGGGGCCTCCGTGTACCAAAAATAGGCCGCCCCCAAAAATAACCGCCCGAAGGCCGGGGCGCCAACTTCGTCCAGCGGAAAAAGGCCGCAAAAACGGGTGGGCTATAGCCTTGGGGGGTGGGGCTGGCCAACTTCGTCCGCCGGACTCGGAATGCTGCGAGACCTTTCGAGGGGCCTCCATGTGCCAAAAATAGGCCGCCGGCAAAGCCGGGCCCAAAAACAACCGCCCGAAGGCTGGGCCGCCAAGTTCGTCCAGCGGAAAAAGGCCACAAAAACGGGTGGGCTATAGCCTTGGGGGGTGGGGCGGGCGAACTTCGTCCGCCGGACTCGGAATGCTGCGAGACTTTGCGAGGGGCCTCCGTATGCCAAAAATAGGCCGCGGGCAAAGCCGCGCCCAAAAATAACCGCCCGAAGGCCGGGGCGCAAAGTTCGTCCAGCGGAAAAAGGCCACAAAAACGGGTGGGATATTGCCTTGGGGGGTAGGGCTGGCCAACTTCGTCCGCCGGACTCGGAATGCCGCGAGACTTTGCGAGGGGCCTCCGTGTGCCAAAAATAGGCCGCAGGTAAAGCCGCGTCCAAAAATAACTGCCCGAAGGCCGGGGCGCCAAGTTCGTCCAGCGGAAAAAGGCCACAAAAACGGGTGGGCTATAGCCTTGGGGGGTGGGGCGGGCGAACTTCGTCCGCCGGACTCGGAATGCCGCGAGACTTTGCGAGGGGCCTCCATGTGCCAAAAATAGGCCGCGGGCTAAGCTGCGCCCAAAAATAACCGCCCGAAGGCCGGGGCGCCAAGTTCGTCCAGCGGAAAAAGGCCACAAAAACGGGTGGGCTATAGCCTTGGGGGGTGGAGCTGGCCGACTTCGTCCGCCGGACTCGGAATGCCGCGAGACTTTGCGAGGGGCCTCTGTGTGCCAAAAATAGGCTGCGAACAAAGACGCGCCCAAAAATAACCGCCCGAAGGCCGGGGCGCCAAGTTCATCCAGCGGAAAAAGGCCACAAAAACGGGTGGGCTATAGCCCTGGGGGGTGGGGCTGGCCAACTTCGTCCGCCGGACTCGGAATGCGGCAAGACTTTGCGAGGGGCCTCCGTGTGCCAAAAATAGGCCGCGCCCAAAAATAACCGCCCATAGGCCGGGGCGCCAAGTTCGTCCAGCGGAAAAAGACCACAAAAACGGGTGGGCTATAGCCTTGGGGGGTGGGGCTGGCCAACTTCGTCCGCCGGACTCGGAATGCCGCGAGACTTTGCGAGGGGCCTCTGTATGCCAAAAATAGGCCGCGGGCAAAGCCGCGTCAAAAATAACCGCCCGAAGGCTGGGGCGCCAAGTTCGTCCAGCGGAAAAAGGCCAAAAAAACGGGTGGGCTATAGCCTTGGGGGGTGGGGCTGGCCAACTTCGACCGCCGGACTCGGAATGCTGCGAGACTTTGCGAGGGGCCTCCTTTTGCCAAAAATAGGCCGCGGACAAAGCCGCGCCCAAAAATAACCGCCCGAAGGCCGGGGCGCCAAGTTCGTCCAGCGGAAAAAGGCCACAAAAACGGGTGGGCTATAGCCTTGGGGGGTGGGGCTGGCCAACTTCGTCCGCCGGACTCGGAATGCCGCGAGACTTTGCGAGGGGCCTCCGTGTGCCAAAAATACGCTGCAGGTAAAGCCGCGCCCAAAAATAACTGCCCGAAGGCCGGGGCGCCAAGTTCGTCCAGCGGAAAAAGGCCACAAAAACGGGTGGGCTATAGCCTTGGGGGGTGGGGCGGGCGAACTTCGTCCGCCGGACTCGGAATGCCGCGAGACTTTGCGAGGGGCCTCCATGTGCCAAAAATAGGCCGCGGGCTAAGCCGCGCCCAAAAATAACCGCCCGAAGGCCGGGGCGCCAAGTTCGTCTAGCGGAAAAAGGCCACAAAAACGGGTGGGCTATAGCCTTGGGGGGTGGGGCTGGCCAACTTTGTCCGCTGGACTCGGAATGCCGCGAGACTTTGCGAGGGGACTCCGTGTGCCAAAAATAGTCTGCGGCCAAAACCGTGCCCAAAAATAACCGCCCGAAGGCCGGGCGCCAAGTTCGTCCATCGGAAAAAGGCCACAAAAACGGGTGGGCTATAGCCTTGGGGGGTGGGGCTGGCCAACTTCGTCCGCCGGACTCGGAATGCGGCAAGACTTTGCGAGGGGCCTCCGTGTGCCAAAAATAGGCCGCCCTCAAAAATCCCCGCCCGAAGGCCGGGGCGCCAACTTCGTCCAGCGGAAAAAGGCCACAAAAACGGGTGGGCTATAGCCTTGGGGGGTGTGGCTGGCCAACTTCGTCCGCCGGACTCGGAATGCTGCGAGACTTTTCGAGGGGCCTCCGTGTGCCAAAAATAGGCCAGCGGCAAAGCCGGGCCCAAAAATAACCGCCCGAAGGCTGGGCCGCCAAGTTCGTCCAGCGGAAAAAGGCCACAAAAACGGGTGGGCTATAGCCTTGGGGGGTGGGGCGGGCGAACTTCGTCTGCCGGACTCGGAATGCCGCGAGACTTTGCGAGGTGCCTCCGTTTGGCAAAAATAGGCCGCGGACAAAGCCGCATCCAAAAATAACCGCCCGAAGGCCGGGGCGCCAAGTTCGTCCAGCGGAAAAAGGCCACAAAAGCGGGTGGGCTATAGCCTTGGGGGGTGGGGCTGGCCAACTTCGTCCGCCGGACTCGGAATGCCGCGAGACTTTGCGAGGGGCCTCCGTGTACCAAAAATAGGCCGCGGACAAAGCTGCGCCCAAAAATAACCGCCCGAAGGCCGGGGCGCCAAGTTCGTCCAGCGGAAAAAGGCCACAAAAACGGGTGGGCTATAGCCCTGGGGGGTGGAGCTGGCCGACTTCGTCCGCCGGACTCGGAATGCCGCGAGACTTTGCGAGGGTCCTCCGTGTGCCAAAAATAGGCTGCGAACAAAGACGCGCCCGAAGGCCGGGGCGCCAAGCTCGTCCAGCGGAAAAAGGCCACAAAAACGGGTGGGCTATAGCCTTGGGGGGTGGGGCTGGCCAACTTCGTCCACCGGACTCGGAATGCCGCGATACTTTGCGAGGGGCCTCCGTGTGCCAAAAATAGGCCGCGGGCAAAGCCGCGCCAAAAATAACCGCCCGAAGGCCGGGGCGCCAAGTTCGTCCATCGGAAAAAGGCCACAAAAACGGGTGGGCTATAGCCTTGGGGGGTGGGGCTGGCCCACTTCGTCCGCTGGACTCGGAATGCCGCGAGACTTTGTGAAGGGCCTCCATTTGTCAAAAATAGGCGGCGGGCAAAGACGCGCCCAAAAATAACCACCCGAAGGCCGGGGCGCCAAGTTCGTCCAGCGGAAAATGGCCACAAAAACGGGTGGGCTATACCCTTGGGGGGTGGGACTGGCCCACTTCGTCCGCCGGACTCGGAATGCCGCGACACTTTGCGAAGGGCCTCCGTTTGCCAAAAATAGGCCGCGGGCAAAGACGCTCCCAAAAATAACCACCCGAAGGCCGGGGCGCCAAGTTCGTCCAGCGGAAAAAGGCCACAAAAACGGGTGGGCTATAGCCTTGGGGGGTGGGGCTGGCCAACTTCGACTGCCGGACTCGGAATGCCGCGAGAATTTGCGAGGGGCCTCCGTGTGCCAAAAATAGGCCGTGGGCAAAGCCGCACCCAAAAATAACCACCCGAAGGCCGGGGCGCCAAGTTCGCCCATCGGAAAAAGGCCACAAAAACGGGTGGGCTATAGCCTTGGGGGGTGGGGCTGGCCAACTTCGTCCGCCGGACTCGGAATGCGGCAAGACTTTGCGAGGGGCCTCCGTGTGCCAAAAATAGGCCGCGCCCAAAAATAACCGCCCGAAGGCCGGGGCGCCAAGTTCGTCCAGCGGAAAAAGGCCACAAAAACGGGTGGGCTATAGCCTTGGGGGGTGGGGCTGGCCCAATTCGTCCGCCGGACTCGGAATGCCGCGAGACTTTGCGAGGGGCCTCCGTGTGCCAAATATTGGCCGCGGGAAAAGCCGCGCCAAAAATAACCGCCCGAAGGCCGGGGCGCCAAGTTCGTCCATCGGAAAAAGGCCACAAAAACGGGTGGGCTATAGCCTTGGGGGGTGGGGCTGGCCCACTTCGTCCGCCGGACTCGGAATGCGGCAAGACCTTGCGAGGGGCCTCCGTGTGCTAAAAATAGGCCGCGCCCAAAAATAACCGCCCGAAGGCCGGGGCGCCAAGTTCGTCCAGCGGAAAAAGGCCACAAAAACGGGTGGGCTATAGCCTTGGGGGGTGGGGCTGGCCCACTTCGTCCGCCGGACTCGGAATGCCGCGAGACTTTGCGAGGAGCCTCCGTGTGCCAAAAATAGGCCGCGGGCAAAGACGCGCCCAAAAATAACCACCCGAAGGCCGGGGCGCCAAGTTCGTCCAGCGGTAAAAGGCCACAATAACGGGTGGGCTATAACCTTGGGGGTTGGGGCTGGCCAACTTCGTCCGCCGGACTCGGAATGTCGCGAGACTTTACGAGGGGCCTCCGTGTGCCAAAAATAGGCCGCGGGCAAAGCTGCGCCCAAAAATAACTGCCCGAAGGCTGGGGCGCCAAGTTCGTCCAGCGGAAAAAGGCCACAAAAACGGGTGGGCTATAGCCTTGGGGGGTGGGGCTGGCAAACTTCGTCCGCCGGACTCGGAATGCCGCGAGACTTTACGAGGGGCCTCCGTGTGCCAAAAATAGGCCGCGGGCAAAGCCGCGCCAAAAATAACCGTCCGAAGGCCGGGGCGCCAAGTTCGTCCATCGGAAAAAGGTCACAAAAACGGGTGGGCTATAGCCTTGGGGGGTGGGGCTGGCCAACTTCGTCCGCCGGGCTCGGAAACAGGTAAGACTTTGCGAGGGGCCTCCGTGTGCCAAAAATTGGCCGCGCCCAAAAATATCCGCCCGAAGGCCGGGGTGCCAAGTTCGTCCAGCGGAAAAAGGCCACAAAAACGGGTGGGCTATAGCCTTGGGGGGTGGGGCTGGCCAAGTTCGTCCGCCGGACTCGGAATGCCGCGAGACTTTGCGAGGGGCCTCTGTGTGCCAAAAATAGACCGCGGGCAAAGCCGCGCCCAAAAATAACCGCCCGAAGGCCGGGGCGCCAAGTTCGTCCATCGGAAAAAGGCCACAAAAACGGGTGGGCTATAGCCTTGGGGGGTGGGGCTGGCCCACTTCGTCCGCCGGACTCGGAATGCGGCAAGACCTTGCGAGGGGCCTCCGTGTGCTAAAAATAGGCCGCGCCCAAAAATAACCGCCCGAAGGCCGGGGCGCCAAGTTCGTCCAGCGGAAAAAGGCCACAAAAACGGGTGGGCTATAGCCTTGGGGGGTGGGGCTGGCCAACTTCGTCCGCCGGACTCGGAATGCGGCAAGACCTTGCGAGGGGCCTCCGTGTGCTAAAAATAGGCCGCGCCCAAAAATAACCGCCCGAAGGCCGGGGTGCCAAGTTCGTCCAGCGGAAAAAGGCCACAAAAACGGGTGGGCTATAGCCTTGGGGGGTGGGGCTGGCCAAGTTCGTCCGCCGGACTCGGAATGCCGCGAGACTTTGCGAGGGGCCTCTGTGTGCCAAAAATAGACCGCGGGCAAAGCCGCGCCCAAAAATAACCGCCCGAAGGCCGGGGCGCCAAGTTCGTCCATCGGAAAAAGGCCACAAAAACGGGTGGGCTATAGCCTTGGGGGGTGGGGCTGGCCCACTTCGTCCGCCGGACTCGGAATGCGGCAAGACCTTGCGAGGGGCCTCCGTGTGCTAAAAATAGGCCGCGCCCAAAAATAACCGCCCGAAGGCCGGGGCGCCAAGTTCGTCCAGCGGAAAAAGGCCACAAAAACGGGTGGGCTATAGCCTTGGGGGGTGGGGCTGGCCAACTTCGTCCGCCGGACTCGGAATGCGGCAAGACCTTGCGAGGGGCCTCCGTGTGCTAAAAATAGGCCGCGCCCAAAAATAACCGCCCGAAGGCCGGGGCGCCAAGTTCGTCCAGCGGAAAAAGGCCACAAAAACGGGTGGGCTATAGCCTTGGGGGGTGGGGCTGGCCAACTTCGTCCGCCGGACTCGGAATGCCGTGAGACTTTTCGAGGGGCCTCCATGTGCCAAAAATAGGCCGCGGGCAATGCCGCGCCAAAAATAACCGCCCGAACGCCGGCGCCAAGTTCGTCCAGCGGATAAAGGCCACAAAAACGGGTGGGCTATAGCCTTGGGGGGTGGGGCTGGCCCACTTCGTCCGCCGGACTCGGAATGCCGCGAGACTTTGCGAAGAGCCTCCGTGTGCCAAAAATAGGCCGCGGGCAAAGACGCGCCCAAAAATAACCACCCGAAGGCCGGGGCGCCAAGTTCGTCCAGCGGTAAAAGGCCACAATAACGGGTGGGCTATAACCTTGGGGGTTGGGGCTGGCCAACTTCGTCCGCCGGACTCGGAATGTCGTGAGACTTTACGAGGGGCCTCCGTGTGCCAAAAATAGGCCGCGGGCAAAGCTGCGCCCAAAAATAACTGCCCGAAGGCTGGGGCGCCAAGTTCGTCCAGCGGAAAAAGGCCACAAACACGGGTGGGCTATAGCCTTGGGGGGTGGGGCTGGCAAACTTCGTCCGCCGGACTCGGAATGCCGCGAGACTTTACGAGGGGCCTCCGTGTGCCAAAAATAGGCCGCGGGCAAAGCCGCGCCAAAAATAACCGTCCGAAGGCCGGGGCGCCAAGTTCGTCCATCGGAAAAAGGTCACAAAAACGGGTGGGCTATAGCCTTGGGGGGTGGGGCTGGCCAACTTCGTCCGCCGGGCTCGGAAACCGGCAAGACTTTGCGAGGGGCCTCCGTGTTCCAAAAATTGGCCGCGCCCAAAAATATCCGCCCGAAGGCCGGGGCGCCAAGTTCGTCCAGCGGAAAAAGGCCACAAAAACGGGTGGGCTATAGCCTTGGGGGGTGGGGCTGGCCAAGTTCGTCCGCCGGACTCGGAATGCCGCAAGACTTTGCGAGGGGCCTCTGTGTGCCAAAAATAGACCGCGGGCAAAGCCGCGCCCAAAAATAACCGCCCGAAGGCCGGGGCGCCAAGTTCGTCCAGCGGAAAAAGGCCACAAAAACGGGTGGGCTATAGCCTTGGGGGGTGGGGCTGGCCCACTTCGTCCGCCGGACTCGGAATGCGGCAAGACCTTGCGAGGGGCCTCCGTGTGCTAAAAATAGGCCGCGCCCAAAAATAACCGCCCGAAGGCCGGGGCGCCAAGTTCGTCCAGCGGAAAAAGGCCACAAAAACGGGTGGGATATAGCCTTGGGGGGTGGGGCTGGCCAACTTCGTCCGCCGGACTCGGAATGCCGCGAGACTTTTCGAGGGGCCTCCATGTGCCAAAAATAGGCCGCGGGCAATGCCGCGCCAAAAATAACCGCCCGAACGCCGGCGCCAAGTTCGTCCAGCGGATAAAGGCCACAAAAACGGTTGGGCTATAGCCTTGGGGGGTGGGGCTGGCCCACTTCGTCCGCCGGACTCGGAATGCCGCGAGACTTTGCGAAGAGCCTCCGTGTGCCAAAAATAGGCCGCGGGCAAAGACGCGCCCAAAAATAACCACCCGAAGGCCGGGGCGCCAAGTTCGTCCAGCGGTAAAAGGCCACAATAACGGGTGGGCTATAACCTTGGGGGGTGGGGCTGGCCAACTTCGTCCGCCGGACTCGGAATGCCGCGAGACTTTACGAGGGGCCTCCGTGTGCCAAAAATAGGCCGCGGGCAAAGCTGCGGCCAAAAATAACTGCCCGAAGGCAGGGGCGCCAAGTTCGTCCAGCGGAAAAAGGCCACAAAAACGGATGGGCTATAGCCTTGGGGGGTGGGGCTGGCAAACTTCGTCCGCCGGACTCGGAATGCCGCGAGACTTTACGAGGGGCCTCCGTGTGCCAAAAATAGGCCGCGGGCAAAGCCGCGCCCAAAAATAACCGCCCGAAGGCCGGGGCGCCAAGTTCGTCCAGCGGAAAAAGGCCACAAAAACGGGTGGGCTATAGCCTTGGGGGGTGGGGCTGGCCAACTTCGTCCGCCGGACTCGGAATGCCGCGAGACTTTTCGAGGGGCCTCCATGTGCCAAAAATAGGCCGCGGGCAATGCCGCGCCAAAAATAACCGCCCGAACGCCGGCGCCAAGTTCGTCCAGCGGATAAAGGCCACAAAAACGGTTGGGCTATAGCCTTGGGGGGTGGGGCTGGCCTACTTCGTCCGCCGGACTCGGAATGCCGCGAGACTTTACGAGGGGCCTCCGTGTGCCAAAAATAGGCCGCGGGCAAAGCCGCGCCAAAAATAACCGTCCGAAGGCCGGGGCGCCAAGTTCGTCCATCGGAAAAAGGTCACAAAAACGGGTGGGCTATAGCCTTGGGGGGTGGGGCTGGCCCACTTCGTCCGCCGGGCTCGGAAAGCGGCAAGACTTTGCGAGGGGCCTCCGTGTGCCAAAAATTGGCCGCGCCCAAAAATAACCGCCCGAAGGCCGGGGCGCCAAGTTCGTCCATCGGAAAAAGGCCACAAAAACGGGTGGGCTATAGCCTTGGGGGGTGGGGCTGGCCCACTTTGTCCGCCGGACTCGGAATGCGGCAAGACCTTGCGAGGGGCCTCCGTGTGCTAAAAATAGGCCGCGCCCAAAAATAACCGCCCGAAGGCCGGGGCGCCAAGTTCGTCCAGCGGAAAAAGGCCACAAAAACGGGTGGGCTATAGCCTTGGGGGGTGGGGCTGGCCAACTTCGTCCGCCGGACTCGGAATGCCGCGAGACTCTTCGAGGGGCCTCCATGTGCCAAAAATAGGCCGCGGGCAATGCCGCGCCAAAAATAACCGCCCGAAGGCCGGCGCCAAGTTCGTCCAGCGGAAAAAGGCCACAAAAACGGGTGGGCTATAGCCTTGGGGGGTGGGGCTGGCCAACTTCGTCCGCCGGACTCGGAATGCCGCGAGACTTTGCGAAGAGCCTCCGTGTGCCAAAATTAGGCCGCGGGTAAAGACGCGCCCAAAAATAACCACCCGAAGGCCGGGGCGCCAAGTTCGTCCAGCGGTAAAAGGCCACAATAACGGGTGGGCTATAACCTTGGGGGGTGGGGCTGGCCAACTTCGTCCGCCGGACTCGGAATGCCGCGAGACTTTACGAGGGGCCTCCGTGTGCCAAAAATAGGCCGCGGGCAAAGCTGCGCACAAAAATAACTGGCCGAAGGCTGGGGCGCCAAGTTCGTCCAGCGGAAAAAGGCCACAAAAACGGGTGGGCTATAGCCTTGGGGGGTGGGGCTGGCCAACTTCGTCCGCCGGACTCGGAATGCCGCGAGACTTTACGAGGGGCCTCCGTGTGCCAAAAATAGGCCGCGGGCAAAGCCGCGCCAAAAATAACCGTCCGAAGGCCGGGGCGCCAAGTTCGTCCATCGGAAAAAGGTCACAAAAACGGGTGGGCTATAGCCTTGGGGGGTGGGGCTGGCCCACTTCGTCCGCCGGGCTCGGAAAGCGGCAAGACTTTGCGAGGGGCCTCCGTGTGCCAAAAATTGGCCGCGCCCAAAAATAACCGCCCGAAGGCCGGGGCGCCAAGTTCGTCCAGCGGAAAAAGGCCACAAAAACGGGTGGGCTATAGCCTTGGGGGGTGGGGCTGGCCAAGTTCGTCCGCCGGACTCGGAATGCCGCGAGACTTTACGAGGGGCCTCTGTGTGCCAAAAATAGACCGCGGACAAAGCCGCGCCCAAAAATAACCGCCCGAAGGCCGGGGCGCCAAGTTCGTCCATCGGAAAAAGGCCACAAAAACGGGTGGGCTATAGCTTTTGGGGGTGGGGCTGGCCAACTTCGTCCGCCGGACTCGGAATGCGGCGAGACTTTGCGAGGGGCTTCCATTTGCCAAAAATAGGCCGCGGACAAAGCCGCGCCCAAAAATAACGGCCCGAAGGCCGAGGCGCCAAGTTCGTCCGGCGGAAAAATGCCACAAAAACGGTTGGGCCATAGCCTTGGGGGGTGGGGCTGGCCAACTTCGTCCGCCGGACTCGGAATGCCGCGAGACTTTCCGAGGGGCCTCCGTGTGCCAAAAATAGGCCGCGGGCAGAGCCGCGCCAAAAATAATCGCCCGAAGGCCGGGGAGCCAAGTTCGTCCAGCGGAAAAAGGCCACAAAAACGGGTGGGCTGTAGCCTTGGGGGGTGGGGCTGGCCGACTTCGTCCGCCGGGCTCGGAATGCCGCGAGACTTTGCGAGGGGCCTCCGTGTGCCAAAAATAGGCCGCGGGTAAAGCCGCGCCAAAAAATAACCGCCCGAAGGCCGGGGCGCCAAGTTCGTCCAGCGGAAAAAGGCCACAAAAACGGGTGGGCTATAGCCTTGGGGGGTGGGGCTGACCAACTTCGTCCGCCGGACTCAGAATGCCGCGAGACTTTGCGAGGGGCCTCCGTGTGCCAAAAATAGGCCGCTGGTAAAGCCACACCCAAAAATAACCACCCGAAGGCCGGGGCGCCAAGTTCGTCCAGCAGAAAAAGGCCACAAAAACGGGTGGGCTATAGCCTTGGGGGGTGGGGCTGGCCAACTTCGTCCGCGGGACACGGAATGCCGCGAGACTTTGCGAGGGGCCTCTGTGTGCAAACAATAGGCCGCGGGCAAAGCCGCTCCAAAAAATAACCGCCCGAAGGGCGGGGCGCCAAGTTCGTCCAGCGGAAATAGTCCACAAAAACGGGTGGGCTATAACCTTCGGGGGTGGGGCTGGTAAAATTCATCCGCGGGACTCGGAATGCCGCGAGACTTTACGAGGGGCGTCCGTGTGCCAAAAATAGGCCGCGGGCAAGGCCGCGCCCAAAAATAACCGCCCGAAGGCCGGGGCGCCAAGTTTGTGCAGCGGAAAAAGGCCACAAAAACGGTTGGGCTATAGCCTTGGGGGGTGGGGCTGGCGACTTCGTCCGCCGGACTCCGAATGCCGCGAGACTTTGCGATGGGTCTCCGTGTGCCAAAAATAGGCCGCGGGCAAAGCCGCGCCCAAAATAACCGCCCGAAGGCCGGGGCGCCAAGTTTATCCAGTGGAAAAAGGCCACAAAAACGGGTGGGCTATAGCCTTGGGGGGTGGGGCTGGTCAACTTCGTCCGCCGGACTCGGAATGCCGCGAGGCTTTGCGAGGGGCCTCCGTGTGCCAAATATAGGACGCGGGCAAAGCCGCGCCCAAAAATAACTGCCCGAAGGCCGGGGCGCCAAGTTCGTCCAGCGGAAAAAGGCCACAAAAACGGGTGGGCTATAGCCTTGGGGGGTGGGGCTGGCCAACTTCGTCCGTCGGACTCGGAATGCCGGGAGACTTTGCGAGGGGCCTCCGTATGTAAAAAATAGGCCGTGGCCAAAGCTGCGCCCAAAAATAACTGCCCGAAGGCTGGGGCGCCAAGTTCGTCCAGCGGAAAAAGGCCACAAAAACGGGTGGGCTATAGCCTTGGGGGGTGGGGCTGCCCAACTTCGTCCGCCGGACTCGGAATGCCGCGAGACTTTGCGAGGTGCCTCCGTGTGCCAAAAATAGGCCGCGGGCAAAGCCGCGCCAAAAATAACCGTCCGAAGGCCGGGGCGCCAAGTTCGTCCATCGGAAAAAGGCCACAAAAACGGGTGGGCTATAGCCTTGGGGGGTGGGGCTGGCCAACTTCGTCCGCCGGGCTCGGAATGCGGCAAGCCTTTGTGAGGGCCTCCGTGTGCCAAAAATAGGCCGCGCCCAAAAATAACCGCCCGAAGGCCGGGGCGCCAAGTTCGTCCAGCGGAAAAAGGCCACAAAAACGGGTGGGCTATAGTCTTGGGGGGTGGGGCTGGCCAAGTTCGTCCGCCGGACTCGGAATGCCGCGAGACTTTGCGAGGGCCCTCTGTGCGCCAAAAATAGACCGCGGACAAAGCCGCGCCCAAAAATAACCGCCCGAAGGCCGGGGCGCCAAGTTCGTCCATCGGAAAAAGGCCACAAAAACGGGTGGGCTATAGCCTTGGGGGGTGGGGCTGGCCCACTTCGTCCGCCGGACTCGGAATGCGGCGAGACTTTGCGAGGGGCTTCCATTTGCCAAAAATAGGCCGCGGACAAAGCAGCGCCCAAAAATAACCGCCTGAAGGCCGGGGCGCCAAGTTCGTCCGGCGGAAAAATGCCACAAAAACGGTTGGGCCATAGCCTTGGGGGGTCGGGCTGGCCAACTTCGTCCGTCGGACTCGGAATGCCGGGAGACTTTGCGAGGGGCCTCCGTATGTAAAAAATAGGCCGTGGGCAAAGCTGCGCCCAAAAATAACTGCCCGAAGTCTGGGGCGCCAAGTTCGTCCAGCGGAAAAAGGCCACAAAAACGGGTGGGCTATAGCCTTGGGGGGTGGGGCTGGCCAACTTCGTCCGCCGGACTCGGAATGCCGCGAGACTTTGCGAGGGTCCTCCGTGTGCCAAAAATAGGCCGCGGGCAAAGCCGCGCCAAAAATAACCGTCCGAAGGCCGGGGCGCCAAGTTCGTCCATCGGAAAAAGGCCACAAAAACGGGTGGGCTATAGCCTTGGGGGGTGGGGCTGGCCAACTTCGTCCGCTGGGCTCGGAATGCGGCAAGACTTTGCGAGGGGCCTCCGTGTGCCAAAAATAGGCCGCGCCCAAAAATAACCGCCCGAAGGCCGGGGCGCCAAGTTCGTCCAGCGGAAAAAGGCCACAAAAACGGGTGGGCTATAGCCTTGGGGGGTGGGGCTGGCCAAGTTCGTCCGCCGGACTCGGAATGCCGCGAGACTTTGCGAGGGGCCTCTGTGTGCCAAAAATAGACCGCGGGCAAAGCCGCGCCAAAAATAATCGCCCGAAGGCCGGGGCGCCAAGTTCGTCCAGCGGAAAAAGGCCACAAAAACGGGTGGGCTATAGCCTTGGGGGGTGGGGCTGGCCAACTTCATCCGCCGGACTCAGAATGCCGCGAGACTTTGCGAGGGGCCTCCGTGTGCCAAAAATAGGCCGCTGGTAAAGCCGCACCCAAAAATAACCGCCCGAAGGCCGGGGCGCCAAGTTCGTCCAGCAGAAAAAGGCCACAAAAACGGGTGGGCTATAGCCTTGGGGGGTGGGGCTGGCTAACTTCATCCGTGGGACACGGAATGCCGCGAGACTTTGCGAGGGGCCTCTGTGTGCAAACAATAGGCCGCGGGCAAAGCCGATCCAAAAAATAAGCGCCCGAAGGACGGGGCGCCAAGTTCGTCCAGCGGAAATAGGCCACAAAAACGGGTGGGCTATAACCTTCGGGGGTGGGGCTGGTAAAATTCATCCGCGGGACTCGGAATGCCGCGAGACTTTACGAGGGGTGTCCGTGTACCAAAAATAGGCCGCGGGCTAGGCCGCGCCCAAAAATAACCGCCCGAAGGCCGGGGCGCCAAGTTTGTCCAGCGGAAAAATGCCACAAAAACGGGTGGGCTATAGCCTTGGGGGGTGGGGCTGGCCAACTTCGTCCACCGGGCTCGGAATACGGCAAGACTTTGCGAGGGGCCTCCGTGTGCCAAAAATAGGCCGCGCCCAAAAATAACCGCCCGAAGGCCGGGGCGCCAAGTTCGTCCAGCGGAAAAAGGCCACAAAAACGGGTGGGCTATAGCCTTGGGGGGTGGGGCTGGCCAACTTCGTCCGCGAGACTCGGAATGCCGCGAGACTTTGCGAGGGGCCTCTGTGTGCAAAAAATAGGCTGCGGGCGAAGCCGCGCCCGAAAATAACCGCCCGATGGCTGGGGCGCCAAGTTCGTCAACGGAAAAAGGCCGCAAAAACGGGTGGGCTATAGCCTTCGGGGGTGGGGCTGGCCCACTTCGTCCGCCAGACTCGGAATGCCGCGAGGCTTTGCGAGGGGCCTCCGTTTGCCAAAAATAGGCTGCGGGCGAAGCCGCGCCCGAAAATAACCGCCCGATGGCTGGGGCGCCAAGTTCGTCAACGGAAAAAGGCCGCAAAAACGGGTGGGCTATAGCCTTGGGGGGTGGGGCTGGCCAACTTCGTCCGCCGGACTCGGAATGCCGCGAGACTTTGCGAGGGGCCTCCGTGTGCAAAAAATAGGCCGCGGGCAAAGCCGCGGCCAATAAGAACCGCCCGAAGGCCGGGGCGCCAAGTTCGTCCAGCGGAAAATGGCCACAAAAACTGGTGGGCTATAGCCTTGGGGGTTGGGGCTGGACAACTTCGTCCGCTGGACTCGGAATTCCGCGAGACTTTGCGAGGGGCCTCCGTGTGCCAAAAATAGGCCGCGGGCAAAGCCGCGGCCAATAATAACCCCCCGAAGGCCGGGGCGCCAAGTTCGTCCAGCGGAAAAAGGCCACAAAAACGGGTGGGCTATAGCCTTGGGGGGTGGGGCTGGCCAACTTCGTCCGCCGGACTCTGAATGCCGCGAGACTTTGCGAGGGGAATCCGTGTGCCCAAAATAACCGCCCGAAGGCCGGGGCGCCAGGTTCGTCCAGCGGAAAAAGGCCACAAAAAAGGGTGGGCTATAGCCTTGGGGGGTGGGGCAGGCCAACTTCGTCCGCCGGACTCGGAATGCCACGAGACTTTGCGAGGGGAATCCATGTGCCAAATATAGGCCGCGGGCAAAGCCGCGCCCAAAAAGAACCGCCCGAAGGCCGGGGCGCCAGGTTCGTCCAGCGGAAAAAGGCCACAAAAAAGGGTGGGCTATAGCCTTGGGGGGTGGGGCTGGCCCACTTCGTCCGCCGGAATCGGAATGCCGCGAGACTTTGCGAGGGGCCTCAGTGTTCCAAAAATGGGCCGCGGGCAAAGCCACGTCCAAAAATATCCGCCCGATGGCCGGGGCGCCGAGCTCGTCCAGCGGAAAAAGGCCACAAAAACGGGTGGGCTATAGCCTTGGTGGGTGGGGCTGGCCAACTTCGTCCGCCGGACTCGGAATGCCGCGAGACTTTGCGAGGGGAATCCGTGTGCCAAAAATAGGCCGCGGGCAAAGCCGCGCCCAAAAATAACCGCCCGAAGGCCGGGGCGCCAGGTTCGTCCAGCGGAAAAAGGCCACAAAAAAGGGTGGGCTATAGCCTTGGGGTGTGGGGCTGGCCCACTTCGTCCGCCGGACTCGGAATGCCGCGAGACATTGCGAGGGTCCTCCGTGTGCCAAAAATAGGCCGCGGGCAAAGCCGCGCCCAAAAATAACCGCTCGAAGGCCGGGGCGCCAGGTTCGTCCAGCGGAAAAAAGGCCACAAAAAAGGGTGGGCTATAGCCTTGGGGGGTGGGGCTGGCCAACTTCGTCCGCCGGACTCGGAATGCCGCGAGACTTTGCGAGGGGAATCCGTGTGCCAAAAATAGGCCGCGGGTAAAGCCGCACCCAAAAATAAATGCCCGAAGGCCGGGGCGCCAAGTTCGTCCAGCGGAAAAAGGCCACAAAAACGGGTGGGCTATACCCTAGGGGGGTGGGGCTGGCCAACTTCGTCCGCCGGACTCAGAATGCCGCGAGACTTTGCGAGGGGCCTCCGTGCGCCAAAAATAGGCCGCGGGTAAAGCCGCACCCAAAAATAAACCCCCGAAGGCCGGGGCGCCAAGTTCGTCCAGCGGAAAAAGGCCACAAAAAAGGGTGGGCTATAGCCTTGGGGGGTGGGGCTGGCCAACTTCGTCCGCCGGACTCGGAATGCCTCGAGACTTTGCGAGGGGCCTCCGTGTGCCAAAAATGGGCAGCTGGCAAAGCCGCGCCCAAAAATAACCGCCCGAAGGCCGGTGCGCCAAGTTCGTCCCGCGGAAAAAGGCCACAAAAACGGGTGGGCTATAGCCTTGGGGGGTGGGGCTGGTCAACTTCGTCCGCCGGACTCGGAATGCCGTGAGACTTTGCGAGGGGAATCCGTGTGCTAAAAATAGGCCGCGGGCAAAGCCGCACCCAAAAATAACCGCCCAAAGGCCGGGGCGCCAAGTTCGTCCAGCGGAAAAAGGCCACAAAAAAGGGTGGGCTATAGCCTTGGGGGGTGGGGCTGGCCAAATTCGTCCGCCGGACTCAGAATGCCGCGAGACTTTGCGAGGGGCCTCCGTGCGCCAAAAATAGGCCGCGGGTAAAGCCGCACCCAAAAATAAACCCCCGAAGGCCGGGGCGCCAAGTTCGTCCAGCGGAAAAAGGCCACAAAAAAGGGTGGGCTATAGCCTTGGGGGGTGGGGCTGGCCAACTTCGTCCGCCGGACTCGGAATGCCTCGAGACTTTGCGAGGGGCCTCCGTGTGCCAAAAATGGGCAGCTGGCAAAGCCGCGCCCAAAAATAACCGCCCGAAGGCCGGTGCGCCAAGTTCGTCCCGCGGAAAAAGGCCACAAAAACGGGTGGGCTATAGCCTTGGGGGGTGGGGCTGGTCAACTTCGTCCGCCGGACTCGGAATGCCGTGAGACTTTGCGAGGGGAATCCGTGTGCTAAAAATAGGCCGCGGGCAAAGCCGCACCCAAAAATAACCGCCCAAAGGCCGGGGCGCCAAGTTCGTCCAGCGGAAAAAGGCCACAAAAAAGGGTGGGCTATAGCCTTGGGGGGTGGGGCTGGCCAAATTCGTCCGCCGGACTCAGAATGCCGCGAGACTTTGCGAGGGGCCTCCGTGTGCCAAAAATAGGCCGCGGGTAAAGCCTCACCCAAAAATAAATGCCCGAAGGCCGGGGCGCCAAGTTCGTCCAGCGGAAAAAGGCCACAAAAACGGGTGGGCTATACCCTAGGGGGTGGGGCTGGCCAACTTCGTCCGCCGGACTCAGAATGCCGCGAGACTTTGCGAGGGGCCTCCGTGTGCCAAAAATAGGCCGCGGGTAAAGCCGCACCCAAAAATAAATGCCCGAAGGCCGGGGCGCCAAGTTCGTCCAGCGGAAAAAGGCCACAAAAACGGGTGGGCTATAGCCTTGGGGGGTGGGGCTGGCCAACTTCGTCCGCGGGACTCGGAATGCCGCGAGACTTTGCGAGGGGCCTCTGTGTGCAAAAAATAGGCCGCGGGCAAAGCCGCGCCCAAAAATAACCACCCGAAGGCCGGGGCGCCAAGTTCGTCCAGCGGAAAAAGGCCACAAAAACTGGTGGGCTATAGGCTTGGGGGGTGGGGCTGGCCAACTTCGTCCGCCGGACTCGGAATGCCGCGAGACTTTGTGAGGGACCTCCGTGTGCCAAAAATAGGCCGTGGGCAAAGCCGCGCCCAAAAATAACCGCCCGATGGCTGGGGCAACAAGTTCGTCCAGCGGAAAAAGGCCACAAAAACGGGTGGGCTATAGCCTTGGGGGGTGGGGCTGGCCAATTTCGTCCGCCGGACTCGGAATGCCGCGAGACTTTGCGAGGGGCCTCCGTGTGCAAAAAATAGGCTGCGGGCAAAGCCGCGGCCAATAAGAACCGCCCGAAGGCCGGGGCGCCAAGTTCGTCCAGCGGAAAAAGACCACAAAAACGGGTGGGCTATAGCCTTGGGGGTTGGGGCTGGACAACTTCGTCCGCTGGACTCGGAATGCCGCGAGACTTTGCGAGGGGCCTCCGTGTGCCAAAAATTGGCCGCGGGCAAAGCTGCGGCCAATAATAACCGCCCGAAGGCCGGGGCGCCAAGTTCGTCCAGCGGAAAAAGGCCACAAAAACGGGTGGGCTATAGCCTTGGGGGGTGGGGCTGGCCAACTTCGTCCGCCGGACTCGGAATGCCGCGAGACTTTGAGAGGGGAATCCGTGTGCCAAAAATAGGCCGCGGGCAAAGCCGCGCCCAAAAATAACCGCTCGAAGGGCGGGGCGCCAGGTTCGTCCAGCGGAAAAAGGCCACAAAAAAGGGTGGGCTATAGCCTTGGGGGGTGGGGCTGGCCAACTTCGTCCGCCGGACTCGGAATGCCGCGAGACTTTGCGAGGGGAATCCGTGTGCCAAAAATAGGCCGCGGGTAAAGCCGCACCCAAAAATAAATGCCCGAAGGCCGGGGCGCCAAGTTCGTCCAGCGGAAAAAGGCCACAAAAACGGGTGGGCTATACCCTAGGGGGGTGG
This sequence comes from Citrus x changshan-huyou, assembly GCA_039657385.1. Lineage (NCBI taxonomy): Eukaryota > Viridiplantae > Streptophyta > Magnoliopsida > Sapindales > Rutaceae > Citrus > Citrus x changshan-huyou. Next base: position 72,553 of record JBCGBO010000018.1, read on the forward strand.
GGCTGGCCAACTTCGTCCGCCGGACTCAGAATGCCGCGAGACTTTGAGAGGGGCCTCCGTGCGCCAAAAATAGGCCGCGGGTAAAGCCGCACCCAAAAATAAATGCCCGAAGGCCGGGGCGCCAAGTTCGTCCAGCGGAAAAAGGCCACAAAAAAGGGTGGGCTATAGCCGTGGGGGGTGGGGCTGGCCAACTTCGTCCGCCGGACTCGGAATGCCTCGAGACTTTGCGAGGGGCCTCCGTGTGCCAAAAATGGGCAGCTGGCAAAGCCGCGCCCAAAAATAACCGCCCGAAGGCCGGAGCGCCAAGTTCGTCCCGCGGAAAAAGGCCACAAAAACGGGTGGGCTATAGCCTTGGGGGGTGGGGCTGGCCAACTTCGTCCGCCGGACTCGGAATGCCGCGAGACTTTGCTAGCGGCCTCCGTGTGCCAAAAATAGGCCGCGGGCAAAGCCGCACCCAAAAATAACCGCCCGAAGGCCGGGGCGCCAAGTTCGTCCAGCGGAAAAAGGCCACAAAAAAGGGTGGGCTATAGCCTTGGGGGGTGGGGCTGGCCAACTTCGTCCGCCGGACTCAGAATGCCGCGAGACTTTGCGAGGGGCCTCCGTGTGCCAAAAATAGGCCGCGGGTAAAGCCGCACCCAAAAATAAACGCCCGAAGGCCGGGGCGCCAAGTTCGTCCAGCGGAAAAAGGCCACAAAAAAGGGTGGGCTATAGCCTTGGGGGGTGGGGCTGGCCAACTTCGTCCGCCGGACTCGGAATGCCTCGAGACTTTGCGAGGGGCCTCCGTGTGCCAAAAATGGGCAGCTGGCAAAGCCGCGCCCAAAAATAACCGCCCGAAGGCCGGAGCGCCAAGTTCGTCCCGTGGAAAAAGGCCACAAAAACGGGTGGGCTATAGCCTTGGGGGGTGGGGCTGGCCAACTTCGTCCGCCGGACTCGGAATGCCGCGAGACTTTACTAGCGGCCTCCGTGTGCCAAAAATAGGCCGCGGGCAAAGCCGCACCCAAAAATAACCGCCCGAAGGCCGGGGCGCCAAGTTCGTCCAGCGGAAAAAGGCCACAAAAAAGGGTGGGCTATAGCCTTGGGGGGTGGGGCTGGCCAACTTCGTCCGCCGGACTCAGAATGCCGCGAGACTTTGCGAGGGGCCTCCGTGTGCCAAAAATAGGCCGCGGGTAAAGCCGCACCCAAAAATAAACGCCCGAAGGCCGGGGCGCCAAGTTCGTCCAGCGGAAAAAGGCCACAAAAAAGGGTGGGCTATAGCCTTGGGGGGTGGGGCTGGCCAACTTCGTCCGCCGGACTCGGAATGCCTCGAGACTTTGCGAGGGGCCTCCGTGTGCCAAAAATGGGCAGCTGGCAAAGCCGTGCCCAAAAATAACCACCCAAAGGCCGGAGCGCCAAGTTCGTCCCGCGGAAAAAGGCCACAAAAACGGGTGGGCTATAGCCTTGGGGGGTGGGGCTGGCCAACTTCGTCCGCCGGACTCGGAATGCCGCGAGACTTTACTAGCGGCCTCCGTGTGTCAAAAATAGGCCGCGGGCAAAGCCGCGCCCAAAAATAACCGCCCGATGGCCGGGGCGCCAAGTTCGCCCAGCGGAAAAAGGCAACAAAAAAGGGTGGGCTATAGCCTTGTTGGGTGGGGCTGGCCGACTTCGTCCGCCGGACTCGGAATGCCGTGAGACTTTGCGAGGGGCCTCAGTGTTCCAAAAATGGTCCGCGGGCAAAGCCGCGCCCAAAAATAACCGACCGATGGCCGGGGCGCCAAGTTCGTCCAGCGGAAAAAGGCCACAAAAACGGGTGGGCTATAGCCTTGGTGGGTGGGGCTGGCCAACTTCGTCCGCCGGAGTCGGAATGCCACGAGACTTTGCGAGGGGCGTCCGTGTGCCAAAAATAGGCTGCAGGCAAAGCCGCACCCAAAAATAACCGCCCGAAGGCCGGGCGCGCCAAGTTCGTCCAGCGGAAAAAGGCCACAAAACCGGGTGGGCTATAGCCTTGGGGGGTGGGGATGGCCAACTTCGTCCGCCGGACTCCGAATTCTGCAAGACTTTGTGAGGGGCCTCCGTGTGCCAAAAATAGGCCATGGGCAAAGCCGCCCCCAAAAATAACCGCCCGAAGGCCGGGGCGCCAAGTTCGTCCAGCGGAAAAAGGCCACAAAAACGGGTGGGCTGTAGCCTTGGGGGGTGGTGCAGGCCGACTTCGTCCGCCGGACTCGGAATGCCGTGAGACATTGCGAGGGGCCTCCGTGTGCCAAAAATAGGGCGCGGGCAAAGCCGCGCCCAAAAATAACCACCCGAAGGCCGGAGCGCCAAGTTCGTCCCGCGGAAAAAGGCCACAAAAACGGGTGGGCTATACCCTAGGGGGGTGGGGCTGGCCAACTTCGTCCGCCGGACTCAGAATGCCGCGAGACTTTGCGAGGGGCCTCCGTGCGCCAAAAATAGGCCGCGGGTAAAGCCGCACCCAAAAATAAACCCCCGAAGGCCGGGGCGCCAAGTTCGTCCAGCGGAAAAAGGCCACAAAAAAGGGTGGGCTATAGCCTTGGGGGGTGGGGCTGGCCAACTTCGTCCGCCGGACTCGGAATGCCTCGAGACTTTGCGAGGGGCCTCCGTGTGCCAAAAATGGGCAGCTGGCAAAGCCGCGCCCAAAAATAACCGCCCGAAGGCCGGTGCGCCAAGTTCGTCCCGCGGAAAAAGGCCACAAAAACGGGTGGGCTATAGCCTTGGGGGGTGGGGCTGGTCAACTTCGTCCGCCGGACTCGGAATGCCGTGAGACTTTGCGAGGGGAATCCGTGTGCTAAAAATAGGCCGCGGGCAAAGCCGCACCCAAAAATAACCGCCCAAAGGCCGGGGCGCCAAGTTCGTCCAGCGGAAAAAGGCCACAAAAAAGGGTGGGCTATAGCCTTGGGGGGTGGGGCTGGCCAAATTCGTCCGCCGGACTCAGAATGCCGCGAGACTTTGCGAGGGGCCTCCGTGTGCCAAAAATAGGCCGCGGGTAAAGCCTCACCCAAAAATAAATGCCCGAAGGCCGGGGCGCCAAGTTCGTCCAGCGGAAAAAGGCCACAAAAACGGGTGGGCTATACCCTAGGGGGTGGGGCTGGCCAACTTCGTCCGCCGGACTCAGAATGCCGCGAGACTTTGCGAGGGGCCTCCGTGTGCCAAAAATAGGCCGCGGGTAAAGCCGCACCCAAAAATAAATGCCCGAAGGCCGGGGCGCCAAGTTCGTCCAGCGGAAAAAGGCCACAAAAACGGGTGGGCTATAGCCTTGGGGGGTGGGGCTGGCCAACTTCGTCCGCGGGACTCGGAATGCCGCGAGACTTTGCGAGGGGCCTTTGTGTGCAAAAAATAGGTCGCGGGCAAAGCCGCGCCCAAAAATAACCACCCGAAGGCCGGGGCGCCAAGTTCGTCCAGCGGAAAAAGGCCACAAAAACTGGTGGGCTATAGGCTTGGGGGGTGGGGCTGGCCAACTTCGTCCGCCGGACTCGGAATGCCGCGAGACTTTGTGAGGGACCTCCGTGTGCCAAAAATAGGCCGTGGGCAAAGCCGCGCCCAAAAATAACCGCCCGATGGCTGGGGCGCCAAGTTCGTCCAGCGGAAAAAGGCCACAAAAACGGGTGGGCTATAGCCTTGGGGGGTGGGGCTGGCCAATTTCGTCCGCCGGACTCGGAATGCCGCGAGACTTTGCGAGGGGCCTCCGTGTGCAAAAAATAGGCTGCGGGCAAAGCCGCGGCCAATAAGAACCGCCCGAAGGCCGGGGCGCCAAGTTCGTCCAGCGGAAAAAGACCACAAAAACGGGTGGGCTATAGCCTTGGGGGTTGGGGCTGGACAACTTCGTCCGCTGGACTCGGAATGCCGCGAGACTTTGCGAGGGGCCTCCGTGTGCCAAAAATTGGCCGCGGGCAAAGCTGCGGCCAATAATAACCGCCCGAAGGCCGGGGCGCCAAGTTCGTCCAGCGGAAAAAGGCCACAAAAACGGGTGGGCTATAGCCTTGGGGGGTGGGGCTGGCCAACTTCGTCCGCCGGACTCGGAATGCCGCGAGACTTTGAGAGGGGAATCCGTGTGCCAAAAATAGGCCGCGGGCAAAGCCGCGCCCAAAAATAACCGCTCGAAGGGCGGGGCGCCAGGTTCGTCCAGCGGAAAAAGGCCACAAAAAAGGGTGGGCTATAGCCTTGGGGGGTGGGGCTGGCCAACTTCGTCCGCCGGACTCGGAATGCCGCGAGACTTTGCGAGGGGAATCCGTGTGCCAAAAATAGGCCGCGGGTAAAGCCGCACCCAAAAATAAATGCCCGAAGGCCGGGGCGCCAAGTTCGTCCAGCGGAAAAAGGCCACAAAAACGGGTGGGCTATACCCTAGGGGGGTGGGGCTGGCCAACTTCGTCCGCCGGACTCAGAATGCCGCGAGACTTTGAGAGGGGCCTCCGTGCGCCAAAAATAGGCCGCGGGTAAAGCCGCACCCAAAAATAAACGCCCGAAGGCCGGGGCGCCAAGTTCGTCCAGCGGAAAAAGGCCACAAAAAAGGGTGGGCTATAGCCGTGGGGGGTGGGGCTGGCCAACTTCGTCCGCCGGACTCGGAATGCCTCGAGACTTTGCGAGGGGCCTCCGTGTGCCAAAAATGGGCAGCTGGCAAAGCCGCGCCCAAAAATAACCGCCCGAAGGCCGGAGCGCCAAGTTCGTCCCGCGGAAAAAGGCCACAAAAACGGGTGGGCTATAGCCTTGGGGGGTGGGGCTGGCCAACTTCGTCCGCCGGACTCGGAATGCCGCGAGACTTTGCTAGCGGCCTCCGTGTGCCAAAAATAGGCCGCGGGCAAAGCCGCACCCAAAAATAACCGCCCGAAGGCCGGGGCGCCAAGTTCGTCCAGCGGAAAAAGGCCACAAAAAAGGGTGGGCTATAGCCTTGGGGGGTGGGGCTGGCCAACTTCGTCCGCCGGACTCAGAATGCCGCGAGACTTTGCGAGGGGCCTCCGTGTGCCAAAAATAGGCCGCGGGTAAAGCCGCACCCAAAAATAAACGCCCGAAGGCCGGGGCGCCAAGTTCGTCCAGCGGAAAAAGGCCACAAAAAAGGATGGGCTATAGCCTTGGGGGGTGGGGCTGGCCAACTTCGTCCGCCGGACTCGGAATGCCTCGAGATTTTGCGAGGGGCCTCCGTGTGCCAAAAATGGGCAGCTGGCAAAGCCGCGCCCAAAAATAACCGCCCGAAGGCCGGAGCGCCAAGTTCGTCCCGTGGAAAAAGGCCACAAAAACGGGTGGGCTATAGCCTTGGGGGGTGGGGCTGGCCAACTTCGTCCGCCGGACTCGGAATGCCGCGAGACTTTACTAGCGGCCTCCGTGTGCCAAAAATAGGCCGCGGGCAAAGCCGCACCCAAAAATAACCGCCCGAAGGCCGGGGCGCCAAGTTCGTCCAGCGGAAAAAGGCCACAAAAAAGGGTGGGCTATAGCCTTGGGGGGTGGGGCTGGCCAACTTCGTCCGCCGGACTCAGAATGCCGCGAGACTTTGCGAGGGGCCTCCGTGTGCCAAAAATAGGCCGCGGGTAAAGCCGCACCCAAAAATAAACGCCCGAAGGCCGGGGCGCCAAGTTCGTCCCGCGGAAAAAGGCCACAAAAAAGGGTGGGCTATAGCCTTGGGGGGTGGGGCTGGCCAACTTCGTCCGCCGGACTCGGAATGCCTCGAGACTTTGCGAGGGGCCTCCGTGTGCCAAAAATGGGCAGCTGGCAAAGCCGTGCCCAAAAATAACCACCCAAAGGCTGGAGCGCCAAGTTCGTCCCGCGGAAAAAGGCCACAATAACGGGTGGGCTATAGCCTTGGGGGGTGGGGCTGGCCAACTTCGTCCGCCGGACTCGGAATGCCGCGAGACTTTACTAGCGGCCTCCGTGTGTCAAAAATAGGCCGCGGGCAAAGCCGCGCCCAAAAATAACCGCCCGATGGCCGGGGCGCTAAGTTCGCCCAGCGGAAAAAGGCAACAAAAAAGGGTGGGCTATAGCCTTGTTGGGTGGGGCTGGCCGACTTCGTCCGCCGGACTCGGAATGCCGTGAGACTTTGCGAGGGGCCTCAGTGTTCCAAAAATGGTCCGCGGGCAAAGCCGCGCCCAAAAATAACCGACCAAATGGCCGGGGCGCCAAGTTCGTCCAGCGGAAAAAGGCCACAAAAACGGGTGGGCTGTAGCCATGGGGGGTGGTGCGGGCCGACTTCGTCCGCCGGACTCGGAATGCCGCGAGACTTTGCGACGGGCCTCCGTGTGCCAAAAATAGGGCGCGGGCATAGCCGCGCCCAAAAATAACCACCCGAAGGCCGGAGCGCCAAGTTCGTCCCGCGGAAAAAGGCGACAAAAACGGGTGGGCTATAGCCTTGGGGAGTGGGGCTGGCCAACTTCGTCCGCCGGACTCGGAATGGCGCGAGACTTTGCGAGCGGCCTCCGTGTGCCGAAAATAGGCCCAGGGCAAAGCCGCACCCAAAAATAACCGCCGGAAGGCCGGGGCGCCAAGTTCGTCCATCGGAAAAAGGCCACAAAAACGGGTTGGGTATAGCCTTGGGGGGTGGGGCTGGCCAACTTCATCCGCCGGACTCGGAATGCCGCGAGACTTTGCGAGGGGCCTCCGTGTGCCAAAAATAGGCCGCGGCCAAGCTAGCGCCCAAAAATAACTGCCCGAAGGCCGGGGCGCCAAGTTCGTCCAGCGGAAAAAGGCCACAAAAACGGGTGGGCTGTAGCCTTGGGGGGTGGTGCAGGCCGACTTCGTCCGCCGGACTCGGAATGCCGTGAGACATTGCGAGGGGCCTCCGTGTGCCAAAAATAGGGCGCGGGCAAAGCCGCGCCCAAAAATAACCACCCGAAGGCCGGAGCGCCAAGTTCGTCCCGCGGAAAAAGGCCACAAAAACGGGTGGGCTGTAGCCTTGGGGGGTGGGGCTGGCCAACTTCGTCCGCTGGACTCGGAATGCCGCGAGACTTTGCGAGCGGCCTCCGTGTGCCAAAAATAGGCCGCGGGCAAAGCCGCACCCAAAAATAACCACCCGAAGGCCGGGGTGCCAAGTTCGTCCAGCACAAAAAGGCCACAAAAACGGGTGGGCTATAGCCTTGGGGGGTGGGGCTGGCCCACTTCGTCCGCCGGACTCGGAATGCCACGAGACTTTGCGAGGGGCCTCCGTGCGCCAAAAATAGGCCGCGGCCAAAGCCGCGCCCAAAAATAACTGCCCGAAGGCCGGGGCGCCAAGTTCGTCCCCGGAAAAAGGCCACAAAAACGGGTGGGCTATAGCCTTGGGGGGTGGGGCTGGCCAACTTCATCCGCCGGACTCGGAATGCCGCGAGACTTTGCGAGGGGCCTCCGTGTGCCAAAAATAGGCCGCGGCCAAGCTAGCGCCCAAAAATAACTGCCCGAAGGCCGGGGCGCCAAGTTCGTCCAGCGGAAAAAGGCCACAAAAACGGGTGGGCTGTAGCCATGGGGGGTGGTGCGGGCCGACTTCGTCCGCCGGACTCGGAATGCCGCGAGACTTTGCGACGGGCCTCCGTGTGCCAAAAATAGGGCGCGGGCATAGCCGCGCCCAAAAATAACCACCCGAAGGCCGGAGCGCCAAGTTCGTCCCGCGGAAAAAGGCGACAAAAACGGGTGGGCTATAGCCTTGGGGAGTGGGGCTGGCCAACTTCGTCCGCCGGACTCGGAATGGCGCGAGACTTTGCTAGCGGCCTCCGTGTGCCAAAAATAGGCCGCGGGCAAAGCCGCACCCAAAAATAACCGCCCGAAGGCCGGGGCGCCAAGTTCGTCCATCGGAAAAAGGCCACAAAAACGGGTGGGCTATAGCCTTGGGGGGTGGGGCTGGCCCAGTTCGTCCGCCGGACTCGGAATGCCGCGAGACTTTGCGAGGGGCCTCCGTGTGCCAAAAATAGGGCGCGGCCAAAGCCGCGCCCTAAAATAACTGCCCGAAGGCTGGGGCGCCAAGTTCGTCCAGCGGAAAAAGGCCACAAAAACGGGTGGACTATAGCCTTGGGGGGTGGGGCGGGCCAACTTCGTCCGCTGGACTCGGAATGCCATGAGACATTGCGAGGGGCCTCCGTGAGCCAAAAATAGGCCGCGGCCAAAGCCGCGCCCAAAAATAACCGCCCGAAGGCCGGGGAGCCAAGTTCGTCCAGCGGAAAAAGGCCACAAAAACGGGTGGGCTATACCCTTGGGGGGTGGGGCAGGCCAACTTCGTCCGCCGGACTCAGAATGCCGCGAGACTTTGCGAGGGACCTCCGTGTACCAAAAATAGGCCGCGGGCAAAGCCGCGCCCAAAAATAACCGCCCGAAGGCCGGGGCGCCAAGTTCGTCCAGCGCAAAAAGGCCAGAAAAACGGGTGGGCTATAGCCTTGGGGGGTGGGGCTGGCCAACTTCGTCTGCCGGACTCGGAATGCCGCGAGACTTTGCGAGGGACCTCCGTGTGACAAAAACAGGCCGCGGACAAAGCCGCACCCAAAAATAACCGCCCGAAGGCCGGGGCGCCAAGTTCGTTCAGCGGAAAAAGGCCACAAAAACGGGTGGGCTATAGCCTTGGGGGGTGGGGCTGGCCTACTTCGTCCGCCGGACTCGGAATGCCGCGAGACTTTGCGAGGGGCCTCCGTGTGCCAAAAATAGGCCACGGTCAAAGCCGCGCCCAAAAATAACTGCCCGAAGGCCGGGGCGCCAAGTTCGTGCAGCGGAAAAAGCCCACAAAACCGGGTGGGCTATAGCCTTGGGGGGTGGGGCTGGCCCACTTCGTCTGCCGGACTCGGAATGCCGTGAGACTTTGCAAGGGGCCTCCGTGTGCCAAAAATAGACCGCGGGCAAATCCGCGCCCAAAAATAACCGCCCGAAGGCCGGGGCGCCAAGTTCGTCCAGCGGAAAAAGGCCACAAAAACGGGTGGGCTATAGCCTTGGGGGGTGGGGCTGGCCAACTTCGTCCGCCGGACTCGGAATGCCGCGAGACTTTGCGAGGTACCTCCGTGTGCCAAAAATAGGCTGCGGACAAAGCCGCGCACAAAAATAACAGCCCGAAGAATGCGCCAAGTTCGTCCAGCGCAAAAAGGCCAGAAAAACGGGTGGGCTATAGCCTTGGGGGGTGGGGCTGGCCAACTTCGTCTGCCGGACTCGGAATGCCGCGAGACTTTGCGAGGGGCCTCCGTGTGCCAAAAATAGGCCGTAGGCAAAGCCGCGCCCAAAAATAACCGCCCGAAGGCTGGGGCGCCAAGTTCGTGCAGCGGAAAAAGGTCACAAAAACGGGTGGGCTATAGCCTTGGGGGGTGGGGCTGGCCAACTTCGTCCGCAGGACTCGGAATGCCGCGAGACTTTGCGAGGGGCCTCCGTGTGCCAAAAATAGGCCGCGGGCAAATCCGCGCCCAAAAATAACCGCCCGAAGGCCGGGGCACCAAGTTCGTCCAGCGGAAAAAGGCCACAAAAACGGGTGGGCTATAGCCTTGGGGGGTGGGGCTGGCCAACTTCGTCCGCCGGACTCGGAATGCCGCGAGACTTTACGAGGGGCCTCCGTGTGCCAAAAATAGGCCGCAGCCAAAGCAGCGCCCAAAAATAACCGCCCGAAGGCCGGGGCGCCAAGTTCGTGCTGCGGAAAAAGGCCACAAAAACGGGTGGGCTATAGCCTTGGGGGGTGGGGCTGGCCAACTTCGTCCGCCGGACTCGGAATGCCGCGAGACTTTACAAGGGGCCTCCGTGTGCCAAAAATAGGCCGCGCGCAATGCCGCACCCAAAAATAACCGCCCGAAGGCCGGGGCGCCAAGTTCGTCCAGCGGAAAAAGGCCACAAAAACGGGTGGGCTATAGCCTTGGGGGGTGGGGCTGGCCAACTTCGTCCGCCGGACTCGGAATGCCGCGAGACTTTGCGAGGGGCCTCCGCGTGCCAAAAATAGGCCGCGGCCAAAGCCGCGCCCAAAAATAACTGACCGAAGGCCGGGGCGCCAAGTTCGTCCAGCGGAAAAAGGCCACAAAAACGGGTGGGCTATAGCCTTGGGGGGTGGGGCTGGCCAACTTCGTCCGCCGGGCTCGGAATGCCGCGAGACTTTACAAGGGGCCTCCGTGTGCCAAAAATAGGCCGCGCGCAATGCCGCGCCCAAAAATAACCGCCCGAAGGCCGGGGCGCCAAGTTCGTCCAGCGGAAAAAAGCCACAAAAACGGGTGGGCTATAGCCTTGGGGGGTGGGGCTGGCCAACTCCGTCCGCCGGACTCGGAATGCCGCGAGACTTTGCGAGGGGCCTCCGTGTGCCAAAAATAGGCCGCGGCCAAAGCCGCGCCCAAAAATAACTGACCGAAGGCCGGGGCGCCAAGTTCGTCCAGCGGAAAAAGGCCACAAAAACGGGTGGGCTATAGCCTTGGGGGGTGGGGCTGGCCAACTTCGTCCGCCGGACTCGGAATGCCGCGAGACTTTGCGAGGTACCTCCGTGTGCCAAAAATAGGCTGCGGGCAAAGCCGCGCGCAAAAATAACAGCCCGAAGAATGCGCCAAGTTCGTCCAGCGCAAAAAGGCCAGAAAAACGGGTGGGCTATAGCCTTGGGGGGTGGGGCTGGCCAACTTCGTCTGCCGGACTCGGAATGCCGCGAGACTTTGCGAGGGGCCTCCGTGTGCCAAAAATAGGCCGCGCGCAATGCCGCACCCAAAAATAACCGCCCGAAGGCCGGGGCGCCAAGTTCGTCCAGTGGAAAAAGGCCACAAAAACGGGTGGGCTATAGCCTTGGGGGGTGGGGCTGGCCAACTTCGTCCGCCGGACTCGGAATGCCGCGAGACTTTGCGAGGGGCCTCCGTGTGCCAAAAATAGACCGCGGGCAAATCCGCGCCCAAAAATAACCGCCCGAAGGCCGGGGCGCCAAGTTCGTCCAGCGGAAAAAGGCCACAAAAACGGGTGGGCTATAGCCTTGGGGGGTGGGGCTGGCCAACTTCGTCCGCCGGGCTCGGAATGCCGCGAGACTTTACAAGGGGCCTCCGTGTGCCAAAAATAGGCCGCGCGCAATGCCGCGCCCAAAAATAACCGCCCGAAGGCCGGGGCGCCAAGTTCGTCCAGCGGAAAAAAAGCCACAAAAACGGGTGGGCTATAGCCTTGGGGGGTGGGGCTGGCCAACTCCGTCCGCCGGACTCGGAATGCCGCGAGACTTTGCGAGGGGCCTCCGTGTGCCAAAAATAGGCCGCGGCCAAAGCCGCGCCCAAAAATAACTGACCGAAGGCCGGGGCGCCAAGTTCGTCCAGCGGAAAAAGGCCACAAAAACGGGTGGGCTATAGCTTTGGGGGGTGGGGCTGGCCAACTTCGTCCGCCGGACTCGGAATGCCGCGAGACTTTGCGAGGTACCTCCGTGTGCCAAAAATAGGCTGCGGGCAAAGCCGCGCGCAAAAATAACAGCCCGAAGAATGCGCCAAGTTCGTCCAGCGCAAAAAGGCCAGAAAAACGGGTGGGCTATAGCCTTGGGGGGTGGGGCTGGCCAACTTCGTCTGCCGGACTCGGAATGCCGCGAGACTTTGCGAGGGGCCTCCGTGTGCCAAAAATAGGCCGTAGGCAAAGCCGCGCCCAAAAATAACCGCCCGAAGGCTGGGGCGCCAAGTTCGTGCAGCGGAAAAAGGTCACAAAAACGGGTGGGCTATAGCCTTGGGGGGTGGGGCTGGCCAGCTTCGTCCGCCGGACTCGGAATGCAGCGAGACTTTGCGAGGGGCCTCCGTGTGCCAAAACTAGGCCCCGGACAAAGCCGCGCCCAAAAATAGCCGCCCGAAGGCCGGGGCGCCAAGTTCGTCCAGCGGAAAAAGGCCACTAAAACGGGTGGGCTATAGCTTTGGGGGCTGGGGCTGGCCAACTTCGTCCGCCGGACTCGGAATACCGCGAGACTCTGTGAGGGGCCTCCGTGTGCCAAAAATAGGCCGTGGGCAAAGCCGCGCCCAAAAATAACCGCCCGAAGGCCGGGGCGCCAAGTTCGTCCTGCGGAAAAAGGCCACAAAAACGGGTGGGCTATAGCCTTGGGGGGTGGGGCTGGCCAACTTCGTCCGCCGGACTTGGAATGCCGCGAGACTTTGCGAGGGGACTCCGTGTGCCAAAAATAGCCCGCGGGCAAAGCCGCGCCCAAAAATAACCGCCCGAAGGCCGGGGCGCCAAGTTCATCCAGCGGAAAAAAGCCACAAAAACGGGTGGGCTATAGCCTTGGGGGGTGGGGCTGGCCATCTTCGTCTGCCGGACTCGGAATGCCGCGAGACTTTGCCAGGGGCCTCGGTGTGCCAAGAATTGGCCGCGGGCAAAGCCGCGCCAAAAAATAACCGCCCGAAGGCCGGCGCGCCAAGTTCGTCCAGCGGAAAAAGGCCACAAAAATGGGTGGGCTATAGCCTTGGGGGGTGGGGCTGGCCAACTTCGTCCGCCGGACTCGGAATGCCGCGAGACTTTGCGAGGGGCCTCTGTGTGCCAAAAATAGGCCGCGGGCAAAGCAGTACCCAAAAATAACCGCCCGAAGGCCGGCGCGCCAAGTTCGTCCAGCGGAAAAAGGCCACAAAAATGGGTGGGCTATAGCCTTGGGGGGTGGGGCTGGCCATCTTCGTCTGCCGGACTCGGAATGCCGCGAGACTTTGCCAGGGGCCTCGGTGTGCCAAGAATTGGCCGCGGGCAAAGCCGCGCCAAAAAATAACCGCCCGAAGGCCGGCGCGCCAAGTTCGTCCAGCGGAAAAAGGCCACAAAAACGGGTGGGCTATAGCCTTGGGGGGAGGGGCTGGCCAAATTCGTCCGCCAGACTCGGAATGCCGCGAGACTTTGCGAGGGGCCTCCGTGTGCCAAAAATAGGAGGCGGGCAAAGCTGCGCCGAAAATTAACAGTCCGAAGGCCGCGGCGCGAAGTTCGTCCAGCGGAAAAAGGGCACAAAAACGGGTGGGCTATATAGCCTTGGGGGGTGGGGCCGGCCCACTTCGTCCGCCGGACTTGGAATGCCGCGAGACTTTGCGAGGGGCCTCCGTGCGCCCAAAATAGGCCGCGGGAAAGGCCGCGCCCAAAAATAACCGCCCGAAGGCCGGGGCGCCAAGTTCGTCCAGCGGAAAAAGGCCACAAAAACGGGTGGGCTATAGCCTTGGGGGGTGGGGCTGGCCAACTTCGTCCGCCGGACTCGGAATGCCGTGAGACTTTACGAGGGGCCTCCGTGTGCCAAAAATAGGCCGCGGGCAAAGCAGTACCCAAAAATAACTGCCCGAAGGCCGGGGCGCCAAGTTCGTCCAGCGGAAAAAGGCCACAAAAACGGGTGGGCTATAGCCTTGGGGGGTGAGGCTGGCCAACTTCGTCCGCCGGACTCGGAATGGCGCGAGACTTCGCGAGGCGCCTCCGTGTGCCAAAAATAGTCCGTGGGCACAGCCACGCCCAAAAATAACCACCCGAAGGCTGGGGCGCCAAGTTCGTCATGCGGAAAAAAGCCACAAAAACGGGTGGGCTATAGCCTTGGGGGGTGGGGCCGGCCTACTACGTCCGCCGGACTCGGAATGCTGCGACACTTTGCGAGGGGCCTCCGTGTGCCAAAAATAGGCCGCGGGCAAAGCTGTGCCCAAAAATAACTGCCCGAAGGCCGGGGCGCCAAGTTCGTCCAGCGGAAAAAGGCCACAAAAACGGGTGGGCTATAGCCTCGGGGAGTGGGGCTGGCCAACTTCGTCCGCCGGGCTCGGAATTCCGCGAGACTTTGCGAGGGGCCTCCGTGTGCCAAAAATAGGAGGCGGACAAAGCCGCGCCGAAAAATAACCGCCCGAAGGCCGGCGCGCCAAGTTCATCCAGCGGAAAAAGGCCACAAAAACGGGTGGGCTATATAGCCTTGGGGGGTGGGGCCGGCCCACTTCGTCTGCCGGACTTGGAATGCCGCGAGACTTTGCGAGGGGCCTCCGTGCGCCAAAAATAGGCCGCGGGAAAAGCCGCGCCCAAAAATAACCGCCCGAAGGCCGGGGCGCCAAGTTCGTCCAGCGGAAAAAGGCCACAAAAACGGGTGGGCTATAGCCTTGGGGGGTGGGGCTGGCCAACTTCGTCCGCCGGACTCGGAATGGCGCGAGACTTCGCGAGGCGCCTCCGTGTGCCAAAAATAGTCCGTGGGCACAGCCACGCCCAAAAATAACCACCCGAAGGCTGGGGCGCCAAGTTCGTCATGCGGAAAAAAGCCACAAAAACGGGTGGGCTATAGCCTTGGGGGGTGGGGCCGGCCTACTACGTCCGCCGGACTCGGAATGCTGCGACACTTTGCGAGGGGCCTCCGTGTGCCAAAAATAGGCCGCGGGCAAAGCTGTGCCCAAAAATAACTGCCCGAAGGCCGGGGCGCCAAGTTCGTCCAGCGGAAAAAGGCCACAAAAACGGGTGGGCTATAGCCTTGGGGGGAGGGGCTGGCCAAATTCGTCCGCCGGACTCGGAATGCCGGGAGACTTTGCGAGGGGCCTCGGTGCGCCAAAAATAGGCCGCGGGAAAAGCCGCGCCCAAAAATAACCGCCCGAAGGCCGGGGCGCCAAGTTCGTCCAGCGGAAATAGGCCACAAAAACGGGTGGGCTATAGCCTCGGGGGGTGGGGCTGGCCAACTTCGTCCGCCGGACTCGGAATTCTGCGAGACTTTGCGAGGGGCCTCCGTGTGCCAAAAATAGGCCGCGGGCAAAGCCGCGCCCAAAAATAACCGCCCGAAGGCCGGCGCGCCAAGTTCGTCCAGCGGAAAAAGGCCACAAAAATGGGTGGGCTATAGCCTTGGGGGGTGGGGCTGGCCAACTTCGTCCGCCGGACTCGGAATGCCGCGAGACTTTGCGAGGGGCCTCCGTGTGCCAAAAATAGGCCGCGGGCAAAGCAGTACCCAAAAATAACTGCCCGAAGGCCAGGGCGCGAAGTTCGTCCAGCGGAAAAAGGCCACAAAAACGGGTGGGCTATATAGCCTTGGGGGGTGGGGCCGGCCCACTTCGTCCGCCGGACTTGGAATGCCGCGAGACTTTGCGAGGGGCCTCCGTGCGCCAAAAATAGGCCGCGGGAAAAGACGCGCCCAAAAATAACCGCCCGAAGGCCGGGGCGCCAAGTTCGTCCAGCGGAAAAAGGCCACAAAAACGGGTGGGCTATAGCCTTGGGGGGTGGGGCTGGCCAACTTCGTCCGCCGGACTCGGAATGCCGCGAGACTTTACGAGGGGCCTCCGTGTGCCAAAAAAAGGCCGCGGGCAAAGCAGTACCCAAAAATAACTGCCCGAAGGCCGGGGCGCCAAGTTCGTCCAGCGGAAATAGGCCACAAAAACGGGTGGGCTATAGCCTTGGGGGGTGGGGCTGGCCAACTTCGTCCGCCGGACTCGGAATGGCGCGAGACTTCGCGAGGCACCTCCGTGAGCCAAAAATAGTCCGTGGGCACAGCCACACCCAAAAATAACCACCCGAAGGCTGGGGCGCCAAGTTCGTCATGCGGAAAAAAGCCACAAAAACGGGTGGGCTATAGCCTTGGGGGGTGGGGCCGGCCTACTACGTCCGCCGGACTCGGAATGCTGCGACACTTTGCGAGGGGCCTCCGTGTGCCAAAAATAGGCCGCGGGCAAAGCTGTGCCCAAAAATATCTGCCCGAAGGCCGGGGCGCCAAGTTCGTCCAGCGGAAAAAGGCCACAAAAACGGGTGGGCTATAGCCTTGGGGCGTGGGGCTGGCCAACTTCGTCCGCCGGACTCGGAATTCCGCGAGATTTTGCGAGGGGCCTCCGTGTGCCAAAAATAGGCCGCGGGCAAAGCCGCGCCAAAAAATTACCGCCCGAAGGCCGGCGCGCCAAGGTCGTCCAGCGGAAAAAGGCCACAAAAATGGGTGGGCTATAGCCTTGGGGGGTGGGGCTGGCCAACTTCGTCCGCCGGACTCGGAATGCTGCGAGACTTTGCGAGGGGCCTCCGTGTGCCAAAAATAGGCCGCGGGCAAAGCAGTACCAAAAAATAACTGCCCGAAGGCCGGGGCGCCAAGTTCGTCCAGCGGAAAAAGGCCACAAAAACGGGTGGGCTATAGCCTTGGGGGGAGGGGCTGGCCAAATTCGTCCGCCGGACTCGGAATGCCGCGAGACTTTGCGAGGGACCTCCGTGTGCCAAAAATAGGAGGCGGGCAGAGCCGCGCCAAAAAATAACAGTCCGAAGAACGGGGCGCGAAGTTCGTCCAGCGGAAAAAGGCCACAAAAACGGGTGGGCTATATAGCCTTGGGGGGTGGGGCCGGCCCACTTCGTCCGCCGGACTTGAAATGCCGCGAGACTTTGCGAGGGGCCTCCGTGCGCCAAAAATAGGCCGCGGGAAAAGCCGCGCCCAAAAATAACCGCCCGAAGGCCGGGGCGCCAAGTTCGTCCAGCGGAAATAGGCCACAAAAACGGGTGGGCTATAGCCTTGGGGGGTGGGGCTGGCCAACTTCGTCCGCCGGACTCGGAATGCTTCGAGACTTTGCGAGGGGCCTCCGTGTGCCAAAAATAGCCCGCGGGCAAAGCCGCGCCCAAAAATAACCGCCCGAAGGCCGGGGCGCCAAGTTCATCCAGCGGAAAAAAGCCACAAAAACGGGTGGGCTATAGCCTTGGGGGGTGGGGCTGGCCAACTTCGTCTGCCGGACTCGGAATGCCGCGAGACTTTGCCAGGGGCCTCCGTGTGCCAAAAATTGGCCGCGGGCAAAGCCGCGCCAAAAAATAACCGCCCGAAGGCCTAGGCGCCAAGTTCGTCCAACGGAAAAAGGCCACAAAAACGGGTGGGCTATAGCCTTGGGGGGTGGGGCTGGCCAACTTCGTCCGCCGGACTTGGAATGGCGCGAGACTTCGTGAGGCGCCTCCGTGTGCCAAAAATAGTCCGTGGGCACAGCCACACCCAAAAATAACCGCCCGAAGGCTGGGGCGCCAAGTTCGTCCTGCGGAAAAAAGCCACAAAAACGGGTGGGCTATAGCCTTGGGGGGTGGGGCCGGCCAACTACGTCCGTCGGACTCGGAATACTGCGACACTTTGCGAGGGGCCTCCGTGTGCCAAAAATAGGCCGCGGGCAAAGCTGTGCCCAAAAATAACTGCCCGAAGGCCGGGGCGCCAAGTTCGTCCAGCGGAAAAAGGCCACAAAAACGGGTGGGCTATAGCCTTGGGGGGTGGGGCTGGCCAACTTCGTCCGCCGGACTCGGAATTCCGTGAGACTTTGCGAGGGACCTCCGTGTGCACAAAATAGGCCGCGGGCAAAGCCGCGCCAAAAAATAACCGCCCAAAGGCCGGGGCGCCAAGTTCATCCAGCGGAAAAAAGCCACAAAAACGGGTGGGCTATAGCCTTGGGGGGTGGGGCCGGCCTACTACGTCCGCCGGACTCGGAATGCTGCGACACTTTGCGAGGGGCCTCCGTGTGCCAAAAATAGGCCGCGGGCAAAGCTGTGCCCAAAAATAACTGCCCGAAGGCCGGGGCGCCAAGTTCGTCCAGCGGAAAAAGGCCACAAAAACGGGTGGGCTATAGCCTTGGGGCGTGGGGCGGGCCAACTTCGTCCGCCGGACTCGGAATTCCGCGAGATTTTGCGAGGGGCCTCCGTGTGCCAAAAATAGGCCGCGGGCAAAGCCGCGCCCAAAAATTACCGCCCGAAGGCCGGCGCGCCAAGGTCGTCCAGCGGAAAAAGGCACAAAAATGGGTGGGCTATAGCCTTGGGGGGTGGGGCTGGCCAACTTCGTCCGCCGGACTCGGAATGCCGCGAGACTTTGCGAGGGGCCTCCGTGTGCCAAAAATAGGCCGCGGGAAAGTAACGCCCAAAAATAACCGCCCGAAGGCCGGGGTGCCAAGTTCGTCTAGCGGAAGAAGGCCACAAAAACGGGTTGGCTATATTCTTGGGGTTGGGGCTGGCCAACTTCGTCCGCCGGACTCGTAATGCCGCGAGACTTTGCGAGGGGCCTCCGTGTGACAAAAACAGGCCGCGGCCAAAGCCGTGCCCAAAAATAACCGCCCGAAGGCCGGGGCACCAAGTTCGTCCAGCGGAAAAAGGACACAAAAACGGGTGGGCTATAGCCTTGGGGGGTGGGGCTGGCCAACTTCGTCCGCCGGACTCGGAATGCCGCGAAACTTTGTGAGGGGGCTCCGTGTGCCAAAAATAGGCTGCGTGCAAAGCCGCGCCCAAAAATAACCGCCCGAAGGCCGGGGCGCCAAGTTCGTCCAGCGGAAAAAGGCCACAAAAACGGGTGGGCTATAGCCTTGGGGGGTGGGGCTGGCCAGCTTCGTCCGCCGGACTCGGAATGCCGCGAGACTTTACGAGGGGCCTCCATGTGCCAAAAATAGGCCGCGGGAAAGCAGCGCCCAAAAAAAACCGCCCGAAGGCTGGGGTGCCAAGTTCGTCCAGCGGAAAAAGGCCATAAAAACGGGTGGGCTATAGCCTTGGGGGGTGGGGCTGGCCAACTTCGTCCGCCGGACTCGGAATGCCGCGAGACTTTGCGATGGGCCTCCGTGTGCCAAAAATAGGCCGCGGGCAATGCCGCGCCCAAAAATAACCGCCCGAAGGCCGGGGCGCCAAGTTCGTGCAGCGGAAAAAGGACACAAAACCGGGTGGGCTATAGCCTTGGGGGGTGGGGCTGGCCAAATTCCACCGCTGGACTCGGAATGCCGCGAGACTTTGCGAGGGGCCTCCGTGTGCCAAAAATAGGCCGCGGACAAAGCCGCGCCCAAAAA
Organism: Citrus x changshan-huyou; assembly: GCA_039657385.1. NCBI lineage: Eukaryota > Viridiplantae > Streptophyta > Magnoliopsida > Sapindales > Rutaceae > Citrus > Citrus x changshan-huyou. The sequence continues at coordinate 91,110 of JBCGBO010000018.1, forward strand.
TAACCGCCCGAAGGCCGGGGCGCCAAGTTCGTGCAGCGGAAAAAGGACACAAAACCGGGTGGGCTATAGCCTTGGGGGGTGGGGCTGGCCAAATTCCTCAGCTGGACTCGGAATGCCGCGAGACTTTGCGAAGGGCCTCCGTGTGCCAAAAATAAGCCACGGGAAAAGCCGCGCCCAAAAATAACCGCCCGAAGGCCGGGGCGCCAAGTTCGTCCAGTGGAAAAAGGCCACAAAAACGGGTGGGCTATAGCCTTGGGGGGTGGGGCTGGCCAGCTTCGTCCGCCGGACTCGGAATGCAGCGAGACTTTACGAGGGGCCTCCGTGTGCCAAAAATAGGCCGCGGACAAAGCCGTACCCAAAAATAACCGCCCGAAGGCCGGGGCGCCAAGTTCGTGCAGCGGAAAAAGGACACAAAACCGGGTGGGCTATAGCCTTGGGGGGTGGGGCTGGCCAAATTCCTCCGCTGGACTCGGAATGCCGCGAGACTTTGCGAGGGGCCTCCGTGTGCCAAAAATAGGCCACGGGAAAAGCCGCGCCCAAAAATAACCGCCCGAAGGCCGGGGCGCCAAGTTCGTCCAGCGGAAAAAGGCCACAAAAACGGGTGGGCTATAGCCTTGGGGGGTGGGGCTGGCCAACTTCGTCCGCCGGACTCGGAATGCCGCGAGACTTTGCGAGGGGCCACCGTGTGCCAAAATTAGGACGTGGGAAAAGCCGCACCCAAAAATAACCGCTCGAAGGCCAGGGCGCCAAGTTCGTCCAGCGGAAAAAGGCCACAAAAACGGGTGGGCTATAGCCTTGGGGGGTGGGGCTGGCCAGCTTCGTCCGCCGGACTCGGAATGCAGCGAGACTTTGCGAGGGGCCTCCGTGTGCCAAAAATAGGCCGCGGACAAAGCCGCGCCCAAAAATAACCGCCCGAAGGCCGGGGCGCCAAGTTCGTGCAGCGGAAAAAGGACACAAAACCGGGTGGGCTATAGCCTTGGGGGGTGGGGCTGGCCAAATTCCTCCGCTGGACTCGGAATGCCGCGAGACTTTGCGAGGGGCCTCCGTGTGCCAAAAATAGGCCACGGGAAAAGCCGCGCCCAAAAATAACCGCCCGAAGGCCGGGTCGCCAAGTTCGTCCAGCGGAAAAAGGCCACAAAAACGGGTGGGCTATAGCCTTGGGGGGTGGGGCTGGCCAGCTTCGTCAGCCGGACTCGGAATGCAGCGAGACTTTGCGAGGGGCCTCCGTGTGCCAAAAATAGGCCGCGGACAAAGCCGCGCCCAAAAATAACCGCCCGAAGGCCGGGGCGCCAAGTTCGTGCAGCGGAAAAAGGACACAAAACCGGGTGGGCTATAGCCTTGGGGGGTGGGGCTGGCCAAATTCCTCCGCTGGACTCGGAATGCCGCGAGACTTTGCGAGGGGCCTCCGTGTGCCAAAAATAGGCCACGGGAAAAGCCGCGCCCAAAAATAACCGCCCGAAGGCCGGGTCGCCAAGTTCGTCCAGCGGAAAAAGGCCACAAAAACGGGTGGGCTATAGCCTTGGGGGGTGGGGCTGGCCAACTTCGTCCGCCGGACTCGGAATGCCGCGAGACTTTGCGAGGGGCCACCGTGTGCCAAAAATAGGCCGCGGGAAAAGCCGCGCCCAAAAATAACCGCCCGAAGGCCGGGGCGCCAAGTTCGTCCAGCGGAAAAAGGCCACAAAAACGGGTGGGCTATAGCCTTGGGGGGTGGGGCTGGCCAAGTTCGTCCGCCGGACTCGGAATGCCGCGAGACTTTGCGAAGGGCCTCCTTGTGCCAAAAATAGGCCGCGGCCAAAGCCACCCCCAAAAATAACCGCCCGAAGGCCGGGGCGCCAAGTTCGTCCAGCGGAAAATGACCACAAAAATGGGTGGGCTATAGCCTTGGGGGGTGGGGCTGGCCAACTTCGTCCGCCGGACTCGGAATGCCGTGAGACTTTTCGAGGGGCCTCCGTGTGCTAAAAATAGGCCGCGGGCAAAGCCGCGCCCAAAAATAACTGCCCGAAGGCCGGGGCGCCAAGTTCATCCCGCGGAAAAAGGCCACAAACACAGGTAGGCTATAGCCTCGGGGGGTGGGGCTGGCCAGCTTCGTCCGCCGGACTCGGAATGCCGCGAGACTTTGCGAGGGGCCTCCATGTGCCAAAAATAGGCCGCGGGAAAGCAGCGCCCAAAAATAACCACCCAAAGGCCGGGGTGCCAAGTTCGTCCAGCGGAAAAAGGCCATAAAAACGGGTGGGCTATAGCCTTGGGGGGTGGGGCTGGTTCACTTCGTCCGCCGGACTCGGAATGCCGCGAGACTTTGCGATGGGCCTCCGTGTGCCAAAAATAGGGCGCGGACATAGCCGCGCCCAAAAATAACCGCCCGAAGGCCGGGGCGCCAAGTTCGTGCAGCGGAAAAAGGACACAAAACCGGGTGGGCTATAGCCTTGGGGGGTGGGGCTGGCCAAATTCCTCTGCTGGACTCGGAATGCCGCGAGACTTTGCGAGGGGCCTCCGTGTGCCAAAAATAGGCCACGGGGAAAGCAGCGCCCAAAAAAAACCGCCCGAAGGCCAGGGCGCCAAGTTCGTCCAGCGGAAAAAGGCCATAAAAACGGGTGGGCTATAGCCTTGGGGGGTGGGGCTGGCCAACTTCGTCCGCCGGACTCGGAATGCCGTGAGACTTTTCGAGGGGCCTCCGTGTGCTAAAAATAGACCGCGGGCAAAGCCGCGCCCAAAAATAACTGCCCGAAGGCCGGGGCGCCAAGTTCATCCCGCGGAAAAAGGCCACAAACACAGGTAGGCTATAGCCTCGGGGGGTGGGGCTGGCCAGCTTCGTCCGCCGGAATCGGAATGCCGCGAGACTTTGCGAGGGGCCTCCATGTGCCAAAAATAGGCTGCGTGCAAAGCCGCGCCCAAAAATAACCGCCCGAAGGTCGGGGCGCCAAGTTCGTCCAGCGGAAAAAGGCCACAAAAACGGGTGGGCTATAGCCTTGGGGGGTGGGGCTGGCCAGCTTCGTCCGCCGGACTCGGAATGCCGCGAGACTTTGCGAGGGGCCTCCATGTGCTAAAAATAGGCCGCGGGAAAGCAGCGCCCAAAAAAAACCGCCCGAAGGCCGGGGTGCCAAGTTCGTCCAGCGGAAAAAGGCCATAAAAAAGGGTGGGCTATAGCCTTGGGGGGTGGGGCTGGCCAACTTCGTCCGCCGGACTCGGAATGCCGCGAGACTTTGCGATGGGCCTCCGTGTGCCAAAAATAGGCCGCGGGAAAGCAGCGCCCAAAAAAAACTGCCCGAAGGCCGGGGTGCCAAGTTCGTCCAGCGGAAAAAGGCCATAAAAACGGGTGGGCTATAGCCTTGGGGGGTGGGGCTGGCCAACTTCGTCCGCCGGACTCGGAATGCCGCGAGACTTTGCGATGGGCCTCCGTGAGCCAAAAATAGGCCGCGGACAAAGCCGCGCCCAAAAATAACCGCCCGAAGGCCGGGGCGCCAAGTTCGTCCAGTGGAAAAAGGCCACAAAAACGGGTGGGCTATAGCCTTGGGGTGTGGGGCTGGCCAGCTTCGTCCGCCGGACTCGGAATGCAGCCAGACCTTGCGAGGGGCCTCCGTGTGCCAAAAATAGGCCGCGGACAAAGCCGCGCCCAAAAATAACCGCCCAAAGGCTGGGGCGCTAAGTTCGTCCAGTGGAAAAAGGCCACAAAAACGGGTGGGCTATAGCCTTGGGGGGTGGGGCCGGCCAACTTCGTCCCCCGGACTCGGAATGCCGCGAGACTTTGCGAGGGGCCTCCGTGTGCCAAAAATAGGCCGCAGACAAAGCCGCGCCCAAAAATAACCGCCCGAAGGCCGGGGCGCCAAGTTCGTGCAGCGGAAAAAGGACACAAAACCGGGTGGGCTATAGCCTTGGGGGGTGGGGCTAGCCCACTTCGTCCGCCGGACTCGGAATGCCGCGAGAGTTTACGAGGGGCCTCCGTGTGCCAAAAATAGGCCGCGGGCAAAACCGCACCCAAAAATAACCGCCCGAAGGCCGGGGCGCCAAGATCGTCCAGCGGAAAAAGGCCACAAAAACGGGTGGGCTATAGCCTTGGGGGGTGGGGCTGGCCCACTTCATCCGCCGGACTCGGAATGCCGCGAGAGTTTGCGAGGGGCCTCTGTGTGCCAAAAATAGGCCGCGTGCAAAGCCGCGTCCAAAAATAACCGTCCGAAGGCCGGGGCGCCTAGTTCGTCCAGCGGAAAAGGGCCACAAAAACGGGTGGGCTATAGCCTTGGGGGGTGGGGCTGGCCAACTTCGTCCGCCGGACTCGGAATGCCGCGAGACTTTGCGAGGGGGCTCCGTGTCCCAAAAATAGGCCGCGGGCAAAGCCGCGCCCAAAAATAACCACCCGAAGGCCGGGGCGCCAAGTTCGTCCAGCGGAGAAAGGGCATAAAAACGGGTGGGATATAGCCTTGGGGGGTGGGGCTGGCCCACTTCGTCCGCCGGACTCGGAATGCCGCGAGACATAGCGAGGGGCCTCCGTGTGCCAAAAATAGGCCACGGGCATAGCCGCGCCCAAAAATAACCGCCCGAAGGCCGGGGCGCCAAGTTCGTCTAGTGGAAAAAGGCCACAAAAACGGGTTGGCTATATTCTTAGGGGGTGGGGCTGGCCAACTTCGTCCGCCGGACTCGTAATGCCGCGAGACTTTGCGAAGGGCCTCCGTGTGCCAAAAATAGGCCGCGGGCAAAGCCGCGCCCAAAAATAACCGCCCGAAGGCCGGGGCGCCAAGTTCGTCTAGTGGAAAAAGGCCACAAAAACGGGTTGGCTATATTCTTAGGGGGTGGGGCTGGCCAACTTCGTCCGCCGGACTCGTAATGCCGCGAGACTTTGCGAAGGGCCTCCGTGTGCCAAAAATAGGCCGCGGGCAAAGCCGCGCCCAAAAATAACCGCCCGAAGGTCGGGGCGCCAAGTTCGTCCAGCGGAAAAAGGCCACAAAAACAGGTGGGCTATAGCTTTGGGGGGTGGGGCTGGCCAACTTCGTCCGCCGGACTCGGAATGCCGCGAGACTTTGCGAGGAGCCTCCGTGTGCCAAAAATAGGCCGTTGGAAAAGCTGCGCCCAAAAATAACCGCCCGAAGGCCGGGGCGCCAAGTTCGTCCAGCGGAAAAAGGCCACAAAAACGGGTGGGCTATAGCCTTTGGGGGTGGGGCAGGACAACTTCGTCCGCCGGACTCGGAATGCCGTGAGACTTTGCGAGGGGCCACCTTGTGCCAAAAATAGGCCGCGGGAAAAGCCGCGCCCAAAAATAACCGCCCGAAGGCCGGGGCAACAAGTTCGTCCAGCGGAAAAAGGCCACAAAAACGGGTGGGCTATAGCCTTGGGGGGTGGGGCTGGCCAACTTCGTCCGCCGGACTCGGAATGCCGTGAGACTTTGCGAGGGGCCTCCGTGTGCCAAAAATAGGCCGCGGCCAAAACCACCCCCAAAAATAACCGCCCGAAGGCCGGGGCGCCAAGTTCGTCCAGCGGAAAAAGGCCACAAAAACGGGTGGGCTATAGCCTTGGGGGGTGGGGCTGGCCAGCTTCGTCCGCCGGACTCAGAATGCCGCGAGACATTGCGAGGGGCCTCTGTGTGCCAAAAATAGGCCACGGGCATAGCCGCCCCCAAAAATAACCGCCCGAAGGCCGGGGCGCCAAGTTCGTCTAGCGGAAAAAGGCCACAAAAACGGGATGGCTATATTCTTGGGGGGTGGGGCTGGCCAACTTCGTCCGCCGGACTCGTAATGCCGCGAGACTTTGCGAGGGGCCTCCGTATGCTAAAAATAGGCCGCGGACAAAGCCGCGCCCAAAAATAACCGCCCGAAGGCCGGGGCGCCAAGTTCGTGCAGCAGAAAAAGGACACAAAACCGGGTGGGCTATAGCCTTGGGGGGTGGGGCTGGCCCACTTCGTCCGCCGGACTCGGAATGCCGCGAGACTTTACGAGGGGCCTCCGTGTGCCAAAAATAGGCCGCGGGCAAAACCGCACCCAAAAATAACCGCCCGAAGGCCGGGGCGCCAAGATCGTCCAGCGGAAAAAGGCCACAAAAACGGGTGGGCTATAGCCTTGGGGGGTGGGGCTGGCCCACTTCATCCGCCGGACTCGGAATGCCGCGAGACTTTGCGAGGGGCCTCTGTGTGCCAAAAATAGGCCGCCTGCAAAGCCGCGTCCAAAAATAACAGTCCGAAGGCCGGGGCGCCTAGTTCGTCCAGGGGAAAAAGGCCACAAAAACGGGTGGGCTATAGCCTTGGGGGGTGGGGCTGGCCAACTTCGTCCGCCGGACTCGGAATGCCGCGAGACTTTGCGAGGGGGCTCCGTGTCCCAAAAATAGGCCGCGGGCAAAGCCGCGCCCAAAAATAACCGCCCGAAGGCCGGGGCGCCAAGTTCGTCCAGCGGAGAAAGGGCATAAAAACGGGTGGGATATAGCCTTGGGAGGTGGGGCTGGCCCACTTCGTCCGCCGGACTCGGAATGCCGCGAGACATAGCGAGGGGCCTCCGTGTGCCAAAAATAGGCCACGGGCATAGCCGCGCCCAAAAATAACCGCCCGAAGGCCGGGGCGCCAAGTTCGTCTAGTGGAAAAAGGCCACAAAAACGGGTTGGCTATATTCTTAGGGGGTGGGGCTGGCCAACTTCGTCCGCCGGACTCGTAATGCCGCGAGACTTTGCGAAGGGCCTCCGTGTGCCAAAAATAGGCCGCGGGCAAAGCCGCGCCCAAAAATAACCGCACGAAGGTCGGGGCGCCAAGTTCGTCCAGCGGAAAAAGGCCACAAAAACAGGTGGGCTATAGCTTTGGGGGGTGGGGCTGGCCAACTTCGTCCGCCGGACTCGGAATGCCGCGAGACTTTGCGAGGAGCCTCCGTGTGCCAAACATAGGCCGTTGGAAAAGCCGCGCCCAGAAATAACCGCCCGAAGGCCGGGGCGCCAAGTTCGTCCAGCGGAAAAAGGCCACAAAAACGGGTGGGCTATAGCCTTTGGGGGTGGGGCAGGACAACTTCGTCCGCCGGACTCGGAATGCCGTGAGACTTTGCGAGGGGCCACCTTGTGCCAAAAATAGGCCGCGGGAAAAGCCGCGCCCAAAAATAACCGCCCGAAGGCCGGGGCGCCAAGTTCGTCCAGCGGAAAAAGGCCACAAAAACGGGTGGGCTATAGCCTTGGGGGGTGGGGCTGGCCAACTTCGTCCGCCGGACTCGGAATGCCGCGAGACTTTGCGAGGGGCCTCCGTGTGCCAAAAATAGGCCGCGGCCATAACCACCCCCAAAAATAACCGCCCGAAGGCCGGGGCGCCAAGTTCGTCCAGCGGAAAAAGGTCACAAAAACGGGTGGGCTATAGCCTTGGGGGGTGGGGCTGGCCAACTTCGTCCGCCGGACTCGGAATGCCGCGAGACTTTGCGAGGAGCCTCCGTGTGCCAAAAATAGGCCGTTAGAAAAGCCGCGCCCAGAAATAACCGCCCGAAGGCCGGGGCGCCAAGTTCGTCCAGCGGAAAAAGGCCACAAAAACGGGTGGGCTATAGCCTTGGGGGGTGGGGCTGGCCAACTTCGTCCGCCGGACTCGGAATGCCGCGAGACTTTGCGAGGGGCCTCCGTGTGCCAAAAATAGGCCGCGGCCAAAACCACCCCCAAAAATAACCGCCCGAAGGCCGGGGCGCCAAGTTCGTCCAGCGGAAAAAGGTCACAAAAACGGGTGGGCTATAGCCTTGGGGGGTGGGGCTGGCCAGCTTCGTCCGCCGGACTCGGAATGCCGCGAGATTTTGTGAGGGGCCTCCGTGTGCTAAAAATAGGCCGCGGGCAAAGCCGCGACCAAAAATAAACGCCCGAAAGCCGGGGCGCCAAGTTCGTCCAGCAGAAAAAGGCCAAAAAAACGGGTGGGCTATAGCCTTGGGGGGAGGGGCAGGCCAACTTCGTCCGCCGGACTCAGAATGCTGCGAGACTTTGCGAGGGGCCTCCATGTGCTAAAAGTAGGCCGTGGGCAAAGCCGCGCCCAAAAATAACCGCCCGAAGGCCGGGGCGCCAAGTTCGTCCCGCGGAAAAAGGCCACAAACACAGGTGGGCTATAGCCTCGGGGGGTGAGGCTGGCCGACTTAATCCGCCGGACTCGGAATGCCGCGAGACTTTGCGAGGGGCCTCCATGTGCTAAAAATAGGCCACGGGCAAAGCCGCGACCAAAAATAAACCACCGAAGGCCGGGGCGCCAAGTTCGTCCCGCGGAAAAAGGCCACAAACACAGGTGGGCTATAGCCTCGGGGGGTGGGGCTGCCAACTTCGTCCGCCGGACTCGGAATGCCGCGAGACTTTGTGAGGGGCCTCCGTGTGCTAAAAATAGGGAGCGGGCAAAGCCGCGACCAAAAATAAACGCCCGAAGGCCGGGGCGCCAAGTTCGTCCAGCAGAAAAAGGCCACAAAAACGGGTGGGCTATAGCCTTGGGGGGTGGGGCTGGCCCACTTCGTCCGCCGGACTCGGAATGCCGCGAGACATAGCGAGGGGCCTCCGTGTGCCAAAAATAGGCCACGGGCATAGCCGCGCCCAAAAATAACCGCCCGAAGGCCGGGGCGCCAAGTTCGTCTAGCGGAAAAAGGCCACAAAAACGGGATGGCTATATTCTTGGGGGGTGGGGCTGGCCAACTTCGTCCGCCGGACTCGTAATGCCGTGAGACTTTGCGAGGGGCCTCCGTGTGCTAAAAATAGGCCGCGGGCAAAGCCGCGCCCAAAAATAACTGCCCGAAGGCCGGGGCGCCAAGTTCATCCCGCGGAAAAAGGCCACAAGCACAGGTGGGCTATAGCCTCGGGGGGTGGGGCTGCCAACTTCGTCCGCCGGACTCGGAATGCCGCGAGACTTTGTGAGGGGCCTCCGTGTGCTAAAAATAGGCCGCGGCCAAAGCCGCGACCAAAAATAAACGCCCGAAGGCCGGGGCGCCAAGTTCGTCCAGCAGAAAAAGGCCACAAAAACGGGTGGGCTATAGGCTTGGGGGGTGGGGCTGGCAAACTTCGTCCGCCGGACTCGGAATGCCGCGAGACTTTGCAAGGGGCCTCCGTGTACCAAAAATAGGCCGCGGACAAAGCCGCGCCCAAAAATAACCGCCCGAAGGCCGGGCCGACAAGTTCGTCCAGCGGAAAAAGGCCACAAAAACGGGTGGGCTATAGCCTTGGGGGGTGGGGCTGGCCAACTTCGTCCGCCGGACTCGGAATGCCGCGAGACTTTGCGAGGGGCCTCCGTGTGCCAAAAATAGGCTGCGGCCAAAACCACCCCCAAAAATAACCGCCCGAAGGCCGGGGCGCCAAGTTCGTCCAGCGGAAAAAGGCCACAAAAACGGGTGGGCTATAGCCTTGGGGGGTGGGGCTGGGCAGCTTCGTCCGCCGGACTCGGAATGCCGCGAGACATTGCGAGGGGCCTCCGTGTGCCAAAAATAGGCCACGGGCATAGCCGCGCCCAAAAATAACCGCCCGAAGGCCGGGGCGCCAAGTTCGTCTAGCGGAAAAAGGCCACAAAAACGGGATGGCTATATTCTTGGGGGGTGGGGCTGGCCAACTTCGTCCGCCGGACTCGTAATGCCGCGAGACTTTACGAGGGGCCTCCGTGTGCTAAAAATATGCCGCGGGCAAAGCCGCGCCCAAAAATAACTGCCCGAAGGCCGGGGCGCCAAGTTCATCCCGCGGAAAAAGGCCACAAACACAGGTGGGCTATAGCCTCGGGGGGTGGGGCTGCCAACTTCGTCCGCCGGACTCGGAATGCCGCGAGACTTTGTGAGGGGCCTCCGTGTGCTAAAAATAGGCCGCGGGCAAAGCCGCGACCAAAAATAAACGCCCGAAGGCCGGGGCGCCAAGTTCGTCCAGCAGAAAAAGGCCACAAAAACGGGTGGGCTATAGCCTTGGGGGTTGGGGCAGGCCAACTTCGTCCGCCGGCCTCAGAATGCTGCGAGACTTTGCGAGGGGCCTCCATGTGCTAAAAGTAGGCCGTGGGCAAAGCCGCGCCCAAAAATAACCGCCCGAAGGCCGGGGCGCCAAGTTCGTCCCGCGGAAAAAGGCCACAAACACAGGTGGGCTATAGCCTCGGGGGGTGAGGCTGGCCGACTTCTTCCGCCGGACTCGGAATGCCGCGAGACTTTGCGAGGGGGCTCCATGTGCTAAAAATAGGCCACGGGCAAAGCCGCGACCAAAAATAAACCACCGAAGGCCGGGGCGCCAAGTTCGTCCAGCGGAAAAAGGCCACAAAAACGGGTGGGCTATAGCCTTGGGGGGTGGGGCTGGCAAACTTCGTCCGCCGGACTCGGAATGCTATGAGACTTTGCGAGGGGCCTCCGTGCACCAAAAATAGGCCGCGGGCAAAGCCGCGCCCAAAAATAACCGCCCGAAGGCCTGGGCGCCAAGTTCGTCCAGCGGAAAAAGGCCACAAAAACGGGTGGGCTATAGCCTTGGGGGGTGGGGCTGGCCCACTTCGTCCGCCAGACTCGGAATGCCGCGAGACTTTGCGAGGTGCCTCCGTGTGCCAAAAATAGGCCGCGGCCATAGCCGCGCCCAAAAATAACCGCCCGAAGGCCGGGCCGACAAGTTCGTCCAGCGGAAAAAGGCCACAAAAACGGGTGGGCTATAGCCTTGGGGGGTGGGGCAGGCCAACTTCGTCCGCCGGACTCGGAATGCCGCGAGATTTTGCGAGGGGCCTCCGTGTGCCAAAAATAGGCCGTGGCCAAAGCCACACCCAAAAATAACCGCCCGAAGGTCGGGGCGCCAAGTTCGTCCAGCGGAAAAAGGCCACAAAAACGGGTGGTCTATAGCCTTGGGGGATGGGGCTGGCTAACTTCATCTGCCGGACTCGGAATGCCGCGAAACTTTGCGAGGGGCCTCCGTGTGCCAAAAATAGGCCGCGGGCAAAGCCGCGCCCAAAAATAACAGCCCGAAGGTCGGGGCGCCAAGTTCGTCCAGCGGAAAAAGGCCACAAAAACGGGTGGGCTATAGCCTTGGGGGGTGGGGCTGGCCAACTTCGTCCGCCGGACTCGGAATGCCGCGAAATTTTGCGAGGGGCCTCCGTGTGCCAAAAATAGGCCGCGGTCAAAGCCACGCCCAAAAATAACCGCCCGAAGGTCGGGGCGCCATGTTCGTCCAGCGGAAAAAGGCCACAAAAACAGGTGGTCTATAGCCTTGGGGGATGGGGCTGGCTAACTTCATCTGCCGGACTCGGAATGCCGCGAAACTTTGCGAGGGGCCTCCGTGTGCAAAAAATAGGCCGCGGGCAAAGCCGCGCCCAAAAATAACAGCCCGAAGGTCGGGGCGCCAAGTTCGTCCAGCGGAAAAAGGCCACAAAAACGGGTGGGCTATAGCCTTGGGGGGTGGGGCTGGCCATCTTCGTCCGCCGGACTCGGAATGCCCCGAGACTTTTCCAGGGGCCTCCGTGCGCCAAAAATAGGCCGTGGGCAAAGCCGTACCCAAAAATAGCCGCCCGAAGGCCGGGGCGCGAAGTTCGTCCAGCGGAGAAAGGCCACAAACACGGGTGGGCTATAGCCTTGGGGGGTGGGGCTGGCCAACGTCGTCCGCCGGACTCGGAATGCCGCGATACTTTGCGAGGGGCCTCCGTGTGCCAAAAATAGGCCGCGGACAAAGCCGCGGCCAAAAATAACCTCCCGAAGTCCGGGGCGCCAAGTTCGTCCATCGGAAAAAGGCCACAAAAACGGGTGGGCTATGGCCTTGGGGGGTGGGGCTTGCCAACTTCGTCCGCCGAATTCGGAATGCCGCGAGACTTTGCGAGGGGCCTCCGTGTACCAAAAATAGGCCGCGGGCAAAGCCGCGCCCAAAAATAACCGCCCGAAGGCCGGGGCGCCAAGTTCGTCCAGCGGAAAAAGGCCACAAACACAGGTGGGCTATAGCCTCGGGGGGTGAGGCTGGCCGACTTCGTCCGCCGGACTCGGAATGCCGCGAGACTTTGCGAGGGGCCTCCATGTGCTAAAAATAGGCCGCGGGCAAAGCCGCGACCAAAAATAAACCACCGAAGGCCGGGGCGCCAAGTTCGTCCCGCGGAAAAAGGCCACAAACACAGGTGGGCTATAGCCTTGGGGGGTGGGGCAGGCCAACTTCGTCCGCCGGACTCAGAATGCTGCGAGACTTTGCGAAGGGCCTCCGTGTGCCAAAAATAGGCCGCGGTCAAAGCCACGCCCAAAAATAACCGCCCGAAGGTCGGGGCGCCATGTTCGTCCAGCGGAAAAAGGCCACAAAAACAGGTGGTCTATAGCCTTGGGGGATGGGGCTGGCTAACTTCATCTGCCGGACTCGGAATGCCGCGAAACTTTGCGAGGGGCCTCCGTGTGCAAAAAATAGGCCGCGGGCAAAGCCGCGCCCAAAAATAACAGCCCGAAGGTCGGGGCGCCAAGTTCGTCCAGCGGAAAAAGGCCACAAAAACGGGTGGGCTATAGCCTCGGGGGGTGAGGCTGGCCGACTTCGTCCGCCGGACTCGGAATGCCGCGAGACTTTGCGAGGGGCCTCCATGTGCTAAAAATAGGCCGCGGGCAAAGCCGCGACCAAAAATAAACCACCGAAGGCCGGGGCGCCAAGTTCGTCCCGCGGAAAAAGGCCACAAACACAGGTGGGCTATAGCCTTGGGGGGTGGGGCAGGCCAACTTCGTCCGCCGGACTCAGAATGCTGCGAGACTTTGCGAGGGGCCTCCATGTGCTAAAAGTAGGCCGTGGGCAAAGCCGCGCCCAAAAATAACCGCCCGAAGGCCGGGGCGCCAAGTTCGTCCCGCGGAAAAAGGCCACATACACAGGTGGGCTATAGCCTCGGGGGGTGAGGCTGGCCGACTTCGTCTGCCGGACTCGGAATGCCGCGAGACTTTGCGAGGGGCCTCCATGTGCTAAAAATAGGCCACGGGCAAAGCCGCGACCAAAAATAAACCACCGAAGGCCGGGGCGCCAAGTTCGTCCAGCGGAAAAAGGCCACAAAAACGGGTGGGCTATAGCCTTGGGGGGTGGGGCTGGCAAACTTCGTCCGCCGGACTCGGAATGCTACGAGACTTTGCGAGGGGCCTCCGTGCACCAAAAATAGGCCGCGGGCAAAGCCGCGCCCAAAAATAACCGCAAGAAGGCCGGGGCGCCAAGTTCGTCCCGCGGAAAAAGGCCACAAACACAGGTGGGCTATAGCCTCGGGGGGTGAGGCTGGCCGACTTCGTCCGCCGGACTCGGAATGTCGCGAGATTTTGCGAGGGGCCTTCGTGTGCCAAAAATAGGCCGCGGCCAAAGCCACGCCCAAAAATAACCGCCCGAAGGTCGGGGCGCCAAGTTCGTCCAGCGGAAAAAGGCCACAAAAACGGGTGGTCTATAGCCTTGGGGGATGGGGCTGGCTAACTTCATCTGCCGGACTCGGAATGCCCCGAGACTTTGCCAGGGGCCTCCGTGTGCCAGAAATAGGCCGTGGGCAAAGCCGTACCCAAAAATAGCCGCCCGAAGGCCGGGGCGCGAAGTTCGTCCAGCGGAGAAAGGCCAAAAACACGGGTGGGCTATAGCCTTGGGGGGTGGGGCTGGCCAACGTCGTCCGCCGGACTCGGAATGCCGCGATACCTTGCGAGGGGCCTCCGTGTGCCAAAAATAGGCTGCGGGAAAAGCCGCGCCCAAAAATAACCCCCCGAAGGCCGGGGAGCCAAGTTCGTACAGCGGAAAAAGGCCACAAAAACGGGTGGGCTATAGCCTTGGGGGGTGGGGCTGGCCGACTTTGTCCGCCGGACTCGGAATGCCGCGAGACTTTGCGAGGGGCCTCCGTGTGCCAAAAATAGGCCGCGGACAAAGCCGCACCCAAAAATAACTGCCCGAAGGCCGGGGCACCAAATTCATCCAGCGGAAAAAGGCCACAAAAACGGGCGGGCTATAGCCTTGGGGGGTGGGGCTGGCCCACTTCGTCCGCTGGACTCGGAATGCCGCGAGACTTTGTAAGGGGCCTCCTTGTGCCAAAAATAGGCTGCGGGCAAAGCCGCGCCCAAAAATAACCGCCCGAAGGCTGGGGCGCCAAGTTCGTCCAGCGGAAAAAGGCCACAAAAACGGGTGGGCTATAGCCTTGGGGGGTGGGGCGGGCCAACTTCGTCCGCCGGACTCGGAATGCCGCGAGACTTTGCGAGGGGCCTCCGTGTGCCAAAAATAGGCCGCGGGCAAAGCCGCGCCCAACAATAACCGCCCGAAGCCCGGGGCGCCAAGTTCGTCCAGCGGAAAAAGGCCACAAAAACGGGTGGTCTATAGCCTTGGGGGGTGGGGCTGGCCCACTTCGTCCGCCGGACTCAGAATGCGGCGAGACTTTGCGAGGGGCCTCCGTGTGCCAAAAATAGGCCGCGGGCAAAGCCGCACCGAAAAATAACCGCCCGAAGGCCGGGGCGCCAAGTTCGTCCAGTGGAGAAAGGCCACAAAAACGGGTGGGCTACAGCCTTGGGGGGTGGGGCTGGCCCACTTCGTCCGCCGGACACGGAATGCCGCGAGACTTTACGAGGAGCCTCCGTGTGCCAAAAATAGGCCGCGGGGAAAGCCGCGCCCAAAAATAACCGCCCGAAGGCTGGGGCGCCATGTTCGTCCAGCGGAAAAAGGCCACAAAAACGGGTGGGCTATAGCCTTGGGGGGTGGGGCTGGCCACCTTCGTCCGCCGGACTCGGAATGCCGCGAGACTTTGCGAGGGGCCTCCGTGTGCCAAAAATAGGCCGTGGGCAACGCCGCGCCCAAAATTAACCGCCCGAAGGCCGGGGCGCCAAATTCGTCCAGCGGAAAAAGGCCACAAAAACGGGTGGGCTATAGCCTTGGGGGGTGGGGCTGGCCAACTTCGTCCGCCGGACTCGGAATGCCGCGATACTTTGCGACGGGCCTCCGTGTGCAAAAATTGGCTGCGGGAAAAGCCGCGCCCAAAAATAACCGCCTGAAGGCCGGGGCGCCAAGTTCGACCAGTGGAAAAAGGCCACAAAAACGGGTGGTCTATAGCCTTGGGGGATGGGGCTGGCTAACTTCATCTGCCGGACTCGGAATGCCGCGAGACTTTGCGAGGGGCCTCCGTGTGCCAAAAATAGGCCGCGGGCAAAGCCGCGCCCAAAAATAACAGCCCGAAGGTCGGGGCGCCAAGTTCGTCCAGCGGAAAAAGGCCACAAAAACGGGTGGGCTATAGCCTTGGGGGGTGGGGCTGGCCATCTTCGTCCGCCGGACTCGGAATGCCCCGAGACTTTGCGAGGGGCCTCCGTGTGCCAAAAATAGGCTGCGGCCAAAACCACCCCCAAAAATAACCGCCCGAAGGCCGGGGCGCCAAGTTCGTCCAGCGGAAAAAGGCCACAAAAACGGGTGGGCTATAGCCTTGGGGGGTGGGGCTGGCCAACTTCGTCCGCCGGACTCGGAATGCCGCGATACTTTGCGACGGGCCTCCGTGTGCAAAAATTGGCTGCGGGAAAAGCCGCACCCAAAAATAACCGCCCGAAGGCCGGGGCGCCAAGTTCGACCAGTGGAAAAAGGCCACAAAAACGGGTGGTCTATAGCCTTGGGGGATGGGGCTGGCTAACTTCATCTGCCGGACTCGGAATGCCGCGAGACTTTGTGAGGGGCCTCCGTGTGCCAAAAATAGGCTGCGGGCAAAGCCGCGCCCAAAAATAACAGCCCGAAGGTCGGGGCGCCAAGTTCGTCCAGCGGAAAAAGGCCACAAAAACGGGTGGGCTATAGCCTTGGGGGGTGGGGCTGGCCATCTTCGTCCGCCGGACTCGGAATGCCGCGAGACTTTGCGAGGGGCCTCCGTGTGCCAAAAATAGGCCGTGGGCAACGCCGCGCCCAAAATTAACCGCCCGAAGGCCGGGGCGCCAAATTCGTCCAGCGGAAAAAGGCCACAAAAACGGGTGGGCTATAGCCTTGGGGGGTGGGGCTGGCCCACTTCGTCCGCCGGACTCAGAATGCGGCGAGACTTTGCGAGGGGCCTCCGTGTGCCAAAAATAGGCCGCGGGCAAAGCCGCACCGAAAAATAACCGCCCGAAGGCCAGGGCGCCAAGTTCGTCCAGTGGAGAAAGGCCACAAAAACGGGTGGGCTACAGCCTTGGGGGGTGGGGCTGGCCCACTTCGTCCGCCGGACACGGAATGCCGCGAGACTTTACGAGGAGCCTCCGTGTGCCAAAAATGGGCCGCGGGGAAAGCCGCGCCCAAAAATAACCGCCCGAAGGCTGGGGCGCCATGTTCGTCCAGCGGAAAAAGGCCACAAAAACGGGTGGGCTATAGCCTTGGGGGGTGGGGCTGGCCACCTTCGTCCGCCGGACTCGGAATGCCGCGAGACTTTGCGAGGGGCCTCCGTGTGCCAAAAATAGGCCGTGGGCAACGCCGCGCCCAAAATTAACTGCCCGAAGGCCGGGGCGCCAAATTCGTCCAGCGGAAAAAGGCCACAAAAACGGGTGGGCTATAGCCTTGGGGGGTGGGGCTGGCCAACTTCGTCCGCCGGACTCGGAATGCCGCGATACTTTGCGACGGGCCTCCGTGTGCAAAAATTGGCTGCGGGAAAAGCCGCGCCCAAAAATAACCGCCTGAAGGCCGGGGCGCCAAGTTCGACCAGTGGAAAAAGGCCACAAAAACGGGTGGTCTATAGCCTTGGGGGATGGGGCTGGCTAACTTCATCTGCCGGACTCGGAATGCCGCGAGACTTTGCGAGGGGCCTCCGTGTGCCAAAAATAGGCCGCGGGCAAAGCCGCGCCCAAAAATAACAGCCCGAAGGTCGGGGCGCCAAGTTCGTCCAGCGGAAAAAGGCCACAAAAACGGGTGGGCTATAGCCTTGGGGGGTGGGGCTGGCCATCTTCGTCCGCCGGACTCGGAATGCCCCGAGACTTTGCGAGAGGCCTCCGTGTGCCAAATATAGGATGCGGGCAAAGCCGTACCCAAAAATAGCCGCACGAAGGCCGGGGCACGAAGTTCGTCCAGCGGAGAAAGGCCACAAACACGGGTGGGCTATAGCCTTGGGGGTTGGGGCTGGCCAACGTCGTCCGCCGGACTCGGAATGCCGCGATACTTTGCGAGGGGCCTCCGTGTGCCAAAAATATTCCGTGGGCAACGCCGCGCCCAAAATTAACCGCCCGAAGGCCGGGGCGCCAAATTCGTCCAGCGGAAAAAGGCCACAAAAACGGGTGGGCTATAGCCTTGGGGGGTGGGGCTGGCCACCTTCGTCCGCCGGACTCGGAATGCCGCGAGACTTTGCGAGGGGCCTCCGTGTGCCAAAAATAGGCCGTGGGCAACGCCGCGCCCAAAATTAACCGCCCGAAGGCCGGGGCGCCAAATTCGTCCAGCGGAAAAAGGCCACAAAAACGGGTGGGCTATAGCCTTGGGGGGTGGGGCTGGCCAACTTCGTCCGCCGGACTCGGAATGCCGCGATACTTTGCGACGGGCCTCCGTGTGCAAAAATTGGCTGCGGGAAAAGCCGCACCCAAAAATAACCGCCCGAAGGCCGGGGCGCCAAGTTCGACCAGTGGAAAAAGGCCACAAAAACGGGTGGTCTATAGCCTTGGGGGATGGGGCTGGCTAACTTCATCTGCTAGACTCGGAATGCCGCGAGACTTTGTGAGGGGCCTCCGTGTGCCAAAAATAGGCTGCGGGCAAAGCCGCGCCCAAAAATAACAGCCCGAAGGTCGGGGCGCCAAGTTCGTCCAGCGGAAAAAGGCCACAAAAACGGGTGGGCTATAGCCTTGGGGGGTGGGGCTGGCCATCTTCGTCCGCCGGACTCGGAATGCCCCGAGACTTTGCGAGGGGCCTCTGTGTGCCAAAAATAGGCCGCGGGCAAAGCCGTACCCAAAAATAGCCGCCCGAAGGCCGGGGCGCGAAGTACGTCCAGCGGAGAAAGGCCACAAACACGGGTGGGCTATAGCCTTGGGGGTTGGGGCTGGCCAACGTCGTCCGCCGGACTCGGAATGCCGCGATACTTTGCGAGGGGCCTCCGTGTGCCAAAAATAGGCCGTGGGCAACGCTGCGCCCAAAATTAACAGCCCGAAGGCCGGGGCGCCAAATTCGTCCAGCGGAAAAAGGCCACAAAAACGGGTGGGCTATAGCCTTGGGGGGTGGGGCTGGCCCACTTCGTCCGCCGGACTCGGAATGCCGCGATACTTTGCGACGGGCCTCCGTGTGCAAAAATTGGCTGAGGGAAAAGCCGCGCCCAAAAATAACCGCCCGAAGGCCGGGGCGCCAAGTTCGACCAGTGGAAAAAGGCCACAAAAACGGGTGGTCTATAGCCTTGGGGGATGTGGCTGGCTAACTTCATCTGCCGGACTCGGAATGCCGCGAGACTTTGCGAGGGGCCTCCGTGTGCCAAAAATGGGCCGCGGGCAAAGCCGCGCCCAAAAATAACTGGCCGAAGGTCGGGGCGCCAAGTTCGTCCAGCGGAAAAAGGCCACAAAAACGTGTGGGCTATAGCCTTGGGGGGTGGGGCTGGCCATCTTCGTCCGCCGGACTCGGAATGCCCCGAGACTTTGCGAAGGGCCTCCGTGTGCCAAAAATAGGCCGCGGGCAAAGCCGTACCCAAAAATAGCCGCCCGAAGGCCGGGGCGCGAAGTTCGTCCAGCGGAGAAAGGCCACAAACACGGGTGGGCTATAGCCTTGGGGGTTGGGGCTGGCCAACGTCGTCCGCCGGCCTCGGAATGCCGCGATACTTTGCGACGGGCCTCCGTGTGCAAAAATTGGCCGCGGGCAAAGCCGCGCACAAAAATAACCGCCCGAAGGCCGGGGCGCCAAGTTCGTCCAGCGGAGAAAGGCCACAAAAACGGGTGGGCTATAGCCTTGGGGGGTGGGGCTGGCCCACTTCGTCCGCCGGACTCAGAATGCGGCGAGACTTTGCGAGGGGCCTTCGTGTGCCAAAAATAGGCCGCGGGCAAAGCCGCACCGAAAAATAACCGCCCGAAGGCCGGGGCGCCAAGTTCGTCCTGTGGAGAAAGGCCACAAAAACGGGTGGGCTATAGCCTTGGGGGGTGGGGCTGGCCCACTTCGTCCGCCGGACACGGAATGCCGCGAGACTTTGCGAGGAGCCTCCGTGTGCCAAAAATAGGCCATGGGGAAAGCCGCGCCCAAAAATAACCGCCCGAAGGCTGGGGCGCCATGTTCGTCCAGCGGAAAAAGGCCACAAAAACGGGTGGGCTATAGCCTTGGGGGGTGGGGCTGGCCACCTTCGTCCGCCGAACTCGGAATGCCGCGAGACTTTGCGAGGGGCCTCCGTGTGCCAAAAATAGGCCGTGGGCAACGCCGCACCCAAAATTAACCGCCCGAAGGCCGGGGCGCCAAATTTGTCCAGCGGAAAAAGGCGACAAAAACGGGTGGGCTATAGCCTTGGGGGGTGGGGCTGGCCAACTTCGTCCGCCGGACTCGGAATGCCGCGATACTTTGCGACGGGCCTCCGTGTGCAAAAATTGGCCGCGGGCAAAGCCGCGCACAATAATAACCGCCCGAAGGCCGGGGCGCCAAGTTCGTCCAGCGGAGAAAGGCCACAAAAACGGGTGGGCTATAGCCTTGGGGGGTGGGGCTGGCCACCTTCGTCCGCCGGACTCGTAATGCCGCGAGACTTTGCGAGGGGCCTGCGTGTGCCAAAAATAGGCCGCGGGCAAAGCCGTACCCAAAAATAACCTCCCGAAGGCCGGGGCGCCAAGATCGTCCAGCGGAGAAAGGCCACAAAAACGGGTGGGCTATAGCCTTGGGGGGTGGGCCTGGCCCACTTCGTCCGCCGGACTCGGAATGCCGCGAGACTTTGTAAGGGGCCTCCTTGTGCCAAAAATAGGCCACGGGCAAAGCCGCGTCCAAAAATAACCGCCCGAAGGCTGGGGCGCCATGTTCGTCCTGCGGAAAAAGGCCACAAAAACGGGTGGGCTATAGCCTTGGGGGGTGGGGCTGGCCGACTTCGTCCGCCGAATTCGGAATGCCGCGAGGCTTTGCGAGGGGCCTCCGTGTGCCAAAAATAGGCCGCGGGCAAAGCCGCGCCCAAAAATAACCGCCCGAAGGCCGGGGCGCCAAGTTCGTCCAGCGGAAAAAGGCCACAAAAATGGGTGGGCTATAGCCTTGGGGGGTGGGGCTGGCCAACATCGTCCGCCGAATTCGGAATGCCGCGAGACTTTGCGAGGGGCCTCCGTGTGCAAAAAAATAGGCCGCGGGCAAAGCCGCGCCCAAAAATAAACCGCCCGATGGCCGGGGCGCCAAGTTCGTCCAGCGGAAAAATGCCACAAAAACGGGTGGGCTATAGCCTTGGGGGGTGGGGCTGGCCGACTTCGTCCGCCGGACTCGGAATGCCGCGAGACTTTGCGAGGGGCCTCCGTGTGCTAAAAACAGGCCGCGGGCAAAGCCGCGCCCAACAATAACCGCCCGAAGGCCGGGGCGCCAAGTTCGTCCAGCGGAAAAAGGCCACAAAAATGGGTGGTCTATAGCCTTGGGGTGTGGGGCTGGCCCACTTCGTCCGCCGGACTCAGAATGCGGCGAGACTTTGCGAGGGGCCTCCGTGTGCCAAAAATAGGCCGCGGGCAAAGCCGCACCCAAAAGTAACCGCCCGAAGGCCGGGGCGCCAAGTTCGTCCAGCGGAGAAAGGCCACAAAAACGGGTGGGCTATAGCCTTGGGGGGTGGGGCTGGCCCACTTCGTCCGCCAGGCACGGAATACCGCGAGACTTTGCGAGGGGCCTCCGTGTGCCAAAAATAGGCCGTGGGCAAAGCCGCGGCCAAAAATAACCGCCCGAAGGCCGGGGCGCCAAATTCATCCAGCGGAAAAAGGCCACAAAAACGGGTGGGCTATAGCCTTGGGGGGTGGGGCTGGCCAACTTCGTTCACCGAATTCGGAATGCCGGGAGACTTTGTGAGGGGCCTCCGTGTTCCAAAAATAGGCCGCGGGCAAAGCCGCACCGAAAAATAACCGCCCGAAGGCCGGGGCGCCAAGTTCGTCCAGTGGAGAAAGGCCACAAAAACGGGTGGGCTATAGCCTTGGGGGGTGGGGCTGGCCCGCTTCGTCCGCCGGACACGGAATTGCGCGAGACTTTGCGAGGAGCCTCCGTGTGCCAAAAATAGGCCGCGGGGAAAGCTGCGCCCAAAAATAACCGCCCGAAGGCTGGGGCGCCATGCTCGTCCAGCGGAAAAAGGCCACAAAAACGGGTGGGCTATAGCCTTGGGGGGTGGGGCTGGCCACCTTCGTCCGCCGGACTCGGAATGCCGCGAGACTTTGCGAGGGGCCTCCGTGTGCCAAAAATAGGCCGTGGGCAAAGCCGCGCCCAAAAATAACCGCCCGAAGGCTGGGGCGCCAAATTCGTCCAGCGGAAAAAGGCCACAAAAACGGGTGGGCTATAGCCTTGGGGGGTGGGGCTGGCCAACTTCGTCCGCCGGAATCGGAATGCCGCGATACTTTGCGTGGGGCCTCCGTGTGCCAAAAATAGGCCGCGGGCAAAGCCGTACCCAAAAATAACCGCCCGAAGTCCGGGGCGCCAAGTTCGTCCAGCGGAGAAAGGCCACAAAAACGGGTGGGCTATAGCCTTGGGGGGTGGGGCTGGCCCACTTCGTCCGCCGGACTCGCAATGCCGCGAGACTTTGTAAGGGGCCTCCTTGTGCCAAAAATAGGCCGCGGGGAAAGCCGCGCCCAAAAATAAACCGCCCGATGGCCGGGGCGCCAAGTTCGTCCAGCGGAAAAATGCCACAAAAACGGGTGGGCTATAGCCTTGGGGGGTGGGGCTGGCCAACTTCGTCCGCCGGCCTCGGAATACCGCGAGACATTGCGAGAGGCCTCCGTGTGCCAAAAATAGGCCGCTGCCAAAGCCGTACCCAAAAATAACCTCCCGAAGGCCGGGGCGCCAAGTTCGTCCAGCGGAAAAAGGCCACAAAAACGGGTGGGCTATAGCCTTGGGGGGTGGGGCTGGCCAACTTCGTCCGCCGGACTCGGAATGCCGCAAGACTTTGCGAGGGGTCTCCATGTGCCAAAAATAGGCCACGGGCAAAGCCGCGCCCAAAAATAACCGCCCGAAGGCTGGGGCGCCATGTTCGTCCAGC
Organism: Citrus x changshan-huyou; assembly: GCA_039657385.1. Taxonomy (NCBI): domain Eukaryota; kingdom Viridiplantae; phylum Streptophyta; class Magnoliopsida; order Sapindales; family Rutaceae; genus Citrus; species Citrus x changshan-huyou. The sequence goes on from JBCGBO010000018.1 coordinate 113,038, forward strand.
GGAAAAGGGCCACAAAAACGGGTGGGCTATAGCCTTGGGGGGTGGGGCTGGCCGACTTCGTCCGCCGAATTCGGAATGCCGCGAGGCTTTGCGAGGGGCCTCCGTGTGCAAAAAAATAGGCCGCGGGCAAAGCCGCGCCCAAAAATAAACCGCCCGATGGCCGGGGCGCCAAGTTCGTCCAGCGGAAAAATGCCACAAAAACGGGTGGGCTATAGCCTTGGGGGGTGGGGCTGGCCGACTTCGTCCGCCGGACTCGGAATGCCGCGATACTTTGCGACGGGCCTCCGTGTGCAAAAATTGGCCGCGGGCAAAGCCGCGCACAATAATAACCGCCCGAAGGCCGGGGCGCCAAGTTCGTCCAGCGGAGAAAGGCCACAAAAACGGGTGGGTTATAGCCTTGGGGGGTGGGGCTGGCCAACTTCGTCCGCCGGACTCGGAATGCCGCGAGACTTTGCGAGGGGCCTCCGTGTGCCAAAAAAAGGCCGCGGGAAAAGCTGTGCCTAAAAATAGCCGCCCAAAGGCCGGGGCGACAAGTTCGTCCAGCGGAAAAAGGCCACAAAAACGGGTGGGCTATAGCCTTGGGGGGTGGGGTTGGCCAACTTCGTCCGCCGGACTCAGAATGCCGCGAGACTTTACGAGGGGCCTCCGTGTGCCAAAAATAGGCCGCGGGCAAAGCCGTACCCAAAAATAACTGCCCGAAGGCCGGTGCGCCAAGTTCGTCCAGCGGAAAAAGGCCACAAAAACGGGTGGGCTATAGCCTTGGGGGGTGTGGGGCAGGCCAACTTCGTCCGCCGGACTCGGAATGCCGCAAGACTTTGCGAGGGGTCTCCATGTGCCAAAAATAGGCCGCGGGCAAAGCCGCGCCCAAAAATAACCGCCCGAAGGCCGGTGCGCCAAGTTCGTCCAGCGGAAAAAGGCCACAAAAACGGGTGGGCTATAGCCTTGGGGGGTGGGGCTGGCCAACTTCGTCCGCCGGCCTCGGAATACCGCGAGACATTGCGAGAGGCCTCCGTGTGCCAAAAATAGGCCGCTGCCAAAGCCGCACCCAAAAAAAACCTCCCGAAGGCCGGGGCGCCAAGTTCGTCCATCGGAAAAAGGCCACAAAAACGGGTGGGCTATAGCCTTGGGGGGTGGGGCTGGCCAACTTCGTCCGCCGGACTCGGAATGCCGCAAGACTTTGCGAGGGGTCTCCATGTGCCAAAAATAGGCCGCGGGCAAAGCCGCGCCCAAAAATAACCGCCCGAAGGCCGGTGCGCCAAGTTCGTCCAGCGGAAAAAGGCCACAAAAACGGGTGGGCTATAGCCTTGGGGGGTGGGGCTGGCAACCTTCGTCCGCCGGACTCGTAATGCCGCGAGACTTTGCGAGAGGCCTGCGTGTGGTAAAAATAGGCCGCGGGCAAAGCCGCACCCAAAAATAACCGCCCGAAGGCCGGGGCGCCAAGTTCGTCCAGCGGAGAAAGGCCACAAAAACGGGTGGGCTATAGCCTTGGGGGGTGGGGCTGGCCACCTTCGTCCGCCGGACTCGTAATGCCGCGAGACTTTGCGAGGGTCCTGCGTGTGCCAAAAATAGGCCGCGGGAAAAGCCGCAACCAAAAATAACCGCCAGAAGGCCGGGGCGCCAGGTTCGTCCAGCGGAGAAAGGCTACAAAAACGGGTGGGTTATAGCCTTGGGGGGTGGGGCCGGCCAACTTCGTCCGCCGGACTCGGAATGCCGCGAGACTTTGCGAGGGGCCTCCGTGTGCCAGAAATAGGCCGCGGGCAAAGCTGCGCCCAAAAATAGCATCCCAAAGGCCGGGGCGCCAAGTTCGTCCAGCGGAAAAAGGCCACAAAAACGGGTGGGCTATAGCCTTGGGGGGTGGGGCCGGCCAACTTCGTCCGCCGGACTCGGAATGCCGCGAGACTTTGCGACGGGCCTCCGTGTGCCAAAAATAGGCCGCGGGCAAAGCCGCACTCTAAAATAACCGCCCGTAGGCCGGGGCGCCAAGTTCGACCAGCGGAAAAAGGCCACAAAAACAGGTGGGCTATAGCCCTGGGGGGTGGGGCTGGCCAACTTTGTCTGCCGGACTCGGAATGCCGCGAGACTTTGCGAGGGGCCTCCATGCGCCAAAAATAGGCCGCGGGCAAAGCCGCGCCCAAAAATAACCGCCCGAAGGCCGGGGCGCCAAGTTCGTCCGGCGGAAAACGGCCACAAAAACGGGTGGGCTATAGCCTTGGGGGGTGGGGCTGGCCAACTTCGTCCGCCAGTCTCGGAATGCTACGAGACTTTGCGAGGGGCCTCCGTGTGCCAAAAATAGGCCGCGGCCAATGCCATACCCAAAAATAACCGCCCGAAGGCCGTGGCGCCAAGTTCGTCCAGCGGAAAAAGGCCACAAAAACGGGTGGGCTATAGCCTTGGGGGGTGGGGCTGGCGAACCTCGTCCGCCGGACTCGGAATGCCACGAGACTTTGCGAGGGGCCTCCGTGTGCCAAAAATAGGCCACGGGCAAAGCCGCGCCCTAGAATAACCGCCCGAAGGCCGGGGCGCCAGGTTCGTCCAGCGGAAAAAGGCCACAAAAACGGGTGGGCTGTAGCCTTGGGGGGTGGGGCTGGCCGACTTCGTCCGCCGGACTCGGAATGCCGCGAGACTTTGCAAGGGGCCTCCGTGGGCCAAATATAGGCCGCGGGCAAAGCCGCACCCAAAAATAACCGCCCGAAGGCCGGGGCGCCAAGTTCGTCCAGCGGAAAAAGGCCACAAAAACGGGTGGGCTATAGCCTTGGGGGGTGGGGCTGGCCAACTTCGTCCGCCGGATTCGGAATGCCGCGAGACTTTGCGATAGGCCTCCGTGCGCCAAAAATAGGCTGCGGGCAAAGCCGTACCCGGAAAAAACCGCCCGAAGGCTGGGGCGCCAAGTTCGTCCAGCGGAAAAAGGCCACAAAAACGGGTGGGCTATAGCCTTGGGGGGTGGGGCTGGCCAACTTCGTCCGCCGGACTCGGAATGCCGCGAGACTATGCGAGTGGCCTCCGTGTGCATACAATAGGCCGCGGACAAAGCCATGCCCAAAAATAACCGCCCGAAGGCCGGGGCGCCAAGTTCGTCCAGCGGAAAAAGGCCACAAAAACGGGTGGGCTATAGCCTTGGGGGGTGGGGATGGCCAACTTCGTCCGCCGGACTCGGAATGCCGCGAGACTTTGCGAGGGGCCTCCGTGTGCCAAACAGAGGCCGCGGGCAAAGCCACACCCAAAAATAACCGCCCGAAGGCCGGGGCGCCAAGTTCGTCCTGCGAAAAAAGGCCACAAAAATGGGTGGGCTATAGCCTTGGGCGGTGGGGCTGGCCCACTTCGTCCGCCCGACTCGGAATGCCGTGAGACTTTGCGAGGGGCCTCCGTGTGCCAAAAATAGGCCGCGGGCAAAGCCGCGCCCAAAAATAACCGCCCGCAGGCCGGGGCGCCATTTCGTCCAGCGGAAAAAGGCCACAAAAACGGGTGGGCTATAGCCTTGGGGGGTGGGGCTGGCTAACTTCGTCCGCCGGACATGGAATGCCGCGACACTTTGCGAGGGGCTTCCGTCTGCCAAAAATAGGCCACGGGCAAAGCCGCGCCCAAAAATAAACGCCCGAAGGCCGGGGCGCCAAGTTCGTCCAGCGGAAAAAGGCCACAAAAACGGGTGGGCTATAGCCTTGGGGGGTGGGCCTGGCCAACTTCGTCCGCCGGACTCGGAATGCCGCGAGACTTTGCGAGGGGCCTCGGTGTGCGAAAAATAGGCCAAGGGCAAAGCCGCGTCCAAAAATAACCGCCCGAAGGCCGGGGCGCCAAGTTCGTCCAGCGGAAAAAGGCCACAAAAACGGGTGGGCTATAGCCTTGGGGGGTGGGGCTGGCCAACTTCGTCCGCCGGACTCAGAATGCCACGAGACTTTGCGAGGGGCCTCCATGTGCATAAAATAGGCCACGGACAAAGCCGCACCCAAAAATAACTGCCCGAAGGCCGGGGCGCCAAGTTCGTCCAGTGGAAAAAGGCCACAAAAACGGGTGGGCTATAGCCTTGGGGGGTGGGGATGGCCAACTTCGTCCGCCGGACTCGGAATGCCGCGAGACTTTGCGAGGGGCCTCCGTGTGCCAAAAAGAGGCCGCGGGCAAAGCCACACCCAAAAATAACCGCCCGAAGGCCGGGGCGCCAAGTTCGTCCTGCGAAAAAAGGCCACAAAAATGGGTGGGCTATAGCCTTGGGCGGTGGGGCTGGCCCACTTCGTCCGCCCGACTCGGAATGCCGTGAGACTTTGCGAGGGGCCTCCGTGTGCCAAAAATAGGCTGCGGGCAAAGCCGCGCCCCAAAATAACCGCCCGAAGGCCGGTGCGCCAAGTTCGTCCAGCGGAAAAAGGCCACAAAAACGGGTGGGCTATAGCCTTGGGGGGTGTGGGGCAGGCCAACTTCGTCCGCCGGACTCGGAATGCCGCAAGACTTTGCGAGGGGTCTCCATGTGCCAAAAATAGGCCGCGGGCAAAGCCGCGCCCAAAAATAACCGCCCGAAGGCCGGTGCGCCAAGTTCGTCCAGCGGAAAAAGGCCACAAAAACGGGTGGGCTATAGCCTTGGGGGCTGGGGCTGGCCAACTTCGTCCGCCGGCCTCGGAATACCGCGAGACATTGCGAGAGGCCTCCGTGTGCCAAAAATAGGCCGCTGCCAAAGCCGCACCCAAAAAAAACCTCCCGAAGGCCGGGGCGCCAAGTTCGTCCAGCGGAAAAAGGCCACAAAAACGGGTGGGCTATAGCCTTGGGGGGTGGGGCTGGCCAACTTCGTCCGCCGGACTCGGAATGCCGCAAGACTTTGCGAGGGGTCTCCATGTGCCAAAAATAGGCCGCGGGCAAAGCCGCGCCCAAAAATAACCGCCCGAAGGCCGGTGCGCCAAGTTCGTCCAGCGGAAAAAGGCCACAAAAACGGGTGGGCTATAGCCTTGGGGGGTGGGGCTGGCAACCTTCGTCCGCCGGACTCGTAATGCCGCGAGACTTTGCGAGAGGCCTGCGTGTGGTAAAAATAGGCCGCGGGCAAAGCCGCACCCAAAAATAACCGCCCGAAGGCCGGGGCGCCAAGTTCGTCCAGCGGAGAAAGGCCACAAAAACGGGTGGGCTATAGCCTTGGGGGGTGGGGCTGGCCACCTTCGTCCGCCGGACTCGTAATGCCGCGAGACTTTGCGAGGGTCCTGCGTGTGCCAAAAATAGGCCGCGGGAAAAGCCGCAACCAAAAATAACCGCCAGAAGGCCGGGGCGCCAGGTTCGTCCAGCGGAGAAAGGCTACAAAAACGGGTGGGTTATAGCCTTGGGGGGTGGGGCCGGCCAACTTCGTCCGCCGGACTCGGAATGCCGCGAGACTTTGCGAGGGGCCTCCGTGTGCCAGAAATAGGCCGCGGGCAAAGCTGCGCCCAAAAATAGCATCCCAAAGGCCGGGGCGCCAAGTTCGTCCAGCGGAAAAAGGCCACAAAAACGGGTGGGCTATAGCCTTGGGGGGTGGGGCCGGCCAACTTCGTCCGCCGGACTCGGAATGCCGCGAGACTTTGCGACGGGCCTCCGTGTGCCAAAAATAGGCCGCGGGCAAAGCCGCACTCTAAAATAACCGCCCGTAGGCCGGGGCGCCAAGTTCGACCAGCGGAAAAAGGCCACAAAAACAGGTGGGCTATAGCCCTGGGGGGTGGGGCTGGCCAACTTTGTCTGCCGGACTCGGAATGCCGCGAGACTTTGCGAGGGGCCTCCATGCGCCAAAAATAGGCCGCGGGCAAAGCCGCGCCCAAAAATAACCGCCCGAAGGCCGGGGCGCCAAGTTCGTCCGGCGGAAAACGGCCACAAAAACGGGTGGGCTATAGCCTTGGGGGGTGGGGCTGGCCAACTTCGTCCGCCAGTCTCGGATTGCTACGAGACTTTGCGAGGGGCCTCCGTGTGCCAAAAATAGGCCGCGGCCAATGCCATACCCAAAAATAACCGCCCGAAGGCCGTGGCGCCAAGTTCGTCCAGCGGAAAAAGGCCACAAAAACGGGTGGGCTATAGCCTTGGGGGGTGGGGCTGGCGAACCTCGTCCGCCGGACTCGGAATGCCACGAGACTTTGCGAGGGGCCTCCGTGTGCCAAAAATAGGCCACGGGCAAAGCCGCGCCCTAGAATAACCGCCCGAAGGCCGGGGCGCCAGGTTCGTCCAGCGGAAAAAGGCCACAAAAACGGGTGGGCTGTAGCCTTGGGGGGTGGGGCTGGCCGACTTCGTCCGCCGGACTCGGAATGCCGCGAGACTTTGCAAGGGGCCTCCGTGGGCCAAAAATAGGCCGCGGGCAAAGCCGCACCCAAAAATAACCGCCCGAAGGCCGGGGCGCCAAGTTCGTCCAGCGGAAAAAGGCCACAAAAACGGGTGGGCTATAGCCTTGGGGGGTGGGGCTGGCCAACTTCGTCCGCCGGATTCGGAATGCAGCGAGACTTTGCGATAGGCCTCCGTGCGCCAAAAATAGGCTGCGGGCAAAGCCGTACCCGGAAAAAACCGCCCGAAGGCTGGGGCGCCAAGTTCGTCCAGCGGAAAAAGGCCACAAAAACGGGTGGGCTATAGCCTTGGGGGGTGGGGCTGGCCAACTTCGTCCGCCGGACTCGGAATGCCGCGAGACTATGCGAGTGGCCTCCGTGTGCATACAATAGGCCGCGGACAAAGCCACGCCCAAAAATAACCGCCCGAAGGCCGGGGCGCCAAGTTCGTCCAGCGGAAAAAGGCCACAAAAACGGGTGGGCTATAGCCTTGGGGGGTGGGGATGGCCAACTTCGTCCGCCGGACTCGGAATGCCGCGAGACTTTGCGAGGGGCCTCCGTGTGCCAAAAAGAGGCCGCGGGCAAAGCCACACCCAAAAATAACCGCCCGAAGGCCGGGGCGCCAAGTTCGTCCTGCGAAAAAAGGCCACAAAAATGGGTGGGCTATAGCCTTGGGCGGTGGGGCTGGCCCACTTCGTCCGCCCGACTCGGAATGCCGTGAGACTTTGCGAGGGGCCTCCGTGTGCCAAAAATAGGCCGCGGGCAAAGCCGCGCCCAAAAATAACCGCCCGCAGGCCGGGGCGCCATTTCGTCCAGCGGAAAAAGGCCACAAAAACGGGTGGGCTATAGCCTTGGGGGGTGGGGCTGGCTAACTTCGTCCGCCGGACATGGAATGCCGCGACACTTTGCGAGGGGCTTCCGTCTGCCAAAAATAGGCCACGGGCAAAGCCGCGCCCAAAAATAAACGCCCGAAGGCCGGGGCGCCAAGTTCGTCCAGCGGAAAAAGGCCACAAAAACGGGTGGGCTATAGCCTTGGGGGGTGGGCCTGGCCAACTTCGTCCGCCGGACTCGGAATGCCGCGAGACTTTGCGAGGGGCCTCGGTGTGCGAAAAATAGGCCAAGGGCAAAGCCGCGTCCAAAAATAACCGCCCGAAGGCCGGGGCGCCAAGTTCGTCCAGCGGAAAAAGGCCACAAAAACGGGTGGGCTATAGCCTTGGGGGGTGGGGCTGGCCAACTTCGTCCGCCGGACTCAGAATGCCACGAGACTTTGCGAGGGGCCTCCATGTGCATAAAATAGGCCACGGACAAAGCCGCACCCAAAAATAACCTCCCGAAGGCCGGGGCGCCAAGTTTGTCCAGCGGAAAAAGGCCACAAAAAGGGGTGGGCTATATCCTTGGGGGGTGGCGCTGGCCAACTTCGTCCGCCGGACTCGTAATGCCGCGAGACTTTGCGAGGGGCCTCCATGTGACAAAAATAGGCCGCGGGCAAAGCCGCGCCCAAAAATAACCGCCCGAAGGCCGGTGCGCCAACTTCGTCCTGCGAAAAAAGGCCACAAAAACGGGTGGGCTATAGCCTTAGGTGGTGGGGCTGGCCCACTTCGTCCGCCCGACTCGGAATGCCGTGAGACTTTGCGAGGGGCCTCCGTGTGCCAAAAATAGGCTGCGGGCAAAGCCGCGCCCAAAAATAACCGCCCGAAGGCCGGGGCGCCATTTCGTCCAGCGGAAAAGGCCACAAAAACTGGTGGGCTATAGCCTTGGGGGGTGGGGCTGGCCAACTTCGTCTGCCGGACTCGGAATGCCGTGAGACTTTGCGAGGGGCCTCCGTGTGCATACAATAGGCCGAGGACAAAGCCGCGCCCAAAAATAACCGCCCGAAGGCCGGGGCGCCAAGTTCGTCCAGCGGAAAAAGGCCACAAAAACGGGTGGGCTATAGCCTTGGCGGGTGGGGCTGGCCAACTTCGTCCGCCGGATTCGAAATGCCGCGAGACTTTGTGAGGGGCCTCCGTGTGCCAAAAATAGGCCGCGGGCAAAGCCGTACCCAGAAAAAACCGCCCGAAGGCTGGGGCGCCAAGTTCGTCCAGCGGAAAAAGGCCACAAAAACGGGTGGGCTATAGCCTTGGGGGGTGGGGCTGGCCAACTTCGTCCGCCGGACTCGGAATGCCGCAAGACTTTGCGAGGGGTCTCCATGTGCCAAAAATAGGCCGCGGGCAAAGCCGCGCCCAAAAATAACCGCCCGAAGGCCGGTGCGCCAAGTTCGTCCAGCGGAAAAAGGCCACAAAAACGGGTGGGCTATAGCCTTTGGGGGTGGGGCTGGCCAACTTCATCCGCCGGACTCGGAATGCCGCGAGAGTTTGCGAGGGGCCTCCGTGTGCAAAAAATAGGCCGCGGGCAAAGCCGCGCCCAAAAATAACCGCCTGAAGGCCGGGGCGCCATTTTGTCCAGCGGAAAAAGGCCAGAAAAACGGGTGGGCTATAGCCTTGGGGGGTGGGGCTGGCAAACTTCGTCCGCCGGACTTGGAATGCCGCGACACTTTGCGAGGGGCCTCCATGTGCATAAAATAGGCCACGGACAAAGCCGCACCCAAAAATAACCTCCCGAAGGCCGGGGCGCCAAGTTTGTCCAGCGGAAAAAGGCCACAAAAACGGGTGGGCTATATCCTTGGGGAGTGGCGCTGGCCAACTTCGTCCGCCGGACTCGTAATGCCGCGAGACTTTGCGAGGGGCCTCCATGTGCCAAAAATAGGCCGCAGGCAAAGCCGCGCCCAAAAATAACCGCCCGAAGGGCGGGGCGCCAACTTCGTCCTGCGAAAAAAGGCCACAAAAACGGGTGGGCTATAGCCTTAGGTGGTGGGGCTGGCCCACTTCGTCCGCCCGACTCGGAATGCCGTGAGACTTTGCGAGGGGCCTCCGTGTGCCAAAAATAGGCTGCGGGCAAAGCCGTGCCCAAAAATAACCGCCCGAAGGCCGGGGCGCCATTTCGTCCAGCGGAAAAGGCCACAAAAACTGGTGGGCTATAGCCTTGGGGGGTGGGGCTGGCCAACTTCGTCTGCCGGACTCGGAATGCCGTGAGACTTTGCGAGGGGCCTCCGTGTGCATACAATAGGCCGCGGACAAAGCCGCGCCCAAAAATAACCGCCCGAAGGCCGGGGCGCCAAGTTCGTCCAGTGGAAAAAGGCCACAAAAACGGGTGGGCTATAGCCTTGGGGGGTGGGGCTGGCCAACTTCGTCCGCCGGATTCGAAATGCCGCGAGACTTTGCGAGGGGCCTCCGTGTGCCAAAAATAGGCCGCGGGCAAAGCCGTACCCAGAAAAAACCGCCCGAAGGCTGGGGCGCCAAGTTCGTCCAGCGGAAAAAGGCCACAAAAACGGGTGGGCTATAGCCTTTGGGGGTGGGGCTGGCCAACTTCATCCGCCGGACTCGGAATGCCGCGAGAGTTTGCGAGGGGCCTCCGTGTGCAAAAAACAGGTCGCGGGCAAAGCCGCGCCCAAAAATAACCGCCTGAAGGCCGGGGCGCCATTTCGTCCAGCGGAAAAAGGCCACAAAAACGGGTGGGCTATAGCCTTGGGGGGTGGGGCTGGCAAACTTCGTCCGCCGGACTTGGAATGCCGCGACACTTTGCGAGGGGCTTCCGTGTGCCAAAAATAGGCCGCGGACAAAGCCGGGCCCAAAAATAACCGCCCGAAGGCCGGGGCGCCAACTTCGTCCAGCGGAAAAAGGCCACAAAAACGGGTGGGCTATAGCCTTGGGGGGTGGGGCTGGCGAACTTCGTCCGCCGGACTCGGAATGCCACGAGACTTTGCGAGGGTCCTCCGTGTGCCAATAATAGGCCGCGGACAAAGCCGCGCCCAAAAATAACCGCCCGAAGGCCGGGGCGCCAAGTTCGTCCAGCGGAAAAAGGACACAAAAACGGGTGGGCTATAGCCTTGGGGGGTGGGGATGGCCCACTTCGTCCGCCGGACTCGGAATGCCGCGAGACTTTGCGAGGGCCCTCCGTGTGCATAAAATAGGCCGCGGACAAAGCTACGCCCAAAAATAACCGCCCGAAGGCCGGGGCGCCAAGTTCGTCCAGCGGAAAAAGGCCACAAAAACGGGTGGGCTATATCCTTGGGGCGTGGCGCTGGCCAACTTCGTCCGCCGGACTCGAAATGCCGCGAGACTTTGCGAGGGGCCTCCGTATGCCAAAAATAGACCGCGGGCAAACCCGCGTCCAAAAATAACCGCCCGAAGGCCTGGGCGCCAAGTTCATCCAGCGGAAAAAGGCCACAAAAACGGGTGGGCTATAGCCTTGGGGGGTGGGGCTGGCTAACTTCGTCCGCCGGGCTTGGAATGCCGCGACATATTGCGAGGGGCTTCCGTGTGCCAAAAATAGGCCGCGGGCAAAGCCGCACCCAAAAATAACCGCCCGAAGGCCGGGGCGCCATGTTCGTCCAGCGGAAAAAGGCCACAAAAACGGGTGGGCTATAGCCTTGGGGGGTGGGGCTGGCCGACTTCGTCCGCCGGACCCGGAATGCCGCGAGACATTGCGAGGTGCCTCCTTGTGCCAAAAATAGGCCGCAGGCAAAGCCGCGCCCAAAAATAACCGCCCGAAGGCCGGGGCGCCAAGTTCGTCCAGCGGAAAAAGGCCACGAAAACGGGTGGGCTATAGCCTTGGGGGGTGGGGCCGCCAAACTTCGTCCGCCCGACTCGGAATGCCGCGAAACTTTACGAGGGGCCTCCATGTGCCAAAAATAGGCCGCGCCCAAAAATAACCGCCCGAAGGCCGGGGCGCCAAGTTCGTCCAGCGGAAAAAGGCCACAAAAACGGGTGGGCTATAGCCTTGGGCGGTGGGGCTGGCCAACTTCGTCCGCCGGACTCGGACTCGGAATGCCGCGAGACTTTGCAAGTGGCCTCCGTGTGCCAAAAAAAGGCCGCGGGCAAAGCCGCGACCAAAAATAACCCCCCGAAGGCCGGGGCGCAAAGTTCGTCCAGCGGAAAAAGGCCACAAAAACGGGTGGGCTATAGCCTTGGGGGGTGGGGCTGGCCAACTTCGTCCGCCCGACTCGGAATGCCGTGAGACTTTGCGAGGGGCCTCCGTGTGCTAAAAATAGGCCGCGGGCAAAGCCACGCCCAAAAATTACCGCCCAAAGGCCGGGGCTCCAAGTTCGTCCAGCAGAAAAAGGCCACAAACACGGGTGGGCTATAGCCTTGGGGGGTGGGGCTGGCCAACATCGTCCGCCGGACTCGGAATTCCGCGGAACTTTGCGAGGGGCCTCCGTGTGCCAAAAATAGGCCGCTTACAAACCCGCGCCCAAAAATAACTGCCCGAGAGCCGGGGCGCCAAGTTCGTTCAGCGGAAAAAGGCCACAAAAACGGGTGGGCTATAGCCTTGGGGGGTGGGGCTGGCCAACTTCGTCCGCTGGACTTGGAATGCCGCGAGACTTTGCGAGGGGCCTCCGTGCGCCAAAAATAGTCCGCGGGCAATGCCGCATCCAAAAATAAATGCCCGAGGGCCGGGGCGCAAAGTTTGTCCAGCGGAAAAAGGCCACAAAAACGGGTGGGCTATAGCCTTGGGGGGTGGGGCTGGCCAACTTCGTCCGCCCGACTCGGAATGCCGTGAGACTTTGCGAGGGGCCTCCGTGTGCCAAAAATAGGCCGCGGGCAAAGCCACGCCCAAAAATTACCGCACGAAGGCCGGGGCTCCAAGCTCGTCCAGCGGAAAAAGGCCACAAAAACGGGTGGGCTATAGCCTTGGGGGGTGGGGCTGGCCAACATCGTTCGCTGGACTCGGAATGCCGCGGAACTTTGCGAGGGGCCTCCGTGTGCCAAAAATAGGCCGCGGACAAAGCCGCGCCCAAAAATAACTGCCCGAGGGCCGGGGCGCCAAGTTCGTCCAGCGGAAAAAGGCCACAAAAACGGGTGGGCTATAGCCTTGGGGGGTGGGGCTGGCCAACTTCGTCCGCCCGACTTGGAATGCCGTGAGACTTTGCGAGGGGCCTCCGTGTGCCAAAAATAGGCCGCGGGCAAAGCCACGCTCAAAAATTACCGCCCGAAGCCCGGGGCGCCAAGTCGTCCAGCGGAAAAAGGCCACAAAAACGGGTGGGCTATAGCCTTGGGGGGTGGGGCTGGCCAACTTCGTCCGCCGGACTCGGAATGCCGCGAGACTTTGCGAGGGGCCTCCGTGTGCCAAAAATAGGCCGCGGATAAAGCCGCGCCCAAAAATAACCGCACGAGGGCCGGGGCGCCAAGTACGTCCAGCGGAAAAAGGCCACAAAAACGGGTGGGCTATAGCCTTGGGGGGTGGGGCTGGCCAACTTCGTCCGCCGGACTCGGAATGCCGCAACACTTTACGAGGGGCCTCCGTGTGCCAAAAATAGTCCGCGGGCAATGCCGCGCCCAAAAATAAATGCCCGAGGGCCGGGGCGCCAAGTTCATCCAGCGGAAAAAGGCCACAAAAACGGGTGGGCTATAGCCTTGGGGGGTGGGGATGGCCAACTTCGTCCGCCGGACTCGGAATGCCGCGAGACTTTGCGAGGGGCCTCCGTGTGCCAATAATAGGCCGCGGACAAAGCCGCGCCCAAAAATAACCGCCCGAAGGCCGGGGCGCCAACTTCGTCCTGCGAAAAAAGGCCACAAAAACGGGTGGGCTATAGCCTTAGGTGGTGGGGCTGGCCCACTTCGTCCGCCCGACTCGGAATGCCGTGAGACTTTGCGAGGGGCCACCGTGTGCCAAAAATAGGCTGCGGACAAAGCCGCGCCCAAAAATAACCGCCCGAAGGCCGGGGCGCCATTTCGTCCAGCGGAAAAGGCCACAAAAACTGGTGGGCTATAGCCTTGGGGGGTGGGGCTGGCCAACTTCGTCTGCCGGACTCGGAATGCCGTGAGACTTTGCGAGGGGCCTCCGTGTGCATACAATAGGCCGCGGACAAAGCCGCGCCCAAAAATAACCGCCCGAAGGCTGGGGCGCCAAGTTCGTCCAGCGGAAAAAGGCCACAAAAACGGGTGGGCTATAGCCTTGGGCGGTGGGGCTGGCCAACTTCGTCCGCCCGACTCGGAATGCCGTGAGACTTTGCGAGGGGCCTCCGTGTGCCAAAAATAGGCCGCGGGCAAAGCCACGCTCAAAAATAACCGCCCGAAGGCCGGGGCACCAAGTTCGTCCAACGGAAAACGGCCACAAAAACGGGTGGGCTATAGCCTTGGGGGGTGGGGCTGGCCGACTTCGTCCGCCGGACTCGGAATGCCGCGAGACTTGCGCGGGGCCTCCGTGCGCCAAAAATAGGCCGCGGGCAAAGCCACGACCAAAAATAACCGCCCAAAGGCCGGGGCGCCAAGTTCGTCCAGCAGAAAAAGGCCACAAAAACGGGTGGGCTATAGCCTTGGGGGGTGGGGCTGGCGAACTTCGTCCGCCGGACTCGGACTCGGAATGCCGCGAGACTTTGCGAGGGGCCTCCGTGTGCCAAAAATAGGCCGCGGGCAAGGCCGCGGGCAAGGCCGCGGGCTAGGCCGCGCCCAAAAATAACCGCCCAAAGGCCGGGGCGCCAAGTTCGTCCAGCGGAAAAAGGCCACAAAAACGGGTGGGCTATAGCCTTGGGGGGTGGGGCTGGCCAACTTCGTCCGCCCGACTCGGAATGCCGTGAGACTTTGCGAGGGGCCTCCGTGTGCCAAAAATAGGCCGCGGGCAAAGCCACGCTAAAAAATAACCGCCCGAAGGCCGGGGCACCAAGTTCGTCCAACGGAAAAAGGCCACAAAAACGGGTGGGCTATAGCCTTGGGGGGTGGGGCTGGCCGACTTCGTCCGCCGGACTCGGAATGCCGCGAGACTTGCGCGGGGCCTCCGTGCACCAAAAACAGGCCGCGGGCAAAGCCACGACCAAAAATAACCGCCCAAAGGCCGGGGCGCCAAGTTCGTCCAGCAGAAAAAGGCCACAAAAACGGGTGGGCTATAGCCTTGGGGGGTGGGGCTGGCGAACTTCGTCCGCCGGACTCGGACTCGGAATGCCGCGAGACTTTGCGAGGGGCCTCCGTGTGCCAAAAATAGGCCGCGGGCAAGGCCGCGCCCAAAAATAACCGCCCGAAGGCCGGGGCGCCAAGTTCGTCCAGCGGAAAAAGGCCACAAAAACGGGTGGGTTATAGCCTTGGGGGGTGGGGCTGGCCAACTTCGTCCGCCGGACTCGGACTCGGAATGCCGCGAGACTTTGCAAGTGGCCTCCGTGTGCCAAAAAAAGGCCGCGGGCAAAGCCGTGCCCAAAAATAACCCCCCGAAGGCCGGGGCACCAAGTTCGTCCAACGGAAAACGGCCACAAAAACGGGTGGGCTATAGCCTTGGGGGGTGGGGCAGGCCGACTTCGTCCGCCGGACTCGGAATGCCGCGAGACTTGCGAGGGGCCTCCGTGCGCCAAAAATAGGCCGCGGGCGAAGCCGCGACCAAAAATAACCACCCAAAGGCCGGGGCGCCAAGTTCGTCCCGCAGAAAAAGGCCACAAAAACAGGTGGGCTATAGCCTTGGGGGGTGGGGCTGGCCAACTTCGTCCGCCGGACTCGGACTCGGAATGCCGCGAGACTTTGCGAGGGGCCTCCGTGTGCCAAAAATAGGCCGCGGGCAAAGCCGCGCCCAAAAATAACCGCCCGAAGGCCGGGGCGCCAAGTTCATCCAGCGGAAAAAGGCCACAAAAACGGGTGGGCTATAGCCTTGGGAGGTGGGGCCGGCCAACTATGTCCGTCGGACTCGGAATGCCGCTAGACATTGCGGGGGGCCTCCGTGTGCCAAAAATAGGCCGCGGGAAAAGCCGCGACCAAAAATAACCGCCCGGAGGCCGGGGCGCCAAGTTCGTCCAGCGGAAAAAGGCCACAAAAACGGGTGGGCTATAGCCTTGGGGGGTGGGGCTGGCCAACTTCGTCCGCCGGACTCGGAATGCCGTGAGACTTTGCGAGGGACCTCCGTGTACCAAAAATAGGCCGCGGGAAAAGCCGCGCCCAAAAATAACCGCCCGAAGGCCGGGGCGCCTAGTTCGTCCAGCGGAAAAAGGCCACAAAAACGGGTGGGCTATAGCCTTGGGGGGTGGGGCTGGCCAACTTCGTCCGCCGGACTCGGACTCGGAATGCCGCGAGACTTTGCGAGTGGCCTCCGTGTGCCAAAAATAGGCCACGGACAAAGCCGCGCCCAAAAATAACCCCCCGAAGGCCGGGGCGCAAAGTTCGTCCAGCGGAAAAAGGCCACAAAAACGGGTGGGCTATAGCCTTGGGGGGTGGGGCAGGCCAACTTCGTCCGCCGGACTCGGAATGCAGCGAGACTTTACGAGGAGCCTCCGTGTACTAAAAATAGGCCGCGGGAAAAGCCGCGCCCAAAAATAACCGCCTGAAGGCCGGGGCGCCTAGTTCGTCCAGCGGAAAAAGGCCACAAAAACGGGTGGGTTATGGCCTTGGGGGGTGGGGCTGGGCAACTTCGTCCGCCGGACTCGGAATGCCGGGAGACTTTGCGAGGGGCCTACGTATGCCAAAAATAGGCCGCGGGCAAAGCCGCGCCCAAAAATAACCGCCCGAAGGCCGGGGCACCAAGTTCGTCCAACGGAAAACGGCCACAAAAACGGGTGGGCTATAGCCTTGTGGGGTGGGGCAGGCCGACTTCGTCCGCCAGACTCGAAATGCCGTGAGACTTTGTGAGGGGCCTCCGTGTGCCAAAAATAGGCCGCGGGCAAAGCCGCGCCCAAAAATACCCGCCCGAAGGCCGGGGTGCCAAGTTCGACCAGCGGAAAAAGGCCACAAAAACGGGTGGGCTATGGCCTTGGGGGGTGGGGCTGGCCAACTTCGTCCGCTGGACTCAGATTGCCGCGAGACTTTGCGAGGGGCCTCCGTGTGCCAAAAATATGCCGCGGGCAAAGCCACACCCAAAAATAACCGTTAGAAGGCCGGGGCGCCAAGTTCGTCCAGCGGAAAAAGCCCACAAAACGGGTGGGCTATAGCCTTGGGGGGTGGGGCTGGCCAACTTCGTCAGCCGGCCTCGGACTTGGAATGCCAAGAGACTTTGCGAGGGGCCTCCGTGTGCCAAAAATAGGCCGCGGACAAAGCCAAGCTCCAAAAATAACCGCCCGAAGGCCGGGGCGCAAATTTCGTCCAGCGGAAAAAGGCCACAAAAACGGGTGGGCTATAGCCTTGGGGGGTGGGGCTGGCCAACTTCGTTCGCCGGACTCGGAATGCCGCGAGACTTTGCGAGGCGCCTCCGTGTACCAAAAATAGGCCGCGGGAAAAGCCGCACCCAAAAATAACCGCCGGAAGGCCGGGGCGCCTAGTTCGTCCAGCGGAAAAAGGCCACAAAAACGGGTGGGCTATAGCCTTGGGGGGTGGGGCTGGGAAACTTCGTCCGCCGGACTCGAAATGCCGTGAGACTTTGTGAGGGGCCTCCGTGTGCCAAAAATAGGCCGCGGGCAAAGCCGCGCCCAAAAATACCCGCCCGAAGGCCGGGTTGCCAAGTTCGACCAGCGGAAAAAGGCCACAAAAACGGGTGGGCTATGGCCTTGGGGGGGTGGGGCTGGCCAACTTCGTCCGCTGGACTCAGATTGCCGCGAGACTTTGCGAGGGGCCTCCGTGTGCCAAAAATATGCCGCGGGCAAAGCCACACCCAAAAATAACCGCTAGAAGGCCGGGGCGCCAAATTCGTCCAGCGGAAAAAGGCCACAAAAACGGGTGGGCTATAGCCTTGGGGGGTGGGGCTGGCCAACTTCGTCAGCCGGCCTCGGACTTGGAATGCCACGAGACTTTGCGAGGGGCCTCCGTGTGCCAAAAATAGGCCGCGGACAAAGCCATGCTCCAAAAATAACCGCCCGAAGGCCGGGGCGCCAAGTTCGTCCAGCGGAAAAAGGCCACAAAATAGGGTGGGCTATAGCCTTGGGTGGTGGGGCTGGCCAACTTCGTCCACCGGACTCGGAATGCCGCGAGACTTTGCAAGGGGCCTCCGTGTGCCAAAAATAGGCCGCGGGCAAACCGCGCCCAAAAATAACCGCCAGAAGGCCGGGGCGCCAAGTTCGTCCTACGGAAAAAGGCCACAAAAACGGGTGGGCTATAGCCTTGGGGGGTGGGGCTGGCAAACTTCGTCCGCCGGACTCGGAATGCCGTGAGACTTTGCGAGGGGCCTCCGTATGCCAAAAATAGGCCACGGACAAAGCCGCGCCCAAAAATAACCGCCCGAAGGCCGGGGCGCCAAGTTCGTCCAGCGGAAAAAGGCCACAAAAACGGGTGGGCTATAGCCTTGGGGGGTGGGGCTGGCCAACTTCGTCCAACAGACTCGGAATGCTGTGAGACTTTGCGAGGGGCCTCCGTGTCCCAAAAATAGGCTGCGGGCAAAGCCGCGCCCAAAAATAACTGCCCGAAGGCCGGGGCGCCAAGTTCATCCAGCGGAAAAAGGCCACAAAAACGGGTGGGCTATAGCCTTGGGGGGTGGGGCTGGCGTACTTCGTCCGCCGGACTCGGAATGCCGCGAGACTTTGTAAGGGGGCTCCGTGCGCCAAAAATATGCCGCGGGCAAATCCGCGACCAAAAATAACCGCCCAAAGGCCGGGGCGCCAAGTTCGTCCAGCGGAAAAAGGCCACAAAAATGGGTGGGCTATAGCCTTGGGGGGTGGGGCTGGCCAACTTCGTCCGCCGGTCTCGGAATGCCGCGAGACTTTGGAAGGGGCCTACGTGCGCCGAAAATATGCTGCGGACTAAGCCGCGATGAAAAATAACCGCCCAAAGGCCGGGGCGCCAAGTTCGTCCAGCAGAAAAAGGCCACAAAAACGGGTGGGCTATAGCCTTGGGGGGTGTGGCTGGCCTACTTCGTCCGCCGGACTCGGAATGCCGCGAGACTCTGCGAGGGGCCTCCGTATACCAAAAACTGGCCGCGGGCAAAGCAGCGCCCAAAAATAACCGCCCGGAGGCCGGGGCGCCAAGTTCGTCCAGCGGAAAAAGGCCACAAAAACGGGTGGGCTATAGCCTTGGGGGGTGGGGGTGGCCAACTTCGTCCGCCGGACTCGGAATGCCGCGAGACTTTGCGAGGGGCCTCCGTGTGCCAAAAATAGGCCGCGGGCAAAGCCGCGGCAAAAAATAACCACCCGAAGGCCGGGGCGCCAAGTTCGTCCAGCAGAAAAAGGCCACAAAAACGGGTGGGCTATAGCCTTGGGGGGTGGGGCTGGCCAACTTTGTCCGCCGGACTCGGAATGCTGCGAGACTTTGCGAGGGGCCTCCGTGTGCCAAAAATAGGCCGCGGGCAAAGCCGCGCCCAAAAATAACCGCCCGAAGGCCGGGGCGCCAAGTTCGTCCAGCGGAAAAAGGCCACAAAAACGGGTGGGCTATAGCCTTGGGGGGTGGGGCTCGCCCACTTCGTCCGCAGGACTCGGAATGCCGCGAGACTTTGCGAGGGGCCTCCATGTGCCAAAAATAGGCTGCGGCCTAGGCCGCGCCCAAAAATAACCGCGCGAAGGCCGGGGCGCCAAGTTCGTCGAGTGGAAAAAGGCCACAAAATCGGGTGGGCTATAGCCTTGGGGGGTGGGGCTCGCCCACTTCGTCCGCAGGACTCGGAATGCCGCGAGACTTTGCGAGGGGCCTCCATGTGCCAAAAATAGGCTGCGGCCTAGGCCGCGCCCAAAAATAACCGCGCGAAGGCCGGGGCGCCAAGTTCGTCGAGTGGAAAAAGGCCACAAAATCGGGTGGGCTATAGCCTTGGGGGGTGGGGCTCGCCCACTTCGTCCACCAGACTCGGAATGCCGCAAAAATAACCGCCTGAAGGCCGGGGCGCCAAGTTCGTCGAGCGGAAAAAGGCCACAAAAACGGGTGGGCTATATAGCCTTGGGGGGTGGGGCTGGCCAACTTCATCCGCCGGACTCGGAATGCCGCGAGACCCTGCGAGGGGCCTCCGTGTGCCAAAAATAAGCCGCGGGCAAAGCCACGCCCAAAAATAACCGCCCGGAGGCCGGGGCACCAAGTTCGTCCAGCGGAAAAAGGCCACAAAAACGGGTGGGCTATAGCCTTGGGGGGTGGGGGTGGCCAACTTCGTCCGCCGGACTCGGAATGCCGCGAGACTTTGCGAGGGGCCTCCGTGTGCCAAAAATAGGCCGCGGGCAAAGCCGCGGCAAAAAGTAACCACCCGAAGGCCGGGGCGCCAAGTTCGTCCAGCGGAAAAAGGCCACAAAAACGGGTGGGCTATAGCATTGGGGGGTGTGGCTGGCCAACTTCATCCGCCGGACTCGGAATGCCGCGAGACCCTGCGAGGGGCCTCCGTGTGCCAAATATAGGCCGCGGGCAAAGCCGCGCCCAAAAATAACCACCCGAAGGACGGGGCGCCAAGTTCGTCCAGCAGAAAAAGGCCACAAAAGCGGGTCGCCTATAGCCTTGGGGGGTGGGGCTGGCCAACTTCGTCCGCCAAACTCGGAATGCCGCGAGACTTTGCGAGGGGCCTCTGTGTGCTTAAAATAGGCTGCGGCCTAAGCCGCGCCAAAAAATAACCGCCAGAAGGCCGGGGCGCCAAGTTCGTCCAGCGGAAAAAGGCCACAAAAACGGGTGGGCTATAGCCTTGGGGCGTGGGGCTGGCCCACTTCGTCCGCGGGACTCGGAATGCCGCGAGACTTTGCGAGGGGCCTCCATGTGCCAAAAATAGGCTGCGGGCAAAGGCGCGCACAAAAATAACCACCCGAAGGCCGGGGCGCCAAGTTCGTCCAGCGGAAAAAGGCCACAAAAACGGGTGGGCTATAGCCTTGGGGGGTGGGGCTGGCCCACTTCGTCCGCCGGGCTCGGAATGCCGCGAGACTCTGCAAGGGGCCTCCGTATGCCAAAAAATGGCGGCGGGCAATGCTACGCCCAAAAATAACCGCACGGAGGCCGGGGCGCCAAGTTCGTCCAGCGGAAAAAGGCCACAAAAACGGGTGGGGTATAGCCTTGGGAGGTGGGGCTGGCCAACTTCATCCGCCGGACTCGGAATGAAGCGAGACTTTCCGAGGGGCGTCCGTGTGCCAAAAATAGGCTGGGGACAAAGCCGCGCACAAAAATAACAGCCCGAAGGCCGGGGCGCAAAGTTCGTCCAGCGAAAAAAGGCCACAAAAACGGGTGGGCTATAGCCTTGGGGGGTGGGGCTGGCCAACTTCGTCCGCCGGACTCGGAATGCCGCGAGACTCTGCGAGGGGCCTCCGTATGCCAAAAAATGGCCGCGGGCAAAGCTGCGCCCAAAAATAACCGCCCGGAGGCTGGGGCGCCAAGTTCGTCCAGCGGAAAAAGGCCACAAAAACGGGTGGGCTATAGGCTTGGGGGGTGGGGCTGGCCGACTTCGTCCGCCAAACTCGGAATGCCGCGAGACCTTGCGAGGGGCCTCCGTGTGCCAAAAATAGGCCGCGGGCAAAGCCGCGCCCAAAAATAACCGCCCGAAGGCCTGGGCGCCAAGTTCGTCCAGCGGAAAAAGGCCACAAAAACGGGTGGGCTATAGCCTTGCGGGGTGGGGCTGGCCAACTTCGTCCGCCGGACTCGGAATGCCGCGAGACCTTGCGAGGGGCCTCTGTGTGCCAAAAATAGGCCGCGGACAAAGCCGCGCCCAAAAATAACCGCCCGAACGCCGGCGCGCCAAGTTCGTCCAGCGGAAAAAGGCCACAAAAACGGGTGGGCTATAGGCTTGGGGGGTGGGGCTGGCCGACTTTGTCCGCCAAACTCGGAATGCCGCGAGACCTTGCGCGGGCCCTCCGTGTGCCAAAAATAGGCCGCGGGCAAAGCGGCGCGCAAAAATAACCGCCCGAAGGCCGGGGCGCCAAGTTCGTCCAGCGGAAAAAGGCCACAAAAACGGGTGGGCTATAGGCTTGGGGGGTGGGGCTGGCCGACTTCGTCCGCCAAACTCGGAATGCCGCGAGACCTTGCGAGGGGCCTCCGTGTGCCAAAAATAGGCCGCGGGCAAAGCCGCGCCCAAAAATAACCGCCCGAAGCCCGGGGCGCCAAGTTCGTCCAGCGAAAAAAGGCCACAAAAACGGGTGGGCTATAGCCTTGGGGGGTGGGGCTGGCCAACTTCGTCCGCCGGACTCGGAAAGCCGCGAGACTCTGCGAGGGGCCTCCGTATGCCAAAAAATAGGCGCGGGCAAAGCTGCGCCCAAAAATAACCGCCCGGAGGCTGGGGCGCCAAGTTCGTCAGCGGAAAAAGGCCACAAAAACGGGTGGGCTATAGGCTTGGGGGGTGGGGCTGGCCGACTTCGTCCGCCAAACTCGGAATGCCGCGAGACCTTGCGAGGGGCCTCCGTGTGCCAAAAATAGGCCGCGGGCAAAGCCGCGCCCAAAAATAACCGTCCGAAGGCCGGGGCGCCAAGTTCGTCCAGCGGAAAAAGGCCACAAAAACGGGTGGGCTATAGCCTTGCGGGGTGGGGCTGGCCAACTTCGTCCGCCGGACTGGGAATGCCGCGAGACCTTGCGAGGGGCCTCCGTGTGCCAAAAACAGGCCGCGGACAATGCCGCGCCCAAAAATAACCGCCCGAAGGCCGGGGCGCCAAGTTCGTCCAGCGGAAAAAGGCCACAAAAACGGGTGGGCTATAGCCTTGGGGGGTGGGGCTGGCCAACTTCGTTCGCCGGACTCGGAATGCCGCGAGACCCTGCGAGGGACCTCCGTGTGCCAAAAATAGGCCGCGGGCAAAGCGGCGCGCAAAAATAACCGCCCGAAGGCCGGGGCGCCAAGTTCGTCCAGCGGAAAAAGGCCACAAAAACGGGTGGGCTATAGGCTTGGGGGGTGGGGCTGGCCGACTTCGTCCGCCAAACTCGGAATGCCGCGAGACCTTTCGAGGGGCCTCCGTGTGCCAAAAATAGGCCGCGGGCAAAGCCGCGCCCAAAAATAACCGCCCGAAGCCCGGGGCGCCAAGTTCGTCCAGCGGAAAAAGGCCACAAAAACGGGTGGGCTATAGCCTTGCGGGGTGGGGCTGGCCAACTTCGTCCGCCGGACTCGGAATGCCGCGAGACCTTGCGAGGGGCCTCCATGTGCTAAAAATAAGCCGCGGGCAAAGCCACGCCCAAAAATAACCGCCCGAAGGACGGGGCGCCAAGTTCGTCCAGCGGAAAAAGGCCACAAAAACGGGTGGGCTATAGCCTTGGGGGGTGGGGCTGGCCAACTTCGTCCGCCGGACTCGGAATGCCGCGAGACTTTGCGAGGGGCCTCCGTGTGCCAAAATTAGGCCGTGGGCAAAGCCGCGCCCAAAAATAACCGACCGAAGGCCGGGGCGCCAAGTTCGACCAGCGGAAAAAGGCCACAAAAACGGGTGGGCTATAGCCTTGGGGGGTGGGGCTGGCCAACTTCGTCCGCCGGACTCAGAATGCCGCGCGGCCTTGCTAGGGGCGTCCGTGTGCCAAAACTAGGCCACGGGCAAAGCCGCGCCCAAAAATAACAGCCCGAAGGCCGGGGCGCCAAGTTCGTCCAGTGGAAAAAGGCCACAAAAACGGGTGGGCTATAGCATTGGGGGGTGGGGCTGGCCAACTTCATCCGCCGGACTCGGAATGCCGCGAGACCCTGCGAGGGGCCTCCATGTGCCAAAAATAGGCCGCGGGCAAAGCCGCGCCCAAAAATAACCACCCGAAGAACGGGGCGCCAAGTTCGTCCAGCGGAAAAAGGCCACAAAAGCGGGTCGGCTATAGCCTTGGGTGGTGGGGCTGGCCAACTCCGTCCGCCAAACTCGGAATGCCGCGAGAATTTGCGAGGGGCCTCCGTGTGCGAAAAATATGCCGCGGGCAAAGCCGCGCCCAAAAATAACCGACCGAAGGCCGGGGCGCCAAGTTCGACCAGCGGAAAAAGGCCACAAAAACGGGTGGGCTATAGCCTTGGGGGGTGGGGCTGGCCAACTTCGTCCGCCGGACTCGGAATGCCGCGAGACTCTACGAGGGTCCTCCGTATGCCAAAAAATGGCCGCGGGCAAAGCTGTGCCCAAAAATAACCGCCCGGAGGCCGGGGCGCCAAGTTCGTCCAGCGGAAAAAGGCCACAAAAATGGGTGGGCTATAGCCTTGCGGTGTGGGGCTGGCCAACTTCGTTCGCCGGACTCGGAATGCCGCGAGACCCTGCGAGGGGCCTCCGTGTGCCAAAAATAGGCCGCGGGCAAAGCCGCGCCCAAAAATAACCGCCCGAAGGCCGGGGCGCCAAGTTCGTCCAGCGGAAAAAGGCCACAAAAACGGGTGGGCTATAGCCTTGCAGGGTGGGGCTGGCCAACTTCGTCCGCCGGACTCGGAATGCCGCGAGACCTTGCGAGGGGCCTCCGTGTGCCAAAAATAGGCTGCGGACAAAGCCGCGCCCAAAAATAACCGCCCGAAAGCCGGGGCGCCAAGTTCGTCCAGCGGAAAAAGGCCACAAAAACGGGTGGGCTATAGCCTTGGGGGGTGGGGCTGGCCAACTTCGTTCGCCGGACTCGGAATGCCGCGAGACCCTGCGAGGGGCTTCCGTGTGCCAAAAATAGGCCGCGGGCAAAGCGGCGCGCAAAAATAACCGCCCGAAGGCCGGGGCGCCAAGTTCGTCCAGCGGAAAAAGGCCACAAAAACGGGTGGGCAATAGGCTTGGGGGGTGGGGCTGGCCGACTTCGTCCGCCAAACTCGGAATGCCGCGAGACCTTGCGAGGGGCCTCCGTGTGCCAAAAATAGACCGCGGGCAAAGCCGCGCCCAAAAATAACCGCCCGAAGGCCGGGGCGCCAAGTTCGTCCAGCGGAAAAAGGCCACAAAAACGGGTGGGCTATAGCCTTGCGGGGTGGGGCTGGCCAACTTCGTCCGCCGGACTCGGAATGCCGCGAGACCTTGCGAGGGGCCTCCGTGTGCCAAAAATAAGCCGCGGGCAAAGCCACGCCCAAAAATAACCGCCCGAAGGACGGGGCGCCAAGTTCGTCCAGCGGAAAAAGGCCACAAAAACGGGTGGGCTATAGCCTTGGGGGGTGGGGCTGGCCAACTTCGTCCGCCGGACTCGGAATGCCGCGAGACTTTGCGAGGGGCCTCCGTGTGCCAAAATTAGGCCGCGGGCAAAGCCGCGCCCAAAAATAACCACCCGAAGGACGGGGCGCCAAGTTCGTCCAGCGGAAAAAGGCCACAAAAACGGGTGGGCTATAGCCTTGGGGGGTGGGGCTGGCCAACTTCGTCTGCCGGACTCGGAATGCCGCGAGGCCTTGCTAGGGGCGTCCGTGTGCCAAAACTAGGCCACGGGCAAAGCCGCGCCCAAAAATAACAGCCCGAAGGCCGGGGCGCCAAGTTCGTCCAGCGGAAAAAGGCCACAAAAACGGGTGGGCTATAGCATTGGGGGGTGGGGCTGGCCAACTTCATCCGCCGGACTCGGAATGCCGCGAGACCCTGCGAGGGGCCTCCATGTGCCAAAAATAGGCCGCGGGCAAAGCCGCGCCCAAAAATAACCACCCGAAGGACGGGGCGCCAAGTTCGTCCAGCGGAAAAAGGCCACAAAAGCGGGTCGGCTATAGCCTTGGGTGGTGGGGCTGGCCAACTTCGTCCGCCAAACTCGGAATGCCGCGAGACTTTGCGAGGGGCCTCCGTGTGCCAAATATATGCCGCGGGCAAAGCCGCGCCCAAAAATAACCGACCGAAGGCCGGGGCGCCAAGTTCGACCAGCGGAAAAAGGCCACAAAAACGGGTGGGCTATAGCCTTGGGGGGTGGGGCTGGCCAACTTCGTCCGCCAAACTCGGAATGCCGCGAGACTTTGCGAGGGGCCTCCGTGTGCCAAATATATGCCGCGGGCAAAGCCGCGCCCAAAAATAACAGCCCGAAGGCCGGGGTGCCAAGTTCGTCCAGCGGAAAAAGGCCACAAAAACGGGTGGGCTATAGCATTGGGGGGTGGGGCTGGCCAACATCATCCGCCGGACTCGGAATGCCGCGAGACCCTGCGAGGGGCCTCCGTGTGCCAAATATAGGCCGTGGACAAAGCCGCACCCAAAAATAACCACCCGAAGGACGGGGCGCCAAGTTCGTCTAGCGGAAAAAGGCCACAAAAGCGGGTCGGCTATAGCCTTGGGGGGTGGGGCTGGCCAACTTCGTCCGCCAAACTCGGAATGCCGCGAGACCTTGCGAGGGGCCTCCATGTGCCAAAAATAGGCCGCGGGCAAAGGCGAGCCCAAAAATAACCGCCCGAAGGCCGGGGCGCCAAGTTCGTCCAGCGGAAAAAGGCCACAAAAACGGGTGGGCTATAGCCTTGCGGGGTGGGGCTGGCCAACTTCGTCCGCCGGACTCGGAATGCCGCGAGACCTTGCGAGGGGCCTCCACGTGCCAAAAATAAGCCGCGGGCGACGCCGCGCCCAAAAATAACCGCCCGAAGGACGGGGGGCCAAGTTCGTCCAGCGGAAAAAGGCCACAAAAACGGGTGGGCTATAGCCTTGGGGGGTGGGGCTGGCCAACTTCGTCTGCCAAACTCGGAATGCCGCGAGACCTTGCGAGGGGCCTCCGTGTGCCAAAATTAGGCCGTGGGCTAAGCCGCGCCCAAAAATAACCGACCGAAGGCCGGGGCGCCAAGTTCGACCAGCGGAAAAAGGCCACAAAAACGGGTGGGCTATAGGCTTGGGGGGTGGGGCTGGCCGACTTCGTCTGCCAAACTCGGAATGCCGCGAGACCTTGCTAGGGGCGTCCGTGTGCCAAAACTAGGCCACGGGCAAAGCCGCGCCCAAAAATAACCGCCCGACGGCCGGGGCGCCAAGTTCGTCCAGCGGAAAAAGGCCACAAAAACGGGTGGGCTATAGCATTGGGGGGTGGGGCTGGCCAACTTCATCCGCCGGACTTGGAATGCCGCGAGACCCTGCGAGGGGCCTCCGTGTGCCAAAAATAGGCCGCGGCCAAAGCCGCGCCCAAAAATAACCACCCGAAGGACGGGGCGCCAAGTTCGTCCAGCGGAAAAAGGCCACAAAAGCGGGTCGGCTATAGCCTTGGGGGGTGGGGCTGGCCAACTTCGTCCGCCAAACTCGGAATGCCGCGAGACATTGCGAGGGGCCTCCGTGTGCCAAAAATAGACCGCGGCCAAAGCCGCGCCCAAAAATAACCGACCGAAGGCCGGGGCGCCAAGTTCGACCGGCGGAAAAAGGCCACAAAAACGGGTGGGCTATAGCCTTGGGGGGTGGGGCTGGCCAACTTCGTCCGCCGGACTCGGAATGCCGCGAGGCCTTGCTAGGGGCCTCCATGTGCCAAAACAAGGCCACGGGCAATGCCGCATTCAAAAATAACCGCCCGAAGGCCGGGGCGCCAAGTTCGTCCAGCGGAAAAAGGCCACAAAAACGGGTGGGCTATAGCATTGGGGGGTGGGGCTGGCCAACTTCATCCGCCGGACTCGGAATGCCGCGAGACCCTGCGAGGGGCCTCCGTGTGCCAAATATAGGCCGCGGGCAAAGCCGCGCCCAAAAATAACCACCCGAAGGACGGGGCGCCAAGTTCGTCCAGCGGAAAAAGGCCACAAAAGCGGGTCGGCTATAGCCTTGGGGGGTGGGGCTGGCCCACTTCGTCCTCCAAACTCGGAATGCCGCGAGACCTTGCGAGGGGCCTCCGTGTGCCAAAAATAGGCCGCGGGCAAAGCCGAGACCAAAAATCACCGCCCGAAGGCCGGGGCGCCAAGTTCGTCCAGTGGAAAAAGGCCACAAAAACGGGTGGGCTATAGCCTTGGGGGGTGGGGCTGGCCAACTTCGTCCGCCGGACTCGGAAAGCCGCGAGGCCTTGCTAGGGGCCTCCGTGTACCAAAACTAGGCCACGGGCAAAGCCGCGCCCAAAAATAACCGCCCGAAGGGGGGGGGGCGCCAAGTTCGTCCAGCGGAAAAAGGCCACAAAAACGGGTGGGCTATATCATTGGGGGGTGGGGCTGGCCAACTTCTTCCGCCGGACTCGGAATGCCGCGAGACCCTGCGAGGGGCCTCCGTGTGCCAAAAATAGGCCGCGGGCAAAGCCGCGCCCAAAAATAACCACCCGAAGGACGGGACGCCAAGTTCGTCCAGCGGAAAAAGGCCACAAAAACGGGTCGGCTATAGCCTTGGGGGGTGGGGCTGGCCAACTTCGTCCGCCAAACTCGGAATGCCGCGAGACCTTGCGAGGGGCCTCAGCGTGCCAAAAATAGGCCGCGGGCAAAGCCGCGCCCAAAAATAACCGCCCGAAGGCCAGGGCGCCAAGTTCGTCCAGCGGCAAAAGGCCACAAAAACGGGTGGGCTATAGCCTTGGGGGGTGGGGCTGGCTGACTTTGTCCGCCAAACTCGGAATGCCGCGAGACCTTGCGAGGGGCCTCCGTGTGCCAAAAATAGGCCGCGGGCAAAGCCGAGCCCAAAAATCACCGCCCGAAGGCCGGGGCGCCAAGTTCGTCCAGTGGAAAAAGGCCACAAAAACGGGTGGGCTATAGCCTTGGGGGGTGGGGCTGGCCAACTTCGTCCGCCGGACTCGGAAAGCCGCGAGGCCTTGCTAGGGGCCTCCGTGTACCAAAACTAGGCCACGGGCAAAGCCGCGCCCAAAAATAACCGCCCGAAGGGGGGGGGGCGCCAAGTTCGTCCAGCGGAAAAAGGCCACAAAAACGGGTGGGCTATATCATTGGGGGGTGGGGCTGGCCAACTTCTTCCGCCGGACTCGGAATGCCGCGAGACCCTGCGAGGGGCCTCCGTGTGCCAAAAATAGGCCGCGGGCAAAGCCGCGCCCAAAAATAACCACCCGAAGGACGGGACGCCAAGTTCGTCCAGCGGAAAAAGGCCACAAAAACGGGTCGGCTATAGCCTTGGGGGGTGGGGCTGGCCAACTTCGTCCGCCAAACTCGGAATGCCGCGAGACCTTGCGAGGGGCCTCAGCGTGCCAAAAATAGGCCGCGGGCAAAGCCGCGCCCAAAAATAACCGCCCGAAGGCCGGGGCGCCAAGTTCGTCCACCGGAAAAAGGCCACAAAAACGGGTGGGCTATAGCCTTGGGGGGTGGGGCTGGCCAACTTCGTCCGCCGGACTCGGAATGCCGCGGGACTCTGCGAGGGGCCTCCGTATGCCAAAAACTGGCCGCAGGCAAAGCGGCACCCAAAAATAACCGCCCGAAGGCCGGGGCGCCAAGTTCGTCCAGCGGAAATAGGCCACAAAAACGGGTGGGCAATAGCCTTGGGGGGTGGGGCTGGCCAAATTCGTCCGCCGGACTCGGAATGCCGCGAGACTTAACGAGGGGCCTCCGTGTGCCAAAAATAGGCCGCGGGCAAAGCCGCGCACAAAAATAACAGCCCGAAGGCCGGGGCACCAAGTTCGTCCACCGGAAAAAGGCCACAAAAACGGGTGGGCTATAGCCTTGGGGGGTGGGGCTGGCCAACTTCGTCCGCCGGACTCGGAATGCCGCGAGACTCTGCGAGGGGCCTCCGTATGCCAAAAAATGTCGGCGGGCAAAGCGGCGCCCAAAAATAACCGCCCGAAGGCCGGGGCGCCAAGTTCGTCCAGCGGAAAAAGGCCACAAAAACGGGTGGGCTATAGCCTTGGGGGGTGGTGCTGGCCAAATTCGTCCGCCGGACTCGGAATGCCGCGAGACTCTGCGAGGGGCCTCCGTGTGCCAAAAATAGGCCGCGGGCAAAGCCGCGCCCAAAAATAACCGCCCGAAGGCCGGGGCGCCAAGTTCGTCCACCGGAAAAAGGCCTCAAAAACGGGTGGGCTATAGCCTTGGGGGGTGGGGCAGGCCAACTTCATCCGCCGGACTCGGAATGCCGCGAGACTCTGCGAGGGGCCTCCGTATGCCAAAAAATGGCCACGGGCAAAGCGGCGCCCAAAAATAACCGCCCGAAGGCCGGGGCGCCATGTTCGTCCAGCGGAAAAGGGCCACAAAAACGGGTGGGCTATAGCCTTGGGGGGTGGGGCTGGCCAAATTCGTCCGCCGGACTCGGAATGACGCGAGACTTTGCGAGGCGCCTCCGTGTGCCAAAAATAGGCCGCGGGCAAAGCCGCGCCCAAAAATAACCGCCCGAAGGCCGGGGCGCCAAGTTCGTCCAGCGGAAAAAGGCCACAAAAACGGGTGGGCTATAGCCTTGGGGGGTGGGGCTGGCCAACTTCGTATGCCGGACTCGGAATGCCGTGAGACTCTGCGAGGGGCCTCCGTGTGCCAAAAATAGGCCGCGGGCAAATCCGCGCCCAAAAATAACCGCCCGAAGGACGGGGCGCCAAGTTCGTCCAGCGGAAAAAGGCCACAAAAACGGGTGGGCTATAGCCTTGGGGGGTGCGGCTGGCCAACTTCGTATGCCGGACTCGGAATGCCGTGAGACTCTGCGAGGGGCTTCCGTGTGCCAAAAATAGGACGCGGGAAAAGCCGCGTCCAAAAATAACCGCCCGAAGGCTGGGGCGCCAAGTTCGTCCAGCAGAAAAAGGCCACAAAAACGGGTTGGCTATAGCCTTGGGGGGTGGGGCTGGCCAACTTCGTCCGCCGGACTCGGAATGCCGCGAGACATTACGAGGGGCCTCCGTGTGCCAAAAATAGGCCCCGGGCAAAGCCGCGCCCAAAAATAACCGCCGAAGGCTTGGACGCCAAGTTCGTCCAGCGGAAAAAGGCCACAAAAACGGGTGGGCTATAGCCTTGGGGGGTGGGGCTGGCCAACTTCGTCCGCCGGACTCGGAATGCCGCGAGACCCTGCGAGGGGCCTCCGTGTGCCAAAAATAGGCCGCGGGCAAAGTCGCGCCCAAAAATAACCGCCCGAAGGCCGGGGCGCCAAGTTCGTCCACCGGAAAAAGGCCACAAAAACGGGTGGGCTATAGCCTTGGGGGGTGGGGCTGGCCCACTTCGTCCGCCGGACTCGGAATGCCGCGAGACTCTGCGAGGGGCCTCCGTATGCCAAAAAATGGCAGCGGGCAAAGCGGCGCCCAAAAATAACCGCCCGAAGGCCGGGGCGCCAAGTTCGTCCAGCGGAAAAAGGCCACAAAAACGGGTGGGCTATAGCCTTGGGGAGTGGGGCTGGCCAACTTCGTCCGCCGGACTCGGAATGCCGCGAGACCCTGCGAGGGGCCTCCGTGTGCCAAAAATAGGCCGCGGGCAAAGTCGCGCCCAAAAATAACCGCCCGAAGGCCGGGGCGCCAAGTTCGTCCACCGGAAAAAGGCCACAAAAACGGGTGGGCTATAGCCTTGGGGGGTGGGGCTGGCCCACTTCGTCCGCCGGACTCGGAATGCCGCGAGACTCTGCGAGAGGCCTCCGTATGCCAAAAAATGGCCGCGGGCAAAGCGGCGCCCAAAAATAACCGCCCGAAGGCCGGGGCGCCAAGTTCGTCCAGCGGAAAAAGGCCACAAAAACGGGTGGGCTATAGCCTTGGGGAGTGGGGCTGGCCAACTTCGTATGCCGGACTCGAAATGCCGTGAGACTCTGTGAGGGGCCTCCGTGTGCCAAAAAATGGCCGCGGGCAAAGCGGTGCCCAAAAATAACCGCCCGAAGGCCGGGGCGCCAAGTTCGTCCAGCGGAAAAAGGCCACAAAAACGGGTGGGCTATAGCCTAGGGGGGTGGGGCTGGCCAAATTCGTCCGCCGGACTCGGAATGCCGCGAGACTTTGCGAGGGGCCTCTGTGTGCCAAAAATAGGCCGCGGACAAAGCCGCGCCCAAAAATAACCGCCCGAAGGACGGGGCGCCAAGTTCGTCCAGCGGAAAAAGGCCACAAAAACGGGTGGGCTATAGCCTTGGGGGGTGCGGCTGGCCCACTTCGTCCGCCGGACTCGGAATGCCGCGAGACTCTGCGAGGGGCCTCCGTATGCCAAAAAATGGCAGCGGGCAAAGCGGCGCCCAAAAATAACCGCCCGAAGGCCGGGGCGCCAAGTTCGTCCAGCGGAAAAAGGCCACAAAAACGGGTGGGCTATAGCCTTGGGGGGTGGGGCTGGCCAACTTCGTCCGCCGGACTCGGAATGCCGCGAGACTCTGTGAGGGGCCTCCGTATGCCAAAAACTGGCCGCAGGCAAAGCGGCACCCAAAAATAACCGCCCGAAGGCCGGGGCGCCAAGTTCGTCCAGCGGAAATAGGCCACAAAAACGGGTGGGCAATAGCCTTGGGGGGTGGGGCTGGCCAAATTCGTCCGCCGGACTCGGAATGCCGCGAGACTTAACGAGGGGCCTCCGTGTGCCAAAAATAGGCCGCGGGCAAAGCCGCGCACAAAAATAACAGCCCGAAGGCCGGGGCACCAAGTTCGTCCACCGGAAAAAGGCCACAAAAACGGGTGATCTATAGCCTTGGGGGGTGGGGCTGGCCAACTTCGTCCGCCGGACTCGGAATGCCGCGAGACTCTGCGAGGGGCCTCCGTATGCCAAAAAATGTCGGCGGGCAAAGCGGCGCCCAAAAATAACCGCCCGAAGGCCGGGGCGCCAAGTTCGTCCAGCGGAAAAAGGCCACAAAAACGGGTGGGCTATAGCCTTGGGGGGTGGTGCTGGCCAAATTCGTCCGCCGGACTCGGAATGCCGCGAGACTCTGCGAGGGGCCTCCGTGTGCCAAAAATAGGCCGCGGGCAAAGCCGCGCCCAAAAATAACCGCCCGAAGGCCGGGGCGCCAAGTTCGTCCACCGGAAAAAGGCCTCAAAAACGGGTGGGCTATAGCCTTGGGGGGTGGGGCAGGCCAACTTCATCCGCCGGACTCGGAATGCCGCGAGACTCTGCGAGGGGCCTCCGTATGCCAAAAAATGGCCACGGGCAAAGCGGCGCCCAAAAATAACCGCCCGAAGGCCGGGGCGCCATGTTCGTCCAGCGGAAAAGGGCCACAAAAACGGGTGGGCTATAGCCTTGGGGGGTGGGGCTGGCCAAATTCGTCCGCCGGACTCGGAATGACGCGAGACTTTGCGAGGCGCCTCCGTGTGCCAAAAATAGGCCGCGGGCAAAGCCGCGCCCAAAAATAACCGCCCGAAGGCCGGGGCGCCAAGTTCGTCCAGCGGAAAAAGGCCACAAAAACGGGTGGGCTATAGCCTTGGGGGGTGGGGCTGGCCAACTTCGTATGCCGGACTCGGAATGCCGTGAGACTCTGCGAGGGGCCTCCGTGTGCCAAAAATAGGCCGCGGGCAAAGCCGCGCCCAAAAATAACCGCCCGAAGGACGTGGCGCCAAGTTCGTCCAGCGGAAAAAGGCCACAAAAACGGGTGGGCTATAGCCTTGGGGGGTGCGGCTGGCCAACTTCGTATGCCGGACTCGGAATGCCGTGAGACTCTGCGAGGGGCTTCCGTGTGCCAAAAATAGGACGCGGGAAAAGCCGCGTCCAAAAATAACCGCCCGAAGGCTGGGGCGCCAAGTTCGTCCAGCAGAAAAAGGCCACAAAAACGGGTTGGCTATAGCCTTGGGGGGTGGGGCTGGCCAACTTCGTCCGCCGGACTCGGAATGCCGCGAGACATTACGAGGGGCCTCCGTGTGCCAAAAATAGGCCCCGGGCAAAGCCGCGCCCAAAAATAACCGCCGAAGGCTTGGACGCCAAGTTCGTCCAGCGGAAAAAGGCCACAAAAACGGGTGGGCTATAGCCTTGGGGGGTGGGGCTGGCCAACTTCGTCCGCCGGACTCGGAATGCCGCGAGACCCTGCGAGGGGCCTCCGTGTGCCAAAAATAGGCCGCGGGCAAAGTCGCGCCCAAAAATAACCGCCCGAAGGCCGGGGCGCCAAGTTCGTCCACCGGAAAAAGGCCACAAAAACGGGTGGGCTATAGCCTTGGGGGGTGGGGCTGGCCCACTTCGTCCGCCGGACTCGGAATGCCGCGAGACTCTGCGAGGGGCCTCCGTATGCCAAAAAATGGCAGCGGGCAAAGCGGCGCCCAAAAATAACCGCCCGAAGGCCGGGGCGCCAAGTTCGTCCAGCGGAAAAAGGCCACAAAAACGGGTGGGCTAGAGCCTTGGGGAGTGGGGCTGGCCAACTTCGTCCGCCGGACTCGGAATGCCGCGAGACCCTGCGAGGGGCCTCCGTGTGCCAAAAATAGGCCGCGGGCAAAGTCGCGCCCAAAAATAACCGCCCGAAGGCCGGGGCGCCAAGTTCGTCCACCGGAAAAAGGCCACAAAAACGGGTGGGCTATAGCCTTGGGGGGTGGGGCTGGCCCACTTCGTCCGCCGGACTCGGAATGCCGCGAGACTCTGCGAGAGGCCTCCGTATGCCAAAAAATGGCCGCGGGCAAAGCGGCGCCCAAAAATAACCGCCCGAAGGCCGGGGCGCCAAGTTCGTCCAGCGGAAAAAGGCCACAAAAACGGGTGGGCTATAGCCTTGGGGAGAGGGGCTGGCCAACTTCGTATGCCGGACTCGAAATGCCGTGAGACTCTGCGAGGGGCCTCCGTGTGCTAAAAAATGGCCGCGGGCAAAGCGGTGCCCAAAAATAACCGCCCGAAGGCCGGGGCGCCAAGTTCGTCCAGCGGAAAAAGGCCACAAAAACGGGTGGGCTATAGCCTAGGGGGGTGGGGCTGGCCAAATTCGTCCGCCGGACTCGGAATGCCGCGAGACTTTGCGAGGGGCCTCTGTGTGCCAAAAATAGGCCGCGGACAAAGCCGCGCCCAAAAATAACCGCCCGAAGGCCGGGGCGCCAAGTTCGTCCACCGGAAAAAGGCCACAAAAACGGGTGGGCTATAGCCTTGGGGGGTGGGGCTGGCCAACTTCGTCCGCCGGACTCGGAATGCCACGAGACTCTGCGAGGGGCATCCGTATGCCAAAAAATGGCCGCGGACAAAGCGGCGCCCAAAAATAACCGCCCGAAGGCCGGGGCGCCAAGTTCGTCCTGCGGAAAAAGGCCACAAAAACGGGTGGGCTATAGCCTTGGGGGGTGGGGCTGGCCAACTTCGTATGCCGGACTCGGAATGCCGTGAGACTCTGCGAGGGGCCTCCGTGTGACAAAAATAGGCCGTGGGCAAAGCCGCGCCCAAAAATAATCGCCTGAAGGCCGGGGCGCCAAGTTCGTCCAGCGGAAAAAGGCTACAATAACGGGTGGGCTATAGCCTTGGGGGGTGGGGCTGGCCAACTTCGTCCGCCGGACTCGGAATGCCGCGAGACTTTACGAGGGGCCTCCGTGTGCAAAAAATAGGACGCGGGCAAAACCGCGCCCAAAAATAACCGCCCGAATGCCGGGGCGCCAAGTTCGTCCAGCGGAAAAAGGCCACAAAAACGGGTGGGCTATAGCCTTGGGGGGTGGGGCTGGCCAACTTCGTCCGCTGGACTCGGAATGCCGCGAGACTTTCCGAGGGGCCTCCATGTGCAAAAAATAGGACGCGGGCAAAGCCGCGCCCAAGAATAACCGCCCGAATGCCGGGGCGCCAAGTTCGTCCAGCAGAAAAAGGCCACAAAAACGGGTGGGCTATAGCCTTGGGGGGTGGGGCTGGCCAACTTCGTCCGCCGGACTCGGAATGCCGCGAGACTTTACGAGGGGCCTCCGTGTGCCAAAAATAGGCCCCGGGCAAAGCCGCGCCCAAAAATAACCGCCGAAGGCTTGGGCGCCAAGTTCGTCCAGCGGAAAAAGGCCACAAAAACGGGTGGGCTATAGCCTTGGGAGGTGGGGCTGGCCAACTTCGTCCACCGGACTTGGAATGCCGCGAGACTTTGCGAGGGGCCTCCGGGTGCCAAAAATAGGCCGCGGGGAATGCCGCGCCCAAAAATAATCGCCCGAAGGCCGGGGCGCCAAGTTCGTCCAGCGGAAAAAGGCCACAAAAATGGGTGGGCTATAGCCTTGGGGGGTGGGGCTGGCCAACTTCGTCCGCCGGACTCGGAATGCCGCGAGACTCTGCGAGGGGCCTCCGTATGCCAAAAAATGGCCGCGGGCAAAGCGGTGCCCAAAAATAACCGCCCGAAGGCCGGGGCGCCAAGTTCGTCCAGCGGAAAAAGGCCACAAAAACGGGTGGGCTATAGCCTTGGGGGGTGGGGCCGGCCAACTTCGTATGCCGGACTCGGAATGCCGCGAGTCTTTGCGTGGGGCTCCGTGTGCGAAAAATAGGACGCGGGCAAAGCCGCGCCCAAGAATAACCGCCCGAATGCCGGGGCGCCAAGTTCGTCTAGCGGAAAAAGGCCACAAAAACGGGTGGGCTATAGCCTTGAGGGGTGGGGCTGGCCAACTTCGTCCGCCGGACTCGGAAAAACGCGAGACTTTAAGAGGGGCCTCCGTGTGCCACAAATAGGTCGCGGGCAAAGCCGCGCCCAAAAATAACCGTCCGAAGGCCGGGGCGTGAAGATCGTCCAGCGGAAAAAGGCCACAAAAACGGGTGGGCTATAGCCTTGGGGGGTGGGGCTGGCCAACTTCGTCCGCCGGACACAGAATGGTGCGAGACCTTGCGAGGGGCCTCCGTGTGCCAAAAATATGCCACGGACAAAGCCGCACCCAAAAATAACCGCCCGAAGGCAGGGGCGCCAAGTTCGTCCAGCGGAAAAAGGCCACAAAAACGGGTGGGCTATAGCCTTGGGGGGTGGGGCTGGCCAACTTCGTCCGCCGGACTCGGAATGCCGCGAGACTTTGCAAGGGGCCTCCGTGTGCCAAAAATAGGCCGCGGGAAAGCGCCCAAAAATAACCGCCCGAAGGCCGGGGCGCCAAGTTCGATCAGCGGAAAAAGGCCACAAAAACGGGTGGGCTATAGCCTTGGGGGGTGGGGCTGGCCAACTTCGTCCGCCGGACTCGGAATGCCGCGAGACTTTGCGAGGGACCTCCGTGTGCCAAAAATAGGCCGCGGCCTAAGCCGCATCCAAAAATAACCGCCCGAAGGCTGGGGCGCCAAGTTCGATCAGCGGAAAAAGGCCACAAAAACGGGTGGGCTATAGCCTTGGGGGGTGGGGCTGGCCAACTTCGTCCGCCGGACTCGGAATGCCGCGAGACTTTGCGAGGGACCTCCGTGTGCCAAAAATAGGCCGCGGCCTAAGCCGCATCCAAAAATAACCGCCCGAAGGCCGAGGCGCCAAGTTCGTCCAGCGGAAAAAGGCCACAAAAACGGGTGGGCTATAGCCTTGGGGGGTGGGGCTGGCCCACTTCGTCCGCCGGACTCGGAATGCCGCGAGACTTTGCGAGGGGCCTCCGGGTGCCAAAAATAGGCCGCAGGCTAAGCCGCACCCAAAAATAACTGCCCGAAGGCCGGGGCGCCAACTTCATCCAGCGGAAAAAGGCCACAAAAACGGTTGGTCCATAGCCTTGGGGGGTGGGGCTGGCCAACTTCGTCCGCCGGACTCGGAATGCTGCGAGACTTTGCGAGGGACCTCCGCGTGCCAAAAATAGGCCGCGGGCAAAGCCGCGCCCAAAAATAACCGCCCGAAGGCCGGGGCGCCAAGTTCGTGCAGCGGAAAAAGGCCACAAAAACGGGTGGGCTATAGCCTTGGGGGGTGGGGCTGGCCAACTTCGTCCGCCGGACTTGGAATGCAGCGAGACTTTGCGAGGGGCCTCCGGGTGCCAAAAATAGGCCGCGGGCAATGCCGTGCCCAAAAATAACCGCCCGAAGGCCGTCGAGCCAAGTTCGTCCAGCAGAAAAGCCACAAAAACGGGTGGGCTATAGCCTTGTGGGGTGGGGCTGGCCAACTTGATCCGCTGGATTCGGAATGCCGTGAGAATTTGCGAGGGGCCACCGTGTGCCAAAAATAGGCCGCGGCCAAAGCCGCGCCCAAAAATAACTGCCCGAAGGCCGGGGCGCCAAGTTCGTCCAGCGGAAAAAGGCCACAAAAACGGGTGGGCTATAGCCTTGGGGGGTGGGGCTGGCCAACTTCGTCCGCCGGACTCGGAATGCCGCGAGACTCTGCGAGGGGCCTCCGTACGCCAAAAAATGGCCGCGGGCAAAGCCGCGCCCAAAAATAAGCGCCAAAAGGCCGGGGCGCCAAGTTCGATCAGCGGAAAAAGGCCACAAAAACGGGTGGGCTATAGCCTTGGGGGGTGGGGCTGGCCAACTTCGTCCGCCGGACTCGGAATGCCGCGAGACTTTGCAAGGGGCCACCGTGTGCCAAAAATAGGCCGCGGCCTAAGCCGCATAAAAAAATAACCGCCCGAAGGCCGACGCGCCAAGTTCGTCCAGCGGAAAAAGGCCACAAAAACGGGTGGGCTATAGCCTTGGGAGGTGGGGCTGGCCAACTTCGTCCACCGGACTTGGAATGCCGCGAGACTTTGCGAGGGGCCTCCGGGTGCCAAAAATAGGCCGCGGGCAATGCCGCGCCCAAAAATAACCGCCCGAAGGCCGGGGCGCCAAGTTCGTCCTGCGGAAAAAGACCTCAAAAACGGGTGGGCTATAGCCTTGGGGGGTGGGGCTGGCCAACTTCGTCCGCCGGACTCGGAATGCCGCAAGACTTTGTGAAGGGCCTCCGTGTCCCAAAAATAGGCCGCGGGCAAAGCCGCCCCCAAAAATAACCGCCCGAAGGCCGGGGCGCCAAGTTCGTCCAGCGGAAAAAGACCACAAAAACGGGTGGGCTACAGCCTTGGGGGGTGGGGCTGGCCAACTTCGTCTGCCGGACTCGGTATGCTGCGAGAATTTTCGAGGTGCCTCCGTGTGCCAAAAATAGGCCTCGGTCAAAGCCGCGCCCAAGAATAACCGCCCGAAGGCCGGGGCGCCAAGTTCGTCCAGCAGAAAAAGGCCACAAAAACGGGTGGGCTATAGCCTTGGGGGGTGGGGCTGGCCAACTTCGTCCGCCGGACTCGGAATGCCGCGAGACTTTGCGAGGGGCCTCCGTGTGCCAAAAACAGGCCGCGGACAAAGCCGCGCCCAAAAATAACCGCCCGAAGGCCGGGGCGCCAAGTTCGTCCACCGGAAAAAGGCCACAAAAACGGGTGGGCTATAGCCTTGGGGGGTGGGGCTGGCCAACTTCGTCCGCCGGACTTGGAATGCCGCGAGACTTTACGAGGGGCCTCCGTGTGCCAAAAATAGGCCCCGGGCAAAGCCGCGCCCAAAAATAACCGCCGAAGGCTTGGGCGCCAAGTTCGTCCAGCGGAAAAAGGCAACAAAAACGGGTGGGCTATAGCCTTGGGGGGTGGGGCTGGCCAACTTCGTCCGCCGGACTCGGAATGCCGCGAGACTTTACGAGGGGCCTCCATGTGCCAAAAATAGGCCCCGGGCGAAGCCGCGCCCAAAAATAACCGCCGAAGGCTTGGGCGCCAAGTTCGTCCAGCGGAAAAAGGCCACAAAAACGGGTGGGCTATAGCCTTGGGAGGTGGGGCTGGCCAACTTCGTCCACCGGACTTGGAATGCCGCGAGACTTTGCGAGGGGCCTCCGGGTGCCAAAAATAGGCCGCGGGCAATGCCGCGCCCAAAAATAATCGCCCGAAGGCCGGGGCGCCAAGTTCGTCCAGCGGAAAAAGGCCACAAAAATGGGTGGGCTATAGCCTTGGGGGGTGGGGCTGGCCAACTTCGTCCGCCGGACTCGGAATGCCGCGAGACTCTGCGAGGGGCCTCCGTATGCCAAAAAATGGCCGCGGGCAAAGCGGTGCCCAAAAATAACCGCCCGAAGGCCGGGGCGCCAAGTTCGTCCAGCGGAAAAAGGCCACAAAAACGGGTGGGCTATAGCCTTGGGGGGTGGGGCCGGCCAACTTCGTATGCCGGACTCGGAATGCCGCGAGTCTTTGCGTGGGGCTCCGTGTGCGAAAAATAGTACGCGGGCAAAGCCGCGCCCAAGAATAACCGCCCGAATGCCGGGGCGCCAAGTTCGTCCAGCGGAAAAAGGCCACAAAAACGGGTGGGCTATAGCCTTGAGGGGTGGGGCTGGCCAACTTCGTCCGCCGGACTCGGAAAAACGCGAGACTTTAAGAGGGGCCTCCGTGTGCCACAAATAGGTCGCGGGCAAAGCCGCGCCCAAAAATAACCGCCCGAAGGCCGGGGCGTGAAGATCGTCCAGCGGAAAAAGGCCACAAAAACGGGTGGGCTATAGCCTTGGGGGGTGGGGCTGGCCAACTTCGTCCGCCGGACACAGAATGGTGCGAGACCTTGCGAGGGGCCTCCGTGTGCCAAAAATATGCCACGGACAAAGACGCACCCAAAAATAACCGCCCGAAGGCAGGGGCGCCAAGTTCGTCCAGCGGAAAAAGGCCACAAAAACGGGTGGGCTATAGCCTTGGGGGGTGGGGCTGGCCAACTTCGTCCGCCGGACTCGGAATGCCGCGAGACTTTAAGAGGGGCCTCTGTGTGCCAAAAATAGGCCGCGGACAAAGCCGCGCCCAAAAATAACCGCCCGAAGGCCGGGGTGCCCAGTTCGTCCAGCGGAAAAAGGCATCAAAAACGGGTGGGCTATAGCCTTGGGTGGTGGGGCTGGCCAACTTCGTCCGCCGGACTCGGAATGCCGCGAGACTTTGCGAGGGGCCTCCGTGTGCCAAAAATAGGCCGCGGGAAAGCGCCCAAAAATAACTGCCCGAAGGCCGGGGCGCCAAGTTCGATCAGCGGAAAAAGGCCACAAAAACGGGTGGGCTATAGCCTTGGGGGGTGGGGCTGGCCAACTTCGTCCGCCGGACTCGGAATGCCGCGAGACTTTGTGAGGGACCTCCGTGTGCCAAAAATAGGCCGCGGCCTAAGCCGCATCCAAAAATAACCGCCCGAAGGCCGGGGCGCCAAGTTCGATCAGCGGAAAAAGGCCACAAAAACGGGTGGGCTATAGCCTTGGGGGGTGGGGCTGGCCAACTTCGTCCGCCGGACTCGGAATGCCGCGAGACTTTGCGAGGGACCTCCGTGTGCCAAAAATAGGCCGCGGCCTAAGCCGCATCCAAAAATTAAACCGCCCGAAGGCCGAGGCGCCAAGTTCGTCCAGCGGAAAAAGGCCACAAAAACGGGTGGGCTATAGCCTTGGGGGGTGGGGCTGGCCCACTTCGTCCGCCGGACTCGGAATGCCGCGAGACTTTGCGAGGGGCCTCCGGGTGCCAAAAATAGGCCGCAGGCTAAGCCGCACCCAAAAATAACTGCCCGAAGGCCGGGGCGCCAACTTCATCCAGCGGAAAAAGGCCACAAAAACGGTTGGTCCATAGCCTTGGGGGGTGGGGCTGGCCAACTTCGTCCGCCGGACTCGGAATGCTGCGAGACTTTGCGAGGGACCTCCGCGTGCCAAAAATAGGCCGCGGGCAAAGCCGCGCCCAAAAATAACCGCCCGAAGGCCGGGGCGCCAAGTTCGTGCAGCGGAAAAAGGACACAAAAACGGGTGGGCTATAGCCTTGGGGGGTGGGGCTGGCCAACTTCGTCCGCCGGACTTGGAATGCAGCGAGACTTTGCGAGGGGCCTCCGGGTGCCAAAAATAGGCCGCGGGCAATGCCGTGCCCAAAAATGACCGCCCGAAGGCCGGGGCGCCAAGTTCGTCCAGCGGAAAAAGGCCATAAAAACGGGAGGGCTATAGCCTTGGGGGGTGGGGCTGGCCAACATCGTCTGCCGGACTCGGAATGCCGCGAGACTTTGCGAGGGGCCTCCGTGTGCAAAAAATAGGACGCAGGCAAAGGCGCGCCCAAAAATAACCGCCCGAAGGCCGTCGAGCCAAGTTCGTCCAGCAGAAAAGCCACAAAAACGGGTGGGCTATAGCCTTGTGGGGTGGGGCTGGCCAACTTGATCCGCCGGACTCGGAATGCCGCGAGACTCTGCGAGGGGCCTCCGTACGCCAAAAAATGGCCGCGGGCAAGGCCGCGCCCAAAAATAAGCGCCAGAAGGCCGGGGCGCCAAGTTCGATCAGCGGAAAAAGGCCACAAAAACGGGCGGGCTATAGCCTTGGGGGGTGGGGCTGGCCAACTTCGTCCGCCGGACTCGGAATGCCGCGAGACTTTGCAAGGGGCCACCGTGTGCCAAAAATAGGCCGCGGCCTAAGCCGCGTAAAAAAATAACCGCCCGAAGGCCGAGGCGCCAAGTTCGTCCAGCGGAAAAAGGCCACAAAAACGGGTGGGCTATAGCCTTGGGAGGTGGGGCTGGCCAACTTCGTCCACCGGACTTGGAATGCCGCGAGACTTTGCGAGGGGCCTCCGGGTGCCAAAAATAGGCCGCGGGCATTCCCGCACCCAAAAATAACTGCCCGAAGGCCGGGGCGCCAACTTCGTCCGCCGGACTCGGAATGCCGCGAGACTTTGCGAGGGGCCTCCGGGTGCCAAAAATAGGCCGCAGGCTAAGCCGCACCCAAAAATAACTGCCCGAAGGCCGGGGCGCCAACTTCATCCAGCGGAAAAAGGCCACAAAAACGGTTGGTCCATAGCCTTGGGGGGTGGGGCTGGCCAACTTCGTCCGCCGGACTCGGAATGCCGCAAGACTTTGTGAAGGGCCTCCGTGTGCCAAAAATAGGCCGCGGGCAAAGCCGCCCCCAAAAATAACCGCCCGAAGGCCGGGGCGCCAAGTTCGTCCAGCGGAAAAAGACCACAAAAACGGGTGGGCTACAGCCTTGGGGGGTGGGGCTGGCCAACTTCGTCTGCCGGACTCGGTATGCTGCGAGAATTTTCGAGGTGCCTCCGTGTGCCAAAAATAGGCCTCGGTCAAAGCCGCGCCCAAAAATAACCGCCCGAAGGCCGGGGCGCCAAGTTCGTCCAGCAGAAAAAGGCCACAAAAACGGGTGGGCTATAGCCTTGGGGGGTGGGGCTGGCCAACTTCGTCCGCCGGACTCGGAATGCCGCGAGACTTTGCGAGGGGCCTCCGTGTGCCAAAAATAGGCCGCGGACAAAGCCGCGCCCAAAAATAACCACCCGAAGGCCGGGGCGCCAAGTTCGTCCACCGGAAAAAGGCCACAAAAACGGGTGGGCTATAGCCTTGGGGGGTGGGGCTGGCCAACTTCGTCCGCCGGACTCGGAATGCCACGAGACTCTGCGAGGGGCCTCCGTATGCCAAAAAATGGCCGCGGACAAAGCGGCGCCCAAAAATAACCGCCCGAAGGCCGGGGCGCCAAGTTCGTCCTGCGGAAAAAGGCCACAAAAACGGGTGGGCTATAGCCTTGGGGGGTGGGGCTGGCCAACTTCGTCCGCCGGACTCGGAATGCCGCGAGACTTTGCGAGGGGCCTGCGTGTGCCAAAAATAGGCCGCGGGCAAAGCCGCGCCGAAAAATAACCGCCCGAAGGCCGGGGCGCCAAGTTCGTCCAGCGGAAAACGGCCACAAAAATGGGTGGGCTATAGCCTTGGGGGGTGGGGCTGGCCAGTTTCTTCCGCCGGACTCGGAATGCCGCGAGACTTTGTGAAGGGCCTCCGTGTGCCAAAAATAGGCCGCGGGCAAAGCCGCGCCCAAAAATAACCGCCCGAAGGCCGGGGCGCCAAGTTCGTCCAGCGGAAAAAGACCACAAAAACGGGTGGGCTATAGCCTTGGGGGTGGGGCTGGCCAACTTCGTCCGCCGGACTCGGAATGCCGTGAGACTTTGCGAGGGGCCTCCATGTGCCAAAAGTAGGCCGCGGGCAAAGCCGCGCCCAAAAATAACCGCCCGAAGGCTGGGGCGCCAAGTTCGTCCAGCGGAAAAACGCCAAAAAACGGGTGGGCTATAGCCTTGGGGGGTGGGGCTGGCCAACTTCGTCCGCCGGACTCGGAATGCCGCGAGACTTTGCGAGGGGCCTCCGTGTGCCAAAAATAGGCCGCGGGCAAAGCCGCGCCGAAAAATAACCGCCCGAAGGCCGGGGCGCCAAGTTCGTCCAGCGGAAAAAGGCCACAAAAATGGGTGGGCTATAGCCTTGGGGGGTGGGGCTGGCCAGTTTCGTCCGCCGGACTCGGAATGCCGCGAGACTTTGTGAAGGGCCTCCGTGTGCCAAAAATAGGCCGCGGGCAAAGCCACGCCCAAAAATAACC
The DNA here is from genome assembly GCA_039657385.1 of Citrus x changshan-huyou. Lineage (NCBI taxonomy): Eukaryota > Viridiplantae > Streptophyta > Magnoliopsida > Sapindales > Rutaceae > Citrus > Citrus x changshan-huyou. The sequence goes on from JBCGBO010000018.1 coordinate 155,818, forward strand.
GCCCGAAGGCCGGGGCGCCAAGTTCGTCCAGCGGAAAAAGACCACAAAAACGGGTGGGCTATAGCCTTGGGGGGTGGGGCTGGCCAACTTCGTCCGCCGGACTCGGAATGCCGCGAGACTTTGCGAGGGGCCTCCGTGTGCCAAAAAAATGCCGCGGGCATAGCCGCGCCCAAAAATAACTTCCCGAAGGCCGGGGCGCCAAGTTCGTTCAGCGGAAAAAGGCCACAAAAACGGGTGGGCTATAGCCTTGGGGGGTGGGGCTGGCCAACTTGGTCCGCCGGATTCGAAATGCCGTGAGACTTTGCGAGGGGCCACCGTGTGCCAAAAATAGGCCGCGGCCAAAGCTGCGCCCAAAAAACACCGCCCGAAGGCCTGGGCGCCAAGTACGTCCAGCGGAAAAAGGCCACAAAAACGGGTGGGCTATAGCCTTGGGGGGTGGGGCTGGCCAACTTCGTCCGCCGGACTCGGAATGCCGGGAGACTTTGCGAGGGGCCTGCGTGTGCCAAAAATAGGCCGCGGACAAAGCCGCGCCGAAAAATAACCGCCCGAAGGCCGGGGCGCCAAGTTCGTCCAGCGGAAAAAGGCCACAAAAATGGGTGGGCTATAGCCTTGGGGGGTGGGGCTGGCCAGTTTATTCCGCCGGACTCGGAATGCCGCGAGACTTTGTGAAGGGCCTCCGTGTGCCAAAAATAGGCCGCGGGCAAAGCCGCGCCCAAAAATAACCGCCCGAAGGCCGGGGCGCCAAGTTCGTCCAGCGGAAAAAGACCACAAAAACGGGTGGGCTATAGCCTTGGGGGGTGGGGCTGGCCAACTTCGTCCGCCGGACTCGGAATGCCACGAGACTCTGCGAGGGGCCTCCGTATGCCAAAAAATGGCCGCGGACAAAGCGGCGCCCAAAAATAACCGCCCGAAGGCCGGGGCGCCAAGTTCGTCCTGCGGAAAAAGGCCACAAAAACGGGTGGGCTATAGCCTTGGGGGGTGGGGCTGGCCAACTTCGTCCGCCGGACTCGGAATGCCGCGAGACTTTGCGAGGGGCCTGCGTGTGCCAAAAATAGGCCGCGGGCAAAGCCGCGCCGAAAAATAACCGCCCGAAGGCCGGGGCGCCAAGTTCGTCCAGCGGAAAAAGGCCACAAAAATGGGTGGGCTATAGCCTTGGGGGGTGGGGCTGGCCAGTTTCTTCCGCCGGACTCGGAATGCCGCGAGACTTTGTGAAGGGCCTCCGTGTGCCAAAAATAGGCCGCGGGCAAAGCCGCGCCCAAAAATAACCGCCCGAAGGCCGGGGCGCCAAGTTCGTCCAGCGGAAAAAGACCACAAAAACGGGTGGGCTATAGCCTTGGGGGTGGGGCTGGCCAACTTCGTCCGCCGGACTCGGAATGCCGTGAGACTTTGCGAGGGGCCTCCATGTGCCAAAAGTAGGCCGCGGGCAAAGCCGCGCCCAAAAATAACCGCCCGAAGGCCGGGGCGCCAAGTTCGTCCAGCGGAAAAAGGCCAAAAAACGGGTGGGCTATAGCCTTGGGGGGTGGGGCTGGCCAACTTCGTCCGCCGGACTCGGAATGCCGCGAGACTTTGCGAGGGGCCTCCGTGTGCCAAAAATAGGCCGCGGGCAAAGCCGTGCCGAAAAATAACCGCCCGAAGGCCGGGGCGCCAAGTTCGTCCAGCGGAAAAAGGCCACAAAAATGGGTGGGCTATAGCCTTGGGGGGTGGGGCTGGCCAGTTTCGTCCGCCGGACTCGGAATGCTGCGAGACTTTGTGAAGGGCCTCCGTGTGCCAAAAATAGGCCGCGGGCAAAGCCGCGCCCAAAAATAACCGCCCGAAGGCCGGGGCGCCAAGTTCGTCCAGCGGAAAAAGACCACAAAAACGGGTGGGCTATAGCCTTGGGGGGTGGGGCTGGCCAACTTCGTCCGCCGGACTCGGAATGCCGTGAGACTTTGCGAGGGGCCTCCATGTGCCAAACGTAGGCCGCGGGCAAAGCCGCGCCCAAAAATAACCGCCCGAAGGCCGGGGCGCCAAGTTCGTCCAGCGGAAAAAGGCCAAAAAACGGGTGGGCTATAGCCTTGGGGGGTGGGGCTGGCCAACTTCGTCCGCCGGACTCGGAATGCCGCGAGACTTTGCGAGGGGCGTCCGTGTGCCAAAAATAGGCCGCGGGCAAAGCCGCCCCCAAAAATAACCGCCGGAAGGCCGGGGCGCCAAGTTCGTCCAGCGGAAAAAGACCACAAAAACGGGTGGGCTATAGCCTTGGGGGGTGGGGCTGGCCAACATCGTCCGCCGGACTCGGAATGCCGCGAGACTTTGCGAGGGGCCTCCGTGTGCCAAACGTAGGCCGCGGGCAATGCCGCGCCCAAAAATAACCGCCCGAAGGCCGGGGCGCCAAGTTCGTCCAGTGGAAAAAGGCCACAAAAACGGGTGGGCTATAGCCTTGGAGGGTGGGGCCGGCCGACTTCGTCCGCCGGACTCGGAATGCTGCGAGACTTTGCTAGGTGCCTCCGTGTGCCAAAAATAGGCCACGGTCAAAGCCGCGCCCAAAAATAACCGCCCGAAGGCCGGGGCGCCAAGTTCGTCCAGTGGAAAAAGGCCACAAAAACGGGTGGGCTATAGCCTTGGAGGGTGGGGCCGGCCGACTTCGTCCGCCGGACTTGGAATGCCGCGAGACGTTGCGAGGGGCCTCTGGGTGCCAAAAATAGGCCGCGGGCAATGCCGTGCCCAAAAATGACCGCCCGAAGGCCGGGGCGCCAAGTTCGTCCAGCGGAAAAAGGCCATAAAAACGGGAGGGCTATAGCCTTGGGGGGTGGGGCTGGCCAACATCGTCTGCCGGACTCGGAATGCCGCGAGACTTTGCGAGGGGCCTCCGTGTGCAAAAAATAGGACGCAGGCAAAGGCGCGCCCAAAAATAACCGCCCGAAGGCCGTCGAGCCAAGTTCGTCCAGCAGAAAAGCCACAAAAACGGGTGGGCTATAGCCTTGTGGGGTGGGGCTGGCCAACTTGATCCGCCGGACTCGGAATGCCGCGAGACTCTGCGAGGGGCCTCCGTACGCCAAAAAATGGCCGCGGGCAAGGCCGCGCCCAAAAATAAGCGCCAGAAGGCCGGGGCGCCAAGTTCGATCAGCGGAAAAAGGCCACAAAAACGGGCGGGCTATAGCCTTGGGGGGTGGGGCTGGCCAACTTCGTCCGCCGGACTCGGAATGCCGCGAGACTTTGCAAGGGGCCACCGTGTGCCAAAAATAGGCCGCGGCCTAAGCCGCGTAAAAAAATAACCGCCCGAAGGCCGAGGCGCCAAGTTCGTCCAGCGGAAAAAGGCCACAAAAACGGGTGGGCTATAGCCTTGGGAGGTGGGGCTGGCCAACTTCGTCCACCGGACTTGGAATGCCGCGAGACTTTGCGAGGGGCCTCCGGGTGCCAAAAATAGGCCGCGGGCATTCCCGCACCCAAAAATAACTGCCCGAAGGCCGGGGCGCCAACTTCGTCCGCCGGACTCGGAATGCCGCGAGACTTTGCGAGGGGCCTCCGGGTGCCAAAAATAGGCCGCAGGCTAAGCCGCACCCAAAAATAACTGCCCGAAGGCCGGGGCGCCAACTTCATCCAGCGGAAAAAGGCCACAAAAACGGTTGGTCCATAGCCTTGGGGGGTGGGGCTGGCCAACTTCGTCCGCCGGACTCGGAATGCCGCAAGACTTTGTGAAGGGCCTCCGTGTGCCAAAAATAGGCCGCGGGCAAAGCCGCCCCCAAAAATAACCGCCCGAAGGCCGGGGCGCCAAGTTCGTCCAGCGGAAAAAGACCACAAAAACGGGTGGGCTACAGCCTTGGGGGGTGGGGCTGGCCAACTTCGTCTGCCGGACTCGGTATGCTGCGAGAATTTTCGAGGTGCCTCCGTGTGCCAAAAATAGGCCTCGGTCAAAGCCGCGCCCAAAAATAACCGCCCGAAGGCCGGGGCGCCAAGTTCGTCCAGCAGAAAAAGGCCACAAAAACGGGTGGGCTATAGCCTTGGGGGGTGGGGCTGGCCAACTTCGTCCGCCGGACTCGGAATGCCGCGAGACTTTGCGAGGGGCCTCCGTGTGCCAAAAATAGGCCGCGGACAAAGCCGCGCCCAAAAATAACCACCCGAAGGCCGGGGCGCCAAGTTCGTCCACCGGAAAAAGGCCACAAAAACGGGTGGGCTATAGCCTTGGGGGGTGGGGCTGGCCAACTTCGTCCGCCGGACTCGGAATGCCACGAGACTCTGCGAGGGGCCTCCGTATGCCAAAAAATGGCCGCGGACAAAGCGGCGCCCAAAAATAACCGCCCGAAGGCCGGGGCGCCAAGTTCGTCCTGCGGAAAAAGGCCACAAAAACGGGTGGGCTATAGCCTTGGGGGGTGGGGCTGGCCAACTTCGTCCGCCGGACTCGGAATGCCGCGAGACTTTGCGAGGGGCCTGCGTGTGCCAAAAATAGGCCGCGGGCAAAGCCGCGCCGAAAAATAACCGCCCGAAGGCCGGGGCGCCAAGTTCGTCCAGCGGAAAACGGCCACAAAAATGGGTGGGCTATAGCCTTGGGGGGTGGGGCTGGCCAGTTTCTTCCGCCGGACTCGGAATGCCGCGAGACTTTGTGAAGGGCCTCCGTGTGCCAAAAATAGGCCGCGGGCAAAGCCGCGCCCAAAAATAACCGCCCGAAGGCCGGGGCGCCAAGTTCGTCCAGCGGAAAAAGACCACAAAAACGGGTGGGCTATAGCCTTGGGGGTGGGGCTGGCCAACTTCGTCCGCCGGACTCGGAATGCCGTGAGACTTTGCGAGGGGCCTCCATGTGCCAAAAGTAGGCCGCGGGCAAAGCCGCGCCCAAAAATAACCGCCCGAAGGCTGGGGCGCCAAGTTCGTCCAGCGGAAAAACGCCAAAAAACGGGTGGGCTATAGCCTTGGGGGGTGGGGCTGGCCAACTTCGTCCGCCGGACTCGGAATGCCGCGAGACTTTGCGAGGGGCCTCCGTGTGCCAAAAATAGGCCGCGGGCAAAGCCGCGCCGAAAAATAACCGCCCGAAGGCCGGGGCGCCAAGTTCGTCCAGCGGAAAAAGGCCACAAAAATGGGTGGGCTATAGCCTTGGGGGGTGGGGCTGGCCAGTTTCGTCCGCCGGACTCGGAATGCCGCGAGACTTTGTGAAGGGCCTCCGTGTGCCAAAAATAGGCCGCGGGCAAAGCCACGCCCAAAAATAACCGCCCGAAGGCCGGGGCGCCAAGTTCGTCCAGCGGAAAAAGACCACAAAAACGGGTGGGCTATAGCCTTGGGGGGTGGGGCTGGCCAACTTCGTCCGCCGGACTCGGAATGCCGCGAGACTTTGCGAGGGGCCTCCGTGTGCCAAAAAAATGCCGCGGGCATAGCCGCGCCCAAAAATAACTTCCCGAAGGCCGGGGCGCCAAGTTCGTTCAGCGGAAAAAGGCCACAAAAACGGGTGGGCTATAGCCTTGGGGGGTGGGGCTGGCCAACTTGGTCCGCCGGATTCGAAATGCCGTGAGACTTTGCGAGGGGCCACCGTGTGCCAAAAATAGGCCGCGGCCAAAGCTGCGCCCAAAAAACACCGCCCGAAGGCCTGGGCGCCAAGTACGTCCAGCGGAAAAAGGCCACAAAAACGGGTGGGCTATAGCCTTGGGGGGTGGGGCTGGCCAACTTCGTCCGCCGGACTCGGAATGCCGGGAGACTTTGCGAGGGGCCTGCGTGTGCCAAAAATAGGCCGCGGACAAAGCCGCGCCGAAAAATAACCGCCCGAAGGCCGGGGCGCCAAGTTCGTCCAGCGGAAAAAGGCCACAAAAATGGGTGGGCTATAGCCTTGGGGGGTGGGGCTGGCCAGTTTATTCCGCCGGACTCGGAATGCCGCGAGACTTTGTGAAGGGCCTCCGTGTGCCAAAAATAGGCCGCGGGCAAAGCCGCGCCCAAAAATAACCGCCCGAAGGCCGGGGCGCCAAGTTCGTCCAGCGGAAAAAGACCACAAAAACGGGTGGGCTATAGCCTTGGGGGGTGGGGCTGGCCAACTTCGTCCGCCGGACTCGGAATGCCACGAGACTCTGCGAGGGGCCTCCGTATGCCAAAAAATGGCCGCGGACAAAGCGGCGCCCAAAAATAACCGCCCGAAGGCCGGGGCGCCAAGTTCGTCCTGCGGAAAAAGGCCACAAAAACGGGTGGGCTATAGCCTTGGGGGGTGGGGCTGGCCAACATCGTCCGCCGGACTCGGAATGCCGCGAGACTTTGCGAGGGGCCTCCGTGTGCCAAACGTAGGCCGCGGGCAATGCCGCGCCCAAAAATAACCGCCCGAAGGCCGGGGCGCCAAGTTCGTCCAGTGGAAAAAGGCCACAAAAACGGGTGGGCTATAGCCTTGGAGGGTGGGGCCGGCCGACTTCGTCCGCCGGACTTGGAATGCCGCGAGACGTTGCGAGGGGCCTCTGGGTGCCAAAAATAGGCCGCGGGCAATGCCGCGCCCAAAAATAACCGCCCGAAGGCCGGGGCGCCAAGTTCTTCCAGCGGAAAAAGACCACAAAAACGGGTGGGCTATAGCCTTAGGGGGTGGGGCTGGCCAACTTCGTCCGCCGGAGTCGGAATGCCGCGAGACTTTGCGAGGGGCCTCCATGTGCCAAAAGTAGGCCGCGGGCAAAGCCGCGCCCAAAAATAACCGCCCGAAGGCCGGGGCAACAAGTTCGTCCAGCGGAAAAAGACCCCAAAAACAGGTGGGCTATAGCCTTGGGGGGTGGAGCTGGCCAACTTCGTCCGCCGGACTCGGAATGCCGCGAGACTTTGCGAGGGGCCTCCGTGTGCCAAAAAAATGCCGCGGGCAAAGCCGCGCCCAAAAATAACTGCCCAAAGGCCGGGGCGGCAAGTTCGTTCAGCGGAAAAAGGCCACAAAAACGGGTGGGCTATAGCCTTGGGGGGTGGGGCTGGCCAACTTGGTCCGCCGGATTCGGAATGCCGTGAGACTTTGCGAGGGGCCACCGTGTGCCAAAAATAGGCCGCGGCCAAAGCCGCGCCCAAAAATAACCGCCCGAAGGCCGGGGCGCCAAGTTCGTCCAGCGGAAAAAGGCCACAAAAACGGGTGGGCTATAGCCTTGGGGGGTGGGGCTGGCCAACTTCGTCCGTCGGACTCGGAATTCCGCGAGACTTTGCGAGGGGCCTCCGTGTGCCAAAAATAGGCCGCGGCCAAAGCCGCGCCGAAAAATAACTGCCCGAAGGCCGGGGCGCCAAGTTCGTCCTGCGGAAAAAGGCCACAAAAATGGGTGGGCTATAGCCTTGGGGGGTGGGGCTGGCCAGTTTCGTCCGCCGGACTCGGAATGCCGCGAGACTTTGTGAAGGGCCTCCGTGCGCCAAAATTAGGCCGCGGGCAAAGCCGCGCCCAAAAATAACCCCCCGAAGGCCGGGGCGCCAAGTTCGTCCAGCGGAAAAAGACCACAAAAAAGGGTGGGCTATAGCCTTGGGGGGTGGGGCTGGCCAACTTCGTCCGCCGGCTCGGAATGCCGCGAGACTTTGCGAGGGACCTCCGTGTGCCAAAAATAGGCCGCGGGTAAAGTTGCACCCAAAAATAACCGCCCGAAGGCCGGGGCGCCAAGTTCGTCCAGCGGAAAAAGGCCACAAAAACGGGTGGGCTATAGCCTTGGGGGGTGGGGATGGCCAACTTCATCCGCCGGGCTCGGAATGCCGCGAGACTTTGCGAGGGGCCTCCGTGTGCCAAAAATAGGCCGTGGCCAAAGCCGCGACGAAAAATAACCGCCCGAAGGCCGGGGCGCCAAGTTCGTCCAGCGGAAAAAGGTCACAAAAATGGGTGGGCTATAGCCTTGGGGGGTGGGGTTGGCCAGTTTCGTCCGGCGGACTCGGAATGCCGCGAGACTTTGCGAAGGGACTCCGTGTGCCAAAAATAGGCCGCGGGCAAAGCCGCGCCCAAAAATAACCGCCCGAAGGCCGGGGCGCCAAGTTCGTCCACCGGAAAAAGGCCACAAAAACGGGTGGGCTATAGCCTTGGGGGGTGGGGCTGGCCAACTTCGTCCGCCGGACTTGGAATGCCGCGAGACTTTGCGAGGGGCCTCCGTGTGCCAAAAATAGGCCACGGGCAATGCCGCGCCCAAAAATAACCGCCCGAAGGCCGGGGCGCCAAGTTCGTCCAGCGGAAAGAGGCCACAAAAACGGGTGGGCTATAGCCTTGGGGGGTGGGGCTGGCCAACTTCGTCTGCCGGACTAGGAATGCCGCGAGACCATGCGAGGGGCCTCCGTGTGCCAAAAATAGGCCGCGGGCAAAGCCGCGCCCAAAAATAACCGCCCGAAGGCCGGGGCGCCATGTTCGTCCAGCGGAAAAAGGCCACAAAAACGGGTGGGCTATAGCCTTGGGGGGTGGGGCTGGCCAACTTCGTCCGCCGGACTCGGAATGCCGCGAGACGATCCGAGGGGCCTCCGTGTGCCAAAAGTAGGCCGCGGGCAAAGCCGCGCCCAAAAATAACCGTCCGAAGGCCGGGGCGCCAAGTTCGTCCAGCGGAAAAAGGCCACAAAAACGGGTGGGCTATAGCCTTGGGGGGTGGGGCTGGCCAACTTCGTCCGCCGGACTCGGAATGCTGCGAGAGTTTGCGAGGGGCCTCCGGGTGCCAAAAATAGACGCGGGCAAAGCAGCGGCCAAAAATAACCGCCCGAAGGCCGGGGCGCCAAGTTCGTCCAGCAGAAAAAGACCACAAAAACGGGTGGGCTATAGCCTTGGGGGGTGGGGCTGGCCAACTTCGTCCGCCGGACTTGGAATGCCGCGAGACTTTGCGAGGGGCCTCCGGGTGCCAAAAATAGGCTGCGGGCATTCCCGCGCCCAAAAATAACCGCCCGAAGGCCGGGGCGCCAAGTTCGTCCAGCGGAAAAAGACAACAAAAACAGGTGGGCTATAGCCTTGGGGGGTGGGGCTGGCCAACTTCGTCCGCCGGACTAGGAATGCCGCGAGACTTTGCGAGGGGCCTCCATGTTCCAAAAGTAGGCCGCGGGGAAAGCCGTGCCCAAAAATAACCGCCCGAAGGCCGGGGCACCAAGTTCGTCCAGCGGAAAAAGGCCACAAAAACGGGTGGGCTATAGCCTTGGGGGGTGGGGCTGGCCAATTCGTCCGCCGGACTCGGAATGCTGCGAGACATTGCGAGGGGCCTCCGTGTACTAAAAATAGGCCGCGGGCAAAGCCGCGCCCAAAAATAACCGCCCGAAGGCCGGGGCGCCAAGTTCGTCCAGCGGAAAAAGGCCACAAAAACGGGTGGGCTATAGCCTTGGGGGGTGGGGCTGGCCAACTTCGTCCGCCGGACTCGGAATGCCGCGAGACATTCCGAGGGGCCTTCGTGTGCCAAAAGTAGGCCGCGGGCAAAGCCGCGCCCAAAAATAACCGCCCGAAGGCCGGGGCGCCAAGTTCGTCCAGCGGAAAAAGGCCACAAAAACAGGTGGGCTATAGCCTTGGGGGGTGGGGCTGGCCAACTTCGTCCGCCGGACTCGGAATGCTGCGAGAGTTTGCGAGGGGCCTCCGGGTGCCAAAAATAGACGCGGGCAAAGCAGCGCCCAAAAATAACCGCCCGAAGGCCGGGGCGCCAAGTTCGTCCAGCAGAAAAAGGCCACAAAAACGGGTGGGCTATAGCCTTGGGGGGTGGGGCTGGCCAACTTCGTCCGCCGGACTCGGAATGCCGCGAGACTTTGCGAGGGGCCTCCGGGTGCCAAAAATAGGCCGCGGACAAAGCCGCACCCAAAAATAACAGCCCGAAGGCCGGGGCGCCAAGTTCGTCCAGCGGAAAAAGGCCACAAAAACGGGTGGGCTATTGCCTTGGGGGGTGGGGCTGGCCAACTTCGTCCGCCGGTCTCGGAATGCCGCGAGACTTTACGAGGGGCCTCCGTGTGCCAAAAATATGCCGCGGACAAAGCCGTGCCCAAAAATAAATGCCCGAAGGCCGGGGCGCCAAGTTCGTGCAGCGGAAAAAGGCCACAAAAACGGGTGGGCTAGAGCCTTGGGGGGTGGGGCTGGCCAACTTCGTCCGCCGGACTCAGAATGCCGCGAGACTTTGCGAGGGGCCTCCGTGTGCCAAAAATAGGCCGCGGACATAGCCGCACCCAAAAATAACCGCCCGAAGGCCGGGGCGCCAAGTTCGTCCAGCGGAAAAAGGCCACAAAAACGGGTGGGCTATAGCCTTGGGTGGTGGGGCTGGCCCACTTCGTCCGCCGGACTAGGAATGCCGCGAGACTTTGCGAGGGGCCTCCGTGTGCCAAAAAAATGCCGCGGGCAAAGCCGCGCCCAAAAATAACTGCCCGAAGGCCGGGGCACCAAGTTCGTTCAGCGGAAAAAGGCCACAAAAATGGGTGGGCTATAGCCTTGGGGGGTGGGGCTGGCCCACTTCGTCCGCCGGACTCGGAATGCCGTGAGACTTTGCGAGGGGCCTCCGTGTGCCAACAATAGGCCTCGGGCAAAGCCACGGCCAAAAATAACCGCCCGAAGGCCGGGGCGCCAAGTTCGTCCAGCGGAAAAAGGCCTCAAAAACGGGTGGGCAATAGCCTTGGGGGGTGGGGCTGGCCAACTTCGTCCGCCGGACTCAGAATGCTACGAGACTTTGCGAGGGGCCTCCGTGTACCAAAAATAGGCCGCGGACAAAACCGCTCCCAAAAATAACCGCCCGACGGCAGGGGCGCCAAGTTCGTCCTGCGGAAAAAGGCCATAAAAACGGGTGGGTGATAGCCTTGGGGGGTGGGGCTGGCCAACTTCGTCCGCCGGGCTCGGAATGTCGCGAGGCTTTGCGAGGGGCCTCCGTGTGCCAAAAATAGGCCACGGATAAAGCCGCACCCAAAAATAACCGCCCGAAGGCCGGGGCGCCAAGTTCGTCCAGCGGAAAAAGGCCACAAAAACGGGTGGGCTATAGCCTTGGGGGGTGGGGCAGGCCCACTTCGTCCGCCGGACTCGGAATGCCGCGAGACTTTACGAGGGGCCTCCGTGTGTCAAAAATAGGCCGCGGGCAAAGCCACGCCCAAAAATAACCGCCCGCAGGCCGGGTCGCCAAGTTCGTCCAGCGGAAAAAGGCCACAAAAACGGGTGGGCTATAGCCTTGGGGGGTGGGGCTGGCCAACTTCGTCCCCGGACTCGGAATGCCGCGGGACTTTGCGAGGGGCCTCCGTGTGCAAAGCCGCGGCCAAAAATAACCACACGAAGGCCGGGGCGCCAAGTTCGTCCAGCGGAAAAAGACCCCAACAACGGGTGGGCTATAGCCTTGGGGCGTGGAGCTGGCCAACTTCGTCCGCCGGACTCGGAATGCCGCGAGACTTTGCGAGGGGCCTCCGTGTGAAAAAAAAATGCCGCAGGCCAAGCCGCGCCCAAAAAGAACCGCCCGAAGGCCGGGGCGCCAAGTTCGTCCAGCGGAAATAGGCCACAAAAACGGGTGGGCTATAGCCTTGGGGGGTGGGGCTGGCCCACTTCGTCCGCCGGACTCGGAATGCCGCGAGACTTTACGCGGGGCCTCCGTGTGCCAAAAATAGGCCGCGCGCAATGCCGCGCCCAAAAATAACCACCCGAAGGCCGGGGCGCCAAGTTCGTTCAGCGGAAAAAGGCCACAAAAACGGGTGGGCTATAGCCTTGGGGGGTGGGGCTGGCCCACTTCGTCCGCCGGACTCGGAATGCCGCGAGACTTTGCGAGGGGCCTCCGTTTGCGAAAAGTAGGCCGCGGGCAAAGCCACGGCCAAAAATAACCGCCCGAAGGCCGGGGCGCCAAGTTCGTCCAGCGGAAAAAGGCCACAAAAACGGGTGGGCTATAGCCTTGGGGGGTGGGGCTGGCCAACTTCGTCCCCGGACTCGGAATGCCGCGGGACTTTGCGAGGGGCCTCCGTGTGCAAAGCCGCGGCCAAAAATAACCACACGAAGGCCGGGGCGCCAAGTTCGTCCAGCGGAAAAAGACCCCAACAACGGGTGGGCTATAGCCTTGGGGCGTGGAGCTGGCCAACTTCGTCCGCCGGACTCGGAATGCCGCGAGACTTTGCGAGGGGCCTCCGTGTGAAAAAAAAATGCCGCAGGCCAAGCCGCGCCCAAAAAGAACCGCCCGAAGGCCGGGGCGCCAAGTTCGTCCAGCGGAAATAGGCCACAAAAACGGGTGGGCTATAGCCTTGGGGGGTGGGGCTGGCCCACTTCGTCCGCCGGACTCGGAATGCCGCGAGACTTTACGCGGGGCCTCCGTGTGCCAAAAATAGGCCGCGCGCAATGCCGCGCCCAAAAATAACCACCCGAAGGCCGGGGCGCCAAGTTCGTTCAGCGGAAAAAGGCCACAAAAACGGGTGGGCTATAGCCTTGGGGGGTGGGGCTGGCCCACTTCGTCCGCCGGACTCGGAATGCCGCGAGACTTTGCGAGGGGCCTCCGTTTGCGAAAAGTAGGCCGCGGGCAAAGCCACGGCCAAAAATAACCGCCCGAAGGCCGGGGCGCCAAGTTCGTCCAGCGGAAAAAGGCCTCAAAAACGGGTGGGCAATAGCCTTGGGGGGTGGGGCTGGCCAACTTCGTCCGCCGGACTCGGAATGCCGCGAGACTTTGCGAGGGGCCTCCGTGTGCAAAAAAATGCCGCAGGCAAAGCCGCGCCCAAAAATAACTGCCCGAAGGCCGGGGCGCCAAGTTCGTTCAGCGGAAAAAGGCCAGAAAAACGGGTGGGCTATAGCCTTGGGAGGTGGGGCTGGCCCACTTCGTCCGCCGGACTCGGAATGCCGCGAGACTTTGCGAGGGGCCTCCGTTTGCCAAAAATAGGCCGCGGGCAAAGCCACGGCCAAAAATAAAAGCCCAAAGGCCGGGGCGCCAAGTTCGTCCAGCGGAAAAAGGCCTCAAAAACGGGTGGGCAATAGCCTTGGGGGGTGGGGCTGGTCAACTTCGTCCGCCGGACTCGGAATGCCGCGAGACTTTGCAAGGGGCCTCCGTGTGAAAAAAAAATGCCGCAGGCCAAGCCGCGCCCAAAAAGAACCGCCCGAAGGCCGGGGCGCCAAGTTCGTCCAGCGGAAATAGGCCACAAAAACGGGTGGGCTATAGCCTTGGGGGGTGGGGCTGGCCCACTTCGTCCGCCGGACTCGGAATGCCGCGAGACTTTACGAGGGGCCTCCGTGTGCCAAAAATAGGCCGCGCGCAAAGCCGCGCCCAAAAATAACTGCCCGAAGGCCGGGGCGCCAAGTTCGTTCAGCGGAAAAAGGCCACAAAAACGGGTGGGCTATAGCCTTGGGGGGTGGGGCTGGCCCACTTCGTCCGCCGGACTCGGAATGCCGCGAGACTTTGCGAGGGGCCTCCGTTTGCGAAAAGTAGGCCGCGGGCAAAGCCACGGCCAAAAATAACCGCCCGAAGGCCGGGGCGCCAAGTTCGTCCAGCGGAAAAAGGCCTCAAAAACGGGTGGGCAATAGCCTTGGGGGGTGGGGCTGGCCAACTTCGTCCGCCGGACTCGGAATGCCGCGAGACTTTGCGAGGGGCCTCCGTGTGCAAAAAAATGCCGCAGGCAAAGCCGCGCCCAAAAATAACTGCCCGAAGGCCGGGGCGCCAAGTTCGTTCAGCGGAAAAAGGCCAGAAAAACGGGTGGGCTATAGCCTTGGGAGGTGGGGCTGGCCCACTTCGTCCGCCGGACTCGGAATGCCGCGAGACTTTGCGAGGGGCCTCCGTTTGCCAAAAATAGGCCGCGGGCAAAGCCACGGCCAAAAATAAAAGCCCGAAGGCCGGGGCGCCAAGTTCGTCCAGCGGAAAAAGGCCTCAAAAACGGGTGGGCAATAGCCTTGGGGGGTGGGGCTGGCCAACTTCGTCCGCCGGACTCAGAATGCCGTGAGACTTTGCGATGGACCTCCGTGTGCCAAAAATAGGCCGCTGGTAAAGCCGCACCCAAAAATAACCGCCCGAAGGCCGGGGCGCCAAGTTCGTCCAGCAGAAAAAGGCCAGAAAAACGGGTGGGCTATAGCCTTGGGGGGTGGGGCTGGCCAACTTCGTCCGCGGGACACGGAATGCCGCTAGACTTTGCGAGGGGCCTCTGTGTGCAAACAATAGGCCGCGGGCAAAGCCGCTCCAAAAAATAACCGCCCGAAGGCCGGGGCGCCAAGTTCGTCCAGCGGAAATAGGCCACAAAAACGGGTGGGCTATAACCTTCGGTGGTGGGGCAGGTAAAATTCATCCGCGGGACTCGGAATGCCGCGAGACTTTACGAGGGGCGTCCGTGTGCCAAAAATAGGCCGCGGGCTAGGCCGCGCCCAAAAATAACCGCCCGAAGGCCGGGGCGCCAAGTTTGTCCAGCGGAAAAAGGCCACAAAAACGGTTGGGCTATAGCCTTGGGGGTCGGGGCTGGCCAACTTCGTCCGCCGGACTCCGAATGCCACGAGACTTTGCGATGGGTCTCCGTGTGCCAAAAATCGGCCGCGGGCAAAGCCGCGCCCAAAAATAACCGCCCGAAGGCCGGGGCGCCAAGTTCGTCCAGCGGAAAAAGGCCACAAAAACGGGTGGGCTATAGCCTTGGGGGGTGGGGCTGGTCAACTTCGTCCGCCGGACTCGGAATGCCGCGAGGCTTTACGAGGGTCCTCAGTGTTCCAAAAATGGGCCGCTGGCAAAGCCATGCCCAAAAATAACAACCCGATGGCCGGGGCGCCAAGCTCGTCCAGCGGAAAAAGGCCACAAAAACGGGTGGGCTATAACCTTGGGGGGTGGGGCTGGTCAACTTCGTCCGCCGGACTCGGAATGCCGCGAGACTTTGCGAGGGGAATCCGTGTGCCAAAAATAGGCCGCGGGCAAAGCCGCACCCAATAATAACCGCCCGAAGGCCGGGGCGCCAAGTTCGTCCAGCGGAAAAAGGCCACAAAAAAGGGTGGGCTATAGCCTTGGGGGGTGGGGCTGGCCAACTTCGTCCGCCGGACTCGGAATGCCTCGAGACTTTGCGAGGGGCCTCCCTTTGCCAAATATAGGACGCGGGCAAAGCCGCGCCCAAAAATAACCGCCCGATGGCCGGGGCACCAAGTTCGTCCAGCGGAAAAAGGCCACAAAAACGGGTGGGCTATAGCCTTGGGGGGTGCGGCTGGCCAAGTTCGTCCGTCGGACTCGGAATGCCGGGAGACATTGCGAGGGGCCTCCGTGTGTAAAAAATAGGCCGCGGGCCAAGCCGCGCCCAAAAAGAACCGCCCGAAGGCCGGGGCGCCAAGTTCGTCCAGCGGAAATAGGCCACAAAAACGGGTGGGCTATAGCCTTGGGGGGTGGGGCTGGCCAACTTCGTCCGCCGGACTCGGAATGCCGTGAGCCTTTGCGAGGGGCCTCCGTGTGCAAAAGATAGGCCGCGGGCAAAGCCGCGGCCAATAAGAACTGCCCGAAGGCCGGGGCGCCAAGTTCGTCCAGCGGAAAAAGGCCACAAAAACGGGTGGGCTATAGCCTTGGGGGGTGGGGCTGGCCAACTTCGTCCGCCGGACTCGGAATGCCGCGAGACTTTGCGAGGGGAATCCGTGTACCAAAAATAAGCCGCGGGCAAAGCCGCACCCAAAAATAACCGCCCGAAGGCCGGGGCGCCAAGTTCGTCCAGCGGAAAAAGGCCACAAAAAAGGGTGGGCTATAGCCTTGGGGGGTGGGGCTGGCCAACTTCGTCCGCCGGACTCGGAATGCCGCGAGACTTTGCGAGGGTCCTCAGTGTTCCAAAAATGGGCCGCGGGCAAAGCCACGCCCAAAAATAACCGCCCGATGGCCGGGGCGCCAAGCTCGTCCAGCGGAAAAAGGCCACAAAAACGGGTGGGCTATAGCCTTGGAGGGTGGGGCTGGCCGACTTCGTCCGCCGGATTCGGAATGCCGCGAGACTTTGCGAGGGGAATCCGTGTGCCAAAAATAGGCCGTGGGCAAAGCCGCGCGTAAATATAACCGCCCGAAGGCCGGGGCGCCAGGTTCGTCCAGCGGAAAAAGGCCACAAAAAAGGGTGGGCTATAGCCTTGGGGGGTGGGGCTGTCCAACTTCGTCCGCCGGACTCGGAATGCCGCGAGACTTTGCGAGGGGCCTCAGTGTTCCAAAAATAGGCCGTGGGCAAAGCCACTCCCAAATATAACCGCCCGAAGGCCGGGGCGCCAGGTTCGTCCAGCGGAAAAAGGACACAAAAAAGGGTGGGCTATAGCCTTGGGGGGTGGGGCTGGCCAACTTCGTCCGCCGGACTCGGAATGCCGCGAGAATTTGCGAGTGGAATCCGCGTGCCAAAAATAGGCCGCTGGCAAAGCCGCACCCAACAATAACCGCCCGAAGGCCGGGGCGCCAAGTTCGTCCAGCGGAAAAAGGCCACAAAAAAGGGTGGGCTATAGCCTTGGGGGGTGGGGCTGGCCAACTTCGTCCGCCGGACTCGGAATGCCGCGAGACTTTGCGAGCGGAATCCGTGTGCCAAAAATAGGCCGTGGGCAAAGCCGCGCCCAAATATAACCGCCCGAAGGCCGGGGCGCCAGGTTCGTCCAGCGGAAAAAGGCCACAAAAAAGGGTGGGCTATAGCCTTGGGGGGTGGGGTTGGCCAACTTCGTCCGCCGGACTCGGAATGCCGCGAAACTTTGCGAGGGGCCTCAGTGTTCCAAAAATAGGCCGTGGGCAAAGCCGCGCCCAAATATAACCGCCCGAAGGCCGGGGCGCCAGGTTCGTCCAGCGGAAAAAGGCCACAAAAAAGGGTGGGCTATAGCCTTGGGGGGTGGGGCTGGCCAACATCGTCTGCCGGACTCGCAATGCCGCGAGACTTTGCGAGGGGCCTCAGTGTTCCAAAAATGGGCCGCTGGCAAAGCCATGCCCAAAAATAACAACCCGATGGCCGGGGCGCCAAGCTCGTCCAGCGGAAAAAGGCCACAAAAACGGGTGGGCTATAACCTTGGGGGGTGGGGCTGGTCAACTTCGTCCGCCGGACTCGGAATGCCGCGAGACTTTGCGAGGGGAATCCGTGTGCCAAAAATAGGCCGCGGGCAAAGCCGCACCCAATAATAACCGCCCGAAGGCCGGGGCGCCAAGTTCGTCCAGCGGAAAAAGGCCACAAAAAAGGGTGGGCTATAGCCTTGGGGGGTGGGGCTGGCCAACTTCGTCCGCCGGACTCGGAATGCCTCGAGACTTTGCGAGGGGCCTCCCTGTGCCAAAAATGGGCCGCTGGCAAAGCCGCGCCCAAAAATAACCGCCCGATGGCCGGGGCACCAAGTTCGTCCAGCGGAAAAAGGCAACAAAAAAGGGTGGGCTATAGCCTTGGGGGGTGGGGCTGGCCGACTTCGTCCGACGGACTCGGAATGCCGCGAGACTTTGCGAGGGGCCTCAGTGTTCCAAAAATGGTCCGCGGGCAAAGCCGCGCCCAAAAATAACCGCCCGATGGCTGGGGCGCCAAGTTCGTCCTGCGGAAAAAGGCCACAAAAACGGGTGGGCTATAGCCTTCGTGGGTGGGGCTGGCCAACTTCGTCCGCCGGAGTCGGAATGCCACGAGACTTTGCGAGGGGCGTCCGTGTGCCAAAAATATGCTGCAGGCAAAGCCGCACCCAAAAATAACCACCCGAAGGCCGGGCGCGCCAAGTTCGTCCAGCGGAAAAAGGCCACAAAACCGGGTGGGCTATAGCCTTGGGGGGTGGGGATGGCCAACTTCGTCCCCCGGACTCGGAATTCTGCAAGACTTTGTGAGGGGCCTCCGTGTGCCAGAAATAGGCCACGGGCAAAGCCGCGCCCAAAAATAACCGCCCGAAGGCCGGGGTGCCAAGTTCGTACAGCGGAAAAAGGCCACAAAAACGGGTGGGCTGTAGCCTTGGGGGGTGGTGCTGGCCGACTTCGTCCGCCGGACTCGGAATGCCACGAGACTTTGCGAGGGGCCTCCGTGTGCGAAAAATAGGCCGCGGCCAAAGGCGCGCCCAAAAATAACTGCCCGAAGGCCGGGGCGCCAAGTTCGTCCCGCGGAAAAAGGCCACAAAAACGGGTGGGCTATAGCCTTGGGGGGTGGGGCTGGCCAACTTCGTCCGCCGGACTCGGAATGCCACGAGACTTTGCGAGGGGCGTCCGTGTGCCAAAAATATGCTGCAGACAAAGCCGCACCCAAAAATAACCACCCGAAGGCCGGGGCGCCAAGTTCGTCCAGCGGAAAAAGGCCACAAAAACGGGTGGGCTATAGCCTTGGGGGGTGGGGCTGGCCCACTTCGTCCGCCGGACTCGGAATGCCACGAGACTTTGCGAGGGGCCTCCGTGTGCGAAAAATAGGCCGCGGCCAAAGGCGCACCCAAAAATAACTGCCCGAAGGCCAGGGCGCCAAGTTCGTCCCGCGGAAAAAGGCAACAAAAACGGGTGGGCTATAGCCTTGGGGGGTGGGGCTGGCCAAGTTCGTCCGCCGGACTCGGAATGCCGCGAGAGTTTGCGAGTGGCCTCCGTGTGCCAAAAATAGGCTGCGGCCAAAGCCGCGCCCAAAAATAACTGCCCGAAGGCCGGGGCGCCAAGTTCGTCCAGCGGAAAAAGGCCACAAAAACGGGTGGGCTGTAGCCTTGGGAGGTGGTGCTGGCCGACTTCGTCCGCCGGACTCGGAATGCCGCGAGACTTTGCTAGCGGCCTCCGTGTGCCAAAAATAGGCCGCGGGCAAAGCCGTACCCAAAAATAACTGCCCGAAGGCCGGGGCGCCAAGTTCGTCCAGCGGAAAAACGCCACAAAAACGGGTGGGCTATAGCCTTGGGGGGTGGAGCTGGCCCACTTCGTCCGCCGGACTCGGAATGCCGCGAGACTTTGCGAGGGGCCTCTGTGTGCCAAAAATACGCCGCGGCCAAAGCCGCGCCCAAAAATAACTGCCCGAAGGCCAGGGCGCCAAGTTCGTCCAGCGGAAAATGGCCACAAAAACGGGTGGGCTATAGCCTTGGGGGGTGGGGCTGGCCAACTTCGTCCGCTGGACTCGGAATGCCATGAGACATTGCGAGGGGCCTCCGTGTGCCAAAAATAGGCCGAGGGCAAAGCCGCGCCCAAAAATAACCGCCCGAAGGCCGGGGCGCCAAGTTCGTCCAGCGGAAAAAGGGAACAAAAACGGGTGGGCTATACCCTTGGGGGGTGGGGCAGGCCAACTTCGTCCGCAGGACTCGGAATGCCGCGAGACTTTGCGAGGGACCTCCGTGTACCAAAAATAGGCCGCGGGCATAGCCGCGTCCAAAAATAACCGCCCGAAGGCCGGGGCGCCAAGTTCGTTCAGCGCAAAAAGGCCAGAAAAACGGGTGGGCTATAGCCTTGGGGGGTGGGGCTGGCCAACTTCGTCCGCGGGACTCGGAATGCCGCGAGACTTTGCGAGTGGCCTCCGTGTGCCAAAAATAGGCTGCGGCCAAAGCCGCGCCCAAAAATAACTGCCCGAAGGCCGGGGCGCCAAGTTCGTCCAGCGGAAAAAGGCCACAAAAACGGGTGGGCTGTAGCCTTGGGAGGTGGTGCTGGCCGACTTCGTCCGCCGGACTCGGAATGCCGCGAGACTTTGCTCGCGGCCTCCGTGTGCCAAAAATAGGCCGCGGGCAAAGCCGTACCCAAAAATAACTGCCCGAAGGCCGGGGCGCCAAGTTCGTCCAGCGGAAAAACGCCACAAAAACGGGTGGGCTATAGCCTTGGGGGGTGGGGCTGGCCAACTTCGTCCGCCGGACTTGGAATGACGCGAGACTTTACGAGGGGCCTCCGTGTGCCAAAAATAGACCGCAGGCAAAGCCGCGCCCAAAAATAACCGCCCGAAGGCCGGGGCGCCAAGTTCGTGCAGCGGAAAAACGCCACAAAAACGGGTGGGCTATAGCCTTGGGGGGTGGGGCTGGCCAACTTCGTCCGCCGGACTCGGAATGCCGCGAGACTTTACGAGGGGCCTCCGTGTGCCAAAAATAGGCCGCGGGCAAATCCACGCCCAAAAATAACCGCCCGAAGGCCGGGGCGCCAAGTTCGTCCAGCGGAAAAATGCCACAAAAACGGGTGGGCTATAGCCTTGGGGGGTGGGGCTGGCCCACTTCGTCCGCCGGACTCGGAATGCCGCGAGACTTTACGAGGGGCCTCCGTGTGCCAAAAATAGGCCGCGCGCAATGCCGCGCCCAAAAATAACCGCCCGAAGGCCGGGGCGCCAAGTTCGTCCAGCGGAAAAAGGCCACAAAAACGGGTGGGCTATAGCCTTGGGGGGTGGGGCTGGCCAACTTCGTCCGCGGGACTCGGAATGCCGCGAGACTTTGCGAGGGGCCTCCGTGTGCCAAAAATAGGCCGCGGCCAAAGCCGCGCCCAAGAATAACTGACCGAAGGCCGGGGCGCCAAGTTCGTCCAGCGGAAAAAGGCCACAAAACGGGTGGGCTATAGCCTTGGGGGGTGGGGCTGGCCAACTTCGTCCGCCGGACTTGGAATGCCGCGAGACTTTACGAGAGGCCTTCGTGTGCCAAAAATTGGCCGCGGGCAAAGCCGCGCACAAAAATAACCGTCCGAAGGCCGGGGCGCCAAGTTCGTCCAGCGGAAAAAGGCCACAAAAACGGGTGGTCTATAGCCATGGGGGGTGGCGCTGGCCAACTTCGTCTGCCGGACTCGGAATGCCGCGATACTTTGCGAGGGGCCTCCGTGTGACAAAAACTGGCCGCGGGCAAAGCCGCGCCCAAAAATAACTGCCCGAAGGCCGGGGCGCCAAGTTCGTGCAGCGGAAAAAGCCCACAAAACCGGGTGGGCTATAGCCTTGGGGGGTGGGGCTGGCCCACTTCGTCCGCCGGACTCGGAATGCCGCGAGACATTGCGAGGGGCCTCCGTGTGCCAAAAATAGGCCGCGGCCAAAGCCGCGCCCAAAAATAACCGCCCGAAGGCCGGGGCGCCAAGTTCGTCCAGCGGAAAAAGGGAACAAAAACGGGTGGGCTATACCCTTGGGGGGTGGGGCAGGCCAACTTCGTCCGCAGGACTCGGAATGCCGCGAGACTTTGCGAGGGACCTCCGTGTACCAAAAATAGGCCGCGGGCATAGCCGCGTCCAAAAATAACCGCCCGAAGGCCGGGGCGCCAAGTTCGTTCAGCGCAAAAAGGCCAGAAAAACGGGTGGGCTATAGCCTTGGGGGGTGGGGCTGGCCAACTTCGTCTGCCGGACTCGGAATGCCGCGATACTTTGCGAGGGGCCTCCGTGTGACAAAAACTGGCCGCGGGCAAAGCCGCGCCCAAAAATAACTGCCCGAAGGCCGGGGCGCCAAGTTCGTGCAGCGGAAAAAGCCCACAAAACCGGGTGGGCTATAGCCTTGGGGGGTGGGGCTGGCCCACTTCGTCCGCCGGACTCGGAATGCCGTGAGACTTTGCGAGGGGCCTCCGTGTGCCAAAAATAGGCCGCGGCCAAAGCCGCGCCCAAGAATAACTGACCGAAGGCCGGGGCGCCAAGTTCGTCCAGCGGAAAAAGGCCACAAAACGGGTGGGCTATAGCCTTGGGGGGTGGGGCTGGCCAACTTCGTCCGCTGGACTCGGAATGCCATGAGACATTGCGAGGGGCCTCCGTGTGCCAAAAACAGGCCGCGGCCAAAGCCGCGCCCAAAAATAACCGCCCGAAGGCCGGGCCGCCAAATTCGTCCAGCGGAAAAAGGCCACAAAAACGGGTGGGCTATAGCCTTGGGGGGTGGGGCAGGCCAAGTTCATCCGCCGGACTCGGAATGCCGCGAGACTTTGCGAGGTACCTCCGTGTGCCAAAAATAGGCCGCAGGCAAAGCCGCGCGCAAAAATAACAGCCCGAAGAATGCGCCAAGTTCGTCCAGCGCAAAAAGGCCAGAAAAACGGGTGGCCTATAGCCTTGGGGGGTTGCGCTGGCCAACTTCGTTTGCCGGACTCGGAATGCCGCGAGACTTTACGAGGGGCCTCCGTGTGCCAAAAATAGGCCGCAGGCACAGCCGCGCCCAAAAATAACCGCCCGAAGGCCGGTGCTCCAAGTTCGTGCAGCGGAAAAAGGCCACAAAAACGGGTGGGCTATAGCCTTGGGGGGTGGGGCTGGCCAACTTCGTCCGCCGGACTCGGAATGCCGCGAGACTTTGCGAGGGGCCTCCGTGTGCTAAAAATAGGCCGCGGGCAAATCCTCACCCAAAAATAACCGCCCGAAGGCCGGGGCGCCAAGTTCGTCCAGCGGAAAAAGGCCACAAAAACGGGTGGGCTATAGCCTTGGGGGGTGGGGCTGGCCAACTTCGTCCGCCGGACTCGGAATGACGCGAGACTTTACGAGGGGCCTCCGTGTGCCAAAAATAGACCACAGGCAAAGCCGCGCCCAAAAATAACCGCCCGAAGGCCGGGGCGCCAAGTTCGTGCAGCGGAAAAACGCCACAAAAACGGGTGGGCTATAGCCTTGGGGGGTGGGGCTGGCCAACTTCGTCCGCCGGACTTGGAATGCCGCGAGACTTTACGAGGGGCCTCCGTGTGCCAAAAATAGGCCGCGGGCAAATCCGCGCCCAAAAATAACCGCCCGAAGGCCGGGGCGCCAAGTTCGTCCAGCGGAAAAAGGCCACAAAAACGGGTGGGCTATAGCCTTGGGGGGTGGGGCTGGCCAACTTCGTCCGCCGGACTCGGAATGTCACGAGACTTTACGAGGGGCCTCCGTGTGCCAAAAATAGGCCGCAGGCAAAGCCGCGCCCAAAAATAACTGCCCGAAGGCCGGGGCGCCATGTTCGTGCAGCGGAAAAAGGCCACAAAAACAGGTGGGCTATAGCCTTGGGGGGTGGGGCTGGCCAACTTCGTCCGCCGGACTCGGAATGCCGCGAGAATTTACGAGGGGCCTCCATGTGCCAAAAATAGGCCGTGGGCAAATCCGCGCCCAAAAATAGCAGCCCGAAGGCCGGGGCGCCAAGTTCGTCCAGCGGAAAAAGGCCACAAAAACGGGTGGGCTATAGCCTTGGGGGGTGGGGCTGGCCAACTTCGTCCGCCGGACTCGGAATGCCGCGAGACTTTACGAGGGGCCTCCGTGTGCCAAAAATAGGCCGCGCGCAAAGCCCCGCCCAAAAATAACCGCCCGAAGGCCGGGGCGCCAAGTTCGTCCAGCGGAAAAAGGCCACAAAAACGGGTGGGCTATAGCCTTGGGGGGTGGGGCTGGCCAACTTCGTCCGCCGGACTCGGAATGCCGCGAGACTTTGCGAGGGGCCTCCGTGTGCCAAAAATAGGCCGCGGCAAAAGCCGCGCCCAAAAATAACTGACCGAAGGCCGGGGCGCCAAGTTCGTCCAGCGGAAAAAGTCCACAAAAACGGGTGGGCTATAGCCTTGGGGGGTGGGGCTGGCCAACTTCGTCCGCCGGACTCGGAAAGCCGTGTGACATTGCGAGGGGCCTGCATGTGCCAAAAATAGGCTGCGGGCAAAGCCGCACCCAAAAATAACCCCCCGAAGGCCGGGGCGCTAATTTCGTCTAGCGGAAAAAGGCCACAAAAACGTGTGGGCTATAGCCTTGGGGGGTGGGCCAGGCCAACTTCGTCCGCCGGACTCGGAAGGCCGCGAGACTTTGCGAGGGACCTCCGTGTACCAAAAATAGGCCGCGGGCAGAGCCGCGCCCCAAAATAACCGCCCGAAGGCCGGGGCACCAAGTTCGTCCAGCGGAAAAAGGCCACAAAAACGGGTGGGCTATAGCCTTGGCGGGTGGGGCTGGCCAACTTCGTCCGCCGGACTCGGAATGCCGTGTGACATTGCGAGGGGCCTCCGTGTGCCAAAAATAGGCTGCGGGCAAAGCCGCACCCAAAAATAACCGCCCGAAGGCCGGGGCACCAAGTTCGTCCAGCGGAAAAAGGCAACAAAAACGGGTGGGCTATAGCCTTGGGGGGTGGGGCAGGCCAACTTCGTCCGCCGGACTCGGAATGCCGCGAGACTTTGCGAGGGTCCTCCGTGTACCAAAAATAGGCCGCGGACAAAGCCTCGCCCCAAAATAACCGCCCGAAGGCCGGGGCGCCAAGTTCGTCCAGCGGAAAAAGGCCACAAAAACGGGTGGGCTATAGCCTTGGGGGGTGGGGCTGGCCAACTTCGTCCGCCGGACTCGGAATGCCGTGAGACTTTGCGAGGGGCCTCCGTGTGCCAAAAATAGGCCGCGCGCGAAGCCGCGTCCAAAAATAACCGCCCGAAGGCCGGGGCGCCAAGTTCGTCCAGCGGAAAAAGGCCACAAAAACGGGTGGGCTATAGCCTTGGGGGGTGGGGCTGGCCAACTTCGTCCGCCGGACTCGGAATGCCGCGAGACTTTGGGAGAGGCCTCCGTGTGCCAAAAATAGGCCGCGGGCAAAGCCGCGCCCAAAAATAACCACCCGAAGGCTGGGCCGCCAAGTTCAACCAGCGGAAAAAGACCACAAAAACGGGTGGGCTATAGCCTTGGGGGGTGGGGCAGGCCAACTTCGTTCGCCGGACTCGGAATGCCGCGAGACTTTGCGAGGGGTCTCCGTGTGCCAAAAATAGGCCGCGGGCAAAGCCGCGCCCAAAAATAACCGTCCGAAGGCCGGGGCGCCAAGTTCGTCCAGCGGAAAAAGGCCACAAAAACGGGTGGGCTATAGCCTTGGGGGGTGGGGCTGGCCAACTTCGTCCGCCGCACTCGGAATGCCCCAAGATTTTGCGAGTGGCCTCCGTGTGCCAAAAATAAGGCGCGGGCAAATCCGCGCCAAAAAATAACACCCCGAAGGCCGGGGCGCCAAGTTCGTCCAGCGGAAAAAGGCCACAAAAACGGGTGGGCTATAGCCTTGGGGGGTGGGGCTGGCCAACTTCGTCCGCCGGACTCGGAATGCCGCGAGACTTTGCGAGAGGCCTCTATGTGCCAAAAATAGGCCGCGGGCAAAGCCGCGACCAAAAATACCCGCCCGAAGGCCGGGGCGCCAAGTTCGTCCAGCGGAAAAAGGCCACAAAAACGGGTGGGCTATAGCCTTGGGGGGTGGGGCTGGCCAACTTCGTCCGCCGGACTTGGAATGCCGCGAGACTTTACGAGAGGCCTTCGTGTGCCAAAAATTGGCCGCGGGCAAAGCCGCGCACAAAAATAACCGCCCGAAGGCCGGGGCGCCAAGTTCGTCCAGCGGAAAAAGGCCACAAAAACGGGTGGTCTATAGCCTTGGGGGTTGGGGCTGGCCAACTTCGTCCGCGCGGACACGGAATGCCGTGAGACTTTGCGAGGGGCCTCCGTGTGCCAAAAATAGGCCGCGCGCAAAGCCGCGCCCAAGAATAACCGCCCCAAGGCCGAGGCGCCGAGTTCGTCCAGTGGAAAAAGGCCACAAAAACGGGTGGGCTATAGCCTTAGGGGGTGGGGCTGGCCAACTTCGTCCGCCGGACTCGGAATGCCGCGAGACTTTGCGAGGGGCCTCCGTGTGCCAAAAATAGGCCGCGGGCAAAGCCGCGCCCAAAAATAACCGCCTGAAGGCCGGGGCGCCAAGTTCGTCCAGCGGAAAAAGGCCACAAAAATGGGTGGGCTATAGCCTTGGGGGGTGGGGCTGGCCAACTTCGTCCGCCGGACTTGGAATGCCGCGAGACTTTACGAGAGGCCTTCGTGTGCCAAAAATTGGCCGCGGGCAAAGCCGCGCACAAAAATAACCGTCCGAAGGCCGGGGCGCCAAGTTCGTCCAGCGGAAAAAGGTCACAAAAACGGGTGGTCTATAGCCTTGGGGGGTGGGGCTGGCCAACTTCGTCCGCCGGACTCGGAATGCCGCGAGACTTTGCGAGAGGCCTCTATGTGCCAAAAATAGGCCGCGGGCAAAGCCGCGACCAAAAATACCCGCCCGAAGGCCGGGGCGCCAAGTTCGTCCAGCGGAAAAAGGCCACAAAAACGGGTGGGCTATAGCCTTGGGGGGTGGGGCTGGCCAACTTCGTCCGCCGGACTTGGAATGCCGCGAGACTTTACGAGAGGCCTTCGTGTGCCAAAAATTGGCCGCGGGCAAAGCCGCGCACAAAAATAACCGTCCGAAGGCCGGGGCGCCAAGTTCGTCCAGCGGAAAAAGGCCACAAAAACGGGTGGTCTATAGCCTTGGGGGGTGGGGCTGGCCAACTTCGTCCGCGCGGACACGGAATGCCGTGAGACTTTGCGAGGGGCCTCCGTGTGCCAAAAATAGGCCGCGCGCAAAGCCGCGCCCAAGAATAACCGCCCCAAGGCCGAGGCGCCGAGTTCGTCCAGTGGAAAAAGGCCACAAAAACGGGTGGGCTATAGCCTTAGGGGGTGGGGCTGGCCAACTTCGTCCGCCGGACTCGGAATGCCGCGAGACTTTGCGAGGGGCCTCCGTGTGCCAAAAATAGGCCGCGGACAAAGCCGCGCCCAAAAATAACCGCCTGAAGGCCGGGGCGCCAAGTTCGTCCAGCGGAAAAAGGCCACAAAAATGGGTGGGCTATAGCCTTGGGGGGTGGGGCTGGCCAACTTCGTCCGCCGGACTTGGAATGCCGCGAGACTTTACGAGAGGCCTTCGTGTGCCAAAAATTGGCCGCGGGCAAAGCCGCGCACAAAAATAACCGTCCGAAGGCCGGGGCGCCAAGTTCGTCCAGCGGAAAAAGGCCACAAAAACGGGTGGTCTATAGCCTTGGGGGGTGGGGCTGGCCAACTTCGTCCGCGCGGACACGGAATGCCGTGAGACTTTGCGAGGGGCCTCCGTGTGCCAAAAATAGGCCGCGCGCAAAGCCGCGCCCAAGAATAACCGCCCCAAGGCCGAGGCGCCGAGTTCGTCCAGTGGAAAAAGGCCACAAAAACGGGTGGGCTATAGCCTTAGGGGGTGGGGCTGGCCAACTTCGTCCGCCGGACTCGGAATGCCGCGAGACTTTGCGAGGGGCCTCCGTGTGCCAAAAATAGGCCGCGGGCAAAGCCGCGCCCAAAAATAACCGCCTGAAGGCCGGGGCGCCAAGTTCGTCCAGCGGAAAAAGGCCACAAAAATGGGTGGGCTATAGCCTTGGGGGGTGGGGCTGGCCAACTTCGTCCGCCGGACTCGGAATGCCGCAAGATTTTGCGAGTGGCCTCCGTGTGCCAAAAATAAGGCGCGGGCAAATCCGCGCCAAAAAATAACACCCCGAAGGCCGGGGCGCCAAGTTCGTCCAGCGGAAAAAGGCCACAAAAACGGGTGGGCTATAGCCTTGGGGGGTGGGGCTGGCCAACTTCGTCCGCCGGACTCGGAATGCCGCGAGACTTTGCGAGAGGCCTCTATGTGCCAAAAATAGGCCACGGGCAAAGCCGCGACCAAAAATACCCGCCCGAAGGCCGGGGCGCCAAGTTCGTCCAGCGGAAAAAGGCCACAAAAACGGGTGGGCTATAGCGTTGGAGGGTGGGGCTGGCCTACTTCGTCCGCCGGACTCTGAATGCCGCGAGAGTTTGCGAGGGGCCTCCGTGTGCCAAAAATAGGCCGCGGGCAAAGCCGCGCCCAAAAATAACTGCCCGAAGGCCGGGGCGCCAAGTTCGTCCAGCGGAAAAAGGCCACAAAAACGGGTGGTCTATAGCCTTGGGGGGTGGGGCTGGCCAACTTCGTCCGCGCGGACACGGAATGCCGTGAGACTTTGCGAGGGGCCTCCGTGTGCCAAAAATAGGCCGCGCGCAAAGCCGCGCCCAAGAATAACCGCCCCAAGGCCGAGGCGCCGAGTTCGTCCAGTGGAAAAAGGCCACAAAAACGGGTGGGCTATAGCCATAGGGGGTGGGGCTGGCCAACTTCGTCCGCCGGACTCGGAATGCCGCGAGACTTTGCGAGGGGCCTCCGTGTGCCAAAAATAGGCCGCGGGCAAAGCCGCACCCAAAAATAACCGCCTGAAGGCCGGGGCGCCAAGTTCGTCCAGCGGAAAAAGGCCACAAAAATGGGTGGGCTATAGCCTTCGGGGGTGGGGCTGGCCAACTTCGTCCGCCGGACTCGGAATGCCGCAAGATTTTGCGAGTGGCCTCCGTGTGCCAAAAATAAGGCGCGGGCAAATCCGCGCCAAAAAATAACACCCCGAAGGCCGGGGCGCCAAGTTCGTCCAGCGGAAAAAGGCCACAAAAACGGGTGGGCTATAGCCTTGGGGGGTGGGGCTGGCCAACTTCGATCGCCGGGCTCGGAATGCCGCGAGACTTTGCGAGGGGCCTCCGTGTGCCAAAGATAGGCCGCGGGCAAAGCCGCGCCCAAAAATAACCGCCTGAAGGCCAGGGCGCCAAGTTCGTCCAGCGGAAAAAGGCCACAAAAATGGGTGGGCTATAGCCTTGGGGGGTGGGGCTGGCCAACTTCGTCCGCCGGACTCGGAATGCCACGAGACTTTGCGAGGGGTCTCCGTGTGCCAAAAATAGGCCGCAGGCAGAGCCGCGCCCAAAAATAACCGCCGGAAGGACGGGGCGCCAAGTTCGTCCAGCGGAAAAAGGCCACAAAAACGGGTGGGCTATAGCCATGGGGGGTGGCGCTGGCCAAATTCGTCCGCCGGACTCGGAATGCCGCGAGACTTTGCGAGGGGCCTCCGTGTGCCAAAATTAGGCCGCGGACAAAGCCGCGCCCAAAAATAACCGTCCGAAGGCCGGGGCGCCAAGTTCGTCCAGCGGAAAAAGGCCACAAAAATGGGTGGGCTATAGCCTTGGGGGGTGGGGCTGGCCAACTTCGTCCGCCGGACTCGGAATGCCGCGAGACTTTGCGAGGGGCCTCCGTGTGCCAAAAAAAAGGCCGCGGGCAAAGCCGCGCCCAAAAATAACCGCCCGAAGGCCGGGGCGCCAAGTTCGTCCAGCGGAAAAAGGCCACAAAAATGGGTGGGCTATAGCCTTCGGGGGTGGGGCTGGCCAACTTCGTCCGCCGGACTCGGAATGCCGCAAGATTTTGCGAGTGGCCTCCGTGTGCCAAAAATAAGGCGCGGGCAAATCCGCGCCAAAAAATAACACCCCGAAGGCCGGGGCGCCAAGTTCGTCCAGCGGAAAAAGGCCACAAAAACGGGTGGGCTATAGCCTTGGGGGGTGGGGCTGGCCAACTTCGATCGCCGGACTCGGAATGCCGCGAGACTTTGCGAGGGGCCTCCGTGTGCCAAAAATAGGCCGTGGGCAAAGCAGCGCCCAAAAATAACCACCCGAAGGCTGGGCCGCCAAGTTCATCCAGCGGAAAAAGACCACAAAAACGGGTGGGCTATAGCCTTGGGGGGTGGGGCAGGCCAACTTCGTTCGCCGGACTCGGAATGCCGCGA
This sequence comes from Citrus x changshan-huyou, assembly GCA_039657385.1. Taxonomy (NCBI): domain Eukaryota; kingdom Viridiplantae; phylum Streptophyta; class Magnoliopsida; order Sapindales; family Rutaceae; genus Citrus; species Citrus x changshan-huyou. The sequence goes on from JBCGBO010000018.1 coordinate 184,778, forward strand.
GACTTTGCGAGGGGTCTCCGTGTGCCAAAAATAGGCCGCGGGCAAAGCCGCGCCCAAAAATAACCGTCCGAAGGCCGGGGCGCCAAGTTCGTCCAGCGGAAAAAGGCCACAAAAACGGGTGGGCTATAGCCTTGGGGGGTGGGGCTGGCCCACTTCGTCCGCCGGACTCGGAATGCCGCAAGACTTTACGAGGGGCCTCCGTGTGCCAAAAATTGACCGCGCGCAATGCCGCGCCCAAAAATTACCGCCCGAAGGCCGGGGCGCCAAGTTCGTCCAGCGGAAAAAGGCCACAAAAACGGGTGGGCTATAGCCTTGGCGGGTGGGGCTGGCCAACTTCGTCCGCCGGACTTGGAATGCCGTGAGACTTTGCGAGGGGCCTCCGTGTACCAAAAATAGGCCGCGCGTGAAGCCGCGCCCTAAAATAACAGCCCGAAGGCCGGGGCGCCAAGTTCGACCAGCGGAAAAAGGCCACGAAAACGGGTGGGCTATAGCCTTGGGGGGTAGGGCTGGCCAACTTCGTCCGCCGGACTCGGAATGCCGTGAGACTTTGCGAGGGGCCTCCGTGTGCCAAAAATAGGCCGCGGGCAAAGCCGCGCCCAAAAATAACCGTCCGAAGGCCGGGGCGCCAAGTTCGTCCAGCGGAAAAAGGCCACAAAAACGGGTGGGCTATAGCCTTGTGGGGTGGGGCTGGCCCACTTCGTCCGCCGGACTCGGAATGCCGCGAGACTTTACGAGGGGCCTCCGTGTGCCAAAAATTGACCGCGCGCAATGCCGCGCCTAAATATAACCGCCCGAAGGCCGGGGCGCCAAGTTCGTCCAGCGGAAAAAGGCCACAAAAACGGGTGGGCTATAGCCTTGGGGGGTGGGGCTGGCCAACTTCGTCCGCCGGACTTGGAATGCCGCGAGACTTTACGAGAGGCCTCCGTGTGCCAAAAATAGGCCGCGGGCAAAGCCGCGCCCAAAAATAACCGTCCGAAGGCCGGGGCGCCAAGTTCGTCCAGCGGAAAAAGGCCACAAAAACGGGTGGGCTATTGCGTTGGAGGGTGGGGCTGGCCTACTTCGTCCGCCGGACTCTGAATGCCGCGAGACTTTGCGAGGGGCCTCCGTGTGCCAAAAATAGTCCGCGGGCAAAGCCGCGCCCAAAAATAACCGCCCGAAGGCCGGGGCGCCAAGTTCGTCCAGCGGAAAAAGGCCACAAAAACGGGTGGTCTATAGCCTTGGGGGGTGGGGCTGGCCAACTTCGTCCGCGCGGACTCGGAATGCCGTGAGACTTTGCGAGGGGCCTCCGTGTGCCAAAAATAGGCCGCGCGCAAAGCCGCGCCCAAGAATAACCGCCCCAAGGCCGAGGCGCCGAGTTCGTCCAGTGGAAAAAGGCCACAAAAACGGGTGGGCTATAGCCTTAGGGGGTGGGGCTGGCCAACTTCGTCCGCCGGACTCGGAATGCCGCGAGACTTTGCGAGGGGCCTCCGTGTGCCAAAAATAAGGCGCGGGCAAATCCGCGCCAAAAAATAACACCCCGAAGGCCGGGGCGCCAAGTTCGTCCAGCGGAAAAAGGCCACAAAAACGGGTGGGCTATAGCCTTGGGGGGTGGGGCTGGCCAACTTCGTCCGCCGGACTCGGAATGCCGCGAGACTTTGCGAGAGGCCTCTGTGTGCCAAAAACAGGCCGCGGGCAAAGCCGCGACCAAAAATACCCGCCCGAAGGCCGGGGCGCCAAGTTCGCCCAGCGGAAAAAGGCCACAAAAACGGGTGGGCTATAGCGTTGGAGGGTGGGGCTGGCCTACTTCGTCCGCCGGACTCTGAATGCCGCGAGACTTTGCGAGGGGCCTCCGTGTGCCAAAAACAGGCCGCGGGCAAAGCCGCGCCCAAAAATAACCGCCCGAAGGCCGGGGCGCCAAGTTCGTCCAGCGGAAAAAGGCCACAAAAACGGGTGGTCTATAGCCTTGGTGGGTGGGGCTGGCCAACTTCGTCCGCGCGGACTCGGAATGCCGTGAGACTTTGCGAGGGCCCTCCGTGTGCCAAAAATAGGCCGCGCGCAAAGCCGCGCCCAAGAATAACCGCCCCAAGGCCGAGGCGCCTAGTTCGTCCAGTGGAAAAAGGCCACAAAAACGGGTGGGCTATAGCCTTAGGGGGTGGGGCTGGCCAACTTCGTCCGCCGGACTCGGAAAGCCGCGAGACTTTGCGAGGGGCCTCCGTGTGCTAAAAATAGGCCGCGGGCAAAGCCGCGCCCAAAAATAACCGCCTGAAGGCCGGGGCGCCAAGTTCGTCCAGCGGAAAAAGGCCACAAAAATGGGTGGGCTATAGCCTTGGGGGGTGGGGCTGGCCAACTTCGTCCGCCGGACTCGGAATGCCGCGAGACTTTGCGAGGGGTCTCCGTGTGCCAAAAATAGGCCGCAGGCAGAGCCGCGCCCAAAAATAACCGCCTGAAGGACGGGGCGCCAAGTTCGTCCAGCGGAAAAAGGCCACAAAAACGGGTGGGCTATAGCCATGGGGGGTGGCGCTGGCCAAATTCGTCCGCCGGACTCGGAATGCCGCGAGACTTTGCGAGGGGCCTCCGTGTGCCAAAATTAGGCCGCGGACAAAGCCGTGCCCAAAAATAACCGTCCGAAGGCCGGGGCGCCAAGTTCGTCCAGCGGAAAAAGGCCACAAAAATGGGTGGGCTATAGCCTTGGGGGGTGGGGCTGGCCAACTTCGTCCGCCGGACTCGTAATGCCGCGAGACTTTGCGAGGGGCCTCCGTGTGCCAAAAAAAAGGCCGCGGGCAAAGCCGCGCCCAAAAATAACCGCCCGAAGGCCGGGGCGCCAAGTTCGTCCAGCGGAAAAAGGCCACAAAAACGGGCGGGCTATAGACTTGGGGGGTGGGGCTGGCCAACTTCGTCCGCCGGACCCGGAATGCCGCGAGACTTTGCGAGGGGCCTCCGTGTGCCAAAAATAGGCCGTGGGCAAAGCCGCGCCCAAAAATAACCACCCGAAGGCTGGGCCGCCAAGTTCATCCAGCGGAAAAAGACCACAAAAACGGGTGGGCTATAGCCTTGGGGGGTGGGGCAGGCCAACTTCGTTCGCCGGACTCGGAATGCCGCGAGACTTTGCGAGGGGTCTCCGTGTGCCAAAAATAGGCCGCGGGCAAAGCCGCGCCCAAAAATAACCGTCCGAAGGCCGGGGCGCCAAGTTCGTCCAGCGGAAAAAGGCCACAAAAACGGGTGGGCTATAGCCTTGGGGGGTGGGACTGGCCCACTTCGTCCGCCGGACTCGGAATGCCGCGAGACTTTACGAGGGGCCTCCGTGTGCCAAAAATTGACCGCGCGCAATGCCGCGCCCAAAAATTACCGCCCGAAGGCCGGGGCGCCAAGTTCGTCCAGCGGAAAAAGGCCACAAAAACGGGTGGGCTATAGCCTTGGGGGGTGGGGCTGGCCAACTTCGTCCGCCGGACTTGGAATGCCGCGAGACTTTACGAGAGGCCTCCGTGTGCCAAACATTGGCCGCGGGCAAAGCCGCGCACAAAAATAACTGTCCGAAGGCCGGGGCGCCAAGTTCGTCCAGCGGAAAAAGGCCACAAAAACGGGTGGGCTATAGCCTTGGGGGGTGGGGTGGCCAACTTCGTCCGCCGGACTCGGAATGCCGCGAGACTTTGCGAGGGGCCTCCGTGTACCAAAAATAGGCCGCGCGTGAAGCCGCGCCCTAAAATAACTGCCCGAAGGCCGGGGCGCCAAGTTCGACCAGCGGAAAAAGGCCACGAAAACGGGTGGGCTATAGCCTTGGGGGGTAGGGCTGGCCAACTTCGTCCGCCGGACTCGGAATGCCGTGAGACTTTGCGAGGGGCCTCCGTGTGCCAAAAATAGGCCGCGGGCAAAGCCGCGCCCAAAAATAACCGTCCGAAGGCCGGGGCGCCAAGTTCATCCAGCGGAAAAAGGCCACAAAAACGGGTGGGCTATAGCCTTGTGGGGTGGGGCTGGCCCACTTCGTCCGCCGGACTCGGAATGCCGCGAGACTTTACGAGGGGCCTCCGTGTGCCAAAAATTGACCGCGCGCAATGCCGCGCCTAAAAATAACCGCCCGAAGGCCGGGGCGCCAAGTTCGTCCAGCGGAAAAAGGCCACAAAAACGGGTGGGCTATAGCCTGGGGGGGTGGGGCTGGCCAACTTCGTCCGCCGGACTTGGAATGCCGCGAGACTTTACGAGAGGCCTCCGTGTGCCAAAAATAGGCCACGGGCAAAGCCGCGCCCAAAAATAACCGTCCGAAGGCCGGGGCGCCAAGTTCGTCCAGCGGAAAAAGGCCACAAAAACGGGTGGGCTATAGCCTTGGGGGGTGGGGTGGCCAACTTCGTCCGCCGGACTCGGAATGCCGCGAGACTTTGCGAGGGGCCTCCGTGTACCAAAAATAGGCCGCGCGTGAAGCCGCGCCCTAAAATAACAGCCCGAAAGTCGGGGCGCCAAGTTCGTCCAGCGGAAAAAGGCCACGAAAACGGGTGGGCTATAGCCTTGGGGGGTGGGGCTGGCCCACTTCGTCCGCCGGACTCGGAATGCCGCGAGACTTTACGAGAGGCCTCCGTGTGCGAAAAATTGGCCGCGGGCAAAGCCGCGCCCAAAAATAACCGTCCGAAGGCCGGGGCGCCAAGTTCGTCCAGCGGAAAAAGGCCACAAAAACGGGTGGGCTATAGCCTTGGGGGGTGGGGCTGGCCCACTTCGTCCGCCGGACTCGGAATGCCGCGAGACTTTACGAGGGGCCTCCGTGTGCCAAAAATTGACCGCGCGCAATGCCGCGCCCAAAAATTACCGCCCGAAGGCCGGGGCGCAAAGTTCGTCCAGCGGAAAAAGGCCACAAAAACGGGTGGGCTATAGCCTTGGGGGGTGGGGCAGGCCAACTTCGTCCGCCGGACTTGGAATGCCGCGAGACTTTACGAGAGGCCTCCGTGTGCCAAAAATTGGCCGCGGGCAAAGCCGCGCACAAAAATAACCGTCCGAAGGCCGGGGCGCCAAGTTCGTCCAGCGGAAAAAGGCCACAAAAACGGGTGGGCTATAGCCTTGGGGGGTGGGGTGGCCAACTTCGTCCGCCGGACTCGGAATGCCGCGAGACTTTGCGAGGGGCCTCCGTGTACCAAAAATAGGCCGCGCGTGAAGCCGCGCCCTAAAATAACAGCCCGAAGGCCGGGGCGCCAAGTTCGACCAGCGGAAAAAGGCCACGAAAATGGGTGGGCTATAGCCTTGGGGGGTAGGGCTGGCCAACTTCGTCCGCCGGACTCGGAATGCCGTGAGACTTTGCGAGGGGCCTCCGTGTGCCAAAAATAGGCCGCGGGCAAAGCCGCTCCCAAAAATAACCGTCCGAAGGCCGGGGCGCCAAGTTCGTCCAGCGGAAAAAGGCCACAAAAACGGGTGGGCTATAGCCTTGTGGGGTGGGGCTGGCCCAATTCGTCCGCCGGACTCGGAATGCCGCGAGACTTTACGAGGGGCCTCCGTGTGCCAAAAATTGACCGCGCGCAATGCCGCGCCTAAAAATAACCGCCCGAAGGCCGGGGCGCCAAGTTCGTCCAGCGGAAAAAGGCCACAAAAACGGGTGGGCTATAGCCTGGGGGGGTGGGGCTGGCCAACTTCGTCCGCCGGACTTGGAATGCCGCGAGACTTTACGAGAGGCCTCCGTGTGCCAAAAATAGGCCGCGGGCAAACCCGCGCCCAAAAATAACCGTCCGAAGGCCGGGGCACCAAGTTCGTCCAGCGGAAAAAGGCCACAAAAACGGGTGGGCTATAGCCTTGGGGGGTGGGGTGGCCAACTTCGTCCGCCGGACTCGGAATGCCGCGAGACTTTGCGAGGGGCCTCCGTGTACCAAAAATAGGCCGCGCGTGAAGCCGCGCCCTAAAATAACAGCCCGAAAGCCGGGGCGCCAAGTTCGTCCAGCGGAAAAAGGCCACGAAAACGGGTGGGCTATAGCCTTGGGGGGTGGGGCTGGCCCACTTCGTCCGCCGGACTTAGAATGCCGCGAGACTTTACGAGAGGCCTCCGTGTGCCAAAAATTGGCCGCGGGCAAAGCCGCGCCCAAAAATAACCGTCCGAAGGCCGGGGCGCCAAGTTCGTCCAGCGGAAAAAGGCCACAAAAACGGGTGGGCTATAGCCTTGGGGGGTGGGGTGGCCAACTTCGTCCGCCGGACTCGGAATGCCGCGAGACTTTGCGAGGGGCCTCCGTGTACCAAAAATAGGCCGCGCGTGAAGCCGCGCCCTAAAATAACAGCCCGAAGGCCGGGGCGCCAAGTTCGACCAGCGGAAAAAGGCCACGAAAACGGGTGGGCTATAGCCTTGGGGGGTGGGGCTGGCAGACTTCGTCCGCCGGACTCGGAATGCCGCGAGACTTTGCGAGGGGCCTCCGTGTACCAAAAATAGGCCGCGCGTGAAGCCGCGCCCTAAAATAACAGCCCGAAGGCCGGGGCGCCAAGTTCGCCCAGCGGAAAAAGGCCACAAAAACGGGTGGACTATAGCCTTGGGGGGTGGGGCTGGCCAACTTCGTCCGCCGGACTCGGAATGCCGTGTGACATTGCGAGGGGCCTCCATGTGCCAAAAATAGGCTGCGGGCAAAGCCGCACCCAAAAATAACCACCCGAAGGCCGGGGCGCTAAGTTCGTCCAGCGGAAAAAGGCCACAAAAACGGGTGGGCTATAGCCTTGGGGGGTGGGGCAGGCCAACTTCGTCCGCCGGACTCGGAATGCCGCGAGACTTTGCGAGGGACCTCCGTGTACCAAAAATTGACCGCGCGCAATGCCGCGCCCAAAAATAACCGCCCGAAGGCCGGGGCGCCAAGTTCGTCCAGCGGAAAAAGGCCACAAAAACGGGTGGGCTATAGCCTTGGGGGGTGGGGCTGGCCAACTTCGTCCGCCGGACTCGGAATGCCGTGAGACTTTGCGAGGGGCATCCGTGTGCCAAAAATTGGCCGCGCGCGAAGCCCCGCCCAAAAATAACTGCCCGAAGGCCGGGGCGCCAAGTTCGTCCAGCGGAAAAAGGCCACAAAAACGGGTGGGCTATAGCCTTGGGGGGTGGGGCTGGCCAACTTCGTCCGCCGGACTCGGAATGCCGTGTGACATTGCGAGGGGCCTCCATGTGCCAAAAATAGGCTGCGGGCAAAGCCGCACCCAAAAATAACCACCCGAAGGCCGGGGCGCTAAGTTCGTCCAGCGGAAAAAGGCCACAAAAACGGGTGGGCTATAGCCTTGGGGGGTGGGGCAGGCCAACTTCGTCCGCCGGACTCGGAATGCCGCGAGACTTTGCAAGGGACCTCCGTGTACCAAAAATAGGCCGCGGGCAAAGCCGCGCCCCAAAATAACCTCCCGAAGGCCGGGGCGCCAAGTTCGTCCAGCGGAAAAAGGCCACAAAAACGGGTGGGCTATAGCGTTGGGGGGTGGGGCTGGCCTACTTCCTCCGCCGGACTCTGAATGCCGCGAGCCTTTGCGAGGGGCCTCCGTGTGCCAAAAATAGGCCGCGGGCAAAGCCGCGCCCAAAAATAACCGCCCGATGGTCGGGGCGCCAAGTTCATCCACCGGAAAAAGGCCACAAAAACGGGTGGGCTATAGCCTTGAGGGGTGGGGCTGGCCAACTTCGTCCGCGCGGAATCGGAATGCCGCGAGACTTTGAGAGGGTCCTGCGTGTGCCAAAAATAGGCCGCGGGCAAAGCCGCGCCCAAAAATAACCGTCCGAAGGCCGGGGCGCCAAGTTCGGCCAGCGGAAAAAGGCCACAAAAACGGGTGGGCTATAGCGTTGGGGGGCGGGGCTGGCCGACTTCGTCCGCTGGACTCTGAATGCCGCGAGACTTTGCGAGGGGCCTCTGTGTGCTAAAAATAGGTCGCGGGCAAAGCCGCGCCCAAAAATAACCGCCCGAAGGCCGGGGCGCCAAGTTCGTCCAGCGGAAAAAGGCCACAAAAACGTGTGGGCTATAGCCTTGGGGGGTGGGGCTGGCCAACTTCGTCCGCGCGGACTCAGAATGCCACGAGACTTTGCGAGGGGCCTCCGTGTGCCAAAAATAGGCCGCGGGCAAAGCCGCGCCCAAGAATAAGCGCCCCAAGGCCGGGGCGCCAAGTTCGTCCAGTGGAAAAAGGCCACAAAAACGGGTGGGCTATAGACTTGGGGGGTGGGGCTGGCCAACTTCGTCCGCCGGACCCGGAATGCCGCGAGACTTTGCGAGGGGCCTCCGTGTGCCAAAAATAGGCCGCGGGCAAATCCGCGCCCAAAAATAACCGTCCGAAGGCCGGGGCGCCAAGTTCATCCAGCGGAAAAAGGCCACAAAAATGGGTGGGCTATAGCCTTGGGGGGTGGGGCTGGCCAACTTCGTCCGCCGGACTCGGAATGCCGCGAGACTTTGCGAGGGGCCTCCGTGTGCCAAAAATAGGCTGCGGGCAAATCCGCGCCCAAAAATAACGGCCCGAAGGCCGGGGCGCCAAGTTCATCCAGCGGAAAAAGGCCACAAAAACGGGTGGGCTATAGACTTGGAGGGTGGGGCTGGCCAACTTCGTCCGCCGGACCTGGAATGCCGCGAGACTTTGCGAGGGGCCTCCGTGTGCCAAAAATAGGCCGTGGGCAAAGCCGCGCCCAAAAATAACCACCCGAAGGCTGGGCCGCCAAGTTCGTCCAGCGGAAAAAGACCACAAAAATGGGTGGGCTATAGCCTTGGGGGGTGGGGCTGGCCAACTTCGTTCGCCGGACTCGGAATGCCGCGAGACTTTGCGAGGGGCCTCCGTGTGCCAAAAATAGGCCGCGGGCAAAGCCGCGCCCAAAAATAACTGTCCGAAGGCCGGGGCACCAAGTTCGTCCAGCGGAAAAAGGCCACAAAAACGGTTGGGCTATAGCCTTGGGGGGTGGGGCTGGCCAACTTCGTCCGCCAGACTCGGAATGCCGCGAGACTTTACGAAAGGCCTCTGTTCGCCAAAAATAGGCCGCGGGCAAAGCCGCGCCCAAAAATAACCGCCCGAAGGCCGGGGCGCCAAGTTCGTCCCCCGGAAAAAGGCCACAAAAATGGGTGGGCTATAGCCTTGAGGGGTGGGGCTGGCCAACTTCGTCCGCGCGGAATCGGAATGCCGCGAGACTTTGAGAGGGTCCTCCGTGTGCCAAAAATAGGCCGCGGGCAAAGCCGCGCCCAAGAATAACCGCCCCAAGTCCGGGGCGCCAAGTTCGTCCAGCAGAAAAAGGCCACAAAAACGGGTGGGTTATAGCCTTAGGGGGTGGGGCTGGCCAAGTTCGTCCGCCGGACTCGGAATGCCGCGAGACTTTGCGAGAGGCCTCTGCGTGCCCAAAATAGGCCGCGGGCAAAGCCGCGCCCAAAAATAACCGTCCGAAGGCCGGGGCGCCAAGTTCGGCCAGCGGAAAAAGGCCACAAAAACGGGTGGGCTATAGCGTTGGGGGGCGGGGCTGGCCTACTTCGTCCGCCGGACTCTGAATGCCGCGAGACTTTGCGAGGGGCCTCCGTGTGCCAAAAATAGGCCGCGGGCAAAGCCGCGCCCAAAAATAACAGCCCGAAGGCCGGGACGCCAAGTTCGTCCAGCGGAAAAAGGCCACAAAAACGGGTGGGCTATAGCCTTGGGGGGTGGGGCTGGCCAACTTCGTCCGCGCGGACTCGGAATGCCGCGAGACTTTGCGAGGGGCCTCCGTGTGCCAAAAATAGGCCGTGGGCAAAGCCGCGCCCAAGAATAAGCGCCCCAAGGCTGGGGCGTCAAGTTCGTCCAATGGAAAAAGGCAACAAAAACAGGTGGGCTATAGACTTGGGGGGTGGGGCTGGCCAACTTCGTCCGCCGGACCCGGAATGCCGCGAGACTTTGCGAGGGGCCTCCGTGTGCCAAAAATAGGCCGTGGGCAAAGCCGCGCCCAAAAATAACCGTCCGAAGGCCGGGGCGCCAAGTTCGTCCAGCGGAAAAAGGCCACAAAAATGGGTGGGCTATAGCCTTGGGGGGTGGGGCTGGCCAACTTCGTCCGCCGGACTCGGAATGCCGCGAGACTTTGCGAGGGGCCTCCGTGTGCCAAAAATAGGACGCGGACAAATCCGCGCCCAAAAATAACGGACCGAAGGCCGGAGCGCCAAGTTCATCCAGCGGAAAAAGGCCACAAAAACGGGTGGGCTATAGACTTGGGGGGTGGGGCTGGCCAACTTCGTTCGCCGGACCCGGAATGCCGCGAGACTTTGCGAGGGGCATCCGTGTGCCAAAAATAGGCCGCAGGCAAAGCCACGCCCAAAAATAACCGTCCGAAGGCTGGGGCGCCAAGTTCGTCCAGCGGAAAAAGGCCACAAAAACGGGTGGGCTATAGCCTTGGGGGGTGGGGTGGCCAACTTCGTCCGCCGGACTCGGAATGCCGCGAGACTTTGCGAGGGGCCTCCGTGTACCAAAAATAGGCCGCGCGTGAAGCCGCGCCCTAAAATAACAGCCCGAAGGCCGGGGCGCCAAGTTCGTCCAGCGGAAAAAGGCCATGAAAACGGGTGGGCTATAGCCTTGGGGGGTGGGGCTGGCCAACTTCGTCCGCCGGACTCGGAATGCCGCGAGACTTTGCGAGGGGCCTCCGTGTACCAAAAATAGGCCGCGCATGAAGCCGCGCCCTAAAATAACAGCCCAAAGGCCGGGGCGCCAAGTTCGTCCAGCGGAAAAAGGCCATGAAAACGGGTGGGCTATAGCCTTGGGGGGTGGGGCTGGCCAACTTCGTCCGCCGGACTCGGAATGCCGTGAGACTTTGCGAGGGGCATCCGTGTGCCAAAAATTGGCCGCGCGCAAAGCCCCGCCCAAAAATAACCGCCCGAAGGCCGGGGCGCCAAGTTCGTCCAGCGGAAAAAGGCCACAAAAACGGGAGGGCTATAGCGTTGGGGGGTGGGGCTGGCCTACTTCCTCCGCCGGACTCTGAATGCCGCGAGCCTTTCCGAGGGGCCTCCGTGTGCCAAAAATAGGCCGCGGGCAAAGCCGCGCCCAAAAATAACCGCCCGATGGTCGGGGCGCCAAGTTCATCCACCGGAAAAAGGCCACAAAAACGGGTGGGCTATAGCCTTGAGGGGTGGGGCTGGCCAACTTCGTCCGCGCGGAATCGGAATGCCGCGAGACTTTGAGAGGGTCCTGCGTGTGCCAAAAATAGGCCGCGGGCAAAGCCGCGCCCAAAAATAACCGTCCGAAGGCCGGGGCGCCAAGTTCGGCCAGCGGAAAAAGGCCACAAAAACGGGTGGGCTATAGCGTTGGGGGGCGGGGCTGGCCTACTTCGTCCGCCGGACTCTGAATGCCGCGAGATTTTGCGAGGGGCCTCCGTGTGCCAAAAATAGGCCGCGGGCAAAGCCGCGCCCAAAAATAACCGCCCGAAGGCCGGGGCGCCAAGTTCGTCCCCCGGAAAAATGCCACAAAAACGGGTGGGCTATAGCCTTGAGGGGTGGGGCTGGCCAACTTCGTCCGCGCGGAATCGGAATGCCGCGAGACTTTGCGAGGGGCATCCGTGTGCCAAAAATAGGCCGCGGGCAAAGCCACGCCCAAAAATAACCGTCCGAAGGCTGGGGCGCCAAGTTCGTCCAGCGGAAAAAGGCCACAAAAACGGGTGGGCTATAGCCTTGGGGGGTGGGGTGGCCAACTTCGTCCGCCGGACTCGGAATGCCGCGAGACTTTGCGAGGGGCCTCCGTGTACCAAAAATAGGCCGCGCGTGAAGCCGCGCCCTAAAATAACAGCCCGAAGGCCGGGGCGCCAAGTTCGTCCAGCGGAAAAAGGCCATGAAAACGGGTGGGCTATAGCCTTGGGGGGTGGGGCTGGCCAACTTCGTCCGCCGGACTCGGAATGCCGCGAGACTTTGCGAGGGGCCTCCGTGTACCAAAAATAGGCCGCGCATGAAGCCGCGCCCTAAAATAACAGCCCGAAGGCCGGGGCGCCAAGTTCGTCCAGCGGAAAAAGGCCATGAAAACGGGTGGGCTATAGCCTTGGGGGGTGGGGCTGGCCAACTTCGTCCGCCGGACTCGGAATGCCGTGAGACTTTGCGAGGGGCATCCGTGTGCCAAAAATTGGCAGCGCGCAAAGCCCCGCCCAAAAATAACCGCCCGAAGGCCGGGGCGCCAAGTTCGTCCAGCGGAAAAAGGCCACAAAAACGGGTGGGCTATAGCGTTGGGGGGTGGGGCTGGCCTACTTCCTCCGCCGGACTCTGAATGCCGCGAGCCTTTGCGAGGGGCCTCCGTGTGCCAAAAATAGGCCGCGGGCAAAGCCGCGCCCAAAAATAACCGCCCGATGGTCGGGGCGCCAAGTTCATCCACCGGAAAAAGGCCACAAAAACGGGTGGGCTATAGCCTTGAGGGGTGGGGCTGGCCAACTTCGTCCGCGCGGAATCGGAATGCCGCGAGACTTTGAGAGGGTCCTGCGTGTGCCAAAAATAGGCCGCGGGCAAAGCCGCGCCCAAAAATAACCGTCCGAAGGCCGGGGCGCCAAGTTCGGCCAGCGGAAAAAGGCCACAAAAACGGGTGGGCTATAGCGTTGGGGGGCGGGGCTGGCCTACTTCGTCCGCCGGACTCTGAATGCCGCGAGATTTTGCGAGGGGCCTCCGTGTGCCAGAAATAGGCCGCGGGCAAAGCCGCGCCCAAAAATAACCGCCCGAAGGCCGGGGCGCCAAGTTCGTCCCCCGGAAAAAGGCCACAAAAACGGGTGGGCTATAGCCTTGAGGGGTGGGGCTGGCCAACTTCGTCCGCGCGGAATCGGAATGCCGCGAGACTTTGAGAGGGTCCTCCGTGTGCCAAAAATAGGCCGCGGGCAAAGCCGCGCCCAAGAATAACCGACCCAAGGCCGGGGCGCCAAGTTCGTCCAGCAGAAAAAGGCCACAAAAACGGGTGGGCTATAGCCTTAGGGGGTGGGGCTGGCCAAGTTCGTCCGCCGGACTCGGAATGCCGCGAGACTTTGCGCGAGGCCTCTGCGTGCCAAAAATAGGCCGCGGGCAAAGCCGCGCCCAAAAATAACTGCCCGAAGGCCGGGGCGCCAAGTTCGTCCAGCGGAAAAAGGCCACAAAAACAGTGGGCTATAGCGTTGGGGGGTGGGGCTGGCCTACTTCGTCCGCCGGACTCTGAATGCCGCGAGACTTTGCGAGGGGCCTCCGTGTGCCAAAAATAGGCCGCGGGCAAAGCCGCACCCAAAAATAACCGCCCGAAGGCCGGGGCGCCAAGTTCGTCCAGCGGAAAAAGGCCACAAAAACGGGTGGGCTATAGCCTTGGGGGGTGGGGCTGGCAAACTTCGTCCGCGCGGAATCGGAATGCCGCGAGACTTTGAGAGGGTCCTGCGTGTGCCAAAAATAGGCCGCGGGCAAAGCCGTGCCCAAAAATAACCGTCCGAAGGCCGGGGCGCCAAGTTCGTCCAGCGGAAAAAGGCCACAAAATCGGGTGGGCTATAGCCTTGGGGGGTGGGGCTGGCCAACTTCGTCCGCGCGGACTCGGAATGCCGCGAGACTTTGCGAGGGGCCTCCGTGTGCCAAAAATAGGCCGTGGGCAAAGCCGCGCCCAAAAATAACCGTCCGAAGGCCGGGGCGCCAAGTTCGTCCAGCGGAAAAAGGCCACAAAAACGGTTGGGCTATAGCGTTGGGGGGTGGGGCTGGCCCACTTCGTCCGCCAGACTCGGAATGCCGCGAGACTTTGCGAGGGGCCTCCATGTGCAAAAAATAGGACGCGGGCAAAGCCGCGCCCAAAAATAATCGTCCGAAGGCTGGGGCGCCAAGTTCATCCAGCAGAAAAAGGCCACAAAAACGGGTGGGCTATAGCCTTGGGGGGTGGGCTGGCCAACTTCGTCCGCCGGACTCGGAATCCCGAGAAACTTTGCGAGGGCCTTCCGTGTGCCAAAACTAGGCCGCGGCGAAAGCCGCGCCCAAAAATAACCGCCCGAAGGCCGGGGCGCCAAGTTTGTCCAGCGGAAAAAGGCCACAAAAACGGGTGGGCTATAGCCTTGGGGGGTGGGGCTGGCCAACTTCATCCGCGCGGACTCGGAATGCCGCGAGACTTTGCGAGGGGCCTCCCTCTGCCAAAAATAGGGCGCGGGCAAAGCCGCGCCCAAGAATAACCGCCCCAAGGCCGGGGCGCCAAGTTCGTCCAGCGGAAAAAGGCCACAAAAACGGGTGGGCTATAGCCTCGGGGGGTGGGGCTGGCCGACTTCGTCCGCCGGACTCGGAATGCCGCGAGACTTTGCGAGGGTCCTCCGTGTGCCAAAAATAGGCCGCGGGCAAAGCCGCGCCCAAAAATAACCGTCCGAAGGCCGGGGCGCCAAGTTCTTCCAGCGGAAAAAGGCCACAAAAACGGGTGGGCTATAGACTTGGGGGGTGGGGCTGGCCAACTTCGTTCGCCGGACCCGGAATGCCGCGAGACTTTGCGAGGGGCCTCCGTGTGCCAAAAATAGGCCATGGGCAAAGCCGCGCCAAAAATAACCACCCGAAGGCTGGGCCGCCAAGTTCGTCCAGCGGAAAAAGACCACAAAAACGGGTGGGCTATAGCCTTGGGGGGTGGGGCTGGCCAACTTCGTTCGCCGGACTCGGAATGCCGCGAGACTTTGCGAGGGGCCTCCGTGTGCCAAAAATAGGCCGCGGGCAAAGCCGCGCCCAAAAATAACTGTCCGAAGGCCGGGGCACCAAGTTCGTCCAGCGGAAAATGGCCACAAAAACGGTTGGGCTATAGCGTTGGGGGGTGGGGCTGGCCCACTTCGTCCGCCAGATTCGGAATGCCGCGAGACTTTACGAGAGGCCTCTGTGCACCAAAAAAAGGCCGCGGGCAAAGCCGCGCCCAAAAATAACCGCCCGAAGGCCGGGGCGCCAAGTTCGTCCCCCGGAAAAAGGCCACAAAAACGGGTGGGCTATAGCCTTGAGGGGTGGGGCTGGCCAACTTCGTCCGCGCGGACTCGGAATGCCGCGAGACTTTGAGAGGGTCCTCCGTGTGCCAAAAATAGGCCGCGGGCAAAGCCGCGCCCAAGAATAACCGACCCAAGGCCGGGGCGCCAAGTTCGTCCAGCAGAAAAAGGCCACAAAAACGGGTGGGCTATAGCCTTAGGGGGTGGGGCTGGCCAAGTTCGTCCGCCGGACTCGGAATGCCGCGATACTTTGCGAGAGGCCTCTGCGTGCCAAAAATAGGCCGCGGGCAAAGCCGCGCTCAAAAATAACTGCCCGAAGGCCGGGGCGCCAAGTTCGTCCAGCGGAAAAAGGCCACAAAAACGGGTGGGCTATAGCGTTGGGGGGTGGGGCTGGCCTACTTCGTCCGCCGGACTCTGAATGCCGCGAGACTTTGCGAGGGGCCTCCGTGTGCCAAAAATAGGCCGCGGGCAAAGCCGCGCCCAAAAATAACCGCCCGAAGGCCGGGGCGCCAAGTTCGTCCAGCGGAAAAAGGCCACAAAAACGGGTGGGCTATAGCCTTGGGGGGTGGGGCTGGCCAACTTCGTCCGCGCGGACTCGGAATGCCGCGAGACTTTGCGAGGGGCCTCCGTGTGCCAAAAATAGGCCGTGGGCAAAGCCGCGCCCAAGAATAACCGCCCCAAGACCGGGGCGCCAAGTTCGTCCAGCGGAAAAAGGCCACAAAAACGGGTGGGCTATAGCGTTGGGGGGTGGGGTGGCCTACTTCGTCCGCCGGACTCTGAATGCCGCGAGACTTTGCGAGGGGCCTCCGTGTGCCAAAAATAGGACGCGGGCAAAGCCGCGAACAAAAATAACCGCCCGAAGGCAGGGGCGCCAAGTTCGTCCAGCGGAAAAAGGCCACAAAAACGGGTGGGCTATAGCCTTGGGGGGTGGGGCTGGCCAACTTCGTCCGCACGGACTCGGAATGCCGCGGGACTTTGCAAGGGGCCTCCGTGTGCCAAAAATAGGCCGTGGGCAAAGCCGTGCCCAATAATAACCGCCCGAAGGCAGGGGCGCCAAGTTCGTCCAGCGGAAAAAGGCCACAAAAACGGGTGGGCTATAGCGTTGGGGGGTGGGGCTGGCCTACTTCGTCCGCCGGACTCTGAATGCCGCGAGACTTTGCGAGGGGCCTCCGTGTGCCAAAAATAGGCCGTGGGCAAAGCCGCGCCCAAAAATAACCACCCGAAGGCTGGGCCGCCAAGTTCGTCCAGTGGAAAAATACCACAAAAATGGGTGGGCTATAGCCTTGGGGGGTGGGGCGGGCCAACTTCGTTCGCCGGACTCGGAATGCCGCGAGACTTTGCGAGGGGCCTCCGTGTGCCAAAAATAGGCCACGGGCAAAGCCGCGCCCAAAAATAACTGTCCGAAGGCCGGGGCACCAAGTTCGTCCAGCGGAAAAAGGCCACAAAAACGGTTGGGCTATAGCCTTGGGGGGTGGGGCTGGCCAACTTCGTCCGCCGGACTCGGAATGCCGCAAGACTTTGCGAGGGGCCTCCGTGTGCAAAAAATAGGACGCGGGCAAAGCCGCGCCCAAAAATAATCGTCCGAAGGCTGGGGCGCCAAGTTCGTCCAGCAGAAAAAGGCCACAAAAACGGGTGGGCTATAGCCTTGGGGGGTGGGCTGGCCAACTTCGTCCGCCGGACTCGGAATGCCGAGAAACTTTCCGAGGGGCTTCCGTATGCCAAAACTAGGCCGCGGGGAAAGCCGCGCCCAAAAATAACTGCCCGAAGGCCGGGGCGCCAAGTTCGTCCAGCGGAAAAAGGCCACAAAAACGGGTGGGCTATAGCGTTGGGGGGTGGGGCTGGCCTACTTCGTCCGCCGGACTCTGAATGCCGCGAGACTTTGCGAGGGCCCTCCGTGTGCTAAAAATAGGCCGAGGGCAAAGCCGCGCCCAAAAATAACCACCCGAAGGCTGGGCCGCCAAGTTCGTCCAGCGGAAAAAGACCACAAAAACGGGTGGGCTATAGCCTTGGGGGGTGGGGCTGGCCAACTTCGTTCGCCGGACTCGGAATGCCGCGAGACTTTGCGAGGGGCCTCCGTGTGCCAAAAATAGGGCGCGGGCAAAGCCGCGCCCAAAATTAACTGTCCGAAGGCCGGGGCACCAAGTTCGTCCAGCGGAAAAAGGCCACAAAAACGGTTGGGCTATAGCCTTGGGGGGTGGGGCTGGCGAACTTCGTCCGCCGGACTCGGAATGCCGCAAGACTTTGCGAGGGGCCTCCATGTGCAAAAAATAGGACGCGGGCAATGCCGCGCCCAAAAATAATCGTCCGAAGGCTGGGGCGCCAAGTTCGTCCAGCAGAAAAAGGCCACAAAAACGGGTGGGCTATAGCCTTGGGGGGTGGGCTGGCCAACTTCGTCCGCCGGACTCGGAATCCCGAGAAACTTTGCGAGGGCCTTCCGTGTGCCAAAACTAGGCCGCGGGGAAAGCCGCGCCCAAAAATAACCGCCCGAAGGCCGGGGCGCCAAGTTTGTCCAGCGGAAAAAGGCCACAAAAACGGGTGGGCTATAGCCTTGGGGGGTGGGGCTGGCCAACTTCGTCCGCGCGGACTCGGAATGCCGCGAGACTTTGCTAGGGGCCTCCCTCTGCCAAAAATAGGGCGCGGGCAAAGCCGCGCCCAAGAATAACCGCCCCAAGGCCGGGGCGCCATGTTCGTCCAGCGGAAAAAGGCCACAAAAACGGGTGGGCTATAGCCTCGGGGGGTGGGGCTGGCCGACTTCGTCCGCCGGACTCGGAATGCCGCGAGACTTTGCGAGGGGCCTCCGTGTGCCAAAAATAGGCCGCGGGCAAATCCCCGCCCAAAAATAACCGCCCCAAGGCCGGGGCGCCAAGTTCGTCCAGCGGAAAAAGGCCACAAAAACGGGTGGGCTATAGCCTTGGGGGGTGGGGCTGGCCAACTACGTCCGCCGGACTCGGAATGCCGCGAGACTCTACGAGGGGCCTCCGTGTGCCAAAAATAGGCCGTGGGCAAAGCCGCGCCCAAAAATAACCACCCGAAGGCTGGGCCGCCAAGTTCGTCCAGCGGAAAAAGACCACAAAAACGGGTGGGCTATAGCCTTGGGGGGTGGGGCTGGCCAACTTCGTTCGCCGGAGTCGGAATGCCGTGAGACTTTGCGAGGGGCCTCCGTGTGCCAAAAATAGGCCGCGGGCAAAGCCGCGCCCAAAAATAACTGCCCGAAGGCCGGGGCACCAAGTTTGTCCAGCGGAAAAAGACCACAAAAACGGTTGGGCTATAGCCTTGGGGGGTGGGGCTGGCCGACTTCGTCCGCCGGACCCGGAATGCCGCGAGACTTTGCGAGGGGCCTCCCTCTGCCAAAAATAGGGCACGGGCAAAGCCGCGCCCAAGAATAACCGCCCCAAGGCCGGGGCGCCAAGTTCGTCCAGCGGAAAAAGGCCACAAAAACGGGTGGGCTATAGCCTTGAGGGGTGGGGCTGGCCAACTTCGTCCGCGCGGAATCGGAATGCCGCGAGACTTTGAGAGGGTCCTGCGTGTGCCCAAAATAGGCCGCGGGCAAAGCCGCGCCCAAAAATGACCGCCCCAAGGCCAGGGCGCCAAGTTCGTCCAGCAGAATAAGGCCACAAAAACGGGTGGGCTATAGCCTTAGGGGGTGGGGCTGGCCAAGTTCGTCCGCCGGACTCGGAATGCCGCAAGACTTTGCGAGGGGCCTACGTGTGCAAAAAATAGGACGCGTGCAAAGCCGCGCCCAAAAATAATCGTCCGAAGGCTGGGGCGCCAAGTTCGTCCAGCAGAAAAAGGCCACAAAAACGGGTGGGCTATAGCCTTGGGGGGTGGGCTGGCCAACTTCGTTCGCCGGACTCGGAATGCCGCGAGACTTTGCGAGGGGCCTCCGTGTGCTAAAAATAGGCCGTGGGCAAAGCCGCGCCCAAAAATAACCACCCGACGGCTGGGCCGCCATGTTCGTCCAGCGGAAAAAGACCACAAAAACGGGTGGGCTATAGCCTTGGGGGGTGGGTCTGGCCAACTTCGTTCGCCGGACTCGGAATGCCGCGAGACTTTGCGAGGGGCCTCCGTGTGCCAAAAATAGGCCGCGGGCAAAGCCGCGCCCAAAAATAACTGTCCGAAGGCCGGGGCACCAAGTTCGTCCAGCGGAAAAAGGCCACAAAAACGGTTGGGCTATAGCCTTGGGGGGTGGGGCTGGCCAAGTTCGTCCGCCGGACTCGGAATGCCGCAAGACTTTGCGAGGGGCCTACGTGTGCAAAAAATAGGACGCGTGCAAAGCCGCGCCCAAAAATAATCGTCCGAAGGCTGGGGCGCCAAGTTCGTCCAGCAGAAAAAGGCCACAAAAACGGGTGGGCTATAGCCTTGGGGGGTGGGCTGGCCAACTTCGTCCGCCGGACTCGGAATGCCGAGAAACTTTGCGAGGGGCTTCCGTGTGCCAAAACTAGGCCGCGGGGAAAGCCGCTCCCAAAAATAACTGCCCGAAGGCCGGGGCACCAAGTTTGTCCAGCGGAAAAAGGCCACAAAAACGGTTGGGCTATAGCCTTGGGGGGTGGGGCTGGCTGACTTCGTCCGCCGGACCCGGAATGCCGCGAGACTTTGCGAGGGGCCTCCCTCTGCCAAAAATAGGGCGCGGGCAAAGCCGCGCCCAAGAATAACCGCCCCAAGGCCGGGGCGCCAAGTTCGTCCAGCGGAAAAAGGCCACAAAAACGGGTGGGCTATAGCCTCGGGGGGTGGGGCTGGCCAACTTCGTCCGCGCGGACTCGTAATGCTGCGAGACTTTGCGAGGGGCCTCCGTGTGCCAAAAATAGGCCGCGGGCAAAGCCGCGCCCAAGAATAACCGCCCCAAGGCCGGGGCGCCAAGTTCGTCCAGCGGAAAAAGGCCACAAAAACGGGTGGGCTATAGACTTGGGGGGTGGGGCTGGCCAACTTCGTCCGCCGGACCCGGAATGCCGCGAGACTTTGCGAGGGGCCTCCGTGTGCCAAAAATAGGCCGCGGGCAAAGCCGCGCCCAAAAATAACTGTCCGAAGGCGGGGGCACCAAGTTCGTCCAGCGGAAAAAGGCCACAAAAACGGTTGGGCTATAGCCTTGGAGGGTGGCGCTGGCCGACTTCGTCCGCCGGACCCGGAATGCCGCAAGACTTTGCGAGGGGCCTCCGTGTGCCAAAAATAGGCCGTGGGCAAAGCCGCACCCAAAAATAACCACCCGAAGGCTGGGCCGCCAAGTTCGTCCAGCGGAAAAAGACCACAAAAACGGGTGGGCTATAGCCTTGGGGGGTGGGGCAGGCCAACTTCGTTCGCCGGACTCGGAATGCCGCGAGACTTTGCGAGGGGCCTCCGTGTGCCAAAAATAGGCCGCGGGCAAAGCCGCGCCCAAAAATAACCGTCCGATGGCCGGGGCGCCAAGTTCGTCCAGCGGAAAAAGGCCACAAAAACGGTTGGGCTATAGCCTTGGGGGGTGGGGCTGGCCAACTTCGTCCGCCGGACTCGGAATGCCGCGAGACTTTGCGAGGGGCCTCTGTGTGCCAAAAATAGGCCGCGGGCAAATCCGCGCCCAAAAATAACCGCCCGAAGGCCGGGGCGCCAAGTTCGTCCAGCGGAAAAAGGCCACAAAAACGGGTGGGCTATAGCCTTGGGGGGTGGGGCTGGCCAACTACGTCCGCCGGACTCGGAATGCCGCGAGACTTTACGAGGGGCCTCCGTGTGCCAAAAATAGGCCGCGCGCAATGCCGCGCCCAAAAATAACCGCCCGAAGGCCAGGGCGCCAAGTTCGTCCAGCGGAAAACGGCCACAAAAACGGGTGGGCTATAGCCTTGGGGGGTGGGGCTGGCCAACTTCGTCCGCCGGACTCGGAATGCCGCGAGACTTTACGAGAGGCCTCCGTGTGCCAAAAATAGGCCGCGGGCAAAGCCGCGTCCAAAAATAACCGTCCGAGGGCCGGGGCACCAAGTTCGTCCAGCGGAAAAAGGCCACAAAAACGGGTGGGCTATAGCCTTGGGGGGTGGGGCTGGCCAACTTCGTCCGCCGGACTCGGAATGCCGCGAGACTTTGCGAGGGGCTCCGTGTGCCAAAAATAGGCCGCGGGCAAAGCCGCGCCCAAAAATAACCGTCCGATGGCCGGGGCGCCAAGTTCGTCCAGCGGAAAAAGGCCACAAAAACGGTTGGGCTATAGCCTTGGGGGGTGGGGCTGGCCAACTTCGTCCGCCGGACTCGGAATGCCGTGTGACATTGCGAGGGTCCTCCATGTGCCAAAAATAGGCTGCGGGCAAAGCCGCACCCAAAAATAACCCCCCGAAGGCCGGGGCGCTAAGTTCGTCCAGCGGAAAAAGGCCACAAAAACGGGTGGGCTATAGCCTTGGGGGGTGGGGCAGGCCAACTTCGTCCGCCGGACTCGGAATGCCGCGAGACTTTGCGAGGGACCTCCGTGTACCAAAAATAGGCCGCGGGCAAAGCTGCGCCCCAAAATAACCGCCCGAAGGCCGGGGCGCCAAGTTCGTCCAGCGGAAAAAGGCCACAAAAACGGGTGGGCTATAGTGTTGGGGGGTGGGGCTGGCCTACTTCGTCCGCCGGACTCTGAATGCCGTGAGACTTTGCGAGGGGCCTCCGTGTGCCAAAAATAGGCCGCGGGCAAAGCCGCGCCCAAAAATAACCGCCCGAAGGTCGGGGCGCCAAGTTCGTCCACCGGAAAAAGGCCACAAAAACGGGTGGGCTATAGCCTTGAGGGGTGGGGCTGGCCAACTTCGTCCGCGCGGAATCGGAATGCCGCGAGACTTTGAGAGGGTCCTGCGTGTGCCCAAAATAGGCCGCGGGCAAAGCCGCGCCCAAGAATGACCGCCCCAAGGCCAGGGCGCCAAGTTCGTCCAGCAGAATAAGGCCACAAAAACGGGTGGGCTATAGCCTTAGGGGGTGGGGCTGGCCAACTTCGTCAGCCGGACTCGGAATGCCGCGAGACTTTGCGAGGGACCTCCGTGTACCAAAAATAGGCCGCGGGCAAAGCTGCGCTCCAAAATAACCGCCCGAAGGCCGGGGCGCCAAGTTCGTCCAGCGGAAAAAGGCCACAAAAACGGGTGGGCTATAGTGTTGGGGGGTGGGGCTGGCCTACTTCGTCCGCCGGACTCTGAATGCCGTGAGACTTTGCGAGGGGCCTCCGTGTGCCAAAAATAGGCCGCGGGCAAAGCCACGCCCAAAAATAACTGTCCGAAGGCCGTGGCGCCAAGTTCGGCCAGCGGAAAAAGCCACAAAAACGGGTGGGCTATAGCGTTGGGGGGCGGGGCTGGCCTACTTCGTCCGCCGGACTCTGAATGCCGCGAGACTTTGCGAGGGGCCTCCGTGTGCCAAAAATAGGCCGCGGGCAAAGCCGCACCCAAAAATAACCGCCCGAAGGCCGGGGCGTCAAGTTCGTCCAGCGGAAAAAGGCCACAAAAACGGGTGGGCTATAGCCTTGGGGGGTGGGGCTGGCCAACTTCGTCCGCGCGGACTCGGAATGCCGCGAGACATTGCGAGGGGCCTCCGTGTGCCAAAAATAGGCCGTGGGCAAAGCCGCGCCCAAGAATAAACGCCCCAAGGCCGGGGCGCCAAGTTCGTCCAGTGGAAAAAGGCCACAAAAACGGGTGGGCTATAGACTTGGGGGGTGGGGCTGGCCAACTTCGTCCGCCGGACCCGGAATGCCGCGAGACTTTGCGAGGGGCCTCCGTGTGCCAAAAATAGGCCGTGGGCAAAGCCGCTCCCAAAAATAACCGTCCGAAGGCCGGGGCGCCAAGTTCGTCCAGCGGAAAAAGGCCACAAAAATGGGTGGGCTATAGCCTTGGGGGGTGGGTTGGCCAACTTTGTTCGCCGGACTCGGAATGGGGCGAGACTTTGCGAGGGGCCTCCGTGAGCCAAAAATAGGCCGTGGTCAAAGCCGCGCCCAAAAATAACCACCCGAAGGCTGGGCCGCCAAGTTCGTCCAGCGGAAAAAGACCACAAAAACGGGTGGGCTATAGCCTTGGGGGGTGGGGCTGGCCAACTTCGTTCACCGGACTCGGAATGCCGCGAGACTTTGCGAGGGGCCTCCGTCTGCCAAAAATAGGCTGCGGGCAAAGCCGCGCCCAAAATTAACAGTCCGAAGGCCGGGGCGCCAAGTTCGTCCAGCGGAAAAAGGCCACAAAAACGGGTGGGCTATAGCGTTGGGGGGTGGGGCTGGCCTACTTCGTCCGCTGGACTCTGAATGCCGCGAGACTTTGCGAGGGGCCTCCGTGTGCCAAAAATAGGCCGTGGGCAAAGCCGCGCCCAAGAATAAACGCCCCAAGGCCGGGGCGCCAAGTTCGTCCAGTGGAAAAAGGCCACAAAAACGGGTGGGCTATAGACTTGGGGGGTGGGGCTGGCCAACTTCGTCCGCCGGACCCGGAATGCCGCGAGACTTTGCGAGGGGCCTCCGTGTGCCAAAAATAGGCCGTGGGCAAAGCCGCGCCCAAAAATAACCGTCCGAAGGCCGGGGCGCCAAGTTCGTCCAGCGGAAAAAGGCCACAAAAATGGGTGGGCTATAGCCTTGGGGGGGTGGGTTGGCCAACTTTGTTCGCCGGACTCGGAATGGGGCGAGACTTTGCGAGGGGCCTCCGTGAGCCAAAAATAGGCCGTGGTCAAAGCCGCGCCCAAAAATAACCACCCGAAGGCTGGGCCGCCAAGTTCGTCCAGCGGAAAAAGACCACAAAAACGGGTGGGCTATAGCCTTGGGGGGTGGGGCTGGCCAACTTCGTTCGCCGGACTCGGAATGCCGCGAGACTTTGCGAGGGGCCTCCGTCTGCCAAAAATAGGCTGCGGGCAAAGCCGCGCCCAAAATTAACAGTCCGAAGGCCGGGGCGCCAAGTTCGTCCAGCGGAAAAAGGCCACAAAAACGGGTGGGCTATAGCGTTGGGGGGTGGGGCTGGCCTACTTCGTCCGCTGGACTCTGAATGCCGCGAGACTTTGCGAGGGGCCTCCGTGTGCCAAAAATAGGCCGCGGGCAAAGCCGCGCCCAAAAATAACCGCCCGAAGGCCGGGGCGCCATGTTCGTCCACCGGAAAAAGGCCACAAAAACGGGTGGGCTATAGCCTTGAGGGGTGGGGCTGGCCAACTTCGTCCGCGCGGAATCGGAATGCCACGAGACTTTGAGAGGGTCCTCCGTGTGCCCAAAATAGGCCGCGGGCAAAGCCGCGCCCAGCAATAATCACCCGAAGGCCGGCGCGCCAATTTCGTCCAGCGGAAAAAGGCCACAAAACCGGGTAGGCTATAGCCTTGGGGGGTGGGGCTGGCCAACTTCGTCCACCGGGCTCGGAATGCCGCGAGACTTTGCGAGGAGCCTCCGTGTGCCCAAAAATAACCGTCTGAAGGCCGGGGCGCCAAGTTCGTCCAGCGGAAAAAGGCCACAAAAACGGGTGGGCTATAGCCTTGGGGGGTGGGGCTGGCCAACTTCGTCCGCGGGACTCGGAATGCCGCGAGACTTTGCGAGGGGCCTCTATGTGCCAAAAATAGGCCGCGGGCAAAGCCGCGCCCAAAAATAACAGCCCGAAGGCCGGGCCGCCAAGTTCGTCCAGCGGAAAAAGGCCACAAAAACGGGTGGGCTATAGCCTTGGGGGGGTGGGGCTGGCCAACTTCGTCCGCGGGACTCGGAATGCCGCGAGACTTTGCGAGGGGCCTCTGTGTGCCAAAAATAGGCCGCGGTCAAAGCGGCGCCCAGCAATAATCACCCGAAGGCCGGCGCGCCAATTTCGTCCAGCGGAAAAAGGCCACAAAAACGGGTGGGCTATAGCCTTGGGGGGTGGGGCTGGCCAACTTCGTCCGCGGGACTCGGAATGGCGCGAGACTTTGCGAGGGGCCTCTATGTGCCAAAAATAGGCCGCGGGCAAATCCGCGCCCAAAAATAACAGCCCGAAGGCCGGGCCGCCAAGTTCGTCCAGCGGAAAAAGGCCACAAAAACGGGTGGGCTATAGCCTTGGGGGGTGGGGCTGGCCAACTTCGTCCGCGGGACTCGGAATGCCGCGAGACTTTGCGAGGGGCCTCTGTGTGCCAAAAATAGGCCGCGGGCAAAGCCGCGCCCAGCAATAATCACCCGAAGGCCGGCGCGCCAATTTCGTCCAGCGGAAAAAGGCCACAAAACCGGGTAGGCTATAGCCTTGGGGGGTGGGGCTGGCCAACTTCGTCCACCGGGCTCGGAATGCCGCGAGACTTTGCGAGGAGCCTCCGTGTGCCCAAAAATAACCGTCTGAAGGCCGGGGCGCCAAGTTCGTCCAGCGGAAAAAGGCCACAAAAACGGGTGGGCTATAGCCTTGGGGGGTGGGGCGGGCCAACTTCGTCCGCGGGACTCGGAATGGCGCGATACTTTGCGAGGGGCCTCCGTGTGCAAAACATAGGCCGCGTGCAAAGCCGCACCCAAGAATAACCGCCCGAAGGCCGGGGCGCCAAGTTCGTCCAGCGGAAAAAGGCCACAAAAACGGGTGGGCTATAGCCTTGGGGGGTGGGGCTGGCCAACTTCGTCCGCGGGACTCGGAATGCCGCGAGACTTTGCGAGGGGCCTCTGTGTGCCAAAAATAGGCCGCGGGCAAAGCCGCGCCCAGCAATAATCACCCAAAGGCCGGCGCGCCAATTTCGTCCAGCGGAAAAAGGCCACAAAACCGGGTAGGCTATAGCCTTGGGGGGTGGGGCTGGCCAACTTCGTCCACCGGGCTCGGAATGCCGCGAGACTTTGCGAGGAGCCTCCGTGTGCCAAAAATAGGCCGCGGGGAAAGCCGCGCCCAAAAATAACAGCCCGAAGGCCGGGCCGCCAAGTTCGTCCAACGGAAAAAAGCCACAAAAACGGGTGGGCTATAGCCTTGGGGGGTGGGGCTGGCCAACTACCTCCGCCGGACTCGGAATGCCGCGAGACTTTGCGAGGGGCCTCCGTGTGCCCAAAAATAACCGCCTGAAGGTTGGGGCACCAAGTTCGTCCAGCGGAAAAAGGCCACAAAAACGGGTGGGCTATAGCCTTGGGGGGTGGGGCGGGCCAACTTCGTCCGCGGGACTCGGAATGGCGCGATACTTTGCGAGGGGCCTCCGTGTGCAAAACATAGGCCGCGTGCAAAGCCGCGCCCAAAAATAACTGCCCGAAGGCCGGGGCGCCAAGTTTGTCCAGCGGAAAAAGGCCACAAAAACGGGTGGGCTATAGCCTTGGGGGGTGGGGCTGGCCAACTTCGTCCGCGGGACTCGGAATGCCGCGAGACTTTGTGAGGGGCCTCTGTGTGCCAAAAATAGGCCGCGGGCAAAGCCGCGCCCAGCAATAATCACCCGAAGGCCGGCGCGCCAATTTCGTCCAGCGGAAAAAGGCCACAAAACCGGGTAGGCTATAGCCTTGGGGGGTGGGGCTGGCCAACTTCGTCCACCGGGCTCGGAATGCCGCGAGACTTTGCGAGGAGCCTGCGTGTGCCAAAAATAGGCCGCGGGGAAAGCCGCGCCCAAAAATAACAGCCCGAAGGCCGGGCCGCCAAGTTCGTCCAACGGAAAAAAGCCACAAAAACGGGTGGGCTATAGCCTTGGGGGGTGGGGCTGGCCAACTACCTCCGCCGGACTCGGAATGCCGCGAGACTTTGC
This sequence comes from Citrus x changshan-huyou, assembly GCA_039657385.1. Classification (NCBI taxonomy): domain Eukaryota; kingdom Viridiplantae; phylum Streptophyta; class Magnoliopsida; order Sapindales; family Rutaceae; genus Citrus; species Citrus x changshan-huyou. The sequence goes on from JBCGBO010000018.1 coordinate 211,134, forward strand.
GAGGGGCCTCCGTGTGCCCAAAAATAACCGCCTGAAGGTTGGGGCACCAAGTTCGTCCAGCGGAAAAAGGCCACAAAAACGGGTGGGCTATAGCCTTGGGGGGTGGGGCGGGCCAACTTCGTCCGCGGGACTCGGAATGGCGCGATACTTTGTGAGGGGCCTCCGTGTGCAAAACATAGGCCGCGTGCAAAGCCGCGCCCAAAAATAACTGCCCGAAGGCCGGGGCGCCAAGTTTGTCCAGCGGAAAAAGACCACAAAAACGGGTGGGCTATAGCCTTGGGGGGTGGGGCTGGCCAAATTCGTCCGCCGGACACGAAATGCCGTGAGACTTTACGAGGGGCCTCCGTGTGCCAAAAGAAGTCCGCGGGCAAAGCCGCGACCAAAAATAACCGGCCGAAGGCCGGGGCGCCATGTTCGTCCAGCGGAAAAAGGCCACAAAAACGGGTGGGCTATAGCCTTGGGGGGTGGGGCAGGCCAACTTCGTCCGCCGCACTCGGAATGCCGCGAGACTTTGCGAGGGGCCTCCGTGTGCCAAAAATAGGCCGCGGGCAAAGCCATGTCCAAAAATAACCGCCCGAAGGCCGGGGCGCCAAGTTCGTCCAGCGGAAAAAGGCCAGAAAAACGGGTGGGCTATAGCCTTGGGGGGTGGGGTTGGCCAACTTCGTCCGCGGGACTCGGAATGCCGCGAGACTTTGCGAGGGGCCTCTGTGTACCAAAAATAGGCCGCGGGCAAAGCCGCGCCCAGCAATAATCACCCGAAGGCCGGCGCGGCAATTTCGTCCAGCGGAAAAAGGCCACAAAACCGGGTAGGCTATAGCCTTGGGGGGTGGGGCTGGCCAACTTCGTCCGCCGGGCTCGGAATGCCGCGAGACTTTGCGAGGAGCCTCCGTGTGCCAAAAATAGGCCGCGGGCAAAGCCGCGCCCAAAAATAACAGCCCGAAGGCCGGGCCGCCAAGTTCGTCCAGCGGAAAAAGGCCACAAAAACGGGTGGGCTATAGCCTTGGGGGGTGGGGCTGGCCAACTTCGTCCGCAGGACTCGGAATGCCGCGAGACTTTGCGAGGGGCCTCTGTGTGCCAAAAATAGGCCGCGGGCAAAGCCGCGCCCAGCAATAATCACCCGAAGGCCGGCGCGCCAATTTCGTCCAGCGGAAAAAGGCCACAAAACCGGGTAGGCTATAGCCTTGGGGGGTGGGGCTGGCCAACTTCGTCCGCCGGGCTCGGAATGCCGCGAGACTTTGCGAGGAGCCTCCGTGTGCCAAAAATAGGCCGCGGGCAAAGCCGCGCCCAAAAATAACAGCCCGAAGGCCGGGCCGCCAAGTTCGTCCAGCGGAAAAAAGCCACAAAAACGGGTGGGCTATAGCCTTGGGGGGTGGGGCTGGCCAACTTCGTCCGCCGGACTCGGAATGCCGCGAGACTTTGCGAGGGGCCTCCGTGTGCCCAAAAATAACCGCCTGAAGGCCGGGGCGCCAAGTTCGTCCAGCGGAAAAAGGCCACAAAAACGGGTGGGCTATAGCCTTGGGGGGTGGGGCGGGCCAACTTCGTCCGCGGGACTCGGAATGGCGCGATACTTTGCGAGGGGCCTCCGTGTGCAAAACATAGGGCGCGTGCAAAGCCGCGCCCAAGAATAACCGCCCGAAGGCCGGGGCGCCAAGTTCGTCCAGCGGAAAAAGGCCACAAAAACAGGTGGGCTATAGCCTTGGGGGGTGGGGCTGGCCAACTTCGTCTGCGGGACTCGGAATGACGCGAGACTTTGCAAGGGGCCTCCGTGTGCCAAAAATAGGCCGCGGGCAAAGCCGCGCCCAGCAATAATCACCCGAAGGCCGGCGCGCCAATTTCGTCCAGCGGAAAAAGGCCACAAAACCGGGTAGGCTATAGCCTTGGGGGGTGGGGCTGGCCAACTTCGTCCGCCGGGCTCGGAATGCCGCGAGACTTTGCGAGGAGCCTCCCTATGCCAAAAATAGGCCGCGGGCAAAGCCGCGCCCAAAAATAACAGCCCGAAGGCCGGGCCGCCAAGTTCGTCCAGCGGAAAAAGGCCACAAAAACGGGTGGGCTATAGCCTTGGGGGGTGGGGCTGGCCAACTTCGTCCGCCGGACTCGGAATGCCGCGAGACTTTGCGAGGGGCCTCCATGTGCCCAAAAATAACCGCCTGAAGGCCGGGGCGCCAAGTTCGTCCAGCGGAAAAAGGCCACAAAAACGGGTGGGCTATAGCCTTGGGGGGTGGGGCTGGCCAACTTCGTCCGCCGGACTCGGAATGCCGCGAGACTTTGCGAGGGGCCTCCATGTGCCCAAAAATAACCGCCTGAAGGACGGGGCGCCAAGTTCGTCCAGCGGAAAAAGGCCACAAAAACGGGTGGGCTATAGCCTTGGGGGGTGGGGCTGGCCAACTTCGTCCGCGCGGACTCGGAATGCCGCGAGACTTAGCGAGGGGCCTCCGTGTGCCAAAAATAGGCTGCGCGCAAAGCCGCGCCCAAGAATAACCGCCCCAAGCCCGGGGCGCCAAGTTCGTCCAGTGGAAAAAGGCCAGAAAAACGGGTGGGCTATAGCCTTAGGGGGTGGGGCTGGCCAACTTCGTCCGCCGGACTCGGAATGCCGCGAGACTTTGTGAGGGGCCTCCGTGTGCCAAAAGAAGTCCGCGAGCGAAGCCGTGACCAAAAATAACCGGCCGAAGGCCGGGGCGCCATGTTCGTCCAGCGGAAAAAGGCCACAAAAACGGGTGGGCTATAGCCTTGGGGGGTGGGGCTGGCCATCTTCGTCCGCCGGACTCGGAATGCAGCGAGATTTTACGAGGGGCCTCCGTGTGCCAAAAATAGACCGTGGGCAAAGCCACGCCCAAAAATAACCGCCCGAAGGCCGGGGCGCCAAGTTTGTCCAGCGGAAAAAGACCACAAAAACGGGTGGGCTATAGCCTTGGGGGGTGGGGCTGGCCAAATTCGTCCGCCGGAGACGAAATGCCGTGAGACTTTGTGAGGGGCCTCCGTGTGCCAAAAGAAGTCCGCGGGCAAAGCCGCGACCAAAAATAACCGGCCGAAGGCCGGGGCGCCATGTTCGTCCAGCGGAAAAAGGCCACAAAAACGGGTGGGCTATAGCCTTGGGGGGTGGGGCAGGCCAACTTCGTCCGCCGCACTCGGAATGCCGCGAGACTTTGCGAGGGGCCTCCGTGTGCCAAAAATAGGCCGCGGGCAAAGCCATGTCCAAAAATAACCGCCCGAAGGCCGGGGCGCCAAGTTCGTCCAGCGGAAAAAGGCCAGAAAAACGGGTGGGCTATAGCCTTGGGGGGTGGGGTTGGCCAACTTCGTCCGCGGGACGCGGAATGCCGCGAGACTTTGCGAGGGGCCTCTGTGTGCCAAAAATAGGCCGCGGGCAAAGCCGCGCCCAGCAATAATCACCCGAAGGCCGGCGCGCCAATTTCGTCCAGCGGAAAAAGGCCTCAAAACCGGGTAGGCTATAGCCTTGGGGGGTGGGGCTGGCCAACTTCGTCCGCCGGGCTCGGAATGCCGCGAGACTTTGCAAGGAGCCTCCGTGTGCCAAAAATAGGCCGCGGGCAAAGCCGCGCCCAAAAATAACAGCCCGAAGGCCGGGCCGCCAAGTTCGTCCAGCGGAAAAAAGCCACAAAAACGGGTGGGCTATAGCCTTGGGGGGTGGGGCTGGCCAACTTCGTCCGCCGGACTCGGAATGCCGCGAGACTTTGCGAGGGGCCTCCGTGTGCCCAAAAATAACCGCCTGAAGGCCGGGGCGCCAAGTTCATCCAGCGGAAAAAGGCCACAAAAACGGGTGGGCTATAGCCTTGGGGGGTGGGGCTGGCCAACTTCGTCCGCGGGACTCGGAATGGCGCGATACTTTGCGAGGGGCCTCCGTGTGCAAAAAATAGGCCGCGTGCAAAGCCGTACCAAAAAATAACCGCCCGAAGGCCGGGGCGCCAAGTTCGTCCAGCGGAAAAAGGCCACAAAAACAGGTGGGCTATAGCCTTGGGGGGTGGGGCTGGCCAACTTCGTCCGCCGGACTCGCAATGCCGCGAGACTTTGCGAGGGGCCTCCATGTGCTAAAAATAGGCCGCGGGCAAAGCCGCACCCAAAAATAACCGCCCGAAGGCCGGGGCGCCAAGTTCGTCCTGCGGAAAAAGGCCACAAAAGCGCGTAGGCTATAGCCTTGGGGGGTCGGGCTGGCCAACTTCGTCCGCCGGACTCGGAATGCCGCGAGACTTTGCGAGGGGCCTCCGTGTGCCAAAAATAGGCCGCGGGCAAAGCCGCGCCGAAAATAACGGCCCGAAGGCCGGGCCGCCAAGTTCATCCAGCGGAAAAAGGCCACAAAAACGGGTGGGCTATAGCCTTAGGGGGTGGGGCAGGCCAACTTCGTCCGCCACACTCGGAATGCCGTGAGACTTTGCGAGGGGCCTCCGTGTGCCAAAAATAGGCCGCGGGCAAAGCCGCGCCCAAAAATAACCGCCCGCAGGCCGCGGCGCCAAGTTCGTCCAGCGGAAAAAGGCCACAAAAACGGGTGGGCTATAGCCTTGGGGGGTGGGGTTGGCCAACTTCGTCCGCGGGACTCGGAATGCCGCGAGACTTTGCGAGGGGCCTCTGTGTGCCAAAAATAGGCCGCGGGCTCAGCCGCGCCCAAAAATAACTGCGCGAAGGTCGGGGCGCCAAGTTCGTCCAGCGGAAAAAGGGCACAAAATCGGGTGGGCTATAGCCTTGGGGGGTGGGGCTGGCCAAGTTCGTCCGCCGGACTCGGAATGCCGCGAGACTTTGCGAAGGGCTTCCGTGTGGCCAAAAATAACCGCCTGAAGGCCGGGGCGCCAAGTTCGTCCAGCGGAAAAAGGCCACAAAAACGGGTGGGCTATAGCCTTGGGGGGTGGGGCTGGCCAACTTCGTCCGCGGGATTGGGAATGGCGCGATACATTGCGAGGGGCCTCCGTGTGCAAAAAATAGACCGCGGGAAAAGCCGCGCCCATAAATAACCGCCCGAAGGCCGGGGCGCCAAGTTCGTCCAGCGGAAAAGGGCCACAAAAACGGGTGGGCTATAGCCTTGGGGGGTGGGGTTGGCAATCTTCGTCCGCGGGACTCGGAATGCCGCGAGACTTTGCGAGGGGCCTCCGTGTGCCAAAAATAGGCCGCGGGCAAAGATGCACCCAAAAATAACAGCCCGAAGGCCGAGGCGCCAAGTTTGTCCAGCGGAAAAAGGCCACAAAAACGGGTGGGCTATAGCCTTGGGGGGTGGGGCTGGCCAACTTCGTCCGCCGGACTCGGAATGCCTCGAGACTTTGCGAGGGGCCTCCGTTTGCCCAAAGAAGCCGGCGGGCAAAGCCGCGCCCAAAAATAACCACCCGAAGGCCGGGGCGCCATGTTCGTCCAGCGGAAAAAGGCCACAAAAACGGGTGGGCTATAGCCTTGGGGGGTGGGGCTGGCCAACTTCGTCCGCGGGATTCGGAATGCCGCGAGACTTTGCGAGGGGCCTCCGTGTGCCAAAAATGGGCCGCGGGCAAAGCCGCGCCCCAAAATAACCGCCCGAAGGCCGGGGCGCCAAGTTCGTCCAGCGGAAAAAGGCCACAAAAACGGGTGGGCTATAGCCTTGGGGGGTGGGGTTGGCCAACTTCGTCCGCGGGACTCGGAATGCCGCGAGACTTTGCGAGGGGCCTCTGTGTGCCAAAAATAGGCCGCGGGCAAAGCCGCGCCCAACAATAATCACCCGAAGGCCGGCGCGCCAATTTCGTCCAGCGGAAAAAGGCCACAAAACCGGGTAGGCTATAGCCTTGGGGGGTGGGGCTGGCCAACTTCGTCCGCCGGGCCCGGAATGCCGCGAGACTTTGCGAGGGGCCTCCGTGTGCCCAAAAATAACCGCCTGAAGGCCGGGGCGCCAAGTTCGTCCAGCGGAAAAAGGCCACAAAAACGGGTGGGCTATAGCCTTGGGGGGTGGGGCTGGCCATCTTCGTCCGCCGGACTCGGAATGCCGCGAGACTTTGCGAGGGGCCTCCGTGTGCCAAAAATAGACCGCGGGAAAAGCCGCGCCCAAAAATAACTGCCCGAAGGCCGGGGCGCCAAGTTCGTCCAGCGGAAAAAGGCCACAAAAACGGGTGGGCTATAGCCTTGGGGGGTGGGGCTGGCCAACTTCGTCCGCTGGACACGAAATGCCTTTAGATTTTGTGAGGGGCCTCCGTGTGCCAAAAGAAGTCCGCGGGCAAAGCCGCGACCAAAAATAACCGGCCGAAGCCCGGGGCGCCATGTTCGTCCAGCGGAAAAAGGTCACAAAAACGGGTGGGCTATAGCCTTGAGGGGTGGGGCTGGCCAACTTCGTCCGCGGGACTCGGAATGGCGCGATACTTTGCGAGGGGCCTCCGTGTGCAAAAAATAGGCCGCGTGCAAAGCCGTACCAAAAAATAACCGCCCGAAGGCCGGGGCGCCCAGTTCGTCCAGCGGAAAAAGGCCACAAAAACAGGTGGGCTATAGCCTTGGGGGGTCGGGCTGGCCAACTTCGTCCGCCGGACTCGGAATGCCGCGAGACTTTGCGAGGGGCCTCCGTGTGCCAAAAATAGGCCGCGGGCAAAGCCGCGCCGGAAATAACGGCCCGAAGGCCGGGCCGCCAAGTTCATCCAGCGGAAAAAGGCCACAAAAACGGGTGGGCTATAGCCTTAGGGGGTGGGGCAGGCCAACTTCGTCCGCCACACTCGGAATGCCGTGAAACTTTGCGAGGGGCCTCCGTGTGCCAAAAATAGGCCGCGGGCAAAGCCGCGCCCAAAAATAACCGCCCGAAGGCCGCGGCGCCAAGTTCGCCCAGCGGAAAAAGGCCACAAAAACGGGTGGGCTATAGCCTTGGGGGGTGGGGTTGGCCAACTTCGTCCGCGGGACTCGGAATGCCGCGAGACTTTGCGAGGGGCCTCTGTGTGCCAAAAATAGGCCGCGGGCACAGCCGCGCCCAAAAATAACTGCACGAAGGTCGGGGCGCCAAGTTCGTCCAGCGGAAAAAGGGCACAAAATCGGGTGGGCTATAGCCTTGGGGGGTGGGGCTGGCCAAGTTCGTCCGCCGGACTCGGAATGCCGCGAGACTTTGCGAAGGGCTTCCGTGTGGCCAAAAATAACCGCCTGAAGGCCGGGGCGCCAAGTTCGTCCAGCGGAAAAAGGCCACAAAAACGGGTGGGCTATAGCCTTGGGGGGTGGGGCTGGCCAACTTCGTCCGCGGGATTGGGAATGGCGCGATACTTTGCGAGGGGCCTCCGTGTGCAAAAAATAGACCGCGGGAAAAGCCGCGCCCAAAAATAACCGCCCGAAGGCCGGGGCGCCAAGTTCGTCCAGCGGAAAAGGGCCACAAAAACGGGTGGGCTATAGCCTTGGGGGGTGGGGTTGGCAATCTTCGTCCGCGGGACTCGGAATGCCGCGAGACTTTGCGAGGGGCCTCCGTGTGCCAAAAATAGGCCGCGGGCAAAGATGCACCCAAAAATAACAGCCCGAAGGCCGAGGCGCCAAGTTTGTCCAGCGGAAAAAGGCCACAAAAACGGGTGGGCTATAGCCTTGGGGGGTGGGGCTGGCCAACTTCGTCCGCCGGACTCGGAATGCCTCCAGACTTTGCGAGGGGCCTCCGTTTGCCAAAAGAAGTCGGCGGGCAAAGCCGCCCCCAAAAATAACCGCCCGAAGGCCGGGGCGCCATGTTCGTCCAGCGGAAAAAGGCCACAAAAACGGGTGGGCTATAGCCTTGGGGGGTGGGGCTGGCCAACTTCGTCCACGGGATTCGGAATGCCGCGAGACTTTGCGAGGGGCCTCCGTGCGCCAAAAATGGGCCGCGGGCAAAGCCGCGCCCCAAAATAACCGCCCGAAGGCCGGGGCGCCAAGTTCGTCCAGCGGAAAAAGGCCACAAAAACGGGTGGGCTATAGCCTTGGGGGGTGGGGTTGGCCAACTTCGTCCGCGGGACTCGGAATGCCGCGAGACTTTGCGAGGGGCCTCTGTGTGCCAAAAATAGGCCGCGGGCAAAGCCGCGCCCAACAATAATCACCCGAAGGCCGGCGCGCCAATTTCGTCCAGCGGAAAAAGGCCACAAAACCGGGTAGGCTATAGCCTTGGGGGGTGGGGCTGGCCAACTTCGTCCGCCGGGCCCGGAATGCCGCGAGACTTTGCGAGGGGCCTCCGTGTGCCCAAAAATAACCGCCTGAAGGCCGGGGCGCCAAGTTCGTCCAGCGGAAAAAGGCCACAAAAACGGGTGGGCTATAGCCTTGGGGGGTGGGGCTGGCCATCTACGTCCGCCGGACTCGGAATGCCGCGAGACTTTGCGAGGGGCCTCCGTGTGCCAAAAATAGACCACGGGAAAAGCCGCGCCCAAAAATAACTGCCCGAAGGCCGGGGCGCCAAGTTCGTCCAGCGGAAAAAGGCCACAAAAACGGGTGGGCTATAGCCTTGGGGGGTGGGGCTGGCCAACTTCGTCCGCTGGACACGAAATGCCTTTAGATTTTGTGAGGGGCCTCCGTGTGCCAAAAGAAGTCCGCGGGCAAAGCCGCGATCAAAAATAACCGGCCGAAGCCCGGGGCGCCATGTTCGTCCAGCGGAAAAAGGTCACAAAAACGGGTGGGCTATAGCCTTGAGGGGTGGGGTTGGCCAAATTCGTCCGCGGGACTCGGAATGCCGCGAGACTTTGCGAGGGGCCTCCGTGTGCCAAAAGTAGGCCGCGGGCAAAGCCGCGCCGAAAATAACGGCCAGAAGGACGGGGCGCCAAGTTCATCCAGCGGAAAAAGGCCACAAAAACGGGTGGGCTACAGCCTTGGGGGGTGGGGCAGGCCAACTTCGTCCGCCGCACTCGGAATGTCGCGAGACTTTGCGAGGGGCCCCCGTGTGCCAAAAATAGGCCGCGGACAAAGCCGCGCCGAAAATAACGGCCCGAAGGCCGGGGCGCCAAGTTCATCCAGCGGAAAAAGGCCACAAAAACGGGTTGGCTATAGCCTTGGGGGGTGGGGCAGGCCCACTTCGTCCGCCGCACTCGGAATGCCGCGAGACTTTGCGAGGGGCCTCCGTGTGCCAAAAATAGGCCGCGGGCCAAGCCACGCCCAAAAATAAACGCCCGAAGGCCGGGGCGCCAAGTTCGTCCAGCGGAAAAAGGCCACAAAAACGGGTGAGCTATAGCCTTGGGGGGTGGGGTTGGCCAACTTCGTCCGCGGGACTCGGAATGCCGCGAGACTTTCCGAGGGGCCTCCGTGTGCCAAAAATAGGCCGCGGGCAAAGCCGCGCCCAAAAATAACTGCCCGAAGGTCGGGGCGCCAAGTTCGTCCAGCGGAAAAAGGCCACAAAATCGGGTGGGCTATAGCCTTGGGGGGTGGGGCTGGCCAACTTCGTCCGCCGGACTCGGAATGCCGCGAGACTTTGCGAGGGGCCTCTGTGTGCCAAAAATAGGCCGCGGGCAAAGCCGCGCCCAACAATAATCGCCCGAAGGCCGGCGCGCCAATTTCGTCCAGCGGAAAAAGGCCACAAAACCGGGTAGGCTATAGCCTTGGGGGGTGCGGCTGGCCAACTTCGTCCTCCGGAATCGGAATGCCGCGAGACTTTGCGAGGGGCCTCCATGTGCCAAAAATAGGCCGCGGGCAAACCCGCGCACAAAAATAACCGCCCGAAGGCCGGGGCGCCAAGTTCGTCCAGCGGAAAAAGGCGACAAAAACGGGTGGGCTATAGCCTTGGGGGGGGGGGCTGGCCAACTTCGTCCCCCGGACTCGGAATGCCGCGAGACTTTGCGAGGGGCCTCCGTGTGCCAAAAATAGGCCGCGGGCCAAGCCACGCCCAAAAATAAACGCCCGAAGGCCGGGGCGCCAAGTTCGTCCAGCGGAAAAAGGCCACAAAAACGGGTGAGCTATAGCCTTGGGGGGTGGGGTTGGCCAACTTCGTCCCCCGGAATCGGAATGCCGCGAGACTTTGTGAGGGGCCTCCATGTGCCAAAAATAGGCCGCGGGCAAAGCCGCGCCCAACAATAATCGCCCGAAGGCCGGCGCGCCAATTTCGTCCAGCGGAAAAAGGCCACAAAACCGGGTAGGCTATAGCCTTGGGGGGTGCGGCTGGCCAACTTCGTCCTCCGGAATCGGAATGCCGCGAGACTTTGCGAGGGGCCTCCATGTGCCAAAAATAGGCCGCGGGCAAACCCGCGCACAAAAATAACCGCCCGAAGGCCGGGGCGCCAAGTTCGTCCAGCGGAAAAAGTCCACAAAAACGAGTGGGCTATAGCCTTGGGGGGTGGGGCTGGCCAACTTCGTCCGCCGGACTCGGAATGCCACGAGACTTTGCGAGGGGCCTCTGTGTGCCAAAAATAGGCCACGGCCAAAGCTGCGCCCAAAAATAACCGCCCGAAGACCGAGGCGCCAAGTTCGTCCAGCGGAAAAAGGCCACAAAAACGGGTGGGCTATAGCCTTGGGGGGTGGGGCTGGCCAACTTTGTCCGCCGGACTCGGAATGCAGCGAGACTTTGCGAGGGGCCACCGTGTCCCAAAAATAGGCCGCTGGAAAAGCCGCGCCCAAAAATAACTGCCCGAAGGCCGGGGCGCCAAGTTCGTCCAGTGGAAAAAGGCCACAAAAACGGGTGGGCTATAGCCTTGGGGGGTGGGGCTGGCCGACTTCGTTCGCCGGACACGGAATGCCGCGAGACTTGCGCGGGGCCTCCGTGCGCCAAATATAGGCCGCGGGCAAAGCCGCGACCAAAAATAACCGCCCAAAGGCCAGGGCGCCAAGTTCGTCCAGCAGAAAAAGACCACAAAAACGGGTAGGCTATAGCCTTGGGGGGTGGGGCTGGCGAACTTCGTCCGCCGGACTCGGACTCGGAATGCCGCGAGACTTTGCGAAGGGCCTCCGTGTGCCAAAAATAGGCCGCGCCCAAAAATAACCGCCCGAAGGCCGGGGCGCCAAGTTCGTCCAGCGGAAAAAGGCCACAAAAACGGGTGGGCTATAGCCTTGGGGAGTGGGGCTGGCCAACTTCGTCCGCCGGACTCGGAATGCCGTGAGACATTGCGAGGGGCCTCCGTGTGCCAAAAATAGGCCGCGGGCAAAGCCGCAGCCAAAAATAACCGCCCGAAGGCCGGGGCGCCAAGTTCCTCCAGCGGAAAAAGGCCACAAAAACGGGTGGGCTATAGCCTTGGGGGGTGGGGCTGGCCAACTATGTCCGTCGGACTCGGAATGCCTCTAGACATTGCGGGGGGCCTCCGTGTGCCAAAAATAGGCCGCGGGCAAAGCCGCGACCAAAAATAACCGCCCGGAGGCCGGGGCGCCAAGTTCGTCCAGCGGAAAAAGGCCACAAAAACGGGTGGGCTATAGCCTTGGGGGGTGGGGCTGGCCAACTTCGTCCGCAGGACTCGGAATGCCGCGAGACTTTGTGAGGGACCTCCGTGTGCCAAAAATAGGCCGCGGACAAAGCCGCGCCCAAAAATAACCGCCCGAAGGCCGGGGCGCCTAGTTCGTCCAGCGGAAAAAGGCCACAAAAACGGGTGGGCTATAGCCTTGGGGGGTGGGGCTGGCAAACTTCGTCCGCCGGACTCAGACTCGGAATGTCGCGAGACTTTGCAAGTGGCCTCCGTGTGCCAAAAAAAGGCCGCAGGCAAAGCCGCGCCCAAAAATAACCCCCCGAAGGCCGGGGCGCAAAGTTTGTCCAGCGGAAAAAGGCCACAAAAACGGGTGGGCTATAGCCTTGGGGGGTGGGGCTGGCCAACTTCGTCCGCCCGACTCGGAATGCCGTGAGACTTTGCGAGGGGCCTCCGTGCGCTAAAAATAGGCCGCGGGGAAAGCCACGCCCAAAAATTACCGCCCGAAGGCCGGGGCTCCAAGTTCGTCCAGCAGAAAAAGGCCACAAACACGGGTGGGCTATAGCCTTGGGGGGTGGGGCTGGCCAACATCGTCCGCCGGACTCGGAATTCCGCGGAACTTTGCGAGGGGCCGCCGTGTGCCAAAAATAGGCCGCGGACAAACCCGCGCCCAAAAATAACCGCCCGAGGGCCGGGGCGCCAAGTTCGTCCAGCGGAAAAAGGCCACAAAAACGGGTGGGCTATAGCCTTGGGGGGTGGGGCTGGCCAACTTCGTCCGCTGGACTTGGAATGCCGCGAGACTTTGCGAGGGGCCTCCGTGTGCCAAAAATAGTCCGTGGGCAATGCCGCGTCCAAAAATAAATGCCCGAGGGCCGGGGCGCAAAGTTCGTCCAGCGGAAAAAGGCCACAAAAACGGGTGGGCTATAGCCTTGGGGGGTGGGGCTGGCCAACTTCGTCCGCCCGACTCGGAATGCCGTGAGACTTTGCGAGGGGCCTCCGTGTGCCAAAAATAGGCCGCGGGCACAGCCATCCCCAAAAATTACAGCCCGAAGGCCGGGGCTCCAAGTTCGTCCAGCGGAAAAAGGCCACAAAAACGGGTGGGCTATAGCCTTGGGGGGTGGGGCTGGCCAACATCGTTCGCCGGACTCGGAATGCCGCGGAACTTTGCGAGGGGCCTCCGTGTGCCAAAAATCGGCCGCGGACAAAGCCGCGCCCAAAAATAACCGCCCGAGGGCCGGGTTGCCAAGTTCGTCCAGCGGAAAAAGGCCACAAAAACGGGTGGGCTATAGCCTTGGGGGGTGGGGCTGGCCAACTTCGTCCGCCGGACTCGGACTCGGAATGCCGCGAGACTTTGCAAGTGGCCTTCGTGTGCCAAAAAAAGGCCGCGGACAAAGCCGCGCCCAAAAATAACCCCCCGAAGGCCGGGGCGCAAAGTTCGTCCCGCGGAAAAAGGCCACAAAAACGGGTGGGCTATAGCCTTGGGGGGTGGGGCTGGCCAACATCGTCCGCCGGACTCGGAATGCCGCGGAACTTTGCGAGGGGCCTCCGTGTGCCAAAAATAGGCTGCGGACAAAGCCGCACCCAAAAATAACCGCCCGAGGGCCGGGGCGCCAAGTTCGTCCAGCGGAAAAAGGCCACAAAAACGGGTGGGCTATAGCCTTGGGGGGTGGGGCTGGCCAACTTCGTCCGCCGGATTCGGAAAGCCACGAGACATTGCGAGGAGCCTCCGTGTGCCAAAAATAGGCCGCGGGAAGAGCCGCGCCCAAAAATAACCGTCCGAAGGCCGGGGCGCCAAGTTCGTCCAGCGGAAAAAGGCCACAAAAACGGGTGGGCTATAGCATTGGGGGGTGGGGCTGGCCAACTTCGTCCGCCGGGCTCGAAATGCCGCGAGACTTTGCAACGGGCCTCCATGTGCCAAAAATAGGCCGCGGGCAAAGCCTAGCCCAAAAATAACCGCCCGAAGGACGGGGCGCCAAGTTCGTCCAGCGGAAAAAGGCCACAAAAATGGGTGGGCTATAGCCTTGGGGGGTGGGCCTGGCCGACTTCGTCCGCCGTTCTCGGAATGGCGCGAGACTTTGCGAGGTGCCTCCGTGTGCCAAAAATAGGCGGCAGGCACAGCCGCGCCCAAAAATAACCGCCCGAAGGCCGGGGCACCAAGTTCGTCCAACGGAAAACGGCCACAAAAACGGGTGGGCTATAGCCTTGGGAGGTGGGGCCGGCCAACTATGTCCGTCGGACTCGGAATGCCGCTAGACATTGCGGGGGGCCTCCGTGTGCCAAAAATAGGCCGCGGGCAAAGCCGCGCCCAAAAATAACCGCCCGAAGGCCGGGGCGCCTAGCTCGTCCAGCGGAAAAAGGCCACAAAAACGGGTGGGCTATAGCCTTGGGGGGTGGGGCTGGCCAACTTCGTCCGCCGGACTCGGACTCGGAATGCCGCGAGACTTTGCGAGTGGCCTCCGTGTGCCAAAAATAGGCCACGGGCAAAGCCGCGCCCAAAAATAACCCCCCGAAGGCCGGGGCGCAAAGTTCGTCCAGCGGAAAAAGGCCACAAAAACGGGTGGGCTATAGCCTTGGGGGGTGGGGCTGGCCAACTTCGTCCGCCGGACTCGGAATGCCGCGAGACTTTGCGAGGAGCCTCCGTGTACCAAACATAGGCCGCGGGAAAAGCCGCGCCCAAAAATAACCGCCTGAAGGCCGGGGCGCCTAGTTCGTCCAGCGGAAAAAGGCCACAAAAACGGGTGGGCTATAGCCTTGGGGGGTGGGGCTGGGCAACTTCGTCCGCCGGACTCGAAATGCCGTGAGACTTTGTGAGGGGCCTCCGTGTGCCAAAAATAGGCCGCGGGCAAAGCCGCGCCCAAAAATACCCGCCCGAAGGCCGGGGTGCCAAGTTCGTCCAGCGGAAAAAGGCCACAAAAACGGGTGGGCTATGGCCTTGGGGGGTGGGGCTGGCCAACTTCGTCCGCTGGACTCAGATTGCCGCGAGACTTTGCGAGGGGCCTCCGTGTGCCAAAAATATGCCGCGGCCAAAGCCACAGCCAAAAATAACCGCTAGAAGGCCGGGGCGCCAAGTTCGTCCAGCGGAAAAAGCCCACAAAAACGGGTGGGCTATAGCCTTGGGGGGTGGGGCTGGCCAACTTCGTCAGCCGGCCTCGGACTTGGAATACCACGAGACTTTGCGAGGGGCCTCCGTGTGCCAAAAATAGGCCGAGGACAAAGCCAAGCTCCAAAAATAACCGCCCGAAGGCCGGGGCGCAAAGTTCGTCCAGCGGAAAAAGGCCACAAAAACGGGTGGGCTATAGCCTTGGGGGGTGGGGCTGGCCAACTTCGTCCGCCGGACTCGGAATGCCGCGAGACTTTGCGAGGGGCCTCCGTGTACCAAAAATAGGCCGCAGGAAAAGCCGTGCCCAAAAATAACCGCCGGAAGGCCGGGGCGCCTAGTTCCTCCAGCGGAAAAAGGGCACAAAAACGGGTGGGCTATAGCCTTGGGGGGTGGGGCTGGGCAACTTCGTCCGCCGGACTCGAAATGCCGTGAGACTTTGTGAGGGGCCTCCGTGTGCCAAAAATAGGCCGCGGGCAAAGCCGCGCCCAAAAATACCCGCCCGAAGGCCGGGGTGCCAAGTTCGACCAGCGGAAAAAGGCCACAAAAACGGGTGGGCTATGGCCTTGGGGGGGTGGGGCTGGCCAACTTCGTCCGCTGGACTCAGATTGCCGCGAGACTTTGCGAGGGGCCTCCGTGTGCCAAAAATATGCCGCGGGCAAAGCCACACCCAAAAATAACCGCTAGAAGGCCGGGGCGCCAAATTCGTCCAGCGGAAAAAGCCCACAAAAACGGGTGGGCTATAGCCTTGGGGGGTGGGGCTGGCCAAATTCGTCAGCCGGCCTCGGACTTGGAATGCCACGAGACTTTGCGAGGGGCCTCTGTGTGCCAAAAATAGGCCGCGGACAAAGCCAAGCACCAAAAATAACCGCCCGAAGGCCGGGGCGCCAAGTTCGTCCAGCGGAAAAAGGCCACAAAATAGGGTGGGCTATAGCCTTGGGTGGTGGGGCTGGCCAACTTCGTCCACCGGACTCGGAAT
Organism: Citrus x changshan-huyou; assembly: GCA_039657385.1. Classification (NCBI taxonomy): domain Eukaryota; kingdom Viridiplantae; phylum Streptophyta; class Magnoliopsida; order Sapindales; family Rutaceae; genus Citrus; species Citrus x changshan-huyou. The sequence goes on from JBCGBO010000018.1 coordinate 226,456, forward strand.
GCCGCGAGACTTTGCAAGGGGCCTCCGTGTGCCAAAAATAGGCCGCGGGCAAAGCCGCGCCCAAAAATAACCGCCCGAAGGCCGGGGCGCCAAGTTCGTCCTGCGGAAAAAGGCCACAAAAACGGGTGGGCTATAGCCTTGGGGGGTGGGGCTGGCCAACTTCGTCCGCTGGACTCAGATTGCCGCGAGACTTTGCGAGGGGCCTCCGTGTGCCAAAAATAGGCCGTGGGCAAAACCAAGCTCCAAAAATAACCGCCCGAAGGCCGGGGCGCCGAGTTCGTCCAGCGGAAAAAGGCCACAAAATACGGTGGGCTATAGCCTTGGGTGGTGGGGCTGGCCAACTTCGTCCACCGGACTCGGAATGCCGTGAGACTTTGCGAGGGGCCTCCGTGTGCCAAAAATAGGCCGCGGGCAGAGCCGCGCCCAAAAATAACAGCCCGAAGGCCGGGGCGCCAAGTTCGTCCAGCGGAAAAAGGCCACAAAATAGGGTGGGCTATAGCCTTGGGTGGTGGGGCTGGCCAAGTTCGTCCGCCGGACTCGGAATGCCGTGAGACTTTGCGAGGCGTCTCCGTGTGCCAAAAATAGGCCGCGGGCAAAGCCGCGCCCAAAAATAACCGCCCGAAGGCCGGGGCGCAAAGTTCGTCCAGCGGAAAAAGGCCACAAAAACGGGTGGGCTATAGCCTTGGGGGGTGGGGCTGGCCAACTTCATCCGCCGGACTCGGAATGCCGCGAGACTTTGCGAGGGGCCTCCGTGTCCCAAAAATAGGCTGCGGGCAAAGCCACGCTCCAAAAATAACCGCCCGAAGGCCGGGGCGCCAAGTTCGTCCAGCGGAAAAAGGCCACAAAATAGGGTGGGCTATAGCCTTGGGTGGTGGGGCTGGCCAAGTTCGTCCGCCGGACTCGGAATGCCGTGAGACTTTGCGAGGCGTCTCCGTGTGCCAAAAATAGGCCGCGGGCAAAGCCGCGCCCAAAAATAACCGCCCGAAGGCCGGGGCGCAAAGTTCGTCCAGCGGAAAAAGGCCACAAAAACGGGTGGGCTATAGCCTTGGGGGGTGGGACTGGCCAACTTCATCCGCCGGACTCGGAATGCCGCGAGACTTTGCGAGGGGCCTCCGTGTCCCAAAAATAGGCTGCGGGCAAAGCCACGCTCCAAAAATAACCGCCCGAAGGCCGGGGCGCCAAGTTCGTCCAGCGGAAAAAGGCCACAAAATAGGGTGGGCTATAGCCTTGGGTGGTGGGGCTGGCAAACTTCGTCCGCCGGACTCGGAATGCCGTGAGACTTTGCGAGGGGCCTCCGTATGCCAAAAATAGGCCACGGACAAAGCCGCGCCCAAAAATAACTGCCCGAAGGCCGGGGCGCCAAGTTCGTCCTGCGGAAAAAGGCCACAAAAACGGGTGGGCTATAGCCTTGGGGGGTGGGGCTGGCCAACTTCGTCCGCTGGACTCATATTGCCGCGGGACTTTGCGAGGGGCCTCCGTGTGCCAAAAATAGGCCGTGGGCAAAACCAAGCTCCAAAAATAACCGCCCGAAGGCCGGGGCGCCGAGTTCGTCCAGCGGAAAAAGGCCACAAAATACGGTGGGCTATAGCCTTGGGTGGTGGGGCTGGCCAACTTCGTCCACCGGACTCGGAATGCCGTGAGACTTTGCGAGGGGCCTCCGTGTGCCAAAAATAGGCCGCGGGCAGAGCCGCGCCCAAAAATAACAGCCCGAAGGCCGGGGCGCCAAGTTCGTCCAGCGGAAAAAGGCCACAAAATAGGGTGGGCTATAGCCTTGGGTGGTGGGGCTGGCCAAGTTCGTCCGCCGGACTCGGAATGCCGTGAGACTTTGCGAGGCGTCTCCGTGTGCCAAAAATAGGCCGCGGGCAAAGCCGCGCCCAAAAATAACCGCCCGAAGGCCGGGGCGCAAAGTTCGTCCAGCGGAAAAAGGCCACAAAAACGGGTGGGCTATAGCCTTGGGGGGTGGGGCTGGCCAACTTCATCCGCCGGACTCGGAATGCCGCGAGACTTTGCGAGGGGCCTCCGTGTCCCAAAAATAGGCTGCGGGCAAAGCCACGCTCCAAAAATAACCGCCCGAAGGCCGGGGCGCCAAGTTCGTCCAGCGGAAAAAGGCCACAAAATAGGGTGGGCTATAGCCTTGGGTGGTGGGGCTGGCAAACTTCGTCCGCCGGACTCGGAATGCCGTGAGACTTTGCGAGGGGCCTCCGTTTGCCAAAAATAGGCCACGGACAAAGCCGCGCCCAAAAATAACTGCCCGAAGGCCGGGGCGCCAAGTTCATCTAGCGGAAAAAGGCCACAAAAACGGGTGGGCTATAGCCTTGGGGGGTGGGGTTGGCCAACTTCGTCCGCCGGCCTCGGACTTGGAATGCAACGAGACTTTGCGAGGGGCCTCCGTGAGCCAAAAATAGGCCGTGGGCAAAGCCAAGCTCCAAAAATAACCGCCCGAAGGCCGGGGCGCCAAGTTCGTCCAGCGGAAAAAGGCCACAAAATAGGGTGGGCTATAGCCTTGGGTGGTGGGGCTGGCCAACTTCGTCCACCGGACTCGGAATGCCTTAAGACTTTGCGAAGGGCCTCCGTGTGCCAAAAATAGGCCGCGGGCAAAGCCAAGCTCCAAAAATAACCGCCCGAAGGCCGGGGCGCCAAGTTCGTCCAGCGGAAAAAGGCCACAAAATAGGGTGGGCTATAGCCTTGGGTGGTGGGGCTGGCCAACTTCGTCCACCGGACTCGGAATACCGCGAGACTTTGCGAGGGGCCTCCGTGTGCCAAAAATAGGCTGCGGGCAAAGCCGCGCCCAAAAATAACCGCCCGAAGGCCGGGGCGCCAAGTTCGTCCAGCGGAAAAAGGCCACAAAAACGGGTGGGCTATAACCCTGGGGGGTGGGGCTGGCCAACTTCGTCCGCCGGACTCGCAATGCTGCGAGACTTTGCGAGGGGCCTCCGTGTCCCAAAAATAGGCTACGGGCAAAGCCGCGCCCAAAAATAACAGCCCGAAGGCCGGGGCGCCATGTTCGTCCAGCGGAAAAAGGCCACAAAAATGGGTGGGCTATAGCCTTGGGTGGTGGGGCCGGCCAACTTCGTCCACCAGACTCGGAATGCAGCGAGACTTTGCGAGGGGCCTCCGTATGCCAAAAATAGGCCACGGACAAAGCCGCGCCCAAAAATAACCGCCCGAAGGCCGGGGCGCCAAGTTCGTCCAGCGGAAAAAGGCCACAAAAACGGGTGGGCTATAGCCTTGGGGGGTGGGGCTGGCCAACTTCGTCCAACAGACTCGGAATGCTGCGAGACTTTGCGAGGGGCCTCCGTGTCCCAAAAATAGGCTACGGGCAAAGCCGCGCCCAAAAATAACTGCCCGAAGGCCGGGGCGCCAAGTTCGTCCAGCGGAAAAAGGCCACGAAAACGGGTGGGCTATAGCCTTGTGGGGTGGGGCTGGCCAACTTCGTCCGCCAGACTCGAAATGCCGCGAGACTTTGCGAGGGGCCTCCGTGTGCCAAAAATAGGCTACGGGCAAAGCCGCACCCAAAAATAACCGCCCGAAGGCCGGGGCGCCAAGTTCGTCCAGCAGAAAAAGGCCACAAAAACGGGTGGGCTATAGCCTTGGCGGTTGGGGCTGGCCAACTTCGTCCGCCGGACTCGGAATGCCGCGAGACTTTGCGAGGAGCCTCCGTGTGCCAAAAATAGGCTGCGGGCAAAACCGCGCCCAAAAATAACCGCCCGAAGGCCGGGGCGCCAAGTTCGTCCACCGGAAAAAGGCCACAAAAACGGGTGGGCTATAGCCTTGGGGGGTGGGGCTGGCCAACTTCGTCCGCCGGGCTCGGAATGCCGCGAGACTCTGCGAGGGGCCTCCGTATGCCAAAAAATGGCCGTGGGCAAAGCTGCGCCCAAAAATAACCGCCCGGAGGCCGGGGCGCCAAGTTCGTCCAGCGGAAAAAGGCCACAAAAACGGGTGGGCTATAGCCTTGGGGGGTGCGGCTGGCCAACTTCGTCCGCCGGACTCGGAATGCCGCGAGACTTTACGAGGGGCCTCCGTGTGCCAAAAATAGGCCGCGGGCAAAGCCGCGCCCAAAAATAAAACCCCCGAAGGCCGGGGCGCCAAGTTCGTCCAACGGAAAAAGGCCACAAAAACTGGTGGGCTATAGCCTTGGGGGGTGCGGCCGGCAAACTTCGTCCGCCGGACTCGGAATGCCGCGAGACTTTGCGAGGGGCCTCCGTGTGCCAAAAATAGGCTGCGGACAAAGGCGCGCACAAAAATAACCGCCCGAAGGCCGGGGCGCCAAGTTCATCCAGCGGAAAAAGGCCACAAAAACGGGTGGGCTACAGCCTTGGGGGTTGGGGCTAGCCAACTTCGGCCGCCGGACTCGGAATGCCGTGAGACTTTGCGAGGGGCCTCCGTGTACCAAAAATGGGCCGCGGGCAAAGCCGCGCCCAAAAATAACCGCCCCAAGGCTGGGGCGCCAAGTTCTTCCAGCGGAAAAAGGCCACAAAAACGGGAGGGCTATAGCCTTGGGGGGTGGGGCTGGCCAACTTCGTCCGCCGCACTCGGAATGCCGCGAGACTTTGCGAGGGGCCTCCGTGTGCAAAAAATAGGACGCGGGCAAAGCCGCTCCCAAAAATAACCGCCCGGAGGCCGGGGCGCCAAGTTCGTCCAGTGGAAAAAGGCCACAAAAACGGGTGGGCTATAGCCTTGGGGGGTGGGGCTGGCCAACTTTGTCCGCCGGACTCGGAATGCCGCGAGACTTTGCGAGGGGCCTCCGTGTGCCAAAAATAGGCTGCGGCCTAAGCCGCGCCAAAAAAAAACCGCCAGAAGGCCGGGGCGCCAAGTTCGTCCAGCGGAAAAAGGCCACAAAAACCGGTGGGCTATAGCCTTGGGGCGTGGGGCTGGCCCACTTCGTCCGCGGGACTCGGAATGCCACGAGACTATGCGAGGGACCTCAGTGTGCCAAAAATAGGCCGCGGGCAAATCGGCGCACAAAAATAACCGCCCGAAGGCCGGGGCGCCAAGTTCGTCCAGCGGAATAAGGCCACAAAAACGGGTGGGCTATAGCCTTGGCGGTTGGGGCTGGCCAACTTCGTCCGCCGGACTCGGAATGCCGCGAGACTTTGCGAGGAGCCTCCGTGTGCCAAAAATAGGCTGCGGGCAAAACCGCGCCCAAAAATAACCGCCCGAAGGCCGGGGCGCCAAGTTCGTCCACCGGAAAAAGGCCACAAAAACGGGTGGGCTATAGCCTTGGGGGGTGGGGCTGGCCAACTTCGTCCGCCGGGCTCGGAATGCCGCGAGACTCTGCGAGGGGCCTCCGTATGCCAAAAAATGGCCGTGGGCAAAGCTGCGCCCAAAAATAACCGCCCGGAGGCCGGGGCGCCAAGTTCGTCCAGCGGAAAAAGGCCACAAAAACGGGTGGGCTATAGCCTTGGGGGGTGCGGCTGGCCAACTTCGTCCGCCGGACTCGGAATGCCGCGAGACTTTACGAGGGGCCTCCGTGTGCCAAAAATAGGCCGCGGGCAAAGCCGCGCCCAAAAATAAAACCCCCGAAGGCCGGGGCGCCAAGTTCGTCCAACGGAAAAAGGCCACAAAAACTGGTGGGCTATAGCCTTGGGGGGTGCGGCCGGCAAACTTCGTCCGCCGGACTCGGAATGCCGCGAGACTTTGCGAGGGGCCTCCGTGTGCCAAAAATAGGCTGCGGACAAAGGCGCGCACAAAAATAACCGCCCGAAGGCCGGGGCGCCAAGTTCGTCGAGCGGAAAAAGGCCACAAAAACGGGTGGGCTATAGCCTTGGGGGGTGGGGCTGGCAAACCTCGTCCGCCGGACTCGGAATGGAGCGAGACTTCGCGAGGGGCCACCGTGTGCCAAAAATAGGCCTCGGGCAAAGCCGCGCCCAAAAATAACCGCGCGAAGGCCGGGGCGCCAAGTTCGTCGAGCGGAAAAAGGCCACAAAAACGGGTGGGCTATAGCCTTGGGGGGTGGGGCTGGCCCATTTCGTCCGCCAGACTCGGAATGCCACAAAAATAACCGCCTGAAGGCCGGGGCGCCAAGTTCATCGAGCGGAAAAAGGCCACAAAAACGGTTGGGCTATATAGCCTTGGGGGGTGGGGCTGGCCCACTTCGTCCGCCAGACTCGGAATGCCGCGAGACTTTCCGAGGGGCCTCCGTGTGCCAAAAATAGGCCGCGGGCAAAGCCGCGCCCAAAAATAACCGCCCGAAGGCCAGGGCGCCAAGTTCGTCCAGCGGAAAAAGGCCACAAAAACTGGTGGGCCATAGCCTTGGGGGGTGCGGCCGGCAAACTTCGTCCGCCGGACTCGGAATGCCGCGAGACTTTGTGAGGGGCCTCCATGTGCCAAAAAGAGGCCGCGGCCAAAGCCGCGCCCAAAAATAACCGGCCGAAGGCCGGGGCGCCAAGTTCGTCCTCCGGAAAAAGGCCACAAAAATGGGTGCGCTATAGCCTTGGGGGGTGGGGCTGGCCGACTTCGTCCGCCGAACTCGGAATGCCGTGAGACTTTGCAAGGGGCCTCCGTGTGCCAAAAATAGGCCGCGGGAAAAGCCGCACCCAAAAATAACCGCCCGAAGGCCGGGGCGCCAAGTTCGTCCAGCGGAAAAAGGCCACAAAAACGGGTGCGCTATAGCCTTGGGGGGTGGGGCTGGCTGACTTCGTCCGCCAGACTCGGAATGCCGCGAGACTTTGCTAGGGGCCTCCGTGTGCCAAAAATAGGCCGCGGGCAAAGCCGTGCCCTAAAATAACCGCCCGAAGGCCGGGGCGCCAAGTTCGTCCAGCGGAAAAAGGCCGCAAAAACGGATGGGCTATAGCCTTGGGGGGTGGGGCTGGCCAACTTCGTCCGCCGGACTCGGAATTCCGCGAGACTCTGCGAGGGGCCTCCGTATGCCAAAAAATGGCCGCGGGCAAATCGGCGCCCAAAAATAACCGCCCGAAGGCCGGGACGCCAAGTTCGTCCACCGGAAAAAGGCCACAAAAACGGGTGGGCTATAGCCTTGGGGGGTGGGGCTGGCCCACTTCGTCCGCCGGACTCGGAATGCCGCGAGACTTTGCGAGGGGCCTCCGTGTGCCAAAAATAGGCTGCGGGCAAAGGCGCGCACAAAAATAACCGCCCGAAGGCCGGGGCGCCAAGTTCGTCGAGCGGAAAAAGGCCACAAAAACGGGTGGGGTATAGCCTTGGGAGGTGGGGCTGGCCAAAAACTTGTTGTGCAAATTTTAATGTACTCGCAAGCGCACGAATCTATTGTAGTATAGATCAATGGTGACGAGTGTCGATCCCACGAGGAGGTGGATTTTAATTGTGTGTAGAATTAATTTTGTAAATGGGTGATTGGATTTGTGGTGGAAATGAATTGGAATATGCTAAAACTTAAATTAAAATGGCGAGAATAAATTCTAAAATTGGAATTGAAATGGCAAGAATAAATTGAAGAGAATTCTATTGAAATGACGTACTTGGGTATCTGGATCCGTATCAACATGCATCATGGGCTAAATAATCCGTATTAATGCCAATTAAATCATGAGGGGGGAATCCACACCTCATGAACCACACTCTAATCAATATGGTGCTAAGGGCTTATCGTGCCAAATAATAATAACCTTATACTAGAGAGCCGGTGTAACCAAGGCGGTATCTAGACAAGATCAGTATTATTTGTCGACGATAAGTCAAATCATCCACAAAAACTAGAGGGGAAAAGAAAATAAATTTACCAAATAAAGCCCATGACACATGTTGAGACTTTACCTTCAACCCAAGCTTGAAAGGAAATTAGCTACTCATAATTGAACTAGGGGCAAAATGGGAATTTATTAAAATACAAATAAAATACAAGATGGAGAGGGAATTACAGAAAATGGATCCCAAAAATGGATTCAGAGATATCAAATTAGGGGGGAGAGGCCCCCTTTTTATAGATACATGGAGTAAATCATGGCCATCGGATTAAAAACAGTTTGGACGCTCAGGATTGCGCCACGTCATCAGTCAACAGTCCACAGTTTGACCACGCGGATGAACAGTAACACGGTTTGACCCGACTTTGAACAGTAACGCGGTTTGACCCGGATGAACAGTAACACGGTTTGGTTGAAAATAATCCTGTGTGATGCATGCACCGTACGCGAGATTTTTCGTCCACTGATATACTGCCACGTCACCATCAACAGTACATAAGAATTTTAGCCCAACAGGATCGTGACACCTCATCAGTCAATGCCACATCATCGGTCAATGCCACGTCATCGATCCGTCTACGTGAACAGTGCCGTACATGTGAATAGTGTCATTTTTCCTTTTATGCTCCTCCTAAGGTTTTCAACCGTCCTGAGTTCAAAAGTGATGTCCGTTTTGCCGTCTGATCTCTCCTTTATTGTGAAATGACTATAATGCCCCTAAAATACATAAATTACTTAATTAAAATAAAACACACGTAATTAAATCACAAGAATGTTAAATACATAAAAGTAAGGGTTGTTAATAAGACTTGAAATGTAAAATGACGGTTTTCTCCTTTATAAATATGTATTTTCTAACACTCAACACACCCCCCAACCAGCTTATTGCTAGTCCCTAGCAAATAAAGCGAAAACAAAATTCAAATTCAAAATGATTTTTTTTTTTTTTTTTTGAAACACTCGTATTTATTCAATCAGATTAATGATAGCAATCAAATAAAAGTATAAGCATTATCTCCAGTCTAAAGCAACATCACACCCACATCAACCATCCACATGAATTAGCCCAGTAGACTTTGTTATAGCTACTTTCAAGAATGACATGTCAAACCCCAAAATCTCACTGGAAGTAGTGACACTCTCACAAAGAAATTAAAACCCAATAAACATAGTCACTCCAATGAATGGTAATTGAGAGAGAAAATAATAAAGAAATGATATCACATGCTCTCACCAAGATGAAATAAATATGCCCTCAGCTTTGAAATAATACGATCTCAAGTCAAATAAAATGTTAGTCAACCCACTTTATTTATCTTTTTTTTTTTTTTAATTATTATTATTATGCATCACTACATCTTTTTAGCCCATATAACTAGCTTCTACTTCAAACTATAGTTCCCTAAAATCAAGAAGGACTTTTATTAGGACGTAACGTAGGCTAGGGATATGGCTAACAAAGAAAGGAAATAAGGAGAACAAAGTGTATGTTTGAGAAAAATGCAGAATTTTTTTTTTTTTTTTTTTTTTAAAGTTGCAAGGTGGATTTCACCTATTATTGTTATTTTTATTCTTTTGAAACAACAACTTTTGTTTTTGTTTTTTTTTTCTTTTTGCTTTTATTTGGCATAACTTCACTGAACAACATAATTATTTACATTTTCTCAAACATAAATAGGTGATGGAACTTAAAAGACATTGGGTAATACTCCAAATCGGAGTGGGTCAAGATGATAAGTTGACAAAGAAAAGGTTTTTGTTCTTTTTTTTTTTTTTTTTTTTTTTTTAAAGGCTCAAAAGGGGTAACTATGGATATTTAATAAAATGGATGGCTAGAAAGGCTCAAACGGATCAAAGATGGCCTTTCCATCGTCTTCTAGGGCTCTAAATAATTATCCATATCTACTAGTTAGATGGGCCTCCCAATGTAGCAACACACATTTTTTTCTTTTTTTTTTTTTTTTTTTTTAATTTTACCATTTTTTTTTAAAGGGTTAACTTAAAAGAAATCTAGAGATCGTGTATAAAATAATAAACTGCTAAGCTGTATAGAGAATGGGCAAAAGGGTTACTCTCCAAGAAAATGATAGGCTCAACAACTCACTTGGCACTTATTTATGACATGTTCATTCCTTCAAGCAACTCATATTTGTCTCCGACATCAACATGTAAAGTAGCAAACATAGCGTAACATCACTTAAGTCCAAAGATAATACAAATACTAAAATTTGAAATTAATCATGTCATCCAATGTTAAAACAAATAACACAAATTTTTTTTTTTTTTTTTAACTAAGAAGATGCGTTTCTAGAGGCACTACACTCCATATTCAGCCATCTTCGACTCAAAAATTTGAAAATATATATTTATAAAGGAGAAAGAGGAAGAAAATGATTTTTTTTTTTGTTTTTTTTTAAACGATGAAGATGCGTTTCTAGAGTAACTACACTCCATATTCAGCCATCTTCAACACAAAACGTTAGCAACAGTTAGTTTCTACAACAAAAAATCAGTAAAAACTTAACCAATATTCCACAAATGTCGACTATTCCCTCCCCCCAACCAGAACGAAACATTGTCCTCAATGTTTTAAAGGAAAGAAGTAGAGTAGAAGACATCACCTGGGTGGTGCAACACAGAAGAAAATATTTACAGGCGGAGAGTTAAATCTAATTTGTACTTCTTACTGCGGCTACTGTTACCATCATTATTTGGTCGCTCCAACACAAAGGTCCAGGGGTCTGGCTCCGGTTTATAAGCTTGTAACATATCAAGTAGCTCATTAGCAGTGTGAGCACAAATAAAGAGTTTTTTCACATTAGAAGGAATGAAATAGTTTTTTATGGCATGGTTAAGAAATGCGATAAAGCCATCATAAAAGTTATTGACATTTAACAAACCGATGGGTTTCTGGTGAATGTGTAGATGGGCCCAAGATGCTAGTGTCATAAGTGCCTCTAGTGTTGCAAGATCTCCTGGAAGGAAAATAAAAGCATCAGCATGATTAAGCATTTCTGTTATTCTTTCTTGCATACCTGAGACAACTAACTCTTCTCCAGTTGATGAGTCAGACGAACTGCCCAATGGTTTTAGGACTCTTGGGATGATGCCTAACACTTGACTTCCTCTGATAAAAGCTGCTTCTGAGACCATTTTTGATAACCCTCGGTTACCTCCTCCATACACCAAGTGTAATTTTCTCGCTGCTATGCTTCGACCAAGATCTATGGCTGCCTCCACGAACTCTTTATGTTTGCCATAGGTAAATCCAGAAAGCACACAAATGTTCTTGAATTGTCTATTGGGAGTAGCTGCCATTGTGATACTTCTCAAAAACAATTTGTGAGTGCTTGACAAAAGATAAATCACATTTAAGAATCTTGGTGACAGTGGATCACAGCTGTGAATGAGGTAACATGTCAGTGTCAAATAACGCATAAAGCACGTGGCTCGCGAGTCAAAAAGAAAACAGTAAAAAGGAAAAAGTAAACAGTAACAAAATTATTAAAGACAATAATGCAAACAATAAAACAACAGTGAAATGAAATAAAATAACAGTAAAGTAAAAGGATATTTACACGTAGTTGCGACTGTGGCTCACATCTTCCTCTGGTTTTACGTCCAGAAACGGCTTGAACGCCCTCTATGGGTCGAGGATAGGCTTCCTATCCAGTTTTCTTATAAACTGGCAAACAGGGTCGTTTATAGTCAGATTCCCGAGACTATATCGTGCATGTTCTTTTTGGAATAATGGCCATAACTGGAGAATCGCTCCTTGCACATATCCACTGGGATGCGTTTCAAGAGACAGAAGGATATCATCCAATGACTCCTTATTCAAGCCATCCCTAATGAATTGAATCTTATCTTCTCTGTTATCAGACACCATTCCTAAAGAACATGGGTTTCTATCGCAACTCATTCTGGCACACTTGTGACAAGCAACAGAAATTCTTCGAGCTCGTCGTTTTCTTGCATAATTTCCTTTACCACAACCAGGCATGAATGCAATAAATTTAGGAGGTAACTCACCTGCCAATCGTACTTTAGCCTCGATTAACCAACGGATGTCAGCAGGTATGTTATTCTTCATGAGTAATCGCATGCGTTCGGATCGAGCTTTATAGATCGTAAGGAGGGCATTCTGAGGAAGTGAAGGGAATCGCTTGTGAAGCTTCGCTAGAATCTCATTTCTGTCCATACTTTTGCCTCAGAATGTCAGTTATTATGGGAAACTGAAGTAACCGACTTGATTGTCACGGAGTACCGTTATCCGCCACTTCACCGGGGTAACAAACTAAAGCACATAAACAGAAAAACAAATCAAAACACACAAAGAAAATTAAAATCGTCCTCTTATTGAATTTACCTCAAGCTCCAACTGGATGTCGTAAACACTTCTCTCAATGTCTCTGAGTTGGCGTTCTAAACCCTCAACATAGGCTACTAACTCTGGTGGTTGTAGAGCCCAAATGCGTTGTGTTTTACAAAATTGAATCTGCTTTTTGAGATGAGTTTTGACACGTTGAAGTGGTTTAAGAATGTTCAGGAGGAACGATCTAAGTATGGTACTCATGATTAACAATGATAAGAAAAAAAAACTTAATGGTAAAACAAACACACTTATGCAAAAATAATTTCAATTAGCAAAAGAATAATAAAAAGAAAGAAAGAAAAATCAAATCAACAAAAATAAAAAATCAATTCAAATCTGGTGGGTCACTCAAATTTATTTCGGTGTCTTCTCCATGTGGTTGGTACTCAAGATATGGCTTTAATCTTTGACCATTAACTTTAAACGTGACACCGTTCTTTGGGTCCTTAATTTCAATTGCCCCATGTGGAAAAACAGTATGAACAATAAAGGGACCATACCATCGAGAGCGTAACTTACCTGGGAATAGGTGCAAACGAGAATTGAATAAAAGCACTTTCTGACCTGGAGTGAACGATTTTCTCATAATGTGCTTGTCATGAAAGACTTTCATTCGTTGCTTGTAAATCTTGGCATTTTCGTATGCATCATTGCGAATTTCTTCAAGTTCTGCCAGTTGTAATCTTCTTTCTGAGCTGGCTTGCTGCATGTCAAAGTTGAATTTCTTGATGGCCCAATATGCACGTTGCTCGAGTTCCACAGGTAGGTGGCAAGCTTTTCCATACACTAGCCTGTAGGGTGACATCCCAATCGGGGTCTTGAAAGCCGTTCTATATGCCCATAATGCATCATCAAGTCTTAATGACCAATCTTTTCTGTCCGGCCTCACCGTCTTTTCTAATATGTGCTTTATTTCTCGATTGGAGATCTCAACTTGGCCACTGGTTTGCGGATGATACGGGGTTGCCACTTTGTGTGTGATTGAATACTTTGTCAAAAGAGCTTTGAATGCTTTGTTACAAAAGTGGGCACCACCATCACTGATTATTGCTCGAGGGAATCCAAAGCGTGAGACAATGTTGCTTTTCAAAAATCCTATCACTACTTTGTGATCATTGGTTCTACATGGAATTGGTTCTACCCATTTTGAGACGTAGTCAACACCAACCAATATGTATTGATGGCCAAAAGAAGGGGGAAAGGGTCCCATGAAGTCGATACCCCATACGTCAAAAATTTCAACCACTAAAATTGGATTTAGTGGCATCATGTTCCTTCGTGTAATGCTCCCCATTCGTTGACACCTATCACATGAAGAACAGAAAGTGTAAGCATCTCGAAATATAGTTGGCCAATAGAAACCACATTGTAAAACTTTAGTCGCTGTTTTCTTAGCACTGAAATGGCCTCCACAAGCTTGTTCATGGCAGAATGAAAGGATATTCTGAATTTCACTTTCTGGGGCACATCGTCTAACAATTTGGTCTGCACAATACTTGAACAAATACGGGTCATCCCAAAAGAAATTCTTTATTTCTGTAAAGAATTTAGCCTTGTCTTGCTTGGTCCAATGCTCTGGAAATTTACCTGTAACAAGATAATTAACTATATCAGCATACCAAGGTAATACTTCCACATTCATCAATTGTTCATCTGGGAATGACTCATTTAATGGTGATGGCTCTGTAATTGTGTCAAAATGGAGACGAGAGAGATGGTCCGCCACGACATTTTCTGTGCCTTTCTTATCTTTAAATTCCAAGTCAAATTCCTGCAAAAGTAATACCCAACGAATTAGTCTAGCTTTTGCATCTTTCTTTGTGAGAAGATATTTAAGAGCAGCATGATCTGTAAATATAATTATTTTACAACCAATGAGATAAGATCGAAATTTTTCCAATGCAAACACTACTGCTAGCATTTCTTTTTCAGTAGTTGAATAGTTCAACTGTGCATCATTCAATGTCATACTAGCATAGTAAATAACATGAGGAATTCGATCAACTCTTTGTCCTAATACTGCTCCTACTGCATAATTAGATGCATCACACATGAGCTCAAATGGTAAGCTCCAGTTTGGGGCCTGAATGATGGGTGATGATGTCAACAACTGCTTTAATTTTTCAAAAGCCACAAGACATGAATCATTAAAGATAAAAGGTACATCCTTAGCAAGTAAATTGCATAAGGGTCTAGAAACTTTGCTAAAATCTTTAATGAAACGTCTATAAAAACCAGCATGCCCAAGGAAAGATCTTACTTCTCTGACTGTTTTGGGTGGAGGAAGATTAGAAATGAGATCCACCTTGGCTTTGTCAACCTCAATACCTTTGCTCGAAATGATGTGACCGAGAACAATACCTTGTTTTACCATAAAATGACACTTCTCCCAATTTAAGACTAAGCTCTTCTCGATACATCTCTGCAGAACTAATGTTAGATGATGTAAACATTGATCAAACGAGTCACCAAAGACAGAAAAATCATCCATAAAGACTTCAAGGAATCGTTCAACCATATCAGAAAAAATGCTCAACATGCATCGTTGGAATGTAGCAGGTGCATTACATAATCCAAATGGCATTCTCCTATATGCAAAAGTGCCAAAAGGGCAAGTGAAAGTAGTTTTCTCCTGATCTTTTGGTGCTATGGGAATCTGATTATATCCTGAGTAGCCATCTAGAAAGCAATAAAATTCATGGCCTGCCAATCTATCAAGCATTTGATCGATAAATGGTAAAGGAAAATGGTCTTTACGTGTGACAGAATTCAACTTTATATAATCAATGCATACACGCCATCCTGTAGTTACTCTAGTTGGTATCAATTCATTATCGGCATTCGTAACTACTGTGACTCCTGACTTTTTGGGGACAACTTGTACAGGACTGACCCATGAACTATCAGAAATTGGGTAAATGATACCTGCGTCTAATAGCTTAAGGACTTCAGTTCTAACAACTTCTTTCATATTAGGATTTAACCGACGTTGCATTTCCCTAGTAGATTTAGCATTTTCATCAAGGTGAATGTAATGCATGCAGTCTACTGGATTTATACCTTTGATGTCTGCTATGGTCCATCCTAATGCTCCTTTGTGCTCTTTTAAAACATCCAACAACTTACCTTTTTGTTCGTCATTGAGGGATGATGAGATGATTACCGGCAGAGTGCTTTCTTCTCCCAAAAACGCATATTCCAAAGTGTTGGGTAATGGTTTGAGCTCGAGTTTCGGTGGTGATTCTGATGATGGGATGAGTTTCTTCTCTGATGGTGCTAGTTGTTCAACTCTTGACTTCCATTTATTAGTGTCCATGTATGGTGCTGAGTCAAGCAGGGCGTTGACCTCATCGACCGATCTGTCAATATCAAAATCCAAACCAAAGTGAGTTAAGCATGTCTGTAAAGGATCATCACTAAGGTTTGAAAGAAAAGTGTCATCAACTAATGCTTCAATTAAATCCACATCAACAACTTCATCATCTGCATTATGAGGTTGTTTGGCAATGTTGAAAATGTTTAGCTCCATAGTCATGTTGCCAAAGGACAACTGCATATTTCCAGTCCTGCATTGAATATGAGCATCCGCAGTTGCCAAGAAAGGTCGGCCTAAAATAATGGGGATGTGCTTCCTTGAGTCCTGTATTGGTTGAGTGTCAATTACAATGAAATCAACAGGAAAATAAAACTTGTCTACCTGGATAAGCACGTCCTCCACAATACCACGAGGTATTTTCGTGGACCGATCTGCAAGCTGTAACACCACTGGAGTTGGGTGTAATTCTCCCAGTCCAAGTTTCACAAACACAGAGTAAGGCAATAAATTTACACTAGCTCCTAAATCCAACAAAGCATTCTCAATTGTGTGGTTCCCTATACTACATGAGATAGTGGGGGAGCCTGGGTCTTTGCATTTTAAAGGAATTTTATGTTGGAGTATAGAACTAACGTTTTCTGTTAAAAATGCCTTCTTTTGAACATGCATATTTCTCTTTTTAGTACAAAGGTCTTTAAGAAACTTGGCATAAGATGGAACTTGTTTAATAGCATCAAGTAAAGGGATGTTAACACTTACCTGTTTGAAGATTTCGAGAATCTCACCTGTGGATTTTCCCTTCTTTCCTTTCGCTAACCTCTGAGGAAATGGAGCTTTAGGAACATATTCTCATGGGTTGGTTTCTTCTTTTTCCTCCGGTGGTGAGTCCTCAACATTCACAGGTACAATTTGATTTTCTTTTGTCACCGGCATCTCCACTTTGTTGTCGACTTCCTTTCCTTTTCGCAAGGTCATGACTGCTTTGACCTCTCCATGCTGTTGTGGTGAACTGGTACTTGCTTCATGTACTCCTTTAGGATTAGGCACTGGTTGACTTGGAAATTTGCCTTTCTCAACAGTCATTGCCAAGGTTTGAACTGAAGAAGCAAGTTGTCCCACCATCTTCTCGAGGCTTGAAACTGATTGGGCTTGTGAGTTGAAGCCCGCTCTCAACTCATTTCGTAGTCCATCAATGGTGCGGTTCTGTTGCTCAATCGTGGAGTGAGTAAGATTCTTGAGATTCTGGAATGAATCCTCCCATGGTCTGGGTTGAGAGTAGTTCTGGTTCTGATTGAATGGTCTAAATGGGGGCTGAGAGGCTTGAGGATTTTGAGGAATTTGTTGCATTGGTGGAGCTGGAGCTGCTGGTCCATTCTGTTGGAATCCTTGAGACCATGAAAAATTGGGGTGGTCTCTCCATCCAGGGTTATATGTGCTGGAGTATGGGTTGTAATTAGATGGCTTTCTCATTACACCTATGGCATTGGCTTGATCTGAGTATGAGTCATGGTCATGTGGCTCTGTTGATTTAGCAGTCGATAACGATGCTATTTGTCGAGAGAGACCTTCAATTATCGCTTTGACTTCTTTAATTTCTGAACTTGACTCGCCAATTTGAACCTCATTTACTCCCTTAATTCTTCTAGTATTCCTGAGTGATCGACTCTGTTGTTGGGAATTATCCGCTTGTCGCTGGAAGAATTCCCAAATCTCTGATGCACTTTTTGACATTAGCTCTCCTCCACTTGTTGCCATTAGCCATTCTTGCACATTCGGCAATAATCCCTCCAAAAAGTATTGGCATTGGTGCCATTTTTCGTACCCATGATGTGGACACTTCAAGAGTAGCCCATTGAATCGCTCCCAAGTTTCGAAAAACTGCTCGTCCTCTCTTTGTGTAAACTCTGAAATTTCCCTGCGAATAGAATTGGTTTTATGCACTGGGAAATATTTATTTAGAAATTTTGTAACCATTTGTTCCCATGATGCAATGCTATTAGCAGGCAAAGTATTTAACCATGAACGAGCTCTATCCTTTAAAGAAAATGGGAATAATCTAAGTTTAACATCATCGTCTGAAAAATTTTCATATTTAAAAGTTTGACAAATGGCATGAAAATCATTCAGATGATTATATGGGTCCTCATTTTCTAGGCCATAGAATGTGGGGAGACAATTTAGCACACTAGGTTTTAATTCAAAACTCCTAGCAGCTACATTTGGGTATCTTATGCATGATGTGCTCAAATTAGCTAAAGGACTGAAGTAGTCCTTAAATGACCTCTCCTGTGGTGCTTGTAAATCCATTCCAAATTTATTAATGTGTTTGTTTGTGCGAAGTGTTTTTTCTAATTCAAGGTCTATAGGTTCAAGATTAGGTAATAATGACCTACGACCATGCATGCAAAATAAATAAAATAAAAATAAAGATGCAAACAAAACAAAAAATAAAGATGGGAACAAAACAAATAAAAAATAAAGATGAGAACAAAACAAATAAAAATAAAGAAGAGGGAGAAGTTTCGATACTAACCTTATTGCGCTATTACAACCTTTCTATAAAAATTCACAAAAACAAAAACGTGAAATAAATTAACTAAAAATTAAATTAATAAAATAAACAAAAAATTACAAAGAAAGAAAAAAAATA
This sequence comes from Citrus x changshan-huyou, assembly GCA_039657385.1. Taxonomy (NCBI): domain Eukaryota; kingdom Viridiplantae; phylum Streptophyta; class Magnoliopsida; order Sapindales; family Rutaceae; genus Citrus; species Citrus x changshan-huyou. The sequence goes on from JBCGBO010000018.1 coordinate 244,458, forward strand.
AATTGAAAATTAAATTACAAAATTTTAAAGAAGAGAAAAAGAAAAGAAATACTAACCTTTAATTTTAGATTCACTTTTTTTTTCTTCTTTTTTTTTTTAAATAATAAAAAATACAAGAAAACAATTAAATGGAATTATTCACAAAAATTAATTCTATGAATTAAAATTACTTACCTCCCCGGCAACGGCGCCAAAAACTTGTTGTGCAAATTTTAATGTACTCGCAAGCGCACGAATCTATTGTAGTATAGATCAATGGTGACGAGTGTCGATCCCACGAGGAGGTGGATTTTAATTGTGTAGAATTAATTTTGTAAATGGGTGATTGGATTTGTGGTGGAAATGAATTGGAATATGCTAAAACTTAAATTAAAATGGCGAGAATAAATTCTAAATTTGGAATTGAAATGGCAAGAATAAATTGAAGAGAATTCTATTGAAATGACGTACTTGGGTATCTGGATCCGTATCAACATGCATCATGGGCTAAATAATCCGTATTAATGCCAATTAAATCATGAGGGGGGAATCCACACCTCATGAACCACACTCTAATCAATATGGTGCTAAGGGCTTATCGTGCCAAATAATAATAACCTTATACTAGAGAGCCGGTGTAACCAAGGCGGTATCTAGACAAGATCAGTATTATTTGTCGACGATAAGTCAAATCATCCACAAAAACTAGAGGGGAAAAGAAAATAAATTTACCAAATAAAGCCCATGACACATGTTGAGACTTCACCTTCAACCCAAGCTTGAAAGGAAATTAGCTACTCATAATTGAACTAGGGGCAAAATGGGAATTTATTAAAATACAAAGAAAATACAAGATGGAGAGGGAATTACAGAAAATGGATCCCAAAAATGGATTCAGAGATATCAAATTAGGGGGGAGAGGCCCCCTTTTTATAGATACATGGAGTAAATCATGGCCATCGGATTAAAAACAGTTTGGACGCTCAGGATTGCGCCACGTCATCAGTCAACAGTCCACAGTTTGACCACGCGGATGAACAGTAACACGGTTTGACCCGACTTTGAACAGTAACGCGGTTTGACCCGGATGAACAGTAACACGGTTTGGTTGAAAATAATCCTGTGTGATGCATGCACCGTACGCGAGATTTTTCGTCCACTGATATACTGCCACGTCACCATCAACAGTACATAAGAATTTTAGCCCAACAGGATCGTGACACCTCATCAGTCAATGCCACATCATCGGTCAATGCCACGTCATCGATCCGTCTATGTGAACCCCCGAAGGCCGGGGCGCCAAGTTCGTCCAGCGGAAAAAGGCCACAAAAACTGGTGGGCTATAGCCTGGGGGGGTGCGGCCGGCAAACTTCGTCCGCCGGACTCGGAATGCCGCGAGGCCTTGCTAGGGGCCTCCGTGTGCCAAAACTAGGCCACGGGCAAAGCCGCGCCCAAAAATAACCGCCCGAAGGCCGGTGCGCCAAGTTCGTCCAGCGGAAAAAGGCCACAAAAATGGGTGGGCTATAGCATTGGGGGGTGGGGCTGGCCAACTTCATCCGCCGGACTCGGAATGCCGCGAGACCCTGCGAGGGGCCTCCGTGTGCCAAATATAGGCCGCGGGCAAAGCCGCGCCCAAAAATAACCACCCGAAGGACGAGACGCCAAGTTCGTCCAGCGGAAAAAGGCCACAAAAACGGGTCGGCTATAGCCTTGGGGGGTGGGGCTGGCCAACTTCGTCAGCCAAACTCGGAATGCCGCGAGACCTTGCGAGGGGCCTCCGCGTGCTAAAAATAGGCCGCGGGCAAAGCCGTGCCAAAAAAAAACCGACCGAAGGCCGGGGCGCCAAGTTCGACCAGCGGAAAAAGGCCACAAAAACGGGTGGGCTATAGCCTTGGGGGGTGGGGCTGGCCAACTTCGACCGCCGGACTCGGAATGCCGCGAGGCCTTGCTAGGGGCCTCCGTGTGCCAAAACTAGGCCACGGGCAAAGCCACGCCCAAAAATAACCGCCCGAAGGCCGGGGCGCCAAGTTCGTCCAGCGGAAAAAGGCCACAAAAACGGGTGGGCTATAGCATTGGGGGGTGGGGCTGGCCAACTTCATCCGCCGGACTCGGAATGCCGCGAGACCCTGCGAGGGGCCTCCGTGTGCCAAATATAGGCCGCGGGCAAAGCCGCGCCCAAAAATAACCACCCGAAGGACGGGGCGCCAAGTTTGTCCAGCGGAAAAAGGCCACAAAAGCGGGTCGGCTATAGCCTTGGGGGGTGGGGCTGGCCAACTTCGTCCGCCAAACTCGGAATGCCGCGAGACCTTACGAGAGGCCTCCGTGTGCCAAAAATAGGCCGCGGGCAAAGCCGAGCCCAAAAATAACCGCCCGAAGGCCGGGGCGCCAAGTTCGTCCAGCGGAAAAAGGCCACAAAAACGGGTGGGCTATAGCCTTGCGGGGTGGGGCTGGCCAACTTCGTCCGCCGGACTCGGAATGCCGCGAGACCTTGCGAGGGGCCTCCGTGTGCCAAAAATAAGCCGCGGGCAAAGCCGCGCCCAAAAATAACCGCCCGAAGGACGGGGGGCCAAGTTCGTCCAGCGGAAAAAGGCCACAAAAACGGGTGGGCTATAGCCTTGGGGGGTGGGGCTGGCCAACTTCGTTTGCCGGACTCGGAATGCCGCGAGACTTTGCGAGGGGCCTCCGTGGGCCAAAAATAGGCCGCGGGCAAAGCCGCGCCCAAAAATAACCGACCGAAGGCCGGGGCGCCAAGTTCGACCAGCGGAAAAAGGCCACAAAAACGGGTGGGCTATAGCCTTGGGGGGTGGGGCTGGCCAACTTTGTCCGCCGGACTCGGAATGCCGCGAGGCCTTGCTAGGAGCCTCCATGTGCCAAAACTATGCCACGGGCAAAGCCGCGCCCAAAAATAACCGCCCGAAGGCCGGGGCGCCAAGTTCGTCCAGCGGAAAAAGGCCACAAAAACGGGTGGGCTATAGCATTGGGGGGTGGGGCTGGCCAACTTCATCCGTCGGACTCGGAATGCCGTGAGACCCTGCGAGGGGCCTCCGTGAGCCAAAAATAGGCCGCGGGCAAAGCCGAGCCCAAAAATAACCGCCCGAAGGCCGGGGCGCCAAGTTCGTCCAGCGGAAAAAGGCCACAAAAACGGGTGGGCTATAGCCTTGCGGGGTGGGGCTGGCCAACTTCGTCCGCCGGACTTGGAATGCCGCGAGGCCTTGCGAGGGGCCTCCGTGTGCCAAAAATAAGCCGCGGGCAAAGCCGCGCCCAAAAATAACTGCCCGAAGGACGGGGCGCCAAGTTCGTCCAACGGAAAAAGGCCACAAAAACGGGTGGGCCATAGCCTTGGGGGGTGGGGCTGGCCAACTTCGTTCGCCGGACTCGGAATGCCGCGAGACCCTGCGAGGGGCCTCCGTGTGCCAAAAATAGGCCGCGGGCAAAGCTGCGCGCTAAAATAACCGCCCGAAGGCCGGGGCTCGTCCAGCGGAAAAAGGCCACAAAAACGGGTGGGCTATAGCCATGGGGGGTGGGGCTGGCCGACTTCGTCCGCCAAACTCGGAATGCCGCGAGACCCTGTGAGGGGCCTCCGTGTGCCAAAAATAGGCCACGGGCAAAGCCGCGCGCAAAAATAACCGCCCGAAGGCCGGGGCGCCAAGTTCGTCCAGCGGAAAAAGGCCACAAAAACGGGTGGGCTATAGCCTTGGGGGGTGGGGCTGGCCAACTTCGTCCGCCGGACTCGTAATGCCGTGAGACTTTGCGAGGGGCCTCCGTGTGCCAAAAATTGGCGGCGGGCAAAGTCGCGCCCAAAAATAACCGCCCGAACGCCGGGGCGCCAAGTTCGTCCACCGGAAAAAGGCCACAAAAACGGGTGGGCTATAGCCTTGGGGGGTGGGGCTGGCCAACTTCGTCCGCCGGACTCGGAATGACGCGAGACTCTGCGAGGGGCCTCCGTATGCCAAAAAATGGCCGCGGGCAAAGCGGCGCCCAAAAATAACCGCCCGAAGGCCGGGGCGCCAAGTTCGTCCAGCGGAAAAAGGCCACAAAAACGGGTGGGCAATAGCCTTGGGGGGTGGGGCTGGCCAAATTCGTCCGCCGGACTCGGAATGCCGCGAGACGTAGCGAGGGGCCTCCGTGTGCCAAAAATAGGCCGCGGGCAAAGCCGCGCCCAAAAATAACAGCCCGAAGGCCGGGGCACCAAGTTCGTCCACCGGAAAAAGGCCACAAAAACGGGTGGGCTATAGCCTTCGGGGGTGGGGCTGGCCCACTTCGTCCGCTGGACTCGGAATGCCGCGAGACTCTGCGAGGGGCCTCCGTATGCCAAAAAATGGCCGCGGGCAAAGCGGCGCCCAAAAATAACCGCCCGAAGGCCGGGGCGCCAAGTTCGTCCAGCGGAAAAAGGCCACAAAAACGGGTGGGCAATAGCCTTGGGGGGTGGGGCTGGCCAAATTCGTCCGCCGGACTCGGAATGCCGCGAGACTTAGCGAGGGGCCTCCGTGTGCCAAAAATAGGCCGCGGGCAAAGCCGCGCCCAAAAATAACAGCCCGAAGGCCGGGGCACCAAGTTCGTCGACCGGAAAAAGGCCACAAAAACGGGTGGGCTATAGCCTTGGGGGGTGGGGCTGGCCAACTTCGTCCGCCGGACTCGGAATGCCGCGAGACTCTGCGAGGGGCCTCCGTATGGCAAAAAATGGCCGCGGGCAAAGCGGCGCCCAAAAATAACCGCCCGAAGGCCGGGGCGCCAAGTTCGTCCAGCGGAAAAAGGCCACAAAAACGGGTGGGCTATAGCCTTGGGGGGTGGGGAAGGCCATCTTCGTCCGCCGGACTCGGAATGCCGCGAGACTCTGCGAGGGGCCTCCGTATGCCAAAAAATGGCCGCGGGCAAAGCGGCACCCAAAAATAACCGCCCGAAGGCCGGGGCGCCATGTTCGTCCAGCGGAAAAAGGCCACAAAAACGGGTGGGCTATAGCCTTGGGGGGTGGGGCTGGCCAAATTCGTCCGCCGGACTCGGAATGCCGTGATACTTTGCGAGGGGCTGCCATGTGCCAAAAATAGGCCGCGGACAAAGCCGCGCCCAAAAATAACCGCCCGAAGGCCGGGGCGCCAAGTTCGTCCACCGGAAAAAGGCCACAAAAACGGGTGGGCTATAGCCTTGGGGGGTGGGGCTGGCCAACTTCGTCCGCCGGACTCGGAATGCCGCGAGACTCTACGAGGGGCCTCCGTATGCCAAAAAATGGCCGCGGACAAATCGGCGCTCAAAAATAACCGCCCGAAGGCCGGGGCGCCAAGTTCGTCCTGCGGAAAAAGGCCACAAAAACGGGTGGGCTATAGCCTTGGGGGGTGGGGCTGGCCAACTTCGTCCGCCGGACTCGGAATGCCGCGAGACTTTCCGAGGGGCCTCCGTGTGCAAAAAATATGACGCGGGCAAAGCCGCGCCCAAGAATAACCGCCCGAATGCCGGGGCGCCAAGTTCGTCCAGCAGAAAAAGGCCACAAAAACGGGTGGGCTATAGCCTTGGGGGGTGGGGCTGGCCAACTTCGTCCGCCGGACTCGGAATGCCGCGAGACTCTGCGAGGGGCCTCCGTATGCCAAAAAATGGCCGCGGACAAAGCGCCGCCCAAAAATAACCGCCCGAAGGCCGGGGCGCCAAGTTCGTCCACCGGAAAAAGGCCACAAAAACGGGTGGGCTATAGCCTTGGGGGGTGGGGCTGGCCAACTTCGTCCGCCGGACTCGGAATGCCGCGAGACTCTGCGAGGGGCCTCCGTATGACAAAAAATGGCCGCGGACAAAGCGGCGCCCAAAAATAACCGCCCGAAGGCCGGGGCGCCAAGTTCGTCCTGCGGAAAAAGGCCACAAAAACGGGTGGGCTATAGCCTTGGGGGGTGGGGCTGGCCAACTTCGTCTGCCGGACTCGGAATGCCGCGAGACTCTGCGAGGGGCCTCCGTATGCCAAAAAATGGCCGCGGACAAAGCGGCGCCCAAAAATAACCGCCCGAAGGCCGGGGCGCCAAGTTCGTCCTGCGGAAAAAGGCCACAAAAACGGGTGGGCTATAGCGTTGGGGGGTGGGGCTGGCCCACTTCGTCCGCCGGACTCGGAATGCCGCGAGACTTTCCGAGGGGCCTCCGTGTGCAAAAAATAGGACGCGGGCAAAGCCGCGCCCAAGAATAACCGCCCGAATGCCGGGGCGCCAAGTTCGTCCAGCAGAAAAAGGCCACAAAAACGGGTGGGCTATAGCCTTGGGGGGTGGGGCTGGCCAACTTCGTCTGCCGGACTCGGAATGCCGCGAGACTCTGCGAGGGGCCTCCGTATGCCAAAAAATGGCCGCGGACAAAGCGGCGCCCAAAAATAACCGCCCGAAGGCCGGGGCGCCAAGTTCGTCCAGCGGAAAAAGGCCACAAAAACGGGTGGGCTATAGCCTTGGGGGGTGGGGCTGGCCAACTTCGTCCGCCGGACTCGGAATGCCGCGAGACTCTGCGAGGGGCCTCCGTATGCCAAAAAATGGCCACGGGCAAAGCGGCGCCCAAAAATAACCGCCCGAAGGCCGGGGCGCCAAGTTCGTCCAACGGAAAAAGGCCACAAAAACGGGTGGGCTATAGCCTTGGGGGGTGGGGCTGGCCAACTTCGTCCGCCGGACTCGGAATGCCGCGAGACCCTGCGAGGGGCCTCCGTGTGCGAAAAATAGGCCGCGGGCAAAGTCGCGCCCAAAAATAACCGCCCGAAGGCCGGGGCGCCAAGTTCGTCCAGCGGAAAAAGGCCACAAAAACGGGTGGGCTATAGCCTTGGGGGGTGGGGCTGGCCAACTTCGTCCGCCGGACTCGGAATGCCGCGAGACTCTGCGAGGGGCCTCCGTATGCCAAAAAATGGCCACGGGCAAAGCGGCGCCCAAAAATAACCGCCCGAAGGCCGGGGCGCCAAGTTCGTCCAGCGGAAAAAGGCCACAAAAACGGGTGGGCTATAGCCTTGGGGGGTGGGGCTGGCCAACTTCGTCCGCCGGACTCGGAATGCCGCGAGACTCTGCGAGGGGCCTCCGTATGCCAAAAAATGGCGGCGGGCAAAGCGGCGCCAAAAATAACCGCCCGAAGGCCGGGGCGCCAAGTTCGTCCAGCGGAAAAAGGCCACAAAAACGGGTGGGCTATAGCCTTGGGGGGTGGGGCTGGCCAACTTCGTCCGCCGAACTCGGAATGCCGTGAGACTTTGCAAGGGGCCTCCGTGTGCCAAAAATAGGCCGCGGGAAAAGCCGCACCCAAAAATAACCGCCCGAAGGCCGCGGCGCCAAGTTCGTCCAGCGGAAAAAGGCCACAAAAACGGGTGCGCTATAGCCTTGGGGGGTGGGGCTGGCCGACTTTGTCCGCCATACTCGGAATGCCGCGAGACTTTGCGAGGGGCCTCTGTGTGCCAAAAATAGGCCGCGGGCAAAGCCGCGCCCAAAAATAACCGCCCGAAGGCCGGGGCGCCAAGTTCGTCCAGCGGAAAAAGGCCCCAAAAACGGGTGGGCTATAGCCTTAGGGGGTGGGGCTGGCCAACTTCGTCCGCCGGACTCGGGATGCCGCGAGACTTTGCGAGGGGCCTCCGTGTGCCAAAAATAGGCCGCCGGCAATGCCGCGCCCAAAAATAACCGCCCGAAGGCCGGGGCGCCATGTTCGTCCAGCGGAAAAAGGCCACAAAAACGGGTGGTCTATAGCCTTGGGGGGTGAGGCTGGCCAACTTCGTCCGCCGGACTCGGAATGCCGCGAGACTTTGCGAGGAGCCTTCGTGTCCCAAAAATAGGCCGCGGGCAAAGCCGCGCCCAAAAATAACAGCCCGAAGTCCGGGGCGCCAAGTTCGTCCAGCTGAAAAAGGCCACAAAAACGGGTGGGCTATAGCCTTGGGGGGTGGGGCCGGCCAACTTTGTCCGCCGGACTCGGAATGCCGCGAGACTTTGCGAGGGGCCTCCGTGTGCCAAAAATAGGCCGCGGACAAAGCCGCGCCCAAAAATAACCGCACGAAGGTCGGGGCGCCAAGTTCGTCCAGCGGAAAAAGGCAACAAAAACGGGTCGGCTATAGCCTTGGGGGGTGGGGCTGGCCAACTTCGTCCGCCGGACTCGGAATGCCGCGAGACTTTGCAAGGGGCCTCCGTGTGCCAAAAATAGGCCACGGGCAAAGCCGCGCCCAAAAATAACCGCCCGAAGGCCGGGGCGCCCAGTTCGTCCAGCGGAAAAAGGCATCAAAAACGGGTGGGCTATAGCCTTGGGGGGTGGGGCTGGCCAACTTCGTCCGCCGGACTCGGAATGCCGCGAGACTTTGCGAGGGGCCTCCGTGTCCCAAAAATAGGCCGCGGGCAAAGCTGCGCCCAAAAATAACCGCCCGAAGGCTGGGGCGCGAACTTCGTCCAGCGGAAAAAGGCCACAAAAACGGGTGGGCTATAGCCTTGGGGGGTGGGGCTGGCCAACTTCGTCCGCCGGACTCGGAATGCCGCGAGACTTTGCGAGGGGCCTCCGTGTGCCAAAAATAGGCCGCGGGCAAAGCCGCGCCCAAAAATAACTGCCCGAAGGCCGGGGCGCCAAGTTCGTCCATCGGAAAAAGGCCACAAAAACGGGTGGGCTATAGCCTTGGGGGGTGGGGCTGGCCAACTTCGTCCGCCGGACTCGGAATGCGGCAAGTCTTTGCGAGGGGCCTCCGTGCGCCAAAAATAGGCCGCGGGCAAAGCCGCGCCCAAAAATAACCGCCCAAAGGCCGGGGCGCCATGTTCGTCCAGCGGAAAAAGGCCACAAAAACGGGTGGTCTATAGCCTTGGGGGGTGAGGCTGGCCAACTTCGTCCGCCGGACTCGGAATGCCGCGAGACTTTGCGAGGGGCCTTCGTGTGCCAAAAATAGGCAGCGGCCAAAGTCGCGCCCAAAAATAACAGCCCGAAGTCTGGGGCGCCAAGTTCGTCCAGCGGAAAAAGGACACAAAAACGGGTGGGCTATAGCCTTGGGGGGTGGGGCTGGCCAACTTTGTCCGCCGGACTCGGAATGCCGCGAGACTTTGCGAGGGGCCTCCGTGTGCCAAAAATAGGCCGCGGAAAAAGCCGTGCCAAAAAATAACCGCACGAAGGTCGGGGCGCCAAGTTCGTCCACCGGAAAAAGGCCACAAAAGCGGGTCGGCTATAGCCTTGGGGGGTGGGGCTAGCCAACTTCGTCCGCCGGACTCGGAATGCCTCTAGACTTTGCGAGGGGCCTCCGTGTACCAAAAATAGGCCGCGGGCAAAGCCGCGCCCAAAAATAACCGCCCGAAGGCTGCGGCGCCAAGTTCGTCCAGCGGAAAAAGGCCACAAAAATGGGTGGGCTATAGCCTTGGGGGGTGGGGCTGGCCAACTTTGTCCGCCGGACTCGGAATGCCGCGAGACTTTGCGAGGGGCCTCCGTGCGCCAAAAATAGGCCGCGGACAAAGCCGCGCCCAAAAATAACCGCACGAAGGTCGGGGCGCCAAGTTCGTCCATCGGAAAAAGGCCACAAAAACGGGTGGGCTATAGCCTTGGGGGGTGGGGCTGGCCAACTTCGTCCGCCGGACTCGGAATGCGGCAAGACTTTGTGAGGGGCCTCCGTGTGCCAAAAATAGGCCGCGGGCAAAGCCGCGCCCAAAAATAACCGCCCAAAGCCGGGCACCATGTTCGTCCAGCGGAAAAAGGCCACAAAAACGGGTGGTCTATAGCCTTGGGGGGTGAGGCTGCCCAACTTCGTCCGCCGGACTTGGAATGCCGCGAGACTTTGCGAGGGGCCTTCGTGTGCCAAAAATAGGCCGCGGACAAAGCCGCGCCCAAAAATAACAGATCGAAGTCCGGGGCGCCAAGTTCGTCCAGCGGAAAAAGGCCACAAAAACGGGTGGGCTATAGCCTTGGGGGGTGGGGCTGGCCAACTTTGTCCGCCGGACTCGGAATTCCACGAGTCTCTGCGAGGGGCCTCCGTGTTCCAAAAAAAGGCCGCGGTCAAAGCCGCGCCCAAAAATAACAGCCCAAAGGCCGGGGCGCCAAGTTCGTCCAGCGGAAAAAGGCCACAAAAACAGGTGGGCTATAGCCTTGGGAGGTGGGGCTGGCCGACTTCGTCCGCCGGACTCGGAATGCCGCGAGACTTTACGAGGGGCCTCCGTGTGCCAAAAATAGGCCGCGGGCAAAGCCGCGCCCAAAAATAACCACCCGAAGGACGGGGCGCCAAGTTCGTCCAGCGGAAAAAGGCCACAAAAACGGGTCGGCTATAGCCTTGGGGGGTGGGGCTGGCCAACTTCGTCCGCCAAACTCGGAATGCCGCGAGACGTTGCGAGCGGCCTCCGTGTACCAAAAATAGGCCGCGGACAAAGCCGCGCGCAAAAATAACCGCCCGAAGGCCGGGGCGCCAAGTTCGTCCAGCGGAAAAAGGCCACAAAAACGGGTGGGCTATAGCCTTGGGGGGTGGGGCTGGCCAACTTCGTTCGCCGGACTCGGAATGCCGCGAGACCCTGCGAGGGGCCTCCGTGTGCCAAAAATAGGCCGCGGGCAAAGCTGCGCGCAAAAATAAGCGCCCGAAGGCCGGGGCGCCAAGTTCGTCCAGCGGAAAAAGGCCACAAAAACGGGTGGGCTATAGGCTTGGGGGGTGGGGCTGGCCGACATCGTCCGCCAAACTCGGAATGCTGCGAGACCTTGCGAGGGGCCTCCGTGTGCCAAAAATAGGCCGCGGGCAATGCCGCGCCCAAAAATAACCGCCCGAAGGCCGGGGCGCCAAGTTCGACCAGCGGAAAAAGGCCACAAAAACGGGTGGGCTATAGCCTTGGGGGGAGGGGCTGGCCAACTTCGTCCGCCGGACTCGGAATGCCGCGAGGCCTTGCTAGGGGCCTCCATGTGCCAAAACTAGGCCACGGGCAAAGCCGCCTTCAAAAATAACCACCCGAAGGCCGGGGCGCCAAGTTCGTCCAGCGGAAAAAGGCCACAAAAACGGGTGGATTATAGCATTGGGGGGTGGGGCTGGCCAACTTCATTCGCCGGACTCGGAATGCCGCGAGACTTTTCGAGGGGCCTCCGTGTGCCAAAAATAGGCCGCGGGCAAAGCCGCGCCCAAAAATAACCGACCGAAGGCCGGGGCGTTAGATTCGACCAGCGGAAAAAGGCCACAAAAACGGGTGGGCTACAGCCTTGGGGGGTGGGGCTGGCCAACTTCGTCCGCCGGACTCGGAATGCCGCGAGGCCTTGCTAGGGGCCTCCGTGTGCCAAAACTAGGCCACGGGCAAAGCCGCCTTCAAAAATAACCGCCCGAAGGCCGGGGCGCCAAGTTCGTCCAGCGGAAAAAGGCCACAAAAACAGGTGGGCTATAGCATTGGGGGGTGGGGCTGGCCAACTTCATCCGCCGGACTCGGAATGCCGCGAGACTCTGCGAGGGGTCTCCGTGTGCCAAATATAGGCCGCGGGCAAAGCCGCGCCCAAAAATAACCACCCGAAGGACGGGACGCCAAGTTCGTCCAGCGGAAAAAGGCCACAAAAACGGGTCGGCTATAGCCTTGGGGGGTGGGGCAGGCCAACTTCGTCCGCCAAACTCGGAATGCCGCGAGACCTTGCGAGGGGCCTCCGCGTGCCAAAAATAGGCCGCGGGCAAAGCCGCGCCCAAAAATAACCGACCGAAGGCCGGGGCACCAAGTTCGACCAGCGGAAAAAGGCCACAAAAACGGGTGGGCTATAGCCTTGGGGGGTGGGGCTGGCCAACTTCGTCCGCCGGACTCGGAATGCCACGAGGCCTTGCTAGGGGCCTCCGTGTGCCAAAACTAGGCCACGGGCAAACCCGCGCCCAAAAATAACCGCCCGAAGGCCGGGGCGCCAAGTTCGTCCAGCGGAAAAAGGCCACAAAAACGGGTGGGCTATAGCATTGGGGGGTGGGGCTGGCCAACTTCATCCGCCGGACTCGGAATGCCGCGAGACCCTGCGAGGGGCCTCCGTGTGCCAAAAATAGGCCGCGGGCAAAGCCGCGCACAAAAATAACCACCCGAAGGACGGGACGCCAAGTTCGTCCAGCGGAAAAAGGCCACAAAAACGGGTCGCCTATAGCCTTGGGGGGTGTGGCTGGCCGACTTCGTCCGCCAAACTCGGAATGCCGCGAGACCTTGCGAGGGGCCTCCGCGTGCGAAAAATAGGCCGCGGGCAAAGCCGCGCCCAAAAATAACCGCCCGAAGGCCGGGGCGCCAGGTTCGTCCAGCGGAAAGAGGCCACAAAAACGGGTGGGCTATAGCCTTGGGGGGTGGGGCTGGCCAACTTCGTTCGCCGGACTCGGAATGCCGCGAGACCCTGTAAGGGGCCTCCATGTGCCAAAAATAGGCCGCGGGCAAAGCTGCGCGCAAAAATAACCGCCCGAAGGCTGGGGCGCCAAGTTCGTCCAGCGGAAAAAGGTCACAAAAACGGGTGGGCTATAGCCTTGGGGGGTGGGGCTGGCCGACTTCGTCCGCCAAACTCGGAATGCCGCGAGACCTTGCGAGGGGCCTCCGTGTGCCAAAAATAGGCCGCGGGCAAAGCCGCGCCCAAAAATAACCGCCCGAAGGCCGGGGCGCCAAGTTCGTCCAGCGGAAAAAGGCCACAAAAACGGGTGGGCAATAGCCTTGCGGGGTGGGGCTGGCCAACTTCGTCCGCCGGACTCGGAATGCCGCGAGGCCTTGCGAGGGGCCTCCGTGTGCCAAAAATAAGCCGCGGGCAAAGCCGCGCCCAAAAATAACTGCCCGAAGGACGGGGCGCCAAGTTCGTCCAGCGGATAAAGGCCACAAAAACGGGTGGGCTATAGCCTTGGGGGGTGGGGCTGGCCTACTTCGTCCGCCAAACTCGGAATGCCGCGAGACCTTGCGAGGGGCCTCCGTGTACCAAAAATAGGCCGTGGGCAAAGCCGTGCCCAAAAATAACCGACCGAAGGCCGGGGCGCCAAGTTCGTCCAGCGGAAAAAGGCCACAAAAACGGGTGGGCTATAGCCTTGGGGGGTGGGGCTGGCCAACTTCGTCTGCCGGACTTGGAATGCCGCGAGACTTTGCGAGGGTCCTGCGTGTGCCAGAAATAGGCCGCGGGCAAAGTAGCGCCCAAAAATAACCGACCGAAGGCCGGGGCGCCAAGTTCGACCAGTGGAAAAAGGCCACAAAAACGGGTGGGCTATAGCCTTGGGGGGTGGGGCTGGCCAACTTCGTCCGCCGGACTCGGAATGCCGCGAGGCCTTGCTAGGGGCCTCCATGTGCCAAAACTAGGCCACGGGCAAAGCCGCCTTCAAAAATAACCACCCGAAGGCCGGGGCGCCAAGTTCGTCCAGCGGAAAAAGGCCACAAAAACGGGTGGATTATAGCATTGGGGGGTGGGGCTGGCCAACTTCATTCGCCGGACTCGGAATGCCGTGAGACTTTGCGAGGGGCCTCCGTGTGCCAAAAATAGGCCGCGGGCAAAGCCGCGACCAAAAATAACCGACCGAAGGCCGGGGCGTTAGATTCGACCAGCGGAAAAAAGCCACAAAAACGGGTGGGCTACAGCCTTGGGGGGTGGGGCTGGCCAACTTCGTCCGCCGGACTCGGAATGCCGCGAGGCCTTGCTAGGGGCCTCCGTGTGCCAAAACTAGGCCACGGGCAAAGCCGCCTTCAAAAATAACCGCCCGAAGGCCGGGGCGCCAAGTTCGTCCAGCGGAAAAAGGCCACAAAAACAGGTGGGCTATAGCATTGGGGGGTGGGGCTGGCCAACTTCATCCGCCGGACTCGGAATGCCGCGAGACTCTGCGAGGGGTCTCCGTGTGCCAAATATAGGCCGCGGGCAAAGCAGCGCCCAAAAATAACCGACCGAAGGCCGGGGCGCCAAGTTCGACCAGTGGAAAAAGGCCACAAAAATGGGTGGGCTATAGCCTTGGGGGGTGGGGCTGGCCAACTTCGTCCGCCGGACTCGGAATGCCGCGAGGCCTTGCTAGGGGCCTCCGTGTGCCAAAACTAGGCCACGGGCAAAGCCGCCTTCAAAAATAACCGCCCGAAGGCCGGGGCGCCAAGTTCGTCCAGCGGAAAAAGGCCACAAAAACGGGTGGGCTATAGCATTGGGGGGTGAGGCTGGCCAACTTCATCCGCCGGACTCGGAATGCCGCGAGACCCTGCGAGGGGCCTCCGTGTGCCAAATATAGGCCACGGGCAAAGCCGCGCCCAAAAATAACCACCCGAAGGACGGGGCGCCAAGTTCGTCCAGCGGAAAAAGGCCACAAAAGCGGGTCGGCTATAGCCTTGGGGGGTGGGGCTGGCCAACTTCGTCCGCCAAACTCGGAATGCCGCGAGACCTTGCGACGGGTCTCCATGTGCCAAAAATACGCCGCGGGCAAAGCCGCGCCCAAAAATAACCGCCCGAAGGCCGGGGCGCCAAGTTCGTCCAGCGGAAAAAGGCCACAAAAACGGGTGGGCTATAGCCTTGCGGGGTGGGGCTGGCCAACTTCGTCCGCCGGACTCGGAATGCCGCGAGACCTTGCGAGGGGCCTCCGTGTGCCAAAAATAAGCCGCGGGCAAAGCCGCGCCCAAAAATAACTGCCCGAAGGACGGGGGGCCAAGTTCGTCCAGCGGAAAAAGGCCACAAAAACGGGTGGGCTATAGCCTTGTGGGGTGGGGCTGGCCAACTTCGTCTGCCGGACTCGGAATGCCGCGAGACTTTGCGAGGGGCCTCCGTGTGCCAAAAATAGGCCGCGGGCAAAGCCACGCCCAAAAATAACTGCCCGAAGGCCGGGGCGCCAAGTTCGTCCAGCGGAAAAAGGCCACAAAAACGGGTGGGCTATAGCCTTGCGGGGTGGGGCTGGCCAACTTCGTCCGCCGGACTCGGAATGCCGCGAGGCCTTGCGAGGGGCCTCCGTGTGCCAAAAATAAGCCGCGGGCAAAGCCGCGCCCAAAAATAACTGCCCGAAGGACGGGGCGCCAACTTCGTCCAGCGGAAAAAGGCCACAAAAACGGGTGGGCTATAGCCTTGGGGGGTGGGGCTGGCCAACTTCGCCCGCCAAACTCGGAATGCCGCGAGACCTTGCGAGGGGCCTCCGTGTACCAAAAATAGGCCGTGGGCAAAGCCGCGCCCAAAAATAACCGACCGAAGGCCGGGGCGCCAAGTTCGTCCAGCGGAAAAAGGCCACAACAACGGGTGGGCTATAGCCTTGGGGGGTGGGGCTGGCCAACTTCGTTCGCCGGACTCGGAATGCCACGAGACCCTGCGAGGGGCCTCCGTGTGCCAAAAATAGGCCGCGGGCAAAGCTGTGCGCTAAAATAACCGCCCGAAGGCCGGGGCGCCAAGTTCGTCCAGCGGAAAAAGGCCACAAAAACGGGTGGGCTATAGCCATGGGGGGTAGGGCTGGCCGACTTCGTCCACCAAACTCGGAATGCCGCGAGACCCTACGAGGGGCCTCCGTGTGCCAAAAATAGGCCACGGGCAAAGCCGCGCCCAAAAATAACCGCCCGAACGCCGGGGCGCCAAGTTCGTCCAGCGGAAAAAGGCCACAAAAACGGGTGGGCTATAGCCTTGGGGGGTGGGGCTGGCCAACTTCGTTCGGCGGACTCGGAATGACGCGAGACTCTGTGAGGGGCCTCCGTATGCCAAACAATGGCGGCGGGCAAAGCGGCGCCCAAAAATAACCGCCCGAAGGCCGGGGCGCCAAGTTCGTCCAGCGGAAAAAGGCCACAAAAACGGGTGGGCAATAGCCTTGGGGGGTGGGGCTGGCCAACTTCGTCTGCCGGACTCGGAATGCCGCGAGACTTTGGGAGGGTCCTGCGTGTGCCAGAAATAGGCCACGGACAAAGCCGCGCCCAAAAATAACAGCCCGAAGGCCGGGGCACCAAGTTCGTCCACCGGAAAAAGGCCACAAAAACGGGTGGGCTATAGCCTTGGGGGGTGGGGCTGGCCAACTTCGTCCGCCGGACTCGGAATGCCGCGAGACTCTGCGAGGGGCCTCCGTATGCCAAAAAATGGCCGCGGGCAAAGCGGCGCCCAAAAATAACCGCCCGAAGGCCGGGGCGCCAAGTTCGTCCAGCGGAAAAAGGCCAGAAAAACGGGTGGGCTATAGCCTTGAGGGGTGGTGCTGGCCAAATTCGTCCGCCGGACTCGGAATGCCACGAGACTCTGCGAGGGGACTCCGTATGCCAAAAAATGGCCGCGGACAATGCGGCGCCCAAAAATAACCGCCCGAAGGCCGGGGCGCCATGTTCGTCCAGCGGAAAAGGGCCACAAAAATGGGTGGGCTATAGCCTTGGGGGGTGGGGCTGGCCAAATTCGTCTTCCGGACTCGGAATGCCGCGAGACTTTGCGAGGCACCTCCGTGTGCCAAAAATAGGCCGCGGGCAAAGCCGCGCCCAAAAATAATCGCCCGAAGGCCGGGGCGCCAAGTTCGTCCAGCGGAAAAAGGCCACAAAAACGGGTGGGCTATAGCCTTGGGGGGTGGGGCTGGCAAACTTCGTATGCCGGACTCGGAATGCCGCGAGACCTTACGAGGGGCCTCCGTGTGCCAAAAATATGCCGCGGGCAAAGCCGCGCCCAAAAATAACCGCCCGAAGGCCGGGGCGCCAAGTTCGTCCAGCGGAAAAAGGCCACAAAAACGGGTGGGCTATAGCCTTGGGGGGTGGGGCTGGCCAACTTCGTCCGCCGGACTCGGAATGCCGCGAGACCCTGCGAAGGGCCTCCGTGTGCCAAAAATAGGCCGCGGGCAAAGCCGCGCCCAAAAATAACCGACCGAAGGCCGGGGCGCCAAGTTCTTCCAGCGGAAAAAGGCCACAAAAACGGGTGGGCTATAGCCTTGGGAGGTGGGGCTGGCCAACTTCGTCCGCCAAACTCGGAATGCCGCAAGACCTTGCGAGGGGCCTCCGTGTGCCAAAAATAGGCCGCGGACAAAGCCGCGCCCAAAAATAACCGCCCGAAGGCCGGGGCGCCAAGTTCGTCCAGCGGAAAAAGGCCACAAAAACGGGTGGGCAATAGCCTTGGGGGGTGGGGCTGGCCAACTTCGTCCGCCGGGCTCGGAATGCCGCGAGACTTTGCGAGGGGCCTCCGTGTGCCAAAAATAGGCCGCGGACGAAGCCACGCCCAAAAATAACCTCCCGAAGGCCGGGGCGCCAAGTTCGTCCAGCGGAAAAAGGCCACAAAAACGGGTGGGCTATAGCCTTGGGGGGTGGGGCTGGCCCACTTCGTCCGCCGGACTCGGAATGCCGCGAGACCAAGCGAGGGGCCTCCGTGTGCCAAAAATAGGCCGCGGGCAAAGCCGCGCCCAAAAATAACCGCCCGAAGGCCGGGGCGCCAAGTTCGTCCAGCGGAAAAAGGCCACAAAAACGGGTGGGCTATAGCCTTGGGGGGTGGGGCTGGCCAACTTCGTCCGCCGGACTCGGAATGCCACGAGACCATGCGAGGGACCTCCGTGTGCCAAAAATAGGCCGCGGGCAAAGCCGCGCCCAAAAATAACCGACCGAAGGCCGGGGCGCCAAGTTCGTCCAGCGGAAAAAGGCCACAAAAACGGGTGGGCTATAGCCTTGGGAGGTGGGGCGGGCCAACTTCGTCCGCCAAACTCGGAATGCCGCGAGACCTTGCGAGGGGCTTCCGTGTGCCAAAAATAGGCTGCGGGCAAAGCCGCGCCCAAAAAAAACCGCCCGAAGGCCGGGGCGCCAAGTTCGTCCAGCGGAAAGAGGCCACAAAAACGGGTGGGCTATAGCCTTGGGGGGTGGGGCTGGCCAACTTCGTCCACCGGACTCGAAATGCTGCGAGACCTTGCGAGGGGCCTCCGTGTGCCAAAAATAGGCCGCGGGCAAAGCCGCGCCCAAAAATAACCGCCCGAAGGCCGGGGCGCCAAGTTCGTCCTGTGGAAAAAGGCCACAAAAACGGGTGGGCTATAGCCTTGGGGGGTGGGGCCGGCCAACTTCGTCCGCCGGACTTGGAATGCCGTGAGACTTTGCGATGGGCCTCCGTGTGCCAAAAATAGGCCGCGGGTAAAGCCGCGACCAAAAATAAACGCCCGAAGGCTGGGGCGCCAAGTTCGTCCAGCGGAAAGAGGCCACAAAAACGGGTGTGCTATAGCCGTGGGGGGTGGGGCTGGCCAACTTCGTCCACCGGACTCGAAATGCTGCGAGACCTTGCGAGGGGCCTCCGTGTGCCAAAAATAGCCCGCGGGCAAAGCCGCGCCCAAAAATAACCGCCCGAAGGCCGGGGCGCCAAGTTCGTCCTGCGGAAAAAGGCCACAAAAACGGGTGGGCCATAGCCTTGGGGGGTGGGGCTGGCCAAGTTCGTCCGCCGGACTCAGAATGCCGCGAGACTTTGCGAGGGGCTTCCGTGTACCAAAATAGGCCACGGGCAAAGCCGCGCCCAAAAATAACTGCACGAAGGCTGGGGCACCAATTTCGTCCAGTGGAAAAAGGCCACAAAAACGGGTGGGCTATAGAGTTGGGGGGTGGGGCTGGCCAAGTTCGTCCGCCGGACTCAGAATGCCGCGAGACTTTGCGAGGGGCTTCCGTGTACCAAAATAGGCCACGGGCAAAGCCGCGCCCAAAAATAACTGCACGAAGGCTGGGGCACCAAGTTCGTCCAGCGGAAAAAGGCCATAAAAACGGGTGGGCTATAGCCTTGGGGGGTGGGGCTGGCCCACTTCGTCCGCCGGACTCGGAATGGGGAGAGACTTTGCGTGGGGCCTCCGTGTGCCAAAAATAGGCCGCGGGAAAAGACACCCCCAAAAATAACATCCCGAAGGCCGGTGCGCCAAGTTCGTCCAGCGGAAAAAGGCCACAAAAACGGGTGGGCTATAGCCTTGGGGGGTGGTGCTGGCCAACTTCGTCCGCCGGACTCGGAATACCGCGAGACCTTGCGAGGGGCCTCCGTGTGCCAAAAATAGGCTGCGGGTAAAGCCGCGCCCAAAAATAACCGCACGAAGGCCGGGCCGCCATGTTCGTCCAGCGGAAAAAGGCCACAAAAACGGGTGGGCTATAGCCTTGGGGGGTGGGGCTGGCCAACTTCGTCCGCCGGGCTCGGAATGCCGCGAGACTTTGCGAGGGGCCTCCGTGTGCCAAAAACAGGCCGCGGACAAAGCCGCGCCCAAAAATAAACTCCCGAAGGCCGGGACGCCAAGTTCGTCCAGCGGAAAAAGGCCACAAAAACGGGAGGGCTATAGCCTTGGGGGGTGGGGCTGGCCCACTTCGTCCGCCGGACTCGGAATGCCGAGAGACCTTACGAGGGGCCTCCGTGTACCAAAAATAGGCCGCGGGCAAAGCCGCGCCCAAAAATAACCGCCCGAAGGCCGGGGCGCCAAGTTCGTCCAGCGGAAAAAGGCCACAAAAACGGGTGGGCAATAGCCTTGGGGGGTGGGGCTGGCCAACTTCGTCCGCCGGACTCGGAATGCTGCGCGACTTTGCGAGGGGCCTCCGTGTGCCAAAAATAGGCCGCGGGCAAAGCCTCGCCCCAAAATAACAGCCCGAAGCCCGGGGCGCCAAGTTCGTCCAGCGGAAAAAGGCCACAAAAACGGGTGGGCTTTGGCCTTGGGGGGTGGGGCTGGCTAACTTCGTCCGCCGGACTCGGAATGCCGTGAGACTTTGCGAGGGGCCTCCGTGTGCCAAAAATAGGCCGCGGCCAAAGCCGCGCCCAAAAATAACCGCCCGAAGGCCGTGGCGTGAAGATCGTCCAGCGGAAAAAGGCCACAAAAACGGGTGGGCTATAGCCTTGGGGGGTGGGGCTGGCCAACTTCGTCCGCCGGACTCAAAATGCCGCGAGACCTTGCGAGGGGCCTCCGTGTGCCAAAAATAGGCCGCGGGAAAAGACGCCCCCAAAAATAACATCCCGAAGGCCGGGGCGCCAAGTTCGTCCAGCGGAAAAAGGCCACAAAAACGGGTGGGCTATAGCCTTGGGGGGTGGGGCTGGCCAGCTTCGTCCGCCGGACTCGGAATACCGCGAGACCTTGCGAGGGGCCTCCGTGTGCCAAAAATAGGCCGCGGGTAAAGCCGCGCCCAAAAATAACCGCACGAAGGCCGGGGCGCCAAGTTCGTCCAGCGGAAAAAGGCCACAAAAACGGGTGGGCTATAGCCTTGGGGGGTGGGGCTGGCCAACTTCCTCCGCCGGACTCAGAATGCCACGAGACCTTGCGAGGGGCCTCTGTGTGCCAAAAATAGGCCGCGGGCAAAGCCGCGCCCAAAAATAACAGCCCGAAGGCCGGGGCGCCAAGTTCGTCCAGCGGAAAAAGGCCACAAAAACGGGTGGGCTATAGCCTTGGGGGGTGGGGCTGGCCAACTTCGTCCGCCGGACTCGGAATGCCGCGAGACTTTGCGAGGGGCCATCGTGTGCCAAAAATAGGCCGCGGACAAAGCCGCGCCCAAAAATAACCGCACGAAGGTCGGGGCGCCAAGTTCGTCCAGCGTAAAAAGGCCACAAAAACGGGTGGGCTATAGCCTTGGGGGGTGGGGCTGGCCAACTTCGTCCGCCGGGCTCGGAACGCGGCAAGACTTTGCGAGGGGCCTCCGTGTGCCAAAAATAGGCCGCCGGCAAAGCCGCACCCAAAAATAACCGCCCAAAGGCCGGGGCACCAAGTTCGTCCAGCGGAAAAAGGCCAAAAAAACGGGTGGTCTATAGCCTTGGGGGGTGAGGCTGGCCAACTTCGTCCGCCGGACTCGGAATGCCGCGAGACTTTGCGAGGGGCCTCCGTGTTCCAAAAATAAGCCGCGGGTAAAGCCGCGCCCAAAATTAACCCCCCGAAGACCGGGGCGCCAAGTTCGTCCTGCGGAAAAAGGCCACAAAAACGGGTGGGCTATAGCCTTGGGGGGTGGGGCTGGCCAACTTCGTCCACCGGGCTCGGAATGCCGCGAGACTTTGCGAGGGGCCTCTGTGTGCCAAAAATAGGCCGCGGGCAAAGCCGCGCCCAAAAATAACCGCCCGAAGGCCGGGGCGCGAAGTTCGTCCAGCGGAAAAAGGCCACAAAAACGGGTGGGCTATAGCCTTGGGGGGTGGGGCTGGCCCACTTCGTCCGCCGGACTCGGAATGCCGCGAGACTTTGCGAGGGGCCTCCGTGTGCCAAAAATAGGCCGCGGGCAAAGCCGCGCCAAAAAATAACCGCCTGAAAGCCGGGGCGCCAAGTTCGTCCATCGGAAAAAGGCCACAAAAACGGTGGGCTATAGCCTTGGGGGGTGGGGCTGGCCAACTTCGTCCTCCGGGCTCGGAATGCGGCAAGACTTTGCGAGGGGCCTCCGTGAGCCAAAAATTGGCCGCCGGCAAAGCCGCGCCCAAAAGTAACCGCCCAAAGGCCGGGGCGCCATATTCGTCCAGCGGAAAAAGGCCAAAAAAACGGGTGGTCTATAGCCTTGGGGGGTGAGGCTGGCCAACTTCGTCCGCCGGACTCGGAATGCCGCGAGACTTTGCGAGGGGCCTTCGTGTGCCAAAAATAGGCCGCGGGCAAAGCCGCGCCCAAATATAACAGCCCGAAGTCCGGGGCGCCAAGTTCGTCCAGCGGAAAAAGGCCACAAAAATGGGTGGGCTATAGCCTTGGGGGGTGGGGCTGGCCAAATTTGTCCGCCGGACTCGGAATGCCGCGAGACTTTGCGAGGGGCCTCCGTGTGCCAAAAATAAGCCGCGGATAAAGCCGCGCCCAAAAATAACCGCACGAAGGTCGGGGCGCCAAGTTCGTCCAGCGGAAAAAGGCCACAAAAACGGGTTGGCTATAGCCTTGGGGGGTGGGGCTGGCCAAATTCGTCCGCCGGACTCGGAATGCCGCGAGACTTTGCGAGGGGCCTCCGCGTGCCAAAAATAGGCCGCGGGCAAAGCCGCGCCCAAAAATAACCGCCCGAAGGCCGGCGCGCCAAATTCGTCCATCGGAAAAAGGCCACAAAAACGGTGGGCTATAGCCTTGGGGGGTGGGGCTGGCCAACTTCGTCCGCCGGGCTCGGAACGCGGCAAGACTTTGCGAGGGGCCTCCGTGTGCCAAAAATAGGCCGCCGGCAAAGCCGCACCCAAAAATAACCGCCCAAAGGCCGGGGCACCAAGTTCGTCCAGCGGAAAAAGGCCAAAAAAACGGGTGGTCTATAGCCTTGGGGGGTGAGGCTGGCCCACTTCGTCCGCCGGACTCGGAATGCCGCGAGACTTTGCGAGGGGCCTTCGTGTGCCAAAAATAGGCCGCGGGCAAAGCCGCGCCCAAAAATAACAGTCCGAAGTCCGGGGCGCCAAGTTCGTCCAGCGGAAAAAGGCCACAAAAACGGGTGGGCTATAGCCTTGGGGGGTGGGGCTGGCCAACTTCGTCCGCCGGACTCGGAATGCCGCGAGACTTTGCGAGGGGCCTCCGTGTGCCAAAAATAGGCCGCGGGCAAAGCCGCGCCCAAAAATAACCGCCCGAAGGCCGGGGCGCCAAGTTCGTCCAGCGGAAAAAGGCCACAAAAACGGGTCGGCTATAGCCTTGGGGGGTGGGGCAAGCCAACTTCGTCCGCCGGACTCGGAATGCCGCGAGACTTTGCGAGGGGCCTCCGTGTGCCAAAAATAGGCCGCGGACAAAGCCTCGCCCAAAAATAACCGCACGAAGGTCGGGGCGCCAAGTTCGTCCAGCGGAAAAAGGCCACAAAAACGGGTCGGCTATAGCCTTGGGGGGTGGGGCTAGCCAACTTCGTCCGCCGGACTCGGGATGCCGCGAGACTTTGCGAGGGGCCTCCGTGTGCCAAAAATAGGCCGCGCCCAAAGCCGCGCCCAAAAATAACCGCACGAAGGTCGGGGCGCCAAGTTCGTCCAGCGGAAAAAGGCCACAAAAACGGGTCGGCTATAGCCTTGGGGGGTGGGGCTAGCCAACTTCGTCCGCCGGACTCGGAATGCCGCGAGACTTTGCGAGGGGCCTCCGTGTGCCAAAAATAGGCCGCGGGCAAAGCCGCGCCCAAAAATAACCGCCCGAAGCCCGGGGCGCCAAGTTCGTCCAGCGGAAAAAGGCCACAAAAACGGGTGGGCTATAGACTTGGGGGGTGGGGCTGGCCAACTTCGTCCGCTGGAATCGGAATGCCGCGAGACTTTGCGAGGGGCCTCCGTGTGCCAAAAATAAGCCGCGGGTAAAGCCGCGCCCAAAATTAACCGCCAAAAATAGGCCGCGGGCAAAGCCGCGCCCAAAAAGAACCGCCCGAAGGCCGGGGCGCCAAGTTCGTCCAGCGGAAAAAGGCCACAAAAACGGGTGGGCTATAGCCTTGGGGGGTGGGTCTGGCCAACTTCGTCCGCCGGACTCGGAATGCCGCGAGACTTTGCGAGGGGCCTCCGTGTTCCAAAAATAAGCCGCGGGTAAAGCCGCGCCCAAAATTAACCGCCCGAAGACCGGGGCGCCAAGTTCGTCCTGCGGAAAAAGGCCACAAAAACGGGTGGGCTATAGCCTTGGGGGGTGGGGCTGGCCAACTTTGTCCGCCGGACTCGGAATGCCGCGAGACTTTGCGAGGGGCCTCCGTGTGCCAAAAATAGGCCGCGCCCAAAGCCGCGCCCAAAAATAACCGCACGAAGGTCGGGGCGCCAAGTTCGTCCAGCGGAAAAAGGCCACAAAAACGGGTCGGCTATAGCCTTGGGGGGTGGGGCTAGCCAACTTCGTCCGCCGGACTCGGAATGCCGCGAGACTTTGCGAGTGGCCTCCGTGTGCCAAATATAGGCCGCGGGCAAAGCCGCGCCCAAAAATAACCGCCCGAAGCCCGGGGCGCCAAGTTCGTCCAGCGAAAAAAGGCCACAAAAACGGGTGGGCTATAGCCTTGGGGGGTGGGGCTGGCCAACTTTGTCCGCCGGACTCGGAATGCCGCGAGACTTTGCGAGGGGCCTCCGTGTGCCAAAAATAGGCCGCGGACAAAGCCTCGCCCAAAAATAACCGCACGAAGGTCGGGGCGCCAAGTTCGTCCAGCGGAAAAAGGCCACAAAAACGGGTCGGCTATAGCCTTGGGGGGTGGGGCTAGCCAACTTCGTCCGCCGGACTCGGAATGCCGCGAGACTTTGCGAGGGGCCTCCGTGAGCCAAAAATTGGCCGCCGGCAAAGCCGCGCCCAAAAATAACCGCCCAAAGGCCGGGGCGCCATATTCGTCCAGCGGAAAAAGGCCAAAAAAACGGGTGGTCTATAGCCTTGGGGGGTGAGGCTGGCCAACTTCGTCCGCCGGACTCGGAATGCCGCGAGACTTTGCGAGGGGCCTTCGTGTGCCAAAAATAGGCCGCGGGCAAAGCCGCGCCCAAATATAACAGCCCGAAGACCGGGGCGCCAAGTTCGTCCAGCGGAAAAAGGCCACAAAAACGGGTGGGCTATAGCCTTGGGGGGTGGGGCTGGCCAACTTCGTCCGCCGGACTCGGAATGCCGCGAGACTTTGCGAGGGGCCTCCGTGTGCCAAAAATAGGCCGCGGGCAAAGCCGCGCCCAAAAATAACCGCACGAAGGTCGGGGCGCCAAGTTCGTCCAGCGGAAAAAGGCCACAAAAACGGGTCGGCTATAGCCTTGGGGGGTGGGGCTAGCCAACTTCGTCCGCCGGACTCGGAATGCCGCGAGACTTTGCGAGTGGCCTCCGTGTGCCAAATATATGCCGCGGGCAAAGCCGCGCCCAAAAATAACCGCCCGAAGCCCGGGGCGCCAAGTTCGTCCAGCGGAAAAAGGCCACAATAACGGGTGGGCTATAGCCTTGGGGCGTGGGGCTGGCTAACTTTGTCCGCCGGACTCGGAATGCCGCGAGACTTTGCGAGGGGCCTCCGTGTGCCAAAAATAGGCCGCGGACAAAGCCTCGCCCAAAAATAACCGCACGAAGGTCGGGGCGCCAAGTTCGTCCAGCGGAAAAAGGCCACAAAAACGGGTCGGCTATAGCCTTGGGGGGTGGGGCTAGCCAAATTCGTCCGCCGGACTCGGAATGCCGCGAGACTTTGCGAGGGGCCTCCGTGTGCCAAAAATAGGCCGCGCCCAAAGCCGCGCCCAAAAATAACCGCACGAAGGTCGGGGCGCCAAGTTCGTCCAGCGGAAAAAGGCCACAAAAACGGGTCGGCTATAGCCTTGGGGGGTGGGGCTAGCCAACTTCGTCCGCCGGACTCGGAATGCCGCGAGACTTTGCGAGGGGCCTCCGTGTGCCAAAAATAGGCCGCGGGCAAAGCCGCGCCCAAAAATAACCGCCCGAAGCCCGGGGCGCCAAGTTCGTCCAGCGGAAAAAGGCCACAAAAACGGGTGGGCTATAGACTTGGGGGGTGGGGCTGGCCAACTTCGTCCGCCGGAATCGGAATGCCGCGAGACTTTGCGAGGGGCCTCCGTGTGCCAAAAATAAGCCGCGGGTAAAGCCGCGCCCAAAATTAACCGCCAAAAATAGGCCGCGGGCAAAGCCGCGCCCAAAAAGAACCGCCCGAAGGCCGGGGCGCCAAGTTCGTCCAGCGGAAAAAGGCCACAAAAACGGGTGGGCTATAGCCTTGGGGGGTGGGGCTGGCCAACTTCGTCCGCCGAACTCGGAATGCCGCGAGACTTTGCGAGGGGCCTCCGTGTTCCAAAAATAAGCCGCGGGTAAAGCCGCGCCCAAAATTAACCGCCCGAAGACCGGGGCGCCAAGTTCGTCCTGCGGAAAAAGGCCACAAAAACGGGTGGGCTATAGCCTTGGGGGGTGGGGCTGGCCAACTTTGTCCGCCGGGCTCGGAATGCCGCAAGACTTTGCGAGGGGCCTCTGTGTGCCAAAAATAGGCCGCGGGCAATGCCGCGCCCAAAAATAACCTCCCGAAGGCCGGGGCGCGAAGTTCGTCCAGCGGAAAAAGGCCACAAAAACGGGTGGGCTATAGCCTTGGGGGGTGGGGCTGGCCAACTTCGTCCGCCGGACTCGGAATGCCGCGAGACTTTGCGAGGGGCCTCCGTGTGCCAAAAATAGGCCGCGGGCAAAGCCGCGCCCAAAAATAACCGCCCGAAGGCCGGGGCGCCAAGTTCGTCCATCGGAAAAAGGCCACAAAAACGGTGGGCTATAGCCTTGGGGGGTGGGGCTGGCCAACTTCGTCCGCCGGGCTCGGAACGCGGCAAGACTTTGCGAGGGGCCTCCGTGTGCCAAAAATAGGCCGCCGGCAAAGCCGCACCCAAAAATAACCGCCCAAAGACCGGGGCGCCATGTTCGTCCAGCGGAAAAAGGCCAAAAAAACGGGTGGTCTATAGCCTTGGGGGGTGAGGCTGGCCCACTTCGTCCGCCGGACTCGGAATGCCGCGAGACTTTGCGAGGGGCCTTCGTGTGCCAAAAATAGGCCGCGGGCAAAGCCGCGCCCAAAAATAACAGCCCGAAGTCCGGGGCGCCAAGTTCGTCCAGCGGAAAAAGGCCACAAAAACGGGTGGGCTATAGCCTTGGGGGGTGGGGCTGGCCAACTTTGTCCGCCGGACTCGAAATGCCGCGAGACTTTGCGAGGGGCCTCCGTGTGCCAAAAATAGGCCGCGGACAAAGCCGCGCCCAAAAATAACCGCACGAAGGTCGGGGCGCCCAGTTCGTCCAGCGGTAAAAGGCATCAAAAACGGGTGGGCTATAGCCTTGGGGGGTGGGGCTGGCCAACTTTGTCCGCCGGACTCGGAATGCCGCGAGACTTTGCGAGGGGCCTCCGTGCGTAAAAAATAGGCCGCGGGCAAAGCCGCGACCAAAAATAACCGCCCAAAGGCCGGGGCACCATGTTCGTCCAGCGGAAAAAGGCCACAAAAACGGGTGGTCTATAGCCTTGGGGGGTGAGGCAGCCCAACTTCGTCCGCCGGACTCGGAATGCCGCGAGACTTTGCGAGGGGCCTTCGTGTGCCAAAAATAGGCCGCGGGCAAAGCCGCGCCCAAAAATAACAGCCCGAAGTCCGGGGCGCCAAGTTCGTCCAGCGGAAAAAGGCCACAAAAACGGGTGGGCTATAGCCTTGGGGGGTGGGGCTGGCCAACTTTGTCCGCCGGACTCGGAATGCCGCGAGACTTTGCGAGGGGCCTCCGTGTGCCAAAAATAGGCCGCGGACAAAGCCGCGCCCAAAAATAACCGTACGAAGGTCGGGGCGCCAACTTCGTGCAGCGGAAAAAGGCCACAAAAACGGGTCGGCTATAGCCTTGGGGGGTGGGGCTAGCCAACTTCGTCCGCCGGACTCGGAATGCCGCGAGACTTTGCGACGGGCCTCTGTGTGCCAAAAATAGGCCGCGGGCAAAGCCGCGCCCAAAAATAACCGCCCGAAGGCCGGGGCGCGAAGTTCGTCCAGCGGAAAAAGGCCACAAAAACGGGTGGGCTATAGCCTTGGGGGGTGGGGCTGGCCAACTTCGTCCGCCGGACTCGGAATGCCGCGAGACTTTGCGAGGGGCCTCCGTGTGCCAAAAATAGGCTGCGGGCAAAGCCGCGCCCAAAAATAACAGCCCGAAGGCCGGGGCGCCAAGTTCGTCCATCGGAAAAAGGCCACAAAAACGGGTGGGCTATAGCCTTGGGGGGTGGGGCTTGCCAACTTCGTCCGCCGGACTCGGAATGCGGCAAGACTTTGCGAGGGGCCTCCGTGTGCCAAAAATAGGCCGCGCCCAAAAATTACCGCCCGAAGCCCAGGGTGCCAAGTTCGTCCAGCGGAAAAAGGCCACAAAATCGGGTGGGCTATAGACTTGGGGGGTGGGCTGGCCAACTTCGTCCGCCGGACTCGGAATGCCGCGAGACTTTGCGAGGGGCCTCCGTTTTCCAAAAATATACCGCGGGCAAAGCCGCGCCCAAAAATAACCGCCCGAAGGCCGGGGCGCCAAGTTCGTCCATCGGAAAAAGGCCACAAAAACGGGTGGGCTATAGCCTTGCGGGGTGGGCTGGCCCACTTCGTCCGCCAGACTCGGAATGCCGCGAGACTTTGCGAGGGGCCTCCGTGTGCCAAAAATAGGCCGCGGTAAAAAGCCGCCCCCAAAAATAACCGCCCGAAGGCGGGGGCGCCAAGTTCGTCCATCGGAAAAAGGCCACAAAAACGGGTGGGCTATAGCCTTGGGGGGTGGGGCTGGCCAACTTTGTCCGCCGGACTCGGAATGCTGCGAGACTTTACGAGGGGCCTCCGTGTGCCAAAAATAGGCCGCGGACAAAGCCGCGCCCAAAAATAACCGTACGAAGGTCGGGGCGCAAAGTTCGTCCAGCGGAAAAAGGCCGCAAAAACGGGTCGCCTATAGCCTTGGGGGGTGGGGCTAGCCAACTTCGTCCGCCGGACTCGGAATGCCACGAGACTTTGCGACGGGCCTCCGTGTGCCAAAAATAGGCCGCGGGCAAAGCCGCGCCCAAAAATAACAGCCCGAAGGCCGGGGCGCCAAGTTCGTCCATCGGAAAAAGGCCACAAAAACGGGTGGGCTATAGCCTTGGGGGGTGGGGCTTGCCAACTTCGTCCGCCGGACTCGGAATGCGGCAAGACTTTGCGAGGGGCCTCCGTGTGCCAAAAATAGGCCGCGCCCAAAAATTACCGCCCGAAGCCCAGGGTGCCAAGTTCGTCCAGCGGAAAAAGGCCACAAAATCGGGTGGGCTATAGACTTGGGGGGTGGGCTGGCCAACTTCGTCCGCCGGACTCGGAATGCCGCGAGACTTTGCGAGGGGCCTCCGTTTTCCAAAAATATGCCGCGGGCAAAGCCGCGCCCAAAAATAACCGCCCAAAGGCCGGGGCGCCAAGTTCGTCCAGCAGAAAAAGGCCACAAAAACGGGTGGGCTATAGCCTTGGGGGGTGGGGCTGGCCATCTTCGTCCGCCGGGCTCGGAATGCCGCGAGACTTTGCGAGGGGCCTTCGTGTGCCAAAAAAAGGCCGTGGGCAAAGCCGCGCCCAAAAATAACCGTACGAAGGTCGGGGCGCAAAGTTCGTCCAGCGGAAAAAGGCCGCAAAAACGGGTCGCCTATAGCCTTGGGGGGTGGGGCTAGCCAACTTCGTCCGCCGGACTCGGAATGCCACGAGACTTTGCGACGGGCCTCCGTGTGCCAAAAATAGGCCGCGGGCAAAGCCGCGCCCAAAAATAACAGCCCGAAGGCCGGGGCGCCAAGTTCGTCCATCGGAAAAAGGCCACAAAAACGGGTGGGCTATAGCCTTGGGGGGTGGGGCTTGCCAACTTCGTCCGCCGGACTCGGAATGCGGCAAGACTTTGCGAGGGGCCTCCGCGTGCCAAAAATAGGCCGCGCCCAAAAATTACCGCCCGAAGCCCAGGGTGCCAAGTTCGTCCAGCGGAAAAAGGCCACAAAATCGGGTGGGCTATAGACTTGGGGGGTGGGCTGGCCAACTTCGTCCGCCGGACTCGGAATGCCGCGAGACTTTGCGAGGGGCCTCCGTTTTCCAAAAATATGCCGCGGGCAAAGCCGCGCCCAAAAATAACCGCCCAAAGGCCGGGGCGCCAAGTTCGTCCAGCAGAAAAAGGCCACAAAAACGGGTGGGCTATAGCCTTGGGGGGTGGGGCTGGCCATCTTCGTCCGCCGGGCTCGGAATGCCGCGAGACTTTGCGAGGGGCCTTCGTGTGCCAAAAAAAGGCCGTGGGCAAAGCCGCACCCAAAAATAACTGCCCGAAGGCCGGGGCGCCAAGTTCGTCCAGCGGAAAAGGGCCACAAAAACG
Source organism: Citrus x changshan-huyou (assembly GCA_039657385.1). Classification (NCBI taxonomy): domain Eukaryota; kingdom Viridiplantae; phylum Streptophyta; class Magnoliopsida; order Sapindales; family Rutaceae; genus Citrus; species Citrus x changshan-huyou. The sequence goes on from JBCGBO010000018.1 coordinate 273,856, forward strand.
GGTGGGCTATAGCCTTGGGGGGTGGGGCTGGCCAACTTCGTCCGCCGGACTCGGAATGCCGTGAGACTTTGCGAGGCACCTCCGTGTGCCAAATATAGGCCGCGGACAAAGCCACGCCCAAAAATAACTGCCCGAAGGCCGGGGCGCCCAGTTCGTCCAGCGGAAAAAGGCCACAAAAACGGGTGGGCTATAGCCTTGGGGGGTGGGGCTCGCCAACTTCGTCCGCCGGACTCGGAATGCCGCGAGACTTTGCGAGGGGCCTCCGTGTGCCAAAAATAGGCCACGGGCAAAGCTGCGCCCAAAAATAACCGCCCGAAGGCCAGGGCGCCAAGTTCGTCCAGCGGAAAAAGGCCACAAAAACGGGTGGGCTATAGCCTTGGGGGGTGGGGCTGGCCAACTTCGTCCGCCGGACTCGGAATGGCGCGAGACTTTGCGAGGGGCCTCCGTGTGCCAAATATAGGCCGCGGACAAAGCCGCGCCCAAAAATAACTTCCCGAAGGCGGGGGCGCCAAGTTCGTCCAGCGGAAAAAGGCCACAAAAACGGGTGGGCTATAGCCTTGGGGGGTGGTGCTGGCCAACTTCGTCCGCCGGACTCGGAATGCCGTGAGACTTTGCGAGGGGCCTCCGTGTGCCAAAAATAGGCCGCGGGCAAAGGCGCACCCAAAAATAACCGCCCGAAGGCCGGGGCGCCAAGTTTGTCCAGCGGAAAAGGGCCACAAAAACGGGTGGGCTATAGCCTTGGGGGGTGGGGCTGGCCAACTTCGTCCGCCTGACTCGGAATGCCGTGGGACTTTACGAGGGGCCTCCGTGTGCCAAAAATAGGCCGCACCCAAAAATTACCGCCCGAAGCCCAGGGTGCAAAGTTCGTCCAACGGAAAAAGGCCACAAAATCGGGTGGGCTATAGCCTTGGGGGGTGGGGCTGGCCAACTTCGTCCGCCTGACTCGGAATGCCGTGAGACTTTGCGAGGGGCCTCCGTGTGCAAAAAATAGGCCGCGGGGAAAGCCGCGCCCAAAAATAACTGCCCGAAGGCCGGGGCGCCAGGTTCGTCCAGCGGAAAAAGGCCATAAGAACGAGCTGGCTATAGCCTTGGGGGTGGGGCTGGCCAACTTCGTCCGCCGGGATCGGAATGCCGCGAGGCTTTGCGAGGGGCCTCCGTGTGCCAAAAATAGGCCGCGGACTAAGCCGCGCCGAAAAATAACCGCCCGAAGGCCGGGGCGCCAAGTTCGTCCATCGGAAAAAGGCCACAAAAACGGGTGGGCTATAGCCTTGGGGGGGGGGGGGCTGCCCAAATTCGTCCGCCGGACTCGGAATGCCGCGAGACCTTGCGAGGGGTCTCCGTGTGCCAAAAATAGGCCGCGGGCAAAGCCGCGCCCAAAAATAACCCCCCGAAGGCCGGGGCGCCAAGTTCGTCCAGCGGAAAAAGGCCACAAAAACGGGTGGGCTATAGCCTTGGGGGGTGGGGCTGGCCCACTTCGTCCGCCGGACTCGGAATGCCGCGAGACTTTACGAGGGGCCTCCGTGTGCCAAAAATAGGCCGCGGGCAAAGCCGCGCCCAAAAATAACCGCCCGAAGGCCGCGGCGCCAAGTTCGTCCAGCGGAAAAAGGCCACAAGAACGGGCTGGCTATAGCCTTGGGGGGTGGGGCTGGCCAACTTCGTCCGCCGGACTCGGAATGGCGTGAGACTTTGCGAGGGGCCTCCGTGTGCCAAATATAGGCCGTGGACAAAGCCGCGCCCAAAAATAACCGCCCGAAGGCGGGGGCGCCAAGTTCGTCCAGCGGAAAAAGGCCACAAAAACGGGTGGGCTATAGCCTTGGGGGGTGGGGCTGGCCAACTTCGTCCGCCGGACTCGGAATGCCGTGAGACTTTGCGAGGCACCTCCGTGTGCCAAATATAGGCCGCGGACAAAGCCACGCCCAAAAATAACTGCCCGAAGGCCGGGGCGCCCAGTTCGTCCAGCGGAAAAAGGCCACAAAAACGGGTGGGCTATAGCCTTGGGGGGTGGGGCTCGCCAACTTTGTCCGCCGGACTCGGAATGCCGCGAGACTTTGCGAGGGGCCTCCGTGTGCCAAAAATAGGCCACGGGCAAAGCTGCGCCCAAAAATAACCGCCCGAAGGCCAGGGCGCCAAGTTCGTCCAGCGGAAAAAGGCCACAAAAACGGGTGGGCTATAGCCTTGGGGGGTGGGGCTGGCCAACTTCGTCCGCCGGACTCGGAATGGCGCGAGACTTTGCGAGGGGCCTCCGTGTGCCAAATATAGGCCGCGGACAAAGCCGCGCCCAAAAATAACTTCCCGAAGGCGGGGGCGCCAAGTTCGTCCAGCGGAAAAAGGCCACAAAAACGGGTGGGCTATAGCCTTGGGGGGTGGTGCTGGCCAACTTCGTCCGCCGGACTCGGAATGCCGTGAGACTTTGCGAGGGGCCTCCGTGTGCCAAAAATAGGCCGCGGGCAAAGCCGCACCCAAAAATAACCGCCCGAAGGCCGGGGCGCCATGTTCGTCCAGCGGAAAAAGGCCACAAAAACGGGTGGGCTATAGCCTTGGGGGGTGGGGCTGGCCAACTTCGTCCGCCGGACTCGGAATGCCGCGAGACTTTGCGAGGGGCCTCCGTGTGCCAAAAATAGGCCGCGGGCAAAGCCGCGCCCAAAAATAACCTAACGAAGGCCGGGGCGCCAAGTTCGTCGAGCGGAAAAAGGCCATAAAAACGGGTGGGCTATAGCCTTGGGGGGTGGGGCTGGCCAACTTCGTCCGCCGGACTCGGAATGCCGCGAGACTTTGCGAGGGGCCTCCGTTTTCCAAAAAAAGGCCGCGGGCAAAGCCGCGCCCAAAAATAACCGCCCGAAGGCCGGGACGCCAAGTTCGTCCAGCGGAAAAGGGCCACAAAAACGGGTGGGCTATAGCCTTGGGGGGTGAGGCTGGCCAACTTCGTCCGCCTGACTCGGAATGCCGTGAGACTTTGCGAGGGGCCTCCGTGTGCAAAAAATAGGCCGCAGGGAAAGCCGCGCCCAAAAATAACTGCCCGAAGGCCGGGGCGCCAAGTTCGTCCAGCGGAAAAGGGCCACAAAAACGGGTGGGCTATAGCCTTGGGGGGTGGGGCTGGCCAACTTCGTCCGCCTGACTCGGAATGCCGTGGGACTTTGCGAGGGGCCTCCGTGTGCCAAAAATAGGCCGCGCCCAAAAATTACCGCCCGAAGCCCAGGGTGCCAAGTTCGTCCAACGGAAAAAGGCCACAAAATCGGGTGGGCTATAGCCTTGGGGGGTGGGGCTGGCCAACTTCGTCCGCCTGACTCGGAATGCCGTGAGACTTTGCGAGGGGCCTCCATGTGCAAAAAATAGGCCGCGGGGAAGGCCGCGCCCAAAAATAACTGCCCGAAGGCCGGGTGCCAGGTTCGTCCAGCGGAAAAAGGCCACAAGAACGAGCTGGCTATAGCCTTGGGGGTGGGGCTGGCCAACTTCGTCCGCCGGGATCGGAATGCCGCGAGGCTTTGCGAGGGGCCTCCGTGTGCCAAAAATAGGCCGCGGACTAAGCCGCGCCGAAAAATAACCGCCCGAAGGCCGGGGCGCCAAGTTCGTCCAGCGGAAAAAGGCCACAAAAACGGGTGGGCTATAGCCTTGGGGGGTGGTGCTGGCCAACTTCGTCTGCCGGACTCGGAATGCCGTGAGACTTTGCGAGGGTCCTCCGTGTACCAAAAATAGGCCGCGGGCAAAGCCGCACCCAAAAATAACCGCCCGAAGGCCGGGGCGCCATGTTCGTCCAGCGGAAAAAGGCCACAAAAACGGGTGGGCTATAGCCTTGGGGGGGTGGGGGCTGGCCAACTTCGTCCGCCGGACTCGGAATGCCGCGAGACTTTGCGAGGGGCCTCCGTGTGCCAAAAAATAGGCCGCGGGCAAAGCCGCGCCCAAAAATAACCGAACGAAGGCCGGGGCGCCAAGTTCGTCGAGCGGAAAAAGGCATAAAAACGGGTGGGCTATAGCCTTGGGGGGTGGGGCTGGCCAACTTCGTCCGCCGGACTCGGAATGCCGCGAGACTTTGCGAGGGGCCTCCGTGTGCCAAAAAAAGGCCGCGGGCAAAGCCACACCCAAAAATAACCGCCCGAAGGCCGGGGCGCCAAGTTCGTCCAGCGGAAAAGGGCCACAAAAACGGGTGGGCTATAGCCTTGGGGGGTGGGGCTGACCAACTTCGTCCGCCTGACTCGGAATGCCGTGAGACTTTGCGAGGGGCCTCCGTGTGCAAAAAATAGGCCGCGGGTAAAGCCGCGCCCAAAAATAACTGCCCGAAGGCCGGGGCGCCAGGTTCGTCCAGCGGAAAAAGGCCACAAGAACGAGCTGGCTATAGCCTTGGGGGTGGGGCTGGCCAACTTCGTCCGCCGGGATCGGAATGCCGCGAGGCTTTGCGAGGGTCCTCCGTGTGCCAAAAATAGGCCGCGGACAAATCCGCGCCGAAAAATAACCGCCCGAAGGCCGGGCCACCAAGTTCGTCCATCGGAAAAAGGCCACAAAAACGGGTGGGCTGTAGCCTTGGGGGGGGGGGGGGCTGCCCAACTTCGTCCGCCGGACTCCGAATGCCGCGAGACTTTGCGAGGGGCCTCCGTGTGCAAAAAATAGGCCGCGGGTAAAGCCGCACCCAAAAATAACCGCCCGAAGGCCGGGGCGCCAAGTTCGTCCAGCGGAAAAAGGCCACAAAAACGGGTGGGCTATAGCCTTGGGGGGTGGGGCTGGCCCACTTCGTCCGCCGGACTCGGAATGCCGCGAGACTTTGCGAGGGGCCTCCGTGTGCCAAAAATAGGCCGCGGGCAAAGCCGCGCCCAAAAATAACCGAACGAAGGCCGGGGCGCCAAGTTCGTCGAGCGGAAAAAGGCCATAAAAACGGGTGGGCTATAGCCTTGGGGGGTGGGGCTGGCCCACTTCGTCCGCCGGACTCGGAATGCCGCGAGACTTTGCGAGGGGTCTCCGTTTTCCAAAAATAGGCCGCGGGCAAAGCCGCGCCCAAAAATAACCGCCCGAAGGCCGCGGCGCCAAGTTCGTCCAGCGGAAAAAGGCCACAAGAACGGGCTGGCATTAGCCTTGGGGGGTGGGGCTGGCCAACTTCGTCCGCCGGACGCGGAATGGCGCGAGACTTTGCGAGGGGCCTCCGTGTGCCAAATATAGGCCGCGGACAAAGCCGCGCCCAAAAATAACTGCCCGAAGGCGGGGGCGCCATGTTCGTCCAGCGGAAAAAGGCCACAAAAACGGGTGGGCTATAGCCTTGGGGGGTGGGGCTGGCCAACTTCGTCCGCCGGACTCGGAATGCCGTGAGACTTTGCGAGGCGCCTCCGTGTGCCAAATATAGGCCGCGGAGAAAGCCGCGCACAAAAATAACTGCCCGAAGGCCAGGGCGCCAAGTTCGTCCAGCGGAAAAAGGCCACAAAAACGGGTGGGCTATAGCCTTGGGGGGTGGGGCTCGCCAACTTCGTCCGCCGGACTCGGAATGCCGCGAGACTTTGCGAGGGGCCTCCGTGTGCCAAAAATAGGCCACGGGCATAGCTGCGCCCAAAAATAACCGCCCGAAGAACAGGGCGCCAAGTTCGTCCAGCGGAAAAAGGCCACAAAAACGGGTGGGCTATAGCCTTGGGGGGTGGGGCTGGCCAACTTCGTCCGCCGGACTCGGAATGCCGCGAGACTTTGTGAGGGGCCTCTGTGTGCCAAAAATAGGCTACGAACAAAGCCGCGCTCAAAAATAACCGCCCGAAGGCCGGGGCGCCAAGTTCGTCCAGCGGAAAAAGGCCACAAAAACGGGTGGGCCATAGCCTTGGGGGGTGGGGCTGGCCAACATCGTCCGCCGGACTCGGAATGCCGCGAGACTTTACGAGGGGCCTCCGTGTGCCAAAAATAGGCCGCGGGTAAAGCCGCGCCCAAAAATAACCGCCCGAAGGCCGGGGCGCCAAGTTCGTCCAGCGGAAAAAGGCCACAAGAACGGGCTGGCTATAGCCTTGGGGGGTGGGGCTGGCCAACATCGTCCGCCGGACTCGGAATGCCGCGAGACTTTGCGTGGGGCCTCCGTGTGCCAAAAATAGGCCGCGAGCAAAGCCGCGCCCAAAAATAACCGCCCGAAGGACGGGGCGCCAAGTTCGCCCCGCGGAAAAAGGCCACAAAAATGGGTGGGCTATAGCCTTGGGGGGTGGGGCCGGCCAACTTCGTCCGCCGGACTCGGAATGCCGCGAGACTATCCGAGGGGCCTCCGTGTCCCAAAAATAGGCCGCGGGCAAAGCCGGACCCAAAAATAACAGCCCGAAAGCCGGGGCGCCAAGTTCGTCCAGCGGAAAAAGGCCACAAAAACGGGTGTGCTATAGCATTGGGGGGTGGGGCTGGCCAACTTCGTCCGCCGGACTCGAAATGCCGCAAGACTTTGCGAGGGGCCTCCGTGTACCAAAAATAGGCTGCGGTCAAAGCAGCGCCCAAAAATAACCGCCTGAAGGCCGGGTGCCAAGTTCGTCCAGCGAAAAAAGGCCATAAAAACGGGTGGGCTATAGCCTTGGGGGGTGGGGCTGGCCCACCTCGTCCGCCGGACTCGGAATGCCGCGAAACCTTGCGAGGGGCCTCCGTGTCCCAAAAATAGGCCGCGGGCAAAGCCGCGCCCAAAAATAACCGCCCGAAAGCCGGGGCGCCAAGTTCGTCCAGCGGAAAAAGGCCACAAAAACGGGTGGGCTATAGCCTTGGGGGGTGGGGCTGGCCAACTTCGTCCGCCGGACTCGGAATGCCGCGAGACTTTGCGAGGGGCCTCCGTGTGCAAAAAATAGGATGCGGGCAAAGCCGCGCCCAAAAATAACCGCCCGAAGGCCGGGGCGCCAAGTTTGTCCAGCGGAAAAAGGCCATAAAAACGGGTGGGCTATAGCCTTGGGGGGTGGGGCTGGCCAACATCGTCTGCCGGACTCGGAATGCCGCGAGACTTTGCGAGGGGCCTCCGTGTGCCAAAAATAGGCCGCGGGCAATGCCGCGCCCAAAAATAACCGCCCGAAGGCCGGGGCGCCAAGTTCGTCCAGCGGAAAAAGACCACAAAAACGGGTGGGCTATAGCCTTGGGGGGTGGAGCTGGCCAACTTCATCCGCCGGAGTCGGAATGCCGCGAGAGTTTGCGAGGGGCCTCCGTATGCCAAAAAAATGCCGCGGGCAAACCGCGCCCAAAAATAACTTCCCGAAGGCCGGGGCGCCAAGTTCGTTCAGCGGAAAAAGACCCCAAAAACAGGTGGGCTATAGCCTTAGGGGGTGGAGCTGGCCAACTTCGTCCGCCGGACACGGAATGCCGCGATTCTTTGCGAGGGGCCTCCGTGTGCCAAAAAAATGCCGCAGGCAAAGCCGCGCCCAAAAATAACTTCCCGAAGGCCGGGGCGCCAAGTTCGTTCAGCGGAAAAAGGCCACAAAAACGGGTGGGCTATAGCCTTGGGGGGTGGGGCTGGCCAACTTGGTCCGCTGGATTCGGAATGCCGTGAGACTTTGCGAGGGGCCACCGTGTGCCAAAAATAGGCCGCGGCCAAAGCCGCGCCCAAAAATAACCGCCCGAAGGCCGGGGCGCCAAGTTCGTCCAGCGGAAAAAGACCACAAAAACGGGTGGGCTATAGCCTTGGGGGGTGGAGCTGGCCAACTTCATCCGCCGGAGTCGGAATGCCGCGAGAGTTTGCGAGGGGCCTCCGTGTGCCAAAAATAGGCCGCGGGCAAAGCCGCGCCGAAAAATAACCGCCCGAAGGCCGGGGCGCCAAGTTCGTCCAGCGGAAAAAGGCCACAAAAATGGGTGGGCTATAGCCTTGGGGGGTGGGGCTGGCCAGTTTCGTCCGCCGGACTCGGAATGCCGCGAGACTTTGTGAAGGGCCTCCGTGTGCCAAAAATAGGCCGCGGGCAAAGCCGCCCCCAAAAATAACCGCCCGAAGGCGGGGGCGCCAAGTTCGTCCAGCGGAAAAAGACCACAAAAACGGGTGGGCTACAGCCTTGGGGGGTGGGGCCGGCCAACTTCGTCTGCCGGACTCGGAATGCTGCGAGACTTTGCGAGGTGCCTCCGTGTGCCAAAAATAGGCCGCGGTCAAAGCCGCGCCCAAAAATAACCACCCGAAGGCCGGGGCGCCAAGTTCGTCCAGCAGAAAAAGGCCACAAAAATGGGTGGGCTATAGCCTTGGGGGGTGGGGCTGGCCAACTCCGTCCGCCGGACTTGGAATGCCGCGAGACGTTGCGAGGGGCCTCCGTGTGCCAAAAATAGGCCGCGGGCAAAGCCGCGCCCAAAAATAACCGCCCGAAGGCCGGGGCGCCAAGTTCGTCCAGCAGAAAAAGGCCACAAAAACGGGTGGGCTATAGCCTTGGGGGGTGGGGCTGGTCAACTTCGTCCGCCGGACTTGGAATGCCGCGAGACGTTGCGAGGGGCCTCCGGGTGCCAAAAATAGGCCGCGGGAAATGCCGCGCCCAAAAATAACCGCCCGAAGGCCGGGGCACCAAGTTCGTCCAGCGGAAAAAGACCACAAAAACGGGTGGGCTATAGCCTTGGGGGGTGGGGCTGGCCAACTTCGTCCGCCGGACTCGGAATGCCGCGATTCTTTGCGAGGGGCCTCCGTGTGCCAAAAAAATGCCGCGGGCAAAGCCGTGCCCAAAAATAACTTCCCGAAGGCCGGGGCGCCAAGTTCGTTCAGCGGAAAAAGGCCACAAAAACGGGTGGGCTATAGCCTTGGGGGGTGGGGCTGGCCAACTTGGTCCGCCGGATTCGGAATGCCATGAGACTTTGCGAGGGGCCACCGTGTGCCAAAAATAGGCCGCGGCCAAAGCCGCGCCCAAAAATAACCGCCCGAAGGCCGGGGCGCCAAGTTCGTCCAGCGGAAAAAGGCCACAAAAACGGGTGGGCTATAGCCTTGGGGGGTGGGGCTGGCCAACTTCGTCCGCCGGACTCGGAATGCCGCTAGACTTTGCGAGGGGCCTGCGTGTGCCAAAAATAGGCCGCGGGCAAAGCCGCGCCGAAAAATAACCGCCCGAAGGCCGGGGCGCCAAGTTCGTCCAGCGGAAAAAGGCCACAAAAATGGGTGGGCTATAGCCTTGGGGGGTGCGGCTGGCCAGTTTCGTCCGCCGGACTCGGAATGCCGCGAGACTTTGTGAAGGGCCTCCGTGCGCCAAAAATAGGCCGCGGGCAAAGCCGCGCCCAAAAATAACCGCCCGAAGGCCGGGGCGCCAAGTTCGTCCAGCGGAAAAAGACCACAAAAACGGGTGGGCTATAGCCTTGGGGGGTGGGGCTGGCCAACTTCGTCCGCCGGACTCGGAATGCCGCGAGACTTTGCGAGGGGTCTCCGTGTGCCAAAAAAATGCCGCGGGCAAAGCCGCGCCCAAAAATAACCTCCCGAAGGCCAGGGCGCCAAGTTCGTCCAGCGGAAAAAGGCCACAAAAACGGGTGGGCTATAGCCTTGGGGGGTGGGGCTGGCCAACTTCGTCCGCCGGACTCGGAATGCCGCGAGACTTTACGAGGGGCCTCCGTGTGCCAAAAATAGGCCGCGGGTAAAGCCGCGCCCAAAAATAACCGCCCGAAGGCCGGGGCGCCAAGTTCGTCCAGCGGAAAAAGGCCACAAGAACGGGCTGGCTATAGCCTTGGGGGGTGGGGCTGGCCAACTTCGTCCGCCGGACTCGGAATGCCGCGAGACTTTTCGAGGGGCCTCCATGTGCCAAAAGTAGGCCGCGGGCAAAGCCTTGCCAAAAAATAACCGCCCGAAGGCCGGGGCGCCATGTTCGTCCAGCGGAAAAAGGCCACAAAAACGGGTGGGCTATAGCCTTGGGGGGTGGGGCTGGCCAACTTCGTCCGCCGGACACGGAATGTCGCGAGACTTTGCGAGGGGCCTCCGTGTGCCAAAAATAGGCCGCGGGCAAAGCCGCGCCGAAAAATAACCGCCGGAAGGCCGGGGCGCCAAGTTCGTCCAGCGGAAAAAGACCACAAAAACGGGTGGGCTATAGCCTTGGGGGGTGGGGCTGGCCATCTTCGTTCGCCGGACTCGGAATGCCGCGAGACTTTACGAGGGGCCTCCGTGTGCCAAAAATAGGCCGCGGGTAAAGCCGCGCCCAAAAATAACCGCCCGAAGGCCGGGGCGCCAAGTTCGTCCAGCGGAAAAAGGCCACAAGAACGGGCCGGCTATAGCCTTGGGGGGTGGGGCTGGCCAACTTCGTCCGCCGGACTCGGAATGCCGCGAGACTTTGCGAGGGGCCTCCATGTGCCAAAAGTAGGCCGCGGGCAAAGCCTTGCCAAAAAATAACCGCCCGAAGGCCGGGGCGCCATGTTCGTCCAGCGGAAAAAGGCCACAAAAACGGGTGGGCTATAGCCTTGGGGGGTGGGGCTGGCCAACTTCGTCCGCCGGACACGGAATGTCGCGAGACTTTGCGAGGGGCCTCCGTGTGCCAAAAATAGGCCGCGGGCAAAGCGGCGCCGAAAAATAACCGCCGGAAGGCCGGGGCGCCAAGTTCGTCCAGCGGAAAAAGACCACAAAAACGGGTGGGCTATAGCCTTGGGGGGTGGGGCTGGCCATCTTCTTCCACCGGACTCGGAATGCCGCGAGACTTTGCGAGGGGCCTCCATGTGCCAAAAGTAGGCCGCGGGCAAAGCCTTGCCCAAAAATAACCGCCCGAAGGCCGGGGCGCCAAGTTCGTCCAGCGGAAAAAGGCCACAAAAACGGGTGGGCTATAGCCTTGGGGGGTGGGGCTGGCCAACTTCGTCCGCCGGATTCGGAATGCCGTGAGACTTTGCGAGGGGCCACCGTGTGCCAAAAATAGGCCGTGGCCAAAGCCGCGCCCAAAAATAACCGCCCGAAGGCCGGGGCGCCAAGTTCGTCCAGCGGAAAAAGGCCAAAAAACGGGTGGGCTATAGCCTTGGGGGGTGGGGCTGGCCAACTTCGTCCGCCGGACTCGGAATGCCGCGAGACTTTACGAGGGGCCTCCGTGTGCCAAAAATAGGCCGCGGGTAAAGCCGCGCCCAAAAATAACCGCCCGAAGGCTGGGGCGCCAAGTTCGTCCAGCGGAAAAAGGCCACAAGAACGGGCTGGCTATAGCCTTGGGGGGTGGGGCTGGCCAACTTCGTCCGCCGGACTCGGAATGCCGCGAGACTTTGCGAGGGGCCTCCATGTGCCAAAAGTAGGCCGCGGGCAAAGCCTTGCCAAAAAATAACCGCCCGAAGGCCGGGGCGCCATGTTCGTCCAGCGGAAAAAGGCCATAAAAACGGGTGGGCTATAGCCTTGGGGGGTGGGGCTGGCCAACTTCGTCCGCCGGACACGGAATGTCGCGAGACTTTGCGAGGGGCCTCCGTGTGCCAAAAATAGGCCGCGGGCAAAGCCGCGCCGAAAAATAACCGCCGGAAGGCCGGGGCGCCAAGTTCGTCCAGCGGAAAAAGACCACAAAAACGGGTGGCCTATAGCCTTGGGGGGTGGGGCTGGCCATCTTCGTCCGCCGGACTCGGAATGCCGCGAGACTTTGCGAGGGGCCTCCATGTGCCAAAAGTAGGCCGCGGGCAAAGCCTTGCCCAAAAATAACCGCCCGAAAGCCGGGGCGCCAAGTTCGTCCAGCGGAAAAAGGCCACAAAAACGGGTGGGCTATAGCCTTGGGGGGTGGGGCTGGCCATCTTCTTCCGCCGGACTCGGAATGCCGCGAGACTTTGCGAGGGGCCTCCATGTGCCAAAAGTAGGCCGCGGGCAAAGCCTTGCCCAAAAATAACCGCCCGAAGGCCGGGGCGCCAAGTTCGTCCAGCGGAAAAAGGCCACAAAAACGGGTGGGCTATAGCCTTGGGGGGTGGGGCTGGCCAACTTCGTCCGCCGGATTCGGAATGCCGTGAGACTTTGCGAGGGGCCACCGTGTGCCAAAAATAGGCCGCGGCCAAAGCAGCGCCCAAAAATAACCGCCCGAAGGCCGGGGCGCCAAGTTCGTCCAGCGGAAAAAGGCCAAAAAACGGGTGGGCTATAGCCTTGGGGGGTGGGGCTGGCCAACTTCGTCCGCCGGACTCGGAATGCCGCGAGACTTTACGAGGGGCCTCCGTGTGCCAAAAATAGGCCGTGGGTAAAGCCGCGCCGAAAAATAACCGCCGGAAGGCCGGGGCGCCAAGTTCATCCAGCGGAAAAAGACCACAAAAACGGGTGGGCTATAGCCTTGGGGGGTGGGGCTGGCCATCTTCGTCCGCCGGACTCGGAATGCCGCGAGACTTTGCGAGGGGCCTCCATGTGCCAAAAGTAGGCCGCGGGCAAAGCCTTGCCCAAAAATAACCGCCCGAAAGCCGGGGCGCCAAGTTCGTCCAGCGGAAAAAGGCCACAAAAACGGGTGGGCTATAGCCTTGGGGGGTGGGCTGGCCAACTTCGTCCGCCGGACTCGGAATGCTGCGAGAGTTTGCGAGGGGCCTCCGGGTGCCAAAAATAGGCCGCGGGCGAAGCCGCGCCCAAAAATAACCGCCCGAAGGCCGGGGCGCCAAGTTCGTCCAGCAGAAAAAGGCCACAAAAATGGGTGGGCTATAGCCTTGGGGGGTGGGGCTGGCCAACTCCGTCCGCCGGACTTGGAATGCCGCGAGACGTTGCGAGGGGCCTCCGTGTGCCAAAAATAGGCCGCGGGCAAAGCCGCGCCCAAAAATAACCGCACTAAGGCCGGGGCGCCAAGTTCGTCTAGCGGAAAAAGGCCACAAAAATGGGTGGGCTATAGCCTTGGGGGGTGGGGCTGGCCAACTTCGTCCGCCGGACTCGGAATGCCGCGAGACTTTGCGAGGGGCCTCCGTGTGCCAAAAATAGGCCGCGGGCAAAGCCGCACCCAAAAATAACCGCCCGACGGCCTGGGCGCCAAGTTCGTCCCGTGGAAAAAGGCCACAAAAACGGGTGGGCTATAGCCTTGGGGGGTGGGGCTGGCCAACTTCGTCCGCCGGACTCGGAATGCCGCGAGACTTTGTGAAGGGCCTCCGTGTGCCAAAAATAGGCCGCGGGCAAAGCCGCGCCCAAAAATAACGGCCCGAAGGCCGGGGCGCCAAGTTCGTCCAGCGGAAAAAGGCCACAAAAACGGGTGGGCTATAGCCTTGGAGGGTGGGGCTGGCCAACTTCGTCCGCCGGACTCGGAATGCCGCGAGACTTTACGAGGGGCCTCCGTGTGCCAAAAATAGGCCGCGGGTAAAGCCGCACCCAAAAAAATCACCCCGAAGGCCGGGGTGCCAAGTTCGTCCAGCGGAAAAAGGCCACAAAAACGGGTGGGCTATAGCCTTGGGGGGTGGGGTTGGCCAACTTCGTCCGCCGGACTCGGAATGCCGCGAGACTTTGCGAGGGGCCTCCGTGTGCCAAAAATAGGCCGCGGGCAAAGCCGCGCCCAAAAATGACCGCACTAAGGCCGGGGCGCCAAGTTCGTCTAGCGGAAAAAGGCCACAAAAACGGGTGGGCTATAGCCTTGGGGGGTGGGGCTGGCCAACTTCGTCCGCCGGACTCGGAATGCCGCGAGACTTTGCGAGGGGCCTCCATGTACCAAAAATAGTCCGCGGGCAAAGCCGCACCCAAAAATAACCGCCCGAAGGCCCGGGCGCCAAGTTCGTCCAGCGGAAAAAGGCGAAAAAAACGGGTGGGCTATAGCCTTGGGGGGTGGGGCTGGCCAACTTCGTCCGCCGGACTCGGAATGCCGCGAGACTTTGCGAGGGGCCTCCGTGTGCCAAAAATAGGCCGCGGTCAAAGCCGCAACCAAAAATAACAGCCCGACGGCCGGGGCGCCAAGTTCGTCCAGCGGAAAAAGGCCACAAAAACGGGTGGGCTATAGCCTTGGGGGGTGGGGCTGGCCAACTTCGTCCGCCGGACTCGGAATGCCGCGAGACTTTGCGAGGGGCCTCCGTGTGCCAAAAATAGGCCGTGGACAAAGCCGCGCCCAAAAATAACCGCACAAAGGTCGGGACGCCAAGTTCGTCCAGCGGAAAAAGGCCAAAAAAACGGGTGGGCTATAGCCTTGGGGGGTGGGCTGGCCAACTTCGTCCGCTGGACTCGGAATGCCGCGAGACTTTGCGAGGGGCCTCCGTGTGCCAAAAATAGGCCGCGGTCAAAGCCGCGCCCAAAAATAACAGCCCGACGGCCGGGGCGCCAAGTTCGTCCAGCGGAAAAAGGCCACAAAAACGGGTGGGCTATAGCCTTGGGGGGTGGGGCTGGCCAACTTCGTCCGCCGGACTCGGAATGCCGCGAGACTTTGCGAGCGGCCTCCGTGTGCCAAAAATAGGCCGCGGTCAAAGCCGCGCCCAAAAAATAAAAAAATAGGCCGCGGACAACGCCGCGCCCAAAAATAACCGCACGAAGGCCGGGGCGCCAAGTTCGTCCAGCGGAAAAAGGCCACAAAAACGGGTGGGCTATAGCCTTGGGGGGTGGGGCTGGCCAACTTCGTCCGCCGGACTCGGAATGCCGCGAGACTTTACGAGGGGCCTCCGTGTGCCAAAAATAGGCCGCGGGCAAAGGCGCGCCCAAAAATAACCGCCCGAAGGCCCGGGCGCCAAGTTCGTCCAGCGGAAAAAGGCGAAAAAAACGGGTGGGCTATAGCCTTGGGGGGTGGGGCTGGCCAACTTCGTCCGCCGGACTCGGAATGCCGCGAGACTTTGCGAGGGGCCTCCGTGTGCCAAAAATAGGCCGCGGTCAAAGCCGCAACCAAAAATAACAGCCCGACGGCCGGGGCGCCAAGTTCGTCCAGCGGAAAAAGGCCACAAAAACGGGTGGGCTATAGCCTTGGGGGGTGGGGCTGGCCAACTTCGTCCGCCGGACTCGGAATGCCGCGAGACTTTGCGAGGGGCCTCCGTGTGCCAAAAATAGAGCGGTCAAAGCCGCGCCCAAAAATAACAGCCCGACGGCCGGGGCACCAAGTTCGTCCAGCGGAAAAAGGCCACAAAAACGGGTGGGCTATAGCCTTGGGGGGTGGGGCTGGCCAACTTCGTCCGCCGGACTCGGAATGCCGCGAGACTTTGCGAGGGGCCTCCGTGTGCCAAAAATAGGCAGCGGTCAAAGCCGCGCCCAAAAATAACAGCCCGACGGCCGGGGCGCCAAGTTCGTCCAGCGGAAAAAGGCCACAAAAACGGGTGGGCTATAGCCTTGGGGGGTGGGGCTGGCCAACTTCGTCCGCCGGACTCGGAATGCCGCGAGACTTTGCGAGGGGCCTCCGTGTGCCAAAAATAGGCCGCGGACAAAGCCGCGCCCAAAAATAACCGCACAAAGGTCGGGATGCCAAGTTCGTCCAGCGGAAAAAGACCACAAAAACGGGTGGGCTATAGCCTTGGGGGGTGGGGCTGGCCAACTTCGTCCGCCGGACTCGGAATACCGCGAGACTTTGCGAGGGGCCTCTGTGTGCCAAAAATAGGCCGCGGACAACGCCGCGCCCAAAAATAACCGCACGAAGGCCGGGGCGCCAAGTTCGTCCAGCGGAAAAAGGCCACAAAAACGGGTGGGCTATAGCCTTGGGGGGTGGGGCTGGCCAACTTCGTCCGCCGGACTCGGAATGCCGCGAGACTTTACGAGGGGCCTCCGTGTGCCAAAAATAGGCCGCGGGCAAAGGCGCACCCAAAAATAACCGCCCGAAGGCCGGGGCGCCAAGTTCGTCCAGCGGAAAAAGGCCACAAAAACGGGTGGGCTATAGCCTTGGGGGGTGGGGCTGGCCAACTTCGTCCGCCGGATCCGGAATGCCGCGAGACTTTGCGAGGGGCCTCCGTGTGCCAAAAATAGGCCGCGGGGAAAGCCGCGCCCAAAAAATAACCGCAAGAAGGCCAGGGCGCCAAGTTCGTCCAGCGGAAAAAGGTCCCAAAAACGGGTGGGCTATATAGCCTTGGGGGGTGGGGCTGGCCAACTTCGTCCGCCGGACTCGGAATACCGCGAGACTTTGCGAGGGGCCTCCGTGTGCCAAAAATAGGCCGCGGGCAAAGCCGCGCGCAAAATAACCACCCGAAGGCCGGGGCGCCAAGTTCGTCCAGCGGAAAAAGGACCCAAAAACGTGTGGGCTATAGCCTTAGGGGGTGGGGCTGGCCAACTTCGTCCGCCGCACTCGGAATGCCGCGAGACTTTGCGAGGGGCCTCCGTGTACCAAAAATAGGCCGCGGGCAAAGCCGCACCCAAAAATAACCCCCCGAAGGCCCGGGCGCCAAGTTCGTCCAGCGGAAAAAGGCCACAAAAACGGGTGGGCTATAGCCTTGGGGGGTGGGGCTGGCCAACTTCGTCCGCCGGACTCGGAATGCCGCGAGACTTTGCGAGGGGCCTCCGTGTGCCAAAAATAGGCCGCGGTCAAAGCCGTGGCAAAAAATAACAGCCCGACGGCCGGGGCGCCAAGTTCGTCCAGCGGAAAAAGGCCACAAAAACGGGTGGGCTATAGCCTTGGGGGGTGGGGCTGGCCAACTTCGTCCGCCGGACTCGGAATGCCGCGAGACTTTGCGAGGGGCCTCCGTGTGCCAAAAATAGGCCAGGGACAAAGCCGCGCCCAAAAATAACCGCACGAAGGCCGGGGCGCCAAGTTCGTCCAGCGGAAAAAGGCAACAAAAACGGGTGGGCTATAGCCTTAGGGGGTGGGGCTGGCCAACTTCGTCCGCCGGACTCGGAATGCCGCGAGACTTTACGAGGGGCCTCCGTGTGCCAGAAATAGGCCGCGGGCAAAGGCGCGCCCAAAAATAACCGCCCGAAGGCCGGGGCGCCAAGTTCGTCCAGCGGAAAAAGGCCACAAAAACGGGTGGGCTATAGCCTTGGGGGGTGGGGCTGGCCAACTTCGTCCGCCGGACTCGGAATGCCGCGAGGCTTTGCGAGGGGCCTCCGTGTGCCAAAAATAGGCCGCAGGGAAAGCCGCGCCCAAAAAATAACCGCAAGAAGGCCAGGGCGCCAAGTTCGTCCAGCGGAAAAAGGTCCGAAAAACGGGTGGGCTATATAACCTTGGGGGGTGGGGCTGGCGAACTTCGTCCGCCGGACTCGGAATGCCGCGAGACTTTGCGAGGGGCCTCCGTGTGCCAAAAATAGGCCGCGGGCAAAGCCGCGCCCAAAAATAACCGCCCGAAGGCCGGGGCGCCAATTTCGTCCAGCGGAAAAAGGCTCCAAAAACGTGTGGGCTATAGCCTTAGGGGGTGGGACTGGCCAACTTCGTCCGCCGGACTCGGAATGCCGCGAGACTTTGCGAGGGGCCTCCGTGTGCCAAAAATAGGCCGCGGGCAAAGCCGCGCCCAAAAATAACCGCCCGAAGGCGGGGCACCAAGTTCGTCCAGCGGAAAAAGGCCACAAAAACGGGTGGGCTATAGCCTTGGGGGGTGGGACTGGCCAACTTCGTCCGCCGGACTCGGAATGCCGCGAGACTTTGCGAGGGGCCTCCGTGTGCCAAAAATAGGCCGCGGGCAAAGCCGCGCGCAAAATAACCACCCGAAGGCCGGGGCGCCAAGTTCGTCCAGCGGAAAAAGGACCCAAAAACGTGTGGGCTATAGCCTTAGGGGGTGGGGCTGGCCAACTTCGTCCGCCGGACTCGGAATGCCGCGAGACTTTGCGAGGGGCCTCCGTGTACCAAAAATAGGCCGCGGGCAAAGCCGCACCCAAAAATAACCCCCCGAAGGCCCGGGCGCCAAGTTCGTCCAGCGGAAAAAGGCCACAAAAACGGGTGGGCTATAGCCTTGGGGGGTGGGGCTGGCCAACTTCGTCCGCCGGACTCGGAATGCCGCGAGACTTTGCGAGGAGCCTCCGTGTGACAAAAATAGGCCGTGGACAAAGCCGCGCCCAAAAATAACCGCACAAAGGTCGGGACGCCAAGTTCGTCCAGCGGAAAAAGGCCAAAAAAACGGGTGGGCTATAGCCTTGGGGGGTGGGGCTGGCCAACTTCGTCCGCTGGACTCGGAATGCCGCGAGACTTTGCGAGGGGCCTCCGTGTGCCAAAAATAGGCCGCGGTCAAAGCCGCGCCCAAAAATAACAGCCCGACGGCCGGGGCGCCAAGTTCGTCCAGCGGAAAAAGGCCACAAAAACGGGTGGGCTATAGCCTTGGGGGGTGGGGCTGGCCAACTTCGTCCGCCGGACTCGGAATGCCGCAAGACTTTGCGAGGGGCCTCCGTGTGCCAAAAATAGGCCGCGGTCAAAGCCGCGCCCAAAAAATAAAAAAATAGGCCGCGGACAACGCCGCGCCCAAAAATAACCGCACGAAGGCCGGGGCGCCAAGTTCGTCCAGCGGAAAAAGGCCACAAAAACGGGTGGGCTATAGCCTTGGGGGGTGGGGCTGGCCAACTTCGTCCGCCGGACTCGGAATGCCGCGAGACTTTACGAGGGGCCTCCGTGTGCCAAAAATAGGCCGCGGGCAAAGGCGCGCCCAAAAATAACCGCCCGAAGGCCCGGGCGCCAAGTTCGTCCAGCGGAAAAAGGCGAAAAAAACGGGTGGGCTATAGCCTTGGGGGGTGGGGCTGGCCAACTTCGTCCGCCGGACTCGGAATGCCGCGAGACTTTGCGAGGGGCCTCCGTGTGCCAAAAATAGGCCGCGGTCAAAGCCGCAACCAAAAATAACAGCCCGACGGCCGGGGCGCCAAGTTCGTCCAGCGGAAAAAGGCCACAAAAACGGGTGGGCTATAGCCTTGGGGGGTGGGGCTGGCCAACTTCGTCCGCCGGACTCGGAATGCCGCGAGACTTTGCGAGGGGCCTCCGTGTGCCAAAAATAGAGCGGTCAAAGCCGCGCCCAAAAATAACAGCCCGACGGCCGGGGCGCCAAGTTCGTCCAGCGGAAAAAGGCCACAAAAACGGGTGGGCTATAGCCTTGGGGGGTGGGGCTGGCCAACTTCGTCCGCCGGACTCGGAATGCCGCGAGACTTTGCGAGGGGCCTCCGTGTGCCAAAAATAGGCAGCGGTCAAAGCCGCGCCCAAAAATAACAGCCCGACGGCCGGGGCGCCAAGTTCGTCCAGCGGAAAAAGGCCACAAAAACGGGTGGGCTATAGCCTTGGGGGGTGGGGCTGGCCAACTTCGTCCGCCGGACTCGGAATGCTGCGAGACTTTGCGAGGGGCCTCTGTGTGCCAAAAATAGGCCGCGGACAATGCCGCGCCCAAAAATAACCGCACGAAGGCCGGGGCGCCAAGTTCGTCCAGCGGAAAAAGGCCACAAAAACGGGTGGGCTATAGCCTTGGGGGGTGGGGCTGGCCAACTTCGTCCGCCGGACTCGGAATGCCGCGAGACTTTACGAGGGGCCTCCGTGTGCCAAAAATAGGCCGCGGGCAAAGGCGCGCCCAAAAATAACCGCCCGAAGGCCGGGGCGCCAAGTTCGTCCAGCGGAAAAAGGCCACAAAAACGGGTGGGCTATAGCCTTGGGGGGTGGGGCTGGCCAACTTCGTCCGCCGGATCCGGAATGCCGCGAGACTTTGCGAGGGGCCTCCGTGTGCCAAAAATAGGCCGCGGGGAAAGCCGCGTCCAAAAAATAACCGCAAGAAGGCCAGGGCGCCAAGTTCGTCCAGCGGAAAAAGGTCCCAAAAACGGGTGGGCTATATAGCCTTGGGGGGTGGGGCTGGCCAACTTCGTCCGCCGGACTCGGAATACCGCGAGACTTTGCGAGGGGCCTCCGTGTGCCAAAAATAAGCCGCGGGCAAAGCCGCGCGCAAAATAACCACCCGAAGGCCGGGGCGCCGAGTTCGTCCAGCGGAAAAAGGACCCAAAAACGTGTGGGCTATAGCCTTAGGGGGTGGGGCTGGCCAACTTCGTCCGCCGGACTCGGAATGCCGCGAGACTTTGCGAGGGGCCTCCGTGTACCAAAAATAGGCCGCGGGCAAAGCCGCACCCAAAAATAACCCCCCGAAGGCCCGGGCGCCAAGTTCGTCCAGCGGAAAAAGGCCACAAAAACGGGTGGGCTATAGCCTTGGGGGGTGGGGCTGGCCAACTTCGTCCGCCGGACTCGGAATGCCGCGAGACTTTGCGAGGGGCCTCCGTGTGCCAAAAATAGACCAGGGACAAAGCCGCGCCCAAAAATAACCGCACGAAGGCCGGGGCGCCAAGTTCGTCCAGCGGAAAAAGGCAACAAAAACGGGTGGGCTATAGCCTTAGGGGGTGGGGCTGGCCAACTTCGTCCGCCGGACTCGGAATGCCGCGAGACTTTACGAGGGGCCTCCGTGTGCCAGAAATAGGCCGCGGGCAAAGGCGCGCCCAAAAATAACCGCCCGAAGGCCGGGGCGCCAAGTTCGTCCAGCGGAAAAAGGCCACAAAAACGGGTGGGCTATAGCCTTGGGGGGTGGGGCTGGCCAACTTCGTCCGCCGGACTCGGAATGCCGCGAGGCTTTACGAGGGGCCTCCGTTTGCCAAAAATAGGCCGCGGGGAAAGCCGCGCCCAAAAAATAACCGCAAGAAGGCCAGGGCGCCAAGTTCGTCCAGCGGAAAAAGGTCCGAAAAACGGGTGGGCTATATAACCTTGGGGGGTGGGGCTGGCGAACTTCGTCCGCCGGACTCGGAATGCCGCGAGACTTTGCGAGGGGCCTCCGTGTGCCAAAAATAGGCCGCGGGCAAAGCCGCGCCCAAAAATAACCGCCCGAAGGCCGGGGCGCCAATTTCGTCCAGCGGAAAAAGGCTCCAAAAACGTGTGGGCTATAGCCTTAGGGGGTGGGACTGGCCAACTTCGTCCGCCGGACTCGGAATGCCGCGAGACTTTGCGAGGGGCCTCCGTGTGCCAAAAATAGGCCGCGGGCAAAGCCGCGCCCAAAAATAACCGCCCGAAGGCGGGGCACCAAGTTCGTCCAGCGGAAAAAGGCCACAAAAACGGGTGGGCTATAGCCTTGGGGGGTGGGACTGGCCAACTTCGTCCGCCGGACTCGGAATGCCGCGAGACTTTGCGAGGGGCCTCTGTGTGCCAAAGATAGGCCGCGGGCAAAGCTGCGCCCAAAAATAACCGCCCGAAGGCCGGGGCGCCAAGTTCGTCCAGCGGAAAAAGGTCCCAAAAACGGGAGGGCTATATAGCCGTGGGGGGTGGGGCTGGCCAACTTCGTCCGCCGGACTCGGAATGCCGCGAGACTTTGCGAGGGGCTCCGTGTGCCAAAAATAGGCCGCGGGCAAAGCCGCGCCCAAAAATAACCGCCCGAAGGCCGGGGCGCCAAGTTCGTCCAGCGGAAAAAGGCCACAAAAATGGGTGGGCTATAGCCTTGGGGGGTGGGGCTGGCCAACTTCGTCCGCCGGGCTCGGAATGCCGCGAGACTTTGCGAGGGGCCTCTGTGTGCCAAAAATAGGCCGCGCACAAAGCCGCGCCCAAAAATAACCGCACGAAGGCCGGGGCGCCATGTTCGTCCAGCGGAAAAAGGCCACAAAAACGGGTGGGCTATAGCCTTAGGGGTGGGGCTGGCCAACTTCGTCCGCCGGACTCGGAATGCCGCGGGACTTTACGAGGGGCCTCCGTGTGCCAAAAATAGGCCGCGGGCAAAGGCGCGCCCAAAAATAACCGCCCGAAGGCCGGGGCGCCAAGTTCGTCCAGCGGAAAAAGGCCACAAAAACGGGTGGGCTATAGCCTTGGGGGGTGGGGCTGGCCAACTTCGTCCGCCGAGCTCGGAATGCCGCGAGACTTTGCGAGGGGCCTCCGTGTGCCAAAAATAGGCCGCGGGCAAAGCCGCACCCAAAAATAACCGCCCGAAGGCTGGGGCGCCAAGTTCGTCCAGCGGAAAAAGGCCACAAAAACGGGTGGGCTATAGCCTTGGGGGGTGGGGATGGCCAACTTCGTCCGCCGGACTCGGAATGCCGCGAGACTTTGCGAGGGGCCTCCGTGTACCAAAAATAGGCCGCGGGGAAAGCCGCGTCCAAAAAATAACCGCAAGAAGGCCGGGGCGCCAAGTTCGTCCAGCGGAAAAAGGCCCCAAAAACGGGTGGGCTATATAGCCGTGGGGGGTGGGGCTGGCCAACTTCGTCCGCCGGACTCGGAATGCCGCGAGACTTTGCGAGGGGCTCCGTGTGCCAAAAATAGGCCGCGGGCAAAGCCGCGCCCCAAAATAACCGCCCGAAGGCCGGGGCGCCAAGTTCGTCCAGCGGGAAAAGGCCACAAAAACGAGTGGGCTATAGCCTTGGGGGTGGGGCTGGCCAACTTCGTCCGCCGAGCTCGGAATGCCGCGAGACTTTGCGAGGGGCCTCCGTGTGCCAAAAATAGGCTGCGGGCAAAGCCGCGCCCAAAAATAACAGCCCGAAGGCCGGGCCGCCAAGTTCGTCCAGCGGAAAAAGGCCACCAAAATGGGTGGGCTATAGCCTTGGGGGGTGGGGCTGGCCAACTTCGTCCGCCGGGCTCGGAATGCCGCGAGACTTTGCGAGGGGCCTCTGTGTGCCAAAGATAGGCCGCGGGCAAATCTGCGCCCAAAAATAACCGCCCGAAGGCCGGGGCGCCAAGTTCGTCCAGCGGAAAAAGGTCCCAAAAACGGGAGGGCTATATAGCCGTGGGGGGTGGGGCTGGCCAACTTCGTCCGCCGGGCTCGGAATGCCGCGAGACTTTGCGAGGGGCTCCGTGTGCCAAAAATAGGCCGCGGGCAAAGCCGCGCCCAAAAATAACCGCCCGAAGGCCGGGGCGCCAAGTTCGTCCAGCGGAAAAAGGCCACAAAAATGGGTGGGCTATAGCCTTGGGGGGTGGGGCTGGCCAACTTCGTCCGCCGGGCTCGGAATGCCGCGAGACTTTGCGAGGGGCCTCTGTGTGCCAAAAATAGGCCGCGCACAAAGCCGCGCCCAAAAATAACCGCACGAAGGCCGGGGCGCCATGTTCGTCCAGCGGAAAAAGGCCACAAAAACGGGTGGGCTATAGCCTTAGGGGTGGGGCTGGCCAACTTCGTCCGCCGGACTCGGAATGCCGCGGGACTTTACGAGGGGCCTCCGTGTGCCAAAAATAGGCCGCGGGCAAAGGCGCGCCCAAAAATAACCGCCCGAAGGCCGGGGCGCCAAGTTCGTCCAGCGGAAAAAGGCCACAAAAACGGGTGGGCTATAGCCTTGGGGGGTGGGGCTGGCCAACTTCGTCCGCCGAGCTCGGAATGCCGCGAGACTTTGCGAGGGGCCTCCGTGTGCCAAAAATAGGCCGCGGGCAAAGCCGCACCCAAAAATAACCGCCCGAAGGCTGGGGCGCCAAGTTCGTCCAGCGGAAAAAGGCCACAAAAACGGGTGGGCTATAGCCTTGGGGGGTGGGGATGGCCAACTTCGTCCGCCGGACTCGGAATGCCGCGAGACTTTGCGAGGGGCCTCCGTGTACCAAAAATAGGCCGCGGGGAAAGCCGCGCCCAAAAAATAACCGCAAGAAGGCCGGGGCGCCAAGTTCGTCCAGCGGAAAAAGGTCCCAAAAACGGGTGGGCTATATAGCCGTGGGGGGTGGGGCTGGCCAACTTCGTCCGCCGGACTCGGAATGCCGCGAGACTTTGCGAGGGGCTCCGTGTGCCAAAAATAGGCCGCGGGCAAAGCCGCGCCCCAAAATAACCGCCCGAAGGCCGGGGCGCCAAGTTCGTCCAGCGGGAAAAGGCCACAAAAACGAGTGGGCTATAGCCTTGGGGGTGGGGCTGGCCAATTTCGTCCGCCGGATTCGGAATGCCGCGAGACTTTGCGAGCGGCCTCCGTGTGCAAAAAATAGGCCGCGGGCAAAGCCGCGCCCAAAAATAACAGCCCGAAGGCCGGGCCGCCAAGTTCGTCCAGCGGAAAAAGGCCACAAAAACGGGTGGGCTATAGCCTTGGGGGGTGGGGCTGGCCAACTTCTTCCGCCGAACGCGGAATGCCGCGAGACTTTGCGACGGGCCTCCGTGTGCCAAAGATAGGCCGCGGGCAAAGCCGCGCCCAAAAATAACTGCCCGAAGGCCGGGGCGCCAAGTTCGTCCAGCGGAAAAAGGCCACAAAAACGGGTGGGCTATAGCCTTGGGGGGTGGGGCCGGCCAACTTCTTCCGCCGAACTCGGAATGCCGCGAGACTTTGCGACGGGCCTCCGTGTGCCAAAGATAGGCCGCGGGCAAAGCCGCGCTCAAAAATAACTGCCCGAAGGCCGGGGCGCCAAGTTCGTCCAGCGGAAAAAGGCCACAAAAATGGGTGGGCTATAGCCTTGGGCGGTGGGGCTGGCCAACTTCGTCCGCCGGACTCGGAATTACGCGAGACTTTGGGAGGGGCCTCCGTGTGCCAGAAATAAGCCGCGGGTAAAGCCGCGCCCAAAAATAACCGCCCGAAGGCCGGGGCGCCAAGTTCGTCCAGCGGAAAAAGGCCACAAAAATGGGTGGGCTATAGCCTTGGGGGGTGGGGCTGGCCAACTTCGTCCGCCGGACTCGGAATGAGGAAACACTTTACGAGGGGCCTCCGTGTACCAAAAATAGGCCGCGCCCAAAAATCACCGCCCGAAGGCCGGGGCGCCAAGTTCGTCCAGCGGAAAAAGGCCACAAAAACGGGTGGGCTATAGCCTTGGGGGGTGGGGCTGGCCAACTTCGTCCGCCGGACTCGGAATGCCGCAGGACTTTGCGAGGGGCCTCCGTGTGCCAAAAATAGGCCGCGGCCTAAGCCGCGCCCAAAAATAACCGCCCGAAGGCCGGGGCGCCAAGTTCGTCCAGCAGAAAAAGGCCACAAAAACGGGTGGGCTATAGCCTTGGGGGGTGGGGCTGGCCAACTTTGTCCGCCGGACTCGGAATGCCGCGAGACTTTGCGAGGGGCCTCCGTGTGCCAAAAATAGGACGCGGGCAAAACCGCGCCAAAAAATAAGCGCCCGAAGGCCGGGGCGCCAAGTTCGTCCATCGGAAAAAGGCCACAAAAACGGGTGGGCTATAGCCTTGGGGGGTGGGGCTGGCCCACTTCGTCCGCCGGACTCGGAATGCGGCAAGACTTTCCGAGGGGCCTCCGTGTACCAAAAATAGACAGCCCCCAAAAATAACCGCCCGAAGACCGGGGCGCCAAGTTCGTCCTGCGGAAAAAGGCCACAAACACGGGTGGGCTATAGCCTCGGGGCGTGGGGCAGGCCAACTTCGTCCGCCGGACTCGGAATGCCGCGAGACTTTACGAGGGGCCTCCGTGTGCCAAAATTAGGCCGCGGGCAAGGCGCGCCAAAAATGACCGCCCGAAGGCCGGGGCGCCAAGTTCGTCCAGCGGAAACAGGCCACAAAAACGGGTGGGCTATAGCCTTGGGGGGTGGGGCTGGCGAACTTCGTCCGCCGGACTCGGAATGCCGCGAGACTTTGCGAGGGGCCTCCATTTGGCAAAAATAGGTCGCGGACAAAGCCGCGCCCAAAATTAACCGCCCGAAGGCCAGGGCGCCAAGTTCGTCCAGCGGAAAAAGGCCACAAAAGCGGGTGGGCTATAGCCTTGGGGGGTGGGGCTGGCCAAGTTCGTCCGCCGGACTCGGAATGCCGCGAGACTTTGCGAGGGGCCTCCGTGTACCAAAAATAGGCCGCGGGCAAAGCTGCGCCCAAAAATAACTGCCCGAAGGCCGGGGCGCCAATTTTGTCCAGCGGAAAAAGGCCCCACAAACGGGTGGGCTATAGCCTTGGGGGGTGGAGCTGGCCAATTTCGTCCGCCGGACTCGGAATGCCGCGAGACTTTGCGAGGGGCCTGCGTGTGCCAAAAATATGCTGCGGGCAAAGCCGCGCCCAAAAATAACCGTCCGAAGGCCGGGGAGCCAAGTTCGTCCAGCGGACAAAGGCCACAAAAACGGGTGGGCTATAGCCTTGGGGGGTGGGGCTAGCCAACTTCGTCCGCCGGACTCGGAATGCTACGAGACTTTACGAGGGGCCTCCATGTGCCAAAAATAGGCCGCGCCCAAAAATAACCACCCGAAGGCCGGGGCGCCAAGTTCGTCCAGCCTAAAAAGGCCACAAAAACGGGTGGGCTATAGCCTTGGGGGGTGGGGCTGGCCAACTTCGTCCGCCGGACTCGGAACGCCGCGAAACTTTACGAGGGGCCTCCGTGTGCCAAAAATAGGCCGCGGACAAAGCCACGCCCAAAAATAACCACACGAAGGTCCGGGTGCCAAGTTCGTCCAGCGGAAAAAGGCCACAAAAACGGGTGGGCTATAGCCTTGGGGGGTGGGGCTGGCCAACTTCGTCCGCCGGACTCGGAATGTGGCAAGACTTTGCGAGGGGCCTCCGTGTGCCAAAAATAGGCCGCGCCCAAAAATCACCGCCCGAAGGCCGGGGCGCCAAGTTCGTCCAGCGGAAAAAGGCCACAAAAACGGGTGGGCTATAGCCTTGGGGGGTGGGGCTGGCCAACTTCGTCCGCCGGACTCGGAATGCCGCACGACTTTGCGAGGGGCCTCCGTGTGCCAAAAATAGGCCGCGGGCTAAGCCGCGCCCAAAAATAACCGCCCGAAGGCCGGGGCGCCAAGTTCGTCCAGCAGAAAAAGGCCACAAAAACGGGTGGGCTATAGCCTTGGGGGGTGGGGCTGGCCAACTTTGTCCGCCGGACTCGGAATGCCGCGAGACTTTGCGAGGGGCCTCCATGTGCCAAAAATAGGCCGCGGGCAAAACCGTGCCCAAAAATAAGTGCCCGAAGGCCGGGGCGCCAAGTTCGTCCATCGGAAAAAGGCCACAAAAACGGGTGGGCTATAGCCTTGGGGGGTGGGGCTGGCCAACTTCGTCCGCCGGACTCGGAATGCGGCAAGACTTTCCGAGGGGCCTCCGTGTGCCAAAAATAGGCCGCGGGCAAGGCCGCACCAAAAATGACCGCCCGAAGGCCGGGGCGCCAAGTTCGTCCAGCCTAAAAAGGCCACAAAAACGGGTGGGCTATAGCCTTGGGGGGTGGGGCAGGCCAACTTCGTCCGCCGGACTCGGAACGCCGCGAGACTTTACGAGGGGCCTCCGTGTGCCAAAAATAGGCCGCGGACAAAGCCACGCCCAAAAATAACCACACGAAGGTCCGGGTGCCAAGTTCGTCCAGCGGAAAAAGGCCACAAAAACGGGTGGGCTATAGCCTTGGGGGGTGGGGCTGGCCAGCTTCGTCCGCCGGACTCGGAATGCGGCAAGACTTTGCGAGGGGCCTCCGTGTGCCAAAAATAGGCCGCGCCCAAAAATCACCGCCCGAAGGCCGGGGCGCCAAGTTCGTCCAGCGGAAAAAGGCCACAAAAACGGGTGGGCTATAGCCTTGGGGGGTGGGGCTGGCCAACTTCGTCCACCGGACTCGGAATGCCGCACGACTTTGCGAGGGGCCTCCGTGTGCCAAAAATAGGCCGCGGGCTAAGCCGCGCCCAAAAATAACCGCCCGAAGGCCGGGGCGCCAAGTTCGTCCAGCAGAAAAAGGCCACAAAAACGGGTGGGCTATAGCCTTGGGGGGTGGGGCTGGCCAACTTTGTCCGCCGGACTCGGAATGCCGCGAGACTTTGCGAGGGGCCTCCATGTGCCAAAAATAGGCCGCGGGCAAAACCGTGCCCAAAAATAAGTGCCCGAAGGCCGGGGCGCCAAGTTCGTCCATCGGAAAAAGGCCACAAAAACGGGTGGGCTATAGCCTTGGGGGGTGGGGCTGGCCAACTTCGTCCGCCGGACTCGGAATGCGGCAAGACTTTCCGAGGGGCCTCCGTGTGCCAAAAATAGGCCGCGGGCAAGGCCGCACCAAAAATGACCGCCCGAAGGCCGGGGCGCCAAGTTCGTCCAGCCTAAAAAGGCCACAAAAACGGGTGGGCTATAGCCTTGGGGGGTGGGGCAGGCCAACTTCGTCCGCCGGACTCGGAACGCCGCGAGACTTTACGAGGGGCCTCCGTGTGCCAAAAATAGGCCGCGGACAAAGCCACGCCCAAAAATAACCACACGAAGGTCCGGGTGCCAAGTTCGTCCAGCGGAAAAAGGCCACAAAAACGGGTGGGCTATAGCCTTGGGGGGTGGGGCTGGCCAACTTCGTCCGCCGGACTCGGAACGCCGCGAGACTTTACGAGGGGCCTCCGTGTGCCAAAAATAGGCCGCGGACAAAGCCACGCCCAAAAATAACCACACGAAGGTCCGGGTGCCAAGTTCGTCCAGCGGAAAAAGGCCACAAAAACGGGTGGGCTATAGCCTTGGGGGGTGGGGCTGGCCAACTTCGTCCGCCGGACTCGGAATGCGGCAAGACTTTGCGAGGGGCCTCCGTGTGCCAAAAATAGGCCGCGCCCAAAAATCACCGCCCGAAGGCCGGGGCGCCAAGTTCGTCCAGCGGAAAAAGGCCACAAAAACGGGTGGGCTATAGCCTTGGGGGGTGGGGCTGGCCAACTTCGTCCGCCGGACTCGGAATGCCGCACGACTTTGCGAGGGGCCTCCGTGTGCCAAAAATAGGCCGCGGGCTAAGCCGCGCCCAAAAATAACCGCCCGAAGGCCGGGCCGCCAAGTTCGTCCAGCAGAAAAAGGCCACAAAAACGGGTGGGCTATAGCCTTGGGGGGTGGGGCTGGCCAACTTTGTCCGCCGGACTCGGAATGCCGCGAGACTTTGCGAGGGGCCTCCATGTGCCAAAAATAGGCCGCGGGCAAAACCATGCCCAAAAATAAGTGCCCGAAGGCCGGGGCGCCAAGTTCGTCCATCGGAAAAAGGCCACAAAAACGGGTGGGCTATAGCCTTGGGGGGTGGGGCTGGCCAACTTCGTCCGCCGGACTCGGAATGCGGCAAGACTTTCCGAGGGGCCTCCGTGTGCCAAAAATAGGCCGCGGGCAAGGCCGCACCAAAAATGACCGCCCGAAGGCCGGGGCGCCAAGTTCGTCCAGCGGAAAAAGGCCACAAAAACGGGTGGGCTATAGCCTTGGGGGGTGGGGCTGGCGAACTTCGTCCGCCGGACTCGGAATGCCGCTAGACTTTGCGAGGGGCCTCCATTTGCCAAAAATAGGCCGCGGACAAAGCCGCGCCCAAAAATAACCGCCCGAAGGCCGGGGCGCCAAGTTCGTCCAGCGGAAAAAGGCCCCAAAAACGGGTGGGCTATAGCCTTGGGGGGTGGAGCTGGCCAATTTCGTCCGCCGGACTCGGAATGCCGCGAGACTTTGCGAGGGGCCTGCGTGTGCCAAAAATATGCTGCGGGCAAAGCCGCGCCCAAAAATAACCGTCCGAAGGCCGGGGCGCCAAGTTCGTCCAGCGGAAAAAGGCCACAAAAACGGGTGGGCTATAGCCTTGGGGGGTGGGGCTGGCGAACTTCGTCCGCCGGACTCGGAACGCCGCGAGACTTTACGAGGGGCCTCCGTGTGCCAAAAATAGGCCGCGGGCAAAGCCACGCCAAAAATAACCTCCCGAAGGCCGGGGCGCCAAGTTCGTCCAGCGGAAAAAGGCCATAAAAACGGGTGGGCTATAGCCTTGGGGGGTGGGGCTGGCCAACTTCGTCCGCCGGACTCGGAATGCCGCGAGACTTTACGAGGGGCCTCCGTGTGCCAAAAATAGGCCGCGGGCAAGGCCGCGCCAAAAATGACCGCCCGAAGGCCGGGGCGCCAAGTTCGTCCAGCGGAAAAAGGCCACAAAAACGGGTGGGCTATAGCCTTGGGGGGTGGGGCTGGCGAACTTCGTCCGCCGGACTCGGAATGCCGCGAGACTTTGCGAGGGGCCTCCATTTGCCAAAAATAGGCCGCGCACAAAGCCGCGCCCAAAAATAACCGCCCGAAGGCCAGGGCGGCAAGTTCGTCCAGCGGAAAAAGGCCACAAAAGCGGGTGGGCTATAGCCTTGGGGGGTGCGGCTGGCCGACTTCGTCCGCCGGACTCGGAATGCCGCGAGACTTTGTGAGGGGCCTCCGTGTACCAAAAATAGGCCGCGGGCAAAGCTGCGTCCAAAAATAACTGCCCGAAGGCCGGGGCGCCAAGTTCGTCCAGCGGAAAAAGGCCCCAAAAACGGGTGGGCTATAGCCTTGGGGGGTGGAGCTGGCCAATTTCGTCCGCCGGACTCGGAATGCCGCGAGACTTTACGAGGGGCCTCCGTGTGCCAAAAATAGGCCGCGGGCAAAGCCACGCCAAAAATAACCGTCCGAAGGCCGGGGCGCCAAGTTCGTCCAGCGGAAAAAGGCCACAAAAACGGGTGGGCTATAGCCTTGGGGGGTGGGGCTAGCCAACTTCGTCCGCCGGACTCGGAATGCCGCGAGACTTTACGAGGGGCCTCCATGTGCCAAAAATAGGCCGCGCCCAAAAATAACCGCCCGAAGGCCGGGGCGCCAAGTTCGTCCAACGGAAAAAGGCCTCAAAAACGGGTGGGCTATAGAATTGGGGGGTGGGGCTGGCCAACTTCGTCCGCCGGACTCGGAACGCCGCGAGACTTTGCGAGGGGCCTCCGTGTGCCAAAAATAGGCCGCGGGCAAAGCCACGCCAAAAATAACCTCCCGAAGGCCGGGGCGCCAAGTTCGTCCAGCGGAAAAAGGCCACAAAAACGGGTGGGCTATAGCCTTGGGGGGTGGGGCTGGCCAACTTCGTCCGCCGGACTCGGAATGCCGCGAGACTTTGCAGGGGGCCTCCGTGTGCCAAAAATAGGCCGCGGACAAAGCCGTACCCAAAAATAACCGCACGAAGGTCGGGGCGCCAAGTTCGTCCAGCGGAAAAATGCCACCAAAACGGGTGGGCTATAGCCTTCGGGCGTGGGGCTGGCCAACTTCGTCCGCCGGACTCGGAATGCCGCGAGACATTGCGAGGGGCCTCCGTGTGCCAAAAATAGGCCACGGACAAAGCCGCGCCCAAAAATAACCGCACGAAGGTTGGGGCGCCAAGTTCGTCCAGCGGAAAAAGGCCACAAAAACCGGTGGGGTATAGCCTTGGGGGGTGGGGCTGGCCAACTTCGTCCGCCGGACTCGGAATGCCGCGAGACTTTGCGAGGGGCCTCCGTGTGCCAAAAATAGGCCGTGGACAAAGCCACGCCCAAAAATAACCACACGAAGGTCAGGGTGCCAAGTTCGTCCAGCGGAAAAAGGCCACAAAAACGGGTGGGCTATAGCCTTGGGGGGTGGGGCTGGCCAACTTCATCCGCCGGGCTCGGAATGCCGCGAGACTTTCCGAGGGGCCTCCGTGTGCCAAAAATAGGCCGCGGGCAAAGCCGCACCCAAAAATAACCTCCCGAAGGCCGGGGCGCCAAGTTCGTCCAGCGGAAAAAGGCCACAAAAACGGGTGGGCTATAGCCTTGGGGGGTGGGGCTGGCCAACTTCGTCCGCCGGACTCGGAATGCAGTGAGAATTTGCGAGGGGCCTCCGTGTACCAAAAATAGGCCGTGGGCAAAGCTACGCCCAAAAATAACCGCCCGAAGGCTGGGGCGCCAAGTTCATCCAGCGGAAAAAGGCCACAAAAACGGGTGGGCTATAGCCTTGGGGGGTGGGGCTGGCCAACCTCGTCCGCCGGACTCGGAATGCCGCAGGACTTTGCGAGGGGCCTCCGGGTGCCAAAAATAGGCCGCGGCCTAAGCCGCGCCCAAAAATAACCGCCCGAAGGCCGGGGCGCCAAGTTCGTCCAACGGAAAAAGGCCACAAAAACGGGTGGGCTATAGCCTTGGGGGGTGGGGCTGGCCAACTTCGTCCGCCGGACTCGGATTGCCGCAGGACTATGCGAGGGGCCTCCGGGTGCCAAAAATAGGCCGCGGGCTAAGCCGCGCCCAAAAATAACCGCCCGAAGGCCGGGGCGCCAAGTTCGTCCAGCGGAAAAAGGCCACAAAAACGGGTGGGCTATAGCCTTGGGGGGTGGGGCTGGCCAACTTCGTCCGCCGGACTCGGATTGCCGCAGGACTTTGCGAGGGGCCTCCGGGTGCCAAAAATAGGCCGCGGGCTAAGCCGCGCCCAAAAATAACCGCCCGAAGGCTGGGGCACCAAGTTCGTCCAGCGGAAAAAGGCCACAAAAACGGGTGGGCTATAGCCTTGGGGGGTAGGGCTAGCCAACTTCGTCCGCCGGACTCGGAATGCCGCGAGACTTTACGAGGGGCCTCCATGTGCCAAAAATAGGCCGCGCCCAAAAATAACCGCCCGAAGGCCGGGGCGCCAAGTTCGTCCAACGGAAAAAGGCCACAAAAACGGGTGGGCTATAGAATTGGGGGGTGGGGCTGGCCTACTTCGTCCGCCGGACTCGGAACGCCGCGAGACTTTGCGAGGGGCCTCCGTGTGCCAAAAATAGGCCGCGGGCAAAGCCACGCCAAAAATAACCTCCCGAAGGCCGGGGCGCCAAGTTCGTCCAGCGGAAAAAGGCCATAAAAACGGGTGGGCTATAGCCTTGGGGGGTGGGGCTGGCCAACTTCGTCCGCCGGACTCGGAATGCCGCGAGACTTTACGAGGGGCCTCCGTGTGCCAAAAATAGGCCGCGGGCAAGGCCGCGCCAAAAATGACCGCCTGAAGGCCGGGGCGCCAAGTTCGTCCAGCGGAAAAAGGCCACAAAAACGGGTGGGCTATAGCCTTGGGGGGTGGGGCTGGCGAACTTCGTCCGCCGGACTCGGAATGCCGCGAGACTTTGCGAGGGGCCTCCATTTGCCAAAAATAGGCCGCGGACAAAGCCGCGCCCAAAAATAACCGCCCGAAGGCCAGGGCGCCAAGTTCGTCCAGCGGAAAAAGGCCACAAAAGCGGGTAGGCTATAGCCTTGGGGGGTGCGGCTGGCCGACTTCGTCCGCCGGACTCGGAATGCCGCGAGACTTTGCGAGGGGCCTCCGTGTACCAAAAATAGGCCGCGGGCAAAGCTGCGTCCAAAAATAACTGCCCGAAGGCCGGGGCGCCAAGTTCGTCCAGCGGAAAAAGGCCCCAAAAACGGGTGGGCTATTGCCTTGGGGGGTGGAGCTGGCCAATTTCGTCCGCCGGACTCGGAATGCCGCGAGACTTTGCGAGGGGCCTGCGTGTGCCAAAAATATGCTGCGGGCAAAGCCGCGCCCAAAAATAACCGTCCGAAGGCCGGGGCGCCAAGTTCGTCCAGCGGAAAAAGGCCACAAAAACGGGTGGGCTATAGCCTTGGGGGGTGGGGCTAGCCAACTTCGTCCGCCGGACTCGGAATGCCGCGAGACTTTACGAGGGGCCTCCATGTGCCAAAAATAGGCCGCGACCAAAAATAACCGCCCGAAGGCCGGGGCGCCAAGTTCGTCCAACGGAAAAAGGCCTCAAAAACGGGTGGGCTATAGAATTGGGGGGTGGGGCTGGCCCACTTCGTCCGCCAGACTCGGAACGCCGCGAGGCTTTGCGAGGGGCCTCCGTGTGCCAAAAATAGGCCGCGGGCAAAGCCACGCCAAAAATAACCTCCCGAAGGCCGGGGCGCCAAGTTCGTCCAGCGGAAAAAGGCCACAAAAACGGGTGGGCTATAGCCTTGGGGGGTGGGGCTGGCCAACTTCGTCCGCCGGACTCGGAATGCCGCGAGACTTTGCAGGGGGCCTCCGTGTGCCAAAAATAGGCCGCGGGCAAGGCCGCGCCAAAAATGACCGCCTGAAGGCCGGGGCGCCAAGTTCGTCCAGCGGAAAAAGGCCACAAAAACGGGTGGGCTATAGCCTTGGGGGGTGGGGCTGGCGAACTTCGTCCGCCGGACTCGGAATGCCGCGAGACTTTGCGAGGGGCCTCCGTGTGCCAAAAATAGGCCACGGACAAAGCCGCGCCCAAAAATAACCGCACGAAGGTCGGGGCGCCAAGTTCGTCCAGCGGAAAAAGGCCACAAAAACCGGTGGGGTATAGCCTCGGGGGGTGGGGCTGGCCCACTTCGTCCGCCGGACTCGGAATGCCGCGAGACTTTGCGAGGGGCCTCCGTGTGCCAAAAATAGGCCGTGGACAAAGCCACGCCCAAAAATAACCACACGAAGGTCAGGGTGCCAAGTTCGTCCAGCGGAAAAAGGCCACAAAAACGGGTGGGCTATAGCCTTGGGGGGTGGGGCTGGCCAACTTCGTCCGCCGGACTCGGATTGCCGCAGGACTTTGCGAGGGGCCTCCGGGTGCCAAAAATAGGCCGCGGGCTAAGCCGCGCCCAAAAATAACCTCCCGAAGGCTGGGGCGCCAAGTTCATCCAGCGGAAAAAGGCCACAAAAATGGGTGGGCTATAGCCTTGGGGGGTGGGGCTAGCCAACTTCGTCCGCCGGACTCGGAATGCCGCGAGACTTTGCGAGGGGCCTCCGTGTGCCAAAAATAGGCCGCGCCCAAAAATAACCGCCCGAAGGCCGGGGCGCCAAGTTCGTCCAGCGGAAAAAGCCCACAAAAACGGGTGGGCTATAGAATTGGGGGGTGGGGCTGGCCGACTTCGTCCGCCGGACTCGGAACGCCGCGAGACTTTGCGAGGGCCCTCCGTGTGCCAAAAATAGGCCGCGCCCAAAAATAACCGCCCGAAGGCCGGGGCGCCAAGTTCGTCCAGCGGAAAAAGGCCACAAAAACGGGTGGGCTACAGCCTTGGGGGGTGGGGCTGGCCAACTTCGTCCGCCGGACTGGGAATGCCGCGAGACTTTGCGCAGGGCCTCCGTGTGCCAAAAATAGGCCGCGGGCAAAGCCGCGCCAAAAATAACCGCCCGAAGGCCGGGGCGCCAAGTTCGTCCAGCGGAAAAAGGCCACAAAAACGGGTGGGCTATAGCCTTGGGGGGTGGGGCTGGCCCTCTTCGTCCGCCGGACTCGGAATGCTGCGAGACTTTGCGAGGGGCCTCCATTTGCCAAAAATAGGCCGCGGACAAAGCCACGCCCAAAAATAACCGCCCGAAGCTTTACGAGGGGCCTCCGTGTGCCAAAAATAGGCCGCGCCCAAAAATAACCGCCCGAAGGCCGGGGCGCCAAGTTCGTCCAGCGGAAAAAGGCCACAAAAACGGGTGGGCTACAGCCTTGGGGGGTGGGGCTAGCCAACTTCGTCCGCCGGACTCGGAATGCCGCGAGACTTTGCGGAGGGCCTCCGTGTGCCAAAAATAGGCCGCGGGCAAAGCCGCGCCAAAACAAACCGCTCGAAGGCCGGGGCGCCAAGTTCGTCCAGCGGAAAAAGGCCCCAAAAACGGGTGGGCTATAGCCTTAGAGGGTGGGGCTGGCCAACTTCGTCCGCCGGACTCGGAATGCCGCGAGACTTTGCGAGGGGCCTCCGTATGCCAAAAATAGGCCGCGGGCAAAGCCGCGCCCAAAAATAACCGCCCGAAGGCCGGGGCGCCAAGTTCGTCCAGCGGAAAAAGGCCACAAAAACGGGTGGGATATAGCCTTGGGGGGTGGGGCTGGCCAACTTCGTCCGCCGGACTCGGAATGCCGCGAGACTTTGCGAGGGGCCTCCGTGTGCCAAAAATAGGCCGCGGGTAAAGCCGCGCCCAAAAATAACTGCCCGAAGGCCGGGGTGCCAAGTTCGTCCAGCGGAAAAAGGCCACAAAAACGGGTGGGCTATAGCCTTGGGGGGTGGGGCTGGCCAACTTCGTCCGCCGGACTCGGAATGCCGCGGGACTTTGCGAGGGGCCTCTGTGTGCCAAAAATAGGCTGCGAACAAAGACCCGCCCAAAAATAACCGCCCGAAGGCCGGGGCGCCAAGTTCGTCCACCGGAAAAAGGCCACAAAAACGGGTGGGCTATAGCCCTGGGGGGTGGGGCTGGCCAACTTCGTCCGCCGGACTCGGAATGCGGCAAGACTTTGCGAGGGGCCTCCGTGTGCCAAGCATAGGCCGCGCCCAAAAATAACCGCCCGAAGGCCGGGGCGCCAAGTTCGTCCAGCGGAAAAAGGCCACAAAAACGGGTGGGCTATAGAATTGGGGGGTGGGGCTGGCCGACTTCGTCCGCCGGACTCGGAATGCGGCAAGACTTTGCGAGGGGCCTCCGTGTGCCAAAAATAGGCCGCGCCCAAAAATAACCGCCCGAAGGCCGGGGCGCCAAGTTCGTCCAGCGGAAAAAGGCCACAAAAACGTGTGGGCTATAGCCTTGGGGGGTGGGGCTGGCCAACTTCGTCCGCCGGACTGGGAATGCCGCGAGACTTTGCGAAGAGCCTCCGTGTGCCAAAAATAGGCCGCGGGCAAAGCCGCGCCAAAAATAACCGCCCGAAGGCCGGGGCGCCAAGTTCGTCCAGCGGAAAAAGGCCACAAAAACGGGTGGGCTATAGCCTTGGGGGGTGGGGCTGGCCCTCTTCGTCCGCCGGACTCGGAATGCTGCGAGACTTTGCGAGGGGCCTCCATTTGCCAAAAATAGGCCGCGGACAAAGCCACGCCCAAAAATAACCGCCCGAAGCTTTACGAGGGGCCTCCGTGTGCCAAAAATAGGCCGCGCCCAAAAATAACCGCCCGAAGGCCGGGGCGCCAAGTTCGTCCAGCGGAAAAAGGCCACAAAAACGGGTGGGCTACAGCCTTGGGGGGTGGGGCTAGCCAACTTCGTCCGCCGGACTCGGAATGCCGCGAGACTTTGCGAAGGGCCTCCGTGTGCCAAAAATAGGCCGCGGGCAAAGCCGCGCCAAAACAAACCGCTCGAAGGCCGGGGCGCCAAGTTCGTCCAGCGGAAAAAGGCCCCAAAAACGGGTGGGCTATAGCCTTAGAGGGTGGGGCTGGCCAACTTCGTCCGCCGGACTCGGAATGCCGCGAGACTTTGCGAGGGGCCTCCGTATGCCAAAAATAGGCCGCGGGCAAAGCCGCGCCCAAAAATAACCGCCCGAAGGCCGGGGCGCCAAGTTCGTCCAGCGGAAAAAGGCCACAAAAACGGGTGGGATATAGCCTTGGGGGGTGGGGCTGGCCAACTTCGTCCGCCGGACTCGGAATGCCGCGAGACTTTGCGAGGGGCCTCCGTGTGCCAAAAATAGGCCGCGGGTAAAGCCGCGCCCAAAAATAACTGCCCGAAGGCGGGGCGCCAAGTTCGTCCAGCAGAAAAAGGCCACAAAAACGGGTGGGCTATAGCCTTGGGGGGTGGGGCTGGCCAACTTCGTCCGCCGGACTCGGAATGCCGCGAGACTTTGCGAGGGGCCTCTGTGTGCCAAAAATAGGCTGCGAACAAAGACCCGCCCAAAAATAACCGCCCGAAGGCCGGGGCGCCAAGTTCGTCCACCGGAAAAAGGCCACAAAAACGGGTGGGCTATAGCCCTGGGGGGTGGGGCTGGCCAACTTCGTCCGCCGGACTCGGAATGCGGCAAGACTTTGCGAGGGGCCTCCGTGTGCCAAGCATAGGCCGCGCCCAAAAATAACCGCCCGAAGGCCGGGGCGCCAAGTTCGTCCAGCGGAAAAAGGCCACAAAAACGGTTGGGCTATAGCCTTGGGGGGTGGGGCTGGCCAACTTCGTCCGCCGGACTCGGAATGCGGCAAGACTTTGCGAGGGGCCTCCGTGTGCCAAAAATAAGCCGCCCCCAAAAATGACCGCCCGAAGGCCGGGGCGCCAAGTTCGTCCAGCGGAAAAAGGCCACAAAAACGTGTGGGCTATAGCCTTGGGAGGTTGGGCTGGCCAACTTCGTCCGCCGGACTCGGAATGCCGCAAGACTTTGCGAGGGGCCTCCGTGTGCCAAAAATAGGCCACGGGCTAAGCCGCGCCCAAAAATAACCGCCCGAAGGCCGGGTCGCCAAGTTCGTCCAGCGGAAAAAGGCCACAAAAACGGGTGGGCTATAGCCTTGGGGGGTGGGGCTGGCCAACTTTGTCCGCCGGACTCGGAATGCCGCGAGACTTTGCGAGGGGCCTCCGTGTGCCAAAAATAGGCTACGGCCAAAACCGTGCCCAAAAATAACCGCCCGAAGGCCGGGGCGCCAAGTTCGTCCATCGGAAAAAGGCCACAAAAACGGGTGGGCTATAGCCTTGGGGGGTGGGGCTGGCCAACTTCGTCCGCCGGACTCGGAATGCGGCAAGACATTGCGAGGGGCCTCCGTGTGCCAAAAATAGGCCGCCCCCAAAAATAACCGCCCGAAGGCCGGGGCGCCAAGTTCGTCCAGCGGAAAAAGGCCACAAAAACGGGTGGGCTATAGCCTTGGGGGGTGGGGCTGGCCAACTTCGTCCGCCGGACTCGGAATGCTGCGAGACTTATCGAGGGGCCTCCGTGTGCCAAAAATAGGCCGCCCGCAAAGCCGGGCCCAAAAATAACCGCCCGAAGGCTGGGCCGCCAAGTTCATCCAGCGGAAAAAGGCCACAAAAACGAGTGGGCTATAGCCTAGGGGGGTGGGGCTGGCCAACTTCGTCCGCCGGACTCGGAATGCCGCGAGACTTTGCGAGGGGCCTCTGTGTGCCAAAAATAGGCTGCGAACAAAGACCCGCCCAAAAATAACCTCCCGAAGGCCGGGGCGCCAAGTTCGTCCAGCGGAAAAAGGCCACAAAAACGGGTGGGCTATAGCCTAGGGGGGTGGGGCTGGCCAACTTCGTCCGCCGGACTCGGAATGCCGCGAGACTTTGCGAGGGGCCTCTGTGTGCCAAAAATAGGCTGCGAACAAAGACCCGCCCAAAAATAACCGCCCGAAGGCCGGGGCGCCAAGTTCGTCCAGCGGAAAAAGGCCACAAAAACGGGTGGGCTATAGCCCTGGGGGGTGGGGCTGGCCAACTTCGTCCGC
Organism: Citrus x changshan-huyou; assembly: GCA_039657385.1. Classification (NCBI taxonomy): domain Eukaryota; kingdom Viridiplantae; phylum Streptophyta; class Magnoliopsida; order Sapindales; family Rutaceae; genus Citrus; species Citrus x changshan-huyou. The sequence continues at coordinate 312,054 of JBCGBO010000018.1, forward strand.
CGGACTCGGAATGCGGCAAGACTTTGCGAGGGGCTTCCGTGTGCCAAAAATAGGCCGCGCCCAAAAATAACCGCCCGAAGGCCGGGGCGCCAAGTTCGTCCAGCGGAAAAAGGCCACAAAAACGGGTGGGCTATAGCCTTGGGGGGTGGGGCTGGCCAACCTCGTCCGCCGGACTCGGAATGCCGCGAGACTTCACGAGGGGACTCCGTGTGCCAAAAATAGGGCGCGGGCAAAGCCGCGCCCAAAAATAACCGCGCGAAGGCCGGGACGCCAAGTTCGTCCAGCGGAAAAAGGCCACAAAAACGGGTGGGCTATAGCCCTGGGGGGTGGGGCTGGCCAACTTCGTCCGCCGGACTCGGAATGCGGCAAGACTTTGCGAGGGGCCTCCGTGTGCCAAAAATAGGCCGCGCCCAAAAATAACCGCCCGAAGGCCGGGGCGCCAAGTTCGTCCAGCGGAAAAAGGCCACAAAAATGGGTGGGCTATAGCCTTGGGGGGTGGGGCTGGCCAACTTCGTCCGCCGGACTCGGAATGCGGCAAGACTTTCCGAGGGGCCTCCGTGTGCCAAAAATAGGCCGCCCCCAAAAATGACCGCCCGAAGGCCGGGGCGCCAAGTTCGTCCAGCGGAAAAAGGCCACAAAAACGGGTGGGCTATAGCCTTGGGAGGTTGGGCTGGCCAACTTCGTCCGCCGGACTCGGAATGCCGCGAGACTTTGCGAGGGGCCTCCGTGTGCCAAAAATAGGCCGCGGGCTAAGCCGCGCCCAAAAATAACCGCCCGAAGGCCGCGGCGCCAAGTTCGTCCAGCGGAAAAAGGCCACAAAAACGGGTGGGCTATAGCCTTGGGGGGTGGGGCTGGCCAACTTTGTCCGCCGGACTCGGAATGCCGCGAGACTTTGCGAGGGGCCTCCGTGTGCCAAAAATAGGCTGCGGCCAAAACCGTGCCCAAAAATAACTGCCCGAAGGCCGGGGCGCCAAGTTCGTCCAGCGGAAAAAGGCCACAAAAACGGGTGGGCTATAGCCTTGGGGGGTGGGGCTGGCCAACTTCGTCCGCCGGACTCGGAATGCCGCGAGACTTTGCGAGGGGCCTCTGTGTGCCAAAAATAGGCTGCGAACAAAGACCCGCCCAAAAATAACCGCCCGAAGGCCGGGGCGCCAAGTTCGTCCACCGGAAAAAGGCCACAAAAACGGGTGGGCTATAGCCCTGGGGGGTGGGGCTGGCCCACTTCGTCCGCCGGACTCGGAATGCGGCAAGACTTTGCGAGGGGCCTCCGTGTGCCAAACATAGGCCGCGCCTAAAAATAACCGCCCGAAGGCCGGGGCGCCAAGTTCGTCCAGCGGAAAAAGGCCACAAAAATGGTTGGGCTATAGCCTTGGGGGGTGGGGCTGGCCAACTTCGTCCGCCGGACTCGGAATGCGGCAAGACTTTGCGAGGGGCCTCCGTGTGCCAAAAATAAGCCGCCCCCAAAAATGACCGCCCGAAGGCCGGGGCGCCAAGTTCGTCCAGCGGAAAAAGGCCACAAAAACGTGTGGGCTATAGCCTTGGGAGGTTGGGCTGGCCAACTTCGTCCGCCGGACTCGGAATGCCGCGAGACTTTGCGAGGGGCCTCCGTGTGCCAAAAATAGGCCACGGGCTAAGCCGCACCCAAAAATAACCGCGCGAAGGCCGGGGCGCCAAGTTCGTCCAGCGGAAAAAGGCCACAAAAACGGGTGGGCTATAGCCTTGGGGGGTGGGGCTGGCCAACTTTGTCCGCCGGACTCGGAATGCCGCGAGACTTTGCGAGGGGCCTCCGTGTGCCAAAAATAGGCTACGGCCAAAACCGTGCCCAAAAATAACCGCCCGAAGGCCGGGGCGCCAAGTTCGTCCATCGGAAAAAGGCCACAAAAACGGGTGGGCTATAGCCTTGGGGGGTGGGGCTGGCCAACTTCGTCCGCCGGACTCGGAATGCGGCAAGACTTTGCGAGGGGCCTCCGTGTGCCAAAAATAGGCCGCCCCCAAAAATAACCGCCCGAAGGCCGTGGCGCCAAGTTCGTCCAGCGGAAAAAGGCCACAAAAACGGGTGGGCTATAGCCCTGGGGGGTGGGGCTGGCCAACTTCGTCCGCCGGACTCGGAATGCGGCAAGACTTTGCGAGGGGCCTCCGTGTGCCAAAAATAGGCCGCGCCCAAAAATAACCGCCCGAAGGCCGGGGCGCCAAGTTCGTCCAGCGGAAAAAGGCCACAAAAATGGGTGGGCTATAGCCTTGGGGGGTGGGGCTGGCCAACATCGTCCGCCGGACTCGGAATGCGGCAAGACTTTGCGAGGGGCCTCCGTGTGCCAAAAATAAGCCGCCCCCAAAAATGACCGCCCGAAGGCCGGGGCGCCAAGTTCGTCCAGCGGAAAAAGGCCACAAAAACGTGTGGGGTATAGCCTTGGGAGGTTGGGCTGGCCAACTTCGTCCGCCGGACTCGGAATGCCGCGAGACTTTGCGAGGGGCCTCCGTGTGCCAAAAATAGGCCACGGGCTAAGCCGCGCCCAAAAATAACCGCCCGAAGGCCGCGGCGCCAAGTTCGTCCAGCGGAAAAAGGCCACAAAAACGGTTGGGCTATAGCCTTGGGGGGTGGGGCTGGCCAACTTCGTCCGCCGGACTCGGAATGCGGCAATACTTTGCGAGGGGCCTCCGTGTGCCAAAAATAAGCCGCCCCCAAAAATGACCGCCCGAAGGCCGGGGCGCCAAGTTCGTCCAGCGGAAAAAGGCCGCAAAAACGTGTGGGCTATAGCCTTGGGAGGTTGGGCTGGCCAACTTCGTCCGCCGGACTCGGAATGCCGCGAGACTTCGCGAGGGGCCTCCGTGTGCCAAAAATAGGGCGCGGGCAAAGCCGCGCCCAAAAATAACCGCGCGAAGGCCGGGGCGCCAAGTTCGTCCAGCGGAAAAAGGCCACAAAAACGGGTGGGCTATAGCCCTGGGGGGTGGGGCTGGCCAACTTCGTCCGCCGGACTCGGAATGCGGCAAGACTTTACGAGGGGCCTCCGTGTGCCAAAAATAGGCCGCGCCCAAAAATAACCGCCCGAAGGCCGGGGCGCCAAGTTCGTCCAGCGGAAAAAGGCCACAAAAATGGGTGGGCTATAGCCTTGGGGGGTGGGGCTGGCCAACTTCGTCCGCCGGACTCGGAATGCGGCAAGACTTTCCGAGGGGCCTCCGTGTGCCAAAAATAGGCCGTCCCCAAAAATAACCGCCCGAAGGCCGGGGCGCCAAGTTCGTCCAGCGGAAAAAGGCCACAAAAACGGGTGGGCTATAGCCTTGGGAGGTTGGGCCGGCCAACTTCGTCCGCCGGACTCGGAATGCCGCGAGACTTTGCGAGGGGCCTCCGTGTGCCAAAAATAGGCCGCGGGCTAATCCGCGCCCAAAAATAACCGCCCGAAGGCCGCGGCGCCAAGTTCGTCCAGCGGAAAAAGGCCACAAAAACGGGTGGGCTATAGCCTTGGGGGGTGGGGCTGGCCAACTTTGTCCGCCGGACTCGTAATGCCGCGAGACTTTGCGAGGGGCCTCCGTGTGCCAAAAATAGGCTTCGGCCAAAACCGTGCCAAAAAATAACCGCCCGAAGGCCGGGGCGCCAAGTTCGTCCAGCGGAAAAAGGCCACAAAAGCGGGTGGGCTATAGAATTGGGGGGTGGGGCTGGCCAACTTCGTCCGCCGGACTCGGAATGCTGCGAGACTTTTCGAGGGGCCTCCGTGTGCCAAAAATAGGCCGCCGGCAAAGCCGGGCCCAAAAATAACCACCCGAAGGCTGGGCCGCCAAGTTCGTCCAGCGGAAAAAGGCCACAAAAACGGGTGGGCTATAGCCTTGGGGGGTGGGGCGGGCGAACTTCGTCCGCCGGACTCGGAATGCCGCGAGACTTTGTGAGGGGCCTCCGTTTGCCAAAAATAGGCCGCGGACAAAGCCGCATCCAAAAATAACCGCCCGAAGGCCGGGGCGCCAAGTTCGTCCAGCGGAAAAAGGCCACAAAAGCGGGTGGGCTATAGCCTTGGGGGGTGGGGCTGGCCAACTTCGTCCGCCGGACTCGGAATGCCGTGAGACTTTGCGAGGGGCCTCCGTGTGCCAAAAATAGGCTGCGGCCAAAACCGTGCCCAAAAATAACCGCCCGAAGGCCGGGGCGCCAAGTTCGTCCATCGGAAAAAGGCCACAAAAACGGGTGGGCTATAGCCTTGGGGGGTGGGGCTGGCCAACTTCGTCCGCCGGACTCGGAATGCGGCAAGACTTTGCGAGGGGCCTCCGTGTGCCAAAAATAGGCCGCCCCCAAAAATAACCGCCCGAAGGCCGGGGCGCCAACTTCGTCCAGCGGAAAAAGGCCACAAAAACGGGTGGGCTATAGCCTTGGGGGGTGGGGCTGGCCAACTTCGTCCGCCGGACTCGGAATGCTGCGAGACTTTTCGAGGGGCCTCCGTGTGCCAAAAATAGGCCGCCGGCAAAGCCGGGCCCAAAAATAACCGCCCGAAGGCTGGGCCGCCAAGTTCGTCCAGCGGAAAAAGGCCACAAAAACGGGTGGGCTATAGTCTTGGGGGGTGGGGCGGGCGAACTTCGTCCGCCGGACTCGGAATGCCGCGAGACTTTGCGAGGGGCCTCCGTTTGCCAAAAATAGGCCGCGGACAAAGCCGCATCCAAAAATAACCGCCCGAAGGCCGGTGCGCCAAGTTCGTCCAGCGGAAAAAGGCCACAAAAGCGGGTGGGCTATAGCCTTGGGGGGTGGGGCTGGCCAACTTCGTCCGCCGGACTCGGAATGCCGCGAGACTTTACGAGGGGCCTCCGTGTGCCAAAAATAGGCTGCGAACAAAGACCCGCCCAAAAATAACCGCCCGAAGGCCGGGGCGCCAAGTTCGTCCACCGGAAAAAGGCCACAAAAACGGGTGGGCTATAGCCCTGGGGGGTGGAGCTGGCCAACTTCGTCCGCCGGACTCGGAATGCGGCAAGACTTTGCGAGGGGCCTCCGTGTGCCAAAAATAGGCCGCGCCCAAAAATAACCGCCCGAAGGCCGGGGCGCCAAGTTCGTCCAGCGGAAAAAGGCCACAAAAACGGGTGGGCTATAGCCTTGGGGGGTGGGCCTGGCCAACTTCGTCCGCCGGACTCGGAATGCCGCGAGACTTTGCGAGGGGCCTCAGTGTTCCAAAAATAGGCCGCGGGCAAAGCCACGCCCAAAAATAACCGCCCGATGGCCGGGGCGCCAAGCTCGTCCAGCGGAAAAAGGCCACAAAAACGGGTGGGCTATAGCCTTGGGGGGTGGGGCTGGCCAACTTCGTCCGCCGGACTCAGAATGCCGCGAGACTTTGCGAGGGGCCTCTGTGTGCAAAAAATAGGCCGCGGGCAAAACCGCGGCCAATAAGAACCACCCGAAGGCCGGGGCGCCAAGTTCGTCCAGCGGAAAAAGGCCACAAAAACGGGTGGGCTATAGCCTTGGGGGTTGGGGCTGGACAACTTCGTCCGCTGGACTCGGAATGCCGCGAGACTTTGCGAGGGGCCTCCGTGTGCCAAAAATAGGCCGCGGGCAAAGCCGCGGCCAATAATAACCGCCCGAAGGCCGGGGCGCCAAGTTCGTCCAGCGGAAAAAGGCCATAAAAACGGGTTGGCTATAGCCTTGGGGGGTGGGGCTGGTCAACTTCATCCGCCGGACTCGGAATGCCGCGAGACTTTGCGAGGGGAATCCGTGTGCCAAAAATAGGCCGCGGGTAAAGCCGCACCAAAAAATAACCGCCCGACGGCCGGGGCGCCAAGTTCGTCCAGCGGAAAAAGGCCACAAAAAAGGGTGGGCTATAGCCTTGGGGGGTGGGGCTGGCCAACTTCGTCCGCCGGACTCGGAATGCCTCGAGACTTGGCGAGGGGCCTCCGTGTGCCAAAAATGGGCAGCTGACAAAGCCGCACCCAAAAATAACCGCCCGAAGGCCGGAGCGCCAAGTTCGTCCCGCGGAAAAAGGCCACAAAAACGGGTGGGCTATAGCCTTGGGGGGTGGGGCTGGCCAACTTCGTCCGCCGGACTCGGAATGCCGCGAGACTTTGCTAGCGGCCTCCGTGTGCCAAAAATAGGCCGCGGGCAAAGCCGTACCCAAAAATAACCGCCCGAAGGCCGGGGCGCCAAGTTCGTCCAGCGGAAAAAGGCCACAAAAAAGGGTGGACTATAGCCTTGGGGGGTGGGGCTGGCCAACTTCGTCCGCCGGACTCGGAATGCCTCGAGACTTTGCGAGGGGCCTCCGTGTGCCAAAAATGGGCCGCTGGCACAGCCGCGCCCAAAAATAACTGCCCGATGGCCGGGGCGCCAAGTTCGCCCAGCGGAAAAAGGCAACAAAAAAGAGTGGGCTATAGCCTTGGGGGGTGGGGCTGGCCGACTTCGTCCGCCGGACTCGGAATGCAGCGAGACTTTGCGAGGGGCCTCAGTGTTCCAAAAATGGTCCGCGGGCAAAGCCGCGCCCAAAAATAACCGCCCGATGGCTGGGGCGCCAAGTTCGTCCAGCGGAAAAAGGCCACAAAAACGGGTGGGCTATAGCCTTGGTGGGTGGGGCTGGCCAACTTCGTCCGCCGGAGTTGGAATGCCACGAGACTTTGCGAGGGGCGTCCGTGTGCCAAAAATAGGCTGCAGGCAAAGCCGCACCCAAAAATAACCGCCCGAAGGCCGGGCGCGCCAAGTTCTTCCAGCGGAAAAAGGCCACAAAACCGGGTGCGCTATAGCCTTGGGGGGTGGGGATGGCCAACTTCGTCCGCCGGACTCGGAATTCTGCAAGACTTTGTGAGGGGCCTCCGTGTGCCAAAAATAGGCCACGGGCAGAGCCGTGCCCAAAAATAACCGCCCGAAGGCCGGGGCGCCAAGTTCGTCCAGCGGAAAAAGGCCACAAAAACGGGTGGGCTGTAGCCTTGGGGGGTGGTGCTGGCCGACTTCGTCCGCCGGACTCGGAATGCCGTGAGACTTTTCGAGGGGCCTCCGTGTTCTAAAAATAGGCCGCGGGCGAAGCCGCGCCCAAAAATAACTGCCCGAAGGCCGGGGCGACAAGTTCGTCCAGCGGAAAAAGGCCACAAAAAAGGGTGGACTATAGCCTTGGGGGGTGGGGCTGGCCAACTTCGTCCGCCGGACTCGGAATGCCTCGAGACTTTGCGAGGGGCCTCCGTGTGCCAAAAATGGGCCGCTGGCACAGCCGCGCCCAAAAATAACTGCCCGATGGCCGGGGCGCCAAGTTCGCCCAGCGGAAAAAGGCAACAAAAAAGGGTGGGCTATAGCCTTGGGGGGTGGGGCTGGCCGACTTCGTCCGCCGGACTCGGAATGCAGCGAGACTTGGCGAGGGGCCTCAGTGTTCCAAAAATGGTCCGCGGGCAAAGCCGCGCCCAAAAATAACCACCCGAAGGCCGGGGCGCCAAGTTCGTCCAGCGGAAAAAGGCCACAAAAACGGGTGGGCTATAGCCTTGGGGGGTGGGGCTGGCCCACTTCGTCCGCCGGACTTGGAATGCCACGAGACTTTGCGAGGGGCCTCCGTGTGCCAAAAATAGGCCGCGGGAAAAGCCGCGCCCAAAAATAACCGGCCGAAGGCCGGGGCGCCAAGTTCGTCCAGCGGAAAAAGGCAACAAAAACGGGTGGGCGGTAGCCTTGGGGGGTGGGGCTGGCCAACTTCGTCCGCCGGACTCGGAATGCCGCGAGACTTTGCGAGGGGCCTCCGTGTGCCAAAAATAGCCCGCGGGCAAAGCCGCGCCCAAAAATAACCGCCCGAAGGCCGGGGCGCCAAGTTCATCCAGCGCAAAAAAGCCACAAAAACGGGTGGGCTATAGCTTTGGGGGGTGGGGCTGGCCAACTTCGTCTGCCGGACTCGGAATGCCGCGAGACTTTGCCAGGGGCCTCCGTGTGCCAAAAATAGGCCGCGGGCAAAGCCGCGCCAAAAAATAACCGCCCGAAGGCCGGGGCGCCAAGTTCGTCCAGCGGAAAACAAAAACGGGTGGGCTATAGCCGTGGGGGGTGGGGCTGGCCAACTTCGTCTGCCGGACTCGGAATGCCGGGAGACTTTGCTAGGGGCCACCGTGTGCCAAAAATTGGCCGCGGGCAAAGCCGCGCCCAAAAATAACCGCCCGAAGGCCGGCGCGCCAAGTTCGTCCAGCGGAAAAAGGCCACAAAAATGGGTGGGCTATAGCCTTGGGGGGTGGGGCTGGCCAACTTCGTCCGCCGGACTCGGAATGCCGCAAGACTTTGCGAGGGGCCTCCGTGTGCCAAAAATAGGCCACGGGCAAAGCCGCGCCCAAAAATAACCGCCCGAAGGCCGGTGCGCCGAGTGTGTCCAGCGGAAAAAGGCCACAAAAATGGGTGGGCTATAGCCTTGGGGGGTGGGGCTGGCCAACTTCGTCCGCCGGACTCGGAAAGCCGCGAGACATTGCGAGGGGCCTCCGTGTGCCAAAAATAGGCCGCGGGCAAAGCCGCGCCCAAAAATAACCGCCCGAAGGCCGGGGCGCCAAGTTCGTCCAGCGGAAAAAGGCCACAAAAACGGGTGGGCTATAGCCTTGGGGGGTGGGGCTGGCCAACTTCGTCCGCCGGACTCGGAATGCCGCGAGCCTTTGCGAGGGGCCTCTGTGTGCCACAAATAGGCCGCGGGAAAAGCCGCGCCCAAAAATAACCGGCCGAAGGCCGGGGCGCCAAGTTCGTCCAGCGGAAAAAGGCCACAAAAACGGGTGGGCTATAGGCTTGGGGGGTGGGGTTGGCCAACTTCGTCCGCTGGACTCGGAAGGCCGTGAGACTTTGCGAGGGGCCTCCGTACGCCAAAAATAGGTCGCGGGCAAAGCCGCGCCCAAAAATAACCGCCCGAAGGCCGGGGCGCCAATTTCGTCCAGCGGAAAAAGGCCACAAAAACGGGTGGGCTATAGCCTTGGGGGGTGGGGCTGGCCAGCTTCGTCCGCCGGACTCGGAATGCAGCGAGACTTTGCGAGGGGCCTCCGTGTGCCAAAACTAGGCCCTGGACAAAGCCGCGCCCAAAAATAGCCGCCCGAAGGCCGGCGCGCCAAGTTCGTCCAGCGGAAAAAGGCCACAAAAATGGGTGGGCTATAGCCTTGGGGGGTGGGGCTGGCCAACTTCGTCCGCCGGACTCGGAATGCTGCGAGACTTTGCGAGGGGCCTCCGTGTGCCAAAAATAGGCCACGGGCAAAGCCGCGCCCAAAAATAACCGCCCGAAGGCCGGCGCGCCAAGTTCGTCCAGCGGAAAAAGGCCACAAAAATGGGTGGGCTATAGCCTTGGGGGGTGGGGCTGGCCAACTTCGTCCGCCGGACTCGGAATTCCGCGAGACTCTGCGAGGGGCCTCCGTGTGCCAAAAATAGGCCGTGGGCAAAGCCGCGCCCAAAAATAACCGCCCGAAGGCCGGGGTGCCAAGTTCGTCCAGCGGAAAAAGGCCACAAAAACGGGTGGGCTATAGCCTTGGGGGGTGGGGCTGGCCAACTTCGTCCGCCGGACTCGGAATGCCGCGAGACTTTGCGAGGGGCCTCCGTGTGCCAAAAATAGCCCGTGGGCAAAGCCGCGCCAAAAACTAACCGCCCGAAGGCCGGGGCGCCAAGTTCGTCCAGCGGAAAAAGGCCACAAAAACGGGTGGGCTATAGCCTTGGGGGGTGGGGCTGGCCAACTTCGTCCGCCGGACTCGGAATGGTGCGAGACTTCGCGAGGCGCCTCCGTGTGCCAAAACTAGTCCGTGGGCACAGCCATGCCCAAAAATAACCGCCCGAAGGCTGGGGCGCCAAGTTCGTCATGCGGAAAAAAGCCACAAAAACGGGTGGGCTATAGCCTTGGGGGGTGGGGCCGGCCGACTACGTCCGCCGGACTCGGAATGCTTCGACACTTTGCGAGGGGCGCCTCCGTGTGCCAAAAATAGGCCGCGGGCAAAGCTGTGCCCAAAAATAACTGCCCGAAGGCCGGGGCGCCAAGTTCGTCCAGCGGAAAAAGGCCACAAAAACGGGTGGGCTATAGCCTTGGGGGGTGGGGCTGGCCAACTTCGTCCGCCAGACTCGGAATTCCGCGAGACTTTGCGAGGGGCCTCCGTGTGCCAAAAATAGGCGGCGGGCAAAGCCGCGCCCAAAAATAACCGCCCGAAGGCCGGCGCGCCAAGTTCGTCCAGCGGAAAAAGGCCACAAAAATGGGTGGGCTATAGCCTTGGGGGGTGGGGCTGGCCAACTTCGTCCGCCGGACTCGGAATGCCGCGAGACTGTGCGAGGGGCTTCCGTGTGCTAAAAATAGGCCGCGGTCAAAGCATTACCCAAAAATAACTGCCCGAAGGCCGGGGCGCCAAGTTCGTCCAGCGGAAAAAGGCAACAAAAACGGGTGGGGTATAGCCTTGGGGGGAGGGGCTGGCCAAATTCGTCCGCCGGACTCGGAATGCCGCGAGACTTTGCGAGGGGCCTCCGTGTGCCAAAAATAGGAGGCGGGCAAAGCCGCGCTGAAAAATAACAGCCCGAAGGCCGGGGCACGAAGTTCGTCCAGCGGAAAAAGGCCACAAAAACGGGTGGGCTATAGCCTTCGGGGGTGGGGCCGGTCCACTTCGTCCGCCGGACTTGGAATGCCGCGAGACTTTACGAGGGGCCTCCGTGCGCCAAAAATAGGCCGCGGGAAAAGCCGCACCCAATAATAACCGCCCGAAGGCCGGGGCGCCAAGTTCGTCCAGCGGAAAAAGGCCACAAAAACGGGTGGGCTATAGCCTTGGGGGGTGGGGCTGGCCAACTTCGTCCGCCGGACTCGGAATGCTTCGAGACTTTGCGAGGGGCCTCCGTGTGCCAAAAATAGGCCGCGGGCAAAGCCGCGCCCAAAAATTAGCGCCCTAAGGCCGGGGCGCCAAGTTCGTCCAGCGGAAAAAGGCCACAAAAACGGGTGGGCTATAGCCTTGGGGGGAGGGGCTGGCCAAATTCGTCCGCCGGACTCGGAATGTGGCGAGACTTTACGAGGGGCCTCCGTGTTCCAAAAATAGGCCGCGGGCAAAGCCACGCCCAAAATTAACCGCCCGAAGGCCGGGGCGCCAAGTTCGTCCAGCGGAAAAAGGCCACAAAAACGGGTGGGCTATAGCCTTGGGGGGTGGGGCCGGCCAACTACGTCCGCCGGACTCGGAATGCTGCGACACTTTGCGAGGGGCCTCCGTGTGCCAAAAATAGGCCGCGGGCAAAGCTGTGCCCAAAAATAACTGCCCGAAGGCCGGGGCGCCAAGTTCGTCCAGCGGAAAAAGGCCACAAAAACGGGTGGGCTATAGCCTTGGGGGGTGGGGCTGGCCAACTTCGTCCGCCGGACTCGGAATTCTGCGAGACTTTGCGAGGGGCCTCCGTGTGCCAAAAATAGGCCGCGGGCAAAGCCGCGCCCAAAATTAACCGCCCGAAGGCCGGGGCGCCAAGTTCGTCCAGCGGAAAAAGGCCACAAAAACGGGTGGGCAATAGCCTTGGGGGGTGGGGCTGGCCAACTTCTTCCGCCAGACTCGGAATTCCGCGAGACTTTGCGAGGGGCCTCCGTGTACCAAAAATAGGCGGCGGGCAAAGCCGCGCCCAAAAATAACCGCCCGAAGGCCGGCGCGCCAAGTTCGTCCAGCGGAAAAAGGCCACAAAAATGGGTGGGCTATAGCCTTGGGGGGTGGGGCTGGCCGACTTTGTCCGCCGGACTCGGAATGCCGCGAGACTTTGCAATGGGCCTCCGTGTGCCAAAAATAGGCCGCGGGCAAAGCATTACCCAAAAATAGCTGCCCGAAGGCCGGGGCGCCAAGTTCGTCCAGCGGAAAAAGGCAACAAAAACGGGTGGGCTATAGCCTTGGGGGGAGGGGCTGGCCAAATTCGTCCGCCGGACTCGGAATGCCGCGAGACTTTGCGAGGGGCCTCCGTGTGCCAAAAATAGGAGGCGGGCAAAGCCGCGCCGAAAAATAACAGCCCGAAGGCCGGGGCGCGAAGTTCGTCCAGCGGAAAAAGGCCACAAAAACGGGTGGGCTATAGCCTTCGGGTGTGGGGCCGGTCCACTTCGTCCGCCGGACTTGGAATGCCGCGAGACTTTGCGAGGGGCGTCCGTGCGCCAAAAATAGGCCGCAGGAAAAGCCGCGCCCAAAAATAACCTCCCGAAGGCCGGGGCGCCAAGTTCGTCCAGCGGAAAAAGGCCACAAAAACGGGTGGGCTATAGCCTTGGGGGGTGGGGCTGGCCAACTTCGTCCGCCGGACTCGGAATGCTTCGAGACTTTGCGAGGGGCCTCCGTGTTCCAAAAATAGGCCGCGGGCAAAGCCGCGCCCAACAATAACCGCCCGAAGGCCGGGGCGCCAAGTTCGTCCAGCGGAAAAAGGCCACAAAAACGGGTGGGCTATAGCTTTGGGGGGTTGGGCTGGCCAACTTCGTCCGCCGGACTCGGAATGGTGCGAGACTTCGCGAGGCGCCTCCGTGTGCCAAAAATAGTCCGTGGGCACAGCCACGCCCAAAAATAACCGCCCGAAGGCTGGGGCGCCAAGTTCGTCATGCGGAAAAAAGCCACAAAAACGGGTGGGCTATAGCCTTGGGGGGTGGGGCCGGCCAACTACGTCCGCCGGACTCGGAATGCTGCGACACTTTGCGAGGGGCCTCCGTGTGCCAAAAATAGGCCGCGGGCAAAGTTGTGCCCAAAAATAACTGCCCGAAGGCCGGGGCGCCAAGTTCGTCCAGCGGAAAAAGGCCACAAAAACGGGTGGGCTATAGCCTTGGGGGGTGGGGCTGGCCAACTTCGTCCGCCGGACTCGGAATTCTGTGAGACTTTGCGAGGGGCCTCCGTGTGCCATAAATAGGCCGCGGGCAAAGCCGCGCCCAAAAATAACCGCCCGAAGGCCGGGGCGCCAAGTTCGTCCAGCGGAAAAAGGCCACAAAAACGGGTGGGCAATAGCCTTGGGGGGTGGGGCCGGCCAACTACGTCCGCCGGACTCGGAATGCTGCGACACTTTACGAGGGGCCTCCGTGTGCCAAAAATAGGCCGCGGGCAAAGCTACGCCCAAAAATAACTGCCGAAGGCCGGGGCGCCAAGTTCGTCCAGCGGAAAAAGGCCACAAAAACGGGTGGGCTATAGCCTTGGGGGGTGGGGCTGGCCAACTTCGTCCGCCGGACTCGGAATGCCGCGAGCCTTTGCGAGGGGCCTCTGTGTGCCACAAATAGGCCGCGGGAAAAGCCGCGCCCAAAAATAACCGGCCGAAGGCCGGGGCGCCAAGTTCGTCCAGCGGAAAAAGGCCACAAAAACGGGTGGGCTATAACCTTGGGGGGTGGGGCTGGCCAGCTTCGTCCGCCGGACTCGGAATGCAGCGAGACTTTGCGAGGGGCCTCCGTGTGCCAAAACTAGTCCCCGGACAAAGCCGCGCCCAAAAATAGCCGCCCGAAGGCCGGCGCGCCAAGTTCGTCCAGCGGAAAAAGGCCACAAAAATGGGTGGGCTATAGCCTTGGGGGGTGGGGCTGGCCAACTTCGTCCGCCGGACTCGGAATGCCGCGAGACTTTGCGAGGGGCCTCCGTGTGCCAAAAATAGGCCGCGGGCAAAGCAGTACCCAAAAATAACTGCCCGAAGGCCGGGGCGCCAAGTTCGTCCAGCGGAAAAAGGCCACAAAAACGGGTGGTCTATAGCCTTGGGGGGAGGGGCTGGCCAAATTCGTCCGCCGGACTCGGAATGCCGCGAGACTTTGCGAGGGGCCTCCGTGTGCCAAAAATAGGAGGCGGGCAAAGCCGCGCCGAAAAATAACAGCCCGAAGGCCGGGGCGCGAAGTTCGTCCAGCGGAAAAAGGCCACAAAAACGGGTGGGCTATAGCCTTGGGGGGTGGGGCCGGTCCACTTCGTCCGCCGGACTTGGAATGCCGCGAGACTTTGCGAGGGGCCTCCGTGCGCCAAAAATAGGCCGCGGGAAAAGCCGCGCCCAAAAATAACCGGCCTAAGGCCGGGGCGCCAAGTTCGTCCAGCGGAAAAAGGCCACAAAAACGGGTGGGCTATAGCCTTGGGGGGTGGGATTGGCCAACTTCGTCCGCCGGACTCGGAAGGCCGCGAGACTTTGCGAGGGGCCTCCGTGTGCCAAAAATAGGCCGCGGGCAAAGCCGCGCCCAAAAATAACCGCCCGAAGGCCGGCACGCCAAGTTCGTCCAGCGGAAAAAGGCCACAAAAACGGGTGGGCTATAGCCTTGGGGGGTGGGGCTGGCCAACTTCGTCCGCCGGACTCGGAATTCCGCGAGACTCTGCGAGGGGCCTCCGTGTGCCAAAAATAGGCCGTGGGCAAAGCCGCGCCCAAAAATAACCGCCCGAAGGCCGGGGCGCCAAGTTCGTCCAGCGGAAAAAGGCCACAAAAACGGGTGGGCTATAGCCTTGGGGGGTGGGGCTGGCCAACTTCGTCCGCCGGACTCGGAATGCCGCGAGACTTTGCAAGGGGCCTCCGTGTGCCAAAAATAACCCGCGGGCAAAGCCGCGCCCAAAAATAACCGCCCGAAGGCCGGGGCGTCAAGTTCATCCAGCGGAAAAAAGCCACAAAAACGGGTGGGCTATAGCCTTGGGGGGTGGGGCTGGCCAACTTCGTCTGCCGGACTCGGAATGCGCGAGACTTTGCCAGGGGCCTCCGTGTGCCAAGAATTGGCCACGGGCAAAGCCGCGCCAAAAAATAACCGCCCGAAGGCCGGGGCGCCAAGTTCGTCCAGCGGAAAAAGGCCACAAAAACGGGTGGGCTATAGCCTTGGGGGGTGGGGCTGGCCAACTTCGTCTGCCGGACTCGGAATGGTGCGAGACTTCGCGAGGCGCCTCCGTGTGCCAAAAATAGTCCGTGGGCACAGCCACGCCCAAAAATAACCGCCCGAAGGCTGGGGCGCCAAGTTCGTCATGCGGAAAAAAGCCACAAAAACGGGTGGGCTATAGCCTTGGGGGGTGGGGCCGGCCCACTACGTCCGCCGGACTCGGAATGCGGCGACACTTTACGAGGGGCCTCCGTGTGCCAAAAATAGGCCGCGGGCAAAGCTGTGCCCAAAAATAACTGCCCGAAGGCCGGGGCGCCAAGTTCGTCCAGCGGAAAAAGGCCACAAAAACGGGTGGGCTATAGCCTTGGGGGGTGGGGCTGGCCAACTTCGTCCGCCGGACTCGGAATTCCGCGAGACTTTGCGAGGGGCCTCCGTGTGCCAAAAATAGGCCGCGGGCAAAGCCGCGCCCAAAAATAACCGCCCGAAGGCCGGCGCGCCAAGTTCGTCCAGCGGAAAAAGGCCACAAAAATGGGTGGGCTATAGCCTTGGGGGGTGGGGCTGGCCAACTTCGTCCGCCGGACTCGGAATGCCGCGAGACTTTGCGAGGGGCCTCCGTGTGCCAAAAATAGGCCGCGGGCAAAGCCGCGCCCACAAATAACCCCCCGAAGGCCGGGGCGCCAAGTTCGTCCAGCGTAAAAAGGCCACAAAAACGGGTGGGCTATAGCCTTGGGGGGTGGGGCCGGCCCACTTCGTCCGCCGGACTCGGAATGCCGCGAGACTTTACGAGGGGCCTCCGTGTGCCAAAAATAGGTCGGGGACAAAGCCGCGCCCAAAAATAACCGCCCGAAGTCCGGGGCGCCAAGTTCGTCCAGCGGAAAAAGGCCACAAAAAAACGGGTGGGCTATAGCCTTGGGGGGTGGGGCTG
Source organism: Citrus x changshan-huyou (assembly GCA_039657385.1). Lineage (NCBI taxonomy): Eukaryota > Viridiplantae > Streptophyta > Magnoliopsida > Sapindales > Rutaceae > Citrus > Citrus x changshan-huyou. The sequence continues at coordinate 327,627 of JBCGBO010000018.1, forward strand.
GCCCACTTCGTCCGCCGGACTCGGAATGCCACGAAACTTTGTGAGGGGGCTCCGTGTGCCAAAAATAGGCTGCGTACAAAGCCGCGCCCAAAAATAACCGCCCGAAGGCCGGGGCGCCAAGTTCGTCCACCGGAAAAAGGCCAAAAAACGGGTGGGCTATAGCTTTGGGGGGTGGGGCTGGCCAGCTTCGTCCGCCGGACTCGGAATGCCGCGAGACTTTGCGAGGGGCCTCCATGTGCCAAAAATAGGCCGCGGGAAAGCAGCACCCAAAAATAACCGCCCGAAGGCCGGGGCGCCAAGTTCGTCCAGCGGAAAAAGGCCACAAAAACGGGTGGGCTATAGCCTTAGGGGGTGGGGCTGGCCAACTTCGTCCGCCGGACTCGGAATGCCGCGAGACTTTGCGATGGGCCTCCGTGTGCAAAAAATAGGCCGCGGGAAAGTAATGCCCAAAAATAACCGCCCGAAGGCCGGGGTGCCAAGTTCGTCTAGCGGAAGAAGGCCAAAAAAACGGGTTGGCTATATTCTTGGGGGGTGGGGCTCGCCAACTTCGTCCGCCGGACTCAGAATGCCGGGAGACTTTTCAAGGGGCCTCCATGGGCCAAAAATAGGCCGCGGGCAAAGCCGCGCTCAAAAATAACCGCCCGAAGGCCGGGGCGCCAAGTTCGTGCAGCGGAAAAAGGACAGAAAACCGGGTGGGCTATAGCCTTGGGGGGTGGGGCTGGCCAGCTTCGTCCGCCGGACTCGGAATGCCGCGAGACTTTGCGAGGGGCCTCCGTGTGCCAAAAATAGGCCGCGGGAAAGTAGCGCCCAAAAATAACCGCCTGAAGCCCGGGGTGCCAAGTTCGTCCAGCGGAAAAAGGCCACAAAAACGGGTGGGCTATAGCCTTAGGGGGTGGGGCTGGCCAACTTCGTCCGCCGGACTCGGAATGCCGCGAGACTTTGCGATGGGCCTCCGTGTGCCAAAAATAGGCCGCGGGAAAGTAACGCCCAAAAATAACCGCCCGAAGGCCGGGGTGCCAAGTTCGTCTAGCGGAAGAAGGCCACAAAAACGGGTTGGCTATATTCTTGGGGGGTGGGGCTCGCCAACTTCGTCCGCCGGACTCAGAATGCCGCGAGACTTTTCGAGGGGCCTCCATGGGCCAAAAAAAGGCCGCGGGCAAAGCCGCGCTCAAAAATAACCGCCCGAAGGCCGGGGCGCCAAGTTCGTGCAGCGGAAAAAGGACACAAAACCGGGTGGGCTATAGCCTTGGGGGGTGGGGCTGGCCAACTTCGTCCGCCGGACTCGGAATGCCGCGAGACTTTGCGTGGGGCCTCCGCGCACCAAAAATAGACCGCGGGCAAAGCCGCGCCCAAAAATAACCGCCCAAAGGCCGGGGCGCCAAGTTCGTCCAGCGGAAAAAGGCCACAAAAACGGGTGGGTTATAGCCTTGGGGGGTGGGGCTGTCCAACTTCGTCCGCCGGACTCGGAATGCCGTGAGACTTTGCGACGGGCCTCCGTGTGCCAAAAATAGGCCGCGGGCAAAGCTGCACTCTAAAATAACCGCCCGTAGGCCGGGGCGCCAAGTTAGACCAGCGGAAAAAGGCCACAAAAACAGGTGGGCTATAGCCTTGGTGGGTGGGGCTGGCCAACTTTGTCCGCCGGACTCGGAATGCCGCAAGACTTTGCGAGGGGCCTCCGTGTGCCAAAAATAGGCCACGGGCTGAGCCAGGCCGAAAAATAACCGCCCGAAGGCCGGGGCGCCAAGTTCGTCCAGCGGAAAAAGGCCACTAAAACGGGTGAGCTATAGCCTTGGGGGGTGGGGCTCGCCAACTTCGTCCGCCGGACTCAGAATGCCGCGAGACTTTTCGAGGGGCCTCCATGGGCCAAAAATAGGCCGCGGGCTAAGCCGCGCTAAAAAATAACCGCCCGAAGGCCAGGGCGCCAAGTTCGTGCAGCGGAAAAAGGACACAAAACCGGGTGGGCTATAGCCTTGGGGGGTGGGGCTGGTCAACTTCGTCCGCCGGACTCGGAATGCTGCGAGACTTTGCGAGGGGCCTCCATGTGCCAAAAATAGGCCGCGGGCAAAGCCGCGCCCTCAAATAACCGCCCGAAGGCCGGGGCGCCAAGTTCGTCCAGCGGAAAAAGGCCACAAAAACGGGTGGGCTATAGCCTTGGGGGGTGGGGCCGGCCCACTTCGTCCGCCGGACTCGGAATGCCGCGAGACTTTACGAGGGGCCTCCGTGTGCCAAAAATAGGTCGGGGACAAAGCCGCGCCCAAAAATAACCGCCCGAAGGCTGGGGCGCCAAGTTCGTCCCGCGGAAAAAGGCCACAAAAACGGGTGGGCTATAGCCTTGGGGGGTGGGGCTGGCCCACTTCGTCCGCCGGACTCGGAATGCCGCGAAACTTTGTGAGGGGGCTCCGTGTGCCAAAAATAGGCTGCGTACAAAGCCGCGCCCAAAAATAACCGCCCGAAGGCCGGGGCGCCAAGTTCGTCCACCGGAAAAAGGCCAAAAAATGGGTGGGCTATAGCTTTGGGGGGTGGGGCTGGCCAGCTTCGTCCGCCGGACTCGGAATGCCGCGAGACTTTGCGAGGGGCCTCCGTGTGCCAAAAATAGGCCGCGGGAAAGCAGCACCCAAAAATAACCACCCGAAGGCCGGGGCGCCAAGTTCGTCCAGCGGAAAAAGGCCACAAAAACGGGTGGGCTATAGCCTTGGGGGGTGGGGCTGGCCAGCTTCGTCCGCCGGACTCGGAATGCCGCGAGACTTTGCGAGGGGCCTCCGTGTGCCAAAAATAGGCCGCGGGAAAGTAGCGCCCAAAAATAACCGCCTGAAGCCCGGGGTGCCAAGTTCGTCCAGCGGAAAAAGGCCACAAAAACGGGTGGGCTATAGCCTTAGGGGGTGGGGCTGGCCAACTTCGTCCGCCGGACTCGGAATGCCGCGAGACTTTGCGATGGGCCTCCGTGTGCCAAAAATAGGCCGTGGGAAAGTAACGCCCAAAAATAACCGCCCGAAGGCCGGGGTGCCAAGTTCGTCTAGCGGAAGAAGGCCACAAAAACGGGTTGGCTATATTCTTGGGGGGTGGGGCTCGCCAACTTCGTCCGCCGGACTCAGAATGCCGCGAGACTTTTCGAGGGGCCTCCATGGGCCAAAAATAGGCCGCGGGCAAAGCCGCGGTCAAAAATAACCGCCCGAAGGCCGGGGCGCCAAGTTCGTGCAGCGGAAAAAGGACACAAAACCGGGTGGGCTATAGCCTTGGGGGGTGGGGCTGGCCAACTTCGTCCGCCGGACTCGGAATGCCGCGAGACTTTGCGAGGGGCCTCCATGTGCCAAAAATCGGCCGCGGGCAAAGCCGCGCCCACAAATAACCGCCCGAAGGCCGGGGCGCCAAGTTCGTCCAGCGGAAAAAGGCCACAAAAACGGGTGGGCTATAGCCTTGGGGGGTGGGGCCGGCCCACTTCGTCCGCCGGACTCGGAATGCCGCGAGACTTTACGAGGGGCCTCCGTGTGCCAAAAATAGGTCGGGGACAAAGTCGCGCACAAAAATAACCGCCCGAAGGCTGGGGCGCCAAGTTCGTCCAGCGGAAAAAGGCCACAAAAACGGGTGGGCTATAGCCTTGGGGGGTGGGACTGGCCCACTTCGTCCGCCGGACTCGGAATGCCACGAGACTTTGCAAGGGGCCTCCGTGTACCAAAAATAGGACGCGGGCAAAGCCGCACCATAAAATAACCGCCCGAAGGCCGGGGCGCCAAGTTCGTCCAGCGGAAAAAGGCCACAAAAACGGGTGGGCTATAGCCTTGGGGGGTGGGGCTGGCCAGCTTCGTCCGCCGGACTCGGAATGCCGCGAGACTTTGCGACTGGCCTCCGTGTGCCAAAAATAGGCCGCGGTAAAGTAGCGCCTAAAAATAACCGCCCGAAGGCCGGGGCGCCAAGTTCGTCCAGCGGAAAAAGGCCACAAAAACGGGTGGGCTATAGCCTTGATGGGTGGGGCTGGCCAGCTTCGTCCGCCGGACTCGGAATGCCGTGAGACTTTGCGAGGGGCCTCCGTGTGCCAAAAATAGGCCGCGGGAAAGTAGCGCCCAAAAATAACCGCCCGAAGGCCGGGGTGCCAAGTTCGTCCAGCGGAAAAAGGCCACAAAAACGGGTGGGCTATAGCCTTGGGGGGTGGGGCTAGCCAACTTCGTCCGCCGGACTCGGAATGCCGCGAGACTTTGCGAGGGGACTCCGTGTGCCAAAAATAGGCCGCGGGAAAGTAACGCCCAAAAATAACCGCCCGAAGGCCGGGGTGCCAAGTTCGTCTAGCGGAAGAAGGCCACAAAAACGGGTTGGCTATATTCTTAGGGGGTGGGGCGGGCCAACTTCGTCCGCCGGACTCGGAATGCCGCGAAACTTTGTGAGGGGGCTCCGTGTTCCAAAAATAGGCTGCGTGCCAAGCCGCGCCCAAAAATAACCGCCCGAAGGCCGGGGCGCCAAGTTCGTCCACCGGAAAAAGGCCAAAAAACGGGTGGGCTATAGCTTTGGGTGGTGGGGCTGGCCAGCTTCGTCCGCCGGACTCGGAATGCCGCGAGACTTTGCGAGGGGCCTCCGTGTGCCAAAAATAGGCCGCGGGGAAGCAGCACCCAAAAATAACCGCCCGAAGGCCGGGGCGCCAAGTTCGTCCAGCGGAAAAAGGCCACAAAAACGGGTGGGCTATAGCCTTGGGGGGTGCGGCTGGCCAGCTTCGTCCGCCGGACTCGGAATGCCGCGAGACTTTGCGAGGGGCCTCCGTGTGCCAAAAATAGGCCGCGGGAAAGTAGCACCCAAAAATAACCGCCCGAAGGCCGGGGTGCCAAGTTCGTCCAGCGGAAAAAGGCCACAAAAACGGGTGGGCTATAGCCTTGGGGGGTGGGGCTGGCCAACTTCGTCCGCCGGACTCGGAATGCCGCGAGACTTTGCGAGGGGCCTCCGTGTGCCAAAAATAGGCCGCGGGAAAGTAGCACCCAAAAATAACCGCCCGAAGGCCGGGGTGCCAAGTTTGTCCAGCGGAAAAAGGCCACAAAAACGGGTGGGCTATAGCCTTGGGGGGTGGGGCTGGCCAACTTCGTCCGCCGGACTCGTAATGCCGCGAGACTTTGCGAGGGGCCTCCGTGTGCCAAAAACAGGCCGCGGCCAAAGCCGTGCCCAAAAATAACCGCCCGAAGGCCGGGGCACCAAGTTCGTCCAGCGGAAAAAGGTCACAAAAACGGGTGGGCTATAGCCTTGGGGGGTGGGGCTGGCCAACTTCGTCCGCCGGACTCGGAATGCCGCGAGACTTTTCGAGGGGCCTCCATGTGCCAAAAATAGGCCGCGACAAAGCAGCGCCCAAAAATAACCGCCCGAAGGCCGGGGTGCCAAGTTCGTCCAGCGGAAAAAGGCCACAAAAACGGGTGGGCTATAGCCTTGGGGGGTGGGGCTGGCCAGCTTCGTCCGCCGGACTCGGAATGCCGAGAGACTTTGCGAGGGGCCTCCATGTGCCAAAAATAGGCCGCGGGAAAGCAGACCCAAAAAAAACCGCCCGAAGGCTGGGGTGCCAAGTTCGTCCAGCGGAAAAAGGCCATAAAAACGGGTGGGCTATAGCCTTGGGGGGTGGGGCTGGGCAACTTCGTCCGCCGGACTCGGAATGCCGCGAGACTTTGCGAGGGGCCTCCGTGTGCCAAAAATAGGCTGCGGCCAAAGCCACCCCCAAAAATAACCGCCCGAAGGCCGGGGCGCCAAGTTCGTCCAGCGGAAAATGACCACAAAAATGGGTGGGCTATAGCCTTGGGGGGTGGGGCTGGCCAACTTCGTCCGCCGGACTCGGAATGCCGTGAGACTTTTCGAGGGGCCTCCGTGTGCTAAAAATAGGCCGCGGGCGAAGCCGCACCCAAAAATAACTGCCCGAAGGCCGGGGCGCCAAGTTCATCCCGCGGAAAAAGGCCACAAACACAGGTAGGCTATAGCCTCGGGGGGTGGGGCTGGCCAGCTTCGTCCGCCGGACTCGGAATGCCGCGAGACTTTGCGAGGGGCCTCCATGTGCCAAAAATAGGCCGCGACAAAGCAGCGCCCAAAAATAACCGCCCGAAGGCCGGGGTGCCAAGTTCGTCCAGCGGAAAAAGGCCATAAAAACGGGTGGGCTATAGCCTTGGGGGGTGGGGCTGGCCAACTTCGTCCGCCGGACTCGGAATGCCGCGAGACTTTGCGAGGGGCCTCCGTGTGCCAAAAATAGGCTGCGGCCAAAGCCACCCCCAAAAATAACCGCCCGAAGGCCGGGGCGCCAAGTTCGTCCAGCGGAAAATGACCACAAAAATGGGTGGGCTATAGCCTTGGGGGGTGGGGCTGGCCAACTTCGTCCGCCGGACTCGGAATGCCGTGAGACTTTTCGAGGGGCCTCCGTGTGCTAAAAATAGGCCGCGGGCAAAGCCGCACCCAAAAATAACTGCCCGAAGGCCGGGGCGCCAAGTTCATCCCGCGGAAAAAGGTCACAAACACAGGTAGGCTATAGCCTCGGGGGGTGGGGCTGGCCAGCTTCGTCCGCCGGACTCGGAATGCCGCGAGACTTTGTGAGGGGCCTCCATGTGCCAAAAATAGGCCGCGGGAAAGTAGCGCCCAAAAATAACCGCCCGAAGGCCGGGGTGCCAAGTTCGTCCAGCGGAAAAAGGCCACAAAAACGGGTGGGCTATAGCCTTGGGGGGTGGGGCTAGCCAACTTCGTCCGCCGGACTCGGAATGCCGCGAGACTTTGCGAGGGGCCTCCGTGTGCCAAAAATAGGCCGCGGGAAAGTAACGCCCAAAAATAACCGCCCGAAGGCCGGGGTGCCAAGTTCGTCTAGCGGAAGAAGGCCACAAAAACGGGTTGGCTATATTCTTAGGGGGTGGGGCGGGCCAACTTCGTCCGCCGGACTCGGAATGCCGCGAAACTTTGTGAGGGGGCTCCGTGTTCCAAAAATAGGCTGCGTGCCAAGCCGCGCCCAAAAATAACCGCCCGAAGGCCGGGGCGCCAAGTTCGTCCACCGGAAAAAGGCCAAAAAACGGGTGGGCTATAGCTTTGGGTGGTGGGGCTGGCCAGCTTCGTCCGCCGGACTCGGAATGCCGCGAGACTTTGCGAGGGGCCTCCGTGTGCCAAAAATAGGCCGCGGGGAAGCAGCACCCAAAAATAACCGCCCGAAGGCCGGGGCGCCAAGTTCGTCCAGCGGAAAAAGGCCACAAAAACGGGTGGGCTATAGCCTTGGGGGGTGCGGCTGGCCAGCTTCGTCCGCCGGACTCGGAATGCCGCGAGACTTTGCGAGGGGCCTCCGTGTGCCAAAAATAGGCCGCGGGAAAGTAGCACCCAAAAATAACCGCCCGAAGGCCGGGGTGCCAAGTTCGTCCAGCGGAAAAAGGCCACAAAAACGGGTGGGCTATAGCCTTGGGGGGTGGGGCTGGCCAACTTCGTCCGCCGGACTCGGAATGCCGCGAGACTTTGCGAGGGGCCTCCGTGTGCCAAAAATAGGCCGCGGGAAAGTAGCACCCAAAAATAACCGCCCGAAGGCCGGGGTGCCAAGTTTGTCCAGCGGAAAAAGGCCACAAAAACGGGTGGGCTATAGCCTTGGGGGGTGGGGCTGGCCAACTTCGTCCGCCGGACTCGTAATGCCGCGAGACTTTGCGAGGGGCCTCCGTGTGCCAAAAACAGGCCGCGGCCAAAGCCGTGCCCAAAAATAACCGCCCGAAGGCCGGGGCACCAAGTTCGTCCAGCGGAAAAAGGTCACAAAAACGGGTGGGCTATAGCCTTGGGGGGTGGGGCTGGCCAACTTCGTCCGCCGGACTCGGAATGCCGCGAGACTTTTCGAGGGGCCTCCATGTGCCAAAAATAGGCCGCGACAAAGCAGCGCCCAAAAATAACCGCCCGAAGGCCGGGGTGCCAAGTTCGTCCAGCGGAAAAAGGCCACAAAAACGGGTGGGCTATAGCCTTGGGGGGTGGGGCTGGCCAGCTTCGTCCGCCGGACTCGGAATGCCGAGAGACTTTGCGAGGGGCCTCCATGTGCCAAAAATAGGCCGCGGGAAAGCAGACCCAAAAAAAACCGCCCGAAGGCTGGGGTGCCAAGTTCGTCCAGCGGAAAAAGGCCATAAAAACGGGTGGGCTATAGCCTTGGGGGGTGGGGCTGGGCAACTTCGTCCGCCGGACTCGGAATGCCGCGAGACTTTGCGAGGGGCCTCCGTGTGCCAAAAATAGGCTGCGGCCAAAGCCACCCCCAAAAATAACCGCCCGAAGGCCGGGGCGCCAAGTTCGTCCAGCGGAAAATGACCACAAAAATGGGTGGGCTATAGCCTTGGGGGGTGGGGCTGGCCAACTTCGTCCGCCGGACTCGGAATGCCGTGAGACTTTTCGAGGGGCCTCCGTGTGCTAAAAATAGGCCGCGGGCGAAGCCGCACCCAAAAATAACTGCCCGAAGGCCGGGGCGCCAAGTTCATCCCGCGGAAAAAGGCCACAAACACAGGTAGGCTATAGCCTCGGGGGGTGGGGCTGGCCAGCTTCGTCCGCCGGACTCGGAATGCCGCGAGACTTTGCGAGGGGCCTCCATGTGCCAAAAATAGGCCGCGACAAAGCAGCGCCCAAAAATAACCGCCCGAAGGCCGGGGTGCCAAGTTCGTCCAGCGGAAAAAGGCCATAAAAACGGGTGGGCTATAGCCTTGGGGGGTGGGGCTGGCCAACTTCGTCCGCCGGACTCGGAATGCCGCGAGACTTTGCGAGGGGCCTCCGTGTGCCAAAAATAGGCTGCGGCCAAAGCCACCCCCAAAAATAACCGCCCGAAGGCCGGGGCGCCAAGTTCGTCCAGCGGAAAATGACCACAAAAATGGGTGGGCTATAGCCTTGGGGGGTGGGGCTGGCCAACTTCGTCCGCCGGACTCGGAATGCCTTGAGACTTTTCGAGGGGCCTCCGTGTGCCAAAAATAGGCCGCGGACAAAGCCGCGCCCAAAAATAACCGCCCGAAGGCCGGGGCGCCAAGTTCGTGCAGCGGAAAAAGGACACAAAACCGGGTGGGCTATAGCCTTGGGGGGTGGGGCTGGCCAACTTCGTCCGCCAGACTCGGAATGCCGCGAAACTTTGTGAGGGGGCTCCGTGTGCCAAAAATAGGCTGCGTGCAAAGCCACGCCCAAAAATAACCGCCCGAAGGCCGGGGCGCCAAGTTCGTCCAGCGGAAAAAGGCCACAAAAACGGGTGGGCTATAGCCTTGGGGGGTGGGGCTGGCCAGCTTCGTCCGCCGGACTCGGAATGCCGCGTGACTTTGCGAGGGGCCTCCATGTGCCAAAAATAGGCCGCGAAAAAGCAGCGCCCAAAAATAACCGCCCGAAGGCCGGGGTGCCAAGTTCGTCCAGCGGAAAAAGGCCATAAAAACGGGTGGGCTATAGCCTTGGGGGGTGGGGCTGGCCAGCTTCGTCCGCCGGACTCGGACTGCAGCGAGACTTTGCGAGGGGCCTCCGTGTGCCAAAAATAGGCCGCGGACAAAGCCGCGCCCAAAAATAACCGCCCGATGGCCGGGGCGCCAAGTTCGTCCAGTGGAAAAAGGCCACAAAAACGGGTGGGCTATAGCCTTGGGGGGTGGGGCTGGCCAGCTTCGTCCGCCGGACTCGGAATGCAGCGAGACTTTGCGAGGGGCCTCCGAGTGCCAAAAATAGGCCGCAGACAAAGCCGCGCCCAAAAATAACCGCCCGAAGGCCGGGGTGCCAAGTTCGTCCAGCGGAAAAAGGCCATAAAAACGGGTGGGCTATAGCCTTGGGGGGTGGGGCTGGCCAACTTCGTCCGCCGGACTCGGAATGCCGCGAGACTTTGCGAGGGGCCTCCGTGTGCCAAAAATAGGCTGCGGCCAAAGCCACCCCCAAAAATAACCGCCCGAAGGCCGGGGCGCCAAGTTCGTCCAGCGGAAAATGACCACAAAAATGGGTGGGCTATAGCCTTGGGGGGTGGGGCTGGCCAACTTCGTCCGCCGGACTCGGAATGCCGTGAGACTTTTCGAGGGGCCTCCGTGTGCTAAAAATAGGCCGCGGGCAAAGCCGCACCCAAAAATAACTGCCCGAAGGCCGGGGCGCCAAGTTCATCCCGCGGAAAAAGGTCACAAACACAGGTAGGCTATAGCCTCGGGGGGTGGGGCTGGCCAGCTTCGTCCGCCGGACTCGGAATGCTGCGAGACTTTGTGAGGGGCCTCCATGTGCCAAAAATAGGCCGCGACAAAGCAGCGCCCAAAAATAACCGCCCGACGGCCGGGGTGCGAAGTTCGTCCAGCGGAAAAAGGCCATAAAAACGGGTGGGCTATAGCCTTGGGGGGTGGGGCTGGCCAGCTTCGTCCGCCGGACTCGGAATGCAGCGAGACTTTGCGAGGGGCCTCCGTGTGCCAAAAATAGGCCGCGGACAAAGCCGCGCCCAAAAATAACCGCCCGATGGCCGGGGCGCCAAGTTCGTCCAGTGGAAAAAGGCCACAAAAACGGGTGGGCTATAGCCTTGGGGGGTGGGGCTGGCCAGCTTCGTCCGCCGGACTCGGAATGCCGTGAGACTTTTCGAGGGGCCTCCGTGTGCTAAAAATAGGCCGCGGGCAAAGCCGCACCCAAAAATAACTGCCCGAAGGCCGGGGCGCCAAGTTCATCCCGCGGAAAAAGGTCACAAACACAGGTAGGCTATAGCCTCGGGGGGTGGGGCTGGCCAGCTTCGTCCGCCGGACTCGGAATGCTGCGAGACTTTGTGAGGGGCCTCCATGTGCCAAAAATAGGCCGCGACAAAGCAGCGCCCAAAAATAACCGCCCGAAGGCCGGGGTGCGAAGTTCGTCCAGCGGAAAAAGGCCATAAAAACGGGTGGGCTATAGCCTTGGGGGGTGGGGCTGGCCAGCTTCGTCCGCCGGACTCGGAATGCAGCGAGACTTTGCGAGGGGCCTCCGTGTGCCAAAAATAGGCCGCGGACAAAGCCGCGCCCAAAAATAACCGCCCGATGGCCGGGGCGCCAAGTTCGTCCAGTGGAAAAAGGCCACAAAAACGGGTGGGCTATAGCCTTGGGGGGTGGGGCTGGCCAGCTTCGTCCGCCGGACTCGGAATGCAGCGAGACTTTGCGAGGGGCCTCCGAGTGCCAAAAATAGGCCGCAGACAAAGCCGCGCCCAAAAATAACCGCCCGAAGGCTGGGGCGCCATGTTCGTCCAGCGGAAAAAGGCCACAAAAACGGGTGGGCTATAGCCTTGGGGGGTGGGGCTGGCCACCTTCGTCCGCCGGACTCGGAATGCCGCGAGACTTTGCGAGGGGCCTCCGTGTGCCAAAAATAGGCCGTGGGCAAAGCCGCGCCCAAAAATAACCGCCCGAAGGCCGGGGCGCCAAGTTCGTCCAGCGGAAAAAGGCCACAAAAACGGGTGGGCTATAGCCTTGGGGGGTGGGGCTGGCCAGCTTCGTCCGCCGGACTCGGAATGCCGCGAGACTTTGCGAGGGGCCTCCATGTACCAAAAATAGGCCGCGGGATAGCAGCACCCAAAAAAAACCGCCCGAAGGCCGGGGCGCCAAGTTCGTCCAGCGGAAAATGACCACAAAAATGGGTGGGCTATAGCCTTGGGGGGTGGGGCTGGCCAACTTCGTCCGCCGGACTCGGAATGCCGCGAAACTTTGTGAGGGGGCTCCATGTGCCAAAAATAGGCTGCGTGCAAAGCCACGCCCAAAAATAACCGCCCGAAGGCCGGGGCGCCAAGTTCATCCAGCGGAAAAAGGCCACAAAAACGGGTGGGCTATAGCCTTGGGGGGTGGGGCTGGCCAGCTTCGTCCGCCGGACTCGGAATGCCGCGAGACTTTGCGAGGGGCCTCCATGTGCCAAAAATAGGCCGCGGGAAAGCAGCGCCCAAAAAAATCCCCCGAAGGCCGGGGCGCCAAGTTCGTCCAACGGAAAAAGGCCACAAAAATGGGTGGGCTATAGCCTTGGGGGGTGGGGCTGGCCAACATCGTCCGCCGGACTCGGAATGCCGCGATACTTTGCGAGGGGCCTCTGTGTGCCAAAAATAGGCCGCGGGATAGCAGCACCCAAAAAAAACCGCCCGAAGGCCGGGGCGCCAAGTTCGTCCAGCGGAAAATGACCACAAAAATGGGTGGGCTATAGCCTTGGGGGGTGGGGCTGGCCAACTTCGTCCGCCGGACTCGGAATGCCGCGAAACTTTGTGAGGGGGCTCCATGTGCCAAAAATAGGCTGCGTGCAAAGCCACGCCCAAAAATAACCGCCCGAAGGCCGGGGCGCCAAGTTCATCCAGCGGAAAAAGGCCACAAAAACGGGTGGGCTATAGCCTTGGGGGGTGGGGCTGGCCAGCTTCGTCCGCCGGACTCGGAATGCCGCGAGACTTTGCGAGGGGCCTCCATGTGCCAAAAATAGGCCGCGGGAAAGCAGCGCCCAAAAAAAACCCCCGAAGGCCGGGGCGCCAAGTTCGTCCAACGGAAAAAGGCCACAAAAATGGGTGGGCTATAGCCTTGGGGGGTGGGGCTGGCCAACATCGTCCGCCGGACTCGGAATGCCGCGATACTTTGCGAGGGGCCTCTGTGTGCCAAAAATAGGCCGCGGACAAAGCCGCGCCCAAAAATAAACTGCCCGATGGCCGGGGCGCCAAGTTCGTCCAGCGGAAAAATGCCACAAAAACGGGTGGGCTATAGCCTTGGGGGGTGGGGCAGGCCGACTTCGTCCGCCGGACTCGGAATGCCGCGAGACTTTGCGAGGGGCCTCCGTGTGCCAAAAATAGGCCGCGGACAAAGCCGCGCCCAACATTAACCGCCCGAAGGCCGGGGCGCCAAGTTCGTCCAGCGGAAAAAGGCCACAAAAACGGGTGGTCTATAGCCTTGGGGGGTGGGGCTGGCCCACTTCATCCGCCGGACTCAGAATGCGGCGAGACTTTGCGAGGGGCCTCCGTGTTCCAAAAATAGGCCGCGGGCAAAGCCGCACCGAAAAATAACCGCCCAAAGGCCGGGGCGCCAAGTTCGTCCAGTGGAGAAAGGCCACAAAAACGGGTGGGCTATAGCCTTGGGGGGTGGGGCTGGCCCACTTCGTCCGCCGGACACGGAATGCCGCGAGACTTTGCGAGGAGCCTCCGTGTGCCAAAAATAGGCCGCGGGCAAAGCCGCGCCCAAAAATAACCGCCCGAAGGCTGGGGCGCCAAGTTCGTCCAGCGGAGAAAGTCCGCAAAAACGGGTGGGCTATAGCCTTGGGGGGTGGGGCTGGCCCACTTCGTCCGCCGGACTCGGAATGCCGCGAGACTTTGTAAGGGGCCTCCTTGTGCCAAAAATAGGCCGCGGGCAAAGCCGCGCCCAAAAATAAATCGCCCGATGGCCGAGGCGCCAAGTTCGTCCAGCGGAAAAATGCCACAAAAACGGGTGGGCTATAGCCTTGGGGGGTGGGGCTGGCCGACTTCCTCCGCCGGACTCGGAATGCCGCGAGACTTTGCGAGGGGCCTCCGTGTGCCAAAAATAGGCCGCGGGCAAAGCCGCGCCCAACAATAACCGCCCGAAGGCCGGGGCGCCAAGTTCGTCCAGCGGAAAAAGGCCACAAAAACGGGTGGTCTATAGCCTTGGGGGGTGGGGCTGGCCCACTTCGTCCGCCGGACTCAGAATGCGGCGAGACTTTGCGAGGGGCCTCCGTGTGCCAAAAATAGGCCGCGGGCAAAGCCGCACCCAAAAATAACCGCCCGAAGGCCGGGGCACCAAGTTCGTCCAGCGGAGAAAGGCCACAAAAACGGGTGGGCTATAGCCTTGGGGGGTGGGGCTGGCCCACTTCGTCCGCCGGACACGGAATACCGCAGGACTTTGCGAGGAGCCTCCGTGTGCCAAAAATAGGCAGCGGGGAAAGCCGCGCCCAAAAATAACCGCCCGAAGGCTGGGGCGCCATGTTCGTCCAGCGGAAAAAGGCCACAAAAACGGGTGGGTTATAGCCTTGGGGGGTGGGGCTGGCCCACTTCATCCGCCGGACTCGGAATGCCACGAGACTTTGCGAGGGGCCTGCGTGTGGCAAAAATAGGCCGCGGGCAAAGCCGCACCCAAAAATAACCGCCCGAAGGCCGGGGCGCCAAGTTCGTCCAGCGGAGAAAGGCCACAAAAACGGGTGGGCTATGGCCTTGGGGGGTGGGGCTGGCCACCTTCGTCCGCCGGACTCGGAATGCCGCGAGACTTTGTGAGGGGCCTCCGTGTGCCAAAAATAGGCCGCGGGCAAAGCCGCGCCCAACAATAACCGCCCGAAGGCCGGGGCGCCAAGTTCGTCCAGCGGAAAAAGGCCACAAAAACGGGTGGTCTATAGCCTTGGGGGGTGGGGCTGGCCCACTTCGTCCGCCGGACTCAGAATTCGGCGAGACTTTGCGAGGGGCCTCCGTGTGCCAAAAATAGGCCGCGGGCAAAGCCGCGCCCAACAATAACAGCCCGAAGGCCGGGGCGCCAAGTTCGTCCAGCGGAAAAAGGCCACAAAAACGGGTGGTCTATAGCCTTGGGGGGTGGGGCTGGCCCACTTCGTCCGCCGGACTCAGAATGCGGCGAGACTTTGCGAGGGGCCTCCGTGTGCCAAAAATAGGCCGCGGGCAAAGCCGCACCCAAAAATAACCGCCCGAAGGCCGGGGCGCCAAGTTCGTCCAGCGGAGAAAGGCCACAAAAACGGGTGGGCTATAGCCTTGGGGGGTGGGGCTGGCCCACTTCGTCCGCCGGACACGGAATACCGCAGGACTTTGCGAGGAGCCTCCGTGTGCCAAAAATAGGCCGCGGTGAAAGCCGCGCCCAAAAATAACCGCCCGAAGGCTGGGGCGCCATGTTCGTCCAGCGGAAAAAGGCCACAAAAACGGGTGGGTTATAGCCTTGGGGGGTGGGGCTGGCCCACTTCGTCCGCCGGACTCGGAATGCCACGAGACTTTGCGAGGGGCCTGCGTGTGGCAAAAATAGGCCGCGGGCAAAGCCGCACCCAAAAATAACCGCCCGAAGGCCGGGGCGCCAAGTTCGTCCAGCGGAAAAAGGCCACAAAAACGGGTGGTCTATAGCCTTGGGGGGTGGGGCTGGCCCACTTCGTCCGCCGGACTCGGAATGCCGGGAGACTTTGCTAGGGGCCTCCGTTGCCAAAAATAGGCCACGGCCAAAGCCAAGCCCAAAAATAACCGACCGAAGGCCGGTGCGCCAAGTTCGTCCAGCGGAAAAAGGCCACAAAAACGGGTGGGCTATAGCCTTGGGGGGTGGGGCTGGCCAACTTCCTCCGCGCGGACTCGGAATGCTGCGAGACTTTACGAGGGGCCTCCGTGTGCCAAAAATATGCCGCGGGCAAAGCCGCGCCCAAGAATAACCGCCCGAAGGCCGGGGCGCCAAGTTCGTCCAGCGGAAAAAGGCCACAAAAACGGGTGGGCTATAGCCATGGGGGTGGGGTTGGCCAACTTCATCCGCCGGACTCTGAATGCCGAGAGACTTTGCGAGGGGCCTCCGTGTGCCGAAAATAGGCCACGGACAAAGCCGTACCCAAGAATAACCGCCCGAAGGCCGGGGCGCCAACTTCGTCCGCCGGACTCGGAATGCCGTGAGACTTTGCTAGGGGCCTCCGTGTGCCAAACATAGGCCGCGGGGAAAGCCGCGCCCAAGAATAACCTCCCGAAGGCCGGGGCGCCAAGTTCGTCCAGTGGAAAAAGGCCACAAACACGGGTGGGCTATAGCCTTGGGGGGTGGGGCTGGCCAACTTCGTCCGCCGGACAACTTCTTCCGCCGAGCTCGGAATACCGCGAAACTTTGCGAGGGGCCTCCGTGCGCCAAAAATAGGCCGCGGGCAAAGCCGCGCCCAAAAATAAACCGCCCGATGGCCGGGGCGCCAAGTTCGTCCAGCGGAAAAATGCCACAAAACGGGTGGGCTATAGCCTTGGGGGGTGGGGCTGGCCGACTTCGTCCGCCGGACTCGGAATGCCGCGAGACTTTGCGAGGGGCCTCCGTGTGCCAAAAATAGGCCGCGGGCAAAGCCGCGCCCAAAAATAACTGCCCGAAGGCCGAGGCGCCAAGTTCGTACAACGGAAAAAGGCCACAAAAACGGGTGGGTTATAGCCTTGGGGGGTGGGGCTGGCCAATTTCGTCCGCCGGACTCGGAATGCCACGAGACTTTGCGAGGGGCCTGCGTGTGGCAAAAATAGGCCGCGGGCAAAGCCGCACCCAAAAATAACCGCCCGAAGGCCGGGGCGCCAAGTTCGTCCAGCGGAGAAAGGCCACAAAAACGGGTGGGCTATGGCCTTGGGGGGTGGGGCTGGCCACCTTCGTCCGCCGGACTCGGAATGCCGCGAGACTTTACGAGGGGCCTCCGTGTGCCAAAAATAGGCCGCGGGGAAAGCCGCGCCCAAAAATAACCGCCCGAAGGCCGGGGCGCCAAGTTCGTCCAGCGGAGAAAGGCCACAAAAACGGGTGGGCTATGGCCTGGGGGGGTGGGGCTGGCCACCTTCGTCCGCCGGACTCGGAATGCCGCGAGGCTTTACGAGGGGCCTCCGTGTGCCAAAAATAGGCCGCGGGCAAAGCCGCGCCCAACAATAACCGCCCGAAGGCCGGGGCGCCAAGTTCGTCCAGCGGAAAAAGGCCACAAACACGGGTGGTCTATAGCCTTGGGGGGTGGGGCTGGCCCACTTCGTCCGCCGGACTCAGAATGCGGCGAGACTTTGCGAGGGGCCTCCGTGTGCCAAAAATAGGCCGCGGGCAAAGCCGCACCCAAAAATAACCGCCCGAAGGCCGGGGCGCCAAGTTCGTCCAGCGGAGAAAGGCCACAAAAACGGGTGGGCTATGGCCTTGGGGGGTGGGGCTGGCCACCTTCGTCCGCCGGACTCGGAATGCCGCGAGACTTTGCGAGGGGCCTCCTTGTGCCAAAAATAGGCCGCGGACAAAGCCGCGCCCAAAAATAAATCGCCCGATGGCCGAGGCGCCAAGTTCGTCCAGCGGAAAAATGCCACAAAAACGGGTGGGCTATAGCCTTGGGGGGTGGGGCTGGCCGACTTCCTCCGCCGGACTCGGAATGCCGCGAGACTTTCCGAGGGGCCTCCGTGTGCCAAAAATAGGCCGCGGGTAAAGCCGCGCCCAACAATAACCGCCCGAAGGCCGGGGCGCCAAGTTCGTCCAGCGGAAAAAGGCCACAAAAACGGGTGGTCTATAGCCTTGGGGGGTGGGGCTGGCCCACTTCGTCCGCCGGACTCAGAATGCGGCGAGACTTTGCGAGGGGCCGCCGTGTGCCAAAAATAGGCCGCGGGCAAAGCCGCACCCAAAAATAACCGCCCGAAGGCCGGGGCGCCAAGTTCGTCCAGCGGAGAAAGGCCACAAAAACGGGTGGGCTATAGCCTTGGGGGGTGGGGCTGGCCCACTTCGTCTGCCGGACTCGGAATGCCGTGAGACTTTGCTAGGGGCCTTCATTGTGCCAAACATAGGCCGCGGGGAAAGCCGCGCCCAAGAATAAAATCCCGAAGGCCGGGGCGCCAAGTTCGTCCAGTGGAAAAAGGCCACAAAAACGGGTGGGCTATAGCCTTGGGGGGTGGGGCTGGCGAACTTCGTCCGCCGGACAACTTCTTCCGCCGGGCTCGGAATACCGCGAAACTTTGCGAGGGGCCTCCGTGCGCCAAAAATAGGCCGCGGGCAAAGCCGCGCCCAAAAATAACTGCCCGAAGGCCGAGGCGCCAAGTTCGTACAACGGAAAAAGGCCACAAAAACGGGTGGGCTATAGCCTTGGGGAGTGGGGCTGGCCAACTTCGTCCGCCGGACTCGGAATGCCGCTAGACTTTACGAGGGGCCTCCGTGTGCCAAAAATAGGCCGCGGGCAAAGCCGCACCCAAAAATAACCGCCCGAAGGCCGGGGCGCCAAGTTCGTCCAGCGGAAAAAGGCCACAAAAACGGGTGGGCTATAGCCTTTGGGGGTGGGGCAGGCCAACTTCGTCCGCCGGACTCGGAATGCCGTGAGACTTTGCGAGGGGCCTCCGTGTGCATACAATAGGCCGCGGACAAAGCCGCGCCCAAAAATAACCGCCCGAAGGCCGGGGCGCCAAGTTCGTCCAGCGGAAAAAGGCCACAAAAACGGGTGGGCTATAGCCTTGGGGGGTGGGGCTGGCCAACTTCGTCCGCCGGACTCGGAATGCCGCGAGACTTTGCGAGGGGCCTCCGTGTGCCAAATATAGGCCTCGGGCAAAGCCGTACCCAAAAAAAACTGCCCGAAGGCTGGAGCGCCAAGTTCCTCCAGCGGAAAAAGGCCACAAAAACGGGTGTGCTATAGCCTTGGGGGGTGGGGCTGGCCAACTTTGTCTGCCGGACTCGGAATGCCGCGAGACTTTCCGAGGGGCCTCCATGTACATACAATAGGCCGCGGCGAAAGCCGCGCCCAAAAATAACCGCCCGAAGGCCGGGGCGCCAAGTTCGTCCAGCGGAAAAAGGCCACAAAAACGGGTGGGCTATAGCCTTGGGGGGTGGGGCTGGACTACTTCGTCCGCCGGACTCGGAATGCCGCGAGACTTTGCGAGGGGCCTCCGTGTGCCAAAAATAGGCCGCGGACAAAGCCGCGTCCAAAAAAAACCGCCCGAAGGCTGGGGCGCCAAGTTCGTCCAGCGGAAAAAGGCCACAAAAACGGGTGGGCTATAGCCTTGGGGGGTGGGGCTGGCCAACTTCGTCCGCCGGACTCGGAATGCCGCGAGACTTTGCGAGGGGCCTCTGTGTGCCAAAAATAGGCCGCGGGCAAAGCCGCGCCCATAAATAACCGCCGGACTCGGAATGCCGCGAGACTTTGCGAGGGGCCTCCGTGTGCCAAAAATAAGCCGCGGGCAAAGCCGCGCCCAAAAATAACCGCCCGAAGGCCGGGGCGCCAAGTTCGTCCAGCGGAAAAAGGCCACAAAAACGGGTGGGCTATAGCCTTGGGGGGTGGGGCCGGCCGACTTCGTCCGCCGGACTCGGAATGCCGCGAGACTTTGCGAGGGGCCTCCGTGGGCCAAAAATAGGCCGCGGGCAAAGCCGCGCCTAACAATAACCGCACGAAGGCCGGGGCGCCAAGTTCGTCCAGCGGAAAAGGGCCACAAAAACGGGTGGGCTATAGCCTTGGGGGGTGGGGCTGGGCATCTTAGTCCGCCGGACTCGGAGTGCCGTGAGACTTTACGAGGGGCCTCCGTGTGCCAAAAACAGGCCGCGGGCAAAGCCGCGCTCAAAAATAACTGCCCGAAGCCCGGGGCGCCAAGTTCGTCCAGCGGAAAAGGCCACAAAAACGGGTGGGCTATAGCCTTGGGGGGTGGGGCTGGCCGACTTCGTCCGCCGGACTCGGAATGCCGCGAGACTTTGCGAGGGGCCTCTGTTTGCCAAAAATAGGCCGCGGGCAAAGCCGCGCTAAAAATAACTGCCCGAAGGCTCGGGCGCCAAGTTCGTCCAGCGGAAAAAGGCCACAAAAACGGGTGGACTATAGCCTTGGGGGGTGGGGCTGGCCAACTTCGTCCGCCGGACTCGGAATGCCGTGAGACTTTCCGAGGGGCCTCCGTGTGCCAAAAATAGGCCGCGGGGAAAGCCGTACCCAAAAATGACCGCCCGAAGGCCGGGGCGCCAAGTTCGTCCAGCGGAAAAAGGCCACAAAAACGGGTGGGCTATAGCCTTGGGGGGTGGGGCTGGCCAACTTCGTCCGCCGGACTAGGAATGCCGCGAGACTTTGCGAGGGGCCTCCGTGTGCATACAATAGGCCGCGGACAAAGCCGCGCCCAAAAATAACCGCCCGAAGGCCGGGGCGCCAAGTTCGTCCAGCGGAAAAAGGCCACAAAAACGGGTGGGCTATAGCCTTGGGGGGTGGAGCTGGCCAACTTCGTCCGCCGGACTCGGAATGCCGCGTGACTTTGCGAGGGGCCTCCGTGTGCCAAATATAGGCCGCGGGCAAAGCCGTACCCAAAAAAAACTGCCCGAAGGCTGGGGCGCCAAGTTCGTCCAGCGGAAAAAGGCCACAAAAACGGGTGTGCTATAGCCTTGGGGGGTGGGGCTGGCCAACTTCGTCTGCCGGACTCGGAATGCCGCGAGACTTTCCGAGGGGCCTCCGTGTGCATACAATAGGCCGCGGCGAAAGCCGCGCCCAAAAATAACCACCCGAAGGCCGGGGCTCCAAGTTCGTCCAGCGGAAAAAGGCCACAAAAACGGGTGGGCTATAGCTTTGGGGGGTGGGGCTGGCCAACTTCGTCCGCCGGACTCGGAATGCCGCGAGACTTTGTGAGGGTCCTCCGTGTGCCAAAAATAGGCAGCGGACAAAGCCGCGCCCAAAAAAAACCGCCCGAAGGCCGGGGCGCCAAGTTCGTCCAGCGGAAAAAGGCCACAAAAACGGGTGGGCTATAGCCTTGTGGGGTGGGGCTGGCCAACTTTGTCCGCCGGACTCGGAATGCCGCGAGACCTTGCGAGGGGCCTCCGTGTGCCAAAAATAGGCCGCAGCCAAAGCCGCGCCCAAAAATAACCGCCCGAAGGCCGGGGAGCCAAGTTCATCCAGCGGAAAAAGGCCACAAAAACGGGTGGGCTATGGCCTTGGGGGGTGGGGCTGGCCGACTTCGTCCGCCGGACTCGGAATGCCGCGAGACTTTGCGAGGGGCCTCTGTGTGCCAAAAATAGGCCGCGGGCAAAGCAGCGCCCATAAATAACCACCAGACTCGGAATGCCGCGAGACTTTGCAAGGGGCCTCCGTGTGCCAAAAATAGGCCGCGGGCAAAGCCGCGCCCAAAAATAACCGCCCGAAGGCCGGGGCGCCAAGTTCGTCCAGCGGAAAAAGGCCACAAAAACGGGTGGGCTATAGCCTTGGGGGGTCGGGCCGGCCGACTTCATCCGCCGGACTCCGAATACCGCGAGACTTTGCGAGGGGCCTCCGTTGGCCAAAAATAGGCCGCGGGCAAAGCCGCACCCAAAAATAACCGCCCGAAGGCCGGGGCGCCAAGTTCGTCCAGCAGAAAAAGGCCGCAAAAACGGGTGGGCTATAGCCTTGGGGGGTGGGGCTGGCCAACTTCGTCCGCCGGACTCGGAATGCCGCGAGACTTTGCGAGGGGCCTCCGTGTGCCAAAAATAGGCCGCGGGCAAAGCCGTACCCGGAAAAAACCGCCCGAAGGCTGGGGCGCCAAGTTCGTCCAGCGGAAAAAGGCCACAAAAACGGGTGGGCTATAGCCTTGGGGGGTGGGGCTGGCCAACTTCGTCTGCCGGACTCGGAATGCCGCGAGACTTTGCGAGGGGCCTCCGTGTGCATACAATAGGCCGCGGACAAAGCCGTGCCCAAAAATAACCGCCCGAAGGCCGGAGCGCCAAGTTCGTCCAGCGGAAAAAGGCCACAAAAACGGGTGGGCTATAGCCTTGGGGGGTGGGGATGGCCAACTTCGTCCGCCGGACTCGGAATGCCGCGAGACTTTGCGAGGGGCCTCCGTGTGCCAAAAATAGGCCGCGGACAAAGCCGCACCCAAAAATAACCGCCCGAAGGCCGGGGCGCCAAGTTCGTCCTGCGAAAAAAGGCCACAAAAACGGGTGGGCTATAGCGTTGGGCGGTGGGGCTGGCCCACTTCGTCCGCCCGACTCGGAATGCCGTGAGACTTTGCGAGGGGCCTCCGTGTGCCAAAAATCGGCCGCGGGCAAAGCCGCGCCCAAAAATAACCGCCCGAAGGCCGGGGCGCCATTTCGTCCAGCGGAAAAAGGCCACAAAAACGGGTGGGCTATAGCCTTGGGGGGTGGGGTTGGCTAACTTCGTCAGCCGGACTTGGAATGCCGCGACACTTTGCGAGGGGCTTCCGTCTGCCAAAAATAGGCCACGGGCAAAGCCGTGCCCAAAAATAAACGCCCAAAGGCCGGGGCGCCAAGTTCGTCCAGCGGAAAAAGGCCACAAAAACGGGTGGGCTATAGCCTTGGGGGGTGGGGCTGGCCAACTTCGTCCGCCGGACTCGGAATGCCGCGAGACTTTGCGAGGGGCCTCTGTATGCCAAAAATAGGCCGCGGGCAAAGCCGCGCCCAAAAATAAACGCCCGAAGGCCGGGGCGCCAAGTTCGTCCAGCGGAAAAAGGCCACAAAAACGGGTGGGCTATAGCCTTGGGGGGTGGGGCTGGCCAACTTCGTCCGCCGGACTCGGACTTGGAATGCCGCGAGACTTTGCAAGTGGCCTTCGTGTGCCAAAAAAAGGCCGCGGGCAAAGCCGCGCCCAAAAATAACCCCCCGAAGGCCGGGGCGCAAAGTTCGTCCAGCAGAAAAAGGCCGCAAAAACGGGTGGGCTATAGCCTTGGGGGGTGGGGCTGGCCAACTTCGTCCGCCGGACTCGGAATGCCGCGAGACTTTGCGAGGGGCCTCCGTGTACCAAAAATAGGCCGCGGGCAAAGCCGCGGCCAAAAATAACCGCCCGAAGGCCGGGGCGCCAAGTTCGTCCAGCAGAAAAAGGCCGCAAAAACGGGTGGGCTATAGCCTTGGGGGGTGGGGCTGGCCAACTTCGTCCGCCGGACTCGGAATGCCGCGAGACTTTGTGAGGGGCCTCCGTGTGCCAAAAATAGGCCGCGGGCAAAGCCGTACCCGGAAAAAACCGCCCGAAGGCTGGGGCGCCAAGTTCGTCCAGCGGAAAAAGGCCACAAAAACGGGTGGGCTATAGCCTTGGGGGGTGGGGCTGGCCAACTTCGTCTGCCGGACTCGGAATGCCGCGAGACTTTGCGAGGGGCCTCCGTGTGCATACAATAGGCCGCGGACAAAGCCGTGCCCAAAAATAACCGCCCGAAGGCCGGAGCGCCAAGTTCGTCCAGCGGAAAAAGGCCACAAAAACGGGTGGGCTATAGCCTTGGGGGGTGGGGATGGCCAACTTCGTCCGCCGGACTCGGAATGCCGCGAGACTTTGCGAGGGGCCTCCGTGTGCCAAAAATAGGCCGCGGACAAAGCCGCACCCAAAAATAACCGCCCGAAGGCCGGGGCGCCAAGTTCGTCCTGCGAAAAAAGGCCACAAAAACGGGTGGGCTATAGCGTTGGGCGGTGGGGCTGGCCCACTTCGTCCGCCCGACTCGGAATGCCGCGAGACTTTGCGAGGGGCCTCTGTATGCCAAAAATAGGCCGCGGGCAAAGCCGCGCCCAAAAATAAACGCCCGAAGGCCGGGGCGCCAAGTTCGTCCAGCGGAAAAAGGCCACAAAAACGGGTGGGCTATAGCCTTGGGGGGTGGGGCTGGCCAACTTCGTCCGCCGGACTCGGACTTGGAATGCCGCGAGACTTTGCAAGTGGCCTTCGTGTGCCAAAAAAAGGCCGCGGGCAAAGCCGCGCCCAAAAATAACCCCCCGAAGGCCGGGGCGCAAAGTTCGTCCAGCGGAAAAAGGCCACAAAAACGGGTGGGCTATAGCCTTGGGGGGTGGGGTTGGCTAACTTCGTCAGCCGGACTTGGAATGCCGCGACACTTTGCGAGGGGCTTCGTCTGCCAAAAATAGGCCACGGGCAAAGCCGCGCCCAAAAATAAACGCCCGAAGGCCGGGGCGCCAAGTTCGTCCAGCGGAAAAAGGCCACAAAAACGGGTGGGCTATAGCCTTGGGGGGTGGGGCTGGCCAACTTCGTCCGCCGGACTCGGAATGCCGCGAGACTTAGCGAGGGGCCTCTGTATGCCAAAAATAGGCCGCGGGCAAAGCCGCGCCCATAAATAACCGCCGGACTCGGAATGCCGCGAGACTTTGCGAGGGGCCTCCGTGTACCAAAAATAGGCCGCGGGCAAAGCCGCGGCCAAAAATAACCGCCCGAAGGCCGGGGCGCCAAGTTCGTCCAGCGGAAAAAGGGCACAAAAACGGGTGGGCTATAGCTTTGGGGGGTGGGGCCGGCCGACTTCGTCCGCCGGACTCGGAATGCCGCGAGACTTTGCGAGGGGCCTCCGTGGGCCAAAAATAGGCCGCGGGCAAAGCCGCACCCAAAAATAACCGCCCGAAGGCCGGGGCGCCATTTCGTCCAGCGGAAAAAGGCCACAAAAACGGGTGGGCTATAGCCTTGGGGGGTGGGGCTGGCCAACATCGTCCGCCGGACTCGGAATTCTGCGGAACTTTGCGAGGGGCCTCCGTGTGCCAAAAATAGGCCGCGGACAAACCCGCGTCCAAAAATAACCGCCCGAGGGCCGGGGCGCCAAGTTCGTCCAGCGGAAAAAGGCCACAAAAACGGGTGGGCTATAGCCTTGGGGGGTGGGGCTGGCCAACTTCGTCCGCCGGACTCGGACTTGGAATGCCGCGAGACTTTGCAAGTGGCCTTCGTGTGCCAAAAAAAGGCCACGGGCAAAGCCGCGCCCAAAAATAACCCCCCGAAGGCCGGGGCGCAAAGTTCGTCCCGCGGAAAAAGGCCACAAAAACGGGTGGGCTATAGCCTTGGGGGGTGGGGCTGCCCAACTTCGTCCGCCCGACTCGGAATGCCGTGAGACTTTGCGAGGGGCCTCCGTGTGCCAAAAATAGGCCGCGGTCAAAGCCACGCCAAAAAATTACTGCCCGAAGGCCGGGGCTCCAAGTTCGTCCAGCGGAAAAAGGCCACAAAAACGGGTGGGCTATAGCCTTGGGGGGTGGGGCTGGCCAACATCGTCCGCCGGACTCGGAATGCCGCGGAACTTTGCGAGGGGCCTCCGTGTGCCAAAAATAGGCTGCGGACAAAGCCGCGCCCAAAAATAACCGCCCGAGGGCCGGGGCGCCAAGTTCGTCCAGCGGAAAAAGGCCACAAAAACGGGTGGGCTATAGCCTTGGGGGGTGGGGCTGGCCAACTTCGTCCGCCGGATTCGGAAAGCCACGAGACATTGCGAGGAGCCTCCGTGTGCCAAAAATAGGCCGCGGGCAGAGCCACGCCCAAAAATAACCGCCCGAAGGCCGGGGCGCCAAGTTCGTCCAGCGGAAAAAGGCCACAAAAACGGGTGGGCTATAGCATTGGGGGGTGGGGCTGGCCAACTTTGTCCGCCGGGCTCGAAATGCCGCGAGACTTTGCGACGGGCCTCCATGTGCCAAAAATAGGCCGCGGGCAAAGCCTAGCCCAAAAATAACCGCCCGAAGGACGGGGCGCCAAGTTCGTCCAGCGGAAAAAGGCCACAAAAATGGGTGGGCTATAGCCTTGGGGGGTGGGGCTGGCCAACTTCGTCCGCCGGACTTGGAATGCCGGGAGACTTTGCGAGGGGCCTACGTATGCCAAAAATAGGCCGCGGGCAAAGCGGCGCCCAAAAATTACCGCCCGAAGGCCGGGGCACCAAGTTCGTCCAACGGAAAACGGCCACAAAAACGGGTGGGCTATAGCCTTGGGGGGTGGGGCAGGCCGACTTCGTCCGCCGGGCTCGGAATGCCGCGAGACTTGTGAGGGGCCTCCGTGCACCAAAAATAGGCCGCGGGCAAAGCCGCGACCAAAAATAACCACCCAAAGGCCGGGGCGCCAAGTTCGTCCCGCAGAAAAAGGCCACAAAAACAGGTGGGCTATAGCCTTGGGGGGTGGGGCTGGCCTACTTCGTCCGCCGGACTCGGACTCGGAATGCCGCGAGACTTTACGAGGGGCCTCCGTGTGCCAAAAATAGGCCGCGGGCAAAGCCGGGCCCAAAAATAACCGCCCGAAGGCCGGGGCGCCAAGTTCGTCCAGCGGAAAAAGGCCACAAAAACGGGTGGGCTATAGCCTTGGGGGGTGGGGCTGGCCAACTTCGTCCGCAGGACTCGGAATGCCGCGAGACTTTGCGAGGGGCCTCCGTGTACCAAAAATAGGCCGCGGTCAAAGCCGCGCCCAAAAATAACCGCCCGAAGGCCGGGGCGCCAAGTTCATCCAGCGGAAAAAGGCCACAAAAACGGGTGGGCTATAGCCTTGGGAGGTGGGGCCGGCCAACTATGTCCGTCGGACTCGGAATGCCGCTAGACATTGCGGGGGGCCTCCGTGTGCCAAAAATAGGCCGCGGGCAAAGCCGCGACCAAAAATAATCGCCCGAAGGCCGGGGCGCCAAGTTCGTCCAGCGGAAAAAGGCCACAAAAACGGGTGGGCTATAGCCTTGGGGGGTGGGGCTGGCCAACTTCGTCCGCCGGACTCGGAATGCCGCGAGACTTAGCGAGGGGCCTCTGTATGCCAAAAATAGGCCGCGGGCAAAGCCGCGCCCATAAATAACCGCCGGACTCGGAATGCCGCGAGACTTTGCGAGGGGCCTCCGTGTACCAAAAATAGGCCGCGGGCAAAGCCGCGGCCAAAAATAACCGCCCGAAGGCCGGGGCGCCAAGTTCGTCCAGCGGAAAAAGGGCACAAAAACGGGTGGGCTATAGCTTTGGGGGGTGGGGCCGGCCGACTTCGTCCGCCGGACTCGGAATGCCGCGAGACTTTGCGAGGGGCCTCCGTGGGCCAAAAATAGGCCGCGGGCAAAGCCGCACCCAAAAATAACCGCCCGAAGGCCGGGGCGCCATTTCGTCCAGCGGAAAAAGGCCACAAAAACGGGTGGGCTATAGCCTTGGGGGGTGGGGCTGGCCAACATCGTCCGCCGGACTCGGAATTCTGCGGAACTTTGCGAGGGGCCTCCGTGTGCCAAAAATAGGCCGCGGACAAACCCGCGTCCAAAAATAACCGCCCGAGGGCCGGGGCGCCAAGTTCGTCCAGCGGAAAAAGGCCACAAAAACGGGTGGGCTATAGCCTTGGGGGGTAGGGCTGGCCAACTTCGTCCGCCGGACTCGGAATGCCGCGAGACTTTGCGAGGGACCTCCGTGTGCCAAAAATAGGCCGCGGGCAAAGCCGCGCCCAAAAATAATCGCCCGAAGGCCGGGGCGCAAATTTCGTCCAGCGGAAAAAGGCCACAAAAACGGGTGGGCTATAGCCTTGGGGGGTGGGGCTGGCCAACTTCGTCCGCAGGACTCGGACTCGGAATGCCGCGAGACTTTGCGAGTGGCCTCCGTGTGCCAAAAATAGGCCACGGGCAAAGCCGGGCCCAAAAATAACCCCCCGAAGGCCGGGGCGCAAAGTTCGTCCAGCGGAAAAAGGCCACAAAAACGGGTGGGCTATGGCCTTGGGGGGTGGGGCTGGCCAACTTCGTCCGCTGGACTCAGATTGCCGCGGGCCTTTGCGAGGGGCCTCCGTGTGCCAAAAATATGCCGCGGGCAAAGCCGCACCCAAAAATAACCGCTAGAAGGCCGGGGCGCCAAGTTCGTCCAGCGGAAAAAGCCCACAAAACGGGTGGGCTATAGCCTTGGGGGGTGGGGCTGGCCAACTTCGTCAGCCGGCCTCGGACTTGGAATGCCACGAGACTTTGCGAGGGGCCTCCGTGTGCCAAAAATAGGCCGCGGACAAAGCGAAGCTCCAAAAATAACCGCCCGAAGGCCGGGGCGCAAATTTCGTCCAGCGGAAAAAGGCCACAAAAACGGGTGGGCTATAGCCTTGGGGGGTGGGGCTGGCCAACTTCGTCCGCCGGACTCGGAATGCCGCGAGACTTTGCGAGGGGCTCCGTGTACCAAAAATAGGCCGCGGGAAAAGCCGCGCCCAAAAATAACCGCTAGAAGGCCGGGGCGCCAAATTCGTCCAGCGGAAAAAGCCCACAAAAACGGGTGGGCTATAGCCTTGGGGGGTGGGGTTGGCCAACTTCGTCACCGGCCTCGGACTTGGAATGGCACGAGACTCTGCGAGGGGCCTCCGTGTGCTAAAAATAGGCCACGGACAAAGCCAAGCTCCAAAAATAACCGCCCGAAGGCCGGGGCGCCAAGTTCGTCCAGCGGAAAAAGGCCACAAAATAGGGTGGGCTATAGCCTTGGGTGGTGGGGCTGGCCAACATCGTCCACCGGACTCGGAATGCCGCGAGACTTTGCAAGGGGCCTCCGTGTGCCAAAAATAGGCCGCGGCCAAAGCCGCGCCCAAAAATAACCGCCCGAAGGCCGGGGCGCCAAGTTCGTCCTGCGGAAAAAGGCCACAAAAACGGGTGGGCTATAGCCTTGGGGGGTGGGGCTGGCCAACTTCGTCCGCTGGACTCAGATTGCCGCGAGACTTTGCGAGGGGCCTCCGTGTGCCAAAAATAGGCCGCGGGCAAAACCAAGCTCCAAAAATAACCGCCCGAAGGCCGGGGCGCCAAGTTCGTCCAGCGGAAAAAGGCCTCAAAATACGGTGGGCTATAGCCTTGGGTGGTGGGGCTGGCCAACTTCGTCCACCGGACTCGGAATGCCGCGAGACTTTGCGAGGGGCCTCCGTGTGCCAAAAATAGGCCGCGGGCAGAGCCGCGCCCAAAAATAACCGCCCGAAGGCCGGGGCGCCAAGTTCGTCCTGCGGAAAAAGGCCACAAAAACGGGTGCGCTATAGCCTTGGGGGGTGGGGCTGGCCAAGTTCGTCCGCCGGACTCGGAATGCCGCGAGACTTTGCGAGGCGCCTCCGTGTGCCAAAAATAGGCCGCGGGCAAAGCCGCGCCCAAAAATAACCGCCCGAAGGCCGGGGCTCAAAGTTCGTCCAGCGGAAAAAGGCCACAAAAACGGGTGGGCTATAGCCTTGGGGGGTGGGGCTGGCCAACTTCATCCGCCGGACTCGGAATGCCGCGAGACTTTGCGAGGGGCCTCCGTGTCCCAAAAATAGGCTGCGGGCAAAGCCGCGCCCAAAAATAAGTGCCCGAAGGCCGGGGCGCCGTGTTCGTCCAGCGGAAAAAGGCCACAAAAACGGGTGGGCTACAGCCTTGGGGGGTGGGGTTGGCCAGCTTCGTCAGCCGGCCTCGGACTTGGAATGCCACGAGACTTTGCGAGGGGCCTCCGTGAGCCAAAAATAGGTCGCGGGCAAAGCCAAGCTCCAAAAATAACCGCCCGAAGGCCGGGTGCCAAGTTCGTCCAGCGGAAAAAGGCCACAAAATAGGGTGGGCTATAGCCTTGGGTGGTGGGGCTGGCCAACTTCGTCCACCGGACTCGGAATGCCGCGAGACTTTACGAGCGGCCTCCGTGTGCCAAATATAGGCCGCGGGCAAAGCTGCGCCCAAAAATAACCGCCCGAAGGCCGGGGCGCCAAGTTCGTCCTGCGGAAAAAGGCCACAAAAACGGGTGGGCTATAGCCTTGGGGGGTGGGGCTGGCCAACTTCGTCCGCTGGACTCAGATTGCCGCGAGACTTTGCGAGGGGCCTCCGTGTGCCAAAAATAAGCCGCGGGCAAAGCCAAGCTCCAAAAATAACCGCCCGAAGGCCGGGGCGCCAAGTTCGTCCAGCGGAAAAAGGCCACAAAAACGGGTGGGCTATAGCCTTGGGGGGTGGGGTTGGCCAACTTCGTCAGCCGGCCTCGGACTTGGAATGCAACGAGACTTTGCGAGGGGCCTCCGTGAGCCAAAAATAGGCCGCGGGCAAAGCCAAGCTCCAAAAATAACCGCCCGAAGGCCGGGGCGCCAAGTTCGTCCAGCGGAAAAAGGCCACAAAATAGGGTGGGCTATAGCCTTGGGTGGTGGGGCTGGCCAACTTCGTCCACCGGACTCGGAATGCCGTAAGACTTTGCGAGGGGCCTCCGTGTGCCAAAAATAGGCCGCGGGCAAAGCCAAGCTCCAAAAATAACCGCCCGAAGGCCGGGGCGCCAAGTTCGTCCAGCGGAAAAAGGCCACAAAATAGGGTGGGCTATAGCCTTGGGTGGTGGGGCTGGCCAACTTCGTCCACCGGACTCGGAATACCGCGAGACTTTGCGAGGGGCCTCCGTGTGCCAAAAATAGGCTGCGGGCAAAGCCGCGCCCAAAAATAACCGCCCGAAGGCCGGGGCGCCAAGTTCGTCCAGCGGAAAAAGGCCACAAAAACGGGTGGGCTATAGCCCTGGGGGGTGGGGCTGGCCAACTTCGTCTGCCGGACTCGCAATGCTGCGAGACTTTGCGAGGGGCCTCCGTGTCCCAAAAATAGGCTGCGGGCAAAGCCGCGCCCAAAAATAACAGCCCGAAGGCCGGGGCGCCATGTTCGTCCAGCGGAAAAAGGCCACAAAAATGGGTGGGCTATAGCCTTGGGTGGTGGGGCCGGCCAACTTCGTCCACCAGACTCGGAATGCAGCGAGACTTTACGAGGGGCCTCCGTGTGCCAAAAATAGGCCGCGGGCAAAGCGCGCCCAAAAATAACCGACCGAAGGCCGGGGCGCCAAGTTCGTCCAGCGGAAAAAGGCCACAAAAACGGGTGGGCTATAGCCTTGGGGGGTGGGGCTGGCCAACTTCGTCCAACAGACTCGGAATGCTGCGAGACATTTTGAGGGGCCTCCGTGTCCCAAAAATAGGCTGCGGGCAAAGCCGCGCCCAAAAATAACTGCCCGAAGGCCGGGGCGCCAAGTTCATCCAGCGGAAAAAGGCCACAAAAACGGGTGGGCTATAGCCTTGGGGGGTGGGGCTGGCAAACTTCGTCCGCCGGACTCGGAATGCCGTGAGACTTTGCGAGGGGCCTCCGTATGCCAAAAATAGGCCACGGAAAAAGCCGCGCCCAAAAATAACCGCCCGAAGACCGGGGCGCCAAGTTCGTCCAGCGGAAAAAGGCAACAAAAACGGGTGGGCTATAGCCTTGGGGGGTGGGGCTGGCCAACTTCGTCCAACAGACTCGGAATGCTGCGAGACATTGCGAGGGGCCTCCGTGTCCCAAAAATAGGCTGCGGGCAAAGTCGCGCCCAAAAATAACTGCCCGAAGGCCGGGGCGCCAAGTTCATCCAGCGGAAAAAGGCCACAAAAACGGGTGGGCTATAGCCTTGGGGGGTGGGGCTGGCGTACTTCGTCCGCCGGACTCGGAATGCCGCGAGACTTTGCAAGGGGCCTCATTGCGCCAAAAATATGCCGCGGGCAAAGCCGCGACCAAAAATAACCGCCCAAAGGCCGGGGCGCCAAGTTCGTCCAGCGGAAAAAGGCCACAAAAATGGGTGGGCTATAGCCTTGGGGGGTGGGGCTGGCCAACTTCGTCCGCCGGTCTCGGAATGCCGCGAAACGTTGCAAGGGGCCTACGTGCGCCAAAAATATGCTACGGACTAAGCCGCGACGAAAAATAACCGCCCAAAGGCCGGGGCGCCAAGTTCGTCCAGCAGAAAAAAGCCACAAAAACGGGTGGGCTATAGCCTTGGGGGGTGGGGCTGGCCAACTTCGTCCGCCGGACACGGACTCGGAATGCCGCGAGACTTTGTGAGGGGCCTCCGTGTGCCAAAAATAGGCCACGGACAAAGCCGCGACCAAAAATAACTGCCCAAAGGCCGGGGCGCCAAGTTCGTCCAGTAGAAAAAGGCCACAAAAACGGGTGGGCTATAGCCTTGGGGGGTGGGGCTGGCCAACTTCGTCCGCCGGACTCGGAATGCCACGAGCCTTTGCAAGGGGCCTCCGTGCGCCAAAAATATGCCGCGGACAAAGCCGCGACCAAAAATAACCGCCCCAAGGCCGGGGCGCCAAGTTCGTCCAGCAGAAAAAGGCCACAAAAACGGGTGGGCTATAGCCTTGGGGGGTGGGGCTGGCCGATTTCATCCGCCGGACTCGGAATGCGGCGAGACTTTGCGAGGGGCCTCCGTGTGCAAAAAATAGGCTGCGGGCAAAGCCGTGCCTAAAAATAACTTCCCGAAGGCCGGGGCGCCATGTTCGTCCAGCGGAAAAAGGCCTCAAAAACGGGTGGGCTATAGCCTTGGGGGGTGGGTCTGGCCAACTTCGTCCGCCGGACTCGGAATGCCGCGAGACTTTGCGAGGGGCCTCCGTGTGCTAAAAATAGGTTAGGGGCAAAGCCGCACCCAAAAATAACTGCCCGAAGGCCGGGGCGCCATGTTCGTCCAGCGGGAAAAGGCCACAAAAACGGGTGGGCTACAGCCTTGGGGGGTGGGGCAGGCCAACTTTGTCCGCCGGACTCGGAATGCCGCGAGACTTTGCGAAGGGCCTCCGTGTGCAAAAAAATAGGCTGCGGGCAAAGCCGCACCCAAAAACAACTGCCCGAAGGCCGGGGCGCCATGTTCGTACAGCGGAAAAAGGCCAAAAAAAGGGGTGGGCTATAGCCTTGGGGGGTGGGGCTGGCCAACTTCGTCCGCCGGACTCGGAATGCCGCGAGACTTTGTGAGTGGCCTCCATGTGCAAAAAATAGGCTCCGGGCAAAGCCGCGCCCAAAAATAACCGCCCGAAGGCCGGGGCGCCATGTTCGTCCAGCGGAAAAAGGCCACAAAAACGGGTGGGCTATAGCCTTGTGGGGTGGGGCTGGCCAACTTCGTCCGCCAGACTCGGAATGCCGCGAGATTTTGCGAGGGGCCTCCGTGTGCCAAAAATAGGCTGCGGGAAAAGCCGCACCCAAAAATAACTGCCCGAAGGCCGGGGCGCCATGTTCGTCCAGCGGAAAAAGGCCACAAAAACGGGTGGGCTACAGCCTTGGGGGGTGGGGCTGGCCAACTTTGTCCGCCGGACTCGGAATGCCGTGAGAATTTGCGAGGGGCCTCCGTGTGCAAAAAATAGGCTGCGGGCAAAGCCGCACCCAAAAATAACTGCCCGAAGGCCGGGGCGCCATGTTCGGACAGCGGAAAAAGGCCAAAAAAAGGGGTGGGCTATAGCCTTGGGGGGTGGGGCTGGCCAACTACGTCCGCCGGACTCGGAATGCCGCGAGAGTTTGCGAGGGGCCTCCGTGTGCCAAAAATAGGCTGCGGGCAAAGCCACACCCAAAAATAACCGCCCGAAGGCCGGGGCGCCAAGTTCGTCCAGCAGAAAAAGGCCACAAAAACGGGTGGGCTATAGCCTTGGGGGGTGGGGCTGGCCCACTTCGTCCGCCGGACTCGGAATGCCGCGAGACTTTGCGAGGGGCCTCCGTGTGCCAAAAATGGGCCGCGGGCAAAGCCGCGCCCAAAAATAACCGCCCCAAGGCTGGGGCGCCAAGTTCTTCCAGCGGAAAAAGGCCACAAAAACGGGTGGGCTATAGCCTTGGGGGGTGGGGCTGGCCAACTTCGTCCGCCGCACTCGGAATGCCGCGAGACTTTGCGAGGGGCCTCCGTGTGCAAAAAATAGGACGCGGGCAAAGCCGCTCCCAAAAATAACCGCCTGAAGGCCGGGGCGCCAAGTTCGTCGAGCGGAAAAAGGCCACAAAAACGGGTGGGCTATATAGACTTGGGGGGTGGGGCTGGCACACTTCGTCCGCCAGACTCGGAATGCCGCTAGACTTTGCGAGGGGCCTCCGTGTGCCAAAAATAGGCTGCGGGAAAAGCCGCACCCAAAAATAACTGCCCGAAGGCCAGGGCGCCATGTTCGTCCAGCGGAAAAAGGCCACAAAAACGGGTGGGCTACAGCCTTGGGGGGTGGGGCTGGCCAACTTTGTCCGCCGGACTCGGAATGCCACGAGACTTTGCGAGGGGCCTCCGTGTGCAAAAAATAGGCTGCGGGCAAAGGCGCGCACAAAAATAACAGCCCTAAGGCCGCGGCGCCACGTTCGTCCAGCGGAAAAAGGCCACAAAAACGGGTGGGCTATAGCCTTGGGGGGTGGGGCTGGCCCACTTCGTCCACCAGACTCGGAATGCCGCAAAAATAACCGCCTGAAGGCCGGGGCGCCAAGTTCGTCGAGTGGAAAAAGGCCACAAAAACGGGTGGGCTATATAGCCTTGGGGGGTGGGGCTGGCCCACTTCGTCCGCCAGACTCGGAATGCCGCGGGACTTTGTGAGGGGCCTCCGTGTACCAAAAATAGGCCGCGGGCAAAGCCGCGCCCAAAAATAAAACCCCCGAAGGCCGGGGCGCCAAGTTCGTCCAGCGGAAAAAGGCCACAAAAACTGGTGGGCTATAGCCTTGGGGGTGCGGCCGGCAAACTTCGTCCGCCGGACTCGGAATGCCGTGAGACTTTGCGAGGGGCCTCCATGTGCCAAAAATAGGCCGCGGGCAAAGCCGGCCCAAAAATAACCGCCCGAAGGCTGGGGCGCCAAGTTCGTCCACCGGAAAAAGGTCACAAAAATGGGTGGGCTATAGCCTTGGGGGGTGGGGCTGGCCCACTTCGTCCGCCGGACTCGGAATACTGCGAGACTCTGCGAGGGGCCTCCGTATGCCAAAAAATGGCCGCGGGCAAAGCAGCGCCCAAAAATAACCGCCCGGAGGCCGGGGCGCCAAGTTCGTCCAGCGGAAAAAGGCCACAAAAACGGGTGGGCTATAGCCTTGGGGGGTGGGGCTGGCCAACTTCGTCCGCCGGACACGGACTGCCGCGAGACTTTGCGAGGGGCCTCCGTGTGCCAAAAATAGGCCGCGGGCAAAGCCTCGCCCCAAAATAACCGCCCGAAGCCCGGGGCGCCAAGTTCGTCCAGCGGAAAAAGGCCACAAAAACGGGTGGGCTATAGCCTTGGGGGGTTGGGCTGGCTAACTTCGTCCGCCGGACTCGGAATGCCGCGAGACTTTGCGAGGGGCCTCCTTGTGCCAAAAATAGGCCGCGGCCAAAGGCGCGCCCAAAAATAACCCCCCGAACGCCGGGGCGCCAAGTTCGATCAGCCAAAAAAGGCCACAAAAACGGGTGGGCTATAGCCTTGGGGGGTGGGGCTGGCCAACTTTGTCCGCCGGACTCGGAATGCCGCGAGACTTTGCGAGGGGCCAATGTTTGCCAAAAATAGGCCGCGGGCAAAGCCGCGCCCAAAAATAACCGCCCGAAGGCCGTGGCGCCAAGTTCGTCCACCGGAAAAAATCCACAAAAACGGGTGGGCTATAGCCTTGGGGGGTGAGGCTGGCCCACTTCGTCCGCCGGACTCGTAATGCCGGGAGACTCTGCGAGGGGCCTCCGTGTGCCAAAAATAGGCCGCGGGCAAAGCCGCTCCCAAAAATAAAACCCCCGAAGGCCGGGGCGCCAAGTTCGTCCAGCGGAAAAAGGCCACAAAAACTGGTGGGCTATTGCCTTGGGGGTGCGGCCGGCAAACTTCGTCCGCCGGACTCAGAATGCCGCGAGACTTTGCGAGGGGCCTCCGTATGCCAAAAAATGGCCGCGGGCAAAGCAGCGCCCAAAAATAACCGCCCGGAGGCCGGGGCGCCAAGTTCGTCCAGCGGAAAAAGGCCACAAAAACGGGTGGGCTATAGCCTTGGGGGGTGGGGCTGGCCAACTTCGTCCGCCGGACTCGGAATGCCGCGAGACTCTGCGAGGGTCCTCCGTATGCCAAAAAATGGCCGCGGACAAAGCTGCCCCCAAAAATAACCGCCCGGAGGCCGGGGCGCCAAGTTCGTCCAGCGGAAAAAGGCCACAAAAACGGGTGGGCTATAGCCTTGGGGCGTGGGGCTGGCCCACTTCGTCCGCGGGACTCGGAATGCCGCGAGACTTTGCGAGGGGCCTCCATGTGCCAAAAATAGGCTGCGGGAAAAGCCGCACCCAAAAATAACTGCCCGAAGGCCGGGGCGCCATGTTCGTCCAGCGGAAAAAGCCACAAAAACGGGTGGGCTACAGCCTTGGGGGGTGGGGCTGGCCAACTTCGTCCGCCGGACTCGGAATGCCGCGAGACTTTGCGAGGGGCCTCCGTGTGCCAAAAATAGGCCGCGGGGAAAGCCGCGCCAAAAAATAACAGCCCGAAGGCCGGGGCACCAAGTTCGTCCACCGGAAAAAGGCCACAAAAATGGGTGGGCTATAGCCTTGGGGGGTGGGGCTGGCCCACTTCGTCCGCTGCGCTCGGAATGCCGCGAGACTCTCCAAGGGGCCTCCGTATGCCAAAAAATGGCGGCGGGCAATGCTACGCCCAAAAATAACCGCCCGGAGGCCGGGGCGCCAAGTTCGTCCAGCGGAAAAAGGCCACAAAAACGGGTGGGGTTCAGCCTTGGGAGGTGGGGCTGGCCAACTTCATCCGCCGGACTCGTAATGAAGCGAGACTTTGCGAGGGGCCTCCGTGTGCCAAAAATAGGCTGCGGACATAGCCGCGCACAAAAATAACAGCCCGAAGGCCGGGGCGCCAAGTTCGTCCAGCGGAAAAAGGCCACAAAAACGGGTGGGCTATAGCCTTGGGGGGTGGGGCTGGCCAACTTCGTCCGCCGGACTCGGAATGCCGCGAGACTCTGCGAGGGGCCTCCGTATGCCAACAAATGGCCGCGGGCAAAGCTGCGCCCAAATATAACCGCCCGGAGGCCGGGGCGCCAAGTTCGTCCAGCGGAAAAAGGCCACAAAAGCGGGTGGGCTATAGCCTTGGGGCGTGGGGCTGGCCCACTTCGTCCGCGGGACTCAGAATGCCGCGAGACTTTGCGAGGGGCCTCCATGTGCCAAAAATAGGCTGCGGGCAAAGGCGCGCACAAAAATAACCGCCCTAAGGCCGGGGCGCCAAGTTCGTCCAGCGGAAAAAGGCCACAAAAACGGGTGGGCTATAGCCTTGGGGGGTGGGGCTGGCCAACTTCGTCCGCCGGACACGGACTGCCGCGAGACTTTGCGAGGGCCTCCGTGTGCCAAAAATAGGCCGCGGGCAAAGCCGCGCCCAAAAATAACCGCCCGAAGGCCGGGGCGCCAAGTTCGTCCAGCGGAAAAAGGCCAGAAAAACGGGTGGGCTATAGCCTTGGGGGGTTGGGCTGGCCAACTTCGTCCGCCGGACACGGAAAGCCACGAGACTCTGCGAGGGGCCTCCGTGTGCCAAAAATAGACCGCGGGCAAAGCCGCGCCCAAAAATAACCGCCCGAAGGCCGGGGCGCCAAGTTCGTCCAGCGGAAAAAGGCCACAAAAACGGGTGGGCTATAGCCTTGGGGGGTCGGGCTGGTCAACTTCGTCCGCCGGACTCGGAATGCTGCGAGACTTTGCGAGGGGCCTCCGTGTGCCAAAAATAGGCCGCGGGCAAAGCCTCGCCCCAAAATAACCGCCCGAAGCCCGGGGTGCCAAGTTCGTCCAGCGGAAAAAGGCCACAAAAACGGGTGGGCTATAGCCTTGGGGGGTGGGGCTGGCTAACTTCGTCCGCCGAACTCGGAATGCCGCGAGACTTTGCGAGGGGCCTCCTTGCGCCAAAAATAGGTCGCGGCCAAAGGCGCGCCCAAAAATAAATGCCCGAAGGCCGGGGCGCCAAGTTCGATCAGCCGAAAAAGGCCACAAAAACGGGTGGGCTATAGCCTTGGGGGGTGGGGCTGGCCAACTTTGTCCGCCGGACTCGGAATGCCGCGAGACTTTGCAAGGGGCCTATGTGTGCCAAAAATAGGCCGCGGGCAAAGCCGCGCCCTAAAATAACTGCCCGAAGGCCGTGGCGCCATGTTCGTCCACCGGAAAAAATCCACAAAAACGGGTGGGCTATAGCCTTGGGGGGTGAGGCTGGCCCACTTCGTCCGCCGGACTCGTAATGCCGTGAGACTCTGCGAGGGGCCTCCGTGTGCCAAAAATAGGCCGCGGGCAAAGCCGCGCCCAAAAATAACCACCCGAAAGCCGGGGCGCCAAGTTCGTCCTGCGGAAAAAGGCCACAAAAACGGGTGGTCTATAGCCTTGGGGGGTGGGGCTGGCCAACTTCGTCCGCCGGACTCGGAATGCCGCGAGACTCTGCGAGGGGCCTCCGTATGCTAAAAAATGGCCGCGGGCAAAGCGGTGCCCAAAAATAACCGCCCGAAGGACGGAGCGCCAAGTTCGTCCAGCGGAAAAAGGCCACAAAAACGGGTGGGCTATAGCCTTGGGGTTTGGGATGGCCAACTTCGTATGCCGGACTCGGAATGCCGTGAGACTCTGCGAGGGGCCTCCGTGTGCCAAAAATAGGCCGTGGGCAAAGCCGCGCCCAAAAATAATCGCCCGAAGGCCGGGACGCCAAGTTCGTCCTGCGGAAAAAGGCCACAAAAACGGGTGGGCTATAGCCTTGGGGGGTGGGGCTGGCCAACTTCGTATGCCGGACGCGGAATGCCGTGAGACTCTGCGAGGTGCCTCCGTGTGCCAAAAATATGCCACGGACAAAGCCGCACCCAAAAATAACCGCCCGAAGGCCGGGGCGCCAAGTTCGTCCAGCGGAAAAAGGCCACAAAAACGGGTGGGCTATAGCCTTGGGGGGTGGGGCTGGCCAACTTCGTCCGCCGGACTCGGAATGCCGCGAGACTTTAAGAGGGGCCTCTGTGTGCCAAAAATAGGCCGCGGACAAAGCCGCGCCCAAAAATAACCGCCCGAAGGCCGGCACGCCAAGTTCGTCCAGCGGAAAAAGGCCACAAAAACGGGTGGGCTATAGCCTTGGGGGGTGGGGCTGGCCAACATCGTCCGCCGGACTCGGAATGCCGCGAGACTTTACGAGGGGCCTCCGTGTGCCAAAAATAGGCCGCGGGTAAAGCCGCGCCCAAAAATAACCGCCTAAAGGCCGGGGCGCCAAGTTCGTTCAGCGGAAAAAGGCCACAAGAACGGGCTGGCTATAGCCTTGGGGGGTGGGGCTGGCCAACTTCGTCCGCCGGACTCGGAATGGCGCAACACTTTGCGAGTGGCCTCCGTGTGCCAAATATAGGCTGCGGACAAAGCCGCGCCCAAAAATAACCGCCCGAAGGCGGGGGCGCCAAGTTCGTCCAGCGGCAAAAGGCCACAAAAACGGGTGGGCTATAGCCTTGGGGGGTGGGGCTGGCCAACTTCGTCCGCCGGACTCGGAATGCCGTGAGACTTTGCGAGGGGCCTCCGTGTACCAAAAATAGGCCGTGGGCAAAGCCGTACCCAAAAATAACCGCCCGAAGGCCGGGGCGCCATGTTCGTCCAGCGGAAAAAGGCCACAAAAACGGGTGGGCTATAGCCTTGGGGGGTGGGGCTGGCCAACTTCGTCCGCCGGACTCGGAATGCCGCGAGACTTTGCGAGGGGCCTCGTGTGCCAAAAATAGGCCGCGGGCAAAGCCGCGCCCAAAAATAACCGCCCGAAGGCCGGGGCGCCAAGTTCGTCCAGCGGAAAAAGGCCACAAGAACGGGCTGGCTATATAGCCTTGG
Source organism: Citrus x changshan-huyou (assembly GCA_039657385.1). Lineage (NCBI taxonomy): Eukaryota > Viridiplantae > Streptophyta > Magnoliopsida > Sapindales > Rutaceae > Citrus > Citrus x changshan-huyou. The sequence goes on from JBCGBO010000018.1 coordinate 366,263, forward strand.
GGGGTGGGGCTGGCCCACTTCGTCCGCCGGACTCGGAATGCCGCGAGACCTTGCGAGGGGCCTCCGTGTGCCAAAAATAGGCCGCGGCCAAAGCCGCGCCCAAAAATAACCCCCCGAAGGCCGGGGCGCCAAGTTCGTCCAGCGGAAAAAGGCCACAAAAACGGCTGGGCTATAGCCTTGGGGGGTGGGGCAGGCCCATTTCGTCCGCCGGACTCGGAATGCCGCGAGACTTTACGAGGGGCCTCCGTGTGCCAAAAATAGGCCGTGGGAAAAGCCGCGCCCAAAAATAACCGCCCGAAGGCCGGGGCGCCAAGTTTGTCCAGCGGAAAAAGGCCACAAGAACGGGCTGGCTATAGCCTTGGGTGGTGGGGCTGGCCAACTTCGTCCGCCGGACTCGGAATGGCGCGAGACTTTGCGAGGGGCCTCCATGTGCCAAATATAGGCCGCGGACAAAGCCGCGCCCAAAAATAACTACCCGAAGGCCGGGGCGCCAAGTTCGTCCAGCGGAAAAAGGCCACAAAATCGGGTGGGCTATAGCCTTGGGGGGTGGGGCTGGCCAACTTCGTCCGCCGGACTCGGAATATCGCGAGACTTTGCGAGGGGTCTCCGTGTGCCAAAAATAGGCCGCGGGCAAAGCTCCGCCCAAAAATAACAGCCCGAAGGCCAGGGCGCCAAGTTCGTCCAGCGGAAAAAGGCCACAAAAACGGGTGGGCTATAGCCTTGGGGGGTGGGGCTGGCCAACTTCGTCCGCCGGACTCGGAATGCCGCGAGACTTTGCGAGGGGCCTCTGTGTGCCAAAAATAGGCTGCGAACAAAGCCGCACCCAAAAATAACCGCCCGAAGGCCGGGGCGCCAAGTTCGTCCAGCGGAAAAAAGCCACAAAAACGGGTGGTCTATAGCATTGGGGGGTGGGGCTGGCCAACTTCGTCCGCCGGACTCGAAATGCCGCAAGACTTTGCGAGGGGCCACCGTGTACCAAAAATAGTCTGCGGGCAAAGCCGCGCCCAAAAATAACCGCCTGAAGGCCGGGTGCCAAGTTCGTCCAGCGAAAAAAGGCCACAAAAACCGGTGGGCTATAGCCTTGGGGGGTGGGGCTGGCCCACCTCGTCCGCCGGACTCGGAATGCCGCGAAACTTTGCGAGGGGCCTCCGTCTGCCAAAAATAGGCCGCGGGCAAAGCCGCGCCCAAAAATAACCGCCCGAAGGCCGGGGCGCCAAGTTCGTCCAGCAGAAAAAGGCCACAAAAACGGGTGGGCTATAGCCTTGTGGGGTGGGGCTGGCCAACTTGGTCCGCCGGATTCGGAATGCGGTGAGACTTTGCGAGGGGCCACCGTGTGCCAAAAATAGGCCGCGGGCAAAGCCGCGCCCAAAAATAACCGCCCGAAGGCCGGGGCACCAAGTTCGTCCAGCGGAAAAAGGCCACAAAAACGGGTGGGCTATAGCCTTGGGGGGTGGGGCTGGCCAACTTCGTCCGCCGGACTCGTTATGCCGCGAGACTCTGCGAGGAGCCTTCGTATGCCAAAAAATGGCCGCGGGCAAAGCCGCGCCCAAAAATAAGCGCCCGAAGGCCGGGGCGCCAAGTTCGATCAGCGGAAAAAGGCCACAAAAACGGGTGGGCTATAGCCTTGGGGGGTGGGGCTGGCCAACTTCGTCCGCCGGAATCGGAATGCCGCGAGACTTTGCGAGGGACCTCCATGTGCCAAAAATAGGCCGCGGCCTAAGTCGCATCCAAAAATAACCGCCCGAAGGCCGAGGCGCCAAGTTCGTCCAGCGGAAAAAGGCCACAAAAACGGGTGGGCTATAGCCTTGGGGGGTGGGGCTGGCAAACTTCATCCGCCGGACTCGGAATGCCGCGCGACTTTGCGAGGGGCCTCCGGGTGCCAAAAATAGGCCGCAGGCTAAGCCGCGCCCAAAAATAACCGCCCGAAGGCCGGGGCGCCAAGTTCGTCCAGCAGAAAAGCCACAAAAACGGGTGGGCTATAGCCTTGTGGGGTGGGGCTGGCCAACTTGATCCGCTGGATTCGGAATGCCGTGAGACTTTGCGAGGGGCCACCGTGTGCCAAAAATAGGCCGCGGCCAAAGCCGCGCCCAAAAATAACTGCCCGAAGGCCGGGGCGCCAAGTTCGTCCTGCGGAAAAAGACCACAAAAACGGGTGGGCTATAGCCTTGGGGGGTGGGGCTGGCCAACTTCGTCCGCCGGACTCGGAATGCCGCGAGACTTTGCGATGGGCCTCCATGTGCCAAAAGTAGGCCACGGTCAAAGCCGCGCCCAAAAATAACCGCCCGAAGGCCGGGGCGCCAAGTTCGTGCAGCGGAAAAAGGCCACAAAAACGGGTGGGCTATAGCCTTGGGGGGTGGGGCTGGCCAACTTCGTCCGCCGGACTTGGAATGCCGCGAGACTTTGCGAGGGGCCTCCGGGTGCCAAAAATATGCCGCGGGCAATGCCGCGCCCAAAAATAACCGCCCGAAGGCCGGGGCGCCAAGTTCGTCCAGCGCAAAAAGACCACAAAAACGGGTGGGCTATAGCCTTGGGGGGTGGGGCTGGCCAACTTCGTCCGCCGGACTCAGAATGCCGCGAGACTTTGCGAGGGGCCTCCGTGTGCCAAAAGTAGGCCGCGGGCAAAGCCGCGCCCAAAAATAACCGCCCGAAGGCCGGGGCGCCAAGTTCGTCCAGCGGAAAAAGGCCACAAAAACGGGTGGGCTATAGCCTTGGGGGGTGGGGCTGGCCAACTTCGTCCGCCGGACTTGGAATGCCGCGAGACTTTGCGAGGGGCCTCCGGGTGCCAAAAATAGGCCGCGGGCAATGCCGCGCCCAAAAATAACCGCCCGAAGGCCGGGGCGCCAAGTTCGTCCAGCGGAAAAAGGCCACAAAAACGGGTGGGCTATAGCCTTGGGGGGTGGGGCTGGCCAACTTCGTCCGCCGGACTCGTTATGCCGCGAGACTCTGCGAGGAGCCTTCGTATGCCAAAAAATGGCCGCGGGCAAAGCCGCGCCCAAAAATAACCGCCCGAAGGCCGGGGCGCCAAGTTCGATCAGCGGAAAAAGGCCACAAAAACGGGTGGGCTATAGCCTTGGGGGGTGGGGCTGGTCAACTTCGTCCGCCGGACTCGGAATGCCGCGCGACTTTGCGAGGGGCCTCCGTGGGCCAAAAGTAGGCCGCGGGCAAAGCCGCGCCCAAAAGTAACCGCCCGAAGGCCGGGGCGCCAAGTTCGTCCAGCGGAAAAAGGCCACAAAAACGGGTGGGCTATAGCCTTGGGGGTGGGGCTGGCCAACTTCGTCCGCCGGACTCGTTATGCCGCGAGACTCTGCGAGGAGCCTTCGTATGCCAAAAAATGGCCGCGGGCAAAGCCGCGCCCAAAAATAAGCGCCCGAAGGCCGGGGCGCCAAGTTCGATCAGCGGAAAAAGGCCACAAAAACGGGTGGGCTATAGCCTTGGGGGTGGGGCTGGCCAACTTCGTCCGCCGGACTCGGAATGCCGCGTGACTTTGCGAGGGGCCTCCGTGTGCCAAAAGTAGGCCGCGGGCAAAGCCGCGCCCAAAAATAACCGCCCGAAGGCCGGGGCGCCAAGTTCGTCCAGCGGAAAAAGGCCACAAAAACGGGTGGGCTATAGCCTTGGGGGGTGGGGCTGGCCAACTTCGTCCGCCGGACTCGTTATGCCGCGAGACTCTGCGAGGAGCCTTCGTATGCCAAAAAATGGCCGCGGGCTAAGCCGCGCCCAAAAATAAGCGCCCGAAGGCCGGGGCGCCAAGTTCGATCAGCGGAAAAAGGCCACAAAAACGGGTGGGCTATAGCCTTGGGGGGTGGGGCTGGCCAACTTCGTCCGCCGGAATCGGAATGCCGCGAGACATTGCGAGGGACCTCCGTGTGCCAAAAATAGGTCGCGGCCTAAGTCGCATCCAAAAATAACCGCCCGAAGGCCGAGGCGCCAAGTTCGTCCAGCGGAAAAAGGCCACAAAAACGGGTGGGCTATAGCCTTGGGGGGTGGGGCTGGCCAACTTCGTCCGCCGGACTCGGAATGCCGCGAGACTTTAAGAGGGGCCTCTGTGTGCCAAAAATAGGCCGCGGACAAAGCCGCGCCCAAAAATAACAGCCCGAAGGCCGGGGCGCCATGTTCGTCCAGCGGAAAAAGGCCACAAAAACGGGTGGGCTATAGCCTTGGGGGGTGGGGCTGGCCAACTTCGTCCGCCGGACTCGGAATGCCGCGAGACTTTGCGAGGGGCCTCGTGTGCCAAAAATAGGCCGCGGGCAAAGCCGCGCCCAAAAATAACCGCCCGAAGGCCGGGGCGCCAAGTTCGTCCAGCGGAAAAAGGCCACAAGAACGGGCTGGCTATAGCCTTGGGGGGTGGGGCTGGCCAACTTCGTCCGCCGGACTCGGAATGGCGCGACACTTTGCGAGTGGCCTCCGTGTGCCAAATATAGGCTGCGGACAAATCCGCGCCCAAAAATAACCGCCCGAAGGCGGGGGCGCCAAGTTCGTCCAGCGGCAAAAGGCCACAAAAACGGGTGGGCTATAGCCTTGGGGGGTGGGGCTGGCCAACTTCGTCCGCCGGACTCGGAATGCCGTGAGACTTTGCGAGGGGCCTCCGTGTACCAAAAATAGGCCGTGGGCAAAGCCGCACCCAAAAATAACCGCCCGAAGGCCGGGGCGCCATGTTCGTCCAGCGGAAAAAGGCCACAAAAACGGGTGGGCTATAGCCTTGGGGGGTGGGGCTGGCCAACTTCGTCCGCCGGACTCGGAATGCCGCGAGACTTTGCGAGGGGCCTCGTGTGCCAAAAATAGGCCGCGGGCAAAGCCGCGCCCAAAAATAACCGCCCGAAGGCCGGGGCGCCAAGTTCGTCCAGCGGAAAAAGGCCACAAGAACGGGCAGGCTATAGCCTTGGGGGGTGGGGCTGGCCCACTTCGTCCGCCGGACTCGGAATGCCGCGAGACCTTGCGAGGGGCCTCCGTGTGCCAAAAATAGGCCGCGGGCAAAGCCGCGCCCAAAAATAACCCCCCGAAGGCCGGGGCGCCAAGTTCGTCCAGCGGAAAAAGCCACAAAAACGGCTGGGCTATAGCCTTGGGGGGTGGGGCAGGCCCATTTCGTCCGCCGGACTCGGAATGCCGCGAGACTTTACGAGGGGCCTCCGTGTGCCAAAAATAGGCCGTGGGAAAAGCCGCGCCCAAAAATAACCGCCCGAAGGCCGGGGCGCCAAGTTTGTCCAGCGGAAAAAGGCCACAAGAACGGGCTGGCTATAGCCTTGGGTGGTGGGGCTGGCCAACTTCGTCCGCCGGACTCGGAATGGCGCGAGACTTTGCGAGGGGCCTCCATGTGCCAAATATAGGCCGCGGACAAAGCCGCGCCCAAAAATAACTACCCGAAGGCCGGGGCGCCAAGTTCGTCCAGCGGAAAAAGGCCACAAAATCGGTTGGGCTATAGCCTTGGGGGGTGGGGCTGGCCAACTTCGTCCGCCGGACTCGGAATATCGCGAGACTTTGCGAGGGGTCTCCGTGTGCCAAAAATAGGCCGCGGGCAAAGCTCCGCCCAAAAATAACAGCCCGAAGGCCGGGGCGCCATGTTCGTCCAGCGGAAAAAGGCCACAAAAACGGGTGGGCTATAGCCTTGGGGGGTGGGGCTGGCCAACTTCGTCCGCCGGACTCGGATTGCCGCGAGACTTTGCGAGGGGCCTCGTGTGCCAAAAATAGGCCGCGGGCAAAGCCGCGCCCAAAAATAACCGCCCGAAGGCCGGGGCGCCAAGTTCGTCCAGCGGAAAAAGGCCACAAGAACGGGCTGGCTATAGCCTTGGGGGGTGGGGCTGGCCAACTTCGTCCGCCGGACTCGGAATGGCGCGACACTTTGCGAGTGGCCTCCGTGTGCCAAATATAGGCTGCGGACAAATCCGCGCCCAAAAATAACCGCCCGAAGGCGGGGGCGCCAAGTTCGTCCAGCGGCAAAAGGCCACAAAAACGGGTGGGCTATAGCCTTGGGGGGTGGGGCTGGCCAACTTCGTCCGCCGGACTCGGAATGCCGTGAGACTTTGCGAGGGGCCTCCGTGTACCAAAAATAGGCCGTGGGCAAAGCCGTACCCAAAAATAACCGCCCGAAGGCCGGGGCGCCATGTTCGTCCAGCGGAAAAAGGCCACAAAAACGGGTGGGCTATAGCCTTGGGGGGTGGGGCTGGCCAACTTCGTCCGCCGGACTCGGAATGCCGCGAGACTTTGCGAGGGGCCTCGTGTGCCAAAAATAGGCCGCGGGCAAAGCCGCGCCCAAAAATAACCGCCCGAAGGCCGGGGCGCCAAGTTCGTCCAGCGGAAAAAAGGCCACAAGAACGGGCAGGCTATAGCCTTGGGGGGTGGGGCTGGCCCACTTCGTCCGCCGGACTCGGAATGCCGCGAGACCTTGCGAGGGGCCTCCGTGTGCCAAAAATAGGCCGCGGGCAAAGCCGCGCCCAAAAATAACCCCCCGAAGGCCGGGGCGCCAAGTTCGTCCAGCGGAAAAAGGCCACAAAAACGGCTGGGCTATAGCCTTGGGGGGTGGGGCAGGCCCATTTCGTCCGCCGGACTCGGAATGCCGCGAGACTTTACGAGGGGCCTCCGTGTGCCAAAAATAGGCCGTGGGAAAAGCCGCGCCCAAAAATAACCGCCCGAAGGCCGGGGCGCCAGTTTGTCCAGCGGAAAAAGGCCACAAGAACGGGCTGGCTATAGCCTTGGGTGGTGGGGCTGGCCAACTTCGTCCGCCGGACTCGGAATGGCGCGAGACTTTGCGAGGGGCCTCCATGTGCCAAATATAGGCCGCGGACAAAGCCGCGCCCAAAAATAACTACCCGAAGGCCGGGGCGCCAAGTTCGTCCAGCGGAAAAAGGCCACAAAATCGGTTGGGCTATAGCCTTGGGGGGGTGGGGCTGGCCAACTTCGTCCGCCGGACTCGGAATATCGCGAGACTTTGCGAGGGGTCTCCGTGTGCCAAAAATAGGCCGCGGGCAAAGCTCCGCCCAAAAATAACAGCCCGAAGGCCGGGGCGCCATGTTCGTCCAGCGGAAAAAGGCCACAAAAACGGGTGGGCTATAGCCTTGGGGGGTGGGGCTGGCCAACTTCGTCCGCCGGACTCGGAATGCCGCGAGACTTTGCGAGGGGCCTCGTGTGCCAAAATAGGCCGCGGCAAAGCCGCGCCCAAAAATAACCGCCCGAAGGCCGGGGCGCCAAGTTCGTCCAGCGGAAAAAGGCCACAAGAACGGGCTGGCTATAGCCTTGGGGGGTGGGGCTGGCCAACTTCGTCCGCCGGACTCGGAATGGCGCGACACTTTGCGAGTGGCCTCCGTGTGCCAAATATAGGCTGCGGACAAATCCGCGCCCAAAAATAACCGCCCGAAGGCGGGGGCGCCAAGTTCGTCCAGCGGCAAAAGGCCACAAAAACGGGTGGGCTATAGCCTTGGGGGGTGGGGCTGGCCAACTTCGTCCGCCGGACTCGGAATGCCGTGAGACTTTGCGAGGGGCCTCCGTGTGCCAAAAATAGGCCGCGGGCAAAGCCGCGCCCAAAAATAACCGCCCGAAGGCCGGGGCGCCTTGTTCGTCCAGCGGAAAAGGCCACAAAAACGGGTGGGCTATAGCCTTGGGGGGTGGGGCTGGCCAACTTCGTCCGCCGGACTCGGAATGCCGCGAGACTTTGCGAGGGGCCTCCGTGTGCCAAAAATAGGCCGCGGGCAAAGCCGCGCCCAAAAATAACCGCCCGAAGGCCGGGGCGCCAAGTTCGTCCAGCGGAAAAAGGCCACAAGAACGGGCAGGCTATAGCCTTGGGGGTGGGGCTGGCCCACTTCGTCCGCCGGACTCGGAATGCCGCGAGACCTTGCGAGGGGCCTCCGTGTGCCAAAAATAGGCCGCGGGCAAAGCCGCGCCCAAAAATAACCCCCCGAAGGCCGGGGCGCCAAGTTCGTCCAGCGGAAAAAGGCCACAAAAACGGCTGGGCTATAGCCTTGGGGGGTGGGGCAGGCCCATTTCGTCCGCCGGACTCGGAATGCCGCGAGACTTTACGAGGGGCCTCCGTGTGCCAAAAATAGGCCGTGGGAAAAGCCGCGCCCAAAAATAACCGCCCGAAGGCCCGGGGCGCCAAGTTTGTCCAGCGGAAAAAGGCCACAAGAACGGGCTGGCTATAGCCTTGGGTGGTGGGGCTGGCCAACTTCGTCCGCCGGACTCGGAATGGCGCGAGACTTTGCGAGGGGCCTCCATGTGCCAAATATAGGCCGCGGACAAAGCCGCGCCCAAAAATAACTACCCGAAGGCCGGGGCGCCAAGTTCGTCCAGCGGAAAAAGGCCACAAAATCGGTTGGGCTATAGCCTTGGGGGGTGGGGCTGGCCAACTTCGTCCGCCGGACTCGGAATATCGCGAGACTTTGCGAGGGGTCTCCGTGTGCCAAAAATAGGCCGCGGGCAAAGCTCCGCCCAAAAATAACAGCCCGAAGGCCAGGGCGCCAAGTTCGTCCAGCGGAAAAAGGCCACAAAAACGGGTGGGCTATAGCCTTGGGGGGTGGGGCTGGCCAACTTCGTCCGCCGGACTCGGAATGCCGCGAGACTTTGCGAGGGGCCTCTGTGTGCCAAAAATAGGCTGCGAACAAAGCCGTACCCAAAAATAACCGCCCGAAGGCCGGGGCGCCAAGTTCGTCCAGCGGAAAAAAGCCACAAAAACGGGTGGTCTATAGCATTGGGGGGTGGGGCTGGCCAACTTCGTCCGCCGGACTCGAAATGCCGCAAGACTTTGCGAGGGGCCACCGTGTACCAAAAATAGTCTGCGGGCAAAGCCGCGCCCAAAAATAACCGCCTGAAGACCGGGTGCCAAGTTCGTCCAGCGAAAAAAGGCCACAAAAACCGGTGGGCTATAGCCTTGGGGGGTGGGGCTGGCCCACCTCGTCCGCCGGACTCGGAATGCCGCGAAACTTTGCGAGGGGCCTCCGTCTGCCAAAAATAGGCCGCGGGCAAAGCCGCGCCCAAAAATAACCGCCCGAAGGCCGGGGCGCCAAGTTCGTCCAGCAGAAAAAGGCCACAAAAACGGGTGGGCTATAGCCTTGTGGGGTGGGGCTGGCCAACTTGGTCCGCCGGATTCGGAATGCGGTGAGACTTTGCGAGGGGCCACCGTGTGCCAAAAATAGGCCGCGGGCAAAGCCGCGCCCAAAAATAACCGCCCGAAGGCCGGGGCACCAAGTTCGTCCAGCGGAAAAAGGCCACAAAAACGGGTGGGCTATAGCCTTGGGGGGTGGGGCTGGCCAACTTCGTCCGCCGGACTCGTTATGCCGCGAGACTCTGCGAGGAGCCTTCGTATGCCAAAAAATGGCCGCGGGCAAAGCCGCGCCCAAAAATAAGCGCCCGAAGGCCGGGGCGCCAAGTTCGATCAGCGGAAAAAGGCCACAAAAACGGGTGGGCTATAGCCTTGGGGGGTGGGGCTGGCCAACTTCGTCCGCCGGAATCGGAATGCCGCGAGACTTTGCGAGGGACCTCCATGTGCCAAAAATAGGCCGCGTCCTAAGTCGCATCCAAAAATAACCGCCCGAAGGCCGAGGCGCCAAGTTCGTCCAGCGGAAAAAGGCCACAAAAACGGGTGGGCTATAGCCTTGGGGGGTGGGGCTGGCAAACTTCGTCCGCCGGACTCGGAATGCCGCGCGACTTTGCGAGGGGCCTCCGGGTGCCAAAAATAGGCCGCAGGCTAAGCCGCGCCCAAAAATAACCGCCCGAAGGCCGGGGCGCCAAGTTCGTCCAGCAGAAAAGCCACAAAAATGGGTGGGCTATAGCCTTGTGGGGTGGGGCTGGCCAACTTGATCCGCTGGATTCGGAATGCCGTGAGACTTTGCGAGGGGCCACCGTGTGCCAAAAATAGGCCGCGGCCAAAGCCGCGCCCAAAAATAACTGCCCGAAGGCCGGGGCGCCAAGTTCGTCCTGCGGAAAAAGACCACAAAAACGGGTGGGCTATAGCCTTGGGGGGTGGGGCTGGCCAACTTCGTCCGCCGGACTCGGAATGCCGCGAGACTTTGCGATGGGCCTCCATGTGCCAAAAGTAGGCCACGGTCAAAGCCGCGCCCAAAAATAACCGCCCGAAGGCCGGGGCGCCAAGTTCGTGCAGCGGAAAAAGGCCACAAAAACGGGTGGGCTATAGCCTTGGGGGGTGGGGCTGGCCAACTTCGTCCGCCGGACTTGGAATGCCGCGAGACTTTGCGAGGGGCCTCCGGGTGCCAAAAATATGCCGCGGGCAATGCCGCGCCCAAAAATAACCGCCCGAAGGCCGGGGCGCCAAGTTCGTCCAGCGGAAAAAGGCCACAAAAACGGGTGGGCTATAGCCTAGGGGGGTGGGGCTGGTCAACTTCGTCCGCCGGACTCGGAATGCCGCGCGACTTTGCGAGGGGCCTCCGTGTGCCAAAAGTAGGCCGCGGGCAAAGCCGCGCCCAAAAGTAACCGCCCGAAGGCCGGGGCGCCAAGTTCGTCCAGCGGAAAAAGGCCACAAAAACGGGTGGGCTATAGCCTTGGGGGGTGGGGTTGGCCAAATTCGTCAGCCGGCCTCGGACTTGGAATGCAACGAGACTTTACGAGGGGCCTCTGTGAGCCAAAAATAGGCCGCGGGCAAAGCCAAGCTCCAAAAATAACCGCCCGAAGGCCGGGGCGCCAAGTTCGTCCAGCGGAAAAAGGCCACAAAAACGGGTGGGCTATAGCCTTGGGGGGTGGGGCTGGCCAACTTCGTCCGCCGGACTCGTTATGCCGCGAGACTCTGCGAGGAGCCTTCGTATGCCAAAAAATGGCCGCGGGCAAAGCCGCGCCCAAAAATAAGCGCCCGAAGGCCGGGGCGCCAAGTTCGATCAGCGGAAAAAGGCCACAAAAACGGGTGGGCTATAGCCTAGGGGGGTGGGGCTGGTCAACTTCGTCCGCCGGACTCGGAATGCCGCGCGACTTTGCGAGGGGCCTCCGTGTGCCAAAAGTAGGCCGCGGGCAAAGCCGCGCCCAAAAGTAACCGCCCGAAGGCCGGGGCGCCAAGTTCGTCCAGCGGAAAAAGGCCACAAAAACGGGTGGGCTATAGCCTTGGAGGGTGGGGCTGGCCAACTTCGTCCGCCGGACTTGGAATGCCGCGAGACTTTGCGAGGGGCCTCCGGGTGCCAAAAATAGGCCGCGGGCAATGCCGCGCCCAAAAATAACCGCCCGAAGGCCGGGGCGCCAAGTTCGTCCAGCGGAAAAAGGCCACAAAAACGGGTGGGCTATAGCCTTGGGGGGTGGGGCTGGCCAACTTCGTCCGCCGGACTCGTTATGCCGCGAGACTCTGCGAGGAGCCTTCGTATGCCAAAAAATGGCCGCGGGCAAAGCCGCGCCCAAAAATAAGCGCCCGAAGGCCGGGGCGCCAAGTTCGATCAGCGGAAAAAGGCCACAAAAACGGGTGGGCTATAGCCTAGGGGGGTGGGGCTGGTCAACTTCGTCCGCCGGACTCGGAATGCCGCGCGACTTTGCGAGGGGCCTCCGTGTGCCAAAAGTAGGCCGCGGGCAAAGCCGCGCCCAAAAGTAACCGCCCGAAGGCCGGGGCGCCAAGTTCGTCCAGCGGAAAAAGGCCACAAAAACGGGTGGGCTATAGCCTTGGGGGGTGGGGCTGGCCAACTTCGTCCGCCGGACCCGTTATGCCGCGAGACTCTGCGAGGAGCCTTCGTATGCCAAAAAATGGACGCGGGCAAAGCCGCGCCCAAAAATAAGCGCCCGAAGGCCGGGGCGCCAAGTTCGATCAGCGGAAAAAGGCCACAAAAACGGGTGGGCTATAGCCTTGGGGGTGGGGCTGGCCAACTTCGTCCGCCGGACTCGGAATGCCGCGAGACTTTGCGAGGGGCCTCCGTGTGCCAAAAGTAGGCCGCGGGCAAAGCCGCGCCCAAAAATAACCGCCCGAAGGCCGGGGCGCCAAGTTCGTCCAGCGGAAAAAGGCCACAAAAACGGGTGGGCTATAGCCTTGGGGGGTGGGGCTGGCCAACTTCGTCCGCCGGACTCGTTATGCCGCGAGACTCTGCGAGGAGCCTTCGTATGCCAAAAAATGGCCGCGGGCTAAGCCGCGCCCAAAAATAAGCGCCCGAAGGCCGGGGCGCCAAGTTCGATCAGCGGAAAAAGGCCACAAAAACGGGTGGGCTATAGCCTTGGGGGGTGGGGCTGGCCAACTTCGTCCGCCGGAATCGGAATGCCGCGAGACATTGCGAGGGACCTCCGTGTGCCAAAAATAGGTCGCGGCCTAAGTCGCATCCAAAAATAACCGCCCGAAGGCCGAGGCGCCAAGTTCGTCCAGCGGAAAAAGGCCACAAAAACGGGTGGGCTATAGCCTTGGGGGGTGGGGCTGGCCGACTTCGTCCGCCGGACTTGGAATGCCGCGAGACTTTGCGAGGGGCCTCCGGGTGCCAAAAATAGGCCGCGGGCAATGCCGTGCCCAAAAATAACCGCCCGAAGGCCGGGGCGCCAAGTTCGTCCAGCGGAAAAAGGCCACAAAAACGGGTGGGCTATAGCCTTGGGGGGTGGGGCTGGCAAACTTCGTCCGGCGGACTCGGAATGCTGCGATACTTTGTGAGGGGCCTCCGTGTGCCAAATGTAGGCCGCGGGCAAAGCCGCGCCCAAAAGTAACCGCCCGAAGGCCGGGGCGCCAAGTTCGTCCAGCGGAAAAAGGCCACAAAAACGGGTGGGCTATAGCCTTGGGGGGTGGGGCTGGCCAACTTCGTCCGCCGGACTTGGAATGCCGCGAGACTTTCCGAGGGGCCTCCGGGTGCCAAAAATAGGCCGCGGGCAATGCCGCGCCCAAAAATAACCGCCCGAAGGCCGGGGCGCCAAGTTCGTCCAGCGGAAAAAGGCCACAAAAACGGGTGGGCTATAGCCTTGGGGGGTGGGGCTGGCCAACTTCGTCCGCCGGACTCGTTATGCCGCGAGACTCTGCGAGGAGCCTTCGTATGCCAAAAAATGGCCGCGGGCAAAGCCGCGCCCAAAAATAACCGCCCGAAGGCCGGGGCGCCAAGTTCGATCAGCGGAAAAAGGCCACAAAAACGGGTGGGCTCTAGCCTTGGGGGGTGGGGCTGGTCAACTTCGTCCGCCGGACTCGGAATGCCGCGCGACTTTGCGAGGGGCCTCCATGTGCCAAAAGTAGGCCGCGGGCAAAGCCGCGCCCAAAAGTAACCGCCCGAAGGCCGGGGCGCCAAGTTCGTCCAGCGGAAAAAGGCCACAAAAACGGGTGGGCTATAGCCTTGGGGGGTGGGGCTGGCCAACTTCGTCCGCCGGACTCGTTATGCCGCGAGACTCTGCGAGGAGCCTTCGTATGCCAAAAAATGGCCGCGGGCAAAGCCGCGCCCAAAAATAAGCGCCCGAAGGCCGGGGCGCCAAGTTCGATCAGCGGAAAAAGGCCACAAAAACGGGTGGGCTATAGCCTTGGGGGTGGGGCTGGCCAACTTCGTCCGCCGGACTCGGAATGCCGCGAGACTTTGCGAGGGGCCTCCGTGTGCCAAAAGTAGGCCGCGGGCAAAGCCGCGCCCAAAAATAACCGCCCGAAGGCCGGGGCGCCAAGTTCGTCCAGCGGAAAAAGGCCACAAAAACGGGTGGGCTATAGCCTTGGGGGGTGGGGCTGGCCAACTTCGTCCGCCGGACTCGTTATGCCGCGAGACTCTGCGAGGAGCCTTCGTATGCCAAAAAATGGCCGCGGGCTAAGCCGCGCCCAAAAATAAGCGCCCGAAGGCCGGGGCGCCAAGTTCGATCAGCGGAAAAAGGCCACAAAAACGGGTGGGCTATAGCCTTGGGGGGTGGGGCTGGCCAACTTCGTCCGCCGGAATCGGAATGCCGCGAGACATTGCGAGGGACCTCCGTGTGCCAAAAATAGGTCGCGGCCTAAGTCGCATCCAAAAATAACCGCCCGAAGGCCGAGGCGCCAAGTTCGTCCAGCGGAAAAAGGCCACAAAAACGGGTGGGCTATAGCCTTGGGGGGTGGGGCTGGCCGACTTCGTCCGCCGGACTTGGAATGCCGCGAGACTTTGCGAGGGGCCTCCGGGTGCCAAAAATAGGCCGCGGGCAATGCCGTGCCCAAAAATAACCGCCCGAAGGCCGGGGCGCCAAGTTCGTCCAGCGGAAAAAGGCCACAAAAACGGGTGGGCTATAGCCTTGGGGGGTGGGGCTGGCAAACTTCGTCCGGCGGACTCGGAATGCCGCGATACTTTGTGAGGGGCCTCCGTGTGCCAAATGTAGGCCGCGGGCAAAGCCGCGCCCAAAAATAACCGCCCGAAGGCCGGGGCGCCAAGTTCGTGCAGCGGAAAAAGGCCACAAAAACGGGTGGGCTATAGCCTTGGGGGGTGGGGCTGGCCAACTTCGTCCGCCGGACTTGGAATGCCGCGAGACTTTGCGAGGGGCCTCCGGGTGCCAAAAATAGGCCGCGGGCAATGCCGCGCCCAAAAATAACCGCCCGAAGGCCGGGGCGCCAAGTTCGTCCAGCGGAAAAAGGCCATAAAAACGGGCGGGCTATAGCCTTGGGGGGTGAGGCTGGCCCACTTCGTCCGCCGGACTCGTAATGCCGTGAGACTTTGCGAGGGGCCTCGTGTGCCAAAAGTAGGCCGCGGGCAAAGCCGCGCCCAAAAATAACCACCCGAAGGCCGGGGCGCCAAGTTCGTCCAGCGGAAAAAGGCCACAAAAACGGGTGGGCTATAGCCTTGGGGGGTGGGGCTGGCCAACTTCGTCCGCCGGACTCGGAATGCCGCGAGACTTTGCGAGGGGCCTCCGTGTGCCAAAAATAGGCCGCGGGCAAAGCCGCGCCGAAAAATAACCGCCCGAAGGCCGGGGCGCCATGTTCGTCCAGCGGAAAAAGGCCACAAAAATGGGTGGGCTATAGCCTTGGGGGGTGGGGCTGGCCAGTTTCGTCCGCCGGACTCGGAATGCCGCGAGACTTTGTGAAGGGCCTCCGTGTGCCAAAAATAGGCCGCGGGCAAAGCCGCCCCCAAAAATAACCGCCGGAAGGCCGGGGCGCCAAGTTCGTCCAGCGGAAAAAGACCACAAAAACGGGTGGGCTAAAAGCCTTGGGGGGTGGGGCTGGCCAACTTCGTCCGCCGGACTTGGAATGCCGCGACACTTTGCGAGGGGCCTCCTGGTGCCAAAAATATGCCGCGGGCAATGCCGCGCCCAAAAATAACCGCCCGAAGGCCGGGGCGCCAAGTTCGTCCAGCGGAAAAAGACCACAAAAACGGGTGGGCTATAGCCTTGGGGGGTGGGGCTGGCCAACTTCGTCCGCCGGACTCGGAATGCCGCGAGACTTTGCGAGGGGCCTCCGTGTGCCAAAAGCAGGCCGCGGGCAAAGCCGCGCCCAAAAATAACCGCCCGAAGGCCGGGGCGCCAAGTTCGTGCAGCGGAAAAAGGCCACAAAAACGGGTGGGCTATAGCCTTGGGGGGTGGGGCTGGCCAACTTCGTCCGCCGGACTTGGAATGCCGCGAGACTTTGCGAGGGGCCTCCGGGTGCCAAAAATATGCCGCGGGCAATGCCGCGCCCAAAAATAACCGCCCGAAGGCCGGGGCGCCAAGTTCGTCCAGCGGAAAAAGACCACAAAAACGGGTGGGCTATAGCCTTGGGGGGTGGGGCTGGCCAACTTCGTCCGCCGGACTCGGAATGCCGCGAGACTTTGCGAGGGGCCTCCGTGTGCCAAAAGCAGGCCGCGGGCAAAGCCGCGCCCAAAAATAACCGCCCGAAGGCCGGGGCGCCAAGTTCGTGCAGCGGAAAAAGGCCACAAAAACGGGTGGGCTATAGCCTTGGGGGGTGGGGCTGGCCAACTTCGTCCGCCGGACTTGGAATGCCGCGAGACTTTGCGAGGGGCCTCCGGGTGCCAAAAATATGCCGCGGGCAATGCCGCGCCCAAAAATAACCGCCCGAAGGCCGGGGCGCCAAGTTCGTCCAGCGCAAAAAGACCACAAAAACGGGTGGGCTATAGCCTTGGGGGGTGGGGCTGGCCAACTTCGTCCGCCGGACTCGGAATGCCGCGAGACTTTGCGAGGGGCCTCCGTGTGCCAAAAGTAGGCCGCGGGCAAAGCCGCGCCCAAAAATAACCGCCCGAAGGCCGGGGCGCCAAGTTCGTCCAGCGGAAAAAGGCCACAAAAACGGGTGGGCTATAGCCTTGGAGGGTGGGGCTGGCCAACTTCGTCCGCCGGACTTGGAATGCCGCGAGACTTTGCGAGGGGCCTCCGGGTGCCAAAAATAGGCCGCGGGCAATGCCGCGCCCAAAAATAACCGCCCGAAGGCCGGGGCGCCAAGTTCGTCCAGCGGAAAAAGGCCACAAAAACGGGTGGGCTATAGCCTTGGGGGGTGGGGCTGGCCAACTTCGTCCGCCGGACTCGTTATGCCGCGAGACTCTGCGAGGAGCCTTCGTATGCCAAAAAATGGCCGCGGGCAAAGCCGCGCCCAAAAATAAGCGCCCGAAGGCCGGGGCGCCAAGTTCGATCAGCGGAAAAAGGCCACAAAAACGGGTGGGCTATAGCCTAGGGGGGTGGGGCTGGTCAACTTCGTCCGCCGGACTCGGAATGCCGCGCGACTTTGCGAGGGGCCTCCGTGTGCCAAAAGTAGGCCGCGGGCAAAGCCGCGCCCAAAAGTAACCGCCCGAAGGCCGGGGCGCCAAGTTCGTCCAGCGGAAAAAGGCCACAAAAACGGGTGGGCTATAGCCTTGGGGGGTGGGGCTGGCCAACTTCGTCCGCCGGACCCGTTATGCCGCGAGACTCTGCGAGGAGCCTTCGTATGCCAAAAAATGGACGCGGGCAAAGCCGCGCCCAAAAATAAGCGCCCGAAGGCCGGGGCGCCAAGTTCGATCAGCGGAAAAAGGCCACAAAAACGGGTGGGCTATAGCCTTGGGGGTGGGGCTGGCCAACTTCGTCCGCCGGACTCGGAATGCCGCGAGACTTTGCGAGGGGCCTCCGTGTGCCAAAAGTAGGCCGCGGGCAAAGCCGCGCCCAAAAATAACCGCCCGAAGGCCGGGGCGCCAAGTTCGTCCAGCGGAAAAAGGCCACAAAAACGGGTGGGCTATAGCCTTGGGGGGTGGGGCTGGCCAACTTCGTCCGCCGGACTCGTTATGCCGCGAGACTCTGCGAGGAGCCTTCGTATGCCAAAAAATGGCCGCGGGCTAAGCCGCGCCCAAAAATAAGCGCCCGAAGGCCGGGGCGCCAAGTTCGATCAGCGGAAAAAGGCCACAAAAACGGGTGGGCTATAGCCTTGGGGGGTGGGGCTGGCCAACTTCGTCCGCCGGAATCGGAATGCCGCGAGACATTGCGAGGGACCTCCGTGTGCCAAAAATAGGTCGCGGCCTAAGTCGCATCCAAAAATAACCGCCCGAAGGCCGAGGCGCCAAGTTCGTCCAGCGGAAAAAGGCCACAAAAACGGGTGGGCTATAGCCTTGGGGGGTGGGGCTGGCCGACTTCGTCCGCCGGACTTGGAATGCCGCGAGACTTTGCGAGGGGCCTCCGGGTGCCAAAAATAGGCCGCGGGCAATGCCGTGCCCAAAAATAACCGCCCGAAGGCCGGGGCGCCAAGTTCGTCCAGCGGAAAAAGGCCACAAAAACGGGTGGGCTATAGCCTTGGGGGGTGGGGCTGGCAAACTTCGTCCGGCGGACTCGGAATGCTGCGATACTTTGTGAGGGGCCTCCGTGTGCCAAATGTAGGCCGCGGGCAAAGCCGCGCCCAAAAGTAACCGCCCGAAGGCCGGGGCGCCAAGTTCGTCCAGCGGAAAAAGGCCACAAAAACGGGTGGGCTATAGCCTTGGGGGGTGGGGCTGGCCAACTTCGTCCGCCGGACTCGTTATGCCGCGAGACTCTGCGAGGAGCCTTCGTATGCCAAAAAATGGCCGCGGGCAATGCCGCGCCCAAAAATAAGCGCCCGAAGGCCGGGGCGCCAAGTTCGATCAGCGGAAAAAGGCCACAAAAACGGGTGGGCTATAGCCTTGGGGGTGGGGCTGGCCAACTTCGTCCGCCGGACTCGGAATGCCGCGAGACTTTGCGAGGGGCCTCCGTGTGCCAAAAGTAGGCCGCGGGCAAAGCCGCGCCCAAAAATAAGCGCCCGAAGGCCGGGGCGCCAAGTTCGTCCAGCGGAAAAAGGCCACAAAAACGGGTGGGCTATAGCCTTGGGGGGTGGGGCTGGCCAACTTCGTCCGCCGGACTTGGAATGCCGCGAGACTTTCCGAGGGGCCTCCGGGTGCCAAAAATAGGCCGCGGGCAATGCCGCGCCCAAAAATAACCGCCCGAAGGCCGGGGCGCCAAGTTCGTCCAGCGGAAAAAGGCCACAAAAACGGGTGGGCTATAGCCTTGGGGGGTGGGGCTGGCCAACTTCGTCCGCCGGACTCGTTATGCCGCGAGACTCTGCGAGGAGCCTTCGTATGCCAAAAAATGGCCGCGGGCAAAGCCGCGCCCAAAAATAACCGCCCGAAGGCCGGGGCGCCAAGTTCGATCAGCGGAAAAAGGCCACAAAAACGGGTGGGCTCTAGCCTTGGGGGGTGGGGCTGGTCAACTTCGTCCGCCGGACTCGGAATGCCGCGCGACTTTGCGAGGGGCCTCCATGTGCCAAAAGTAGGCCGCGGGCAAAGCCGCGCCCAAAAGTAACCGCCCGAAGGCCGGGGCGCCAAGTTCGTCCAGCGGAAAAAGGCCACAAAAACGGGTGGGCTATAGCCTTGGGGGGTGGGGCTGGCCAACTTCGTCCGCCGGACTCGTTATGCCGCGAGACTCTGCGAGGAGCCTTCGTATGCCAAAAAATGGCCGCGGGCAAAGCCGCGCCCAAAAATAAGCGCCCGAAGGCCGGGGCGCCAAGTTCGATCAGCGGAAAAAGGCCACAAAAACGGGTGGGCTATAGCCTTGGGGGTGGGGCTGGCCAACTTCGTCCGCCGGACTCGGAATGCCGCGAGACTTTGCGAGGGGCCTCCGTGTGCCAAAAGTAGGCCGCGGGCAAAGCCGCGCCCAAAAATAACCGCCCGAAGGCCGGGGCGCCAAGTCCTCCAGCGGAAAAAGGCCACAAAAACGGGTGGGCTATAGCCTTGGGGGGTGGGGCTGGCCAACTTCGTCCGCCGGACTCGTTATGCCGCGAGACTCTGCGAGGAGCCTTCGTATGCCAAAAAATGGCCGCGGGCTAAGCCGCGCCCAAAAATAAGCGCCCGAAGGCCGGGGCGCCAAGTTCGATCAGCGGAAAAAGGCCACAAAAACGGGTGGGCTATAGCCTTGGGGGGTGGGGCTGGCCAACTTCGTCCGCCGGAATCGGAATGCCGCGAGACATTGCGAGGGACCTCCGTGTGCCAAAAATAGGTCGCGGCCTAAGTCGCATCCAAAAATAACCGCCCGAAGGCCGAGGCGCCAAGTTCGTCCAGCGGAAAAAGGCCACAAAAACGGGTGGGCTATAGCCTTGGGGGGTGGGGCTGGCCGACTTCGTCCGCCGGACTTGGAATGCCGCGAGACTTTGCGAGGGGCCTCCGGGTGCCAAAAATAGGCCGCGGGCAATGCCGTGCCCAAAAATAACCGCCCGAAGGCCGGGGCGCCAAGTTCGTCCAGCGGAAAAAGGCCACAAAAACGGGTGGGCTATAGCCTTGGGGGGTGGGGCTGGCAAACTTCGTCCGGCGGACTCGGAATGCCGCGATACTTTGTGAGGGGCCTCCGTGTGCCAAATGTAGGCCGCGGGCAAAGCCGCGCCCAAAAATAACCGCCCGAAGGCCGGGGCGCCAAGTTCGTGCAGCGGAAAAAGGCCACAAAAACGGGTGGGCTATAGCCTTGGGGGGTGGGGCTGGCCAACTTCGTCCGCCGGACTTGGAATGCCGCGAGACTTTGCGAGGGGCCTCCGGGTGCCAAAAATAGGCCGCGGGCAATGCCGCGCCCAAAAATAACCGCCCGAAGGCCGGGGCGCCAAGTTCGTCCAGCGGAAAAAGGCCATAAAAACGGGCGGGCTATAGCCTTGGGGGGTGAGGCTGGCCCACTTCGTCCGCCGGACTCGTAATGCCGTGAGACTTTGCGAGGGGCCTCGTGTGCCAAAAGTAGGCCGCGGGCAAAGCCGCGCCCAAAAATAACCACCCGAAGGCCGGGGCGCCAAGTTCGTCCAGCGGAAAAAGGCCACAAAAACGGGTGGGCTATAGCCTTGGGGGGTGGGGCTGGCCAACTTCGTCCGCCGGACTCGGAATGCCGCGAGACTTTGCGAGGGGCCTCCGTGTGCCAAAAATAGGCCGCGGGCAAAGCCGCGCCGAAAAATAACCGCCCGAAGGCCGGGGCGCCATGTTCGTCCAGCGGAAAAAGGCCACAAAAATGGGTGGGCTATAGCCTTGGGGGGTGGGGCTGGCCAGTTTCGTCCGCCGGACTCGGAATGCCGCGAGACTTTGTGAAGGGCCTCCGTGTGCCAAAAATAGGCCGCGGGCAAAGCCGCCCCCAAAAATAACCGCCGGAAGGCCGGGGCGCCAAGTTCGTCCAGCGGAAAAAGACCACAAAAACGGGTGGGCTAAAAGCCTTGGGGGGTGGGGCTGGCCAACTTCGTCCGCCGGACTTGGAATGCCGCGACACTTTGCGAGGGGCCTCCTGGTGCCAAAAATATGCCGCGGGCAATGCCGCGCCCAAAAATAACCGCCCGAAGGCCGGGGCGCCAAGTTCGTCCAGCGGAAAAAGACCACAAAAACGGGTGGGCTATAGCCTTGGGGGGTGGGGCTGGCCAACTTCGTCCGCCGGACTCGGAATGCCGCGAGACTTTGCGAGGGGCCTCCGTGTGCCAAAAGCAGGCCGCGGGCAAAGCCGCGCCCAAAAATAACCGCCCGAAGGCCGGGGCGCCAAGTTCGTCCAGCGGAAAAAGAAACCAAAAACAGGTGGGCTATAGCCTTGGGGGGTGGAGCTGGCCAACTTCGTCCGCCGGACTCGGAATGCCGCGAGACTTTGCGAGGGGCCTCCGTGTGCCAAAAAAATGCCGCTGGCAAAGCCGCGCCCAAAAATAACTGCCCGAAGGCCGGGTCGCCAAGTTCGTTCAGCGGAAAAAGGCCACAAAAACGGGTGGGCTATAGCCTTGGGTGGTGGGGCTGGCCAACTTGGTCCGCCGGATTCGGAATGCCGTGAGACTTTGCGAGGGGCCACCGTGTGCTAAAAAGAGGCCGCGGCCAAAGCCGCGCCCAAAAATAACCGCCCGAAGGCCGGGGCGCCAAGATCGTCCAGCGGAAAAAGGCCACAAAAACGGGTGGGCTATAGCCTTGGCGGGTGGGGCTGGCCAACTTTGTCCGTCGGACTCGGAATGCCGCGAGACTTTGCGAGGGGCCTCCGTGTGCCAAAAATAGGCCCCGGGCAAAGCCGCACCGAAAAATAACTGCCCGAAGGCCGCGGCGCCAAGTTCGTCCAGCGGAAAAAGGCCACAAAAATGGGTGGGCTATAGCCTTGGGGGGTGGGGCTGGCCAGTTTCGTCCGCCGGACTCGGAATGCCGTGAGACTTTGTGAAGGGCCTCCGTGCGCCAAAAATAGGCCGCGGGCAAACCGCGCCCAAAAATAACCGCCCGAAGGCCGGGGCGCCAAGTTCGTCCAGCGGAAAAAGACCACAAAAACGGGTGGGCTATAGCCTTGGGGGGTGGGGCTGGCCAACTTCGTCCGCCGGACTTGGAATGCCGCGAGACTTTGCGAGGGGCCTCCGGGTGCCAAAAATATGCCGCGGACAATGCCGCGTCCAAAAATAACCGCCCGAAGGCCGGGGCGCCAAGTTCGTCCAGCGGAAAAAGACCACAAAAACGGGTGGGCTATAGCCTTGGGGGGTGGGGCTGGCCAATTTCGTCCGCCGGACTCGGAATGCCGCGAGACTTTGCGAGGGGCCTCCGTGTGCCAAAAGTAGGCCGCGGGCAAAGCCGCGCCCAAAAATAACCGCCCGAAGGCCGGGGCGCCAAGTTCGTCCAGCGGAAAAAGGCCACAAAAACGGGTGGGCTATAGCCTTGGGGGGTGGGGCCGGCCAACTTCATCCGCCGGACTCGGAATGCTGCGAGACTTTGCGAGGGGCCTCCGTGTGCCAAAAATAGGCCGCGGACAAAGCCGCGCCCAAAAATAACCGCCCGAAGGCCGGGGCGCCAGGTTCGTCCTGCGGAAAAAGGCCACAAAAACGGGTGGGCTATAGCCTTGGGGGGTGGGGCTGGCCACCTTCGTCCGCCGGCTCGGAATGCCGCGAGAGTTTGCGAGGGACCTCCGTTTGCCAAAAATAGGCCGCGGGTAAAGCTGCACCCAAAAATAACCGCCCGAAGGCCGGGGCGCCAAGTTCGTCCAGCGGAAAAAGGCCACAAAAATGGGTGGGCTATAGCCTTGGGGGGTGGGGATGGCCAACTTCGTCCGCCAGACTCGGAATGCCGCGAGACTTTGCGAGGGGCCTCCGTGTGCCAAAAATAGGCCGTGGCCAAAGCCGCGCAGAAAAATAACCGCCCGAAGGCCGGGGCGCCAAGTTCGTCCAGCGGAAAAAGGTCACAAAAATGGGTGGGTTATAGCCTTGGGGGGTGGGGTTGGCCAGTTTCGTCCGGCGGACTCGGAATGCCGCGAGACTTTGCGAAGGGCCTCCGTGTGCCAAAAATAGGCCGCGGGCAAAGCCGCGCCCAAAAATAACCGCCCGAAGGCCGGGGCGCCAAGTTCGTCCACCGGAAAAAGGCCACAAAAATGGGTGGGCTATAGCCTTGGGGGGTGGGGCAGGCCAACTTTGTCCGCCGGACTCGGAATGCCGCGAGACTTTGCGAAGGGCCTCCGTGTGCCAAAAATAGGCCGCGGACAAAGCCGCGCCCAAAAATAACAGCCCAAAGGCCGGGGCGCCAAGTTCGTCCAGCGGAAAAAGGCCACAAAAACGGGTGGGCTATAGCCTTCGGTGGTGTGGCTGGCCAACTTCGTCCGCCGGACTAGGAGTGCCGCGAGACGTTGCGAGGGGCCTCCGTGTTCCAAAAATCGGCCGCGGGCAAAGCCGCGCCGAAAAATAACCTCCCGAAGGCCGGAGCGCCAAGTTCGCTCAGCGGAAAAAGGCCACAAAAATGGGTGGGCTATAGCCTTGGGGGGTGGGGCTGGCCAGTTTCGTCCGCCGGCCTCGGAATGCCGCGAGACTTTGCGAGGGGCCTCCGGGTGCCAAAAATATGCCGCGGGCAATGCCGCACCCAAAAATAACAGCCCGAAGGCCGGGGCGCCAAGTTCGTCCAGCGGAAAAAGACCACAAAAACGGGTGGGCTATAGCCTTGGGGGGTGGGGCTGGCCAACTTCGTCCGCCGGACTCGGAATGCCGCGAGACTTTGCGAGGGGCCTCCGTGTGCCAAAAGTAGGCCGCGGACAAAGCCGCGCCCAAAAATAACCGCCCGAAGGCCGGGGCGCCAAGTTCGTCCAGCGGAAAAAGAAACCAAAAACAGGTGGGCTATAGCCTTGGGGGGTGGAGCTGGCCAACTTCGTCCGCCGGACTCGGAATGCCGCGAGACTTTGCGAGGGGCCTCCGTGTGCCAAAAAAATGCCGCGGGCAAAGCCGCGCCCAAAAATAACTGCCCGAAGGCAGGGGCGCCAAGTTCGTTCAGCGGAAAAAGGCCACAAAAACGGGTGGGCTATAGCCTTGGGGGGTAGGGCTGGCCAACTTGGTCCGCCGGATTCGGAATGCCGTGAGACTTTGCGAGGGGCCACCGTGTGCCAAAAAGAGGCCGCGGCCAAAGCCGCGCCCAAAAATAACCGCCCGAAGGCCGGGGCGCCAAGTTCGTCCAGCGGAAAAAGGCCACAAAAACGGGTGGGCTATAGCCTTGGCGGGTGGGGCGGGCCAACTTCGTCCGTCGGACTCGGAATGCCGCGAGACTTTGCGAGGGGCCTCCGTATGCCAAAAATAGGCCCCGGGCAAAGCCGCGCCGAAAAATAACTGCCCGAAGGCCGCGGCGCCAAGTTCGTCCAGCGGAAAAAGGCCACAAAAATGGGTGGGCTATAGCCTTGGGGGGTGGGGCTGGCCAGTTTCGTCCGCCGGACTCAGAATGCCGCGAGACTTTGTGAAGGGCCTCCGTGCGCCAAAAATAGGCCGCGGGCAAACCGCGCCCAAAAATAACCGCCCGAAGGCCGGGGCGCCAAGTTCGTCCAGCGGAAAAAGACCACAAAAACGGGTGGGCTATAGCCTTGGGGGGTGGGGCTGGCCAACTTCGTCCGCCGGACTTGGAATGCCGCGAGACTTTACGAGGGGCCTACGGGTGCCAAAAATATGCCGCGGGCAATGCCGCGCCCAAAAATAACCGCCCGAAGGCCGGGGCGCCAAGTTCGTCCAGCGGAAAAAGACCACAAAAACGGGTGGGCTATAGCCTTGGGGGGTGGGGCTGGCCAACTTCGTCCGCCGGACTCGGAATGCCGCGATACTTTGCGAGGGGCCTCCGTGTGCCAAAAGTAGGCCGCGGGCAAAGCCGCACCCAAAAATAACCGCCCGAAGGCCGGGGCGCCAAGTTCGTCCAGCGGAAAAAGGCCACAAAAACGGGTGGGCTATAGCCTTGGGGGGTGGGGCCGGCCAACTTCATCCGCCGGACTCGGAATGCTGCGAGACTTTGCGAGGGGCCTCCTTGTGCCAAAAATAGGCCGCGGACAAAGCCCCGCCCAAAAATAACCGCCCGAAGGCCGGGGCGCCAGGTTCGTCCTGCGGAAAAAGGCCACAAAAACGGGTGGGCTATAGCCTTGGGGGGTGGGGCTGGCCACCTTCGTCCGCCGGCTCGGAATGCCGCGAGACTTTGCGAGGGACCTCCGTGTGCCAAAAATAGGCCGCGGGTAAAGCTGCACCCAAAAATAACCGCCCGAAGGCCGGGGCGCCAAGTTCGTCCAGCGGAAAAAGGCCACAAAAACGGGTGGGCTATAGCCTTGGGGGGTGGGGATGGCCAACTTCGTCCGCAGGACTCGGAATGCCGCGAGACTTTGCGAGGGGCCTCCGTGTGCGAAAAATAGGCCGTGGCCAAAGCCGCGCCGAAAAATAACCGCCCGAAGGCCGGGGCGCCAAGTTCGTCCAGCGGAAAAAGGTCACAAAAATGGGTGGGCTATAGCCTTGGGGGGTGGGGTTGGCCAGTTTCGTCCGCCGGACTCGGAATGCCGCGAGACTTTGCGAGGGGCCTCCGTGCGCCAAAAGTAGGCCGCGGGCAAAGCCGCGCCCAAAAATAACCGCCCGAAGGCCGGGGCGCCAAGTTCGTCCAGCGGAAAAAGGCCACAAAAACGGGTGGGCTATAGCCTTGGGGGGTGGGGCCGGCCCACTTCATCCGCCGGACTCGGAATGCTGCGAGACTTTGCGAGGGGCCTCCTTGTGCCAAAAATAGGCCGCGGACAAAGCCGCGCCCAAAAATAACCGCCCGAAGGCCGGGGCGCCAGGTTCGTCCTGCGGAAAAAGGCCACAAAAACGGGTGGGCTATAGCCTTGGGGGGTGGGGCTGGCCACCTTCGTCCGCCGGCTCGGAATGCCGCGAGACTTTGCGAGGGACCTCCGTTTGCCAAAAATAGGCCGCGGGTAAAGCTGCACCCAAAAATAACCGCCCGAAGGCCGGGGCGCCAAGTTCGTCCAGCGGAAAAAGGCCACAAAAACGGGTGGGCTATAGCCTTGGGGGGTGGGGATGGCCAACTTCGTCCGCCGGACTCGGAATGCCGCGAGACTTTGCGAGGGGCCTCCGTGTGCCAAAAATAGGCCGTGGCCAAAGCCGCGCCGAAAAATAACCGCCCGAAAGCCGGGGCGCCAAGTTCGTCCAGCGGAAAAAGGTCACAAAAATGGGTGGGCTATAGCCTTGGGGGGTGGGGTTGGCCAGTTTCGTCCGGCGGACTCGGAATGCCGCGAGACTTTGCGAGGGGCCTCCGTGTGGCAAAAATAGGCCGCGGGCAAAGCAGCGCCCAAAAATAACCGCCCGAAGGCCGGGGCACCAAGTTCGTCCACCGGAAAAAGGCCACAAAAACGGGCGGGCTATAGCCTTGGGGGGTGGGGCTGGCCAACTTCGTCCGCCGGACTCGGAATGCCGCGAGACTTTGCGAAGGGCCTCCGTGTGCCAAAAATAGGCCGCGGGCAAAGCCGCGCCCAAAAATAACCGCCCGAAGGCCGGGGCGCCAAGTTCGTCCACCGGAAAAAGGCCACAAAAACGGGTGGGCTATAGCCTTGGGGGGTGGGGCTGGCCAACTTCGTCCGCCGGACTCGGAATGCCGCGAGACTTTGCGAAGGGCCTCCGTGTGCCAAAAATAGGCCGCGGACAAAGCCGCGCCCAAAAATAACAGCCCGAAGGCCGGGGCGCCAAGTTCGTCCAGCGGAAAAAGGCCACAAAAACGGGTGGGCTATAGCCTTCGGGGGTGGGGCTGGCCAACTTCGTCCGCCGGACTAGGAGTGCCGCGAGACGTTGCGAGGGGCCTCCGTGTTCCAAAAATCGGCCGCGGGCAAAGCCGCGCAGAAAAATAACCTCCCGAAGGCCGGAGCGCCAAGTTCGCTCAGCGGAAAAAGGCCACAAAAATGGGTGGGCTATAGCCTTGGGGGGTGGGGCTGGCCAGTTTCGTCCGCCGGCCTCGGAATGCCGCGAGACTTTGCGAGGGGCCTCCGGGTGCCAAAAATATGCCGCGGGCAATGCCGCACCCAAAAATAACAGCCCGAAGGCCGGGGCGCCAAGTTCGTCCAGCGGAAAAAGACCACAAAAACGGGTGGGCTATAGCCTTGGGGGGTGGGGCTGGCCAACTTCGTCCGCCGGACTCGGAATGCCGCGAGACTTTGCGAGGGGCCTCCGTGTGCCAAAAGTAGGCCGCGGGCAAAGCCGCGTCCAAAAATAACCGCCCGAAGGACGGGGCGCCAAGTTCGTCCAGCGGAAAAAGAAACCAAAAACAGGTGGGCTATAGCCTTGGGGGGTGGAGCTGGCCAATTTCGTCCGCTGGACTCGGAATGCCGCGAGACTTTGCGAGGGGCCTCCGTGTTCCAAAAATCGGCCGCGGGCAAAGCCGCGCCGAAAAATAACCTCCCGAAGGCCGGAGCGCCAAGTTCGCTCAGCGGAAAAAGGCCACAAAAATGGGTGGGCTATAGCCTTGGGGGGTGGGGCTGGCCAGTTATGTCCGCCGGCCTCGGAATGCCGCGAGACTTTGCGAGGGGCCTCCGGGTGCCAAAAATATGCCGCGGGCAATGCCGCACCCAAAAATAACAGCCCGAAGGCCGGAGCGCCAAGTTCGCTCAGCGGAAAAAGGCCACAAAAATGGGTGGGCTATAGCCTTGGGGGGTGGGGCTGGCCAGTTTCGTCCGCCGGCCTCGGAATGCCGCGAGACTTTGCGAGGGGCCTCCGTGTGCCAAAAATAGAACGCGGGCAAAGCCGCGCCCAAAAATAACCGCCCGAAGGCCGGGGCGCCAAGTTCGTCCAGCGGAAAAAGGGCACAAAAACGGGTGGGCTATAGCCTTGGGGGGTGGGGCTGGCCAACTTCGTCCGCCGGACTCGGAATGCCGCGAGACGTTCCGAGGCGCCTCCGTGTGCCAAAAGTAGGCCGCGGACAAAGCCGCGCCCAAAAATAACCGCCCGAAGGCCGGGTCGCCAAGTTCGTCCAGCGGAAAAAGGCCACAAAAACGGGTGGGCTATAGCCTTGGGGGGTGGGGCTTGCCAACTTGGTCCGCCGGATTCGGAATGCCGTGAGACTTTGCGAGGGGCCACCGTGTGCCAAAAATAAACCGCGGCCATAGCCGCGCCCAAAAATAACCGCCCGAAGGCCGGGGCGCCAAGTTCGTCCAGCGGAAAAAGGCCACAAAAACGGGTGGGCTATAGCCGTGGGGGGTGGGGCTGGCCAACTTAGTCCGTCGGACTCGGAATGCCGCGAGACTTTGCGAGGGGCCTCCGTGTACCAAAAATAGGCCGCGGGCAATGCCGCGCCGAAAAATAACTGCCCGAAGGCCGGGGCGCCAAGTTCGTCCAGCGGAAAAAGGCCACAAAAACGGGTGGGCTATAGCCTTCGGGGGTGGGGCTGGCCAGTTTCCTCCGGCGGACTCGGAATGCCGCGAGACTTTGCGAAGGGCCTCCGTGTGCCAAAAATAGGCCGCGGGCGAAGCCGCGCCCAAAAATAACCGCCCGAAGGCCGGGGCGCCAAGTTCGTCCACCGGAAAAAGGCCACAAAAACGGGTGGGCTATAGCCTTGGGGGGTGGGGCTGGCCCACTTCGTCCGCCGGACTCGGAATGCCGCGAGACTTTGCGAAGGGCCTCCGTGTGCCAAAAGTAGGCCGCGGACAAAGCCGCGCCCAAAAATAACAGCCCGAAGGCCGGGGCGCCAAGTTCGTCCAGCGGAAAAAGGCCACAAAAACGGGTGGGCTATAGCCTTCGGGGGTGGGGCTGGCCAACTTCGTCCGCCGGACTAGGAGTGCCGCGAGACGTTGCGAGGGGCCTCCGTGTTCCAAAAATCGGCCGCGGGCAAAGCCGCGCCGAAAAATAACCTCCCGAAGGCCGGAGCGCCAAGTTCGCTCAGCGGAAAAAGGCCACAAAAATGGGTGGGCTATAGCCTTGGGGGGTGGGGCTGGCCAGTTTCGTCCGCCGGCCTCGGAATGCCGCCAGACTTTGCGAGGGGCCTCCGTGTGCCAAAAATAGGCCGCGGACAAAGCCGCGCCCAAAAATAACAGCCCGAAGGCCGGGGCACCAAGTTCGTCCAGCGGAAAAAGGCCACAAAAACGGGTGGGCTATAGCCTTGGGGGGTGGGGCTGGCCAACTTCGTCCGCCGAACTAGGAATGACGCGAGACCTTGCGAGGGGCCTCCGTGTGCCAAAAATAGGCCGCGGGCAAAGCCGTGCCCAAAAATAACCGCCCGAAGGCTGGGGCGCCAAGTTCGTCCAGCGGAAAAAGGCCACAAAAACGGGTGGGCAATAGCCTTGGGGGGTGGGGCTGGCCAACTTCGTCCGCCGGACTCGGAATGCCGCGAGACTTTGCGAGGGGCCTCCATGTACCAAAAATAGGCCGCGGGCAAAGCCGCTCCCAAAAATAACCGCCCGACGGCTGGGGCGCCAAGTTCGTCCAGCGGAAAAAGGCCATAAAAACGGGTGGGTGATAGCCTTGGTGGGTGGGGCTGGCCAACTTCGTCCGCCGGGCTCGGAATGTCGCGAGGCTTTGCGAGGGGCCTCCGTGTGCCAAAAATAGGCCGCGGACAAAGCCGTACCCAAAAATAACCGCCCGAAGGCCGGGGCGCCAAGTTCGTCCAGCGGAAAAAGGCCACAAAAACGGGTGGGCTATAGCCTTGGGGGGTGGGGCAGGCCCACTTCGTCCGCCGGACTCGGAATGCCGCGAGACTTTACGAGGGGCCTCCGTGTGTCAAAAATAGGACGCGGGCAAAGCCACGCCCAAAAATAACTGCCCGCAGGCCGGGTCGCCAAGTTCGTCCAGCGGAAAAAGGCCACAAAATCGGGTGGGCTATAGCCTTGGGGGGTGGGGCTGGCCAACTTCGTCCCCGGACTCGGAATGCCGCGGGACTTTGCGAGGGGCCTCCGTGTGCAAAAAATAGGCCGCGGGCGAAGCCGCGGCCAAAAATAACCCCCCGAAGGCCGGGGCGCCAAGTTCGTCCAGCGGAAAAAGACCCCAAAAACGGGTGGGCTATAGCCTTGGGGGGTGGAGCTGGCCAACTTCGTCCGCCGGACTCGGAATGCCGCGAGACTTTGCGAGGGGCCTCCGTGTAAAAAAAAAATGCCGCAGGCAAAGCCGCGCCCAAAAATAACTGCCCGAAGGCCGGGGCGCCAAGTTCGTTCAGCGGAAAAAGGCCACAAAAACGGGTGGGCTATAGCCTTGGGGGGTGGGGCTGGCCCACTTCGTCCGCCGGACTCGGAATGCCGCGAGACTTTGCGAGGGGCCTCCGTTTGCGAAAAATAGGCCGCGGGCAAAGCCACGGCCAAAAATAACCGCCCGAAGGCCGGGGCGCCAAGTTCGTCCAGCGGAAAAAGGCCTCAAAAACGGGTGGGCAATAGCCTTGGGGGGTTGGGCTGGCGAACTTCGTCCGCCGGACTCGGAATGCCGCGAGACTTTGCGAGGGGCCTCCGTGTGCCAAAAAAATGCCGCAGGCAAAGCCGCGCCCAAAAATAACTGCCCGAAGGCTGGGGCGCCAAGTTCGTTCAGCGGAAAAAGGCCACAAAAACGGGTGGGCTATAGCCTTGGGGGGTGGGGCTGGCCCACTTCGTCTGCCGGACTCGGAATGCCGCGAGACTTTGCGAGGGGCCTCCGTTTGCCAAAAATAGGCCGCGGGCAAAGCCACGGCCAAAAATAAAAGCCCGAAGGCCGGGGCGCCATGTTCGTCCAGCGGAAAACAGCCTCAAAAACGGGTGGGCAATAGCCTTGGGGGGTGGGGCTGGCCAACTTCGTCCGCCGGACTCGGAATGCCGCGAGACTTTGCGAGGGGCCTCCATGTACCAAAAATAGGCTGCGGGCAAAGCAGCTCCCAAAAATAACCGACCGACGGCTGGCGCGCCAAGTTCGTCCAGCGGAAAAAGGCCATAAAAACGGGTGGGCTATAGCCTTGGGGGGTGGGGCTGGCCAACTTCGTCCGCGGGGCTCGGAATGCCGCGAGACTTTGCGAGGGGCCTCCGTGTGCCAAAAATAGGCCACGGACAAAGCCGCACCCAAAAATAACCGCCCGAAGGCCGGGGCGCCATGTTCGTCCAGCGGAAAAATGCCACAAAAACGGGTGGGATAGCCTTCGGGGGTGGGGCTGGCCCACTTCGTCCGCCGGACTCGGAATGCCGCGAGACTTTGCGAGGGGTCTCCGTGTGTCAAAAATAGGCCGCGGGCAGAGCCACTCCCAAAAATAACCGCCCGAAGGCCGGGTCGCCAAGTTCGTCCAGCGGAAAAAGGCCACAAAAACGGGTGGGCGATAGCCTTGGGGGGTGGGGCTGGCCAACTTCGTCCGCCGGACTCGGAATGCCGCGGGACTTTGTGAGGGGCCTCCGTGTGCAAAAAATAGGCCGCGGGCAAAGCCGTGGCCAAAAATAACTGCCCGAAGGCCGGGGCGCCAAGTTCGTCCAGCAGAAAAAGACCCCAAAAACGGGTGGGCTATAGCCTTGGGGGGTGGAGCTGGCCGACTTCGTCCGCCGGACTCGGAATGCCGCGAGACTTTGCGAGGGGCCTCCGTGTGCCAAACAAATGCCGCGGGCAAAGCCGCTCCCAAAAATAACTGCCCGAAGGCCGTGGCGCCAAGTTCGTCCACTGGAAAAAGGCCACAAAAACGGGTGGGCTATAGCCTTGGGGGGTGGGGCTGGCCAACTTCGTCCGCCGGACTCGGAATGCCGCAAGACTTTGCGAGGGGCCTCTGTGTGCCAAAAATATGCCGCGGACAAATTCACGCGCAAAAATAGCCGCCCGAAGGCCGGGGCGCCAAGTTCGTCCAGCGGAAAAAGGTCACAAAAACGGGTGGGCTATAGCCTTGGGGGGTGGGGCTGGCCAACTTCGTCCACCGGACTCGGAATGCCGCGAGACTTTGCGAGGGGCCTCCGTGTACCAAAAATAGGCCGCGGGCAAAGCCGCTCCCAAAAATAACCGCCCGACGGCTGGGGCGCCAAGTTCGTCCAGCGGAAAAAGGCCATAAAAACGGGTGGGCTATAGCCTTGGGGGGTGGGGCTGGCCAACTTCGTCCGCCGGGCTCGGAATGCCGCGAGACTTTGCGAGGGGCCTCCGTGTGCCAAAAATAGGCCACGGACAAAGCCGCACCCAAAAATAACCGCCCGAAGGCCGGGGCGCCATGTTCGTCCAGCGGAAAAATGCCACAAAAACGGGTGGGCTAGCCATCGGGGGTGGGGCTGGCCCACTTCGTCCGCCGGACTCGGAATGCCGCGAGACTTTGCGAGGGGTCTCCGTGTGTCAAAAATAGGCCGCGGGCAGAGCCACTCCCAAAAATAACCGCCCGAAGGCCGGGTCGCCAAGTTCGTCCAGCGGAAAAAGGCCACAAAAACGGGTGGGCGATAGCCTTGGGGGGTGGAGCTGGCCGACTTCGTCCGCCGGACTCGGAATGCCGCGAGACTTTGCGAGGGGCCTCTGTGTGCCAAAAATATGCCGCGGACAAAGCCTCGCGCAAAAATAGCCGCCCGAAGGCCGGGGCGCCAAGTTCGTCCAGCGGAAAAAGGTCACAAAAACGGGTGGGCTATAGCCTTGGGGGGTGGGGCTGGCCAACTTCGTCCACCGGACTCGGAATGCCGCGAGACTTTGCGAGGGGCCTCCGTGTACCAAAAATAGGCCGCGGGCAAAGCCGCTCCCAAAAATAACCGCCCGACGGCTGGGGCGCCAAGTTCGTCCAGCGGAAAAAGGCCATAAAAACGGGTGGGCTATAGCCTTGGGGGGTGGGGCTGGCCAACTTCGTCCGCCGGGCTCGGAATGCCGCGAGACTTTGCGAGGGGCCTCCGTGTGCCAAAAATAGGCCTAGGACAAAGCCGCACCCAAAAATAACCGCCCGAAGGCCGGGGCGCCATGTTCGTCCAGCGGAAAAATGCCACAAAAACGGGTGGGCTATAGCCTTCGGGGGTGGGGCTGGCCCACTTCGTCCGCCGAACTCGGAATGCCGCGAGACTTTGCGAGGGGCCTCCGTGTGTCAAAAATAGGCCGCGGGCAAAGCCACTCCCAAAAATAACCGCCCGAAGGCCGGGTCGCCAAGTTCGTCCAGCGGAAAAAGGCCACAAAAACGGGTGGGCTATAGCCTTGGGGGGTGGGGCTGGCCAACTTCGTCCGCCGGACTCGGAATGCCGTGGGACTTTGCGAGGGGCCTCCGTGTGCAAAAAATAGGCCGCGGGCAAAGCCGTGGCCAAAAATAACCGCCCGAAGGCCGGGGCGCCAAGTTCGTCCAGCAGAAAAAGACCCCAAAAACGGGTGGGCTATAGCCTTGGGGGGTGGAGCTGGCCGACTTCGTCCGCCGGACTCGGAATGCGGCAAGAATTTCCGAGGGGCCTCCGTGTGCCAAAAATAGACAGCCCCCAAAAATAACCGCCCGAAGACCGGGGCGCCAAGTTCGTCCAGCGGAAAAAGGCCACAAAAACGGGTGGGCTATAGCCTTGGGGGGTGGGGCTGGCCAACTTCGTCCGCCGGACTCGGAATGCTGCAGGACTTTGCGAGGGGCCTCCGTGTGCCAAAAATAGGCCGCGGGCTAAGCCGCGCCCAAAAATAACCACCCGAAGGCCGGGGCGCCAAGTTCGTCCAGCAGAAAAAGGCCACAAAAACGGGGGGGCTATAGCCTTGGGGGGTGGGGCTGGACAACTTCGTCCGCCGGACTCGGAATGCCGCAGGACTTTGCGAGGGGCCTCCGTGTGCCAAAAATAGGCCGCGGGCTAAGCCGCACCCAAAAATAACCGCCCGAACGCCGGGGCGCCAAGTTCGTCCAGCAGAAAAAGGCCACAAAAACGGGTGGGCTATAGCCTTGGGTGGTGGGGCTGGCCGACTTTGTCCGCCGGACTCGGAATGCCGCGAGACTTTGCGAGGGGCCGCCGTGTGCCAAAAATAGGCCGCGGGCAAAACCGCGCCCAAAAATAACCGCCCGAAGGCCGGGGCGCCAAGTTCGTCCATCGGAAAAAGTCCACAAAAACGGGTGGGCTATAGCCTTGGGGGGTGGGGCTAGCCAACTTCGTCCACCGGACTCGGAATGCCGCGAGACTTTACGAGGGGCCTCCTTGTGCCAAAAATAGGCCGCGCCCAAAAATAACCGCCCGAAGGCCGGGGCGCCAAGTTCGTCCAGCGGAAAAAGGCCACAAAAACGGGTGGGCTATAGCCTTGGGGGGTGGGGCTGGCCAACTTCGTCCGCTGGACTCGGAACGCCGCGAGACTTTGCGAGGGGCCTCCGTGTGCCAAAAATAGGCCGCGGGCAAAGTCACGCCAAAAATAAGCGCCCGAAGGCCGGGGCGCCAAGTTCGTCCATCGGAAAAAGGCCACAAAAACGGGTGGGCTATAGCCTTGGGGGGTGGGGCTATCCAACTTCGTCCGCCGGACTCGGAATGCCGCGAGACTTTACGAGGGGCCTCCATGTGCCAAAAATAGGCCGCGCCCAAAAATAAGCGCCCGAAGGCCGGGGCGCCAAGTTCGTCCATCGGAAAAAGGCCACAAAAACGGGTGGGCTATAGCCTTGGGGGGTGGGGCTGGCCAACTTTGTCCGCCGGACTAGGAATGCCGCGAGACTTTGCGAGGGGCCTCCGTGTGCCAAAAATAGGCCGCGGCCAAAACCGCGCCCAAAAATAAGCGCCCGAAGGCCGGGGCGCCAAGTTCGTACATCGGAAAAAGGCCACCAAAACGGGTGGGCTATAGCCTTGGGGGGTGGGGCTGGCCAACTTCGTCCGCCGGACTCGGAATGCGGCAAGACTTTCCGAGGGGCCTCCGTGTGCCAAAAATAGACAGCCCCCAAAAATAACCGCCCGAAGACCGGGGCTCCAAGTTCGTCCAGCGGAAAAATCCACAAAAACGGGTGGGCTATAGCCTTGGGGGGTGGGGCTGGCCAACTTCGTTCGCCGGACTCGGAATGCCGCGAGACTTTACGAGGAGCCTCCGTGTGCCAAAAATAGGCCGCGGGCAAGGCCGCGCCAAAAATGACCGCCCGAAGGCCGGGGCGCCAAGTTCGTCCAGCGGAAAAAGGCCACAAAAACGGGTGGGCTATAGCCTTGGGGGGTGGGGCTGGCGAACTTCGTCCGCCGGACTCGGAATGCCGCGAGACTTTGCGAGGGGCCTGCATTTGCCAAAAATAGGCCGCGGACAAAGCCGCGCCCAAAATTAACCGCCCGAAGGCCAGGGCGCCAAGTTCGTCCAGCGGAAAAAGGCCACAAAAGCGGGTGGGCTATAGCCTTGGGGGGTGGGGCTGGCCAACTTCGTTCGCCGGACTCGGAATGCCGTGAGACTTTGCGAGGGGCCTCCGTGTACCAAAAATAGGCCGCGGGCAAAGCTGCGCCCAAAAATAACTGCCTGAAGGCCGGGGCGCCAAGTTCGTCCAGCGGAAAAAAGCCCCAAAAACGAGTGGGCTATAGGCATGGGGGGTGGAGCTGGCCAATTTCGTCCGCCGGACTCGGAATGCCGCGAGACTTTGCGAGGGGCCTGCGTGTGCCAAAAATATGCTGCGGGCAAAGCCGCGCCCAAAAATAACCGTCCGAAGGCCGGGGCGCCAAGTTCGTCCAGCGGAAAAAGGCCACAAAAACGGGTGGGCTATAGCCTTGGGGAGTGGGGCTAGCCAACTTCGTCCGCCGGACTCAGAATGCCGTGAGACTTTACGAGGGGCCTCCATGTGCCAAAAATAGGCCGCGCCCAAAAATAACCGCCCGAAGGCCGGGGCGCCAAGTTCGTACAGCGGAAAAAGGCCACAAAAACGGGTGGGCTATAGCCTTGGGGGGTGGGGCTGGCCAACTTCGTCCGCCGGACTCGGAACGCCGCGAGACTTTGCGAGGGGCCTCCGTGTGCCAAAAATAGGCCGCGGGCAAAGTCACGCCAAAAATAACCTCCCGAAGGCCGGGGCGCCAAGTTCGTCCAGCGGAAAAAGGCCACAAAAACGGGTGGGCTATAGCCTTGGGGGGTGGGGCTGGCCGACTTCGTCCGCCGGACTCGGAATGCCGCGAGACTTTGCAGGGGGCCTCCGTGTGCCAAAAATAGGCCGCGGACAAAGCCGCACCCAAAAATAACCGCACGAAGGTCGGGGCGCCAAGTTCGTACAGCGGAAAAAGGCCACCAAAACGGGTGGGCTATAGCCTTGGGGGGTGGGGCTGGCCAACTTCGTCCGCCGGACTCGGAATGCCGCGAGACTTTGCGAGGGGCCTCCGTGTGCCAAAATTAGGCCACGGACAAAGCCGCGCCCAAAAATAACCGCACGAAGGTCGGGGCGCCAAGTTCGTCCAGCGGAAAAAGGCCACAAAAACCGGTGGGCTATAGCCTTGGGGGGTGGGGCTGGCCAACTTCGTCCGCCGGACTCGGAATGCCGCGAGACTTTGCGAGGGGCCTCCGTGTGCCAAAAATAGGCCGTGGACAAAGCCACGCCCAAAAATAACCACACGAAGGTCGGGCTGCCAAGTTCGTCCAGCGGAAAAAGGCCACAAAAACGGGTGGGCTATAGCCTTGGGGGGTGGGGCTGGCCAACTTCGTCCGCCGGACTCGGAATGAGGTAAGACTTTGCGAGGGGCCTCCGTGTGCCAAAAATAGGCCGCGCCCAAAAATCACCGCCCGAAGGCCGGGGCGCCAAGTTCGTCCAGCGGAAAAAGGCCACAAAAACGGGTGGGCTATAGCCTTGGGGGGTGGGGCTGGCCAACTTCGTCCGCCGGACTCGGAATGCCGCATGACTTTGCGAGGGGCCTCCGTGTGCCAAAAATAGGCCGCGGGCTAAG
Organism: Citrus x changshan-huyou; assembly: GCA_039657385.1. Taxonomy (NCBI): domain Eukaryota; kingdom Viridiplantae; phylum Streptophyta; class Magnoliopsida; order Sapindales; family Rutaceae; genus Citrus; species Citrus x changshan-huyou. Next base: position 402,455 of record JBCGBO010000018.1, read on the forward strand.
CCGCGCCCAAAAATAACAGCCCGAGGGCCGGGGCGCCAAGTTCGTCCAGCAGAAAAAGGCCACAAAAACGGGTGGGCTATAGCCTTGGGGGGTGGGGCTGGCCAACTTTGTCCGCCGGACTCGGAATGCCGCGAGACTTTGCGAGGGGCCTCCGTGTGCCAAAAATAGGCCGCGGGCAAAACCGCGCCCAAAAATAAGCGCCCGAAGGCCGGGGCGCCAAGTTCGTCCATCGGAAAAAGGCCACAAAAACGGGTGGGCTATAGCCTTGGGGGGTGGGGCTGGCCAACTTCGTCCGCCGGACTCGGAATGCGGCAAGACTTTCCGAGGGGCCTCCGTGTGCCAAAAATAGACAGCCCCCAAAAAGAACCGCCCGAAGGCCGGGGCGCCAAGTTCGTCCAGCGGAAAAAGGCCACAAAAACGGGTGGGCTATAGCCTTGGGGGGTGGGGCTGGCCAACTTCGTCCGCCGGACTCGGAATGCGGTAAGACTTTGCGAGGGGCCTCCGTGTGCCAAAAATAGGCCGCGCCCAAAAATCACCGCCCGAAGGCCGGGGCGCCAAGTTCGTCCAGCGGAAAAAGGCCACAAAAACGGGTGGACTATAGCCTTGGGGGGTGGGGCTGGCCAACTTCGTCCGCCGGACTTGGAATGCCGCACGACTTTGCGAGGGGCCTCCGTGTGCCAAAAATAGGCCGCGGGCTAAGCCGCGCCCAAAAATAACAGCCCGAAGGCCGGGGCGCCAAGTTCGTCCAGCAGAAAAAGGCCACAAAAACGGGTGGGCTATAGCCTTGGGGGGTGGGGCTGGCCAACTTTGTCCGCCGGACTCGGAATGCCGCTAGACTTTGCGAGGGGCCTCCGTGTGCCAAAAATAGGCCGCGGGCAAAACCGCGCCCAAAAATAAGCGCCCGAAGGGCGGGGCGCCAAGTTCGTCCATCGGAAAAAGGCCACAAAAACGGGTGGGCTATAGCCTTGGGGGGTGGGGCTGGCCAACTTCGTCCGCCGGACTCGGAATGCGGCAAGACTTTCCGAGGGGCCTCCGTGTGCCAAAAATAGACAGCCCCCAAAAAGAACCGCCCGAAGGCCGGGGCGCCAAGTTCGTCCAGCGGAAAAAGGCCACAAAAACGGGTGGGCTATAGCCTTGGGGGGTGGGGCTGGCCAACTTCGTCCGCCGGACTCGGAATGCCGCGAGACTTTATGAGGGGCCACCGTGTGCCAAAAAAAGGCCGCGGGCAAGGCCGCGCCAAAAATGACCGCCCGAAGGCCGGGGCGCCAAGTTCGTCCAGCGGAAAAAGGACACAAAAACGGGTGGGCTACAGCATTGGGGGGTGGGGCTGGCGAACTTCGTCCGCCGGACTCGGTATGCCGCGAGACTTTGCGAGGGGCCTCCATTTGCCAAAAATAGGCCGCGGACAAAGCCGCGCCCAAAAATAACCGCCCCAAGGCCAGGGGGCCAAGTTCGTCCAGCGGAAAAAGGCCACAAAAGCGGGTGGGCTATAGCCTTGGGGGGTGGGGCTGGCCAACTTCATCCGCCGGACTCGGAATGCCGCGAGACTTTGCGAGGGGCCTCCGTGTACCAAAAATAGGCTGCGGGCAAAGCTACGCCCAAAAATAACTGCCCGAAGGCCGGGGCGCCAAGTTCGTCCAGCGGAAAAAGGCCCAAAAACGGGTGGGCTATAGCCTTGGGGGGTGGAGCTGGCCAATTTCGTCCGCCGGACTCGGAATGCCGCGAGACTTTGCGAGGGGCCTGCGTGTGCCAAAAATATGCTCCGGGCAAAGCCGCGCCCAAAAATAACCGTCCGAAGGCCGGGGTGCCAAGTTCGTCCAGCGGAAAAAGGCCACAAAAACGGGTGGGCTATAGCCTTGGGGGGTGGGGCAAGCCAACTTCGTCCGCCGGACACGGAATGCCGCGAGACTTTACGAGGGGCCTCCATGTGCCAAAAATAGGCCGCGCCCAAAAATAACTGCCCGAAGGCCGGGGCGCCAAGTTCGTCCAGCGGAAAAAGGCCACAAAAACGGGTGGGCTATAGCCTTGGGGGGTGGGGCTGGCCAACTTCGTCCGCCGGACTCGGAATGCAGTGAGAATTTGCGAGGGGCCTCCGTGTACCAAAAATAGGCCGTGGACAAAGCTACGCCCAAAAATAACCGCCCGAAGGCTGGGGCGCCAAGTTCGTCCAGCGGAAAAAGGCCACAAAAACGGGTGGGCTATAGCCTTGGGGGGTGGGGCTGGCGGACTTCGTCCGCCGGACTCGGAATGCCGCGAGACTATGCAGGGGGCCTCCGTGTGCCAAAAATAGGCCGCGGACACAGCCGCACCCAAAAATAACCGCACGAAGGTCGGGGCGCCAAGTTCGTCCAGCGGAAAAAGGCCACCAAAACGGGTGGGCTATAGCCTTGGGGGGTGGGGCTGGCCAACTTCGTCCGCCGGACTCGGAATGCCGCGAGACTTTGCGAGGGGCCTCCGTGTGCCAAAAATAGGCCACGGATAAAGCCGCGCCCAAAAATAACCGCACGAAGGTCGGGGCGCCAAGTTCGTCCAGCGGAAAAAGGCCACAAAAACGGGCGGGCTATAGCCTTGGGGGGTGGGGCTGGCCAACTTCATCCGCCAGGCTCGGAATGCCGCGAGACTTTACGAGGGGCCTCCGTGTGCCAAAAATAGGCCGCGGGCCAAGCCGCACCCAAAAATAACCGCCCGAAGGCCGGGGCGCCAAGTTCGTCCAGCGGAAAAAGGCCACAAAAACGGGTGGGCTATAGCCTTGGGGGGTGGGGCTGGCCAACTTCGTCCGCCGGACTCGGAATGCCGCGAGACTTTGCGAGGGGAATCCGTGTGCCAAAAATAGGCCGCGGGCAAAGCCGCCCCCAAAAATAACCGCCCGAAGGCCGGGGCGCCAGGTTCGTCCAGCGGAAAAAGGCCACAAAAACGGGTGGGCTATAGCCTTGGGGGGTGGGGCTGGCCAACTTCGTCCGCCGGACTCGGAATGCCGCGAGACTTTGCGAGGGGCCTCCGTTTGCCAAAAATAGGCCGCGGGCAAAACCGCACCCAAAAATAACAGCCCGAAGGCCGGGGCGCCAGGTTCGTCCAGCGGAAAAAGGCCACAAAAACGGGTGGGCTATAGCCTTGGGGGGTGGGGCTGGCCAACTTCGTCCGCCGGACTCGGAATGCCGCGAGACTTTGCGAGGGGAATCCGTGTGCCAAAAATAGTCCGTGGGCAATGCCGCGTCCAAAAATAACCGCCCGAAGGCTGGGGCGCCAAGTTCGTCCAGCGGAAAAAGGCCACAAAAACGGGTGGGCTATAGCCTTGGGGGGTGGGGCTGGCCAACTTCGTCCGCCGGACTCGGAATGCCGCGAGACTTTGCGAGGGGCCTCCGTTTGCCAAAAATAGGCCGCGGGCAAAACCGCGCCCAAAAATAACAGCCCGAAGGCCGCGGCGCGAAGTTCGTCCAGCGGAAAAAGGCCACAAAAACGGGTGGGCTATAGCCTTGGGGGGTGGGGCTGGCCAACTTCGTCCGCTGGACTTGGAATGCCGCGAGACTTTGCGAGGGGCCTCCGTGTGCCAAAAATAGTCCGTGGGCAATGCCGCGTCCAAAAATAACCGCCCGAAGGCTGGGGCGCCAAGTTCGTCCAGCGGAAAAAGGCCACAAAAACGGGTGGGCTATAGCCTTGGGGGGTGGGGCTGGCCAACTTCGTCCGCCGGACTCGGAATGCCGCGAGACTTTGCGAGGGGAATCCGTGTGCCAAAAATAGGCCGCGGGCAAAGCCGCCCCCAAAAATAACCGCCCGAAGGCCGGGGCGCCAGGTTCGTCCAGCGGAAAAAGGCCACAAAAAAGGGTGGGCTATAGCCTTGGGGGGTGGGGCTGGCCAACTTCGTCCGCCGGACTCGGAATGCCGCGAGACTTTGCGAGGGGCCTCCGTTTGCCAAAAATAGGCCGCGGGCAAAACCGCACCCAAAAATAACAGCCCGAAGGCCGGGGCGCCAGGTTCGTCCAGCGGAAAAAGGCCACAAAAACGGGTGGGCTATAGCCTTGGGGGGTGGGGCTGGCCAACTTCGTCCGCCGGACTCGGAATGCCGCGAGACTTTGCGAGGGGAATCCGTGTGCCAAAAATAGGCCGCGGGCAAAGCCGCGCCCAAAAATAACCGCCCGAAGGCCGGGGCGCCAGGTTCGTCCAGCGGAAAAAGGCCACAAAAACGGGTGGGCTATAGCCTTGGGGGGTGGGGCTGGCCAACTTCGTCCGCCGGACTCGGAATGCGGCAAGACTTTCCGAGGGGCCTCCGTGTGCCAAAAATAGGCAGCCCCCAAAAAGAACCGCCCGAAGGCCGGGGCGCCAAGTTCGTCCAGCGGAAAAAGGCCAAAAAAACGGGTGGGCTATAGCCTTGGGGGGTGGGGCGGGCCCACTTCGTCCGCCGGACTCGGAATGCCGCGAGACTTTGCGAGGGGCCTCCGTTTGCCAAAAATAGGCCGCGGGCAAAACCGCGCCCAAAAATAACAGCCCGAAGGCCGGGGCGCGAAGTTCGTCCAGCGGAAAAAGGCCACAAAAACGGGTGGGCTATAGCCTTGGGGGGTGGGGCTGGCCAACTTCGTCCGCCGGACTCGGAATGCGGCAAAACTTTGCGAGGGGCCTCCCTGTGCCAAAAATAGGCCGCGCCCAAAAATCACCGCCCGAAGGCCAGGGCGCCAAGTTCGTCCAGCGGAAAAAGGCCACAAAAACGGGTGGGCTATAGCCTTGGGGGGTGGGGCTGACCAACTTCGTCCGCCGGACTCGGAATGCCGCAGGACTTTGCGAGGGGCCTCCGGGTGCCAAAAATAGGCCGTGGGCAAAGCTGCGCCCAAAAATAACTGCCCGAAGGCCGGGGCGCCAAGTTCGTCCAGCGGAAAAAGGCCCCAAAAACGGGTGGGCTATAGCCTTGGGGGGTGGAGCTGGCCAATTTCGTCCGCCGGACTCGGAATGCGGCAAGACTTTACGAGGGGCCTCCGTGTGCCAAAAATAGGCCGCGCCCAAAAATAACCACCCGAAGGCCGTGGCGCCAAGTTCGTCCAGCGGAAAAAGGCCACAAAAACGGGTGGGCTATAGCCTTGGGGGGTGGGGATGGCCAACTTCGTCCGCCGGACTCGGAATGCGGTAAGACTTTGCGAGGGGCCTCCGTGTGCCAAAAATAGACCGCGGGCTAAGCCGTGCCCAAAAATAACAGCCCGAAGGCCGGGGCGCCAAGTTCGTCCAGCAGAAAAAGGCCACAAAAACGGGTGGGCTATAGCCTTGTGGGGTGGGGCTGGCCAACTTTGTCCGCCGGACTCGGAATGCGGCAAGACTTTCCGAGGGGCCTCCGTGTGCCAAAAATAGACAGCCCCCAAAAAGAACCGCCCGAAGGCCGGGGCGCCAAGTTCGTCCAGCGGAAAAAGGCCAAAAAAACGGGTGGGCTATAGCCTTGGGGGGTGGGGATGGCCAACTTCGTCCGCCGGACTCGGAATGCCGCGAGGCTTTGCGAGGGGCCTCCGTGTGCCAAAAATAGGCCGCGGGCAAAACCGCGCCCAAAAATAAGCGCCCGAAGGCCGGGGCGCCAAGTTCGTCCATCGGAAAAAGGCCACAAAAACGGGTGGGCTATAGCCTTGGGGGGTGGGGCTGGCCAACTTCGTCCGCCGGACTCGGAATGCGGCAAGACTTTCCGAGGGGCCTCCGTGTGCCAAAAATAGACAGCCCCCAAAAAGAACCGCCCGAAGGCCGGGGCGCCAAGTTCGTCCAGCGGAAAAAGGCCAAAAAAACGGGTGGGCTATAGCCTTGGGGGGTGGGGCTGGCCAACTTCGTCCGCCGGACTCGGAATGCCGCGAGACTTTATGAGGGGCCACCGTGTGCCAAAAAAAGGCCGCGGGCAAGGCCGCGCCAAAAATGACCGCCCGAAGGCCGGGGCGCCAAGTTCGTCCAGCGGAAAAAGGACACAAAAACGGGTGGGCTACAGCCTTGGGGGGTGGGGCTGGCCAACTTCGTCCGCCGGACTCGGAATGCCGCGAGACTTTGCGAGGGGCCTCCGTGTCCAAAAAATAGGCTGCGGGCAAAGCCGCGACCAATAAGAACCGCCCGACGGCCGGGGCGCCAAGTTCGTCCAGCGGAAAAAGGCAACAAAAACGGGTGGGCTATAGCCTTGGGGGGTGGGGCTGGCCAACTTCGTCCGCCGGACTCGGAATGCCGCGAGACTTTATGAGGGGCCACCGTGTGCCAAAAAAAGGCCGCGGGCAAGGCCGCGCCAAAAATGACCGCCCGAAGGCCGGGGCGCCAAGTTCGTCCAGCGGAAAAAGGACACAAAAACGGGTGGGCTACAGCCTTGGGGGGTGGGGCTGGCCAACTTCGTCCGCCGGACTCGGAAGGCCGCGAGACTTTGCGAGGGGCCTCCGTGTCCAAAAAATAGGCTGCGGGCAAAGCCGCGACCAATAAGAACAGCCCGACGGCCGGGGCGCCAAGTTCGTCCAGCGGAAAAAGGCAACAAAAACGGGTGGGCTATAGCCTTGGGGGGTGGGGCTGGCCAACTTCGTCCGCCGGACTCGGAATGCCGCGAGACTTGGCGAGGGGAATCCGTGTGCCAAAAATAGGCCGCGGGCAAAGCCGCGCCCAAAAATAACCGCCCGAAGCCCGGGGCGCCAGGTTCGTCCAGCGGAAAAAGGCCACAAAAACGGGTGGGCTATAGCCTTGGGGGGTGGGGCTGGCCAACTTCGTCCGCCGGACTCGGAATGCCGCGAGACTTTGCGAGGGGAATCCGTGTGCCAAAAATAGGCCGCGGGCAAAGCCGCGCCCAAAAATAACCGCCCGAAGGCCGGGGCGCCAGGTTCGTCCAGCGGAAAAAGGCCACAAAAAATGGTGGGCTATAGCCTTGGGGGGTGGGGCGGGCCCACTTCGTCTGCCGGACTCGGAATGCCGCGAGACTTTGCGAGGGGCCTCAGTGTTCCAAAAATGGGCCGCGGGCAAAGCCACGCCAAAAAATAACTGCCCGATGGCCGGGGCGCCAAGCTCGTCCAGCGGAAAAAGGCCACAAAAACGGGTGGGCTATAGCCTTTGGGGGTGGGGCTGGCCAACTTCGTCCGCCGGACTCCAAATGCCGCGAGACTTTGCGATGGGTCTCCGTGTGCCAAAAATAGGCCGCGGGCAAGGCCGCGCCCAAAAATAACCGCCCGAAGGCTGGGGCGCCAAGTTTGTCCAGCGGAAAAAGGCCACAAAAACGGTTGGGCTATAGCCTTGGGGGGTGGGGCTGGCCAACTTCGTCCGCCGGACTCCGAATGCCGCGAGACTTTGCGATGGGTCTCCGTGTGCCAAAAATAGGCCGCGGGCAAAGCCGCGCCCAAAAATAAGCGCCCGAAGGCCGGGGCGCCAAGTTCGTCCAGCGGAAAAAGGCCACAAAAACGGGTGGGCTATAGCCTTGGGGGGTGGGGCTGGTCAACTTCGTCCGCCGGACTCGGAATGCCGCGAGGCTTTACGAGGGGCCTCCGTGTGCCAAATATAGGATGCGGGCAAAGCCGCGCCCAAAAATAACTGCCCGAAGGCCGGGGCGCCAAGTTCGTCCAGCGGAAAAAGGCCACAAAAACGGGTGGGCTATAGCCTTGGGGGGTGGGGCTGGCCAAGTTCGTCCGTCGGACTCGGAATGCCGGGAGACTTTGCGAGGGGCCTCCGTGTGTAAAAAATAGGCCGCGGGCCAAGCCGCGCCCAAAAAGAACCGCCCGAAGGCCGGGGCGCCAAGTTCGTCCAGCGGAAATAGGCCACAAAAACGGGTGGGCTATAACCTTCGGGGGTGGGGCTGGTAAAATTCATCCGCGGGCTCGGAATGCCGCGAGACTTTACGAGGGGAGTCCGTGTGCCAAAAATAGGCCGCGGGCAAGGCTGCGCACGAAAAATAACCGCCCGAAGGCCGGGGCGCCAAGTTCGTCCAGCGGAAAAAGGCCACAAAAACGGGTGGGCTATAGCCTTGGGGGGTGGGGCTGGCCAAATTCGTCCGCCGGACTCGAAATGCCGCGAGATTTTGCAAGGGTCCTCCGTGTACCAAAAATAGGCCGCGGGTAACGCCGCGCCCAAAAATAACTGCCCGAAGGCCGGGCCGCCAAGTTCGTCCAGCGGAAAAAGGCCACAAAAACGGGTGGGCTATAGCCTTGGGGGGTGGGGCTGGCCGACTTCGTCCGCGGGACTCGGAATGCGGCGAGACTTTGCGAGGGGCCTCTGTGTGCAAAAAATAGGCCGCGGGCAAAGCCGCGCCCAAAAATAACCGCCCAAAGGCCGGGGCGCCAAGTTCGTCCAGCGGAAAAAGTCCACAAAAACGGGTGGGCTATAGCCTTGGGGGGTGGGGCTGGCCAATTTCGTCCGCCAGACTCGGAATGCCGCGAGACTTTGCGAGGGGCTTCCGTTTGCCAAAAATAGGCCGCGGGCGAAGCCGCACCCGAAAATAACCGCCCGAAGGCTGGTGCGCCAAGTTCGTCCTGCGGAAAAAAGCCACAAAAACTGGTGGGCTATAGCCTTGGGGGGTGGGGCTGGCCAACTTCGTCCGCCGGACTCCGAATGCCGCGAGAATTTGCGATGGGTCTCCGTGTGCCAAAAATAGGCCGCGGGCAAAGCCGCGCCCAAAAATAACCGCCCGAAGGCCGGGGCGCCAGGTTCGTCCAGCGGAAAAAGGCCACAAAAAATGGTGGGCTATAGCCTTGGGGGGTGGGGCGGGCCCACTTCGTCTGCCGGACTCGGAATGCCGCGAGACTTTGCGAGGGGCCTCAGTGTTCCAAAAATGGGCCGCGGGCAAAGCCACGCCCAAAAATAACTGCCCGATGGCCGGGGCGCCAAGCTCGTCCAGCGGAAAAAGGCCACAAAAACGGGTGGGCTATAGCCTTGGGGGGTGGGGCTGGCCAACTTCGTCCGCCGGACCCGGAATGCCGCGAGACTTTGCGAGGGGAATCCGTGTGCCAAAAATAGGCCGCGGGCAAAGCCGCGCCCAAAAATAACCGCCCGAAGGCCGGGGTGCCAGTTTCGTCCAGCGGAAAAAGGCCACAAAAAAGGGTGGGCTATAGCCTTGGGGGGTGGGGTTGGCCCACTTCGTCCGCCGGACTCGGAATGCCGCGAGACTTTGTGAGGGGCCTCTGTGTGCCAAAAATAGGCCGCGGCCAAAGCCGCGCCCAAAAATAACTGCCCGAAGGCCAGGGCGCCAAGTTCGTCCAGCGGAAAAAGGCCACAAAAACGGGTGGGCTATAGCCTTGGGGGGTGGGGCTGGCCAACTTCGTCCGCTGGACTCGGAATGCCATGAGACATTGCGAGGGGCCTCCGTGTGCCAAAAACAGGCCGCGGCCAAAGCCGCGCCCAAAAATAACCGCCCGAAGGCCGGGGCGCCATGTTCGTCCAGCGGAAAAAGCCCACAAAAACGGGTGGGCTATAGCCTTGGGGGGTGGGGCAGGCCAAGTTCATCCGCCGGACTCGGAATGCCGCGAGACTTTGCGAGGTACCTCCGTGTGCCAAAAATAGGCCGCAGGCAAAGCCGCGCGCAAAAATAACAGCCCGAAGAATGCGCCAAGTTCGTCCAGCGCAAAAAGGCCAGAAAAACGGGTGGCCTATAGCCTTGGGGGGTGGGGCTGGCCAACTTCGTCTGCCGGACTCGGAATGCCGCGAGACTTTGCGAGGGGCCTCCGTGTGCCAAAAATAGGCCGCAGGCAAAGCCGCGCCCAAAAATAACCGCCCGAAGGCCGGGGCTCCAAGTTCGTGCAGCGGAAAAAGGCCACAAAAACGGGTGGGCTATAGCCTTGGGGGGTGGGGCTGGCCAACTTCGTCCGCCGGACTCGGAATGCCGCGAGACTTTGCGAGGGGCCTCCGCGTGCCAAAAATAGGCCGTGGCCAAATCCGCGCCCAAAAATAACCGCCTGAAGGCCGGGGCGCCAAGTTCGTCCAGCGGAAAAAGGCCACAAAAACGGGTGGGCTATAGCCTTGGGGGGTGGGGCTGGCCAACTTCGTCCGCCGGACTCGGAATGTCGCGAGACTTTACGAGGGGCCTCCGTGTGCCAAAAATAGGCCGCAGGCAAATCCGCGCCCAAAAATAACCGCCCGAAGGCCGGGGCGCCAAGTTCGTCCCGCGGAAAAAGGCCACAAAAACGGGTGGGCTATAGCCTTGGGGGGTGGGGCTGGCCAACTTCGTCCGCCGGACTCGGAATGCCGCGAGACTTTACGAGGGGCCTCCGTGTGCCAAAAATAGGACGCGCGCGAAGCCGCGCCAAAAAATAACCGCCCGAAGGCCGGGGCGCCAAGTTCGACAAGCGGAAAAAGGCCACAAAAACGGGTGGGCTATAGCCTTGGGGGGTGGGGCTGGCCAACTTCGTCCGCCAGACTCGGAATGCCGCGAGACTTTGCGAGGGGCCTCCGTGTGCCAAAAATCGGCCGCGGCCAATGCCGCGCCCAAAAATAACTGACCGAAGGCCGGGGCGCCAAGTTCGTCCAGCGGAAAAAGGCCACAAAAACGGGTGGGCTATAGCCTTGGGGGGTGGGGCTGGCCAACTTCGTCCGCCGGACTCGGAATGCCGCGAGACTTTGCGAGGGGCCTTCGTGTGCCAAAAATAGGCCGTGGCCAAATCCGCGCCCAAAAATAACCGCCCGAAGGCCGGGGCGCCAAGTTCGTCCAGCGGAAAAACGCCACAAAAACGGGTGGGCTATAGCGTTGGAGGGTGGGGCTGGCCTACTTCGTCCGCCGGACTCTGAATGCCGCGAGACTTTGCGAGGGGCCTCCGTGTGCCAAAAATATGCCGCGGACAAAGCCGCGCCCAAAAATAACCGCCCGAAGGCCGGGGCGCCAAGTTCGTCCAGCGGAAAAAGGCCACAAAAACGGGTGGGCTATAGCCTTGGGGGGTGGGGCTGGCCAACTTCGTCCGCGCGGACTCGGAATGCCGCGAGACTTTGCGAGGGGCCTCCGTGTGCCAAAAATAGGCCGCTCGCAAAGCCGCGCCCAAGAATAACCGCCACAAGGCCGGGGTGCCAAGTTCGTCCAGTGGAAAAAGGCCACAAAAACGGGTGGGCTATAGCCTTGGGGGGTGGGGCTGGCCAACTTCGTCCGCGCGGACTCGGAATGCCGCGAGACTTTGCGAGGGGCCTCCGTGTGCCAAAAATAGGCCGCTCGCAAAGCCGCGCCCAAGAATAACCGCCCCAAGGCCGGGGTGCCAAGTTCGTCCAGTGGAAAAAGGCCACAAAAACGGGTGGGCTATAGCCTTAGGGGGTGGGGCTGGCCAACTTCGTCCGCCAGACTCGGAATGCCGCGAGACTTTGCGAGGGGCCTCCGTGTGCCAAAAATAGGCCGCGGGCAAAGCCGCGCCCAAAAATAACCGCCTGAAGGCCGGGGCGCCAAGTTCGTCCAGCGGAAAAAGGCCACAAAAATGGGTGGGCTATAGCCTTGGGGGGTGGGGCTAGCCAACTTCGTCTGCCGGACTCAGAATGCCGCGAGACTTTGCGAGAGGTCTCCTTGTGCCAAAAATAGGCCGCAGGCAGAGCCGCGCCCAAAAATAACCGCCTGAAGGCTGGGGCGCCACGTTCGTCCAGCGGAAAAAGGCCACAAAAACGGGTGGGCTATAGCCTTGGGGGGTGGGGCTGGCCAACTTCGTCCGCCGGACTCGGAATGCCGTGAGACTTTGCGAGGGGCATCCGTGTCCCAAAAATAGGCCGCGCGCGAAGCCGCGCCCAAAAATAACCGCCCGAAGGCCGGGGCGCCAAGTTCGTCCAGCGGAAAAAGGCCACAAAAACGGGTGGGCTATAGCCTTGGGAGGTGGGGCTGGCCAACTTCATCCGCCGGACTCGGAATGCCGCGAGACTTTGCGAGAGGTCTCCGTGTGCCAAAAATAGGCCGCAGGCAGAGCCGCGCCCAAAAATAACCGCCTGAAGGCCGGGGCGCCAAGTTCGTCCAGCGGAAAAAGGCCACAAAAACGGGTGGGCTATAGCCTTGGGGGGTGGGGCTGGCCGACTTCGTCCGCCGCACTCGGAATGCCGTGAGACTTTGCGAGGGGTATCCGTGTCCCAAAAATAGGACGCGCGCGAAGCCGCGCCCAAAAATAACCGCCCGAAGGCCGGGGCGCCAAGTTCGTCCAGCGGAAAAAGGCCACAAAAACGGGTGGGCTATAGCCTTGGGGGGTGGGGCTGGCCAACTTCATCCGCCGGACTCGGAATGCCGTGTGACGTTGTGAGGGGCCTCCATGTGCCAAAAATAGGCTGCGGGCAAAGCCGCACCCAAAAATAACCCCCCGAAGGCCGGGGCGCTAAGTTCGTCCAGCGGAAAAAGGCCACAAAAACGGGTGGGCTATAGCCTTGGGGGGTGGGGCAGGCCAACTTCGTCCGCCGGACTCGGAATGCCGCGAGACTTTGCGAGGGACCTCCGTGTACCAAAAATAGGCCGCGGTCTAAGCCGCGCCCCAAAATAACCGCCCGAAGGTCGGGGCGCCAAGTTCGTCCACCGGAAAAAGGCCACAAAAACGGGTGGTCTATAGCCTTGAGGGGTGGGGCTGGCCAACTTCGTCTGCGCGGAATCGGAATGCCGCGAGACTTTGAGAGGGTCCTGCATGTGCCAAAAATAGGCCGCGGGCAAAGCCGCGCCCAAAAATTTACCGTCCGAAGGCCGGGGCGCCAAGTTCGGCCAGCGGAAAAAGGCCACAAAAACGGGTGGGCTATAGCCTTGGGGGGTGGGGCTGGCCCACTTCGTCCGCCGGACTCGGAATGCCGTGAGACTTTGCGAGGGGCATCCGTGTCCCAAAAATAGGCCGCGCGCGAAGCCGCGCCCAAAAATAACCGCCCGAAGGCCAGGGCGCCAAGTTCGTCCAGCGGAAAAAGGCCACAAAAACGGGTGGGCTATAGCCTTGGGGGGTGGGGCTGGCCAACTTCGTCCGCCGGACTCGGAATGCAGTGTGACATTGCGAGGGGCCTCCATGTGCCAAAAATAGGCTGCGGGCAAAGCCGCACCCAAAAATAACCCCCCGAAGGCCGGGGCGCTAAGTTCGTCCAGCGGAAAAGGCCACAAAAACGGGTGGGCTATAGCCTTGGGGGGTGGGGCAGGCCAACTTCGTCCGCCGGACTCGGAATGCCGCGAGACTTTGCGAGGGACCTCCGTGTACCAAAAATAGGCCGCGGGCAAAGCCGCGCCCCAAAATAACCGCCCGAAGGCCGGGGCGCCAAGTTCGTCCAGCGGAAAAAGGCCACAAAAACGGGTGGGCTATAGCGTTGGGGGGTGGGGCTGGCCTACTTCCTCCGCCGGACTCTGAATGCCGCGAGCCTTTACGAGGGGCCTCCGTGTGCCAAAAATAGGGCGCGGGCAAAGCCGCGCCCAAAAATAACCGCCCGAAGGTCGGGGCGCCAAGTTCGTCCACCGGAAAAAGGCCACAAAAACGGGTGGTCTATAGCCTTGAGGGGTGGGGCTGGCCAACTTCGTCCGCGCGGAATCGGAATGCCGCGAGACTTTGAGAGGGTCCTGCGTGTGCCAAAAATAGGCCGCGGGTAAAGCCGCGCCCAAAAATAACCGTCCGAAGGCCGGGGCGCCAAGTTCGGCCAGCGGAAAAAGGCCACAAAAACGGGTGGGCTATAGCGTTGGGGGGCGGGGCTGGCCTACTTCCTCCGCCGGACTCTGAATGCCGCGAGACTTTGCGAGGGGCCTCCGTGTGCCAAAAATAGGCCGCGGGCAAAGCCGCGCCCAAAAATAACGGCCCGAAGGCCGGGGCGCCAAGTTCGTCCAGCGGAAAAAGGCCACAAAAACGGGTGGGCTATAGCCTTGGGGGGTGGGGCTAGCCAACTTCGTCCGCGCGGACTCGGAATGCCGCGAGACTTTGCGAGGGGCCTCCGTGTGCCAAAAATAGGCCGTGGGCAAAGCCGCGCCCAAGAATAAGCGCCCCAAGGCCGGGGCGCCAAGTTCGTCCAGTGGAAAAAGGCCACAAAAACGGGTGGGCTATAGACTTGGGGGGGTGGGGCTGGCCAACTTCGTCCGCCGAACCCGGAATGCCGCGAGACTTTGCGAGGGGCCTCCGTGTGCCAAAAATAGGCCGTGGGCAAAGCCGCGCCCAAAAATAACTGTCCGAAGGCCGGGGCACCAAGTTCGTCCAGCGGAAAAAGGCCACAAAAACGGTTGGGCTATAGCCTTGGGGGGTGGGGCTGGCCAATTTGTCCGCCAGACTCGGAATGCCGCGAGACTTTACGAGAGGCCTCTGTGCGCCAAAAATAGGCCGCGGACAAAGCCGCGCCCAAAAATAACCGCCCGAAGGCCGGGGCGCCAAGTTCGTCCAGCGGAAAAGGGCCACAAAAACGGGTGGGCTATAGCCTTGAGGGGTGGGGCTGGCCAACTTCGTCCGCGCGGAATCGGAATGCCGCGAGACTTTGAGAGGGTCCTCCGTGTGCCAAAAATAGGCCGCGGGCAAAGCCGCGCCCAAGAATAACCGCCCCAAGGCCGGGGCGCCAAGTTCGTCCAGCAGAAAAAGGCCACAAAAACGGGTGGGCTATAGCCTTAGGGGGTGGGGCTGGCCAAGTTCGTCCGCCGGACTCGGAATGCCGCGAGACTTTGCGAGAGGCCTCTGCGTGCCAAAAATAGGCCGCGGGCAAAGCCGCGCCCAAAAATAACTGCCCGAAGGCCGGGGCGCCAAGTTCGTCCAGAGGAAAAAGGCCACAAAAACGGGTGGGCTATAGCGTTGGGGGGTGGGGCTGGCCTACTTCGTCCGCCGGACTCGGAATCCAGTGTGACATTGCGAGGGGCCTCCATGTGCCAAAAATAGGCTGCGGGCAAAGCCGCACCCAAAAATAACCCCCCGAAGGCAGGGGCGCCAAGTTCGTCCAGCGGAAAAAGGCCACAAAAACGGGTGGGCTATAGCCTTGAGGGGTGGGGCTGGCCAACTTCGTCCGCGCGGAATCGGAATGCCGCGAGACTTTGAGAGGGTCCTCCGTGTGCCAAAAATAGGCCGCGGGCAAAGCCGCGCCCAAGAATAACCGCCCCAAGGCCGGGGCGCCAAGTTCGTCCGGCAGAAAAAGGCCACAAAAACGGGTGGGCTATAGCCTTAGGGGGTGGGGCTGGCCAAGTTCGTCCGCCGGACTCGGAATGCCGCGAGGCTTTGCGAGGGGCCTCCGTGTGCCAAAAATAGGCCGCGGGCAAGGCCGCGCCCAAAAATAACCGCCCGAAGGCCGGGGCGCCAAGTTCGTCCAGCGGAAAAAGGCCACAAAAACGGGTGGGCTATAGCCTTGGGGGGTGGGGCAGGCCAACTTCGTCCGCGCGGACTCGGAATGCCGCGAGACTTTGCGAGGGGCCTCTGTGTGCCAAAAATAGGCCGTGGGCAAAGCCGTGCCCAAGAATAACCGCCCCAAGGCCGGGGCGCCAAGTTCGTCCAGTGGAAAAAGGCCACAAAAACGGGTGGGCTATACCCTTAGGGGGTGGGGCTGGCCAACTTCGTCCGCCGGACTCGGAATGCCGCGGGACTTTGCGAGAGGCCGCTGCATGCCAAAAATAGGCCGCGGGCAAAGCCGCGCCCAAAAATAACTGCCCGAAGGCCGGGGCGCCAAGTTCGTCCAGCGGAAAAAGGCCACAAAAACGGGTGGGCCATAGCGTTGGGGGGTGGGGCTGGCCTACTTCGTCCGCCGGACTCTGAATGCCGTGAGACTTTGCGAGGGGCCTCCGTGTGCCAAAAATAGGACGCGGGCAAAGCCGCGCACAAAAATAACCACCCGAAGGCAGGGGCGCCAAGTTCGTCCAGCGGAAAAAGGCCACAAAAACGGGTGGGCTATAGCCTTGGGGGGTGGGGCTGGCCAACTTCGTCCGCGCGGACTCAGAATGCCGCGAGACTTTGCAAGGGGCCTCCGTGTGCCAAAAATAGGCCGTGGACAAAGCCGCGCCCAATAATAACCGCCCCAAGGCCGGGGCGCCAAGTTCGTCCAGTGGAAAAAGGCCACAAAAACGGGTGGGCTATAGCCTTAGGGGGTGGGGCTGGCCAACTACGTCCGCCGGACTCGGAATGCCGCGAGACTTTGCAAGGGGCCTCCGTGTGCCAAAAATAGGCCGTGGGCAAAGCCGCGCCCAATAATAACCGCCCCAAGGCCGGGGCGCCAAGTTCGTCCAGTGGAAAAAGGCCACAAAAACGGGTGGGCTATAGCCTTAGGGGGTGGGGCTGGCCAACCTCGTCCGCCGGACTCGGAATACCGCGAGTCTTTGCGAGGGGCCTCTGTGTGCCAAAAATAGGCCGCGGGCAAAGCCGCGCCCAAAAATAACGGCCCGAAGGCCGGGGCGCCAAGTTCGTCCAGCGGAAAAAGGCCACAAAAACGGGTGGGCTATAGCCTTGGGGGTTGGGGCTGGCCAAATTCGTCCGCGCGGACTCGGAATGCCGCGAGACTTTGCGAGGGGCCTCCCTCTGCCAAAAATAGGCCGCGGGCAAAACCGCGCCCAAGAATAACCGCCCCAAGGCCGGGGCGCCAAGTTCGTCCAGCGGAAAATGGCCACAAAAACGGGTGGGCTATAGCCTTGGGGGGTGGGG
Source organism: Citrus x changshan-huyou (assembly GCA_039657385.1). Lineage (NCBI taxonomy): Eukaryota > Viridiplantae > Streptophyta > Magnoliopsida > Sapindales > Rutaceae > Citrus > Citrus x changshan-huyou. The sequence goes on from JBCGBO010000018.1 coordinate 418,918, forward strand.
CCGGCCAACTTCGTCCGCCAAACTCGGAATGCCGCGAGACTTTGTGAGTGGCCTCCGTGTGCCAAAAATAGGCCGCGGGCAAAGCCGCGCCCAAAAATAACGGCCCGAAGGCCGGGGCGCCAAGTTCGTCCAGCGGAAAAAGGCCACAAAAACGGGTGGGCTATAGCCTTGGGGGGTGGGGCCGGCCAACTTCGTCTGCGCGGACTCGGAATGCCGCGAGACTTTGCGAGGGGCCTCCCTCTGCCAAAAATAGGCCGCGGGCAAAACCGCGCCCAAGAAGAACCGCCCCAAGGCCGGGGCGCCAAGTTCGTCCAGCGGAAAAAGGCCACAAAAACGGGTGGGCTATAGCCTTGGGGGGTGGGGCTGGCCAACTTCATCCGCGCGGACTCGTAATGCCGCGAGACTTTGCGAGGGGCCTCCGTGTGCCAAAAATAGGCCGCGCGCAAAGCCGCGCCCAAGAATAACCGCCCCAAGGCCGGGGCGCCAAGTTCGTCCAGTGGAAAAAGGCCACAAAAATGGGTGGGCTATAGCCTTAGGGGGTGGGGCTGGCCAACTTCGTCCGCCGGACTCGGAATGCCGCGAGACTTTGCAAGGGGCCTCCGTGTGCCAAAAATAGGCCGTGGGCAAAGCCGCGCCCAATAATAACCGCCCCAAGGCCGGGGCGCCAAGTTCGTCCACTGGAAAAAGGCCACAAAAACGGGTGGGCTATAGCCTTAGGGGGTGGGGCTGGCCAACCTCGTCCGCCTGACTCGGAATACCGCGAGTCTTTGCGAGGGGCCTCCGTGTGCCAAAAATAGGCCGCGGGCAAAGCCGCGCCCAAAAATAACGGCCGGAAGGCCGGGGCGCCAAGTTCGTCCAGCGGAAAATGGCCACAAAAACGGGTGGGCTATAGCCTTGGGGGGTGGGGCCGGCCAACTTCGTCCGGCAAACTCGGAATGCCGCGAGACTTTGTGAGGGGCCTCCGTGTGCCAAAAATAGGCCGCGGGCAAAGCCGCGCCCAAAAATAACGGCCCGAAGGCCGGGGCGCCAAGTTCGTCCAGCGGAAAAAGGCCACAAAAACGGGTGGGCTATAGCCTTGGGGGGTGGGGCTGGCCAACTTCGTCCGCGCGGACTCGGAATGCCGCGAGACTTTGCGAGGGGCCTCCCTCTGCCAAAAATAGGCCGCGGGCAAAACCGCGCCCAAGAATAACCGCCCCAAGGCCGGGGCGCCAAGTTCGTCCAGCGGAAAAAGGCCACAAAAACGGGTGGGCTATAGCCTTGGGGGGTGGGGCTGGCCAACTTCGTCCGCGCGGACTCGTAATGCCGCGAGACTTTGCGAGGGGCCTCCGTGTGCCAAAAATAGGCCGCGCGCAAAGCCGAGCCCAAGAATAACCGCCCCAAGGCCGGGGCGCCAAGTTCGTCCAGTGGAAAAAGGCCACAAAAACGGGTGGGCTATAGCCTTAGGGGGTGGGGCTGGCCCACTTCGTCCGCCGGACTCGGAATTCCGCGAGACTTTGCGAGGGGCGTCCATGTGCCAAAAATAGGCCGCGGGCAAAGCCGCGCCCAAAAATAACCACCCGAAGGCTGGGCCGCCAAGTTCGTCCAGCGGAAAAAGACCACAAAAACGGGTGGGCTATAGCCTTGGGGGGTGGGGCAGGCCAACTTCGTTCGCCGGACTCGGAATGCCGCGAGACTTTGTGAGGGGCCTCCGTGTGCCAAAAATAGGCCGCGGGCAAAGCCGCGCCCAAGAATAACCGCCCCAAGGCCGGGGCGCCAAGTTCGTCCAGCGGAAAAAGGCCACAAAAACGGGTGGGCTATAGACTTGGGGGGTGGGGCTGGCCAACTTCGTCCGCCGGACCCGGAATGCCGCGAGACTTTGCGAGGGGCCTCCGTGTGCCAACAATAGGCCGTGGGCAAAGCCGCGCCCAAAAATAACCACCCGAAGGCTGGGCCGCCAAGTTCGTCCAGCGGAAAAAGACCACAAAAACGGGTGGGCTATAACCTTGGGGGGTGGGGCAGGCCAACTTCGTTCGCCGGACTCGGAATGCTGCGAGACTTTGCGAGGGGCCTCCGTGTGCCAAAAATAGGTCGCGGGCAAAACCATGCCCAAAAATAACCGTCCGATGGCCGGGGCGCCAAGTTCGTCCAGCGGAAAAAGGCCACAAAAACGGTTGGGCTATAGCCTTGGGGGGTGGGGCTGGCCCACTTCGTCCGCCGGACTCGGAATGCCGCGAGACTTTGCGAGGGGCCTCCGTGTGACAAAAATAGGCCGCGGGCAAATCCGTGCCCAAAATTAACCGCCCCAAGGCCGGGGCGCCAAGTTCGTCCAGTGGAAAAAGGCCAGAAAAACGGGTGGGCTATAGCCTTAGGGGGTGGGGCTGGCCAACTTCGTCCGCCGGACTCGGAATGCCGCGAGACTTTGTGAGGGGCCTCCGTGTGCCAAAAGAAGTCCGCGGGCGAAGCCGCGACCAAAAATAACCGGCCGAAGGCCGGGGCGCCATGTTCGTCCAGCGGAAAAAAGCCACAAAAACGGGTGGGCTATAGCCTTGGGGGGTGGGGCTGGCCATCTTCGTCCGCCGGACTCGGAATGCAGCGAGATTTTACGAGGGGCCTCCGTGTGCCAAAAATAGACCGTGGGCAAAGCCGCGCCCAAAAATAACCCCCCGAAGGCCAGGGCGCCAAGTTTGTCCAGCGGAAAAAGACCACAAAAACGGGTGGGCTATAGCCTTGGGGGGTGGGGCTGGCCAAATTCGTCCGCTGGACACGAAATGCCGTGAGACTTTGTGTGGGGCCTCCGTGTGCCAAAAGATGTCTGCGGGCAAAGCCGCGACCAAAAATAACCGGCCGAAGGCCGGGGCGCCATGTTCGTCCAGCGGAAAAAGGCCACAAAAACGGGTGGGCTATAGCCTTGGGGGGTGGGGCAGGCCAACTTCGTCCGCCGCACTCGGAATGCCGCGAGACTTTGCGAGGGGCCTCCGTGTGCCAAAAATAGGCCACGGGCAAAGCCGTGCCCAAAAATAACCGCCCGAAGGCCGGGGCGCCAAGTTCGTCCAGCGGAAAAAGACCACAAAAACGGGTGGGCTATAGCCTTGGGGGGTGGGGCTGGCCAAATTCGTCCGCCGGACACGAAATGCCGTGAGACTTTGTGAGGGGCCTCCGTGTGCCAAAAGAAGTCCGCGGGCAAAGCCGCGACCAAAAATAACCGGCCGAAGGCCGGGGCGCCATGTTCGTCCAGCGGAAAAAGGCCACAAAAACGGGTGGGCTATAGCCTTAGGGGGTGGGGCAGGCCAACTTCGTCCGCCGCACTCGGAATGCCGCGAGACTTTGCGAGGGGCCTCCGTGTGCCAAAAATAGGCCGCGGGCAAAGCCGCGCCCAAAAATAACTGTCCGAAGGCCGGGGCACCAAGTTCGTCCAGCGGAAAAAGGCCACAAAAACGGTTGGGCTATAGCCTTGGGGGGTGGGGTTGGCCAACTTCGTCCGCGGGACTCGGAATGCCGCGAGACTTTGCGAGGGGCCTCTGTGTGCCAAAAATAGGCCGCGGGCAAAGCCGCGCCCAACAATAATCACCCGAAGGCCGGCGCGCCAATTTCGTCCAGCGGAAAAAGGCCACAAAACCGGGTAGGCTATAGCCTTGGGGGGTGGGGCTGGCCAACTTCGTCCGCCGGGCTCGGAATGCCGCGAGACTTTGCGAGGAGCCTCCGTGTGCCAAAAATAGGCCGCGGGCAAAGCCACGCCCAAAAATAACTGCCCGAAGGCCGGGCCGCCAAGTTCGTCCAGCGGAAAAAAGCCACAAAAACGGGTGGGCTATAGCCTTGGGGGGTGGGGCTGGCCAACTTCGTCCGCCGGACTCGGAATGCCGCGAGACTTTGCGAGGGGCCTCCGTGTGCCCAAAAATAACCGCCTGAAGGCCGGGGCGCCAAGTTCGTCCAGCGGAAAAAGGCCACAAAAACGGGTGGGCTATAGCCTTGGGGGGTGGGGCTGGCCAACTTCGTCCGCGGGACTCGGAATGGCGCGATACTTTGCGAGGGGCCTCCGTGTGCAAAAAAAAGGCCGCGTGCAAAGCCGCACCCAAAAATAACCGCCCGAAGGCCGGGGCGCCAAGTTCGTCCAGCGGAAAAGGGCCACAAAAACGGGTGGGCTATAGCCTTGGGGGGTGGGGTTGGCCAACTTCGTCCGCGGGACTCGGAATGCCGCAAGACTTTGCGAGGGGCCTCCGTGTGCCAAAAATAGGCCGCGGACAAAGCCGCGCCCAAAAATAACTGCCCGAAGGCTGGGCCGCCAAGTTCATCCAGCGGAAAAAGGCCACAAAAACGGGTGGGCTATAGCCTTAGGGGGTGGGGCAGGCCAACTTCGTCCGCCACACTCGGAATGCCGTGAGACTTTGCGAGGGGCCTCCGTGTGACATAAATAGGCCGCGGGCAAAGCCGCGCCCAAAAATAACCGCCCGAAGGCCGCGGCGCCAAGTTCGTCCAGCGGAAAAGGGCCACAAAAACGGGTGGGCTATAGCCTTGGGGGGTGGGGTTGGCAATCTTCGTCCGCGGGACTCGGAATGGCGCGAGACTTTGCGAGGGGCCTCCGTGTGCCAAAAATAGGCCGCGGACAAAGCCGCGCCCAAAAATAACTGCCCGAAGGCCGGGCCGCCAAGTTCATCCAGCGGAAAAAGGCCACAAAAACGGGTGGGCTATAGCCTTAGGGGGTGGGGCAGGCCAACTTCGTCCGCCACACTCGGAATGCCGTGAGACTTTGCGAGGGGCCTCCATGTGCCATAAATAGGCCGCGGGCAAAGCCGCGCCCAAAAATAACCGCCCGAAGGCCGCGGCGCCAAGTTCGTCCAGCGGAAAAGGGCCACAAAAACGGGTGGGCTATAGCCTTGGGGGGTGGGGTTGGCAATCTTCGTCCGCGGGACTCGGAATGGCGCGATACTTTGCGAGGGGCCTGCGTGTGCCAAAAATAGGCCACGGGCAAAGCCGCGCCCAAGAATAACCGCCCCAAGGCCGGGGCGCCAAGTTCGTCCAGCGGAAAAAGGCCACAAAAACGGGTGGGCTATAGCCTTAGGGGGTGGGGCAGGCCAACTTCGTCCGCCACACTCGGAATGCCGTGAGACTTGGCGAGGGGCCTCCGTGTGCCATAAATAGGCCGCGGGCAAAGCCACGCCCAAAAATAACTGCCCGAAGGCCGGGCCGCCAAGTTCGTCCAGCGGAAAAAAGCCACAAAAACGGGTGGGCTATAGCCTTGGGGGGTGGGGCTGGCCAACTTCGTCCGCCGGACTCGGAATGCCGTGAGACTTTGCGAGGGGCCTCCGTGTGCCCAAAAATAACCGCCTGAAGGCCGGGGCGCCAAGTTCGTCCAGCGGAAAAAGGCCACAAAAACGGGTGGGCTATAGCCTTGGGGGGTGGGGCTGGCCAACTTCGTCCGCGGGACTCGGAATGGCGCGATACTTTGCGAGGGGCCTCCGTGTGCAAAAAATAGGCCGCGTGCAAAGCCGCACCCAAAAATAACCGCCCGAAGGCCGGGGCGCCAAGTTCGTCCAGCGGAAAAGGGCCACAAAAACGGGTGGGCTATAGCCTTGGGGGGTGGGGTTGGCCAACTTCGTCCGCGGGACTCGAAATGCCGCGAGACTTTGCGAGGGGCCTCCGTGTGCCAAAAATAGGCCGCGGACAAAGCCGCGCCCAAAAATAACTGCCCGAAGGCCGGGCCGCCAAGTTCATCCAGCGGAAAAAGGCCACAAAAACGGGTGGGCTATAGCCTTAGGGGGTGGGGCAGGCCAACTTCGTCCGCCACACTCGGAATGCCGTGAGACTTTGCGAGGGGCCTCCGTGTGACATAAATAGGCCGCGGGCAAAGCCGCGCCCAAAAATAACCGCCCGAAGGCCGCGGCGCCAAGTTCGTCCAGCGGAAAAGGGCCACAAAAACGGGTGGGCTATAGCCTTGGGGGGTGGGGTTGGCAATCTTCGTCCGCGGGACTCGGAATGGCGCGAGACTTTGCGAGGGGCCTCCGTGTGCCAAAAATAGGCCGCGGACAAAGCCGCGCCCAAAAATAACTGCCCGAAGGCCGGGCCGCCAAGTTCATCCAGCGGAAAAAGGCCACAAAAACGGGTGGGCTATAGCCTTAGGGGGTGGGGCAGGCCAACTTCGTCCGCCACACTCGGAATGCCGTGAGACTTTGCGAGGGGCCTCCATGTGCCATAAATAGGCCGCGGGCAAAGCCGCGCCCAAAAATAACCGCCCGAAGGCCGCGGCGCCAAGTTCGTCCAGCGGAAAAGGGCCACAAAAACGGGTGGGCTATAGCCTTGGGGGGTGGGGTTGGCAATCTTCGTCCGCGGGACTCGGAATGGCGCGATACTTTGCGAGGGGCCTGCGTGTGCCAAAAATAGGCCACGGGCAAAGCCGCGCCCAAGAATAACCGCCCCAAGGCCGGGGCGCCAAGTTCGTCCAGCGGAAAAAGGCCACAAAAACGGGTGGGCTATAGCCTTGGGGGGTGGGGCTGGCCAACTTCGTCCGCCGGACTCGGAATGCCGCGAGACTTTGCGAGGGGCCTCCGTGTGCCCAAAAATAACCACCTGAAGGCCGGGGCGCCAAGTTCGTCCAGCGGAAAAAGGCCACAAAAACGGGTGGGCTATAGCCTTAGGGGGTGGGGCAGGCCAACTTCGTCCGCCACACTCGGAATGTCGTGAGACTTTGCGAGGGGCCTCCGTGTGCTATAAATAGGCCGCGGGCAAAGCCGCGCCCAAAAATAACCGCCCGAAGGCCGCGGCGCCAAGTTCGTCCAGCGGAAAAGGGCCACAAAAACGGGAGGGCTATAGCCTTGGGGGGTGGGGTTGGCAATCTTCGTCCGCGGGACTCGGAATGGCGCGAGACTTTGCGAGGGGCCTCCGTGTGCCAAAAATAGGCCGCGGACAAAGCCGCGCCCAAAAATAACTGCCCGAAGGCCGGGCCGCCAAGTTCATCCAGCGGAAAAAGGCCACAAAAACGGGTGGGCTATAGCCTTAGGGGGTGGGGCAGGCCAACTTCGTCCGCCACACTCGGAATGCCGTGAGACTTTGCGAGGGGCCTCCGTGTGCCATAAATAGGCCGCGGGCAAAGCCGCGCCCAAAAATAACCGCCCGAAGGCTGCGGCGCCAAGTTCGTCCAGCGGAAAAGGGCCACAAAAACGGGTGGGCTATAGCCTTGGGGGGTGGGGTTGGCCAACTTCGTCCGCGGGACTCGGAATGCCGCGAGACTTTGCGAGGGGCCTCCGTGTGCCAAAAATAGGCCGCGGGCAAAGCCGCGCCCAAGAATAACCGCCCCAAGGCCGGGGCGCCAAGTTCGTCCAGCGGAAAAAGACCACAAAAACGGGTGGGCTATAGCCTTGGGGGGTGGGGCTGGCCAACTTCGTTCGCCGGACTCGGAATGCCGCGAGACTTTGCGAGGGGCCTCCGTGTGCCAAAAATAGGCCGCGGGCAAAGCCGCGCCCAAAAATAACTGTCCGAAGGCCGGGGCGCTAAGTTCGTCCAGCGGAAAAAGGCCACAAAAACGGTTGGGCTATAGCCTTGGGGGGTGGGGTTGGCAATCTTCGTCCGCGGGACTCGGAATGGCGCGATACTTTGCGAGGGGCCTGCGTGTGCCAAAAATAGGCCACGGGCAAAGCCGCGCCCAAGAATAACCGCCCCAAGGCCGGGGCGCCAAGTTCGTCCAGCGGAAAAAGGCCACAAAAACGGGTGGGCTATAGCCTTGGGGGGTGGAGCTGGCCAACTTCGTCCGCCGGACTCGGAATGCCGCGAGAATTTGCGAGGGGCCTCCGTGTGCCCAAAAATAACCGCCTGAAGGCCGGGGCGCCAAGTTCGTCCAGCGGAAAAAGGCCACAAGAACGGGTGGGCTATAGCCTTGGGGGGTGGGGCTGGCCAACTTCGTCCGCGGGACTCGGAATGGCGCGATACTTTGCGAGGGGCCTCCGTGTGCAAAAAAAAGGCCGCGTGCAAAGCCGCACCCAAAAATAACCGCCCGAAGGCCGGGGCACCAAGGTCGTCCAGCGGAAAAAGGCCACAAAAACGGGTGGGCTATAGCCTTGGGGGGTGGGGCTGGCCAACTTCGTCCGCGCGGACTCGGAATGCCGCGAGACTTTGCGAGGGGCCTCCCTCTGCCAAAAATAGGCCGCGCGCAAAGCCGAGCCCAAGAATAACCGCCCGAAGGCCAGGGCGCCAAGTTCGTCCAGTGGAAAAAGGCCACAAAAACGGGTGGGCTATAGCCTTAGGGGGTGGGGCAGGCCAACTTCGTCCGCCGGACTCGGAATTCCGCGAGACTTTGCGAGGGGCGTCCGTGTGCCAAAAATAGGCCGCGGGCAAAGCCGCGTCCAAAAATAACCGCCCGAAGGCTGGGCCGCCAAGTTCGTCCAGCGGAAAAAGACCACAAAAACGGGTGGGCTATAGCCTTGGGGGGTGGGGCTGGCCAACTTCGTTCGCCGGACTCGGAATGCCGCGAGACTTTGCGAGGGGCCTCCGTGTGCCAAAAATAGGCCGCGGGCAAAGCCGCGCCCAAAAATAACTGCCGAAGGCCGAGGCGCCAAGTTCGTCCAGCGGAAAAAGGCCACAAAAACGGGTGAGCTATAGCCTTGGGGGGTGGGGTTGGCCAACTTCGTCCGCGGGACTCGGAATGCCACGAGACTTTGCGAGGGGCCTCCGTGTGCCAAAAATAGGCCGCGGACAAAGCCGCGCCCAGAAATAACTGCCCGAAGGCCGGGGCGCCAAGTTCGTCCAGCGGAAAAAAGCCTCAAAAACGGGTGGGCTATAGCCTTGGGGGGTGGGGTTGGCCGACATCGTCCGCCGGACTCGGAATGCCGCGAGACTTTGCGAGGGGCCTCCATGTGCTAAAAATAGGCCGCGGGCAAAGCCGCACCCAAAAATAACCGCCCGAAGGCCGGGGCGCCAAGTTCGTCCTGCGGAAAAACGCCACAAAAGCGGGTAGGCTATAGCCTTGGGGGGTCGGGCTGGCCAACTTCGTCCGCCGGACTCGGAATGCGGCGAGACTTTGCGAGGGGCCCCCGTGTGCCAAAAATAGGCCGCGGGCAAAGCCGCGCCGAAAATAACGGCCCGAAGGACGGGGCGCTAAGTTCATCCAGCGGAAAAAGGCCACAAAAACGGGTGGGCTATAGCCTTGGTGGGTGGGGCAGGCCAACTTCGTCCGCCGCACTCGGAATGCCGCGAGACTTTGCGAGGGGCCCCCGTGTGCCAAAAATAGGCCGCGGACAAAGCCGCGCCGAAAATAACGGCCCGAAGGCCGGGGCGCCAAGTTCATCCATTGGAAAAAGGCCACAAAAACGGGTGGGCTATAGCCTTGGGGGGTGGGGCAGGCCAACTTCGTCCGCCGCACTCGGAATGCCGCGAGACTTTGCGAGGGGCCTCCGTGTGCCAAAAATAGGCCGCGGGCAAAGCCACGCCCAAAAATAAATGCCCGAAGGCCGAGGCGCCAAGTTCGTCCAGCGGAAAAAGGCCACAAAAACGGGTGAGCTATAGCCTTGGGGGGTGGGGTTGGCCAACTTCGTCCGCGGGACTCGGAATGCCGCGAGACTTTACGAGGGGCCTCCATGTGCCAAAAATAGGCCGCGGGCAAAACCGCGCCCAAAAATAACTGCCCGAAGGTCGGGGCGCCAAGTTCGTCCAGCGGAAAAAGGCCACAAAATCGGGTGGGCTATAGCCTTGGGGGGTGGGGCTGGCCAACTTCGTCCGCCGGACTCGGAATGCCGCGAGCCTTTGCGAGGGGCCTTTGTGTGCCCAAAAATAGCCGCCTGAAGGCCGGGGCACCAAGTTCGTCCAGCGGAAAAAGGCCACAAAAACGGGTGGGCTATAGCCTTGGGGGGTGGGGCAGGCCAACTTCGTCCGCCGGACTCGGAATGCCGCGAGACTTTTCGAGGGGCCTCCGTGTGCCAAAAATAGGCCGCGGGCAAAGCCGCGCCCAAAAATAACCACCCGAAGGCCGGGGCACCTAGTTCGTTCAGCGGAAAAAGGCCCCAAAAACGGAAGGGCTATAGCCTTGGGGGGTGGGGCTGGCCAACTTCGTCCGCCGGACTCGGAATGAAGCGAGACTTTGCGAGGGGCCTCCGTGTGCCAAAAATAGGCTGCGGGCAAAGGCGCGCACAAAAATAACCACCCGAAGGCCGGGGCACCTAGTTCGTTCAGCGGAAAAAGGCCCCAAAAACGGAAGGGCTATAGCCTTGGGGGGTGGGGCTGGCCAACTTCGTCCGCCGGACTCGGAATGAAGCGAGACTTTGCGAGGGGCCTCCGTGTGCCAAAAATAGGCTGCGGGCAAAGGCGCGCACAAAAATAACCGCCCGAAGGCCGGGGCGCCATGTTCGTCCAGCGGAAAAAGGCCACAAAAACGGGTGGGCTATAGCCTTGGGGGGTGGGGCTGGCAAACCTCGTCCGCCGGACTCGGAATGGCGCGAGACTTCGCGAGGGGCCACCGTGTGCCAAAAATAGGCCGCGGGCAAAGCCGCGTCCAAAAATAACCGCCCGAAGGCTGGGCCGCCAAGTTCGTCCAGCGGAAAAAGACCACAAAAACGGGTGGGCTATAGCCTTGGGGGGTGGGGCTGGCCAACTTCGTCCGCCGGACTCGGAATTCCGCGAGACACTGCGAGGGGCCTCCGTATGCCAAAAAATGGCCGCGGGCGAAGCGGCGCCCAAAAATAACCGCCCGAAGGCCGGGGCGCCAAGTTCGTCCAGCGGAAAAAGGCCACAAAAACGGTTGGGCTATAGCCTTGGGGGGTGGGGCTGGCGAACTTCGTCCGCCGGACTCGGAATGCCGCGAGACTTTGCGAGGGGCCTCCGTGTGCCAAAAATAGGCCGCGGGCAAAGCCGTGCCCAAAAATAACCACCCGAAGGCCGGGGCACCTAGTTCGTTCAGCGGAAAAAGGCCCCAAAAACGGAAGGGCTATAGCCTTGGGGGGTGGGGCTGGCCAACTTCGTCCGCCGGACTCGGAATGAAGCGAGACTTTGCGAGGGGCCTCCGTGTGCCAAAAATAGGCTGCGGGCAAAGGCGCGCACAAAAATAACCACCCGAAGGCCGGGGCACCTAGTTCGTTCAGCGGAAAAAGGCCCCAAAAACGGAAGGGCTATAGCCTTGGGGGGTGGGGCTGGCCAACTTCGTCCGCCGGACTCGGAATGAAGCGAGACTTTGCGAGGGGCCTCCGTGTGCCAAAAATAGGCTGCGGGCAAAGGCGCGCACAAAAATAACCGCCCGAAGGCCGGGGCGCCAAGTTCGTCCAGCGGAAAAAGGCCACAAAAACGGGTGGGCTATAGCCTTGGGCGGTGGGGCTGGCAAACCTCGTCCGCCGGACTCGGAATGGCGCGAGACTTCGCGAGGGGCCACCGTGTGCCAAAAATAGGCCTCGGGCAAAGCCGCGACCAAAAATAACCGCGCGAAGGCCGGGGCGTCAAGTTCGTCGAGCGGAAAAAGACCACAAAAACGGGTGGGCTATAGCCTTGGGGGGTGGGGCTGGCCCATTTCGTCCGCCAGACTCGGAATGCCGCAAAAATAACCGCCTGAAGGCCGGGGCGCCAAGTTCGTCGAGCGGAAAAAGGCCACAAAAACGGTTGGGCTATATAGCCTTGGGTGGTGGGGCTGGCCCACTTCGTCCGCCAGACTCGGAATGCCGCGAGACTTTGCGAGGGGCCTCCGTGTGCCAAAAATAGGCCGCGGGCAAATCGGCGCCCAAAAATAACCGCCCGAAGGCCGGGGCGCCAAGTTCGTCCACCGGAAAAAGGCCACAAAAACGGGTGGGCTATAGCCTTGGGGGGTGGGGCTGGCCCACTTCGTCCGCCGGACTCGGAATGCCGCGAGACTTTGCGAGGGGCCTCCGTGTGCCAAAAATAGGCTGCGGCCTAAGCCGCGCCCAAAAATAACCGCCCGAAGGCCGGGGCGCCAAGTTCGTCCAGCGGAAAAAGGCCACAAAAACGGGTGGGCTATAGCCTCGGGGCGTGGGGCTGGCCCACTTCGTCCGAGGGACTCGGAATGCTGCGAGACTTTGCGAGGGGCCTCAGTGTGCCAAAAATAGGCCGCGGGCAAATCGACGCCCAAAAATAACCGCCCGAAGGCCGGGGCGCCTAGTTCGTTCAGCGGAAAAATGCCACAAAAACGGGTGGGCTATATAGCCTTGGGGGGTGGGGCTGGCCAACTTCGTCCGCCGGACTCGGAATGAAGCGAGACTTTGCGAGGGGCCTCCGTGTGCCAAAAATAGGCTGCGGGCAAAGGCGCGCACAAAAAAAACCGCCCTAGGGCCGGGGCGCCAAGTTCGTCCAGCGGAAAAAGGCCACAAAAACGGGTGGGCTATAGCCTTGGGGGGTGGGGCTGGCCAACTTCGTCCGCCGGACTCGGAATTCCGCGAGACACTGCGAGGGGCCTCCGTATGCCAAAAAATGGCCGCGGGCAAAGCGGCGCCCAAAAATAACCGCCCGAAGGCCGGGGCGCCAAGTTCGTCCAGCGGAAAAAGGCCACAAAAACGGTTGGGCTATAGCCTTGGGGGGTGGGCCTGGCGAACTTCGTCCGCCGGACTCGGAATGCCGCGAGACTTTGCGAGGGGCCTCCGTGTGCCAAAAATAGGACGCGGGCAAAGCGGCGCCCAAAAATAACCACCCGAAGGCCGGGGCGCCTAGTTCGTTCAGCGGAAAAAGGCCACAAAAACGGTTGGGCTATATAGCCTTGGGTGGTGGGGCTGGCCCACTTCGTCCGCCAGACTCGGAATGCCGCGAGACTTTGCGAGGGGCCTCCGTGTGCCAAAAATAGGCCGCGGGCAAAGCCGCGCCCAAAAATAACCGCCCGAAGGCCGGGGCGCCAAGTTCGTCCAGCGGAAAAAGGCCACAAAAACGGGTGGGCTATAGCCTTGGGGGGGGGGGCTGGCGAACTTCGTCCGCCGGACTCGGAATGCCGCGAGACTTTGCGAGGGGCCTCCGTGTGCCAAAAATAGGCTGCGGCCTAGGCCGCGGCCAAAAATAACCGCGCGAAGGCCGGTGCGCCAAGTTCGTCCAGCGGAAAAAGGCCACAAAAACGGGTGGGCTATAGCCTTGGGGCGTGGGGCTGGCCCACTTCGTCCGCGGGACTCGGAATGCCGCGAGACTTTGCGAGGGGCCTCAGTGTGCCAAAAATAGGCCGCGGGCAAATCGGCGCCCAAAAATAACCGCCCGAAGGCCGGGGCGCCAAGTTCGTCCACCGGAAAAAGGCCACAAAAACGGGTGGGCTATAGCCTTGGGGGGTGGGGCTGGCCCACTTCGTCCGCCGGACTCGGAATGCCGCGAGACTTTGCGAGGGGCCTCCGTGTGCCAAAAATAGGCTGCGGCCTAAGCCGCGCCCAAAAATAACCGCCCGAAGGCCGGGGCGCCAAGTTCGTCCAGCGGAAAAAGGCCACAAAAACGGGTGGGCTATAGCCTCGGGGCGTGGGGCTGGCCCACTTCGTCCGAGGGACTCGGAATGCTGCGAGACTTTGCGAGGGGCCTCAGTGTGCCAAAAATAGGCCGCGGGCAAATTGACGCCCAAAAATAACCGCCCGAAGGCCGGGGCGCCTAGTTCGTTCAGCGGAAAAATGCCACAAAAACGGGTGGGCTATATAGCCTTGGGGGGTGGGGCTGGCCAACTTCGTCCGCCGGACTCGGAATGAAGCGAGACTTTGCGAGGGGCCTCCGTGTGCCAAAAATAGGCTGCGGGCAAAGGCGCGCACAAAAAAAACCGCCCTAAGGCCGGGGCGCCAAGTTCGTCCAGCGGAAAAAGGCCACAAAAACGGGTGGGCTATAGCCTTGGGGGGTGGGGCTGGCCAACTTCGTCCGCCGGACTCGGAATGCCGCGAGACTTTGCGAGGGACCTCCGTGTGCCAAAAATAGGCTGCGGACAAAGCCGCGCACAAAAATAACAGCCCCAAGGCAGGGGCGCCAAGTTCGTCCAGCGGAAAAAGGCCACAAAAACGGGTGGGCTATAGCCTTGGGGGGTGGGGCTGGCCAACCTCGTCCGCCGGACTCGGAATGCCGCGAGACTTCGCGAGGGGCCTCCGTGTGCCAAAAATAGGCCGCGGGCAAAGCCGCGCCCAAAAATAACCGCGCGAAGGCCGGGGCGCCAAGTTCGTCGAGTGGAAAAAGGCCACAAAAATGGGTGGGCTATAGCCTTGGGGGGTGCGGCCGGCAAACTTCGTCCGCCGGACTCGGAATGCCGCGAGACTTTGCGAGGGGCCTCCATGTGCCAAAAATAGGCCGCGGGCAAAGCCGCACCCAAAAATAACCGCCCGAAGGCCGGGGCGCCAAGTTCATCCACCGGAAAAAGGCCACAAAAATGGGTGGGCTATAGCCTTGGGGGGTGGCGCTGGCCCACTTCGTCCGCCGGACTCGGAATGCCGCGAGACTCTGCGAGGGGCCTCCGTATGCCAAAAAATGGCCGCGGGCAAAGCAGCGCCCAAAAATAACCGCCCGGAGGCCGGGGCGCCAAGTTCGTCCAGCGGAAAAAGGCCACAAAAACGGGTGGGCTATAGCCTTGGGGGGTGGGGCTGGCCAACTTCGTCCGCCGGACTCGGAATGCCGCGAGACTCTGCGAGGGTCCTCCGTATGCCAAAAAATGGCCGCGGGCAAAGCTGCGCCCAAAAATAACCGCCCGGAGGCCGGTGCGCCAAGTTCGTCCAGCGGAAAAAGGCCACAAAAACGGGTGGGCTATAGCCTTGGGGCGTGGGGCTGGCCCACTTCGTCCGCGGGAATCGGAATGCCGCGAGACTTTGCGAGGGGCCTCCATGTGCCAAAAATAGGCTGCGGGTAAAGGCGCGCACAAAAATAACCGCCCTAAGGCCGGGGCGCCAAGTTCGTCCAGCGGAAAAAGGCCACAAAAACGGGTGGGCTATAGCCTTGGGGGGTGGGTCTGGCCGACTTCGTCCGCCGGACTCGGAATGCCGCGAGACTTTGCGAGGGGCCTCCGTGTGCCAAAAATAGGCTGCGGCCTAAGCCGCGCCCAAAAATAACCGCCCGAAGGCCGGGGCGCCAAGTTCGTCCAGCGGAAAAAGGCCACAAAAACGGGTGGGCTATAGCCTCGGGGCGTGGGGCTGGCCCACTTCGTCCGAGGGACTCGGAATGCTGCGAGACTTTGCGAGGGGCCTCAGTGTGCCAAAAATAGGCCGCGGGCAAATTGACGCCCAAAAATAACCGCCCTAAGGCCGGGGCGCCAAGTTCGTCCAGCGGAAAAAGGCCACAAAAACGGGTGGGCTATAGCCTTGGGGGGTGGGGCTGGCCAACTTCGTCCGCCGGACTCGGAATGCCGCGAGACTTTGCGAGGGACCTCCGTGTGCCAAAAATAGGCTGCGGACAAAGCCGCGCACAAAAATAACAGCCCCAAGGCAGGGGCGCCAAGTTCGTCCAGCGGAAAAAGGCCACAAAAACGGGTGGGCTATAGCCTTGGGGGGTGGGGCTGGCCAACTTCGTCCGCCGGGCTCGGAATGCCGCGAGACTCTGCAAGGGGCCTCCGTATGCCAAAAAATGGCGGCGGGCAATGCTACGACCAAAAATAACCGCCCGGAGGCCGGGGCGCCAAGTTCGTCCAGCGGAAAAAGGCCACAAAAACGGGTGGGGTATAGCCTTGGGAGGTGGGGCTGGCCAACTTCATCCGCCGGACTCGGAATGAAGCGAGACTTTGCGAGGGGCCTCCGTGTGCCAAAAATAGGCTGTGGACAAAGCCGCGCACAAAAATAACAGCCCCAAGGCCGGGGCGCCAAGTTCGTCCAGCGGAAAAAGGCCACAAAAACGGGTGGGCTATAGCCTTGGGGGGTGGGGCTGGCCAACTTCGTCCGCCGGACTCGGAATGCCGCGAGACTCTGCGAGGGGCCTCCGTATGCCAAAAAATGGCCGCGGGCAAAGCTGCGCCCAAAAATAACCGCCCGGAGGCCGGGGCGCCAAGTTCGTCCAGCGGAAAAAGGCCACAAAAACGGGTGGGCTATAGCCTTGGGGGGTGGGGCTGGCCAACTTCGTCCGCCGGACTCGGAATGCCGCGAGACTTTGCGAGGGACCTCCGTGTGCCAAAAATAGGCTGCGGACAAAGCCGCGCACAAAAATAACAGCCCCAAGGCAGGGGCGCCAAGTTCGTCCAGCGGAAAAAGGCCACAAAAACGGGTGGGCTATAGCCTTGGGGGGTTGGGCTGGCCAACTTCGTCCGCCGGACTCGGAATGCCGCGAGACTTTGCGAGGGACCTCCGTGTGCCAAAAATAGGCTGCGCACAAAGCCGCGCCCAAAAATAACCCCCCGAAGGCCGGGGAGCCACGTTCGTTCAGCGGAAAAAGGCCACAAAAACAGGTGGGCTATAGCCTTGGGGGGTGGGGCTGGCCAACTTCGTCCGCAGGACTCGGAATGCCGCGAGACTCTGCGAGGGGCCTCCGTGTGCCAAAAATAGGCCGCGGGAAAAGCCGCGCCCAAAAATAACCGCCCGAAGGCCGGGGCGCCAAGTTCGTCCAGCGGAAAAAGGCCACAAAAACGGGTGGGCTATAGCCTTGGGGGGTGGGGCTGGCCAACTTCGTCCACCGGACTCGGAATGCCGCGAAACTTTGCGAGGGGCCTCTGTGTGCCAAAAATAGGCCGCGGGCAAAGCCGCGCCCAAAAATAACCGCCCGAAGGCCAGGGCGCCAAGTTCGTCCAGCGGAAAAATGCCACAAAAACGGGTGGGCTATAGCCTTGGGGGGTGGGGCTGGCCAACTTCGTCCGCCGGACTCGGAATGCCGCGAAACTTTGCGAGGGACCTCCGTGTGCCAAAAATAGGCCGCGGTGAAAGCCGCACCAAAAAATAACCGCCCGAAGGCCGGGGCGCCAAGTTCGTCCACCGGAAAAAGGCCACAAAAATGGGTGGGCTATAGCCTTGGGGGGTGGAGCTGGCCAACTTCGTCCGCCGGGCTCGGAATGCCGCGAGACTCTGCGAGGGGCCTCCGTATGCCAAAAAACGGCGCCGGGCAATGCTACGCCCAAAAATAACCGCCCGGAGGCCGGGGCGCCAAGTTCGTCCTGCGGAAAAAGGCCACAAAAACGGGTGGGCTATAGCCTTGGGTGGTGGGGCTGGCCGACTTCGTCCGCCGGACTCGGAATGCCGCGAGACTTTGCGAGGGACCTCCGTGTGCCAAAAATAGGCCGCGGCCAAAGCCGCGCCCAAAAATAACAGCCCGAAGGCCGGGGCGCCAAGTTCGTCCAGCGGAAAAAGGCCACAAAAACGGGTGGGGTATAGCCTTGGGAGGTGGGGCTGGCCAACTTCATCCGCCGGACTCGGAATGAAGCGAGACTTTGCGAGGGGCCTCCGTGTGCCAAAAATAGGCTGCGGACAAAGCCGCGCACAAAAATAACAGCCCGAAGGCCGGGGCGCCAAGTTCGTCCAGCGGAAAAAGGCCACAAAAACGGGTGGGCTATAGCCTTGGGGGGTGGGGCTGGCCAACTTCGTCCGCCGGACTCGGAATGCCGCGAGACATTGCAAGGGACCTCTGTGTGCCAAAAATAGGCCGCGGCCAAAGCCGCGTCCAAAAATAACCGCCCGAAGGCCGGGGCGCCAAGTTCGTCCAGCGGAAAAAAGCCACAAAAACGGGTGGGCTATAGCCTTGCGGGGTGGGGCTGGCCCACTTCGTCCGCCAGACCCGGAAAGCCGCGAGACTTTGCGAGGGGCCTCCGTGTACCAAAAATAGGCCGCGGGCAAAGCCGCGCCCAAAAATAACTGCCCGAAGTCCGGGTCACCATGTTCGTCCAGCGGAAAAAGGCCACAAAAACGGGTGGGCTATAGCCTTGGGGGGTGGGGCTGGCCAACTTCGTCCGCCGGATCGGAATGCCGCGAGACTTTGCGACGGGCCTCCGTGTGCCAAAAATAGGACGCGGGCAAAGCCGCGCCCAAAACTAACCGCCCGAAGGCCGGGGCGCCAAGTTCGTCCAGCGGAAAAAAGCCACCAAAACGGGTGGGCTATAGCCTTGGGGGGTGGGGCTGGGCAACTTTGTCCGCCGGACTCGGAATGCCGCGAGACCCTGCGAGGGGCCTCCGTGTGCCAAAAATAGGCCGCGGGCAAAGCCCCGCCCAAAAATAACCACCCGAAGGACGGGGCGCCAAGTTCGTCCAGCGGAAAAAGGCCACAAAAACGGGTGGGCTATAGCCTTGGGGGGTGGGGCTGGCCAACTTCGTCTGCCGGACTCGGAATGCCGCGAGGCCTAGCTAGGGGCGTCCGTGTGCCAAAACTAGGCCACGGGCAAAGCCGCGCCCAAAAATAACAGCCCGAAGGCCGGGGCGCCAAGTTCGTCCAGCGGAAAAAGGCCACAAAAACGGGTGGGCTATAGCCTTGGGGGGTGGGGCTGGCCAACTTCATCCGCCGGACTCGGAATGCCGCGAGACCCTGCGAGGGGCCTCCGTGTGCCAAAAATAGGCCACGGGCAAAGCCGCGCCCAAAAATAACAGCCCGAAGGCCGGGGCGCCAAGTTCGTCCAGCGGAAAAAGGCCACAAAAACGGGTGGGCTATAGCATTGGGGGGTGGGACTGGCCAACTTCGTCCGCCGGACTCGGAATGCCGCGAGACTTTGCGAGGGGCCTCCGTGTACCAAAAATAGGCCGCGGGCAAAGCCGCGCCCAAAAATAACCGCCCGAAGGACGGGGGGCCAAGTTCGTCCAGCGGAAAAAGGCCACAAAAACGGGTGGGCTATAGCATTGGGGGGTGGGGCTGGCCAACTTCATCCGCCGGACTCGGAATGCCGCGAGACCCTGCGAGGGGCCTCCGTGTGCCAAAAATAGGCCGCGGGCAAAGCCGCGCCCAAAAATAACCACCCGAAGGACGGGACGCCAAGTTCGTCCAGCGGAAAAAGGCCACAAAAACGGGTCGGCTATAGCCTTGGGGGGTGGGGCTGGCCAACTTCGTCCGCCAAACTCGGAATGCCGCGAGACCTTGCGAGGGGCCTCCGCGTGCCAAAAATAGGCCGCGGGCAAAGCCGCGCCCAAAAATAACCGCCCGAAGGCCGGGGCGCCAAGTTCGTCCAGCGGAAAAAGGCCACTAAAACGGGTGGGCTATAGCCTTGGGGGGTGGGGCTGGCTAACTTCGTCTGCCGGACTCGGAATGGCGCGAGACTTTGCGAGGGACCTCCGTGGTCCAAAAATAGGCCGCGGGCAAAGCCTCGCCCAAAAATAACCGACCGAAGATCGGGGCGCCAAGTTCGACCAGCGGAAAAAGGCCACAAAAACGGGTGGGCTATAGCCTTGGGGGGTGGGGCTGCCCAACTTCGTCCGCCGGACTCGGAAAGCCGCGAGGCCTTGCTAGGGGCGTCCGTGTGCCAAAACTAGGCCACGGGCAAAGCCGCGCCCAAAAATAACCGCCCGAAGGCCGGGGGGCCAAGTTCGTCCAGCGGAAAAAGGCCACAAAAACGGGTGGGCTATAGCATTGGGGGGTGGGGCTGGCCAACTTCATCCGCCGGACTCGGAATGCCGCGAGACCCTGCGAGGGGCCTCCGTGTGCCAAAAATAGGCCGCGGGCAAAGCCGCGCCCAAAAATAACCACCCGAAGGACGGGGCGCCAATTTCGTCCAGCGGAAAAAGGCCACAAAAGCGGGTCGGCTATAGCCTTGGGGGGTGCGGCTGGCCCACTTCGTCCGCCAAACTCGGAATGCCGCGAGACTTTGCGAGGGGCCTCCGTGTGCCAAAAATAGGCCGCGGGCAAAGCCGCGCCCAAAAATAACCGCCCGAAGGCCGGGGCGCCAAGTTCGTCCAGCGGAAAAAGGCCACAAAAACGGGTGGGCTATAGCATTGGGGGGTGGGGCTGGCCAGCTTCATCCGCCGGACTCGGAATGCCGCGAGACCCAGCGAGGGGCCTCCGTGTGCCAAAAATAGGCCGCGGGCAAAGCCGCGCCCAAAAATAACCACCCGAAGGACGGGGCGCCAAGTTCGTCCAGCGGAAAAAGGCCACAAAAACGGGTGGGCTATAGCCTTGGGGGGTGGGGCTGGCCAACTTCGTCCGCCAGACTCGGAATGCCGCGAGGCCTTACTAGGGGCCTCCGTGTGCCAAAACTAGGCCACGGGCAAAGCCGCGCCCAAAAATAACCGCCCGAAGGCCGGGGCGCCAAGTTCGTCCAGCGGAAAAAGGCCACAAAAACGGGTGGGCTATAGCATTGGGGGGTGGGCCTGGCCAACTTCATCCGCCGGACTCGGAATGCCGCGAGACCCTGCGAGGGGCCTCCGTGTGCCAAAAATAGGCCGCGGGCAAAGCCGCGCCCAAAAATAACCACCCGAAGGACGGGGCGCCAAGTTCGTCCAGCGGAAAAAGGCCACAAAAGCGGGTCGGCTATAGCCTTGGAGGGTGCGGCTGGCCAACTTCGTCCGCCAAACTCGGAATGCCGCGAGACTTTGCGAGGGGCCTCCGTGTGCCAAAAATAGGCCGCGGGCAAAGCCGCGCCCAAAAATAACCGCCCGAAGGACGGGGGCCCAAGTTCGTCCAGCGGAAAAAGGCCACAAAAACGGGTGGGCTATAGCCTTGGGGGGTGGGGCTGGCCAACTTCGTCCGCCGGACTCGGAATGCCGCGAGGCCTTGCTAGGGGCCTCCGTGTGCCAAAACTAGGCCACGGGCAAAGCCGCGCCCAAAAATAACCGCCCGAAGGCCGGGGCGCCAAGTTCGACCAGCGGAAAAAGGCCACAAAAACGGGTGGGCTATAGCATTCGGGGGTGGGGCTGGCCAACTTCATCCGCCGGACTCGGAATGCCGCGAGACCCTACGAGGGGCCTCCGTGTGCCAAATATAGGCCGCGGGCAAAGCCGCGCCCAAAAATAACCGCCCGAAGGACGGGACGCCAAGTTCGTCCAGCGGAAAAAGGCCACAAAAACGGGTCGGCTATAGCATTCGGGGGTGGGGCTGGCCAACTTTGTCCGCCGGACTCGGAATGCCGCGAGACCTTGCGAGGGGCCTCCGCGTGCCAAATATAGGCCGCGGGCAAAGCCGCGCCCAAAAATAACCACCCGAAGGACGGGACGCCAAGTTCGTGCAGCGGAAAAAGGCCACAAAAACGGGTCGGCTATAGCCTTGGGGGGTGGGGCTGGCCAACTTCGTCCGCCAAACTCGGAATGCCGCGAGACCTTGCGAGGGGCCTCCGCGTGCCAAAAATAGGCCGCGGGCAAAGCCGCAACCAAAAATAACCGACCGAAGGCCGGGGCGCCAAGTTCGACCAGCGGAAAAAAGCCACAAAAACGGGTGGGCTATAGCCTTGGGGGGTGGGGCTGGCCGACTTCGTCCGCCAAACTCGGAATGCCGCGAGACCTTGCGAGGGGCCTCCGTGTGCCAAAAATAGACCGCGGGCAAAGCCGCGCCCAAAAATAACCGCCCGAAGGCCGGGGCGCCAAGTTCGTCCTGCGGAAAAAGGCCACAAAAACGGGTGGGCTATAGCCTTGCGGGGTGGGGCTGGCCAACTTCGTCCGCCGGACTCGGAATGCCGCGAGGCCTTGCGAGGGGCCTCCGTGTGCCAAAACTAGGCCACGGACAAAGCCGCGCCCAAAAATAACTGCCCGAAGGGGGGGGGGGGCGCCAAGTTCGTCCAGCGGAAAAAGGCCACAAAAACGGGTGGGCTATAGCATTGAGGGGTGGGGCTGGCCAACTTCATCCGCCGGACTCGGAATGCCGCGAGACCCTGCGAGGGGCCTCCATGTGCCAAAAATAGGCCGCGGGCAAAGCCGCGCCCAAAAATAACCACTCGAAGGACGGGACGCCAAGTTCGTCCAGCGGAAAAAGGCCACAAAAACGGGTCGGCTATAGCCTTGGGGGGTGGGGCTGGCCCACTTCGTCCGCCAAACTCGGAATGCCGCGAGACCTTGCGAGGGGCCTCCGCGTGCCAAAAATAGGCCGCGGGCAAAGCCGCGCCCAAAAATAACCGCCCGAAGGCCGGGGCGCCAAGTTCGTCCAGCGGAAAAAGGCCACAAAAACGGGTGGGCTATAGCCTTGGGGGGTGGGGCTGGCCGACTTCGTCCGCCAAACTCGGAATGCCGCGAGACCTTGCGAGGGGCCTCCGTGTGCCAAAAATAGGCCGCGGGCGAAGCCGCGCCCAAAAATAACCGCCCGAAGGCCGGGGCGCCAAGTTCGTCCAGCGGAAAAAGGCCACAAATACGGGTGGGCTATAGCCTTGCGGGGTGGGGCTGGCCAACTTCGTCCGCCGGACTCGGAATGCCGCGAGGCCTTGCGAGGGGCCTCCTTGTGCCAAAAATAAGCCGCGGGCAAAGCCGCGCCCAAAAATAACTGCCCGAAGGACGGGGCGCCAAGTTCGTCCAGCGGAAAAAGGCCACAAAAACGGGTGGGCTATAGCCTTGGGTGGTGGGGCTGGCCAACTTCGTCCGCCAAACTCGGAATGCCGCGAGACCTTGCGAGGGGCCTCCGTGTACCAAAAATATGCCGTGGGCAAAGCCGCGCCCAAAAATAACTGACCGAAGGCCGGGGCGCCAAGTTCGTCCAACGGAAAAAGGCCACAAAAATGGGTGGGCTATAGCCTTGGGGGGTGGGGCTGGCCAACTTCGTTCGCCGGACTCGGAATGCCGCGAGACCCTGCGAGGGGCCTCCGTGTGCCAAAAATAGGCCGCGGGCAAAGCTGCGCGCTAAAATAACCGCCCGAAGGCCGGGGCGCCAAGTTCGTCCAGCGGAAAAAGGCCACAAAAACGGGTGGGCTATAGCCATGGGGGGTGGGGCTGGCCGACTTCGTCCGCCAAACTCGGAATGCCGTGAGACCCTGCGAGGGGCCTCCGTGTGCCAAAAATAGGCCACGGGCAAAGCCGCGCGCAAAAATAACCGCCCGAAGGCCGGGGCGCCAAGTTCGTCCAGCGGAAAAAGGCCACAAAAATGGGTGGGCTATAGCCTTGGGGGGTGGGGCTGGCCAACTTCGTCCGCCGGACTCGGAATGACGCGAGACTCTGCGAGGGGCCTCCGTATGCCAAAAAATGGCCGCGGGCAAAGCGGCGCCCAAAAATAACAGCCCGAAGCCGGGGCACCAAGTTCGTCCACCGGAAAAAGGCCACAAAAACGGGTGGGCTATAGCCTTGGGGGGTGGGGCTGGCCAACTTCGTCCGCCGGGCTCGGAATGCCGCGAGACTCTGCGAGGGGCCTCCGTATGCCAAAAAATGGCCACGGACAAAGCGGCGCCCAAAAATAACCGCCCGAAGGCCGGGGCGCCAAGTTCGTCCAGCGGAAAAAGGCCACAAAAACGGGTGGGCTATAGCCTTGGGGGGTGGTGCTGGCCAAATTCGTCCGCCGGACTCGGAATGCCGCGAGACTCTGCGAGGGGCCTCCGTGTGCCAAAAATAGGCCGCGGGCAAAGCCCCGCCCAAAAATAACCGCCCGAAGGCCGGGGCGCCAAGTTCGTCCACCGGAAAAAGGCCACAAAAACGGGTGGGCTATAGCCTTGGGGGGTGGGGCAGGCCAACTTCGTCCGCCGGACTCGGAATGCCGGGAGACTCTGCGAGGGGCCTCCGTATGCCAAAAAATGGCCGCGGGCAAAGCGGCGCCCAAAAATAACCGCCCGAAGGCCGGGGCGCCATGTTAGTCCAGCGGAAAAGGGCCACAAAAACGGGTGGGCTATAGCCTTGGGGGGTGGGGCTGGCCAAATTCGTCCGCCGGACACGGAATGCCGCGAGACTTTGCGAGGCGCCTCCGTGTGCTAAAAATAGGGCGCGGGCAAAGCCGCGCCCAAAAATAACCGCCCGAAGGCCGGGGCGTCAAATTCGTCGAACGGAAAAAGGCCACAAAAACGGGTGGGCTATAGCCTTGGGGGGTGGGGCTGGCCAACTTCGTTCGCCGGACTCGGAATGCCGCGAGACCCTGCGAGGGGCCTCCGTGTGCCAAAAATAGGCCGCGGGCAAAGCTGCGCGCTAAAATAACCGCCCGAAGGCCGGGGCGCCAAGTTCGTCCAGCGGAAAAAGGCCACAAAAACGGGTGGGCTATAGCCTTGGGGGGTGGGGCTGGCCGACTTCGTCCGCCAAACTCGGAATGCCGTGAGACCCTGCGAGGGGCCTCCGTGTGCCAAAAATAGGCCACGGGCAAAGCCGCGCGCAAAAATAACCGCCCGAAGGCCGGGGCGCCAAGTTCGTCCAGCGGAAAAAGGCCACAAAAACGGGTGGGCTATAGCCTTGCGGGGTGGGGCTGGCCAACTTCGTCCGCCGGACTCGGAATGCCGCGAGGCCTTACGAGTGGCCTCCGTGTGCCAAAAATAAGCCGCGGGCAAAGCCGCGCCCAAAAATAACTGACCGAAGGCCGGGGCGCCAAGTTCGTCCAACGGAAAAAGGCCACAAAAACGGGTGGGCTATAGCCTTGGGGGGTGGGGCAGGCCAACTTCGTTCGCCGGACTCGGAATGCCGCGAGACCCTGCGAGGGGCCTCCGTGTGCCAAAAATAGGCCGCGGCCAAAGCCGCGCCCAAAAATAACCGCCCGAAGGCCGGGGCGCCAAGTTCGTCCAGCGGAAAAAGGCAACAAAAACGGGTGGGCAATAGCCTTGGGGGGTGGGGCTGGCCAACTTCGTCCGCCGGACTCGGAATGCCGCGAGACTTTGCGAGGGGCCTCCGTGTGCCAAAAATAGGCCGCGGGCAAAGCCGCGGCCGAAAATAACCGCCCGAAGGCCGGGGCGCCAAATTCGTCCAGCGGTAAAAGGCCACAAAAACGGGTGGGCTATAGCCTTGGGGGGTCGGGCTGGTCAACTTCGTCCGCCGGACTCGGAATGCCGCGAGACTTTGTGAGGGGCCTCCGTGTGCCAAAAATAGGCCGCGGGCAAAGCCTCGCCCCAAAATAACCACCCGAAGGCCGGGGCGCCAAGTTCGTCCAGCGGAAAAAGGCCACAAAAACGGGTGGGCTATAGCCTTGGGGGGTGGGGCTGGCCAACTTCGTCCGCCGGACTCGGAATGCCGCGAGACCCTGCGAGGGGCCTCCGTGTGCCAAAAATAGGCCGCGGGCAAAGCCGCGCCCAAAAATAACCGACCGAAGGCCGGGGCGCCAAGTTCGTCCAGCGGAAAAAGGCCACAAAAACGGGTGGGCTATAGCCTTGGGGGGTGGGGCTGGCCCACTTCGTCCGCCAAACTCGGAATGCCGCGAGACTTTGCAAGGGGCCTCCGTGTGCCAAAAATAGGCCGCGGACAAAGCCGCGCCCAAAAATAACCTCCCGAAGGCTGGGGCGCCAAGTTCGTCCAGCGGAAAAAGGCCACAAAAATGGGTGGGCTATAGCCTTGGGGGGTGGGGCTGGCCCACTTCGTCCGCCGGACTCGGAATGCCGCGAGCCCTTACGAGGGGCCTCCGTGTGCCAAAAATAGGCCGCGGGCAAAGCCGCGCCCAAAAATAACCTCCCGAAGGCCGGGGAGCCAAGTTCGTCCAGCGGAAAAAGGCCACAAAAACGGGTGGGCTATAGCCTTGGGGGGTGGGGCTGGCCAACTTCGTCCGCCAAACTCGGAATGCCGCGAGACCTTGCGAGGGGCCTCCGTGTGCGAAAAATAGGCTGCGGGCAAAGCCGCGCCCAAAAATAACCGCCCGAAGGCCGGGGCGCCAAGTTCGTCCAGCGGAAAAAGGCCCCAAAAACGGGTGGGCTATATAGCCTTAGGGGGTGGGGCTGGCCCACTTCGTCCGCCGGACTCGGAATGCCGCGAGACTTTGCGAGGGGCCTCCGTTTGTGAAAAATAGGCCGCGGGCAAAGTCACGGCCAAAAATAACCGCCCGAAGGCCGGGGCGCCAAGTTCGTCCAGCGGAAAAAGGCCACAAAAACGGGTGGGCTATAGCCTTGGGGGGTGGGGCTGGCCGACTTCGTCCGCCAAACTCGGAATGCCGTGAGACCCTGCGAGGGGCCTCCGTGTGCCAAAAATAGGCCACGGGCAAAGCCGCGCGCAAAAATAACCGCCCGAAGGCCGGGGCGCCAAGTTCGTCCAGCGGAAAAAGGCCACAAAAACGGGTGGGCTATAGCCTTGCGGGGTGGGGCTGGCCAACTTCGTCCGCCGGACTCGGAATGCCGCGAGGCCTTACGAGTGGCCTCCGTGTGCCAAAAATAAGCCGCGGGCAAAGCCGCGCCCAAAAATAACTGACCGAAGGCCGGGGCGCCAAGTTCGTCCAACGGAAAAAGGCCACAAAAACGGGTGGGCTATAGCCTTGGGGGGTGGGGCTGGCCAACTTCGTTCGCCGGACTCGGAATGCCGCGAGACCCTGCGAGGGGCCTCCATGTGCCAAAAATAGGCCGCGGGAAAAGACGCCCCCAAAAATAACTGCCCGAAGGCCGGGGCGCCAAGTTCGACCAGCGGAAAAAGGCCACAAAAACGGGTGGGCTATAGCCTTGGGGGGTGGGGCTGGCCAACTTCGTCCGCCGGATTCGGAATACCGCGAGACCTTGCGAGGGGCCTCCGTGTGCCAAAAATAGGCCGCGGGCAAAGCCGCGCCCAAAAATAACCGCCCGAAGGCCGGGGCGCCAAGTTCGTCCAGCGGAAAAAGGCAACAAAAACGGGTGGGCAATAGCCTTGGGGGGTGCGGCTGGCCAACTTCGTCCGCCGGACTCGGAATGCCGCGAGACTTTGCGAGGGGCCTCCGTGTGCCAAAAATAGGCCGCGGGCAAAGCCGCGGCCGAAAATAACCGCCCGAAGGCCGGGGCGCCAAATTCGTCCAGCGGTAAAAGGCCACAAAAACGGGTGGGCTATAGCCTTGGGGGGTCGGGCTGGTCAACTTCGTCCGCCGGACTCGGAATGCCGCGAGACTTTGTGAGGGGCCTCCGTGTGCCAAAAATAGGCCGCGGGCAAAGCCTCGCCCCAAAATAACCACCCGAAGGCCGGGGCGCCAAGTTCGTCCAGCGGAAAAAGGCCACAAAAACGGGTGGGCTATAGCCTTGGGGGGTGGGGCTGGCCAACTTCGTCCGCCGGACTCGGAATGACGCGAGACCCTGCGAGGGGCCTCCGTGTGCCAAAAATAGGCCGCGGGCAAAGCCGCGCCCAAAAATAACCGACCGAAGGCCGGGGCGCCAAGTTCGTCCAGCGGAAAAAGGCCACAAAAACGGGTGGGCTATAGCCTTGGGGGGTGGGGCTGGCCCACTTCGTCCGCCAAACTCGGAATGCCGCGAGACTTTGCAAGGGGCCTCCGTGTGCCAAAAATAGGCCGCGGACAAAGCCGCGCCCAAAAATAACCTCCCGAAGGCTGGGGCGCCAAGTTCGTCCAGCGGAAAAAGGCCACAAAAATGGGTGGGCTATAGCCTTGGGGGGTGGGGCTGGCCCACTTCGTCCGCCGGACTCGGAATGCCGCGAGCCCTTACGAGGGGCCTCCGTGTGCCAAAAATAGGCCGCGGGCAAAGCCGCGCCCAAAAATAACCTCCCGAAGGCCGGGGCGCCAAGTTCGTCCAGCGGAAAAAGGCCACAAAAACGGGTGGGCTATAGCCTTGGGGGGTGGGGCTGGCCAACTTCGTCCGCCAAACTCGGAATGCCGCGAGACCTTGCGAGGGGCCTCCGTGTGCGAAAAATAGGCTGCGGGCAAAGCCGCGCCCAAAAATAACCGCCCGAAGGCCGGGGCGCCAAGTTCGTCCAGCGGAAAAAGGCCCCAAAAACGGGTGGGCTATATAGCCTTAGGGGGTGGGGCTGGCCCACTTCGTCCGCCGGACTCGGAATGCCGCGAGACTTTGCGAGGGGCCTCCGTTTGTGAAAAATAGGCCGCGGGCAAAGTCACGGCCAAAAATAACCGCCCGAAGGCCGGGGCGCCAAGTTCGTCCAGCGGAAAAAGGCCTCAAAAACGGGTGGGCAATAGCCTTGGGGGGTGGGGCTGGCCCACTTCGTCCGCCGGACTCGGAATGCCGCGAGACTTTGCGAGGGGCCTCCGTGTGCCAAAAAAATGCCGCAGGCAAAGCCGCGCCCAAAAGTAACTGCCCGAAGGCCGGGGCAAAAAGTTCGTTCGGCGAAAAAAGGCCACAAAAACGGGTGGGCTATAGCCTTGGGGGGTGGGGCTGGCCCACTTCGTCCGCCGGACTCGGAATGCCGCGAGACTTTGCGAGGGGCCTCCGTTTGCCAAAAATAGGCCGTGGGCAAAGCCACGGCCAAAAATAAAAGCCCGAAGGCCGGGGCGCCAAGTTCGTCCAGCGGAAAAAGGCCTCAAAAACGGGTGGGCAATAGCCTTGGGGGGTGGGGCTGGCCAACTTCGTCCGCCGGACTCGGAATGCCGCGAGACTTTGCGAGGGGCCTCCGTGTACCAAAAATAGGCCGCGGACAAAGCCGCTCCCAAAAATAACCGCCCGACGGCTGGGGCGCCAAGTTCGTCCAGCGGAAAAAGGCCATAAAAACGGGTGGGCTATAGCCTTGGGGGGTGGGGCTGGCCAGCTTTGTCCGCCGGGCTCGGAATGCCGCGAGACTTTGCGAGGGGGCTCCGTGTGCCAAAAATAGGCCACGGACAAAGCCGCACCCAAAAATAACCGCCCGAAGGCCGGGGCGCCATGTTCGTCCAGCGGAAAAAGTTCACAAAAACGGTTGGGCTACAGCCTTGGGGGGTGGGGCTGGCCCACTTCGTCCGCCGGACTCGGAATGCCGCGAGACTTTGCGAGGGGCCTCCGTGTGTCAAAAATAGGCCGCGGGCAAAGCCACCCCCAAAAATAACCGCCCGAAGGCCGGGTCGCCAAGTTCGTCCAGCGGAAAAAGGCCACAAAAACGGGTGGGCTATAGCCTTGGGGGGTGGGGCTGGCCCACTTCGTCCGCCGGACTCGGAATGCCGCGAGACTTTGCGAGGGGCCTCCGTTTGCCAAAAATAGGCTGCGGGCAAAGCCACGGCCAAAAATAAAAGCCCGAAGGCCGGGGCGCCAAGTTCGTCCAGCGGAAAAAGGCCTCAAAAACGGGTGGGCAATAGCCTTGGGGGGTGGGGCTGGCCAACTTCGTCCGCCGGACTCGGAATGCCGCGAGACTTTGCGAGGGGCCTCCGTGTACCAAAAATAGGCCGCGGACAAAGCCGCTCCCAAAAATAACCACCCGACGGCTGGGGCGCCAAGTTCGTCCAGCGGAAAAAGGCCATAAAAATGGGTGGGCTATAGCCTTGGGGGGTGGGGCTGGCCAACTTTGTCCGCCGGGCTCGGAATGCCGCGAGACTATGCGAGGGGGCTCCGTGTGCCAAAAATAGGCCACGGACAAAGCCGCACCCAAAAATAACCGCCCGAAGGCCGGGGCGCCATGTTCGTCCAGCGGAAAAAGGCCACAAAAACGGGTGGGCTACAGCCTTGGGGGGTGGGGCGGGCCCACTACGTCCGCCGGACTCGGAATGCCGCGAGACTTTGCGAGGGGCCTCCGTGTGTCAAAAATAGGCCGCGGGCAAAGCCACCCCCAAAAATAACCGCCCGAAGGCCGGGTCACCAAGTTCGTCCAGCGGAAAAAGGCCACAAAAACGGGTGGGCTATAGCCTTGGGGGGTGGGGCTGGCCAACTTCGTCCGCCGGACTCGGAATGCCGCGGGACTTTGCGAGGGGCCTCCATGTGCAAAAAATAGGCCGCGGGCAAAGCCGTGGCCAAAAATAACCGCCCGAAGGCCGGGGCGCCAAGTTCGTCCAGCGGAAAAAGACCCCAAAAACGGGTGGGCTATAGCCTTGGGGGGTGGAGCTGGCCGACTTCGTCCGCCGGACTCGGAATGCCGCGAGACTTTGCGAGGGGCCTCCGTGAGCCAAAAATAGGCCGCGGGCAAAGCCGCTCCCAAAAATAACTGCCCGAAGGCCGGGGCGCCAAGTTCGTCCAGCGGAAAAAGGCCATAAAAACGGGTGGGCTATAGCCTTGGGGGGTGGGGCTGGCCCACTTCGTCCGCCGGACTCGGAATGCCGCGAGACTTTGCGAGGGGCCTCCGTGTGTCAAAAATAGGCCGCGGGCAAAGCCACCCCCAAAAATAACCGCCCGAAGGCCGGGTCGCCAAGTTCGTCCAGCGGAAAAAGGCCACAAAAACGGGTGGGCTATAGCCTTGGGGGGTGGGGCTGGCCCACTTCGTCCGCCGGACTCGGAATGCCGCGAGACTTTGCGAGGGGCCTCCGTTTGCCAAAAATAGGCTGCGGGCAAAGCCACGGCCAAAAATAAAAGCCCGAAGGCCGGGGCGCCAAGTTCGTCCAGCGGAAAAAGGCCTCAAAAACGGGTGGGCAATAGCCTTGGGGGGTGGGGCTGGCCAACTTCGTCCGCCGGACTCGGAATGCCGCGGGACTTTGCGAGGGGCCTCCATGTAAAAAAAATAGGCCGCGGGCAAAGCCGTGGCCAAAAATAACCGCCCGAAGGCCGGGGCGCCAAGTTCGTCCAGCGGAAAAAGACCCCAAAAACGGGTGGGCTATAGCCTTGGGGGGTGGAGCTGGCCGACTTCGTCCGCCGGACTCGGAATGCCGCGAGACTTTGCGAGGGGCCTCCGTGAGCCAAAAATAGGCCGCGGGCAAAGCCGCTCCCAAAAATAACTGCCCGAAGGCCGGGGCGCCAAGTTCGTCCAGCGGAAAAAGGCCACAAAAATGGGTGGGCTATAGCCTTGGGGGGTGGGGCTGGCCAACTTCGTCCGCCGGACTCGGAATGCCGCGAGACTTTGCGAGGCGCCTCCGTGTGCCAAAAATAGGCCGCGGGGAAAGCCGCGCCCAAAAAATAACCGCAAGAAGGCCGGGGCGCCAAGTTCGTCCAGCGGAAAAAGGTCCCAAAAACGGGTGGGCTATATAGCCTTGGGGGGTGGGGCTGGCCAACTTCGTCCGCCGGACTCGGAATGCCGCGAGACTTTGCGAGGGGCTCCGCGTGCCAAAAATAGGCCGCGGGCAAAGCCGCGCCCAAAAATAACCGCCCGAAGGCCGGGGCGCCAAGTTCGTCCAGCGGAAAAAGGCCCCAAAAACGTGTGGGCTATAGCCTTAGGGGGTGGGGCTGGCCAACTTCGTCCGCCGGACTCGGAATGCCGCGAGACTTTGCGAGGGGCCTCCGTGTGCCAAAAATAGGCCGCGGGCAAAGCCGCGCCCAAAAATAACCGCCCGAAGGCCGGGGCGCCAAGTTCGTCCAGCGGAAAAAGGCCACAAAAACTGGTGGGCTATAGCCTTGGGGGGTGGGGCTGGCCAACTTCGTCCGCCGGGCTCGGAATGCCGCGAGACTTTGCGAGGGGCCTCTGTGTGCCAAAAATAGGCCGCGGGCAAAGCCGCGCCCAAAAATAACCGCACGAAGGCCGGGGCGCCAAGTTCGTCCAGCGGAAAAAGGCCACAAAAACGGGTGGGCTATAGCCTTGGGGGGTGGGGCTGGCCAACTTCGTCCGCCGGACTCGGAATGCCGCGAGACTTTGCGAAGGGCCTCCGTGTGCCAAAAATAGGCCGCGGGCAAAGCCGCGCCCAAAAATAACCGCCCGAAGGCTGGGGCGCCAAGTTCGTCCAGCGGAAAAAGGCCATAAAAACGGGTGGGCTATAGCCTTGGGGGGTGGAGCTGGCCGACTTCGTCCGCCGGACTCGGAATGCCGCGAGACTTTGCGAGGGGCCTCCGTGTGCCAGAAATAGGCCGCGGGTTATGCCGCGTCCAAAAATAACCGCCCAAAAGCCGGGGCGCCAAGTTCGTCCAGCGGAAAAAGGCCACAAAAATGGGTGGGCTATAGCCTTGGGGGGTGGGGCTGGCCAACTTCGTCCGCCGGGCTCGGAATGCCGCGAGACTTTGCGAGGGGCCTCTGTGTGCCAAAAATAGGCCGCGGGCAAAGCCGCGCCCAAAAATAACCGCACGAAGGCCGGGGCGCCAAGTTCGTCCAGCGGAAAAAGGCCACAAAAACGGGTGGGCTATAGCCTTGGGGGGTGGGGCTGGCCAACTTCGTCCGCCGGGCTCGGAATGCCGCGAGACTTTGCGAGGGGCCTCTGTGTGCCAAAAATAGGCCGCGGGCAAAGCCGCGCCCAAAAATAACCGCACGAAGGCCGGGGCGCCAAGTTCGTCCAGCGGAAAAAGGCCACAAAAACGGGTGGGCTATAGCCTTGGGGGGTGGAGCTGGCCGACTTCGTCCGCCGGACTCGGAATGCCGCGAGACTTTGCGAGGGGCCTCCGTGTGCCAGAAATAGGCCGCGGGTTATGCCGCGTCCAAAAATAACCGCCCAAAAGCCGGGGCGCCAAGTTCGTCCAGCGGAAAAAGGCCACAAAAATGGGTGGGCTATAGCCTTGGGGGGTGGGGCTGGCCAACTTCGTCCGCCGGGCTCGGAATGCCGCGAGACTTTGCGAGGGGCCTCTGTGTGCCAAAAATAGGCCGCGGGCAAAGCCGCGCCCAAAAATAACCGCACGAAGGCCGGGGCGCCAAGTTCGTCCAGCGGAAAAAGGCCACAAAAACGGGTGGGCTATAGCCTTGGGGGGTGGAGCTGGCCGACTTCGTCCGCCGGACTCGGAATGCCGCGAGACTTTGCGAGGGGCCTCCGTGTGCCAGAAATAGGCCGCGGGTTATGCCGCGTCCAAAAATAACCGCCCAAAAGCCGGGGCGCCAAGTTCGTCCAGCGGAAAAAGGCCACAAAAATGGGTGGGCTATAGCCTTGGGGGGTGGGGCTGGCCAACTTCGTCCGCCGGGCTCGGAATGCCGCGAGACTTTGCGAGGGGCCTCTGTGTGCCAAAAATAGGCCGCGGGCAAAGCCGCGCCCAAAAATAACCGCACGAAGGCCGGGGCGCCAAGTTCGTCCAGCGGAAAAAGGCCACAAAAACGGGTGGGCTATAGCCTTGGGGGGTGGGGCTGGCCAACTTCGTCCGCCGGACTCGGAATGCCGCGAGACTTTGCGAGGGGCCTCCGTGTGCCAGAAATAGGCCGCGGGTTATGCCGCGTCCAAAAATAACCGCCCAAAAGCCGGGGCGCCAAGTTCGTCCAGCGGAAAAAGGCCACAAAAATGGGTGGGCTATAGCCTTGGGGGGTGGGGCTGGCCAACTTCGTCCGCCGGGCTCGGAATGCCGCGAGACTTTGCGAGGGGCCTCTGTGTGCCAAAAATAGGCCGCGGGCAAAGCCGCGCCCAAAAATAACCGCACGAAGGCCGGGGCGCCAAGTTCGTCCAGCGGAAAAAGGCCACAAAAACGGGTGGGCTATAGCCTTGGGGGGTGGGGCTGGCCAACTTCGTCCGCCGAACTCGGAATGCCGCGAGACTTTGCGAAGGGCCTCCGTGTGCCAAAAATAGGCCGCGGGCAAAGCCGCGCCCAAAAATAACCGCCCGATGGCTGGGGCGCCAAGTTCGTCCAGCGGAAAAAGGCCACAAAAACGGGTGGGCTATAGCCTTGGGGGGTGGAGCTGGCCGACTTCGTCCGCCGGACTCGGAATGCCGCGAGACTTTGCGAGGGGCCTCCGTGTGCCAAAAAAATGCCGCGGGCAAAGCCGCTCCCAAAAATAACTGCCCGAAGGCCGGGGCGCCAAGTTAGTCCAGCGGAAAAAGGCCAAAAAACGGGTGGGCTATAGTCTTGGGGGGTGGGGCTGGCCAACTTCGTCCGCCGGACTCAGAATGCCGCGAGACATTGCGAGGGGCCTCCGTGTGCCAAAAATAGGCCGCGGGCAAAGCCGTGCCCAAAAATAACCCCCCGAAGGCCGGGGCGCCAAGTTCGTCCACCGGAAAAAGGCCACAAAAACGGGTGGGCTATAGCCTTGGGGGGTGGGGCTGGCCAACTTCGTCCGCCGGACTCGGAATGCGGCAAGACTTTACGAGGGGCCTCTGTGTGCCAAAAATAGGCCGCGGGCAAGACCGCGCCCAAAAATAACCGCCCGAAGGCCGGGGCGCCATGTTTTGTCCAGCGGAAAAAGGCCACAAAAACGGATGGGCTATTGCCTTGGGGGGTGGGGCTGGCCAACTTCGTCCGCCGGACTCGGAATGCCGCGAGACTTTGCGAGGGGCCTCCGTGTGCCAAAAATAGACCACGGGCAAAGCCGCGCCCAAAAATAACCGCCCGAAGGCTGGGGTGCCAAGTTCGTCCAGCGGAAAAAGGCCACAAAAACGGGTGGGCTATAGCCTTGGGGGGTGGAGCTGGCCGACTTCGTCCGCCGGACTCGGAATGCCGCGAGACTTTGCGAGGGGCCTCCATGTGCCAAAAATAGGCCGCGGGCAAAACCGCGCCCAAAAATAACCGCCCGAAGGCCGGGGCGCCAAGTTCGTCCATCGGAAAAAGGCCACAAAAATGGGTGGGCTATAGCCTTGGGGGGTGGGGCTGGCCAACTTCGTCCGCCGGACTAGGAATGCCGCGAGACTTTGCGAGGGGCCTCCGTGTGCCAAAAATTGGCCGCGGGCAAAGCCGCGCCCAAAAATAACTGCCCGAAGGCCGGGGCGCCATGTTCGTCCATCGGAAAAAGGCCACAAAAACAGGTGGGCTATAGCCTTGGGGGGTGGGGCTGGCCAACTTCGTCCGCCGGACTCGGAATGCCGCGAGACTTTGCGAGGAGCCTCCGTGTGCCAAAAATAGGCCGCGGACAAAGCCACGCCCAAAAATAACCGCCCGAAGGCCGGGGCGCCAAGTTCGTCCAGCGGAAAAAGGCCACAAAAACAGGTGGGCTATAGCCTTGGGGGGTGGGGCTGGCCAAATTCGTCCGCCGGACTCGGAATGCCGCGAGACTTTCCGAGGGGCCTCAGTGTGCCAAAAATAGGCCGCGGGCAAAGCCGCGCCCAAAAATAACTGCCCGAAGGCCGGGGCGCCAAGTTCGTCCAGCGGAAAAAGGCCACAAAAACGGGTGGGCTATAGCCTTGGGGGGTGGGGCTGGCCAACTTCGTCCGCCGGACTCGGAATGCCGCGAGACTTTGCGAGGGGCCTCCGTGTGCCAAAAATAGGCCGCGGGCAAAGCCGCGCCGAAAAATAACCCCCCCAAGGCCTGGGCGCCAAGTTCGTCCATCGGAAAAAGGCCACAAAAACGGGTGGGCTATAGCCTTGGGGGGTGGGGCTGGCCAACTTCGTCCGCCGGACTCGGAAGGCGGCAAGACTTTGCGAGGGGCCTCCGTGTGCCAAAAATAGGCTGCGGGCAAAGCCGCGCCCAAAAATAACCGCCCGAAGGGCGGGACGCCATGTTTTGTCCAGCGGAAAAAGGCCACAAAAACGGGTGGGCTATTGCCTTGGGGGGTGGGGCTGGCCAACTTCGTCCGCCGGACTCGGAATGCCGCGAGACTTTGCGAGGGGCCTCCGTGTGCCAAAAATAGACCACGGGCAAAGCCGCGCCCAAAAATAACCGCCCGAAGGCTGGGGTGCCAAGTTCGTCCAGCGGAAAAAGGCCACAAAAACGGGTGGGCTATAGCCTTGGGGGGTGGAGCTGGCCGACTTCGTCCGCCGGACTCGGAATGCCGCGAGACTTTGCGAGGGGCCTCCGTGTGCCAAAAAAATGCCGCGGGCAAAGCCGCTCCCAAAAATAACTGCCCGAAGGCCGGGGCGCCAAGTTCGTCCAGCGGAAAAAGGCCACAAAAACGGGTGGGCTATAGTCTTGGGGGGTGGGGCTGGCCAACTTCGTCCGCCGGACTCAGAATGCCGCGAGACTTTGCGAGGGGCCTCCGTGTGCCAAAAATAGGCCGCGGGCAAGGCCGCGCCCAAAAATAACCGCCCGAAGGCCGGGGCGCCATGTTTTGTCCAGCAGAAAAAGGCCACAAAAACGGGCGGCCTATAGCCTTGGGGGGTGGGGCTGGCCAACTTCGTCCGCCGGACTCGGAACGCCGCGAGACTTTGCGAGGGGCCTCCCTATGCCAAAAATAGGCCGCGGGCAAAGCCGCGCCCAAAAATAACTGCCCGAAGGCTGGGGCGCCAAGTTCGTCCAGCGGAAAAAGGCCACAAAAACGGGTGGGCTATAGCCTTGGGGGGTGGGGCTGGCCAACTTCGTCCGCCGGACTCGGAATGCCGCGAGACTTTGCGAGGGGCCTCCGTGTGCCAAAAATAGGCCGCGGGCAAAGCCGCGCCGAAAAATAACCCCCCCAAGGCCTGGGCGCCAAGTTCGTCCATCGGAAAAAGGCCACAAAAACGGGTGGGCTATAGCTTTGGGGGGTGGGGCTGGCCAACTTCGTCCGCCGGACTCGGAAGGCGGCAAGACTTTGTGAGGGGCCTCCGTGTGCCAAAAATAGGCTGCGGGCAAAGCCGCGCCCAAAAATACCCGCCCGAAGGGAGGGGCGCCATGTTTTGTCCAGCGGAAAAAGGCCACAAAAACGGGTGGGCTATAGCCTTGGGGGGTGGGGCTGGCCAACTTCGTCCGCCGGACTCGGAATGCCGCGAGACTTTGCGAGGGGCCTCCGTGTGCCAAAAATAGGCCGCGGGCAAAGCCGCGCCCAAAAATAACAGCCCGAAGGCCGGGGCGCCTAGTTCGTCCAGCGGAAAAAGGCCACAAAAACGAGTGGGCTATAGCCTTGGGGGGTGGGGCTGGCCAGCTTCGTCCGCCGGAATCGGAATGCCGTGAGACTTTGCGAGGGGCCTCCGTGTGCAAAAAATAGGCCGCGGACAAAGCCGCGCCCAAAAACAACAGCCCGAAGGGCGGGGCGCCAAGTTCGTCCAGCGGAAAAAGGCCAAAAAACGGGTTGGCTACAGCCTTGGGGGGTGGGGCTGGCCAACTTCGTCCGCGGGACTCGGAATGCCGCGAGACTTTGCGAGGGGCCTACATGTGCCAAAAATAGGCCGCGGGCAAAGCCGTGCCCAAAAATAACCGCCCGAAGGCCGGGGCGCCAAGTTCGTCCAACGGAAAAAGGCCCCAAAAACGGGTGGGCTATAGGCTTGGGGGGTGGGGCTGGCCAACTTCGTCCGCCGGACTCGGAATGCCGCGAGACTTTGCGAGGGGCCTCTGTGTACCAAAAATAGGCCGCGGGGAAAGCCGCGCCCAAAAAATAACCGCAAGAAGGCCGGGGTGCCAAGTTCGTCCAGCGGAAAAAGGTCGCAAAAACGGGTGGGCTATATAGCCTTGGGGGGTGGGGCTGGCCAACTTCGTCCGCCGGACTCGGAATGCCGCGAGACTTTGCGAGGGGCCTCCATGTGCCAAAAATAGGCCGCGGGCAAAACCGCGCCCAAAAATAACCGCCCGAAGGCCGGGGCGCCAAGTTCGTCCATCGGAAAAAGGCCACAAAAATGGGTGGGCTATAGCCTTGGGGGGTGGGGCTGGCCAACTTCGTCCGCCGGACTAGGAATGCCGCGAGACTTTGCGAGGGGCCTCCGTGTGCCAAAAATAGGCCGCGGACAAAGCAACGCCCAAAAATAACCGCCCGAAGGCCGGGGCGCCAAGTTCGTCCAGCGGAAAAAGGCCACAAAAACAGGTGGGCTATAGCCTTGGGGGGTGGGGCTGGCCAAATTCGTCCGCCGGACTCGGATTGCCGCGAGACTTTGCGAGGGGCCTCAGTGTGCCAAAAATAGGCCGCGGGCAAAGCCGTGCCCAAAAATAACTGCCCGAAGGCCGGGGCGCCAAGTTCGTCCAGCGGAAAAAGGCCACAAAAACGGGTGGGCTATAGCCTTGGGGGGTGGGGCTGGCCAACTTCGTCCGCCGTGCTCGGAATGCCGCGAGACTTTCTGAGGGGCCTCCGTGAGGCAAAAATAGGCCGCGGGCAAAGCCGCGCCCAAAAATAACCGCCCGAAGGCCGGGGCGCCAAGTTCGTCCAGCGGAAAAAG
Organism: Citrus x changshan-huyou; assembly: GCA_039657385.1. Taxonomy (NCBI): domain Eukaryota; kingdom Viridiplantae; phylum Streptophyta; class Magnoliopsida; order Sapindales; family Rutaceae; genus Citrus; species Citrus x changshan-huyou. Next base: position 456,353 of record JBCGBO010000018.1, read on the forward strand.
GCCACAAAAATGGGTGGGCTATAGCCTTGGGGGGTGGGGCTGGCCAACTTCGTCCGCCGGACTAGGAATGCCGCGAGACTTTGCGAGGCGCCTCCGTGTGCCAAAAATAGGTCGCGGGAAAAGCCGCCCCCAAAAATAACCGCCCGAAGGCCGGGGCGCCAACTTCGTCCAGCGGAAAAAGGCCACAAAAACAGGTGGGCTATAGCCTTGGGGGGTGGGGCTGGCCAACTTCGTCCGCCGGACTCGGAATGCCGCGAGACTTTCCAAGCGGCCTCCGTGTGCCAAAAATAGGTCGCGGGCAAAGCCGCGCCCAAAATTAACCGCCCGAAGGCCGGGGCGCCAAGTTCGTCCAGCGGAAAAAGGCCACAAAAACGGGTGGGCTATAGCCTTGGGGGGTGGGGCTGGCCAACTTCGTCCGCCAGACTCGGAATGCCGCGAGACTTTGCGAGGGGCCTCCGTGTGCCAAAAATAGGCCGCGGACTAAGCCGCGCCCCAAAATAACCGACCGAAGGCAGGGGCGCCAAGTTCGTCCAGCGGAAAAAGGCCACAAAAACGGGTGGGCTATAGACTTGGGGGGTGGGGCTGGCCAACTTCGTCCGCCGGACTCGGAATGCCGCGAGACTTTGCGAGGGGCCTCCGTGTGCCAAAAATAGGCCGTGGGTAAAGCCGCGCCCAAAAATAACTGCCCGAAGGCCGGGGCGCCAAGTTCGTCCAGCGGAAAAAGGCCACAAAAACGGGTGGGCTATAGCCTTGGGGGGTGGGGCTGGCCAACTTCGTCCGCCGGTCTCGGAAGGTGGCGAGACTTTACGAGGGGCCTCCGTGTGCCAAAAATAGGCCGCGGGCAAAGCCGCGCCCAAAAATAACCGCCCGAAGGGCGGGGCGCCATGTTTTGTCCAGCGGAAAAAGGCCACAAAAACGGGTGGGCTATAGCCTTGGGGGGTGGGGCTGGCCAACTTCGTCCGCCGGACTCGGAATGCCGCGAGACTTTGCGAGGGGCCTCTGTGTGCCAAAAATAGGCTGCGGACAAAGCCACGCCCAAAAATAACCGCCCGAAGGCCGGGGCGCCAAGTTCGTCCAGCGGAAAAAGGCCACAAAAACGGGTGGGCTATAGCCTTGGGGAGTGGGGCTGGCCAACTTCGTCCGCCGGACTCGGAATGCCGCGAGACTTTGCGAGGGGCCTCCGTGTGCCAAAAATAGGCCGCGGGCTAAGCCGCGCCCCAAAATAACCGACCGAAGGCAGGGGCGCCAAGTTCGTCCAGCGGAAAAAGGCCACAAAAACGGGTGGGCTATAGACTTGGGGGGTGGGGCTGGCCAACTTCGTCCGCCGGACTCGGAATGCCGCGAGACTTTGCGAGGGGCCTCCGTGTGCCAAAAATAGGCCGTGGGTAAAGCCGCGCCCAAAAATAACTGCCCGAAGGCCGGGGCGCCAAGTTCGTCCAGCGGAAAAAGGCCACAAAAACGGGTGGGCTATAGCCTTGGGGGGTGGAGCTGGCCAACTTCGTCCGCCGGACTCGGAAGGTGGCAAGACTTTGCGAGGGGCCTCCGTGTGCCAAAAATAGGCCGCTGACAAAGCCGCGCCCAAAAATAACCACCCGAAGGCCGGGGCGCCAAGTTCGTCCAGCGGAAAAAGGCCACAAAAACGGGTGGGCTATAGCCTTGGGGAGTGGGGCTGGCCAACTTCGTCCGCCGGACTCGGAATGCCGCAGGACTTTGCGAGGGGCCTCCGTGTGCCAAAAATAGGCCACGGGCTTAGCCGCGCCCAAAAACAACAGCCCGAAGGGCGGGGCGCCAAGTTCGTCCAGCGGAAAAAGGCCAAAAAACGGGTTGGCTACAGCCTTGGGGGGTGGGGCTGGCCAACTTCGTCCGCGGGACTCGGAATGCTGCGAGACTTTGCGAGGGGCCTGCATGTGCCAAAAATAGGCCGCGGGGAAAGCCGCGGCCTAAAATAACCGCCCGAAGGCCGGGGCGCCAAGTTCGTCCATCGGAAAAAGGCCACAAAAATGGGTGGGCTATAGCCTTGGGGGTGGGGCTGGCCAACTTCGTCCGCCGGACTAGGAATGCCGCGAGACTTTGCGAGGGGCCTCCGTGAGGCAAAAATAGGCCGCGGGCAAAGCCGCGCCCAAAAATAACCGCCCGAAGGCCGGGGCGCCAAGTTCGTCCAGCGGAAAAAGGCCACAAAAACGGGTGGGCTATAGCCTTGGGGAGTGGGGCTGGCCAACTTCGTCCGCGGGACTCGGAATGCCGCGAGACTTTGCGAGGGGCCTGCATGTACCAAAAATAGGCCGCGGGCAAAGCCGCGCCCAAAAATAACCGCCCGAAGGCCGGGGCGCCAAGTTCGTCCAGCGGAAAAAGGCCACAAAAACTGGTGGGCTATAGCCTTGGGGGATGGGGCTGGCCCACTTCGTCCGCCGGGCTCGGAATGCCGCGAGACTTTGCGAGGGGCCTCTGTGTGCCAAAAATAGGCCGCGGGCAAAGCCGCGCCCAAAAATAACCGCACGAAGGCCGGGGCGCCAAGTTCGTCCAGCGGAAAAAGGCCACAAAAACGGGTGGGCTATAGCCTTGGGGGGTGGGGCTGGCCAACTTCGTCCGCCGGACTCGGAATGCCGCGAGACTTTGCGAAGGGCCTCCGTGTGCCAAAAATAGGCCGCGGGCAAAGCCGCGCCCAAAAATAACCGCCCGAAGGCTGGGGCGCGAAGTTCGTCCAGCGGAAAAAGGCCACAAAAACGGGTGGGCTATAGCCTTGGGGGGTGGAGCTGGCCGACTTCGTCCGCCGGACTCGGAATGCCGCGAGACTTTGCGAGGGGCCTCCGTGTGCCAGAAATAGGCCGCGGGTTATGCCGCGTCCAAAAATAACCGCCCAAAAGCCGGGGCGCCAAGTTCGTCCAGCGGAAAAAGGCCACAAAAATGGGTGGGCTATAGCCTTGGGGGGTGGGGCTGGCCAACTTCGTCCGCCGGGCTCGGAATGCCGCGAGACTTTGCGAGGGGCCTCTGTGTGCCAAAAATAGGCCGCGGGCAAAGCCGCGCCCAAGAATAACCGCACGAAGGCCGGGGCGCCAAGTTCGTCCAGCGGAAGAAGGCCACAAAAACGGGTGGGCTATAGCCTTGGGGGGTGGGGCTGGCCAACTTCGTCCGCTGGACTCGGAACGCCGCGAGACTTTACGAGGGGCCTCCGTGTGCCAAAAATAGGCCGCGGGCAAAGTCACGCCAAAAATAAGCGCCCGAAGGCAGGGGCGCCAAGTTCGTCCATCGGAAAAAGGCCACAAAAACGGGTGGGCTATAGCCTTGGGGGATGGGGCTGGCCAACTTCGTCCGCCAGACTCGGAATGCCGCGAGACTTTACAAGGGGCCTCCATGTGCCAAAAATAGGCCACGCCCAAAAATAAGCGCCCGAAGGCCGGGGCGCCAAGTTCGTCCATCGGAAAAAGGCCACAAAAACGGGTGGGCTATAGCCTTGGGGGGTGGGGCTGGCCAACTTCGTCCGCCGGACTCGGAATGCGGCAAGACTTTCCGAGGGGCCACCGTGTGCCAAAAATAGACAGCCCCCAAAAATAACCGCCCGAAGACCGGGGCGCCAAGTTCGTCCAGCGGAAAAAGGCCACAAAAACGGGTGGGCTATAGCCTTGGGGGATGGGGCTGGCCAACTTCGTCCGCCGGACTCGGAATGCCGCAGGACTTTGCGAGGGGCCTCCGTGTGCCAAAAATAGGCCGCGGGCTAAGCCGCGCCCAAAAATAACCGCCCGAAGGCCGGGGCGCCAAGTTCGTCCAGCAGAAAAAGGCCATAAAAACGGGTGGGCTATAGCCTTGGGGGGTGGGGCTGGCCAACTTCGTCCGCCAGACTCGGAATGCCGCGAGACTTTGCGAGGGGCCTCCGTGTGCCAAAAATAGGCCGCGGGCTAAGCCGCGCCCCAAAATAACCGCCCGAAGGCAGGGGCGCCAAGTTCGTCCAGCGGAAAAAGGCCACAAAAACGGGTGGGCTATGGACTTGGGGGGTGGGGCTGGCCAACTTCGTCCGCCGGACTCGGAATGCCGCGAGACTTTGCGAGGGGCCTCCGTGTGCCAAAAATACGCCGTGGGTAAAGCCGCGCCCAAAAATAACTGCCCGAAGGCCGGGGCGCCAAGTTCGTCCAGCGAAAAAAGGCCACAAAAACGGGTGGGCTATAGCCTTGGGGGGTGGGGCTGGCCAACTTCGTCCGCCGGACTCGGAATGCCGCGAGACTTTGCGAGGGGCCTCTGTGTGCCAAAAATAGGCTGCGGACAAAGCCGCGCCCAAAAATAACTGCCCGAAGGCCGGGGCGCCAAGTTCGTCCAGCGGAAAAAGGCCACAAAAACGGGTGGGCTATAGCCTTGGGGGGTGGGGCTGGCCAACTTCGTCCGCCGGACTCGGAATGCCGCAGGACTTTGCGAGGGGCCTCCGTGTGCCAAAAATAGGCCGTGGGGAAAGCCACGGCCAAGAATAACCTCCCGAAGGCCGGGGCGCCAAGTTCGTCCAGTGGAAAAAGGCCACAAAAACGGGTGGGCTATAGCCTTGGGGGGTGGGGCTGGCCCACTTCGTCCGTCGGACAACTTCTTCCGCCGGGCTCGGAATACCGCGAGACTTTGCGAGGGGCCTCCGTGCGCCAAAAATAGGCCGCGGACAAAGCCGCGCCCTAGAATAACCGCCCGAAGGACGGGGCGCCAGGTTCGTCCAGCGGAAAAAGGCCACAAAAACAGGTGGGCTATAGCCTTGGGGGGTGGGGCTGGCCAACTTTGTCCGCCGGACTCGGAATGCCGCGAGACTTTGCGAGGGGCCTCCGTGTACCAAAAATAGGCCACGGGGAAAGCCGCGCCCAAAAATAACCGCCCGAAGGCCGGGGCGCCAAGTTCGTCCAGCGGAAAAAGGCGACAAAATCGGGTGGGCTATAGCTTTGGGGGGTGGGGCTGGCCGACTTCGTCCGCCGGACTCGGAATGCCGTGAGACTTTGCTAGGGGCCTCCGTGTGCCAAAAATAGGCCGCGGCCAAAGCCACGCCCAAAAATAACCGCCCGAAGGCTGGGGCGCCAAGTTCGTCCAGCCGAAAAAGGCCACAAAAACGGGTGGGCTATAGCCTTGGGGGGTGGGGCTGGCCAACTTCGTCCGCCGGACTCGGAATGCCGCGAGACTTTGCGAGGGGCCTCCGTGTGCCAAAAATAGGCCGCGGGCAGAGCCGGACCGAAAAATAACCGCCCGAAGGCCGGTGCGCCAAGTTCGTCCAGCGGAAAAAGACCACAAAAACGGGTGGGCTATAGCCTTGGGGGGTGGGGCCGGCCAACTTCTTCCGCGCGGACTCGGAATGCCGCGAGACTTTGCAAGGGGCCTCCGTGTGCCAAAAATATGCCGTGGGCAAAGCTGCGCTCAAGAATAACCGCCCAAAGGCCGTGGCGCCAAGTTCGTCCAGCGGAAAAAGGCCACAAAAACGGGTGGGCTATAGCCTTGGGGGGTGGGGCTGGCCAACTTCGTCCGCCGGACTTGGAATGCCGCGAGACTTTGCGAGGGGCCTCCGTGTGCCAAAAATAGGCCGCGGCCAAAGCCGCGCCCAAAAATAACCGCCCGAAGGCCGGGGCGCCATTTCGTCCAGCGGAAAAGGCCACAAAAACGGGTGGGCTATAGCCTTGGGGGGTGGGGCTGGCCATCTTCGTCTGCCGGACTCGGAATGCCGTGAGACTTTGCGAGGGGCCTCCGTGTGCATACAATAGGCCGCGGACAAAGCCGCGCCCAAAAATAACCGCCCGAAGGCCGGGGCACCAAGTTTGTCCAGCGGAAAAAGGCCACAAAAACGGGTGGGCTATAGCCTTGGGGGGTGGGGCTGGCCCACTTCGTCCGCCAGACTCGGAATGCCGCGAGACTTTGCGAGGGGCCTACGTGTGCCAAAAATAGGCCGCGGACAAAGCCGCGCCCAAAAATAACCGCCCGAAGGCCGGGGCGCCAAGTTCGTCCAGCGGAAAAAGGCCACAAAAACGGGTGGGCTATAGCCTTTGGGGGTGGGGCTGGCCAACTTCGTCCGCCGGACTCGGAATGCCGCGAGAGTTTGCGAGTGGCCTCCGTGTGCCAAAAATAGGCCGCGGGCAAGGCCGCGCCCAAAAATAACCGCCCGAAGGCTGGGGCGCCAAGTTCGTCCTGCGACAAAAGGCCACAAAAACGGGTGGGCTATAGCCTTGGGCGGTGGGGCTGGCCCACTTCGTCCGCCCGACTCGGAATGCCGTGAGACTTTACGAGGGGCCTCCGTGTGCCAAAAATAGGCCGCGGGAAAAGCCGCGCCCAAAAATAACCGCCCGAATATCGGGGCGCCATTTCGTCCAGCGGAAAAAGGCCAAAAAAACGGGTGGGATATAGCCTTGGGGGGTGGGGCTGGCTAACTTCGTCCGCCGGACTTGGAATGCCGCGACACTTTGCGAGGGGCTTCCGTGTGCCAAAAATAGGCCGCGGGCAAACCCGCGTCCAAAAATAACCTGCCCGAAGGCCTGGACGCCAAGTTCATCCAGCGGAAAAAGGCCACAAAAACGGGTGGGCTGTAGCCTTGGGGGGTGGGGCTGGCTAACTTCGTCCGCCGGGCTTGGAATGCCGCGACACTTTTCGAGGGGCTTCCGTGTGCCAAAAATAGGCCGCGGGAAAAGCCGCACCCAAAAATAACCGCCCGAAGGCCGGGGCGCCAAGTTCGTCCAGCGGAAAAAGGCCACAAAAACGGGTGGGTTATAGCCTTGGGGGGTGGGGCTGGCCCACTTCGTCCGCCGGACCCGGAATGCCGCGAGACATTGCGAGGTGCCTCCGTGTGCCAAAAATAGGCCGCGGGCAAAGCCGCGCCCAAAAATAACCGCCCGAAGGCCGGGGCGCCAAGTTCGTCCAGCGGAAAAAGGCCACAAAAACGGGTGGGCTATAGCCTTGGGGGGTGGGGCTGCCCAACTTCGTCCGCCCGACTCGGAATGCCGTGAGACTTTGCGAGGGGCCTCCGTGAGCCAAAAACAGGCCGCGGGCAAAGCCACGCCCAAAAATTACCGCCCGAAGGCCGGGGTGCCAAGTTCGTCCAGCGGAAAAAGGCCACAAAAACGGGTGGGCTATAGCCTTGGGGGGTGGGGCTGGCCAACTTCGTCCGCCGGACTCGGAATGCCGCGAGACTTTGCGAGGGGCCTCCGTGTGCCAAATATAGGCCGCGGACAAAGCCGCGCCCAAAAATCACCGCCCGAGGGCCGGGGCGCCAAGTTCGACCAGCGGAAAAAGGCCACAAAAATAGGTGGGCTATAGCCTTGGGGGGTGGAGCTGGCCAACTTTGTCCGCCGAACTCGGAATGCCGCGAGACTTTGCGAGGGGCCGCCGTGTGCCAAAAATAGGCCGCGGGCAAAGCCGTGCCCAAGAATAGGCGCCCGAAGGCCGGGGCGCCAAGTTCGTCCAGCGGAAAAAGGCCACAAAAACGGGTGGGCTATAGCCTTGGGGGGAGGGGCTTGCCAAATTCGTCCGCCGGACTCGGAATGCCGCGAGACTTTGCGAGGGGCCTCCGTGTGCCAAAAATAGGCCGCGGACAAAGCCGCGCCCAAAAATAACCGCCCGAAGGCCGGGGTGCCAAGTTCGTCCAGCGGAAAAAGGCCACAAAAACGGGTGGGCTATAGCCTTGGGGGGTGGGGCTGGCCAACTTCGTCCGCCGGACTCGGAATGCTTCGAGACTTTGCGAGGGGCCTCCGTGTGCCAAAACTAGGCCGCGCCCAAAGCCGCGCCCAAAAATAACCGCCCGAAGGCCGGGGCGCCAAGTTCATCCAGCGGAAAAAGGCCACAAAAACGGGTGGGCTATAAACTTGGGGGGTGCGGCTGGCCAGCTTCGTCCGCCGGACTCGGAATGCCGCAAGACTTTGCGACGGGCCTCCGTGTTCCAAAAATAGGCCGCGGGCAAAGCCGCACTCTAAAATAACCGCCCGTAGGCCGGGGCGCCAAGTTCGACCAGCGGTAAAAGGCCACAAAAACAGGTGGGCTATAGCCTTGGGGGGTGTGGCTGGCCAACTTTGTCTGCCGGACTTGGAATGCCGCGAGTCTTTGCGAGGGGACGCCGTGTGCCAAAAATAGGCCGCGGACAAATCCGCGCCCAAAAATAAGCGCCCGAAGGCCGGGGCGCCAAGTTCGTCCAGCGGAAAAAGGCCACAAAAACGGGTGGGCTATAGCCTTGGGGGGTGGGGATGGCCAACTTCGTCCGCCGGACTCGGAATGCCGCGAGACTTTGCGAGGGGCCTCCATGCGCCAAAAATAGGCCGCGGGCAAAGCCGCGTCCAAAAATAACCGCCCGAAGGGCGGGGCGCCAAGTTCGTCCGGCGGAAAACGGCCACAAAAACGGGTGGGCTATAGCCTTGGGGGGTGGGGCTGGCCGACTTCGTCCGCCAGTCTCGGAATGCTACGAGACTTTGCGAGGGGCCTCCGTGTGCCAAAAATAGTCCGCGGGCAAAGCTGCGCTAAAAAATAACCGCCCGAAGGACGGGGCGCCAAGTTCGTGCTGCGGAAAAAGGACACAAAACCGGTTGGGCTATAGCCTTGGGGGGTGGGGCTGGCCAACTTCGTCCGCCGGATTCGGAATGCCGCGAGACTTTGCGAGGGGCCTCCGTGTGCCAAAAATAGGCCGCGGGCAACGCCGCGCCCAAAAATAACGGCCCGAAGGCCGAGGCGCCAAGTTTGTCCAGCGGAAAAAGGCCACAAAAACGGGTGGGCGATAGCCTTCGGGGGTGGGGCCGGCCGACTTCGTCCGCCGGACTCGGAATGCCGCGAGACTTTGCGAGGGGCCTCCGTGTGCTAAAAATAGGATGCGGGCAAAGCCGCACCATAAAATAACCACCCGAAGGCCGGGGCGCCAAGTTCGTCCAGCGGAAAAAGGCCACAAAAACGGGTGGGCTATAGCCTTGGGGGTGGGGCTGGCCAGCTTCGTCCGCCGGACTCGGAATGCCGCGAGACTTTGTGAGGGGCCTCCATGTGCCAAAAATAGGCCGCGGGAAAGCAGCGCCCAAAAATAACCGCCCGAAGGCCGGGGTGCCAAGTTCGTCCAGCGGAAAAAGGCCATAAAAACGGGTGGGCTATAGCCTTGGGGGGTGGGGCCGGCCAACTTCGTCCGCCGGACTCGGAATGCCGCGAGACTTTGCGATGGGCCTCCGTGTGCCAAAAATAGGCCGCGGACAAAGCCGCGCCCAAAAATAACCGCCCGAAGGCCGGGGCGCCAAGTTCGTCCAGTGGAAAAAGGCCACAAAAACGGGTGGGCTATAGCCTTGGGGGGTGGGGCTGGCCAGCTTCGCCCGCCGGACTCGGAATGCCGCGAGACTTTGTGAGGGGCCTCCATGTGCCAAAAATAGGCCGCGGGAAAGCAGCGCCCAAAAATAACCGCCCGAAGGCCGGGGTGCCAAGTTCGTCCAGCGGAAAAAGGCCATTAAAACGGGTGGGCTATAGCCTTGGGGGGTGGGGCTGGCCAACTTCTTCCGCCGGACTCGGAATGCCGCGAGACTTTACGATGGGCCTCCGTGTGCCAAAAATAGGCCGCGGACGAAGCCGCGCCCAAAAATAACCGCCCGAAGGCCGGGGCGCCAAGTTCGTCCAGTGGAAAAAGGCCACAAAAACGGGTGGGCTATAGCCTTGGGGGGTGGGGCTGGCCAGCTTTGTCCGCCGGACTCGGAATGCAGCGAGACTTTGCGAGGGGCCTCCGTGTGCCAAAAATATGCCGCGGACAAAGCCGCGCCCAAAAATAACCGCCCGAAGGCCGGGGCGCCAAGTTCGTGCAGCGGAAAAAGGACACAAAACCGGGTGGGCTATAGCCTTGGGGGGTGGGGCTGGCCGACTTCGTCCGCCGGACTCGGAATGCCGCGAGACTTTACGAGGGCCCTCCGTGTGCCAAAAATAGGCCGCGGTCAAAACCGCACCCAAAAATAACCGCCCGAAGGCCGGGGCGCCAAGATCGTCCAGCGGAAAAAGGCCACAAAAACGGGTGGGCTATAGCCTTGGGGGGTGGGGCTGGCCCACTTCGTCCGCCGGACTTAGAATGGCGCGAGACTTTGCAAGCGGCCTCCGTGTACCAAAAATAGGCCGCGGGCACAGCCGCGCCCAAAAATAACCATCCGAAGGCCGGCCCGCCAAGTTCGTCCAGCGAAAAAAGGCCACAAAAACGGGTGGGCTATAGCCTTGGGGGGTGGGGCTGGCCAACTTCGTCCGCTGGACTCGGAATGGCGCGAGACTTTGTGAGCGGCCTCCGTGTGCCAAAAATAGGCCGCGGGCACAGCTGCGCCCAAAAATAACAGCCCGAAGGCCGGGGCGCCAAGTTCGTCCAGCGGAAAAAGGCCACAAAAACGGGTGGGCTATAGCCTTGGGGGGTGGGGCTGGCCCACTTCATCCGCCGGACTCAGAATGGCGCGAGACATTGCAAGCGGCCTCCGTGTACCAAAAATAGGCCGCGGGCACAGCCGCGCCCAAAAATAACCGCCCGAAGGCCGGGGCGCCAAGTTCGTCCAGCGGAAAAAGGCCACAAAAACGGGTGGGCTATAGCCTTGGGGGGTGGGGCTGGCCAACTTCGTCCGCCGGGCTCGGAATGCCGCGAGACTTTGCGAGGGGCCTCCGTGTGCTAAAAATAGGATGCGGGCAAAGCCGCACCATAAAATAACCGCCCGAAGGCCGGGGCGCCAAGTTCGTCCAGCGGAAAAAGGCCACAAAAACGGGTGGGCTATAGCCTTGGGGGTGGGGCTGGCCAGCTTCGTCCGCCGGACTCGGAATGCCGCGAGACTTTGTGAGGGGCCTCCATGTGCCAAAAATAGGCCGCGGGAAAGCAGCGCCCAAAAATAACCGCCCGAAGGCCGGGGTGCCAAGTTCGTCCAGCGGAAAAAGGCCATTAAAACGGGTGGGCTATAGCCTTGGGGGGTGGGGCTGGCCAACTTCGTCCGCCGGACTCGGAATGCCGCGAGACTTTGCGATGGGCCTCCGTGTGCCAAAAATAGGCCGCGGACAAAGCCGCGCCCAAAAATAACCGCCCGAAGGCCGGGGCGCCAAGTTCGTCCAGTGGAAAAAGGCCACAAAAACGGGTGGGCTATAGCCTTGGGGGGTGGGGCTGGCCAGCTTTGTCCGCCGGACTCGGAATGCAGCGAGACTTTGCGAGGGGCCTCCGTGTGCGAAAAATAGGCCGCGGACAAAGCCGCGCCCAAAAATAACCGCCCGAAGGCCGGGGCGCCAAGTTCGTGCAGCGGAAAAAGGACACAAAACCGGGTGGGCTATAGCCTTGGGGGGTGGGGCTGGCCGACTTCGTCCGCCGGACTCGGAATGCCGCTAGACTTTACGAGGGCCCTCCGTGTGCCAAAAATAGGCCGCGGGCAAAACCGCACCCAAAAATAACCGCCCGAAGGCCGGGGCGCCAAGATCGTCCAGCGGAAAAAGGCCACAAAAACGGGTGGGCTATAGCCTTGGGGGGTGGGGCTGGCCAACTTCGTCCGCCGGACTCGGAATGGCGCGAGACTTTGCGAGCGGCCTCCGTGTGCCAAAAATAGGCCGCGGGCACAGCCGAGCCCAAAAATAACCGCCCGAAGGCCGGGGCGCCAAGTTCGTCCAGCGGAAAAAGGCAACAAAAACGGGTGGGCTATAGCCTTGGGGGGTGGGGCTGGCCAACTTCGTCCCCCGGACTAGGAATGGTACGAGACTTTGCGAGCGGCCTCCGTGTGCCAAAAATAGGCCGCGGGCACAGCCGCGCCCAAAAATAACCGCCCGAAGGCCGGGGCGCCAAGTTCGTCCAGCGTTAAAAGGCAACAAAAACGGGTGGGCTATAGCCTTGGGGGTGGGGCTGGCCGACTTCGTGCGCCGGACTCGGAATGGCGCATGACTTTGCGAGCAGCCTCCGTGTGCCAAAAATAGGCCGCGGGAATCGCCGCGCCCAAAAATAACCACCCCAAGGCCGGGGCGCCAAGTTCGTCCAGCGGAGAAAGGCCACAAAAACGGGTGGGCTATAGCCTTGGGCGGTGGGGCTGGCCAAGATCGTCCGCCGGACTCGGAATGGGGCGAGACTTTGCGAGCGGCCTCCGTGTGCCAAAAATAGGCCGCGGGCACAGCCGCTCCCAAAAATAACAGCCCGATGGCCGGGGCGCCAAGTTCGTCCAGCGGAAAAAGGCCACAAAAATGGGTGGGCTATAGCATTGGGGGGTGGGGCTGGCCCACTTCGTCCGCCGGACTCGGAATGGCGCGAGACTTTGCGAGTGGCCTCCGTGTGCAAAAAATAGACCGCGGGCACAGCCGCGCCAAAAAATAATCGCCCGAAGGCCGGGGCGCCAAGTTCGTCCAGCGGAAAAAGGCCACAAAAACGGGTGGGCTACAGCCTTGGGGGGGGGGGGTGGCCAACTTCGTCCGCCGGACTCGGAATGGCGCGAGACATTACGAGCGGCCTCCGTGTCCCAAATATATGCCGTGGACGCAGCCGCGCCCAAAAATAACCGCCCGAAGGCCGGGGCGCCAAGATCGTCCAGCGGAAAAAGGCCACAAAAACGGGTGGGCTATAGCCTTGGGGGGTGGGGCTGGCCCACTTCGTCCGCCGGACTTAGAATGGCGCGAGACTTTGCAAGCGGCCTCCGTGTACCAAAAATAGGCCGCGGGCACAGCCGCGCCCAAAAATAACCATCCGAAGGCCGGCCCGCCAAGTTCGTCCAGCGAAAAAAGGCCACAAAAACGGGTGGGCTATAGCCTTGGGGGGTGGGGCTGGCCAACTTCGTCCGCTGGACTCGGAATGGCGCGAGACTTTGTGAGCGGCCTCCGTGTGCCAAAAATAGGCCGCGGGCACAGCTGCGCCCAAAAATAACAGCCCGAAGGCCGGGGCGCCAAGTTCGTCCAGCGGAAAAAGGCCACAAAAACGGGTGGGCTATAGCCTTGGGGGGTGGGGCTGGCCCACTTCATCCGCCGGACTCAGAATGGCGCGAGACATTGCAAGCGGCCTCCGTGTACCAAAAATAGGCCGCGGGCACAGCCGCGCCCAAAAATAACCGCCCGAAGGCCGGGGCGCCAAGTTCGTCCAGCGGAAAAAGGCCACAAAAACGGGTGGGCTATAGCCTTGGGGGGTGGGGCTGGCCAACTTCGTCCGCCGGGCTCGGAATGCCGCGAGACTTTGCGAGGGGCCTCCGTGTGCTAAAAATAGGATGCGGGCAAAGCCGCACCATAAAATAACCGCCCGAAGGCCGGGGCGCCAAGTTCGTCCAGCGGAAAAAGGCCACAAAAACGGGTGGGCTATAGCCTTGGGGGTGGGGCTGGCCAGCTTCGTCCGCCGGACTCGGAATGCCGCGAGACTTTGTGAGGGGCCTCCATGTGCCAAAAATAGGCCGCGGGAAAGCAGCGCCCAAAAATAACCGCCCGAAGGCCGGGGTGCCAAGTTCGTCCAGCGGAAAAAGGCCATTAAAACGGGTGGGCTATAGCCTTGGGGGGTGGGGCTGGCCAACTTCGTCCGCCGGACTCGGAATGCCGCGAGACTTTGCGATGGGCCTCCGTGTGCCAAAAATAGGCCGCGGACAAAGCCGCGCCCAAAAATAACCGCCCGAAGGCCGGGGCGCCAAGTTCGTCCAGTGGAAAAAGGCCACAAAAACGGGTGGGCTATAGCCTTGGGGGGTGGGGCTGGCCAGCTTTGTCCGCCGGACTCGGAATGCAGCGAGACTTTGCGAGGGGCCTCCGTGTGCGAAAAATAGGCCGCGGACAAAGCCGCGCCCAAAAATAACCGCCCGAAGGCCGGGGCGCCAAGTTCGTCCAGTGGAAAAAGGCCACAAAAACGGGTGGGCTATAGCCTTGGGGGGTGGGGCTGGCCAGCTTTGTCCGCCGGACTCGGAATGCAGCGAGACTTTGCGAGGGGCCTCCGTGTGCGAAAAATAGGCCGCGGACAAAGCCGCGCCCAAAAATAACCGCCCGAAGGCCGGGGCGCCAAGTTCGTGCAGCGGAAAAAGGACACAAAACCGGGTGGGCTATAGCCTTGGGGGGTGGGGCTGGCCGACTTCGTCCGCCGGACTCGGAATGCCGCTAGACTTTACGAGGGCCCTCCGTGTGCCAAAAATAGGCCGCGGGCAAAACCGCACCCAAAAATAACCGCCCGAAGGCCGGGGCGCCAAGATCGTCCAGCGGAAAAAGGCCACAAAAACGGGTGGGCTATAGCCTTGGGGGGTGGGGCTGGCCAACTTCGTCCGCCGGACTCGGAATGGCGCGAGACTTTGCGAGCGGCCTCCGTGTGCCAAAAATAGGCCGCGGGCACAGCCGAGCCCAAAAATAACCGCCCGAAGGCCGGGGCGCCAAGTTCGTCCAGCGGAAAAAGGCAACAAAAACGGGTGGGCTATAGCCTTGGGGGGTGGGGCTGGCCAACTTCGTCCCCCGGACTAGGAATGGTACGAGACTTTGCGAGCGGCCTCCGTGTGCCAAAAATAGGCCGCGGGCACAGCCGCGCCCAAAAATAACCGCCCGAAGGCCGGGGCGCCAAGTTCGTCCAGCGTTAAAAGGCAACAAAAACGGGTGGGCTATAGCCTTGGGGGTGGGGCTGGCCGACTTCGTGCGCCGGACTCGGAATGGCGCATGACTTTGCGAGCAGCCTCCGTGTGCCAAAAATAGGCCGCGGGAATCGCCGCGCCCAAAAATAACCACCCCAAGGCCGGGGCGCCAAGTTCGTCCAGCGGAGAAAGGCCACAAAAACGGGTGGGCTATAGCCTTGGGCGGTGGGGCTGGCCAAGATCGTCCGCCGGACTCGGAATGGGGCGAGACTTTGCGAGCGGCCTCCGTGTGCCAAAAATAGGCCGCGGGCACAGCCGCTCCCAAAAATAACAGCCCGATGGCCGGGGCGCCAAGTTCGTCCAGCGGAAAAAGGCCACAAAAATGGGTGGGCTATAGCATTGGGGGGTGGGGCTGGCCCACTTCGTCCGCCGGACTCGGAATGGCGCGAGACTTTGCGAGTGGCCTCCGTGTGCAAAAAGTAGACCGCGGGCACAGCCGCGCCAAAAAATAATCGCCCGAAGGCCGGGGCGCCAAGTTCGTCCAGCGGAAAAAGGCCACAAAAACGGGTGGGCTACAGCCTTGGGGGGGGGGGTGGCCAACTTCGTCCGCCGGACTCGGAATGGCGCGAGACATTACGAGCGGCCTCCGTGTCCCAAATATATGCCGTGGACGCAGCCGCGCCCAAAAATAACCGCCCGAAGGCCGGGGCGCCAAGTTCGTCCAGCGGAAAAATGCCACAAAAACGGGTGGGCTATAGCCTTGGGGGGTGGGGCTGGCCAACTTCGTCCGCCGGACTCGGAATGGCGTGAGACATTACGAGCGGCCTCCGTGTCCCAAAAATATGCCGCGGGCACAGCCGCGCCCAAATATAACCGCCCGAAGGCCGGGGCGCCAAGTTCGTCCAGCGGAAAAAGGCCACATAAACGGGTGGGCTATAGCCTTGGGGGGTGGGGCTGGCCAACTTCGTCCGCCGGACTCGGAATGGCGCGAGACTTTGCGAGCGGCGTCCGTGTGCGAAAAATAGGCCGCGTGCACAACCGCGCCCAAAAATAACCGCCCGAAGGCCGGGTCGCCAAGTTCGTCCAGCGGAAAAAGGCCAGAAAAACGGGCGGGCTATAGCCTTTGGGGGTGCGGCTGGCCAACTTCGTTCGCCGGACTCGGAATAGCGTGAGACATTACGAGCGGCCTCCGTGTCCCAAAAATATGCCGCGGGCACAGCCGCGCCCTAATATAACCGCCCGAAGGCCGGGGCGCCAAGTTCGTCCAGCGGAAAAAGGCCACAAAAACGGGTGGGCTATAGCCTTGGGGGGTGGGGCTGGCCAACTTCGTCCGCCGGACTCGGAATGGCGCGAGACATTGCGAGCGGCCTACGTGTGCGAAAAATAGGCTGCGGGCACAGCCGCGCCCAAAAATAACCGCCCGAAGGCCGCGGCGCCATTTTCGTCCAGCGGAAAAAGGCCACAAAAACAGGTGGGCTATAGCCATGGGGGGTGGGGCTGGCCAACTTCGTCCGCCGGACTCGGAATGGCGCGAGACTTTGCGAGCGGCCTCCGTGTGCTAAAAATAGGCCGCGGGCACAGCCGAGCCCAAAAATAACCGCCCGAAGGCCGGGGCGCCAAGTTCGTCCAGCGTTAAAAGGCCACAAAAACGGGTGGGCTATAGCCTTGGGGGGTGGGGCTTGCCAACTTCGTCCGCCGGACTCGGAATGGCGCGAGACATTGCGAGCGGCCTACGTGTGTGAAAAATAGGCTGCGGGCACAGCCGCGCCCAAATATAACCGCCCGAAGGCCGGGGCGCCAAGTTCGTCCAGCGGAAAAAGGCCACAAAAACAGGTGGGCTATAGCCTTGGGGGGTGGGGCTGGCCAACTTCGTCCGCCGGACCCGGAATGGTGCGAGACGTTGCGAGCGGCCTCCGTGTGCCAAAAATAGGCCGCGGGCACAGCCGCGCCCAAAAATAACCTCCCAAAGGCCGGGGCGCCAAGTTCGTCCAGCGGAAAAAGGCCACAAAAACGGGTGGGCTATAGCCTTGGGGGGTGGGGCTGGCCCACTTCATCCGCCGGACTCGGAATGGCGCGGACTCGGAATAACCTCCCAAAGGCCCCTCCGTGTGCCATAAATATGCCGCGGGCACATCCGTGCCAAAAAATAACCGCCCGAAGGCCGGGGCGCCAAGTTCGTCCAGCGGAAAAAGGCCACAAAAACGGGTGGGCTATAGCCTTGGGGGGTGGGGCTGGCCAACTTCGTCCGCCGGACTCGGAATGGCGCGAGACTTTGTGAGTGGCCTCCGTGTGCCAAAAATAGGCCGCGGGCACAGCCGCGACCAAAAATAACCACCCGAAGGCCGGGCCGCCAAGTTCGTCCAGCGGAAAAAGGCCACAAAAACGGGTGGGCTATAGCCTTGGGGGGTGGGGCTGGCCAACTTCGTCCCCCGGACTAGGAATGGTACGAGACTTTGCGAGCGGCCTCCGTGTGCCAAAAATAGGCCGCGGGCACAGCCGCGCCCAAAAATAACCGCACGAAGGCCGGGGCGCCAAGTTCGTCCAGCGGAAAAAGGCAACAAAAACGGGTGGGCTATAGCCTTGGGGGGTGGGGCTGGCCAACTTCGTCCCCCGGACTAGGAATGGTACGAGACTTTGCGAGCGGCCTCCGTGTGCCAAAAATAGGCCGCGGGCACAGCCGCGTCCAAAAATAACCGCCCGAAGGCCGGGGCGCCAAGTTCGTCCAGCGTTAAAAGGCAACAAAAACGGGTGGGCTATAGCCTTGGGGGTGGGGCTGGCCGACTTCGTGCGCCGGACTCGGAATGGCGCATGACTTTGCGAGCGGCCTCCGTGTGCCGAAAATAGGCCGCGAGAATAGCCGCGCCCAAAAATAACCACCCCAAGGCCGGGGCGCCAAGTTCGTCCAGCGGAGAAAGGCCACAAAAACGGGTGGGCTATAGCCTTGGGGGGTGGGGCTGGCCAACTTCGTCCGCCGGACTCGGAACGGCACGAGACTTTGCCAGCGGCCTCCGTGTGCCAAAAATAGGCCGCGGGCACAGCCGCGCCCAAAAATAACCACCCGAAGGCCGGGGCGCCAAGTTCGTCCAGCGGAAAAAGGCCACAAAAACGGGTGGGCTATAGCCTTGGGGGGTTGGGCTGGCCAACTTCGTCCGCCGGACTCGGAATGGCGTAAGACTTTGCGAGCGGCCTCCGTGCGCCAAAAACAGGCCGCGGGCACAGCCGCACCAAAAAATAACCGCCCGAAGGCTGGGGCGCCAAGTTCGTCCAGCGGAAAAAGGCCACAAAAACGGGTGGGCTATAGCCTTGGGGGGTGGGGCTGGCCCACTTCGTCCGCCGGACTCGGAATGGCGCGAGACTTTGCGAGCGGCCTCCGTGTGCCAAAAATAGGCCGCGGGTACAGCCGCGCCCAAAAATAACCGCCCGAAGGCCGGGGCGCCAAGTTCGTCCAGCGGAAAAAGCCCAAAAAAACGGCTGGGCTATAGCCTTGGGGGGTGGGGCTGGCCAACTTCGTCCGCCGGACTCGGAATGGCGCGAGACTTTGGGAGGCACCTACGTGTGCCTAAAATAGGCCGCGGGTACAGGCGCGTCCAAAAATAACCGCCCGAAGGCTGGGGCGCCAAGTTCGTCCAGCGGAAAAAGGCCACAAAAACGGGTGGGCTATAGCCTTGGGGGGTGGGGCGGGCCGACTTCGTCCGCCGGACTCGGAATGGTGCGAGACTTTACGAGCGGCCTCCGTCTGCCAAAAATAGGCCGCGGGCACAGCTGCGCCCAAAAATAACCGCCCGAAGGCCGGGGCGCCTAGTTCGTCCAGCGGAAAATGGCCACAAAAACGGGTGGGCTATGGCCTTAGGGGTGGGGCCGGCCAAGTTCGTCCGCCGGACTCGGAATGGCGCGAGACTTTGTGAGTGGCCTCCGTGTGACAAAAATAGGACGCGGGCACAACCGCGCCCAAAAATAAGCGACCGAAGGCCGGGGCGCCAAAACCCCCCAGCGGAAAAAGGCCACAAAAACGGGTGGGCTATAGCCTTGGGCGGTGGGGCTGGCCAAGTTCGTCCGCCGGACTCGGAATGGGGCGAGACTTTGCGAGCGGCCTCCGTGTGCCAAAAATAGGCCGCGGGCACAGCCGCTCCCAAAAATAACAGCCCGAAGGCCGGGGCGCCAAGTTCGTCCAGCGGAAAAAGGCCACAAAAACGGGTGGGCTATAGCATTGGGGGGTGGGGCTGGCCCACTTCGTCCGCCGGACTCGGAATGGCGCGAGACTTTACGAGTGGCCTCCGTGTGCAAAAAATAGACCGCGGGCACAGCCGCGCCAAAAAATAACCGCCCGAAGGCCGGGGCGCCAAGTTCGTCCAGCGGAAAAAGGCCACAAAAACGGGTGGGCTACAGCCTTGGGGGGGGGGGGGTGGCCAACTTCGTCCGCCGGACTCGGAATGGCGCGAGACATTACGAGCGGCCTCCGTGTCCCAAATATATGCCGTGGGCGCAGCCGCGCCCAAAAATAATCGCCCGAAGGCCGGGGCGCCAAGTTCGTCCAGCGGAAAAATGCCACAAAAACGGGTAGGCTATAGCCTTGGGGGGTGGGGCTGGCCAACTTCGTCCGCCGGACTCGGAATGGCGTGAGACATTACGAGCGGCCTCCGTGTCCCAAAAATATGCCGCGGGCACAGCCGCGCCCAAAAATAACCGCCCGAAGGCCGGGGCGCCAAGTTCGTCCAGCGGAAAAAGGCCACAAAAACGGGTGGGCTATAGCCTTGGGGGGTGGGGCTGGCCAACTTCGTCCGCCGGACTCGGAATGGCGCGAGACTTTGCGAGCGGCGTCCGTGTGCGAAAAATAGGCCGCGTGCACAACCGCGCCCAAAAATAACCGCCCGAAGGCCGGGTCGCCAAGTTCGTCCTGCGGAAAAAGGCCACAAAAACGGGTGGGCTATAGCCTTGGGGGGTGGGGCTGGCCAACCTCGTCCGCCGGACTCAGAATGGGGCGAGACTTTGCGAGCGGCCTCCGTGTGCCAAAAATAGGCCGCGGGCACAGCCGCTCCCAAAAATAACAGCCCGAAGGCCGGGACGCCAAGTTCGTCCAGCGGAAAAAGGCCACAAAAACGGGTGGGCTATAGCATTGGGTGGTGGGGCTGGCCAACTTCGTCCGCCGGACTCGGAATGGCGCGAGACTTTGCGAGCGGCGTCCGTGTGCGAAAAATAGGCCGCGTGCACAACCGCGCCCAAAAATAACCGCCCGAAGGCCGGGGCGCCAAGTTCGTCCAGCGGAAAAAGGCCACAAAAACGGGCGGGCTATAGCCTTTGGGGGTGCGGCTGGCCAACTTCGTTCGCCGGACTCGGAATAGCGCGAGAATTTTCGAGCGGCCTCCGTGTGCCAAGAATAGGCCGCGGGCACAGCCGCACCCAAAAATAACTGCCCGGAGGCCGGGGCGCCAAGTTCGTCCTGCGGAAAAAGGCCACAAAAACGGGTGGGCTATAGCCTTGGGGGGTGGGGCTGGCCAACCTCGTCCGCAGGACTCAGAATGGGGCGAGACTTTGCGAGCGGCCTCCGTGTGCCAAAAATAGGCCGCGGGCACAGCCGCTCCCAAAAATAACAGCCCGAACGCCGGGACGCCAAGTTCGTCCAGCGGAAAAAGGCCACAAAAACGGGTGGGCTATAGCATTGGGTGGTGGGGCTGGCCCACTTCGTCCGCCGGACTCGGAATGGCGCGAGACTTTGCGAGTGGCCTCCGTGTGCAAAAAATAGACCGCGGGCACAGCCGCGCCAAAAAATAACCGCCCGAAGGCCGGGGCGCCAAGTTCGTCCAGCGGAAAAAGGCCACAAAAACGGGTGGGCTACAGCCTTGGGGGGGGGGGGGTGGCCAACTTCGTCCGCCGGACTCGGAATGGCGCGAGACATTACGAGCGGCCTCCGTGTCCCAAATATATGCCGTGGGCGCAGCCGCGCCCAAAAATAACCGCCCGAAGGCCGGGGCGCCAAGTTCGTCCAGCGGAAAAATGCCACAAAAACGGGTGGGCTATAGCCTTGGGGGGTGGGGCTGGCCAACTTCGTCCGCCGGACTCGGAATGGCGTGAGACATTACGAGTGGCCTCCGTGTCCCAAAAATATGCCGCGGGCACAGCCGCGCCCAAAAATAACCGCCCGAAGGCCGGGGCGCCAAGTTCGTCCAGCGGAAAAAGGCCACAAAAACGGGTGGGCTATAGCCTTGGGGGGTGGGGCTGGCCAACTTCGTCCGCCGGACTCGGAATGGCGCGAGACTTTGCGGGCGGCGTCCGTGTGCGAAAAATAGGCCGTGTGCACAACCGCGCCCAAAAATAACTGCCCGAAGGCCGGGTCGCCAAGTTCGTCCAGCGGAAAAAGGCCACAAAAACGGGCGGGCTATAGCCTTTGGGGGTGCGGCTGGCCAACTTCGTTCGCCGGACTCGGAATAGCGCGAGAATTTTCGAGCGGCCTCCGTGTGCCAAGAATAGGCCGCGGGCACAGCCGCACCCAAAAATAACTGCCCGAAGGCCGGGGCGCCAAGTTCGTCCTGCGGAAAAAGGCCACAAAAACGGGTGGGCTATAGCCTTGGGGGGTGGGGCTGGCCAACCTCGTCCGCCGGACTCAGAATGGGGCGAGACTTTGCGAGCGGCCTCCGTGTGCCAAAAATAGGCCGCGGGCACAGCCGCTCCCAAAAATAACAGCCAGAAGGCCGGGACGCCAAGTTCGTCCAGCGGAAAAAGGCCACAAAAACGGGTGGGCTATAGCATTGGGTGGTGGGGCTGGCCCACTTCGTCCGCCGGACTCGGAATGGCGCGAGACTTTGCGAGTGGCCTCCGTGTGCAAAAAATAGACCGCGGGCACAGCCGCGCCAAAAAATAACCGCCCGAAGGCCGGGGCGCCAAGTTCGTCCAGCGGAAAAAGGCCACAAAAACGGGTGGGCTACAGCCTTGGGGGGGGGGGGGTGGCCAACTTCGTCCGCCGGACTCGGAATGGCGCGAGACATTACGAGCGGCCTCCGTGTCCCAAATATATGCCGTGGGCGCAGCCGCGCCCAAAAATAACCGCCCGAAGGCCGGGGCGCCAAGTTCGTCCAGCGGAAAAATGCCACAAAAACGGGTGGGCTATAGCCTTGGGGGGTGGGGCTGGCCAACTTCGTCCGCCGGACTCGGAATGGCGTGAGACATTACGAGTGGCCTCCGTGTCCCAAAAATATGCCGCGGGCACAGCCGCGCCCAAAAATAACCACCCGAAGGCCGGGGCGCCAAGTTCGTCCAGCGGAAAAAGGCCACAAAAACGGGTGGGCTATAGCCTTGGGGGGTGGGGCTGGCCAACTTCGTCCGCCGGACTCGGAATGGCGCGAGACTTTGCGAACGGCGTCCGTGTGCGAAAAATAGGCCGCGTGCACAACCGCGCCCAAAAATAACTGCCCGAAGGCCGGGTCGCCAAGTTCGTCCAGCGGAAAAAGGCCACAAAAACGGGCGGGCTATAGCCTTTGGGGGTGCGGCTGGCCAACTTCGTTCGCCGGACTCGGAATAGCGCGAGAATTTTCGAGCGGCCTCCGTGTGCCAAGAATAGGCCGTGGGCACAGCCGCACCCAAAAATAACTGCCCGAAGGCCGGGGCGCCAAGTTCGTCCTGCGGAAAACGGCCACAAAAACGGGTGGGCTATAGCCTTGGGGGGTGGGGCTGGCCAACCTCGTCCGCCGGACTCGGAATGGCGCGAGACTTTGCGAGCGGCCTCCGTGTGCCAAAAATAGGCCGCGGGCACAGCCACTCCCAAAAATAGCCGCCCGAAGGCCGGGTCGCTGAGTTCGTCCAGCGGGAAAAGGCCACAAAAACGGGTGGGCTATAGCCTTGGGGGGTGGGGCTGGCACACTTTGTCCGCCGGACTCGGAATGGCGTGAGAGTTTGCGAGCAGCCACCGTGTGCCAAAAATAGGCAGCGGGCACAGCCGCGCCCAAAAATAACCGCCCGAAGGCCGGGGCGCCAAGTTCGTCCAGCGCAAAAAGGCCACAAAAACGGCTGGGCTATAGCCTTGGGGGGTGGGGCTGGCCAACTTCGTCCGCCTGACTCGGAATGGCGCGAGGCTTTGTGTGCGGCCTCCGTGTGCCAAAAATAGGCCGCGGGCACAGCCGCGCCCAAAAATAGCCGCCCGAAGGCCGGGGCGCCAAGTTCGTCCAGCGGGAAAAGGCCACAAAAACGGGTGGGCTATAGCCTTAGGGGGTGGCGCTGGCCAACTTCGTCCGCCGGACTCGGAATGGCGCGAGAGTTTGCGAACGGCCTCAGTGTGCCAAAAATAGGCCGCGGGCACAGCCGCGCCCAAAAATAACCGCCCAAAGGCCGGGGAGCCAAGTTTGTCCAGCGGGAAAAGGCCAGAAAAACGGGTGGGCTATAACCTTGGGGGGTGGGGCGGGCCAACTTTGTCCGCCGGACTCGGAATGGCGCGTGAGTGTGCGAGCGGCCTCCGTGTGCCAAAAATAGGCAGCGGACACAGCCGCGCCCAAAAATAACCACCCGAAGGCCGGGGCGCCAAGTTCGTCCAGCGGGAAAAGGCCACAAAAACGGGTGGGCTATAGCCTTAGGGGGTGGGGCTGGCCAACTTTGTCCGCCGGACTCTGAATGGCGCGAGACTTTGAGAGCGGCCTCCCTGTGCCAAAAATAGGCTGCGCGCACAGCCGCGCCCAAAAATAACCGCCCGAAGGCCGGGGCTTCAAGTTCGTCCAGCGGAAAAAGGCCACAAAAACGGGTGGGCTATAGCCTTGGGGGGTGGGGCTGGCCAACTTCGTCCGCCGGACTCAGAATGGCGTGAGACTTTGTGACTGGCCTCCGTGTGCCAAAAATAGGCCACGGGCACAGCCGCGCCCAAAAATAACAGCCCGAAAGCCGGGGCGCCTAGTTCGTCCAGCGGAAAAAGGCCACTAAAACGGGTGGGCTATATCCTTGGGGGGTGGGGATGGCCAACTTCGTCCGCCTGACTCAGAATGGCGTGAGACTTTGTGAGCGGCCATCGTGTGCCAAAAATAGGCCGCGGGCACAGCCGCGCCAAAAAATAACCGCCCGAAGGCCGGGGCGCCAAGTTCGTCCAGCGGAAAAAGGCCACAAAAACGGGTGGGCTATAGCCTTGGGGGGTGGGGCTGGCCAACTTCGTCCGCCGGACCCGGAATGGCGCGAGACATTGCGAGCGGCCTCCTTGTGCCAACAATAGGCCTCGGGCACAGCTGCCCCCAAAAATAACCGCCCGAAGGCCGGGCCGCCAAGTTCGTCCAGCGGAAAAACGCGACAAAAACGGGTGGGCTATAGCCTTGGGGGGTGGGGTTGGCCAACTTCGTCCGCCGGACTCGGAATGGCGTGAGACTTTGCGAACGGCCTCCGTGTGCCAAAAATAGGCCGCGGGGACAGCCGCGTCCAAAAATAACCGCCCGAAGGCCGGGGCGCCAAGTTCGTCCAGCGGAAAAAGGCCGAAAAAACGGGTGGGCTATAGCCTTGGGGGGTGGGGCTGGCCAACTTCGTCCGCCGGACTCGGAATGGCGCGTGACTTTGCAAGCGGCCTCCGTGTGCCAAAAATAGGCCGCGGACAAAGCCGCGCGCAAAAATAACCGCCCGAAGGCCGGGGCGCCAAGTTCGTCCAGCGGAAAAAGGCCACAAAAACTGGTGGGCTATAGCCTTGGGGGGTGGGGCTGGCCAACTTCGTCCGCCGGACACGGAATGGCGCGAGACTTTGTGAGCGGCCTCCTTGTGCCAACAATAGGCCTCGGGCGCAGCTGCGCCCAAAAATAACCACCCGAAGGCCGGTCCGCCAAGTTCGTCCAGCGGAAAAAGGCGACAAAAACGGGTGGGCTATAGCCTTGGGGGGTGGGGTTGGCCAACTTCGTCCGCCGGACTCGGAATGGCATGAGACTTTGCGAACGGCCTCCGTGTGCCAAAAATAGGCCGCGGGCACAGCCGTGTCCAAAAATAACCGCCCGACGGCCAGGCCGCCAAGTTCGTCCCGCGGAAAAAGGCCGCAAAAACGGGTGGGCTATAGCCTTGGGGGGTGGGGCTGGCCAACTTCGTCCGCCGGACTCGGAATGGCGCGAGACTTTGCCAGCGGCCTCCGTGTGCCGAAAATAGGCCGCGGGCACGTCCGTGCCCAAAAATAACCACCCGAAGGCCGGGGCGCCAAGTTCGTCCAGCGGAAAAAGGCCACAAAAACGGGTGGGCTATAGCCTTGGCGGGTGGGGCCGGCCAACTTCGTCCGCCGGACTAGGAATGGCGCGAGACTTTGCGAGCGGCCTCCGTGTGTCAAAAATAGGCTGTGGGCGCAGCCGCGCCCAAAAATAACCGCCCGAAGGCCGGGGCGCCAAGTTCGTCCAGCGGAAAAAGGCCACAAAAACAGGTGGGCTATAGCCTTGGGGGGTGGGGCTGGCCAACTTCGTCCGCCTGACTCAGAATGGCGTGAGACTTTGTGAGCGGCCTTCGTGTGCCAAAAATAGGCCGCGGGCACAGCCGCGCCCAAAAATAACCACCCGAAGGCCGGGGCGCGAAGTTCGTCCAGCGGAAAAAGGCCACAAAAACGGGTGGGCTATAAACTTGGGGGGTGGGGCTGGCCAACTTCGTCCGCCGGACTCGGAATGGTGCGAGACTTTGCGAGCGGCCTCCGTGTGCCAAAAATAGGCCGCGGGGACAGTCGCGCCCAAAAATAACCGCCCGAAGGCCGGGGCGCCTAGTTCGTCCAGCGGAAAAAGGCCACAAAAACAGGTGGGCTATAGCCTTGGGGGGTGGGGCTGGCCTACTTCGTCCGCCGGACTCGGAATGGCGCGAGACTTTGCGAGCGGCTTCCGTGTGCAAAAAATAGGCCGCGGGCACAGCCGCACCCAAAAATAACCGCCCAAAGGCCGGGGTACCAAGTTCGTCCAGCGGAAAAAGGCCACAAAAACGGGTATAGCCATGGGCGGTAGGGTTGGCCCACTTCGTCCGCCGGACTCGGAATGGCGCGAGACTTTGCGAGCGGCCACCGTGTGGTAAAAAAAGGCCGCGGTCACAGCCGCGCCGAAAAATAACCGCCCGAAGGCCAGGGCGCCAAGTTCGTCCAGCGGAAAAAGGCCACAAAAACGGGTGGGCTATAGCCTTGGGGGGTAGGGCTGGCCAACTTCGTCCGCCGGACTCGGAATGGTGCGAGACTTTGCGAGACCTCCGTGTGCCAAGAATAGGGCGTGGGCACAACCGCGCCCAAAAATAACCGCCCGAAGGCCGGGGCGCCAAGTTCGTCCAGCGGAAAAAGGCCACAAAAACGGGTGGGCTATAGCCATGGTAGGTGGGGCTGGCCAACTTCGTCCGCCGGACTCGGAATGGCGCGAGACTTTGCGAGCGGCCACCGTGTGGCAAAAATAGGCCGCGGGCACAGCCGCGCCAAAAAATAACCGCCCCAAGGCCGGGGCGCCAAGTTCGTCCAGCGGAAAAAGGCCACAAAAACGGGTGGGCTATAGCCTTGGGGGGTGGGGCTGGCCAACTTCGTCCGCCGGACTCGGAATGGCGCGAGACTTTGCGAGAGCTCCATGTACCAAGAATAGGCCGCGGGCACAGCCGCACCCAAAAATAACCGCCCAAAGGCCGGGGCACCAAGTTCGTCCAGCGGAAAAAGGCCACAAAAACGGGTGGGCTATAGCCATGGGCGTTAGGGTTGGCCAACTTCGTCCGCCGGACTCGGAATGGCGCGAGACTTTGCGAGCGGCCACCGTGTGGTAAAAATAGGCCGCGGGCACAGCCGCGCCCAAAAAAAACCGCCCGAAGGCCGGGGCGCCAAGTTCGTCCAGCGGAAAAAGGCCACAAAAACGGGTGGGCTATAGCCTTGGGGGGTAGGGCTGGCCAACTTCGTCTGCCGGACTCGGAATGGTGCGAGACTTTGCGAGACCTCCGTGTGCCAAGAATAGGCCGCGGGCACAACCGCGCCCAAAAATAACCGCCCAAAGGCCGGGGCGCCAAGTTCGTCCAGCGGAAATAGGCCACAAAAACGGGTGGGCTATAGCCATGGTAGGTGGGGCTGGCCTACTTCGTCCGCCGGACTCGGAATGGCGCGAGACTTTGTGAGCGGCCACCGTGTGGCAAAAATAGGCCGCGGGCACACCCACGCCCAAAAATAACCGCCCAAAGGCCGGGGCGCCAAGTTCGTCCAGCGGAAGAAGGCCACAAAAACGGGTGGGCTACAGCCTTGGGGGGTGGGGCTGGCCAACTTCGTCCGCCGGACTCGAAATGGCGCGAGACTTTGCGAGACCTCCATGTGCCAAGAATAGGCCGCGGGCACAACCGCGCCCAAAAATAACAGCACGAAGGCCGGGGCGCCAAGTTCGTCCAGCGGAAAAAGGCCACAAAAGCGGGTGGACTATAGCCTTGGGGGGTGGGGCTGGCCAACTTCGTCCGCCGGACTCGGAATGGCGCGAGACTTTGCGAGCGGCCTCCGTGTGCCTAAAATAGGCCGCGGCCACAGCCGCGCCCAAAAATTCCCGCCCGAAGGCCGGGGCGCCAAGTTCGTCCAGCGGAAAAAGGCCACAAAAACGGGTGGGCTATAGCCTTGGGGGGTGGGGCTGGCCAACTTCGTCCGCCGGACTCAGAATGGCGCGAGACTTTGCGAGCGGCCTCCGTGTGCCAAAAATAGGCCGCGGGCATAACCGCGCCCAAAAATAACCGCCCGAAAGCCAGGGCGCCAAGTTCGTCCAGCGGAAAAAGGTCACAAAAACGGGTAGGCTATAGCCTTGGGGGGTGGGGCTGCCCAACTTCGTCCGCCGGACTCGGAATGGCGCGAGACTTTGCGAGCGGCCTCCGTGGGCCAAAAATAGGCCGCGGGCAAAGCTGCGCCCAAAAATAACCGCCCGAAGGCCGGGGCGCCAAGTTCGTCCAGCGGAAGAAGGCCACAAAAACGGGTGGGCTACAGCCTTGGGGGGTGGGGCTGGCCAACTTCGTCCGCCGGACTCGGAATGGCGCGAGACTTTGCGAGACCTCCATGTGCCAAGAATAGGCCGCGGGCACAACCGCGCCCAAAAATAACCGCCCGAAGGCCGGGGCGCCAAGGTCGTCCAGCGGAAAAAGGCCACAAAAATGGTCGGGCCATAGCCTTGGGACGTGGGGCAGGCCAACTTCGTCCGCCGGACTCGGAATGGCGCGAGACTTTGCGAGACCTCCGTGTGCCAAAAATAGGCCGAGGCCACAGCCGCGCCCAAAAATAACAGCCCGAAGGCCGGGACGCCAAGTTCGTCCAGCGGAAAAAGGCCACAAAAGCGGGTGGACTATAGCCTTGGGGGGTGGGGCTGGCCAACTTCGTCCGCCGGACTCGGAATGGCGCGAGACTTTGCGAGCAGCCTCCGTGTGCCTAAAATAGGCCGCGGGCATAGCCGCGCCCAAAAATAACCGCCCGAAGGCCGGGGCGCCAAGTTCGTCCAGCGGAAAAAGGCCACAAAAGCGGGTGGGCTATAGCCTTGGGGGGTGGGGCTGGCCAACTTCGTCCGCTGGACTCGGAATGGCGCGATACATTGCGAGCGGCCTCCGTGTGCCAAAACTAGGCCGTGGCCACAGCCGCGCCCATAAATAACCACCCGAAGGCCGTGGCACCAAGTTCGTCCAGTGGAAAAAGGTCACAAAAACGGGTGGGCTATAGCCTTGGGGGGTGGGGCTGGCCAACTTCGTCCGCCGGACTCGGAATGGCGCGAGACTTTGCGAGCGGCCTCCGTGGGCCAAAAGTAGGCCGCGGGCATAGCCGTGCCCAAATATAACCGCCCGAAGGCCGTGGCACCAAGTTCGTCCAGTGGAAAAAGGCCACAAAAACGGGTGGGCTATAGCCATGGGCGGTAGGGTTGGCCAACTTCGTCCGCCGGACTCGGAATGGCGCGAGACTTTGCGAGCGGCCACCGTGTGGTAAAAATAGGCCGCGGGCACAGCCGCGCCCAAAAAAAACCGCACGAAGGCCGGGGCGCCAAGTTCGTCCAGCGGAAAAAGGCCACAAAAACGGGTGGGCTATAGCCTTGGGGGGTAGGGCTGGCCAACTTCGTCTGCCGGACTCGGAATGGTGCGAGACTTTGCGAGACCTCCGTGTGCCAAGAATAGGCCGCGGGCACAACCGCGCCAAAAAATAACCGCCCAAAGGCCGGGGCGCCAAGTTCGTCCAGCGGAAATAGGCCACAAAAACGGGTGGGCTATAGCCATGGTAGGTGGGGCTGGCCAACTTCGTCCGCCGGACTCGGAATGGCGCGAGACTTTGCGAGCGGCCACCGTGTGGCAAAAATAGGCCGCGGGCACACCCGCGCCAAAAAATAACCGCCCAAAGGCCGGGGCGCCAAGTTCGTCCAGCGGAAGAAGGCCACAAAAACGGGTGGGCTATAGCCTTGGGGGGTGGGGCTGGCCAACTTCGTCCGCCGGACTCGGAACGGCACGAGACTTTGCCAGCGGCCTCCGTGTGCCAAAAATAGGCCGCGGGCACAGCCGCGCCCAAAAATAACCGCCCGAAGGCCGGGGCGCCAAGTTCGTCCAGCGGAAAAAGGCCACAAAAACGGGTGGGCTATAGCCTTGGGGGGTTGGGCTGGCCAACTTCGTCCGCCGGACTCGGAATGGCGTAAGACTTTGCGAGCGGCCTCCGTGTGCCAAAAACAGGCCGCGGGCACAGCCGCGCCAAAAAATAACCGCCCGAAGGCCGGGGCGCCAAGCTCGTCCAGCGGAGAAAGGCCACAAAAACGGGTGGGGTATAGCCTTGGGGGGTGGGGCTGGCCGACGTCGTCCACCGGCCTCGGAATGGCGTGAGACTTTGCGAACTGCCTCCGTGCGCCAAAAATAGGCCACGGGCACAGCCGCGCCCAAAAATAACCGCCCGAAGGCTGGGGCGCCAAGTTCGTCCAGCGGAAAAAGGCCACAAAAACGGGTGGGCTATAGCCTTGCGGGGTGGGGCTGGCCCACTTCGTCCGCCGGACTCGGAATGGCGCGAGACTTTGCGAGCGGCCTCCGTGTGCCAAAAATAGGCCGCGGGTACAGCCGCGCCCAAAAATAACCGCCCGAAGGCCGGGGCGCCAAGTTCGTCCAGCGGAAAAAGCCCAAAAAAACGGCTGGGCTATAGCCTTGGGGGGTGGGGCTGGCCAACTTCGTCCGCCGGACTCGGAATGGCGCGAGACTTTGGGAGGCACCTACGTGTGCCTAAAATAGGCCGCGGGTACAGGCACGCCCAAAAATAACCGCCCGAAGGCTGGGGCGCCAAGTTCGTCCAGCGGAAAAAGGCCACAAAAACGGGTGGGCTATAGCCTTGGGGGGTGGGGCGGGCCGACTTCGTCCGCCGGACTCGGAATGGTGCGAGACTTTACGAGCGGCCTCCGTCTGCCAAAAATAGGCCGCGGGCACAGCTGCGCCCAAAAATAACCGCCCGAAGGCCGGGGCGCCTAGTTCGTCCAGCGGAAAATGGCCACAAAAACGGGTGGGCTATGGCCTTAGGGGTGGGGCCGGCCAAGTTCGTCCGCCGGACTCGGAATGGCGCGAGACTTTGTGAGTGGCCTCCGTGTGACAAAAATAGGACGCGGGCACAACCGCGCCCAAAAATAAGCGACCGAAGGCCGGGGCGCCAAAACCCCCCAGCGGAAAAAGGCCACAAAAACGGGTGGGCTATAGCCTTGGGCGGTGGGGCTGGCCAAGTTCGTCCGCCGGACTCGGAATGGGGCGAGACTTTGCGAGCGGCCTCCGTGTGCCAAAAATAGGCCGCGGGCACAGCCGCTCCCAAAAATAACAACCCGAAGGCCGGGGCGCCAAGTTCGTCCAGCGGAAAAAGGCCACAAAAACGGGTGGGCTATAGCATTGGGGGGTGGGGCTGGCCCACTTCGTCCGCCGGACTCGGAATGGCACGAGACTTTGCGAGTGGCCTCCGTGTGCAAAAAATAGACCGCGGGCACAGCCGCGCCAAAAAATAACCGCCCGAAGGCCGGGGTGCCAAGTTCGTCCAGCGGAAAAAGGCCACAAAAACGGGTGGGCTACAGCCTTGGGGGGGGGGGGTGGCCAACTTCGTCCGCCGGACTCGGAATGGCGCGAGACATTACGAGCGGCCTCCGTGTCCCAAATATATGCCGTGGGCGCAGCCGCGCCCAAAAATAATCGCCCGAAGGCCGGGGCGCCAAGTTCGTCCAGCGGAAAAATGCCACAAAAACGGGTGGGCTATAGCCTTGGGGGGTGGGGCTGGCCAACTTCGTCCGCCGGACTCGGAATGGCGTGAGACATTACGAGCGGCCTCCGTGTCCCAAAAATATGCCGCGGGCACAGCCGCGCCCAAAAATAACCGCCCGAAGGCCGGGGCGCCAAGTTCGTCCAGCGGAAAAAGGCCACAAAAACGGGTGGGCTATAGCCTTGGGGGGTGGGGCTGGCCAACCTCGTCCGCCGGACTCAGAATGGGGCGAGACTTTGCGAGCGGCCTCCGTGTGCCAAAAATAGGCCGCGGGCACAGCCGCTCCCAAAAATAACAGCCCGAAGGCCGGGACGCCAAGTTCGTCCAGCGGAAAAAGGCCACAAAAACGGGTGGGCTATAGCATTGGGTGGTGGGGCTGGCCAACTTCGTCCGCCGGACTCGGAATGGCGCGAGACTTTGCGAGCGGCGTCCGTGTGCGAAAAATAGGCCGCGTGCACAACCGCGCCCAAAAATAACCGCCCGAAGGCCGGGGCGCCAAGTTCGTCCAGCGGAAAAAGGCCACAAAAACGGGCGGGCTATAGCCTTTGGGGGTGCGGCTGGCCAACTTCGTTCGCCGGACTCGGAATAGCGCGAGAATTTTCGAGCGGCCTCCGTGTGCCAAGAATAGGCCGCGGGCACAGCCGCACCCAAAAATAACTGCCCGAAGGCCGGGGCGCCAAGTTCGTCCTGCGGAAAAAGGCCACAAAAACGGGTGGGCTATAGCCTTGGGGGGTGGGGCTGGCCAACCTCGTCCGCAGGACTCAGAATGGGGCGAGACTTTGCGAGCGGCCTCCGTGTGCCAAAAATAGGCCGCGGGCACAGCCGCTCCCAAAAATAACAGCCCGAAGGCCGGGACGCCAAGTTCGTCCAGCGGAAAAAGGCCACAAAAACGGGTGGGCTATAGCATTGGGTGGTGGGGCTGGCCCACTTCGTCCGCTGGACTCGGAATGGCGCGAGACTTTGCGAGTGGCCTCCGTGTGCAAAAAATAGACCGCGGGCACAGCCGCGCCAAAAAATAACCGCCCGAAGGCCGGGGCGCCAAGTTCGTCCAGCGGAAAAAGGCCACAAAAACGGGTGGGCTACAGCCTTGGGGAGGGGGTGGCCAACTTCGTCCGCCGGACTCGGAATGGCGCGAGACATTACGAGCGGCCTCCGTGTCCCAAATATATGCCGTGGGCGCAGCCGCGCCCAAAAATAACCGCCCGAAGGCCGGGGCGCCAAGTTCGTCCAGCGGAAAAATGCCACAAAAACGGGTGGGCTATAGCCTTGGGGGGTGGGGCTGGCCAACTTCGTCCGCCGGACTCGGAATGGCGTGAGACATTACGAGTGGCCTCCGTGTCCCAAAAATATGCCGCGGCCACAGCCGCGCCCAAAAATAACCGCCCGAAGGCCGGGGCGCCAAGTTCGTCCAGCGGAAAAAGGCCACAAAAACGGGTGGGCTATAGCCTTGGGGGGTGGGGCTGGCCAACTTCGTCCGCCGGACTCGGAATGGCGCGAGACTTTGCGAGCGGCGTCCGTGTGCGAAAAATAGGCCGCGTGCACAACCGCGCCCAAAAATAACTGCCCGAAGGCCGGGTCGCCAAGTTCGTCCAGCGGAAAAAGGCCACAAAAACGGGCGGGCTATAGCCTTTGGGGGTGCGGCTGGCCAACTTCGTTCGCCGGACTCGGAATAGCGCGAGAATTTTCGAGCGCCCTCCGTGTGCCAAGAATAGGCCGCGGGCACAGCCGCACCCAAAAATAACTGCCCGAAGACCGGGGCGCCAAGTTCGTCCTGCGGAAAAAGGCCACAAAAACGGGTGGGCTATAGCCTTGGGGGGTGGGGCTGGCCAACCTCGTCCGCCGGACTCAGAATGGGGCGAGACTTTGCGAGCGGCCTCCGTGTGCCAAAAATAGGCCGCGGGCACAGCCGCTCCCAAAAATAACAGCCCGAAGGCCGGGACGCCAAGTTCGTCCAGCGGAAAAAGGCCACAAAAACGGGTGGGCTATAGCATTGGGTGGTGGGGCTGGCCCACTTCGTCCGCCGGACTCGGAATGGCGCGAGACTTTGCGAGTGGCCTCCGTGTGCAAAAAATAGACCGCGGGCACAGCCGCGCCAAAAAATAACCGCCCGAAGGCCGGGGCGCCAAGTTCGTCCAGCGGAAAAAGGCCACAAAAACGGGTGGGCTACAGCCTTGGGGGGGGGGGGGGGTGGCCAACTTCGTCCGCCGGACTCGGAATGGCGCGAGACATTACGAGCGGCCTCCGTGTCCCAAATATATGCCGTGGGCGCAGCCGCGCCCAAAAATAAACGCCCGAAGGCCGGGGCGCCAAGTTCGTCCAGCGGAAAAATGCCACAAAAACGGGTGGGCTATAGCCTTGGGGGGTGGGGCTGGCCAACTTCGTCCGCCGGACTCGGAATGGCGTGAGACATTACGAGTGGCCTCCGTGTCCCAAAAATATGCCGCGGGCACAGCCGCGCCCAAAAATAACCGCCCGAAGGCCGGGGCGCCAAGTTCGTCCAGCGGAAAAAGGCCACAAAAACGGGTGGGCTATAGCCTTGGGGGGTGGGGCTGGCCAACTTCGTCCGCCGGACTCGGAATGGCGCGAGACTTTGCGAACGGCGTCCGTGTGCGAAAAATAGGCCGCGTGCACAACCGCGCCCAAAAATAACTGCCCGAAGGCCGGGTCGCCAAGTTCGTCCAGCGGAAAAAGGCCACAAAAACGGGCGGGCTATAGCCTTTGGGGGTGCGGCTGGCCAACTTTGTTCGCCGGACTCGGAATAGCGCGAGAATTTTCGAGCGGCCTCCGTGTGCCAAGAATAGGCCGTGGGCACAGCCGCACCCAAAAATAACTGCCCGAAGGCCGGGGCGCCAAGTTCGTCCTGCGGAAAAAGGCCACAAAAACGGGTGGGCTATAGCCTTGGGGGGTGGGGCTGGCCAACCTCGTCCGCCGGACTCGGAATGGCGCGAGACTTTGCGAGCGGCCTCCGTGTGCCAAAAATAGGCCGCGGGCACAGCCACTCCCAAAAATAGCCGCCCGAAGGCCGGGTCGCTGAGTTCGTCCAGCGGGAAAAGGCCACAAAAACGGGTGGGCTATAGCCTTGGGGGGTGGGGCTGGCACACTTTGTCCGCCGGACTCGGAATGGCGTGAGAGTTTGCGAGCAGCCACCGTGTGCCAAAAATAGGCAGCGGGCACAGCCGCGCCCAAAAATAACCGCCCGAAGGCCGGGGCGCCAAGTTCGTCCAGCGCAAAAAGGCCACAAAAACGGCTGGGCTATAGCCTTGGGGGGTGGGGCTGGCCAACTTCGTCCGCCTGACTCGGAATGGCGCGAGGCTTTGTGTGCGGCCTCCGTGTGCCAAAAATAGGCCGCGGGCACAGCCGCGCCCAAAAATAGCCGCCCGAAGGCCGGGGCGCCAAGTTCGTCCAGCGGGAAAAGGCCACAAAAACGGGTGGGCTATAGCCTTAGGGGGTGGCGCTGGCCAACTTCGTCCGCCGGACTCGGAATGGCGCGAGAGTTTGCGAGCGGCCTCAGTGTGCCAAAAATAGGCCGCGGGCACAGCCGCGCCCAAAAATAACCGCCCAAAGGCCGGGGAGCCAAGTTTGTCCAGCGGGAAAAGGCCAGAAAAACGGGTGGGCTATAACCTTGGGGGGTGGGGCGGGCCAACTTTGTCCGCCGGACTCGGAATGGCGCGTGAGTGTTCGAGCGGCCTCCGTGTGCCAAAAATAGGCAGCGGACACAGCCGCGACCAAAAATAACCACCCGAAGGCCGGGGCGCCAAGTTCGTCCAGCGGGAAAAGGCCACAAAAACGGGTGGGCTATAGCCTTAGGGGGTGGGGCTGGCCAACTTTGTCCGCCGGACTCTGAATGGCGCGAGAGTTTGAGAGCGGCCTCCCTGTGCCAAAAATAGGCTGCGCGCACAGCCGTGCCCAAAAATAACCGCCCGAAGGCCGGGGCTTCAAGTTCGTCCAGCGGAAAAAGGCCACAAAAACGGGTGGGCTATAGCCTTGGGGGGTGGGGCTGGCCAACTTCGTCCGCCGGACTCGGAATGGCGTGAGACTTTGTGACTGGCCTCCGTGTGCCAAAAATAGGCCACGGGCACAGCCGCGCCCAAAAATAACCGCCCGAAAGCCGGGGCGCCAAGTTCGTCCAGCGGAAAAAGGCCACTAAAACGGGTGGGCTATATCCTTGGGGGGTGGGGATGGCCAACTTCGTCCGCCTGACTCAGAATGGCGTGAGACTTTGTGAGCGGCCATCGTGTGCCAAAAATAGGCCGCGGGCACAGCCGCGCCAAAAAATAACCGCCCGAAGGCCGGGGCGCCAAGTTCGTCCAGCGGAAAAAGGCCACAAAAACGGGTGGGCTATAGCCTTGGGGGGTGGGGCTGGCCAACTTCGTCCGCCGGACCCGGAATGGCGCGAGACATTGCGAGCGGCCTCCTTGTGCCAACAATAGGCCTCGGGCACAGCTGCCCCCAAAAATAACCGCCCGAAGGCCGGGCCGCCAAGTTCGTCCAGCGGAAAAACGCGACAAAAACGGGTGGGCTATAGCCTTGGGGGGTGGGGTTGGCCAACTTCGTCCGCCGGACTCGGAATGGCGTGAGACTTTGCGAACAGCCTCCGTGTGCCAAAAATAGGCCGCGGGGACAGCCGCGTCCAAAAATAACCGCCCGAAGGCCGGGGCGCCAAGTTCGTCCAGCGGAAAAAGGCCGAAAAAACGGGTGGGCTATAGCCTTGGGGGGTGGGGCTGGCCAACTTCGTCCGCCGGACTCGGAATGGCGCGTGACTTTGCAAGCGGCCTCCGTGTGCCAAAAATAGGCCGCGGACAAAGCCGCGCGCAAAAATAACCGCCCGAAGGCCGGGGCGCCAAGTTCGTCCAGCGGAAAAAGGCCACAAAAACTGGTGGGCTATAGCCTTGGGGGGTGGGGCTGGCCAACTTCGTCCGCCGGACTCGGAATGGCGCGAGACTTTGTGAGCGGCCTCCTTGTGCCAACAATAGGCCTCGGGCACAGCTGCGCCCAAAAATAACCACCCGAAGGCCGGTCCGCCAAGTTCGTCCAGCGGAAAAAGGCGACAAAAACGGGTGGGCTATAGCCTTGGGGGGTGGGGTTGGCCAACTTCGTCCGCCGGACTCGGAATGGCATGAGACTTTGCGAACGGCCTCCGTGTGCCAAAAATAGGCCGCGGGCACAGCCGTGTCCAAAAATAACCGCCCGACGGCCAGGCCGCCAAGTTCGTCCCGCGGAAAAAGGCCGCAAAAACGGGTGGGCTATAGCCTTGGGGGGTGGGGCTGGCCAACTTCGTCCGCCGGACTCGGAATGGCGCGAGACTTTGTGAGCGGCCTCCTTGTGCCAACAATAGGCCTCGGGCACAGCTGCGCCCAAAAATAACCACCCGAAGGCCGGTCCGCCAAGTTCGTCCAGCGGAAAAAGGCCACAAAAACGGGTGGGCTATAACCTTGGGGGGTGGGGCTGGCCAACTTCGTCCGCCGGACTCGGAATGGTGCGAGACTTTGCGAGCGGCCTCCGTGTGCCAAAAATAGGCCGCGGGCACAGTCGCGCCCAAAAATAACCGCCCGAAGGCCGGGGCGCCTAGTTCGTCCAGCGGAAAAAGGCCACAAAAACAGGTGGGCTATAGCCTTGGGGGGTGGGGCTGGCCTACTTCGTCCGCCGGACTCGGAATGGCGCGAGACTTTGCGAGCGGCTTCCGTGTGCAAAAAATAGGCC
Source organism: Citrus x changshan-huyou (assembly GCA_039657385.1). Taxonomy (NCBI): domain Eukaryota; kingdom Viridiplantae; phylum Streptophyta; class Magnoliopsida; order Sapindales; family Rutaceae; genus Citrus; species Citrus x changshan-huyou. The sequence continues at coordinate 492,638 of JBCGBO010000018.1, forward strand.
GCGGGCACAGCCGCACCCAAAAATAACCGCCCAAAGGCCGGGGTACCAAGTTCGTCCAGCGGAAAAAGGCCACAAAAACGGGTATAGCCATGGGCGGTAGGGTTGGCCAACTTCGTCCGCCGGACTCGGAATGGCGCGAGACTTTGCGAGCGGCCACCGTGTGGTAAAAAAAGGCCGCGGTCACAGCCGCGCCCAAAAATAACCGCCCGAAGGCCAGGGCGCCAAGTTCGTCCAGCGGAAAAAGGCCACAAAAACGGGTGGGCTATAGCCTTGGGGGGTAGGGCTGGCCAACTTCGTCCGCCGGACTCGGAATGGTGCGAGACTTTGCGAGACCTCCGTGTGCCAAGAATAGGGCGTGGGCACAACCGCGCCCAAAAATAACCGCCCGAAGGCCGGGGCGCCAAGTTCGTCCAGCGGAAAAAGGCCACAAAAACGGGTGGGCTATAGCCATGGTAGGTGGGGCTGGCCAACTTCGTCCGCCGGACTCGGAATGGCGCGAGACTTTGCGAGCGGCCACCGTGTGGCAAAAATAGGCCGCGGGCACAGCCGCGCCCAAAAATAACCGCCCGAAGGCCGGGGCGCCAAGTTCGTCCAGCGGAAAAAGGCCACAAAAACGGGTGGGCTATAGCCTTGGGGGGTGGGGCTGGCCAACTTCGTCCGCCGGACTCGGAATGGCGCGAGACTTTGCGAGAGCTCCATGTACCAAGAATAGGCCGCGGGCACAGCCGCACCCAAAAATAACCGCCCAAACGCCGGGGCACCAAGTTCGTCCAGCGGAAAAAGGCCACAAAAACGGGTGGGCTATAGCCATGGGCGGTAGGGTTGGCCAACTTCGTCCGCCGGACTCGGAATGGCGCGAGACTTTGCGAGCGGCCACCGTGTGGTAAAAAAAGGCCGCGGTCACAGCCGCGCCCAAAAATAACCGCCCGAAGGCCAGGGCGCCAAGTTCGTCCAGCGGAAAAAGGCCACAAAAACGGGTGGGCTATAGCCTTGGGGGGTAGGGCTGGCCAACTTCGTCCGCCGGACTCGGAATGGTGCGAGACTTTGCGAGACCTCCGTGTGCCAAGAATAGGGCGTGGGCACAACCGCGCCCAAAAATAACCGCCCGAAGGCCGGGGCGCCAAGTTCGTCCAGCGGAAAAAGGCCACAAAAACGGGTGGGCTATAGCCATGGTAGGTGGGGCTGGGCCAACTTCGTCCGCCGGACTCGGAATGGCGCGAGACTTTGCGAGCGGCCACCGTGTGGCAAAAATAGGCCGCGGGCACAGCCGCGCCCAAAAATAACCGCCCCAAGGCCGGGGCGCCAAGTTCGTCCAGCGGAAAAAGGCCACAAAAACGGGTGGGCTATAGCCTTGGGGGGTGGGGCTGGCCAACTTCGTCCGCCGGACTCGGAATGGCGCGAGACTTTGCGAGAGCTCCATGTACCAAGAATAGGCCGCGGGCACAGCCGCACCCAAAAATAACCGCCCAAACGCCGGGGCACCAAGTTCGTCCAGCGGAAAAAGGCCACAAAAACGGGTGGGCTATAGCCATGGGCGGTAGGGTTGGCCAACTTCGTCCGCCGGACTCGGAATGGCGCGAGACTTTGCGAGCGGCCACCGTGTGGTAAAAATAGGCCGCGGGCACAGCCGTGCCCAAAAAAAACCGCCCGAAGGCCGGGGCGCCAAGTTCGTCCAGCGGAAAAAGGCCACAAAAACGGGTGGGCTATAGCCATGGGCGGTAGGGTTGGCCAACTTCGTCCGCCGGACTCGGAATGGCGCGAGACTTGGCGAGCGGCCACCGTGTGGTAAAAATAGGCCGCGGGCACAGCTGTGCCCAAAAAAAACCGCCCAAAGGCCGGGGCGCCAAGTTCGTCCAGCGGAAATAGGCCACAAAAACGGGTGGGCTATAGCCATGGTAGGTGGGGCTGGCCAACTTCGTCCGCCGGACTCGGAATGGCGCGAGACTTTGCGAGCGGCCTCCGTGTGCCTAAAATAGGCCGCGGCCACAGCCGTGCCCAAAAATTCCCGCCCGACGGCCGGGGCGCCAAGTTCGTCCAGCGGAAAAAGGCCACAAAAACGGGTGGGCTATAGCCTTGGGGGGTGGGGCTGGCCAACTTCGTCCGCCGGACTCAGAATGGCGCGAGACTTTGCGAGCGGCCTCCGTGTACCAAAAATAGGCCGCGGTCATAACCGCGCCCAAAAATAACCGCCCGAAAGCCAGGGCGCCAAGTTCGTCCAGCGGAAAAAGGTCACAAAAACGGGTAGGCTATAGCCTTGGGGGGTGGGCTGCCCAACTTCGTCCGCCGGACTCGGAATGGCGCGAGACTTTGCGAGCGGCCTCCGTGGGCCAAAAATAGGCCGCGGGCAAAGCTGCGCCCAAAAATAACCGCCCGAAGGCCGGGGCGCCAAGTTCGTCCAGCGGAAGAAGGCCACAAAAACGGGTGGGCTACAGCCTTGGGGGTTGGGGCTGGCCAACTTCGTCCGCCGGACTCGGAATGGCGCGAGACTTTGCGAGACCTCCATGTGCCAAGAATAGGCCACGGGCACAACCGCGCCCAAAAATAACCGCCCGAAGGCCGGGGCGCCAAGGTCGTCCAGCGGAAAAAGGCCACAAAAAACGGTCGGGCCATAGCCCTTGGGACGTGGGGCAGGCCAACTTCGTCCGCCGGACTCGGAATGGCGCGAGACTTACCTCCGTGTGCCAAAAATAGGCCGAGGCCACAGCCGCGCCCAAAAATAACAGCCCGAAGGCCGGGGCGCCAAGTTCGTCCAGCGGAAAAAGGCACAAAAGCGGGTGGACTATAGCCTTGGGGGGTGGGGCTGGCCAACTTCGTCCGCCGGACTCGGAATGGCGCGAGACTTTGCGAGCAGCCTCCGTGTGCCTAAAATAGGCCGCGGGCATAGCCGCGCCCAAAAATAACCGCCCGAAGGCCGGGGCGCCAAGTTCGTCCAGCGGAAAAAGGCCACAAAAGCGGGTGGGCTATAGCCTTGGGGGGTGGGGCTGGCCAACTTCGTCCGCTGGACTCGGAATGGCGCGATACATTGCGAGCGGCCTCCGTGTGCCAAAACTAGCCGTGGCCACAGCCGCGCCCATAAATAACCACCCGAAGGCCGTGGCACCAAGTTCGTCCAGTGGAATAAGGTCACAAAAACGGGTGGGCTATAGCCTTGGGGGGTGGGGCTGGCCAACTTCGTCCGCCGGACTCGGAATGGCGCGAGACTTTGCGAGCGGCCTCCGTGGGCCAAAAGTAGGCCGTGGGCATAGCCGTGCCCAAATATAACCGCCCGAAGGCCGTGGCACCAAGTTCGTCCAGTGGAAAAAGGCCACAAAAACGGGTGGGCTATAGCCATGGGCGGTAGGGTTGGCCAACTTCGTCCGCCGGACTCGGAATGGCGCGAGACTTTGCGAGCGGCCACCGTGTGGTAAAAATAGGCCGCGGGCACAGCCGCGCCCAAAAAAAACCGCCCGAAGGCCGGGGCGCCAAGTTCGTCCAGCGAAAAAGGCCACAAAACGGGTGGGCTATAGCCTTGGGGGTAGGGCTGGCCAACTTCGTCTGCCGGACTCGGAATGGTGCGAGACTTTGCGAGACCTCCGTGTGCCAAGAATAGGCCGCGGGCACAACCGCGCCCAAAAATAACCGCCCAAAGGCCGGGGCGCCAAGTTCGTCCAGCGGAAATAGGCCACAAAAACGGGTGGGCTATAGCCATGGTAGGTGGGGCTGGCCAACTTCGTCCGCCGGACTCGGAATGGCGCGAGACTTTGCGAGCGGCCACCGTGTGGCAAAAATAGGCCTCGGGCACACCCGCGCCCAAAAATAACCGCCCAAAGGCCGGGGCGCCAAGTTCGTCCAGCGGAAGAAGGCCACAAAAGCGGGTGGACTATAGCCTTGGGGGGTGGGGCTGGCCAACTTCGTCCGCCGGACTCGGAATGGCGCGAGACTTTGCGAGCGGCCTCCGTGTGCCTAAAATAGGCCGTGGCCACAGCCGCGCCCAAAAATTCCCGCCCGAAGGCCGGGGCGCCAAGTTCGTCCAGCGGAAAAAGGCCACAAAAACGGGTGGGCTATAGCCTTGGGGGGTGGGGCTGGCCAACTTCGTCCGCCGGACTCAGAATGGCGCGAGACTTTGCGAGCGGCCTCCGTGTGCCAAAAATAGGCCGCGGGCATAACCGCGCCCAAAATAACCGCCCGAAAGCCAGGGCGCCAAGTTCGTCCAGCGGAAAAAGGTCACAAAAACGGGTAGGCTATAGCCTTGGGGGGTGGGGCTGCCCAACTTCGTCCGCCGGACTCGGAATGGCGCGAGACTTTGCGAGCGGCCTCCGTGGGCCAAAAATAGGCCGCGGGCAAAGCTGCGCCCAAAAATAACCGCCCGAAGGCCGGGGCGCCAAGTTCGTCCAGCGGAAGAAGGCCACAAAAACGGGTGGGCTACAGCCTTGGGGGGTGGGTCTGGCCAACTTCGTCCGCCGGACTCGGAATGGCGCGAGACTTTGCGAGACCTCCATGTGCCAAGAATAGGCCGCGGGCACAACCGCGCCCAAAAATAACCACCCGAAGGCCGGGGCGCCAAGGTCGTCCAGCGGAAAAAGGCCACAAAAACGGTCGGGCCATAGCCTTGGGACGTGGGGCAGGCCAACTTCGTCCGCCGGACTCGGAATGGCGCGAGACTTTGCGAGACCTCCGTGTGCCAAAAATAGGCCGAGGCCACAGCCGCGCCCAAAAATAACAGCCCGAAGGCCGGGGCGCCAAGTTCGTCCAGCGGAAAAAGGCCACAAAAGCGGGTGTGCTATAGCCTTGGGGGGTGGGGCTGGCCAACTTCGTCCGCCGCACTCGGAATGGCCCGAGACTTTGTGAGCGGCCTCCGTGTGCCAAAAATAGGCCGAAGGCACAGCCTCGCCCAAAAATAACCACCCGAAAGCCGGGGCGCCAAGTTCGTCCAACGGAAAAAGGCCACAAAAACGGGTGGGCTATAGCCTTGGGGGGTGGGGCTGGCCAACTTCGTCCGCCGCACTTGGAATGGCCCGAGACTTTGCGAGCGGCCTCCGTGTGCCAAAAATAGGCCGCAGACACAGCCTCGCCCAAAAATAACCGCCCGAAGGCCGGTTCGCCAAGTTCGTCCAGCGGAAAAAGGCCACAAAAACGGGTGGGCTGTAGCCTTGGGGGGTGGGGCTGGCCAACTTCGTCCGCCGGACTCGGAATGGCGTGAGACTTTTTGAGCGGCCTCCGTGTGCCAAAAATAGGCCGCGGCCACAGCCGCGCCCAAAAATTCCCGCCCGACGGCTGGGGCGCAAGTTCGTCCAGCGGAAAAAGGCCACAAAAACGGGTGGGCTATAGCGTTGGGGGGTGGGGCTGGCCTACTTCGTCCGCCGGACTCGGAATGGCGCGAGACTTTGCGAGCGGCCTCCGTGTGCCAAAAATAGACCGCGGGCACAGCCGCGCCCAAAAATAACCACCCGAAAGCCGGGGCGCCAAGTTCGTCCAACGGAAAAAGGCCACAAAAACGGGTGGGCTATAGCCTTGGGGGGTGGGGCTGGCCAACTTCGTCCGCCGCACTCGGAATGGCCCGAGACTTTGCGAGCGGCCTCCGTGTGCCAAAAATAGGCCGCAGACACAGCCTCGCCCAAAAATAACCACCCGAAGGCCGGGGCGCCAAGTTCGTCCAACGGAAAAAGGCCACAAAAACGGGTGGGCTATAGCCTTGGGGGGTGGGGCTGGCCAACTTCGTCCGCCGCACTCGGAATGGCCCGAGACTTTGCGAGCGGCCTCCATGTGACAAAAATAGGCCGTGGGCACAGCCGCGCCCGAAAATAACCGCCCGAAGGCCGGTTCGCCAAGTTCGTCCAGCGGAAAAAGGCCACAAAAACGGGTGGGCTATAGCCTTGGGGGGTGGGGCTGGCCAACTTCGTCCGCCGGACTCGGAATGGCGCGAGACTTTGCGAGCGGCCTCCGTGTGCCAAAAATAGGCCGCGGGCACAGACGCGCCCAAAAATAACCGCCCGAAGGCCGGGGCGCCAAGTTTGTCCAGTAGAAAAAGGCCACAAAAACGGGTGGGCTATAGCCTTGGAGGGTGGGGCTGGCCAACTTCGTCCGCCGGACTCGGAATGGCGTGAGACTTTGCGAGCGGCCTCCGTGTACCAAAAATAGGCCGCAGGCACAGCCTTGCCCAAAAATAACCACCCGAAGACCGGGGCGCCAAGTTCGTCCAGCGGAAAAAGGCCACAAAAACGGGTGGGCTATAGCCTTGCGGGGTGGGGCTGGCCAACTTCGTCCGCCGGACTCGGAATGCTGTGAGACTTTGCGAGCGGCCTCCGTGTACCAAAAATAGGCCACGGGCACAGCCGCGCCCAAAAATAACTGCCCGAAGGCCGGGGCGCCAATTTCGTCCAGCGGAAAAAGGCCACAAAAACGGGAGGGCTATAGCCTTGGGGGGTGGGGCTAGCCAACTTCGTCCGCCGGACTCGGAATGGCACGAGACTTTGAGAGCGGCCTCCGTGTGCCAAAAATAGGCCGCAGGTACAGCCGCGCCCAAAAATAACCACCCGAAGGCCGGGGCGCCAAGTTCATCCAGCGGAAAAAGGCCACAAAAACGGGTGGGCTATAGCCTTGGGGGGTGGGGCTGGCCCACTTCGTCCGCCAGACTCGGAATGGCGCGAGACTTTGCGAGCGCCCTCCGTGTGCCAAAAATAGGCCGCGGGCACACCCGCACCCAAAAATAACCCCCCGAAGGCCGGGACGCCAAGTTCGTCCAGCGGAAAAAGGCACAAAAACGGGTGGGCTATAGCCTTGGGGGGTGGGGCTGGCCAACTTCGTCCGCCGGACTCGGAATGGCGCGAGACTTTGCGAGCTGCCTCTGTGTGCCAAAAATAGGCCGCGGACACAGCCGCGCCCAAAAATAACTGCCCGATGGCCGGGGCGCCACGTTCGTCCAGCGGAAAAAGGCCACAAAAACGGGTGGGCTATAGCCTTGGCGGGTGGGGCTGGCCAACTTCGTCTGCCGGACTCGGAATGGCGCGAGACTTTGCGAGCGACCTCCGTGTGCCCAAAATAGGCCGCAGGCACAGCCGCACCCAAAAATAACCACCCGAAGGCCTGGGCGCCAAGTTCGTCCAGCGGAAAAAGACCACAAAAACGGGTGGGCTATACCCTTGGGGGGTGGGGCTGGCCAACTTCGTCCGCCGGATTCGGAATGGCGCGAGACTTTACGAGCGGCCTCCGTGTACCAAAAATAGGCCGCGGGCACGGCCGCGCCCAAAAATAACTGCCTGAAGGACGGGGCGCCGCGTTCGTCCAGCGGAAAAACGCCACAAAAACGGGTGGGCTATAGCCTTGGCGTGTGGGGCGGGCCAACTTCGTCCGCCGGACTCGGAATGGCGCGAGACTTTGCGAGCGGTCTCCGTGTGTCAAAAATAGGCCACGGGCACAGCCGCGCCCAAAAAGAACTGCCCGAAGGCCAGGGCGCCATCTTCGTCCAGCGGAAAAAGGCCACAAACACGGGTGGGCTATAGCCTTGGGTGGTGGGGCTGGCCCACTTCGTCCTCCGGACTCGGAATGCGCGAGACTTTGCGAGCGGCCTCCATGTGCCAAAAATAGGCTACGGGCACAGCCGCGCCCATAAATAACCGCCTGAAGGCCGGGGCGCCAAGTTCGTCCAGCGGAAAAAGGCCACAAAAACGGGTGGGCTATAACCTTGGGGGGTGGGGCTGGCCAACTTCGTCCGCCGGACTCGGAATGGCGCAAGACTTTGTGAGCGGCCTCCGTGTGCCAAAAATGGCATAGCCGCGCCAAAAAATATCCGCCCGAAGGCCGGGGCGCCAAGTTCGTCCAGCGGAAAAAGGCCACAAAAACGGGTGGGCTATAGCCTTGGGGGTGGGGCTGGCCAACTTCGTCCGCCGGACTCGGAATGGCCCAAAATTTTGCGAGCAGCCTCCGTGTGCCAAAAGTAGGTCGCGGGCAAAGCCGCGCCCAAAAATAACCGCCGGATGGCCGGGGCGCCAAGTTCGTCCAGCGGAAAAAGGCCACAAAAACGGGTGGGCAATAGCCTTTGGGGGTGCGGCTGGCCAACTTCGTCCGCCGGACTCGGAAAGACACGAGACTTTTCGAGCAGCCTCCGTGTGCCAAAAATAGGCCGCGGGCACAGCCGCGTCCCAAAATAACCGCCCGAAGGCCGGGGCGCCAAGTTTGTCCTGCGGAAAAAGGCCACAAAAATGGGCGGGCTATAGCCTTGGGGGATGGGGCAGACCAAGTTCGTCCGCCGGACTCGAAATGGGACGAGACTTTGGGAGCGGCCTCCGTGTGCCAAAAATAGGCCGCGGACACAGCCGCGTCCAAAAATAACTGCCCGAACGCCGGGGCGCCAAGTTCATCCAGCGGAAAAAGGCCACAAAAATGGGTGGGCTATAGCCTTGGGTGGTGGGGTTGCCAAGTTCATCCGCCGGACTCGGAATGGGGCGAGACTATGCGAGCAGCCTCCGTGTGCAAAAAATAGGCCGCGGGCACAGCCGCGCCCAAAAATAACCTCCCGGTGGCCGGGGCGCGAAGTTCGTCCAGCGGAAAAAGGCCACAAAAATGGGCGGGCTATAGCCTTGGGCGGTGGGGCTGGCCATGTTCGTCCGGCGGACTCTGAATGGGATGAGACTTTGCGAGCGGCCTCCGTGTTCCAAAAATAGGCCGCGGGCACAGCCTCGCCCAAAATAACCGCCCGAAGGCCGGGGCACCAAGTTCGTCCAGCGGAAAAAGGCCACAAAAACGGGTGGGCTATAGCCTTGGGGGGTGGGGCTGGCCAACTTCATCCGCCGCACTCGGAATGGCGCGAGAGTTTGCGAGCGGCCTCCGTGTGCCAAAAATAGGCCGCGGGCACAGCCGCGCCCAAAAATAACCGCCTGAAGGCCGGGGCGCCAAATTCGTCCAGCAGAAAAGGCCACAAAAACGGGTGGGCTATAGCCTTGGGGGGTGGGGCTGGCCAACATCGTCCGCCGGACTCGGAATGGCGCGAGACTTTGCGAGCGTCCTCCGTGTGCCAAAAATAGGCCGCAGGCACAGCCGTGCCCAAAAATAACCTCCCGAAGGCCGGGGCGCCAAGTTCGTCCAGCGGAAAAAGGCCACAAAAACGGGTGGGCTATAGCCTTGGGGGGTGGGGCTGGCCAACATCGTCCGCCGGACTCGGAATGGCGCGAAACTTTGCGAGCGTCCTCCGTGTGCCAAAAATAGGCCGCAGGCACAGCCGCACCCAAAAATAACCACCCGAAGGCCGGGGCGCCAAGTTCGTCCAGCGGAAAAAGGCCACAAAAACGGGTGGGCTATAGCCTTGGGGGGTGGGGCTGGCCAACTTCGTCCGCCGGACTCGGAATGGCGCGAGACTTTCCGAGCGGCCTCCGTGTGCCAAAAATAGGCCGCAGGCACTGCCGCGCCCAAAAATAACCACCCGAAGGCCGGGGCGCCAATCTCGTCCAGCGGAAAAAGGCCACAAAAACGGGTGGGCTATAGCCTTGGGGGGTGGGGCTGGCCAACTTCGTCCGCCGGGCTCGGAATGCCGCGAGACTTTGGGAGAGGCCTCTGTGTGCCAAAAATAGGCCGCGGGCAAAGCCGCGCCAAAAAATAACCGCCCGAAGGCCGGGGCGCCAAGTTCGTCCAGCGGAAAAAGGCCACAAAAACGGGTGGGCTATAGCGTTGGGGGATCGGGCTGGCCTACTTCGTCCGCCGGACTCTGAATGCCACGAGACTTTGCGAGGGGCCTCCGTGTGGCAAAAATAGGCCGCGGGCAAAGCCGCGCCCAAAAATAGCCGCCCGAAGGCCGGGGCGCCAAGTTCGTCCAGCGGAAAAAGGCCACAAAAACGGGTGGGCTATAGCCTTGGGGGGTGGGGCTGGCCAACTTCGTCCGCGCGGACTCGGAATGCCGCGAGACTTTGCGAGGGGCCTCCGTGTGCCAAAAATAGGCCGCGGGCAAAGACATACCCAAGAATAACTGCCCGAAGGCCGGGGCGCCAAGTTCGTCCAGCGGAAAAAGGCCACAAAAACGGGTGGGCTATAGCCTTGGGGGGTGGGGCTGGCCAACTTCGTCCGCCGGACTCGGAATGCCGGAAGACTTTGCGAGGGGCCTCCGTGTGCCAAAAATAGGGCGCGGGCAAATCCGCACCCAAAAATAACAGCCCGAAGGCCGGGGCGCCAAGTACGTCCAGCGGAAAAAGGCCACAAAAACGGGTGGGCTATAGCCTTGGGGGGTGGGGCTGGCCAACTTCGTCCGCCGGGCTCGGAATGCCGCGAGACTTTGGGAGAGGCCTCTGTGTGCCAAAAATAGGCCGCGGGCAAAGCCGCGCCCAAAAATAACCGCCCGAAGGCCGGGGCGCCAAGTTCGTCCAGCGGAAAAAGGCCACAAAAACGGGTGGGCTATAGCGTTGGGGGGTCGGGCTGGCCGACTTCGTCCGCCGGACTCTGAATGCCACGAGACTTTGCGAGGGGCCTCCGTGTGGCAAAAATAGGCCGCGGGCAAAGCCGCGCCCAAAAATAGCCGCCCGAAGGCCGGGGCGCCAAGTTCGTCCAGCGGAAAAAGGCCACAAAAACGGGTGGGCTATAGCCTTGGGGGGTGGGGCTGGCCAACTTCGTCCGCGCGGACTCGGAATGCCGCGAGACTTTGCGAGGGGCCTCCGTGTGCCAAAAATAGGCCGCGGGCAAAGACGTACCCAAGAATAACTGCCCGAAGGCCGGGGCGCCAAGTTCGTCCAGCGGAAAAAGGCCACAAAAACGGGTGGGCTATAGCCTTGGGGGGTGGGGCTGGCCAACTTCGTCCGCCGGACTCGGAATGCCGCGAGACTTTGCGAGGGGCCTCCGTGTACCAAAAATAGGCCGCGGGCAAAGACGTACCCAAGAATAACTGCCCGAAGGCCGGGGCGCCAAGTTCGTCCAGTGGAAAAAGGCCACAAAAACGGGTGGGCTATAGCCTTGGGGGGTGGGGCTGGCCAACTTCGTCCGCCGGACTCGGAATGCCGGAAGACTTTGCGAGGGGCCTCCGTGTGCCAAAAATAGGGCGCGGGCAAATCCGCACCCAAAAATAACAGCCCGAAGGCCGGGGCGCCAAGTTCGTCCAGCGGAAAAAGGCCACAAAAACGGGTGGGCTATAGCCTTGGGGGGTGGGGCTGGCCAACTTCGTCCGCCGGGCTCGGAATGCCGCGAGACTTTGCGAGGGGCCTCCGTGTGCCAAAAATAGGCCGCGGGCAAAGCCGCGCCCAAAAATAACCGCCCGAAGGCCGGGGCGCCAAGTTCGTCCAGCGGAAAAAGGCCACAAAAACGGGTGGGCTATAGCCTTGGGGGGTGGGGCTGGCCAACTTCGTCCGCCGGACTCGGAATGCCGCGAGACTTTGCGAGGGGCCTCCGTGTGGCAAAAATAGGCCGCGGGCAAAGCCGCGCCCAAAAATAGCCGCCCGAAGGCCGGGGCGCCAAGTTCGTCCAGCGGAAAAAGGCCACAAAAACGGGTGGGCTATAGCCTTGGCGGGTGGGGCTGGCCAACTTCGTCCGCCGGACTCGGAATGCCGGAAGACTTTGCGAGGGGCCTCCGTGTGCCAAAAATAGGGCGCGGGCAAATCCGCACCCAAAAATAACAGCCCGAAGGCCGGGGCGCCAAGTACGTCCAGCGGAAAAAGGCCACAAAAACGGGTGGGCTATAGCCTTGGGGGGTGGGGCTGGCCAACTTCGTCCGCCGGGCTCGGAATGCCGCGAGACTTTGGGAGAGGCCTCTGTGTGCCAAAAATAGGCCGCGGGCAAAGCCGCGCCCAAAAATAACCGCCCGAAGGCCGGGGCGCCAAGTTCGTCCAGCGGAAAAAGGCCACAAAAATGGGTGGGCTATAGCGTTGGGGGGTCGGGCTGGCCTACTTCGTCCGCCGGACTCTGAATGCCACGAGACTTTGCGAGGGGCCTCCGTGTGGCAAAAATAGGCCGCGGGCAAAGCCGCGCCCAAAAATAGCCGCCCGAAGGCCGGGGCGCCAAGTTCGTCCAGCGGAAAAAGGCCACAAAAACGGGTGGGCTATAGCCTTGGGGGGTGGGGCTGGCCAACTTCGTCCGCGCGGACTCGGAATGCTGCGAGACTTTGCGAGGGGCCTCCGTGTACCAAAAATAGGCCGCGGGCAAAGACGTACCCAAGAATAACTGCCCGAAGGCCGGGGCGCCAAGTTCGTCCAGTGGAAAAAGGCCACAAAAACGGGTGGGCTATAGCCTTGGGGGGTGGGGCTGGCCAACTTCGTCCGCCGGGCTCGGAATGCCGCGAGACTTTGGGAGAGGCCTCTGTGTGCCAAAAATAGGCCGCGGGCAAAGCCGCGCTCAAAAATAACCGCCCGAAGGCCGGGGCGCCAAGTTCGTCCAGCGGAAAAAGGCCACAAAAACGGGTGGGCTATAGCGTTGGGGGGTCGGGCTGGCCGACTTCGTCCGCCGGACTCTGAATGCCACGAGACTTTGCGAGGGGCCTCCGTGTGGCAAAAATAGGCCGCGGGCAAAGCCGCGCCCAAAAATAGCCGCCCGAAGGCCGGGGCGCCAAGTTCGTCCAGCGGAAAAAGGCCACAAAAACGGGTGGGCTATAGCCTTGGGGGGTGGGGCTGGCCAACTTCGTCCGCGCGGACTCGGAATGCCGCGAGACTTTGCGAGGGGCCTCCGTGTGCCAAAAATAGGCCGCGGGCAAAGACGTACCCAAGAATAACTGCCCGAAGGCCGGGGCGCCAAGTTCGTCCAGCGGAAAAAGGCCACAAAAACGGGTGGGCTATAGCCTTGGGGGGTGGGGCTGGCCAACTTCGTCCGCCGGACTCGGAATGCCGCGAGACTTTGCGAGGGGCCTCCGTGTACCAAAAATAGGCCGCGGGCAAAGACGTACCCAAGAATAACTGCCCGAAGGCCGGGGCGCCAAGTTCGTCCAGTGGAAAAAGGCCACAAAAACGGGTGGGCTATAGCCTTGGGGGGTGGGGCTGGCCAACTTCGTCCGCCGGACTCGGAATGCCGGAAGACTTTGCGAGGGGCCTCCGTGTGCCAAAAATAGGGCGCGGGCAAATCCGCACCCAAAAATAACAGCCCGAAGGCCGGGGCGCCAAGTTCGTCCAGCGGAAAAAGGCCACAAAAACGGGTGGGCTATAGCCTTGGGGGGTGGGGCTGGCCAACTTCGTCCGCCGGGCTCGGAATGCCGCGAGACTTTGCGAGGGGCCTCCGTGTGCCAAAAATAGGCCGCGGGCAAAGCCGCGCCCAAAAATAACCGCCCGAAGGCCGGGGCGCCAAGTTCGTCCAGCGGAAAAAGGCCACAAAAACGGGTGGGCTATAGCCTTGGGGGGTGGGGCTGGCCAACTTCGTCCGCCGGACTCGGAATGCCGCGAGACTTTGCGAGGGGCCTCCGTGTGGTAAAAATAGGCCGCGGGCAAAGCCGCGCCCAAAAATAGCCGCCCGAAGGCCGGGGCGCCAAGTTCGTCCAGCGGAAAAAGGCCACAAAAACGGGTGGGCTATAGCCTTGGCGGGTGGGGCTGGCCAACTTCGTCCGCCGGACTCGGAATGCCGGAAGACTTTGCGAGGGGCCTCCGTGTGCCAAAAATAGGGCGCGGGCAAATCCGCACCCAAAAATAACAGCCCGAAGGCCGGGGCGCCAAGTACGTCCAGCGGAAAAAGGCCACAAAAACGGGTGGGCTATAGCCTTGGGGGGTGGGGCTGGCCAACTTCGTCCGCCGGGCTCGGAATGCCGCGAGACTTTGGGAGAGGCCTCTGTGTGCCAAAAATAGGCCGCGGGCAAAGCCGCGCCCAAAAATAACCGCCCGAAGGCCGGGGCGCCAAGTTCGTCCAGCGGAAAAAGGCCACAAAAATGGGTGGGCTATAGCGTTGGGGGGTCGGGCTGGCCTACTTCGTCCGCCGGACTCTGAATGCCACGAGACTTTGCGAGGGGCCTCCGTGTGGCAAAAATAGGCCGCGGGCAAAGCCGCGCCCAAAAATAGCCGCCCGAAGGCCGGGGCGCCAAGTTCGTCCAGCGGAAAAAGGCCACAAAAACGGGTGGGCTATAGCCTTGGGGGGTGGGGCTGGCCAACTTCGTCCGCGCGGACTCGGAATGCTGCGAGACTTTGCGAGGGGCCTCCGTGTACCAAAAATAGGCCGCGGGCAAAGACGTACCCAAGAATAACTGCCCGAAGGCCGGGGCGCCAAGTTCGTCCAGTGGAAAAAGGCCACAAAAACGGGTGGGCTATAGCCTTGGGGGGTGGGGCTGGCCAACTTCGTCCGCCGGACTCGGAATGCCGGAAGACTTTGCGAGGGGCCTCCGTGTGCCAAAAATAAGGCGCGGGCAAATCCGCACTCAAAAATAACAGCCCGAAGGCCGGGGCGCCAAGTTCGTCCAGCGGAAAAAGGCCACAAAAACGGGTGGGCTATAGCCTTGGGGGGTGGGGCTGGCCAACTTCGTCCGCCGGACTCGGAATGCCGGAAGACTTTGCGAGGGGCCTCCGTGTGCCAAAAATAGGGCGCGGGCAAATCCGCACCCAAAAATAACAGCCCGAAGGCCGGGGCGCCAAGTACGTCCAGCGGAAAAAGGCCACAAAAACGGGTGGGCTATAGCCTTGGGGGGTGGGGCTGGCCAACTTCGTCCGCCGGGCTCGGAATGCCGCGAGACTTTGGGAGAGGCCTCTGTGTGCCAAAAATAGGCCGCGGGCAAAGCCGCGCCCAAAAATAACCGCCCGAAGGCCGGGGCGCCAAGTTCGTCCAGCGGAAAAAGGCCACAAAAACGGGTGGGCTATAGCGTTGGGGGGTCGGGCTGGCCTACTTCGTCCGCCGGACTCTGAATGCCACGAGACTTTGCGAGGGGCCTCCGTGTGGCAAAAATAGGCCGCGGGCAAAGCCGCGCCCAAAAATAGCCGCCCGAAGGCCGGGGCGCCAAGTTCGTCCAGCGGAAAAAGGCCACAAAAACGGGTGGGCTATAGCCTTGGGGGGTGGGGCTGGCCAACTTCGTCCGCGCGGACTCGGAATGCTGCGAGACTTTGCGAGGGGCCTCCGTGTACCAAAAATAGGCCGCGGGCAAAGACGTACCCAAGAATAACTGCCCGAAGGCCGGGGCGCCAAGTTCGTCCAGTGGAAAAAGGCCACAAAAACGGGTGGGCTATAGCCTTGGGGGGTGGGGCTGGCCAACTTCGTCCGCCGGACTCGGAATGCCGGAAGACTTTGCGAGGGGCCTCCGTGTGCCAAAAATAGGGCGCGGGCAAATCCGCACTCAAAAATAACAGCCCGAAGGCCGGGGCGCCAAGTTCGTCCAGCGGAAAAAGGCCACAAAAACGGGTGGGTTATAGCCTTGGGGGGTGGGGCTGGCCTACTTCGTCCGCCGGGCTCGGAATGCCGCGAGACTTTGCGAGGGGCCTCCGTGTGCCAAAAATAGGCCGCGGGCAAAGCCGCGCCCAAAAATAACCGCCCGAAAGCCGGGGCGCCAAGTTCGTCCAGCGGAAAAAGGCCACAAAAACGGGTGGGCTATAGCCTTGGGGGGTGGGGCTGGCCAACTTCGTCCGCCGGACTCGGAATGCCGCGAGACTTTGCGAGGGGCCTCCGTGTGGCAAAAATAGGCCACGGGCAAAGCCGCGCCCAAAAATAGCCGCCCGAAGGCCGGGGCGCCAAGTTCGTCCAGCGGAAAAAGGCCACAAAAACGGGTGGGCTATAGCCTTGGGGGGTGGGGCTGGCCAACTTCGTCCGCGCGGACTCGGAATGCCGCGAGACTTTGCGAGGGGCCTCCGTGTGCCAAAAATAGGCTGCGGGCAAAGACGTACCCAAGAATAACTGCCCGAAGGCCGGGGCGCCAAGTTCGTCCAGCGGAAAAAGGCCACAAAAACGGGTGGGCTATAGCCTTGGGGGGTGGGGCTGGCCAACTTCGTCCGCCGGACTCGGAATGCCGGAAGACTTTGCGAGGGGCCTCCATGTGCCAAAAATAGGGCGCGGGCAAATCCGCACCCAAAAATAACAGCCCGAAGGCCGGGGCGCCAAGTTCGTCCAGCGGAAAAAGGCCACAAAAACGGGTGGGCTATAGCGTTGGGGGATCGGGCTGGCCTACTTCGTCCGCCGGACTCTGAATGCCACGAGACTTTGCGAGGGGCCTCCGTGTGGCAAAAATAGGCTGCGGGCAAAGCCGCGCCCAAAAATAGCCGCCCGAAGGCCGGGGCGCCAAGTTCGTCCAGCGGAAAAAGGCCACAAAAACGGGTGGGCTATAGCCTTGGGGGGTGGGGCTGGCCAACTTCGTCCGCGCGGACTCGGAATGCCGCGAGACTTTGCGAGGGGCCTCCGTGTGCCAAAAATAGGCCGCGGGCAAAGACGTACCCAAGAATAACTGCCCGAAGGCCGGGGCGCCAAGTTCGTCCAGCGGAAAAAGGCCACAAAAACGGGTGGGCTATAGCCTTGGGGGGTGGGGCTGGCCAACTTCGTCCGCCGGACTCGGAATGCCGGAAGACTTTGCGAGGGGCCTCCGTGTGCCAAAAATAGGGCGCGGGCAAATCCGCACCCAAAAATAACAGCCCGAAGGCCGGGGCGCCAAGTACGTCGAGCGGAAAAAGGCCACAAAAACGGGTGGGCTATAGCCTTGGGGGGTGGGGCTGGCCAACTTCGTCCGCCGGGCTCGGAATGCCGCGAGACTTTGGGAGAGGCCTCTGTGTGCCAAAAATAGGCCGCGGGCAAAGCCGCGCCCAAAAATAACCGCCCGAAGGCCGGGGCGCCAAGTTCGTCCAGCGGAAAAAGGCCACAAAAACGGGTGGGCTATAGCGTTGGGGGGTCGGGCTGGCCTACTTCGTCCGCCGGACTCTGAATGCCACGAGACTTTGCGAGAGGCCTCCGTGTGGCAAAAATAGGCCGCGGGCAAAGCCGCGCCCAAAAATAGCCGCCCGAAGGCCGGGGCGCCAAGTTCGTCCAGCGGAAAAAGGCCACAAAAACGGGTGGGCTATAGCCTTGGGGGGTGGGGCTGGCCAACTTCGTCCGCCGGACTCGGAATGCCGCGAGACTTTGCGAGGGGCCTCCGTGTGGCAAAAATAGGCCACGGGCAAAGCCGCGCCCAAAAATAGCCGCCCGAAGGCCGGGGCGCCAAGTTCGTCCAGCGGAAAAAGGCCACAAAAACGGGTGGGCTATAGCCTTGGGGGGTGGGGTTGGCCAACTTCGTCCGCGCGGACTCGGAATGCCGCGAGACTTTGCGAGGGGCCTCCGTGTGCCAAAAATAGGCTGCGGGCAAAGACGTACCCAAGAATAACTGCCCGAAGGCCGGGGCGCCAAGTTCGTCCAGCGGAAAAAGGCCACAAAAACGGGTGGGCTATAGCCTTGGGGGGTGGGGCTGGCCAACTTCGTCCGCCGGACTCGGAATGCCGGAAGACTTTGCGAGGGGCCTCCATGTGCCAAAAATAGGGCGCGGGCAAATCCGCACCCAAAAATAACAGCCCGAAGGCCGGGGCGCCAAGTTCGTCCAGCGGAAAAAGGCCACAAAAACGGGTGGGCTATAGCGTTGGGGGATCGGGCTGGCCTACTTCGTCCGCCGGACTCTGAATGCCACGAGACTTTCGGAGGGGCCTCCATGTGGCAAAAATGGGCTGCGGGCAAAGCCGCACCCAAAAATAGCCGCCCGAAGGCCGGGGCGCCAATTTCGTCCAGCGGAAAAAGGCCACAAAAACGGGTGGGCTATAGCCTTGGGGGGTGGGGCTGGCCAACTTCGTCCGCGCGGACTCGGAATGCCGCGAGACTTTGCGAGGGGCCTCCGTGTGCCAAAAATAGGCCGCGGGCAAAGATGTACCCAAGAATAACTTCCCGAAGGCCGGGGCGCCAAGTTCGTCCAGCGGAAAAAGGCCACAAAAACGGGTGGGCTATAGCCTTGGGGGGTGGGGCTGGCCAACTTCGTCCGCCGGACTCGGAATGCCGGAAGACTTTGCGAGGGGCCTCCGTGTGCCAAAAATAGGGCGCGGGCAAATCCGCACCCAAAAATAACAGCCCGAAGGCCGGGGCGCCAAGTTCGTCCAGCGGAAAAAGGCAACAAAAACGGGTGGGCTATAGCCTTGGGGGGTGGGGCTGGCCAACTTCGTCCGCCGGGCTCGGAATGCCGCGAGACTTTGCGAGGGGCCTCCGTGTGCTAAAAATAGGCCGCGGGCAAAGCCGCGCCCAAAAATAACTGGCCGAAGGCCGGGGCGCCAAGTTCGTCCAGCGGAAAAAGGCCACAAAAACGGGTGGGCTATAGCCTTGGGGGGTGGGGCTGGCCCACTTCGTCCGCCAGACTCGGAATGCCGCGAGACTTTGCGAGGGGCCTCCGTGTGGCAAAAATAGGCCGCGGGCAAAGCCGCGCCCAAAAATAGCCGCCCGAAGGCCGGGGCGCCAAGTTCGTCCAGCGGAAAAAGGCCACAAAAACGGGTGGACTATAGCCTTGGGGAGTGGGGCTGGCCAACTTCGTCCGCCGGACTCGGAATGCCGCAAGACTTTGCGAGGGGCCTACGTGTGCCAAAAATAGGCCGCGGGCAAAGCCGTACCCAAAAATAACCGCCCGAAGGCCGGGGTGCCAAGTTCGTCCAGCGGAAAAAGGCCACAAAAACGGGTGGGCAATAGCCTTAGGGGGTGGGGCTGGCCCACTTCGTCCGCCGGACTCGGAATGCCGCAAGACTTTGCGAGGGGCCTCCGTGTGCCAAAAATAGGCCGCGGCCAAAGCCGCGTCCAAAAATAACGGCCCGAAGGCCGGGGCGCCAAGTTCGTCCAGCGGAAAGAGGCCACAAAAACGGGTGGGCTATAGCCTTGGGGGGTGGGGCCGGCCCACTTCGTCCGCCGGACTCGGAATGCCGCAAGACTTTATGAGGGGCCTCCGTGTGCCAAAAATAGGCTGCGGGCAAAGCCGCGCCCAAAAATAACCAACCGAAGGCCAGGCCGCCAAGTTCGTCCAGCGGAAAGAGGCCACAAAAACGGGTGGGCTATAGCCTTGGGGGGTGGGGCCGGCCCACTTCGTCCGCCGGACTCGGAATGCCGCAAGACTTTGCGAGGGGCCTCCGTCTGCCAAAAATAGGCCGCGGGCACAGCTGCGCCCAAAAATAACCGCCCGAAGGCCGGGGCGCCAAGTTCGTCCAGCGGAAAAAGGCCACAAAAACGGGTGGACTATAGCCTTGGGGAGTGGGGCTGGCCAACTTCGTCCGCCGGACTCGGAATGCCTCAAGACTTTGCGAGGGGCCTACGTGTGCCAAAAATAGGCCGCGGGCAAAGCCGCGCCCAAAAATAACCGCCCGAAGGCCGGGGCGCCAAGTTCGTCCAGCGGAAAAAGGCCACAAAAACGGGTGGGCTATAGCCTTGGGGGGTGGGGCTTGCCAACTTCGTCCGCCGGACTCGGAATGCCGCGAGACTTTGCGAGGGGCATCCATGTGCAAAAACTAGGCCGCGGACAAATCCGCGCCCAAAAATAACCGCCCGAAGGCCGGGGCGCCCAGTTCGTCCAGCGGAAAAAGGCCACAAAAACGGGTGGGCAATAGCCTTAGGGGGTGGGGCTGGCCAACTTCGTCCGCCGGACTCGGAATGCCGCAAGACTTTGCGAGGGGCCTCCGTGTGCCGAAAATAGGCCGCGGGCAAAGCCGCGCCCAAAAATAACGGCCCGAAGGCCGGGGCGCCAAGTTCGTCCAGCGGAAAGAGGCCACAAAAACGGGTGGGCTATAGCCTTGGGGAGTGGGGCTGGCCAACTTCGTCCGCCGGACTCGGAATGCCTCAAGACTTTGCGAGGGGCCTACGTGTGCCAAAAATAGGCCGCGGGCAAAGCCGCGCCCAAAAATAACCGCCCGAAGGCCGGGGCGCCAAGTTCGTCCAGCGGAAAAAGGCCACAAAAACGGGTGGGCTATAGCCTTGGGGGGTGGGGCTTGCCAACTTCGTCCGCCGGACTCGGAATGCCGCGAGACTTTGCGAGGGGCATCCATGTGCAAAAACTAGGCCGCGGACAAAGCCGCACCCAAAAATAACCGCCCGAAGGCCGGGGCGCCCAGTTCGTCCAGCGGAAAAAGGCCACAAAAACGGGTGGGCAATAGCCTTAGGGGGTGGGGCTGGCCAACTTCGTCCGCCGGACTCGGAATGCCGCAAGACTTTGCGAGGGGCCTCCGTGTGCCAAAAATAGGCCGCGGGCAAACCCGCGCCCAAAAATAACGGCCCGAAGGCCGGGGCGCCAAGTTCGTCCAGCGGAAAGAGGCCACAAAAACGGGTGGGCTATAGCCTTGGGGGGTGGGGCCGGCCCACTTCGTCCGCCGGACTCGGAATGCTGCAAGACTTTGCGAGGGGCCTCCGTGTGCCAAAAAAAACCAACCGAAGGCCAGGCCGCCAAGTTCGTCCAGCGGAAAAAGGCCACAAAAACGGGTGGGCTATAGCCTTGGGGGGTGGGGCAGGCCAACTTCGTCCGCGCGGACTCGGAATGCCGCTAGACTTTGTGAGGGGCCTCCTAGTGCCAAAAATTGGCCGCGGGCAAAGCCGCGCCCAAAAATAACCGCCCGAAGGCCGGGGCGCCAAGTTCGTCCAGCGGAAAAAGGCCACAAAAACGGGTGGGCTATAGCCTTGGGGGGTGGGGCTTGCCAACTTCGTCCGCCGGACTCGGAATGCCGCGAGACTTTGCGAGGGGCCTCCATGTGCAAAAAATTGGCCGCGGACAAAGCCGCGCCCAAAAATAACCGCCCGAAGGCCGGGGCGCCCAGTTCGTCCAGCGGAAAAAGGCCACAAAAACGGGTGGACTATAGCCTTGGGGAGTGGGGCTGGCCAACTTCGTCCGCCGGACTCGGAATGCCGCAAGACTTTGCGAGGGGCCTACGTGTGCCAAAAATAGGCCGCGGGCAAAGCCGCGCCCAAAAATAACCGCCCGAAGGCCGGGGCGCCCAGTTCGTCCAGCGGAAAAAGGCCACAAAAACGGGTGGGCAATAGCCTTAGGGGGTGGGGCTGGCCAACTTCGTCCGCCGGACTCGGAATGCCGCAAGACTTTGCGAGGGGCCTCCGTGTGCCAAAAATAGGCCGCGGGCAAAGCCGCGCCCAAAAATAACCAACCGAAGGCCAGGCCGCCAAGTTCGTCCAGCGGAAAAAGGCCACAAAAACGGGTGGGCTATAGCCTTGGGGGGTGGGCAGGCCAACTTCGTCCGCGCGGACTCGGAATGCCGCGAGACTTTGTGAGGGGCCTCCTAGTGCCAAAAATTGGCCGCGGCCAAAGCCGCGCCCAAAAATAACCACCCGAAGGCCGGGGCGCCAAGTTCGTCCAGCGCAAAAAGGCCACAAAAACGGGTGGGCTATAGCCTTGGGGGGTGGGGCTTGCCAACTTCGTCCGCCGGACTCGGAATGCCGCGAGACTTTGCAAGGGGCCTCCATGTGCAAAAAATAGGCCGCGGACAAAGCCGCGCCCAAAAATAACCGCCCGAAGGCCGGGGCGCCCAGTTCGTCCAGCGGAAAAAGGCCACAAAAACGGGTGGACTATAGCCTTGGGGAGTGGGGCTGGCCAACTTCGTCCGCCGGACTCGGAATGCCGCAAGACTTTGCGAGGGGCCTCTGTGTGCCAAAAATAGGCCGCGGGCAAAGCCGCGCCCAAATATAACGGCCCGAAGGCCGGGGCGCCAAGTTCGTCCAGCGGAAAAAGGCCACAAAAACGGGTGGACTATAGCCTTGGGGGGTGGGGCTGGCCAACTTCGTCCGCCGGACTCGGAATGCCGCGAGACTTTTCGAGGGGCCTCCATGTGCAAAAAATAGGCCACGAGCAAAGCCGCGCCCAAAAATAACCGCCCGAAGGCCGGGGCGCCAAGTTCGTCCAGCGGAAAAAGGCCACAAAAACGGGTGGACTATAGCCTTGGGGGGTGGGGCTGGCCAACTTCGTCCGCCGGACTCGGAATGCCGCGAGACTTTGCGAGGGGCCTCTGTGTGCCAAAAATAGGCCGCGGGCAAAGCCGCGCCCAAAAATAACCGCCCGAAGGCCGGGGCGCCAAGTTCGTCCAGCGGAAAAAGGCCACAAAAACGGATGGGTTATAGCCTTGGGGGGTGGGGCCGGCCCACTTCATCCGCCGGACTCGGAATGCCGCGAGACTTTGTGAGGGGCCTCCGTGTGCCAAAAATAGGCCGCGGGCAAAGCCGCGCCCAAAAATAACCAACCGAAGGCCAGGCCGCCAAGTTCGTCCAGCGGAAAAAGGCCACAAAAACGGGTGGGCTATAGCCTTGGGGGGTGGGGCAGGCCAACTTCGTCCGCGCGGACTCGGAATGCCGCGAGACTTTGTGAGGGGCCTCCTAGTGCCAAAAATTGGCCGCGGGCAAAGCCGCGCCCAAAAATAACCGCTCGAAGGCCGGGGCGCCAAGTTCGTCCAGCGGAAAAAGGCCACAAAAACGGATGGGTTATAGCCTTGGGGGGTGGGGCCGGCCCACTTCATCCGCGCGGACTCGGAATGCCGCGAGACTTTGTGAGGGGCCTCCGTGTGCCAAAAATAGGCCGCGGGCAAAGCCGCGCCCAAAAATAACCAACCGAAGGCCAGGCCGCCAAGTTCGTCCAGCGGAAAAAGGCCACAAAAACGGGTGGGCTATAGCCTTGGGGGGTGGGGCAGGCCAACTTCGTCCGCGCGGACTCGGAATGCCGCGAGACTTTGTGAGGGGCCTCCTAGTGCCAAAAATTGGCCGCGGGCAAAGCCGCGCCCAAAAATAACCGCCCGAAGGCCGGGGCGCCAAGTTCGTCCAGCGGAAAAAGGCCACAAAAACGGGACGGCTATAGCCTTGGGGGGTGGGGCCGGCCCACTTCGTCCGTCGAACTCGGAATGCCGCGACTCTTTGCGAGGGGCCTCCGTGTGTCAAAAATAGGCCGCGGGCAAAGCCGCGCCCAAAAATAACTGCCCGAAGGCCGGGGCGCCAAGTTCGTCCAGCGGAAAAAGGCCACAAAAACGGGTGGGCTATAGCCTTGGGGGGTGGGGCTGGCCAACTTCGTCCAACGGACTCGGAATGCTGCGAGACTTTGCGAGGGGCCTCCGTGTGCCAAAAATAGGCCGCGGGCAAAGCCGTACCCAAGAATAACTGAACGAAGGCCGGGGCGCCAAGTTCGTTCAGCGGAAAAAGGCCACAAAAACGGGTGGGCTATAGCCTTGGGGGGTGGGGCTGGCCAACTTCGTCCGCGCGGAATCGGAATGCCGCGAGACTTTCGAGGGGCCTCCTAGTGCCAAAAATAGGCCGCGGGCAAAGCCGTGCCCAAAAATAACCGCCCGAAGGCCGGGGCGCCAAGTTCGTCCAACGGAAAAAGGCCACAAAAACGGGTGGGCTATAGCCTTGGGGGGTCGGGCCGGCCCACTTCGTCCGTCGAACTCGGAATGCCGCGACTCTTTGCGAGGGGCCTCCGTGTGTCAAAAATAGGCCGCGGGCAAAGCTGCGCCCAAAAATAACCGCCCGAAGGCCGGGGCGCCGAGTTCGTCCAGCGGAAAAAGGCCACAAAAACGGGTGGGCTA
Organism: Citrus x changshan-huyou; assembly: GCA_039657385.1. Lineage (NCBI taxonomy): Eukaryota > Viridiplantae > Streptophyta > Magnoliopsida > Sapindales > Rutaceae > Citrus > Citrus x changshan-huyou. The sequence continues at coordinate 516,013 of JBCGBO010000018.1, forward strand.
TAGACTTGGGGGGTGGGGCTGGTCAACTTCGTCCAACGGACTCGGAATGCTGCGAGACTTTGCGAGGGGCCTCCGTGTCAAAAATAGGCCGCGGGCAAAGCTGCGCCCAAAAATAACCGCCCGAAGGCCGGGGCGCCGAGTTCGTCCAACGGAAAAAGGCCACAAAAACGGGTGGGCTATAGCCTTGGGGGGTGGGGCTGGCCAACTTCGTCCAACGGACTCGGAATGCCGCGAGACTTTTCGAGGGGCCTCCGTGTGTCAAAAATAGGCCGCGGGCAAAGTCGTGCCCAAAAATAACTGCCCGAAGGCCGGGGCGCCAAGTTCGTCCAGCGGAAAAAGGCCACAAAAACGGGTGGGCTATAGCCTTGGGGGGTGGGGCTGGCCAACTTCGTCCAACGGACTCGGAATGCTGCGAGACTTTGCGAGGGGCCTCCGTGTGCCAAAAATAGGCCGCGGGCAAAGCCGCACCCAAAAATAACTGCCCGAAGGCCGGGGCGCCAAGTTCGTCCAGCGGAAAAAGGCCACAAAAACGGGTGGGCTATAGCCTTGGGGGGTGGGGCTGGCCAACGTCGTCCAACGGACTCGGAATGCCGCGAGACTTTGCGAGGGACCTCCGTGTGCCAAAAATAGGCCGCGGGCAAAGCCGCACCCAAAAATAACTGCCCGAAGGGCGGGGCGCCGAGTTCGTCCGGTGGAAAAAGGCCACAAAAACGGGTGGGCTATAGCCTTGGGGGGTGGGGCTGGCCAACGTCGTCCGCCGGACTCGGAATGCCGCGAGAATTTGCGAGGGACCTCCGTGTGCCAAAAATAGGCCGCGGCCAAAGCCGCGCCCAAAAATAACCGTCCGAAGGCCGGGGCGCCGAGTTCGTCCAGCGGAAAAAGGCCACAAAAACGGGTGGGCTATAGACTTGGGGGGTGGGGCTGGTCAACTTCGTCCGCCGGACTCGGAATGCCGCGAGACTTTGCGAGGGGCCTCCGTGTGCCAAAAATAGGCCGCGGGTTAAGCCGCGCCCAAAAATAACCGCCCGAAGGCCGGGGAGCCAAGTTCGTCCAACGGAAAAAGGCCACAAAAACGGGTGGGCTATAGCCTTGGGGGGTGGGGCTGGCCAACTTCTTCCGCGCAGACTCGGAATGCCGCGAGACTTTGTGAGGGGCCTCCTAGTGCCAAAAATAGGCCGCGGGCAAAGCCGCATCCAAAAATAAACGCCCGAAGGCCGGGGCGCCAAGTTCGTCCAGCGGAAAAAGGCCACAAAAACGGGTGGGCTATAGCCTTGGAGGGTGGGGCTGGCCAACTTCGTCCGCCGGACTCGGAATGCCGCGAGACTTTGCGAGGGGCCTCCGTATGATAAAAATAGGCCACGGGCAAAGCCGCGCCCAAAAATAACCGCCCGAAGGCCGGGGCGCCAAGTTCGTCCAGCGGAAAAAGGCCACAAAAACGGGAGGGCTATAGCCTTGGGGGGTGGGGCTGGCCAACTTCGTCCGCGCGGACTCGGAATGCCGCGAGACTTTGTGAGGGGCCTCCTAGTGCCAAAAACAGGCCGCGGGCAAAGCTGCGCCCAAAAATAACCGCCCGAAGGCCGGGGCGCCAAGTTCGTCATACGGAAAAAGGCCACAAAAACGGGTGGGCTACAGCCTTGGGGGGTGGGGCTGGCCCACTTCGTCCGCCAGACTCGGAATGCCGCGAGACTTTGCGAGGGGCCTCCGTGTGCCAAAAATTATGCCGCGGGCAAAGCCGCGCCCAAGAATAACCGCCCGAAGGCCGGGGCGCCAAGTTCGTCCAGCGGAAAAAGGCCACAAAAACGGGTGGGCTATAGCCTTGGGGGGTGGGGCTGGCCAACTTCGTCCGCCGGACTCGGAATGCCGCGAGACTTTGCGAGGGGCCTCCGTGTGATAAAAATAGGCCGCGGGCAAAGCCGCGCCCAAAAATAACCGCACGAAGGCTGGGGCACCAAGTTCGTCCAGCGGAAAAAGGCCACAAAAACGGTTGGGCTATAGCCTTGGGGGGTGGGGCCGGCCAACTTCGTCCGCCGAACTCGGAAAGCCGCGAATCTTTGCGAGGGGCCTCCGTGTGTCAAAAATAGGCCGCGGGCAAAGCTGCGCCCAAAAATAACCGCCCGAAGGCCGGGGCGCCAAGTTCGTCCAGCGGAAAAAGGCCACAAAAACGGGAGGGCTATAGCCTTGGGGGGTGGGGCTGGCCAACTTCGTCCGCGCGGACTCGGAATGCCGTGAGACTTTGTGAGGGGCCTCCTAGTGCCAAAAGTAGGCCGCGGGCAAAGCCGCGCCCAAAAATAACCGCCCGAAGGCCGGGGCGCCAAGTTCGTCCAGCGGAAAAAGGCCACAAAAACGGATGGGCTATAGCCTTGGGGGGTGGGGCTGGCCAACTTCGTCCGCCGGACTCGGAATGCCGCGAGACTTTGCGAGGGGCCTCCGTATGATAAAAATAGGCCGTGGGAAAAGCCGTGCCCAAAAATAACCGCCTGAAGGCCGGGGCACCAAGTTCGTCCAGCGGAAAAAGGCCACAAAAACGGGTGGGCTATAGCCTTGGAGGGTGGGGCTGGCCAACTTCGTCCCCCGGACTCGGAATGCCGCGAGACTTTGCGAGGGGCCTCCGTATGATAAAAATAGGCCACGGGCAAAGCCGCGCCCAAAAATAACCGCCCGAAGGCCGGGGCGCCAAGTTCGTCCAGCGGAAAAAGGCCACAAAAACGGGAGGGCTATAGCCTTGGGGGGTGGGGCTGGCCAACTTCATCCGCGCGGACTCGGAATGCCGCGAGACTTTGTGAGGGGCCTCCTAGTGCCAAAAACAGGCCGCGGGCAAAGCTGCGCCCAAAAATAACCGCCCGAAGGCCGGGGCGCCAAGTTCGTCATACGGAAAAAGGCCACAAAAACGGGTGGGCTACAGCCTTGTGGGGTGGGGCTGGCCCACTTCGTCCGCCAGAATCGGAATGCCCCGAGACTTTGCGAGGGGCCTCCGTGTGCCAAAAATTATGCCGCGGGCAAAGCCGCGCCCAAGAATAACCGCCCGAAGGCCGGGGCGCCAAGTTCGTCCAGCGGAAAAAGGCCACAAAAACGGGTGGGCTATAGCCTTGGAGGGTGGGGCTGGCCAACTTCGTCCGCCGCACTCGGAATGCCGCAAGACTTTGCGAGGGGCCTCCGTATGATAAAAGTAGGCCGCGGGCAAAGCCGTGCCCAAAAATAACCGCCCGAAGGCCGGGGCGCCAAGTTCGTCCAGCGGAAAAAGGCCACAAAAACGGGTGGGCCATAACCTTGGGGGGTGGGGCAGGTCAACTTCGTCCGCCGGACTCGGAATGCCGCGAGACTTTGCGAGGGGCCTCCGTGTGATAAAAATAGGCCGCGGGCAAAGCCGCGCCCAAAAATAACCGCACGAAGGCCGGGGCACCAAGTTCGTCCAGCGGAAAAAGGCCACAAAAACGGTTGGGCTATAGCCTTGGGGGGTGGGGCCGGCCCACTTCGTCCGCCGAACTCGGAAAGCCGCGACTCTTTGCGAGGGGCCTCCGTGTGTCAAAAATAGGCCGCGGGCAAAGCTGCGCCCAAAAATAACCGCCCGAAGGCCGGGGCACCAAGTTCGTCCAGCGGAAAAAGGCCACAAAAACGGGTGGGCTATAGCCTTGGAGGGTGGGGCTGGCCAACTTCGTCCGCCGCACTCGGAATGCCGCAAGACTTTGCGAGGGGCCTCCGTATGATAAAAGTAGGCCGCGGGCAAAGCCATGCCCAAAAATAACCGCCCGAAGGCCGGGGCGCCAAGTTCGTCCAGCGGAAAAAGGCCACAAAAACGGGAGGGCTATAGCCTTGGGGGGTGGGGCTGGCCAACTTCGTCCGCGCGGACTCGGAATGCCGCGAGACTTTGTGAGGGACCTCCTAGTGCCAAAAATAGGCCGCGGGCAAAGCGGCGCCCAAAAATAACCGCCCGAGGGCCGGGGCGCCAAGTTCGTCCAACGGAAAAAGGCCACAAAAACGGGTGGGCTATAGCCTTGGGGGGTGGGGCTGGCCAACTTCGTCCGCCGGACTCGGAATGCCGCGAGACTTTGCGAGGGGCCTCCGTGTGCCAAAAATTATGCCGCGGGCAAAGCCGCGCCCAAGAATAACCGCCCGAAGGCCGGGGCGCCAAGTTCGTCCAGCGGAAAAAGGCCACAAAAACGGGTGGGCCATAACCTTGGGGGGTGGGGCTGGTCAACTTCGTCCGCCGGACTCGGAATGCCGCGAGACTTTGCGAGGGGCCTGCGTGTGATAAAAATAGGCCGCGGGCAAAGCCGCGCCCAAGAATAACCGCAGAAAGCCGGGGGGCCAAGTTCGTCCAGCGGAAAAAGGCCACAAAAACGGCTGGGCTAAAGCCTTGGGGGGAGGGGCTGGCCAACTTCGTCCGCCGGACTCGGAATGCCGCGAGACTTTGCGAGGGGCCTCCGTGTGATAAAAATAGGCCGCGGGCAAATCTGCGCCCAAAAATAACCGCCAGAAGGCCGGGGCACCAAGTTCATCCAGCGGAAAAAGGCCACAAAAATGGGTGGGCAATAGCCTTGGAGGGTGGGGCTGGCCAACTTCGTCCGCCGGACTCGGAATGCCGCGAGACATTGCGGGGGGCCTCCGTATGATAAAAATAGGCCGCGGGCAAATCTGCGCCCAAAAATAACCGCCAGAAGGCCGGGGCGCCAAGTTCGTCCAGCGGAAAAAGGCCACAAAAACGGGTGGGCTATAGCCTTGGGGGGTGGGGCTGGCCAACTTCGTCCGCGCGGACTCGGAATGCCGCGAGACTTTGTGAGGGGCCTCCTAGTGCCAAAAACAGGCCGCGGGCAAAGCTGCGCCCAAAAATAACCGCCCGAAGGCTGGGGCGCCAAGTTCGTCATACGGAAAAAGGCCACAAAAACGGGTGGGCTACAGCCTTGGGGGGTGGGGCTGGCCCACTTCGTCCGCCAGACTCGGAATGCCGCGAGACTTTGCGAGGGGCCTCCGTGTTCCAAAAATTATTCCGCGGGCAAAGCCGCGCCCAAAAATAACTGCCCGAAGGCCGGGGCGCCAAGTTCGTCCAGCGGAAAAAGGCCACAAAAACGGGTGGGCTATAGCCTTGGGGGGTGGGGCTGGCCAACTTCGTCTGCCGGACTCGGAATGCCGCGAGACTTTGCGAGGGGCCTCCGTGTGATAAAAATAGGCCGCGGGCAATGCCGCGCCCAAAAATAACCGCCCGAAGGCCGGGGCACCAAGTTCGTCCAGCGGAAAAAGGCCACAAAAACGGGTGGGCTATAGCCTTGGAGGGTGGGGCTGGCCAACTTCGTCCGCAGCACTCGGAATGCCGCAAGACTTTGCGAAGGCCCTCCGTATGATAAAAATAGGCCTCGGGCAAAGCCGTGCCCAAAAACAACCGCCCGAAGGCCGGGGCGCCAAGTTCGTCCAGCGGAAAAAGGCCACAAAAACGGGAGGGCTATAGCCTTGGGGGGTGGGGCTGGCCAACTTCGTCCGCGCGGACTCGGAATGCCGCGAGACTTTGTGAGGGGCCTCCTAGTGCCAAAAATAGGCCACGGGCAAAGCCGCGCCCAAAAATAACCGCCCGAGGGCCGGGGCGCCAAGTTCGTCCAACGGAAAAAGGCCACAAAAACGGGTGGGCTATAGCCTTGGGGGGTGGGGCTGGTCAACTTCGTCCGCCGGACTCGGAATGCCGCGAGACTTTGCGAGGGGCATCCGTGTGATAAAAATAGGCCGCGGGCAAAGCCGCGCCCAGGAATAACCGCAGAAAGCCGGGGGGCCAGTTTCGTCCAGCGGAAAAAGGCCACAAAAACGGGTGGGCTATAGCCTTGGGGGGAGGGGCTGGCCAACTTCGTCCGCCGGACTCGGAATGCCGCGAGACTTTGCGAGGGGCCTCCGTGTGATAAAAATAGGCCGCGGGCAAAGCCGCGCCCAAAAATAACCTCCCGAGGGCCGGGGCGCCAAGTTCGTCCAACGGAAAAAGGCCACAAAAACGGGTGGGCTATAGCCTTGGGGGGTGGGGCTGGTCAACTTCGTCCGCCGGACTCGGAATGCCGCGAGACTTTGCGAGGGGCCTCCGTGTGCCAAAAATTATGCCGCGGGCAAAGCCGCGCCCAAGAATAACCGCCCGAAGGCCGGGGCGCCAAGTTCGTCCAGCGGAAAAAGGCCACAAAAACGGGTGGGCCATAGCCTTGGGGGGTGGGGCTGGTCAACTTCGTCCGCCGGACTCGGAATGCCGCGAGACTTTGCGAGGGGCCTCCGTGTGATAAAAATAGGCCGCGGGCAAAGCCGCGCCCAAGAATAACCGCAGAAAGCCGGGGGGCCAATTTCGTCCAGCGGAAAAAGGCCACAAAAACGGGTGGGCTATAGCCTTGGGGGGAGGGGCTGGCCAACTTCGTCCGCCGGACTCGGAATGCCGCGAGACTTTGCGAGGGGCCTCCGTGTGATAAAAATAGGCCGCGGGCAAATCTGTGCCCAAAAATAACCGCCAGAAGGCCGGGGCACCAAGTTCATCCAGCGGAAAAAGGCCACAAAAACGGGTGGGCAATAGCCTTGGAGGGTGGGGCTTGCCAACTTCGTCTGCCGGACTCGGAATGCCGCGAGACATTGCGGGTAACCTCCGTATGATAAAAATAAGCTGCGGGCAAAGCCGCGTCCAAAAATAACCGCCCGAAGGCCGGGGCGCCAAGTTCGTCCAGCGGAAAAAGGCCACAAAAACGGGTGGGCTATAGCCTTGGAGGGTGGGGCTGGCCAACTTCGTCCGCGCGGACTCGGAATGGCGCGAGACTTTGCGAGGGGCCTCCGTGTCCCAAAAATAGGCCGCGGGCAAAGCCGCGCCCAAAAATAACCGCCCGAAGGCCGGGGCGCCAAGTTCGTCCAGCGGAAAAAGGCCACAAAAACGGGTGGGCTATAGGCTTGGGGGGTGGGGCTGGCCAACTTCGTCCGCCGGACTCGGAATGCCGCGAGACTTTGCGAGGGGCCTCCGTGTGCCAAAAATTATGCCGCGAGCAAAGCCGCTCCCAAGAATAACCGCCCGAAGGCCGGGGCGCCAAGTTCGTCCAGCGGAAAAAGGCCACAAAAACGGGTGGTCCATAGCCTTGGGGGGTGGGGCTGGTCAACTTCGTCCGCCGGACTCGGAATGCCGCGAGACTTTGCGAGGGGCCTCCGTGTGATAAAAATAGGCCGCGGGCAAAGCCGCGCCCAAGAATAACCGCCCGAAGGCCGGCGCGCCAAGTTCGTCCAGCGGAAAAAGGCCACAAAAACGGGTGGGCTATAGCCTTGGGGGGTGGGGCTGGCCAACTTCGTCCGCCGGACTCGGAATGCCGCGAGACTTTGCGAGGGGCCTCCGTGTGCCAAAAATAGGCCGCGGGCAAAGCCGCGCCCAAAAATAACCGCCCGAAGGCCGGGGCGCCAAGTTCGTCCAGCGGAAAAAGGCCACAAAAACGGGTGGGCTATAGCCTTGGGGGGTGGGGCAGGCCAACTTCGTCCGCCGGACTCGGAATGCCGCGAGACATTGCGGGGGGCCTCCGTATGATAAAAATAGGCCGCGGGCAAAGCCGCGCCCAAAAATAACCGCCCGAAGGCCGGGGCGCCATGTTCGTCCAGCGGAAAAAGGCCAGAAAAACGGGTGGGCTATAGCCTTGGAGGGTGGGGCTGGCCAACTTCGTCCGCGCGGACTCGGAATGGCGCGAGACTTTGCGAGGGGCCTCCGTGTGCCAAAAATAGGCCGCGGGCAAAGCCGCGCCCAAAAATAACCGCCCGAAGGCCGGGTCGCCAAGTTCGTCCAGCGGAAAAAGGCCACAAAAACGGGTGGGCTATAGCCTTGGGGGGTGGGGCTGGCCAACTTCGTCCGCCGGACTCGGAATGCCGCGAGACTTTGCGAGGGCCTCCGTGTGCCAAAAATAGGCCACGGGCAAAGCCGCGCCCAAGAATAACCGCCGAAAGCTGGGGGGCCAAGTTCGTCCAGCGGAAAAAGGCAACAAAAACGGGTGGGCTATAGCCGTGGGGGGAGGGGCTGGCCAACTTCGTCCGCCGGACTCGGAATGCCGCGAGACTTTGCGAGGGGCCTCCGTGTGCCAAAAATAGGCCGCGGGTAAAGCCGCGCCCAAAAATAACTGCCCGAAGGCCGGGGCGCGAAGTTCGTCCAGCAGAAAAAGGCCACAAAAACGGGTGGGCTATAGCCTTGGGGGGTGGGGCTGGCCAACTTCGTCCGCCGGGCTCGGAATGCCGCGAGACTTTGCGAGGGGCCTCCGTGTGCCAAAAATAGGCCGCGGACAAAACCGCGCCCAAAAATAACTGCCCGAAGGACGGGGCGCCAAGTTCGTCCAGCAGAAAAAGGCCACAAAAACGGGTGGGCTATAGCCTTGGTGGGTGGGGCTGGCCAACTTCGTCCGCCGGACTCGGAATGACGCGAGACTTTCGAGCGGCCTCCGTGTGCCAAAAATAGGCCACAGGCACAGCCGCGCCCAAAAATAACCGCCCGAAGGCCGGGGCGCCAAGTTCGCCCAGCGGGAAAAGGCCCCAAAAATGGGTGGGCTATAGCCTTTGGGGGTGCGGCTGGCCAACTTCGTCCGCCGGACTCGGAATGGCGTGAGACTTTGCGAGCGGCCTCTGTGTGCCAAAAATAGGCCGCGGGCACAGCCGCAGGAACAGCCGCGAACAAAAAATAACCGCCCGAAGGCCGGGGCACCAAGTTCGTCCAGCGGAAAAAGGCCACAAAAACGGGTGGGCTATAGCCTTGGGGGGTGGGGCTGGCCAACTTCGTCCGCCGGACTCGGAATGGCGCGAGACTTTGCGAACGGCCTCCGTGTCCCAAAAATAGGCTGCGGGCACGGCCGCGCCCAAAAATAACCGCCCGAAGGCCGGGGCGCCAAGTTCGTCCAGCGGAAAAAGCCCGCAAAAACGGGTGGGCTATAGCCTTGGGGGGTGGGGCTGGCCCATTTCGTCCGCCTGACTCGGAATGATGCGAGACTTTGCGAGCGGCCTCCAATTGCCAAAATAGGCCGTGAGCACAGCCGCGCCCAAAAATAACCGCCCGAAGGCCGGGGCGCCAAGTTCGTCCAGTGGAAAAAGGCCACAAAAACGGGTGGGCTATACCCTTGGGGGGTGGGGCTGCCAACTTCGTCCGCCGGACTCGGAATTGCGTGAGACTCGGCGAGTGGCCTCCGTGTGCGACAAATAGGCCGCGGGCACAGCCGCACCCATAAATAACCACCCGAAGGCCGGGGCGCCAAGTTCGTCCAGCGGAAAAAGGCCACAAAAACGGATGGGCTATAGCCTTGGGGGGTGGGGCTGGCCAACTTCGTCCGCCGGACTCGGAATGACGCGAGACTTTTGAGTGGCCTCCGTGTGCCAAAAATAGGCCGCAGGCACAGCCGCGCCCAAAAATAACCGCCCGAAGGCCGGGGCGTCAAGTTCGCCCAGCGGGAAAAGGCCCCAAAAATGGGTGGGCTATAGCCTTGGGGGGTGGGGCTGGCCAACTTCGTCCGCCGGACTCGGAATGGCGCGAGACTTTGCGAACGGCCTCCGTGTGCCACAAATAGGCTGCGGGCACAGCCGCGCCCAAAAATAAATGCCCGAAGGCCGGGGCGCCAAGTTCATCCAGCGGAAAAAGGCCGCAAAAATGGGTGGGCTATAGCCTTGGGGGGTGGGGCTGGCCAACTTCGTCCGCCGGACTCGGAATGGCGCGAGACTTTGCGAACGGCCTCTGTGTGCCAAAAATAGGCTGCGGGCACAGCCGCGCCCAAAAATAAATGCCCGAAGTCCGGGGTGCCAAGTTCATCCAGCGGAAAACGGCCGCAAAAACGGGTGGGCTATAGCCTTGGGGGGTGGGGCTGGCCAACTTCGTCCGCCGGACTCGGAATGGCGCGAGACTTTGCGAGCAGCCTCCGTGTGCCAAAAAATGGCCGCGGGCGCAGCCGCGCGCAAAAATAACCGACCGAAGGCCGGGGCGTCATGTTCGTCCAGCTGGAAAAGGCCACAAAAACGGGTGGGCTATAGCCTTGGGGGGTGGGGCTGCCAACTTCGTCCGCCGGACTCGGAATTGCGCGAGACTTTGCGAGCGGCCTCCGTGTACGACAAATAGTCCACAGGCACAGCCGCGCCCAAAAATAACCACCCGAAGGCCGGGGCGCCAAGTTCGTCCAGCGGAAAAAGGCCACAAAAACGGGTGGGCTATAGCCTTGGGGGGTGGGGCTGGACAACTTCGTCCGCCGGACTCGGAATGGCGCGAGACTTTGCGAGCGGCCTCTGTGTGCCAAAAATAGGCCGCGGGCGCAGCCGCGCGCAAAAATAACCGCCCGAAGGCCGGGCCGCCAAGTTCGTCCAGCGGAAAAAGGCCACAAAAACGGGTGGGCTATAGCCTTGGGGGGTGGGGCTGGCAAACTTTGTCCGCCGGACTCGGAATGGCGCGAGAGTTTGCGAGCGGCCTCCGTGTGCCAAAAATAGGCAGCGGACACAGCTGCGCCCAAAAATAACCGCCCGAAGGCCGGGCCACCAAATTCGTCCAGCGGAAAAAGGCCACAAAAACGGGTGGGCTATAGCCTTGGGGGGTGGGGCTGGCCAACTTCGTCCGCCTGACTCGGAATGGCGTGAGACTTTGCGAGCGGCCTTCGTGTGCCAAAAATAGGCCGCGGGCACAGCCGCGAACAAAAAATAACCGCCCGAAGGCCGGGGCGCCAAGTTCGTCCAGCGGAAAAAGGCCACAAAAACGGGTGGGCTATAGCCTTGAGGGGTGGGGCTGGCCAACTTCGTCCGCCGGACTCGGAATGGCGCGAGACTTTGCGAACGGCCTCCGTGTGCCAAAAATAGGCTGCGGGCACAGCCACGCCCAAAAATAACCGCCCGAAGGCCGGGGCGCCAAGTTCGTCCAGCGGAAAAAGGCCGCAAAAACGGGTGGGCTATAGCCTTGGGGGGTGGCGCTGGCCAACTTCGTCCGCCTGACTCGGAATGGCGCGAGACTTTGCGAGCGGCCTCCGTGTGCCAAAAATAGGACACGGGCACAGCCGCGTCCAAAAATAACCGCCCGAAGCCGGGGCGCCAAGTTCGTCCAGCGGAAAAAGGCCACAAAAACGGGTCGGCTATAGCCTTGGGGAGTGGGGCTGGCCAACTTCGTCCGCCGGACTCGGAATGACGCGAGACTTTCGAGCAGCCTCCGTGTGCCAAAAATAGGCCACGGGCACAGCCGCGCCCAAAAATAACCGCCCGAAGACCGGGGCGCCAAGTTCGTCCAGCGGGAAAAGGCCACAAAAACGGGTGGGCTATAACCTTGGGGGGTGGGGCTGGCCAACTTCGTCCGCCGGACTCGGAATGGCGCGAGACTTTCGAGCGGCTTCCGTGTGCCAAAAATAGGCCGCAGGCACAGCCGCGCCCAAAAATAACCGCCCGAAGGCCGGGGCGCCAAGTTCCCCCAGCGGGAAAAGGCCCCAAAAATGGGTGGGTTATAGCCTTGGGGGGTAGGGCTGGCCAACTTCGTCCGCCGGACTCGGAATGGCGCGAGACTTTGCGAGCGGCCTCTGTGTGCCAGAAATAGGTCGCGGGCACAGCCGCAAACAAAAAATAACCGCCCAAAGGCCGGGGCGCCAAGTTCGTCCAGCGGAAAAAGGCCACAAAAACGGGTGGGCTATAGCCTTGGGGGGTGGGGCTGGCCAACTTCGTCCGCCGGACTCGGAATGGCGCAAGATTTTGCGAACGGCCTCCGTGTGCCAAAAATAGGCTATGGGCACAGCCGCGCCCAAAAATAACCGCCCGAAGGCCGGGCCACCAAGTTCGTCCAGCGGAAAAAGGCGACAAAAACGGGTGGGCTATAGCCTTGGGGGGTTGGGCCGGCCAACTTCGTCCGCCGGACTCGGAATGGCGTGAGACTTTGCGAATGGCCTCCATGTGCCAAAAATAGTCCGCGGGCATAGCCGCGCCCAAAAATAACCGCCCGAAGGCCGGGGCGCCAAGTTCGTCCAGCGGAAAAAGGCCACAAAAACGGGTGGGCTATAGCCTTGGGGGGTGGGGCTGGCCAACTTCGTCCGCCGGACTCGGAATGGCGCGAGACTTTGCGAGCGGCCTCCGTGTGCCAAAAATAGGCCGCGGACGCAGCCGCGCGCAAAAATAACCGCCCGAAGGCCGGGGCGTCAAGTTCGTCCAGCGGAAAAAGGCCGCAAAAACGGGTGGGCTATAGCCTTGGGGGGTGGGGCTGGCCAACTTCGTCCGCCTGACTCGGAATGGCGCGAGACTTTGCGAGCGGCCTCCGTGTGCCAAAAATAGGCCACGGGCGCAGCCGCGCCCAAAAATAACCACCCGAAGGCCGGGGCGCCAAGTTCGTCCAGCGGAAAAAGGCCACAAAAACGGGTCGGCTATAGACTTGGGGAGTGGGGCTGGCCAACTTCGTCCGCCGGACTCGGAATGACGCGAGACTTTTGAGCGGCCTCCGTGAGCCAAAAATAGGCCGCAGGCACAGCCGCGCCCAAAAATAACCGCCCGAAGGCCGGGGCGCCAAGTTCGTCCAGCGGGAAACGGCCACAAAAACTGGTGGGCTATAGCCTTGGGGGGTGGGGCTGGCCAACTTCGTCCGCCGGACACGGAATGTCGTGAGACTTTGCGAGCAGCCTCCGTGTGCCAAAAATAGGCCGCGGGTACAGCCGCCCCCAAAAATAACCTCGCGAAGGCCGGGGCGCCAAGCTCGTCCAGCGGGAAAAGGCCACAAAAACGGGTGGGCTATAGCCTTGGGGGGTGGGGCTGCCAACTTCGTCCGCCGGACTCGGAATTGCACGAGACTTTGCGAGCAGCCTCCGTGTGCGACAAATAGTCCACGGGCACAGTCGCGCCCAAAAATAACCACCCGAAGGCCGGGGCGCCAACTTCGTCCAGCGGAAAAAGGCCACAAAAACGAGTGGGCCATAGCCTTGGGGAGTGGGGCTGGCAACTTCGTCCGCCGGACTCGGAATGGCGCGAGACTTTACGAGCGGCCTCCGTGTACAATAAATAGGACACAGGCACAGCCGCGCCAAAAAATAACCGCCCGAAGGCTGGGGCGCAATGTTCGTCCAGCGGAAAAAGGCCACAAAAACGGGTGGGCTATAGCCTTGGGGGTTGGGGCTGACCAACTTCGTCCGCCGGACACGGAATGGCGCGAGACTTTGCGAGGGGCCTCCGTGTGCCAAAAATAGGCCGCGGGCACAGCCGCGCCCAAAAATAACTGCCCGAAGGCCGGGGAGCCAACTTCGTCCAACGGGAAAAGGCCACAAAAATGGGTGGGCTATAGCCTTGGGGGGTGGGGCTGGCCAACTTCGTCTGCCGGACTCGGAATGGCGCGAGAGTTTGCGAGCGGCCTCCGTGTACCAAAAATAGGCCGCGGGCACAGCCGCGCCCAAAAATAATTGCCCGAAGGCCGGGGCGCAAAGTTCGTCCAGCGGAAAAAGGCCACAAAAACGGGTTGGCTATAACCTTGGGGGGTGGGGCTGGCCAACTTCGTCCGCCGGACTCGGAATGGCGTGAGACTTTGCGAGGGGCCTCCGTGTGCCAAAAATAGGCCGCGGGCACAGCCGCGCCCAAAAATAACTGCCCGAAGGCCGGGGAGCCAACTTCGTCCAATGGGAAAAGGCCACAAAAATGGGTGGGCTATAGCCTTGGGGGGTGGGGCTGGCCAACTTCGTCTGCCGGACTCGGAATGGTGCGAGAGTTTGCGAGCGGCCTCCGTGTACCAAAAATAGGCCGCGGGCACAGCCGCGCCCAAAAATAATTGCCCGAAGGCCGGGGCGCAAAGTTCGTCCAGCGGAAAAAGGCCACAAAAACGGGTTGGCTATAACCTTGGGGGGTGGGGCTGGCCAACTTCGTCCGCCGGACACGGAATGTCTTGAGACTTTGCGAGCAGCCTCCGTGTGCCAAAAATAGGCCGCGGGTACAGCCGCCCCCAAAAATAACCTCGCGAAGGCCGGGGCGCCAAGCTCGTCCAGCGGGAAAAGACCACAAAAATGGGTGGGCTATAGCCTTGGGGGGTGGGGCTGCCAACTTCGTCCGCCGGACTCGGAATTGCACGAGACTTTGCGAGTGGCCTCCGTGTGCGACAAATAGTCCACGGGCACAGTCGCGCCCAAAAATAACCACCCGAAGGCCGGGGCGCCAAGTTCGTCCAGCGGAAAAAGGCCACAAAAACGAGTGGGCCATAGCCTTGGGGGGTGGGGCTGGCCAACTTCGTCCTCCGGACTCGGAATGGGGCGAGACTTTACGAGCGGCCTCCGTGTACAATAAATAGGACACGGGCACAGCCGCGCCAAAAAATAACCGCCCGAAGGCCGGGGCGCAATGTTCGTCCAGCGGAAAAAGGCCACAAAAACGGGTGGGCTATAGCCTTGGGGGTTGGGGCTGACCAACTTCGTCCGCCGGACACGGAATGGCGCGAGACTTTGCGAGGGGCCTCCGTGTGCCAAAAATAGGCCGCGGGCACAGCCGCGCCCAAAAATAACTGCCCGAAGGCCGGGGAACCAACTTCGTCCAACGGGAAAAGGCCACAAAAATGGGTGGGCTATAGCCTTGGGGGGTGGGGCTGGCCAACTTCGTCTGCCGGACTCGGAATGGCGCGAGAGTTTGCGAGCGGCCTCCGTGTACCAAAAATAGGCCGCGGGCACAGCCGCGCCCAAAAATAATTGCCCGAAGGCCGGGGCGCAAAGTTCGTCCAGCGGAAAAAGGCCACAAAAACGGGTTGGCTATAACCTTGGGGGGTGGGGCTGGCCAACTTCGTCCGCCGGACTCGGAATGGCGCGAGAATTTGCGAACAGCCTCCGTGTGCCAAAAATAGGCCGCAGGCACAGCCGCGCCCAAAAATAACCGCCCGAAGGCCGGTCGCCAAGTTCGTCCAGCGGAAAAAGGCCACAAAAACGGGTGGGCTATAGCCTTGGGGGGTGGGGCTGGCCCACTTCGTCCGCCGGACTCGGAATGGCACGAGACTTTGCGAGCGGTTTCCGTGTGCCAAAAATAGGCCGCGGACACAGCCGCACCCAAAAGTAACCGCCCGAAGGCCGGGGCGCCAATTTCGTCCAGCGAAAAAGGCCACAAAAACGGGTGGGCTATAGCCTTGGGGGGTGGGGCTGTCCAACTTCGTCCGCCGGACTCGGAATGGCGCGAGACTTTGCGAGCGGCCTCCGTGTGCCAAAAATAGGCCGCGGGCACAGCCACGCTCAAAACTAACCGCCTGAAGGCCGGGGCGCCAAGTTTTTCCAGCGGAAAAAGGCCACAAAAACGGGTGGGCTATAGCCTTGGGGGATGGGGTTGGCCAACTTCGTCCGCCGGACTCGGAATGATGCGAGACTTTGCGAGCGGCCACCGTGTGGTAAAAATAGGCCGCGGGCACAGCCGCGCCCAAAAATAACCGCCCGAAGGCCAGGCCGCAAAGTTCGTCCAGCGGAAAAAGCCCACAAAAATGGGTGGGCTATAGCCTTGGGGGGTGGGGCTGGCCAACTTCGTCCGCCGGACTAGGAATGGTGCGAGAGCTTTCGAGCGGCCTCCGTGTGCCAAAAATAGGCCGCGGACACAGCCGCGCCCAAAAATAACCGCCCGATGGCCGGGGCGCCAAGTTCGTCCAGCGGAAAAAGGCCACAAAAACGGGTGGGCTATAGCCTTGGGGGGTGGGGTTGGCCGACTTCGTCCGCCGGACTCGGAATGGCGCGAGACTTTCGAGCGGCCTCCGTGTGCCAAAAATAGGCCGCGGCAAAGCCGCGCCCAAAAATAACCGCCCGAAGGCCGGGGCACCAAGTTCGTCCAGCGGAAAAAGGCCACAAAAACGGGTGGGCTATAGCCTTGGGGGGTGGGGCTGGCCAACTTCGTCCGCCAGAATCGGAATGGCGCGAGACTTTGCGAGCGGCCTTCGGGTGCCAAAAATAGGCCGCGGGCACAGCCGCGCCCAAAAATAACTGCCCGAAGGCCGGGGCGCCAAGTACGTCCAGCGGAAAAAGGCCACAAAAACGGGTGGGCTATAGCCTTGGGGTGTGGGGTTGGCCAAGTTCGTCCGCCGGATTCGGAATGACGTGAGAGTTTGCTAGCAGCCTCCGTGTGCCAAAAATAGGCCGCGGGCACAGCCGCGTCCAAAAATAACCGCCCGAAGGCCGGGGCGCCAAGTTCGCCCCGCGGAAAAAGGCCACAAAAACGGGTGGGCTATAGCCTTGGGGGGTGGGGCTGGCCAACTTCGTCCGCCGGACTCGGAATGGCGCGAGACTTTGCGAGCGGCCTCCGTGTGCCAATAACAGGCCGCGGGCACAGCCGCGCCCAAAAATAACCGCCCGAAGGCCGGGGCGCCAAGTTCGTCAAGCGGAAAAAGGCCACAAAAACGGGCGGGCTATAGCCTTGTGGGGTGGGGCAGGCCAACTTCGTCCGCCGGACTCGGAATGGCGCGAGACTTTGCGAGTGGCCACCGTGTGGTAAATATAGGAAGCGGGCACAGCCGCGCCCAAAAATAACCGCCCGAAGGCCGGGGCGCCAAGTTCGTCCAGCGGAAAAAGGCCACAAAAACAGGTGGGCTACAGCCTTGGCGGGTGGGGCCGGCCTACTTCGTCCGCCGGACTCGGAATGGCGCGAGACTTTGCGAGTGGCCTCCGTGTGTCAAAATTAGGCTGTGGGCACAGCCGCGCCCAAAAAAAACCGCCCGAAGGCCGGGGCGCCAAGTTCGTCAAGCGGAAAAAGGCCACAAAAACGGGCGGGCTATAGCCTTGGGGGGTGGGGCTGGCCAACTTCGTCCGACGGACTCGGAATGGCGCGAGACTTCGCGAGCAGCCTCCGTGTACGAAAAAAAGGGCGCGGGCACAGCCGTGTCCAAAAATAACCGCCCGAAGGCCGGGGCGCCAAGTTCGTCCAGCGGAAAAAGGCCACAAAAACAGGTGGGCTACAGCCTTGGCGGGTGGGGCTGGCCAACTTCGTCCGCCGGACTCGGAATGGCGCGAGACTTTGCGAGCGGCCTCCGTGTGCCAATAATAGGCCGCGGGCACAGCCGCGCCCAAAAATAACCGCCCGAAGGCCGGGGCGCCAAGTTCGTCCAGCGGAAAAAGGCCACAAAAACGGGTGGGCTATAGCCTTGGGGGGTGGGGCTGGCCAACTTCGTCCGCCGGACTCGGAATGGCGCGAGACTTTGCGAGCGGCCTCCGTGTGTCAAAAATAGGCCGCAGGCACAGCCGCGTTCAAAAATAACCGCCCGAAGAATGGGGCGCCAAGTTCGTCCAGCGGAAAAAGGCCACAAAAACAGGTGGGCTACAGCCTTGGCGGGTGGGGCCGGCCTACTTCGTCCGCCGGACTCGGAATGGCGCGAGCCTTTGCGAGCGGCCTCCGTGTGCCAATAACAGGCCGCGGGCACAGCCGCGCCCAAAAATAACCGCCCGAAGGCCGGGGCGCCAAGTTCGTCAAGCGGAAAAAGGCCACAAAAACGGGCGGGCTATAGCCTTGTGGGGTGGGGCAGGCCAACTTCGTCCGCCGGACTCGGAATGGCGCGAGACTTTGCGAGTGGCCACCGTGTGGTAAAAATAGGCCGCGGGCACAGCCGCGCCCAAAAATAACCGCCCGAAGGCCGGGGCGCCAAGTTCGTCCAGCGGAAAAAGGCCACAAAAACAGGTGGGCTACAGCCTTGGCGGGTGGGGCCGGCCTACTTCGTCCGCCGGACTCGGAATGGCGCGAGACTTTGCGAGTGGCCTCCGTGTGTCAAAATTAGGCTGTGGGCACAGCCGCGCCCAAAAAAAACCGCCCGAAGGCCGGGGCGCCAAGTTCCTCAAGCGGAAAAAGGCCACAAAAACGGGCGGGCTATAGCCTTGGGGGGTGGGGCTGGCCAACTTCGTCCGACGGACTCGGAATGGCGCGAGACTTCGCGAGCAGCCTCCGTGTACGACAAAAAGGGCGCGGGCACAGCCGCGTCCAAAAATAACCGCCCGAAGGCCGGGGCGCCAAGTTCGTCCAGCGGAAAAAGGCCACAAAAACAGGTGGGCTACAGCCTTGGCGGGTGGGGCTGGCCAACTTCGTCCGCCGGACTCGGAATGGCGCGAGACTTTGCGAGCGGCCTCCGTGTGCCAATAATAGGCCGCGGGCACAGCCGCGCCCAAAAATAACCGCCCGAAGGCCGGGGCGCCAAGTTCGTCCAGCGGAAAAAGGCCACAAAAACGGGTGGGCTATAGCCTTGGGGGGTGGGGCTGGCCAACTTCGTCCGCCGGACTCGGAATGGCGCGAGACTTTGCGAGCGGCCTCCGTGTGTCAAAAATAGGCCGCAGGCACAGCCGCGTTCAAAAATAACCGCCCGAAGAATGGGGCGCCAAGTTCGTCCAGCGGAAAAAGGCCACAAAAACAGGTGGGCTACAGCCTTGGCGGGTGGGGCCGGCCTACTTCGTCCGCCGGACTCGGAATGGCGCGAGCCTTTCGAGCGGCCTCCGTGTGCCAAAAATAGGCCGCGGGCAAAGCCGCGCCCAAAAATAACCGCCCGAAGGCCGGGGCACCAAGTTCGTCCAGCGGAAAAAGGCCACAAAAACGGGTGGGCTATAGCCTTGGGGGGTGGGGCTGGCCGACTTCGTCCGCCAGACTCGGAATGGCCCGAGACTTTGCGAGCGGCCTTCGGGTGCCAAAAATAGGCCGCGGGCACAGCCGCGCCCAAAAATAACTGCCCGAAGGCCGGGCCGCCAAGTTCGTCAAACGGAAAAAGGCCACAAAAACGGGCGGGCTATAGCCTTGGGGGGTGGGGCTTGCCAACTTCGTCCGACGGACTCGGAATGGCACGAGACTTCGCTAGCGGCCTCCGTGTGCCAATAATAGGTTGCGGGCACAGCCGCGTCCAAAAATAACCGCCCGAAGGCCGGGGCGCCAAGTTCGTCCCGCGGAAAAAGGCCACAAAACCGGGTGGGATATAGCCTTGGGGGGTGGGGCTGGCCAACTTCGTCCGCCGGACACGGAATGGCGCGAGACTTTGCGAGCGGCCTCCGTGTGCCAATAATAGGCCGCGGGCACAGCCGCGCCCAAAAATAACCGCCCGAAGGCCGGGGCGCCAAGTTCGTCCAGCGGAAAAAGGCTACAAAAACGGGTGGCCTATAGGCTTGGGGGGTGGGGCTGGCCAACTTCGTCCGCCGGACTCGGAATGGCGTGAGACTTTGCGAGGCGCCTCCGTGTGCAAAAAATAGGCCGCGGGCACAGCCGCGTCCAAAAATAACCGCCCGAAGGCCGGGGCGCCAAGTTCGTCCAGCGGAAAAAGCCCACAAAAACGGGTGGGCTATAGCCTTGGGGAGTGGCGCTGGCCAACTTCAACCGCCGGAATCGGAATGGCGCGAGACTTTGTGAGGCACCTCTGTGTGCCAAAAATAGGCCGCGGGCACAACCGCGCCCAAAAATAACCGCCCGAAGGCCGGGGCGCCAAGTTCGTCCAGCAGAAAAAGGCCACAAAAACGGGTGGGCTATAGCCTTGTGGGGTAGGTCTGGCCAACTTCGTCCGCCGGACTCGGAATGGCGCGAGACTTTGCGAGGCACCTCCGTGTGCCAAAAATAGGGCGTGAGCACAGCCGCGCCCAAAAATAACCGCCCGAAGGCCGGGCCGCCAAGTTGTCCAGCGGAAAAAGCCCACAAAAACGGGTGGGCTATAGCCTTGGGGAGTGGGGCTGGCCAACTTCGTCCGCCGGAATCGGAATGGCGCGAGACTTTGCGAGGCGCCTCCGTGTGCCAAAAATAGGCCGCGGGCACAGCCGCGCCCAAAAATAACCGCCCGAAGGCCGGGGCGCCAAGTTCGTCCAGTGGAAAAAGGCCACAAAAACGGGTGGGCTATAGCCTTGGGGGGTGGTGCTGGCCCACTTCGTCCGCCAGACTTGGAATGGCGTGAGACTTTGCGAGGCGCCTCCGTGTGCCAAAATAGGCCGCGGGCACAGCCGCGCCCAAAAATAACATTCCGAAGGCCGGGGCGCCAAGTTCGTCCAGCGGAAAAAGCCCACAAAAACGGGTGGGCTACAGCCTTGGGGGGTGGGGCTGGCCAACTTCGTCCGCCGGACTCAGAATATCGCGAGACTTTTCGAGGTGCCTCCGTGTGCCAAAACATAGGCCGGTGGCACAGCCGCACCCAAAAATAACCGCCCGAAGGCCGGGGTGCCAAGTTCGTACAGCGAAAAAAGGTCACAAAAACGGGTGGGCTATAGCCTTGGGGGGTGGGGCTGGCCAACTTCGTCCGCCGGACTCGGAATGGTGCGAGACTTTGCGAGGCACCTCCGTGTGCCAAAAATGGGCCGCGGGCACAGCCGCGCCCAAAAATAACAGCCCGAAGGCCGGGGCGCCAAGTTCGTCCAGCGGAAAAAACCCACAAAAACGGGTGGGCTATAGCCTTGGGGGGTGGGGCTGGCCCACTTCGTCCGCCGGACTCGGAATGGCGCGAGACTTTGCGAGGCGCCTCCATGTGCCAAAAATAGGCCGCGGGCACAGCCGCGCCCAAAAATAACCGCCCGAAGGCCGGGGCGCCAAGTTCGTCCAGCGGAAAAAGCCCACAAAAACGGGTGGGCTATAATCTTGGGGGGTGGGGCTGGCCAACTTAGTCCGCCGGACTCGGAATAGCGTGAGACTTTGCGAGGCACCTCCGTGTGCCAAAAATAGGCCGCGGGCACAGCCGCGCCCAAAAATAACCGCACGAAGGCCGGGGCGCCAAGTTCGTCCAGCGGAAAACGGCCACAAAAACGGGTGGGCTATAGCCTTTGGGGCTGGGGCTGGCCGACTTCGTCCGCCGGACTCGGAATGGTGCGAGACTTTGCGAGGCACCTCCGTGTGCCAAAAATAGGCTGCGGGCACAGCCGCGCCCAAAAATAACCGCCCGAAGGCCGGGGCGCCAAGTTCGTCCAGCGGAAAAAACCCACAAAAACGGGTGGGCTACGCTGGCCCACTTCGTCCGCCAGACTTGGAATGGCTCGAGACTTTGCGAGGCGCCTCCGTGTGCTAAAAATAGGCCGCGGGCACAGCCGCGCCGAAAAATAACCTTCCGAAGGCCGGGGCGCCAAGTTCGTCCAGTGGAAAAAGCCCACAAAAACGGGTGGGCTACAACCTTGGGGGGTGGGGCTGGCCAACTTCGTCCGCCGGACTCGGAATATCGCGAGACTTTGCGAGGTGCCTCCGTGTGCCAAGACATAGGCCGTGGGCAGAGCCGCGCCCAAAAATAACCGCCCGAAGGCCGGGGTGCCATGTTCGTACAGCGAAAAAAAGTCACAAAAACGGGTGGGCTATAGCCTTGGGGGGAGGGGCTGGCCAACTTCGTCCGCCGGACTCGGAATGGCGCGAGACTTTACGAGGCATCTCCGTGTGCCAAAAATAGTCCGCGGGCACAGCCGCACCCAAAAATAACCGCCCGAAGGCTGGGGCGCCAAGTTCGACCAACGGAAAAAGGAGACAAAAACGGGTGGGCTATAGACTTGGGGGGTGGGGCTGGCCAACTTCGTCCGCCGGACTCGGAATGGCGCGAGACTTTGCGAGGCACCTCCGTGTGTCAAAAATATTCCACGGGCACAGCCGTACCCAAAAAGAACCGCCCGAAGGCTAGGCCGCCGTGTTCGTCCAGCGGAAAAAGGCCACAAAAACGGGTGGGCTATAGCGTTGGGGGTGGGGCATGCCAACTTCGTCCGCCGGACTCGGAATGGTACGAGACTTTGCAAGGCACCTCCGTGTGCCAGAAATAGTCGGCGGGCACAGCCGCGCCCAAAAATAACTGCCCGAAGGCCGGGGCGCCAAGTTCGTCCAGCGGAAAAACGCCACAAAAACGGGAGGGCTATAGCCTTGGGGGGTGGCGCTGGCCAACTTCGTCAGCCGGACTCAGAATGGCTCGACACTTTACGAGGCGCCTCCGTGTGTCAA
This sequence comes from Citrus x changshan-huyou, assembly GCA_039657385.1. Taxonomy (NCBI): domain Eukaryota; kingdom Viridiplantae; phylum Streptophyta; class Magnoliopsida; order Sapindales; family Rutaceae; genus Citrus; species Citrus x changshan-huyou. Next base: position 537,805 of record JBCGBO010000018.1, read on the forward strand.
AAATAGGGCGCGGGCACAGCCGCGCCCAAAAATAACCGCCCAAAGGCCGGGGCGCCAAGTTTGTCCAGCGGAAAAACGCCACAAAAACGGGAGGGCTATAGCCTTGGGGGGTGGCGCTGGCCAACTTCGTCAGCCGGACTCGGAATATCGCGAGACTTTGCGAGGTGCCTCCGTGTGCCAAGACATAGGCCGTGGGCAGAGCCGCGCCCAAAAATAACCGCCCGAAGGCCGGGGTGCCATGTTCGTACAGCGAAAAAAAGTCACAAAAACGGGTGGGCTATAGCCTTGGGGGGTGGGGCTGGCCAACTTCGTCCGCCGGACTCGGAATGGCGCGAGACTTTACGAGGCATCTCCGTGTGCCAGAAATAGTCGGCGGGCACAGCCGCGCCCAAAAATAACTGCCCGAAGGCCGGGGCGCCAAGTTCGTCCAGCGGAAAAAGGCCACAAAAATGGGTCGGCTATAGCCTTGGGGGGTGGGCTGCCAAACTTCGTCCGCCGGACTCGGAATGGCGCGAGACTTTGCGATGTGCCTCCAAGCGCCAGAAATAGTCCGCGGGCACAGCCGCGCCCAAAAATAACAGCCCGAAGGCCGGGGCGCCAAGTTCGTCCAGCGGAAAAACGCCACAAAAACGGGAGGGCTATAGCCTTGGGGGGTGGCGCTGGCCAACTTCGTCAGCCGGACTCAGAATGGCTCGACACTTGACGAGGCGCCTCCGTGTGTCAAAAATAGGGCGCGGGCACAGCCGCGCCCAAAAATAACCGCCCAAAGGCCGGGGCGCCAAGTTTGTCCAGCGGAAAAAGGCCACAAAAACGGGTGGGCTATAGCCTTGGGGGATGGGGCTGGCCAACTTCGTCCGCCGGACTTGGAATGGCGCGAGATTTTGCGAGGTGCCTCTGTGTTCTAAAAATAGTCCACGGGCACCGCAGCGCCCAAAAATAACCACCCGAAGGCCGGGGCGCCAAGTTCGTCCAGTGGAAAAAGGCCACAAAAACGGGTGGGCTATAGCCTTGGGGGGTGGGACTGGCCAACTTCGTCCGCCGGATTCGGAATGGCGCGAGACTTTGCGAGGCACCTCCGTGTGCCAAAAATCGGCCGCGGGCACAGCCGCACACAAAAATAACCTCCCGAAAGCCGGGGCGCCAAATTTGTCCAGCGGAAAAAGGCCACAAAAACGGGTGGGCTATAGCCTTGGGGGATGGGGCTGGCCAACTTCGTCCGCCGGACTCGGAATGGCGCGAGATTTTGCTAGGCAACTCCGTGTTCTAAAAATAGTCCACGGGCACCGCAGCGCCCAAAAATAACCACCCGAAGGCCGGGGCGCCAAGTTCGTCCAGTGGAAAAAGGCCACAAAAACGGGTGGGCTATAGCCTTGGGGGGTGGGACTGGCCAACTTCGTCCACCGGAATCGGAATGGCGCGAGACATTGCGAGGCGCCTCCGTGTGCCAAAAATAGGCCGCGGGCACAGCCGCACGCAAAAATAACCGCCCGAAAGCCGGGCCGCCAAATTTGTCCAGCGGAAAAAGGCCACAAAAACGGGTGGGCTATAGCCTTGGGGGGTGGGGCTGGCCAACTTCGTCCGCCGGACTCGGAATGCCGCGAGACTTTGCGAGGCGCCTCCGTGTGCCAAAAATAGGCCGCGGGCACAGCCGCGCCCAAAAATAACATTCCGAAGGCCGGGGCGCCAAGTTCGTCCAGCGGAAAAAGCCCACAAAAACGGGTGGGCTACAGCCTTGGGGGGTGGGGCTGGCCAACTTCGTCCGCCGGACTCAGAATATCGCGAGACTTTTCGAGGTGCCTCCGTGTGCCAAAACATAGGCCGGTGGCACAGCCGCACCCAAAAATAACCGCCCGAAGGCCGGGGTGCCAAGTTCGTACAGCGAAAAAAGGTCACAAAAACGGGTGGGCTATAGCCTTGGGGGGTGGGGCTGGCCAACTTCGTCCGCCGGACTCGGAATGGTGCGAGACTTTGCGAGGCACCTCCGTGTGCCAAAAATGGGCCGCGGGCACAGCCGCGCCCAAAAATAACAGCCCGAAGGCCGGGGCGCCAAGTTCGTCCAGCGGAAAAAACCCACAAAAACGGGTGGGCTATAGCCTTGGGGGGTGGGGCTGGCCCACTTCGTCCGCCGGACTCGGAATGGCGCGAGACTTTGCGAGGCGCCTCCATGTGCCAAAAATAGGCCGCGGGCACAGCCGCGCCCAAAAATAACCGCCCGAAGGCCGGGGCGCCAAGTTCGTCCAGCGGAAAAAGCCCACAAAAACGGGTGGGCTATAATCTTGGGGGGTGGGGCTGGCCAACTTAGTCCGCCGGACTCGGAATAGCGCGAGACTTTGCGAGGCACCTCCGTGTGCCAAAAATAGGCCGCGGGCACAGCCGCACCCAAAAATAACCGCACGAAGGCCGGGGCGCCAAGTTCGTCCAGCGGAAAACGGCCACAAAAACGGGTGGGCTATAGCCTTTGGGGGTGGGGCTGGCCGACTTCGTCCGCCGGACTCGGAATGGTGCGAGACTTTGCGAGGCACCTCCGTGTGCCAAAAATAGGCTGCGGGCACAGCCGCGCCCAAAAATAACCGCCCGAAGGCCGGGGCGCCAAGTTCGTCCAGCGGAAAAAACCCACAAAAACGGGTGGGCTACGCTGGCCCACTTCGTCCGCCAGACTTGGAATGGCTCGAGACTTTGCGAGGCGCCTCCGTGTGCTAAAAATAGGCCGCGGGCACAGCCGCGCCCAAAAATAACCTTCCGAAGGCCGGGGCGCCAAGTTCGTCCAGTGGAAAAAGCCCACAAAAACGGGTGGGCTACAACCTTGGGGGGTGGGGCTGGCCAACTTCGTCCGCCGGACTCGGAATATCGCGAGACTTTGCGAGGTGCCTCCGTGTGCCAAGACATAGGCCGTGGGCAGAGCCGCGCCCAAAAATAACCGCCCGAAGGCCGGGGTGCCAAGTTCGTACAGCGAAAAAAAGTCACAAAAACGGGTGGGCTATAGCCTTGGGGGGTGGGGCTGGCCAACTTCGTCCGCCGGACTCGGAATGGCGCGAGACTTTACGAGGCATCTCCGTGTGCCAAAAATAGTCCGCGGGCACAGCCGCACCCAAAAATAACCGCCCGAAGGCTGGGGCGCCAAGTTCGACCAACGGAAAAAGGAGACAAAAACGGGTGGGCTATAGACTTGGGGGGTGGGGCTGGCCAACTTCGTCCGCCGGACTCGGAATGGCGCGAGACTTTGCGAGGCACCTCCGTGTGTCAAAAATATTCCACGGGCACAGCCGTACCCAAAAAGAACCGCCCGAAGGCTAGGCCGCCGTGTTCGTCCAGCGGAAAAAGGCCACAAAAACGGGTGGGCTATAGCGTTGGGGGTGGGGCATGCCAACTTCGTCCGCCGGACTCGGAATGGTACGAGACTTTGCAAGGCACCTCCGTGTGCCAGAAATAGTCGGCGGGCACAGCCGCGCCCAAAAATAACTGCCCGAAGGCCGGGGCGCCAAGTTCGTCCAGCGGAAAAAGGCCACAAAAATGGGTCGGCTATAGCCTTGGGGGGTGGGCTGCCAAACTTCGTCCGCCGGGCTCGGAATGGCGCGAGACTTTGCGATGTGCCTCCAAGCGCCAGAAATAGTCCGCGGGCACAGCCGCGCCCAAAAATAACAGCCCGAAGGCCGGAGCGCCAAGTTCGTCCAGCGGAAAAACGCCACAAAAACAGGAGGGCTATAGCCTTGGGGGGTGGCGCTGGCCAACTTCGTCAGCCGGACTCAGAATGGCTCGACACTTTACGAGGCGCCTCCGTGTGTCAAAAATAGGGCGCGGGCACAGCCGCGCCCAAAAATAACCGCCCAAAGGCCGGGGCGCCAAGTTTGTCCAGCGGAAAAAGGCCACAAAAACGGGTGGGCTATAGCCTTGGGGGATGGGGCTGGCCAACTTCGTCCGCCGGACTTGGAATGGCGCGAGATTTTGCGAGGTGCCTCTGTGTTCTAAAAATAGTCCACGGGCACCGCAGCGCCCAAAAATAACCACCCGAAGGCCGGGGCGCCAAGTTCGTCCAGTGGAAAAAGGCCACAAAAACGGGTGGGCTATAGCCTTGGGGGGTGGGACTGGCCAACTTCGTCCGCCGGATTCGGAATGGCGCGAGACTTTGCGAGGCACCTCCGTGTGCCAAAAATCGGCCGCGGGCACAGCCGCACACAAAAATAACCGCCCGAAAGCCGGGGCGCCAAATTTGTCCAGCGGAAAAAGGCCACAAAAACGGGTGGGCTATAGCCTTGGGGGATGGGGCTGGCCAACTTCGTCCGCCGGACTCGGAATGGCGCGGGATTTTGCTAGGCACCTCCGTGTTCTAAAAATAGTCCACGGGCACCGCAGCACCCAAAAATAACCACCCGAAGGCCGGGGCGCCAAGTTCGTCCAGTGGAAAAAGGCCACAAAAACGGGTGGGCTATAGCCTTGGGGGGTGGGACTGGCCAACTTCGTCCGCCGGAATCGGAATGGCGCGAGACTTTGCGAGGCGCCTCCGTGTGCCAAAAATAGGCCGCGGGCACAGCCGCACGCAAAAATAACCGCCCGAAAGCCGGGCCGCCAAATTTGTCCAGCGGAAAAAGGCCACAAAAACGGGTGGGCTATAGCCTTGGGGGGTGGGGCTGGCCAACTTCGTCCGCCGGACTCGGAATGCCGCGAGACTTTGTGAGGCACCTCCGTGTGCCAAAAATAGGCCGCGGGCACAGCCGCGCCCAAAAATAACCGTCCAAAGGCCGGGGCGCCAAGTTTGTCCAGCGGAAAAAGGCCACAAAAACGGGTGGGCCATAGCCTTGGGGGGTGGGGCTGGCCAACTTCGTCCGCCGGACTCGGAATGGCGCGAGACTTTGCGAGGCGCCTCCGTGTGTGAAAAATAGGCCATGGGCACAGCCGCGCCCAAAAATAACCACCCGAAGGCCGGGGCGCCAAGTTCTTCTAGTGGAAAAAGGCCACAAAAACGGGTGGGCTATAGCCTTTGGGTGTGGGGCCGGCCAACTTCGTCCGCGGGACTCGGAATGGCGCAAGACTTTGCGAGGTGCCTCCGTGTGCCAAAAATAGGCCACGGGCACAGCCGTACCCAAAAATAACCGCCCGAAGGCCAGGGCGCCAAGTTCGTCCAGCGGAAAAAGGCCACAAAAACGGGTGGGCTATAGCCTTGGGGGGTGGGGCCTGCCATCTTCGTCCGCCGGACTCGGAATGGCGCGAGACTTTGCGAGGTGCCTCCCTGTGCCAAAAATAGGCAGCGGGCACAGCCGCGCCCAAAAATAACCGCCCGAAGGCCGGGGCGCCAAGTTCGTCCAGCGGAGAAAGCCCACAAAAACGGCTGGAATATAGTCTTGGGGGGAGGGGCTGGCCAACTTCGTCCGCCGGACTCGGAATGGCGCGAGACTTTGCGAGGCGCCTCCGTGTGCCAAAAATAGGCCGCGGGCACAGCCGCGCCCAAAAATAACCGCCCGAAGGCCGCGGCACCAAGTTCGTCCAGCGGACAAAGGCCACAAAAACGGGTGGGCTATAGCATTGGGGGGTGGGGCTGGCAAACTTCGTCCGCCGGACTCAGAATGGCGCGAGACTTTGCGAGGCACCTCCGTGTGCCAAATATAGGCCGCGGGCACAGCCGCACCCAAAAATAACCGCCCGAAGGCCGGGGCGCCAAGTTCGTCCAGCGGAAAAAGGCCACAAAAAGGGGTGGGCTATAGCCTTGGGGGGAGGGGCTGGCGAACTTCGTCCGCCGGACTCGGAATGGCGCGAGACTTTGCGAGGCGCCTCCGTGTGCACAAAATAGGCCGCGGGCACAGCCGCACCCAAAAATAACCGCCCGATGGCCAGGGCGCCAAGTTCGTTAAGCAGAAAAAGGCCACAAAAACGTGTGGGCTACAGCCTTGGGGGGTGGGGCTGGCCAACTTCGTCCGCCGGTCTCGGAATGGCGCGAGACTATGCGAGGCGCCTCCGTGTGCACAAAATAGGCCGCGGGTACAGCCGCGCCCAAAAATAACCGCCCGATGGCCAGGGCGCCAAGTTCGTCCAGCGGAAAAAGGCCACAAAAACGTGTAGGCTATAGCTTTGGAGGGTGGGTCTGGCCAACTTCGTCCGCCGGACTCGGAATGGCGCGAGACTTTGCGAGCCACATCCGTGTGCCAAAAATAGGCCACGGGCACAGCCGCGCCCAAAAATTACCGCCCGAAAGCCGGGGCGCCAAGTTCATCCAGCGGAAAAAGGCCACAAAAACGGGTGGGCTATAGCCTTGGGGGGTAGGGCTGGGCAACTTAGTCCGCCAGACTCGGAATGGCGCGAGACTTTGTGAGACGCCTCCGTGTGCCAAAAATAGGCCGCGGGCACAGCCGCGCCCAAAAATAACCGCCCGAGGGCCGGGCCGCCAAGTTCGTCCCGCGGAAAAAGGCCACAAAAACGGGTGGGCCATAGCCTTGGGGGGTGGGGCTGGCCAACGTCGTCCGCCGGACTCGGAATGGCTCGAGACTTTGCGAAGCGTCTCCGTGTGAGAAAAATAGGCCGCGGGCACAGCCGCGCCCAAAAATAACTGCCCGAAGGCCGGGGCACCAAGTTCGTCCAGCGGAAAAAGCCCAAAAAAATGGCTGGGCTATAGCCTTGGGGGGTGGGGCTGGCCAACTTTGTCCGCCGGACTCGGAGTGGCGCGAGACTTTGTGTGGCACCTACGTGTGCCAAAAAGAGGCCGCGGGTACAGCCGCGCCCAAAAATAACCACCCGAAGGCTGGGGCGCCAAGTTCGTCCAGTGGAAAAAGGCCACAAAAACGGGTGGGCTATAGCCTCGGGGGGTGGGTCTGGCCAACTTCATCCGCCGGACTCGGAATGGCGCGAGACTTTGCGAGGCACATCCGCATGCCAAAAATAGGCCGCGGGCACAGCCGCGCCCAAAAATAACCGCCCGAAGGCCGGGGCGCCAAGTTCGTCCAGCGGAAAAAGGCCACAAAAACGGGTGGGGTATAGCCTTGGGGGGTGGTGCTGGCCAACTTAGTCCGCCGGACTCGGAGTGGCGCGAGACTTTGTGTGGCACCTACGTGTGCCAAAAATAGGCCGCGGGTACAGCCGCGCCCAAAAATAACCACCCGAAGGCTGGGGCGCCAAGTTCGTCCAGTGGAAAAAGGCCACAAAAACGGGTGGGCTATAGCCTTGGGGGGTGGGGCTGGCCAACTTCGTCCGCCGGACTCGGAATGGCGCGAGACATTGCGAGGCACATCCGCATGCCAAAAATAGGCCGCGGGCACAGCCGCACCCAAAAATAACCGCCCGAAGGCCGGGGCGCCAAGTTCGTCCAGCGGAAAAAGGCCACAAAAACGGGTGGGCTATAGCCTTGGGGGGTGGGGCTGGGCAACTTAGTCCGCCGGACTCGGAATGGCGCGAGACTTTGTGAGGCGCCTCCGTGTGCCAAAAATAGGCCGCGGGCACAGCCGCGCCCAAAAATAACAGCCCGAAGGCTGGGCCGCCAAGTTCGTCCCGCGGGAAAAGGCCACAAAAACGGGTGGGCCATAGCCTTGGGGGGTGGGGCTGGCCAACTTCGTCCGCCGGACTCGGAATGGCTCGAGACTTTGCGAAGCGTCTCCGTGTGTGAAAAATAGTCCGCGGGCAAAGCCGCGCCCAAAAATAACTGCCCGAAGGACGGGCCGCCAAGTTCGTCCAGTGGAAAAATGCCACAAAAACGGGTGGGCTATAGCCTTGGGGGGTGGGGCTGGCCAACTTTGTCCGCCGGACTCGGAATGGCGCGAGACTTTGCGAGGCGCCTCCCTGTGCCAAAAATAGGCCTCGGGCACAGCCGCGCCCAAAAATAACCGCCCGAAGGCCGGGGCGCCAAGTTCGTCCTGCGGAAAAAGCCCAAAAAAACGGCTGGGCTATAGCCTTAGGGGGTGGGGCTGGCCAACTTCATCCGCCCGACTCGGAATGGTGCGAGACTTTGTGAGGCACCTACGTGTGCCAAAAATAGGCCGCGGGCACAGCCGCGCCCAAAAATAACCGCCCAAAGGCCGGAGCGCCAAGTTCGTCCAGCGGAAAAAGGCCACAAAAACGGGTGGGCTATAGCCTTGGGGGGTGGGGCTGGCCCACTTCGTCCGCCGGACTCGGAATGGCGCGAGACTTTGCGAGGTGCCTCCGTGTGAACAAAATAGGCCGCGGGCACAGCCGCGCCAAAAATAACCGCCCGATGGCCCGGGCGCCAAGTTCGTCCAGCGGAAAAAGGCCACAAAAACGTGTGGGCTATAGCCTTGGGGGGTGGGTCTGGCCGACTTCGTCCGCCGGACTCGGAATGGCGCGAGACTTTGCGAGGCACATTCGTGTGCCAAATATAGGCCGCGGGCACAGCCGCGCCCAAAAATAACTGCCCGAAGGCCGGGGCGCCAAGTTTGTCCAGCGGAAAAAGGCCACAAAAACGGGTGGGCTATAGCCTTGGGCGGTGGGGCTGGCCAACTTAGTCCGCCGGACTAGGAATGGCGCGAGACTTTGCGAGGCGCCTCCGTGTGCCAAAAATAGGCCGCGGGCACAGCCGCACCCAAAAATAACCGCCCGAAGGCCGGGGCGCCAAGTTCGTCCAGCGAAAAAAGGCCACAAAAACCGGTGGGCTATAGCCTTGGGGGGTGGGGCTGGCCAACTTCGTCCGCCGGACTCGGAATGGCGCGAGAGTTTGCGAGGCACCTCCGTGTGCCAAAAATAGGCCACGGGCACAGCCGCGTCCAAAAATAACCTTCCGAAGGCCGGGGCGCCAAGTTCGTCCAGCGGAAAAAGCCTGCAAAAGCGGGTGGGCTATAGCCTTGGGGGGTGGGGCTGGACAACTTCGTCCGCCGGACTCGGAATATCGCGAGACTTTGTGAGGCGCCTCTGTGTGCCAAAACTCAGGCCGCGGGCACAGCCGCGCCCAAAAATAACGGCCCGAAGGCCGGGGCACCAAGTTCGTCCAGCGGAAAAAGGCCACAAAAATAGGTGGCCTATTATAGCCTTGGGGGGTGGGGCTGGCCAACTTCGTCCGCCGGCCTCGGAATGGCGCGAGACTTTGCGAGGCACCTCCGTGTGCCAAAAATAGGCTGCGGCCACAACCGCGCCCAAAAATAACTGCCCGAAGGCCGGGCCGCCAAGTTCGTCCCGCGGAAAAAGGCCACAAAAACGGGTGGGCTATAGCCTTGGGGGGTGGGGCTGGCCCACTTCGTCCGCCGGAATCGGAATGACTCGAGACTTTGTGAAGCGCCTCCGTGTGCTAAAAATAGGCCGCGGGCACAGCCGCACCCAAAAATAACCGCCCGAAGGCCGGGGCACCAAGTTCGTCCAGCGGAAAAACCCACAAAAACGGGTGGGCTATATCCTTAGGGGGTGGGGCTAGACAACTTCGTCCGCCGGACTTGGAATATCGCGAGACTTTGCGAGGTGCCTCTGTGTGCCAAAAATAGGCCGCGGGCACAGCCGCGTCCAAAAATAACCTTCCGAAGGCCGGGGCGCCAAGTTCGTCCAGCGGAAAATGCCCATAAAAACCGGTGGGCTATAGGCTTGGGGGGTGGGGCCGGACAACTTCGTCTGCCGGACTCGGAATATCGCGAGACTTTGTGAGGTGCCTCTATGTACCAAAACTTAGGCCACGGGCACAGACGCGCCCAAAAATAACGGCCCGAAGGCCGGGGCGCCAAGTTCGTCCAGCGGAAAAAGGCCACAAAAACGGGTGGCCTATAGCCTTGGGGGGTGGGGCTGGCCAACTTCGTCCGCCGGACTCAGAATGGCGCGAGACTTTGCAAGGCGCCTCCGTGTGCCAAAAATAGTCCGCGGGCACAGCCGCGCCCAAAAATAACCGCTCGAAGGCCGGGGCGCCAAGTTCGTCCAGCAGAAAAAGTCCACAAAAACGGGTGGGCTATAGCCTTGGGGGGTGGGGCTGGCCAACTTCGTCCGCCGGACTCGGAATGGCGCGAGACTTTGCGAGCGGCCTCCGTGTGCCAAAAATAGGCCGCGGGCACAGCCGAGCCCAAAAATAACCGCCCGAAGACCGGGGCGCCAAGTTCGTCCAGCGGAAAAAGGCCACAAAAACGGGTGGGCTATAGCCTTGGGGGGTGGGGCAGGCCAACTTCGTCCGCCGCACTCGGAATGGCGCGAGACTTTGCGAGTGGCCTCCGTGTGCCAAAAATAGGTCGCGGGCACAGCCGCGCCCAAAAGTAACCGCCCGAAGGCCGGGGCGCCAAGTTCGTACAGCGGAAAAAGGCCACAAAAACGGGTGGGCTATAGCCTTGGGGGGTGGGGCTGGACAACTTCGTCCGCCGGACTCGGAATGGCGCGAGACTTTGCGAGCGGCCTCCGTGTGCCAAAAATAGGCCGCGGGCACAGCCGCACCCAAAAGTAACCGCCCGAAGGCCGGGCCGCCATGTTCGTCCAGCGGAAAAGTGCAAAAAAAACGGGTGGGCTATAGCCTTGGGGGGTGGGGCTGGCCGACTTCGTCCGCCGGACTCGGAATGGCGCGAGACTTTACGGCAGGCCACCGTGTGCCAAAAATAGGCCGCGGGCACAGCCGCGCCCAAAAATAACCTCCCGAACGCCGGGGCGCCAAGTTCATCCAGCGGAAAAAGGCCACAAAAATTGGTGGGCTACAGCCTGGGGGGGTGGGGCTGGCCAACTTCGTCCGCCGGACTTGGAATGGCGCGAGACTTTACGAACCGCTTCCGTGTGCCAAAAATAGGCGGCGGGCACAGCCGTACCAAAAAATAACGGCCCGAAGGCCGGGGCGCCAAGTTCGTCCTGCGGAAAAAGGCGACAAAAACGGGTGGGCTATAGCGTAGGGGGGTGGGGCTAGCCAACTTCGTCCGCTGGACTCGGAATGGCGCGAGACTTTGCGAGCGGCCTCCGTGTGTCAAAAATAGGCGGCCGCCGTGTGCCAAAAATAGGCGGCGGGCACAGCCGCGCCCAAAAGTAACCGCCCGAAGGCCGGGGCGCCAAGTTTGTCCAGCGGAAAAAGGCCACAAAAACAGGTGGCCTATAGCCTTGGGGGGTGGGGCTGGCCAGCTTCGTCCGCCGGACTCGAAATGGCGCGAGACTTTGCGAGGCGCCTCCGTCTGCCAAAAATAGGCCGCGGGCACAGCCGCGCCCAAAAATAACCGCCCGAAGGCCGGGCCGCCTAGTTCATCCCGCGGAAAAAGGCCACAAAAACGGGTGGGCTATAGCCTTGGGGTGTGGGGCTGGCCAACTTCGTCCGCCAGACTCGGAATGGCGCGAGACTTTCCGAGGTGCCTCCGTGTGCCAAAAATAGGCCACGGGCACGGCCGTGCCCAAAAATAACCACCCGAAGGCTCCAAAAATAACCGCCCGAAGGCCGGGGCGCGAAGTTCGTCCAGTGGAAAAAGGCAACAAAAATGGGTGGGCTATAGCCTTGGGGGGTGGGTCTGGCCAACTTCGTCCGCCGGACTCGGAATGGTTCGAGACTTTGTGAGGCACCTCCGTGTGCCAAAAATAGACCGCGGGCACAGCCGCGCCCAAAAATAACTGCCCGAAGGCCGGGCCGACAAGTTTGTCCCGCGGAAAAAGGCCACAAAAACGGGTGGGCTATAGCCTTGGGAGGTGGGGCTGGCCCACTTCGTCCGCCGGACTCGGAATGGCGCGAGACTTTGCGAGCGTCCTCCGTGCGCCAAAAATAGGCCGCGAGCACAGCCGCACCCAAAAATAACTGTCCGAAGGACGGGGCGCCAAGTTCGTCCAGCGGAAAAAGGCCACAAAAACGGGTGGGCTATAACCTAGGGGGGTGGGGCTGGCCAATTTCGTCCGCCGGACTCGGAATGGTGTGAGACCTTGTGAGCGGCCTCCGCGTGCCAAAAATAGGCCACGGGCACAGCCGTGCCCAAAAATAACAGCCCGAAGGCCGGGGCGCCAAGTTCGTCCAGCGGAAAAAGGCCATAAAAACGGGTGGGCTATAGCCTTGGGGGGTGGGGCTGGCCAACTTCGTCCGCCGGACTTGGAATGGCGTGAGACTTTGCGAGCGGCCTCCGTGTGCCAAAAATAGGCGGCGGGCACAGCCGCGCCCAAAAATAACCGCCCGATGGCCAGGGCGCCAAGTTCGTCCAGCGGAAAAAGGCCACAAAAACGGGTGGGCTATAGCCTTGGGGGGTGGGGCTGGCCAACTTCGTCCGCCGGACTCGGAATGGTGCGAGACTTTGTGACGCACCTCCGTGTGCCAAAAATAGACCGCGGGCACAGCCGCGCACAAAAATAACTGCCCGAAGGCCGGGCCGACAAGTTCGTCCCGCGGAAAAAGGCCACAAAAACGGGTGGGCTATAGCCTTGGGGGGTGGGGCTGGCCCACTTCGTCCGCCGGACTCGGAATGGCACGAGACTTTGCGAGCGTCCTCCGTGCGCCAAAAATAGGCCGCGAGCACAGCCGCGCCCAAAAATAACTGCCCGAAGGACGGGGCGCCAAGTTCGTCCAGCGGAAAAAGGCCACAAAAACGGGTGGGCTATAACCTAGGGGGGTGGGGCTGGCCAATTTCGTCCGCAAGACTCGGAATGGTGTGAGACCTTGTGAGCGGCCTCCGCGTGCCAAAAATAGGCCACGGGCACAGCCGTGCCCAAAAATAACAGCCCGAAGGCCGGGGCGCCAAGTTCGTCCAGCGGAAAAAGGCCATAAAAACGGGTGGGCTATAGCCTTGGGGGGTGGGGCTGGCCAACTTCGTCCGCCGGACTTGGAATGGCGTGAGACTTTGCGAGCGGCCTCCGGGTGCCAAAAATAGGCGGCGGGCACAGCCGCGCCCAAAAGTAACCGCCCGAAGGCCGGGGCGCCATGTTCGTCCAGCGGAAAAGTGCCACAAAAACGGGTGGGCTATAGCCTTGGGGGGTGGGGCTGGCCAATTTCGTCCGCCGGACTCGGAATGGTGTGAGACCTTGTGAGCGGCCTCCGCGTGCCAAAAATAGGTCACGGGCACAGCCGTACCCAAAAATAACCGCCCGAAGGCCGGGGCGCCATATTCGTCAAGCGGAAAAAGCCCACAAAAACAGGTGGGCTATAGCCTTGGGGGGTGGGGCTGGCCAACTCCGTCCGCCGGACTCGGAATGGAGCGAGACTTTGCTGCAGGCCACCGTGTGCCAAAAATAGACCGCGGGCACAGCCGCGCCCAAAAATAACCGCCCGAAGGACGGGGCGCCAAGTTCGTCCAGCGGAAAAAGGCCATAAAAACGGGTGGGCTATAGCCTTGGGGGCTGGGGCTTGCCAACTTCGTCCGCCGGACTCGGAATGGCACGAAACTTTGCGAGCGGCCTCCGTGTGCCAACAATAGTCTGTGGGCACAGCCGCACCCAAAAATAACTGCCTGAAGGACGGGGCGCCAGGTTCATCCAGCGGAAAAAGGCCATAAAAACGGGTGGGCTATAGGCTTGGGGGGTGGGGCTTGCAAACTTCGTCCGCCGGACTCAGAATGGCGCGAGACTTGGCGAGCGGCCTCCGTGTGCCAAAAATCGGCCGCGGGCACAGCCGCGCCCAAAAGTAACCACCCGAAGGCCGGGGCGCCATGTTCGTCCAGCGGAAAAGTGCCACAAAAACGGGTGGGCTATAGCCTTGGGGGGTGGGGCTGGCCAATTTCGTCCGCCGGACTCGGAATGGTGTGAGACCTTGTGAGCGGCCTCCGTGTACCAAAAATAGGCCGCGGGCACAGCCGCGCCCAAAAATAACCGCCCGAAGGCCGGGGTGCCAAGTTCGTCCAGCGGAAAAAGGCCACAAAAACGGGTGGGCTATAGCCTTGGGGGGTGGGGCTGGCCAACTTCGTCCGCCGGACTCGGAATGGCGCGAGACTTTGCGTGCGGCCTCCGTGTGCCAAAAATAGGCCGTGGTCACAGCCGCGCCCAAAAATAACAGCCCGAAGGCCGGGGCGCCAAGTTCGTCCAGCGGAAAAAGGCCACAAAAACGGGTGGGCTATAGCCTTGGGGGTGGGGCTGGCCAACTTCGTCCGCAGGACTCGGAATGGCGCGAGACTTTGCGTGCGGCCTCCGTGTGCCAAAAATAGGCCATGGGCACAGCCGAGCCCAAAAATAACAGCCCGAAGGCCGGGGCACCATGTTCGTCCAGCGGAAAAAGGCCACAAAAACGGGTGGGCTATAGCCTTGGGGGGTGGGGCTGGCCAACTTCGTCCGCCGGACACAGAATGGCACGAGACTTTGCGAGGCGCCTCCATGTGACAAAAATAGGCCGCGCGCACAGCCGCACCCAAAAATAACCGCCCGAAGGCCGGTACGTGAAGTTCGTCCAGCGGAAAAAGGCCAAAAAAACGGGTGGGCTATAGCCTTGGGGGGTGGGGCTGGCCAACTTCGTCCGCCGGACTTTGAATGGCGTGAGACTTTGCGAGGTGGCTCCGTGTGCCAAAAATAGGCCGAGGGCACAGCCGCGCCCAAAAATAACAGCCCGAAGGCCGGGGCGCCAAGTTCGTCCAGCGGAAAAAGGCCACAAAAACGGGTGGGCTATAGCCTTGGGGGTTGGGGCTGGCCGACTTCGTCCGCCGGACTCGGAATGGCACGAGACTTTGTGAGGCACCTCCGTGTGCCAAAAATAGGCCGCAGGCACAGCCGCGCCCAAATATAACCGCCCGAAGGCCGGGGCGCCAAGTTCGTCCAGCGGCAAAAGGCCACAAAAACAGGTGGGCTATAGCCTTGGGGGGTGGGGCTGGCCAACTTCGTCCACCGGACTCGGAATGGTGCGAGGCTTTGTGAGGCACCTACGTGTGCCAAAAATAGGCCGCGTGCACAGCCGCGCCCAAAAATAACCGCCCGAAGGCCGGGGCCCCAAGTTCGTCCAGCGGAAAAAGGCCACAAAAATGGGTGGGCTATAGCCCGGGGGGGTGGGGCTGGCCAACTTCGCCCGCCGGACTGGGAATGGCGCGAGACTTTGAGAGGCACCTCCGTGTGCCAAAAATAGGCCGCGGGCACAGCCGCGCCCAAAAATAACCGCCCGAAGGCCGGGCCGCCTAGTTCATCCCGCGGAAAAAGGCCACAAAAACGGGTGGGCTATAGCCTTGGGGTGTGGGGCTGGCCAACTTCGTCCGCCGGACTCGGAATGGCGCGAGACTTTCCGAGGTGCCTCCGTGTGCCAAAAATAGGCCACGGGCACGGCCGTGCCCAAAAATAACCACCCGAAGGCTCCAAAAATAACCGCCCGAAGGCCGGGGCGCGAAGTTCGTCCATTGGAAAAAGGCAACAAAAATGGGTGGGCTATAGCCTTGGGGGGTGGGTCTGGCCAACTTCGTCCGCCGGACTCGGAATGGTGCGAGACTTTGTGAGGCACCTCCGTGTGCCAAAAATAGACCGCGGGCACAGCCGCGCCCAAAAATAACTGCCCGAAGGCCGGGCCGACAAGTTTGTCCCGCGGAAAAAGGCCACAAAAACGGGTGGGCTATAGCCTTGGGAGGTGGGGCTGGCCCACTTCGTCCGCCGGACTCGGAATGGCGCGAGACTTTGCGAGCGTCCTCCGTGCGCCAAAAATAGGCCGCGAGCACAGCTGCGCCCAAAAATAACTGTCCGAAGGACGGGGCGCCAAGTTCGTCCAGCGGAAAAAGGCCACAAAAACGGGTGGGCTATAACCTAGGGGGGTGGGGCTGGCCAATTTCGTCCGCCGGACTCGGAATGGTGTGAGACCTTGTGAGCGGCCTCCGCGTGCCAAAAATAGGCCACGGGCACAGCCGTGCCCAAAAATAACAGCCCGAAGGCCGGGGCGCCAAGTTCGTCCAGCGGAAAAAAGCCATAAAAACGGGTGGGCTATAGCCTTGGGGGGTGGGGCTGGCCAACTTCGTCCGCCGGACTTGGAATGGCGTGAGACTTTGCGAGCGGCCTCCGTGTACCAAAAATAGGCGGCGGGCACAGCCGCGCCCAAAAATAACCGCCCGATGGCCAGGGCGCCAAGTTCGTCCAGCGGAAAAAGGCCACAAAAACGGGTGGGCTATAGCCTTGGGGGGTGGGGCTGGCCAAGTTCGTCCGCCGGACTAGGAATGGCGCGAGACTTTGTGAGGCACCTCCGTGTGCCAAAAATAGGCCGCGGGCACAGCCGCACCCAAAAATAACCGCCCGAAGTCCGGGACGCTAAGTTCGTTTTGCGGAAAAAGGCCACAAAAACGGGTGGGCTATAGCCTTGGGGGGTGGGGCTGGCCAACTTCGTCCCTCGGACTCGGAATGGCGCGAAATTTTGTGAGGTGCCTCCGTGTGCCAAAATGGCACGCGGGCACAGCCGCGCCCAAAAATAACCGCCCGAAGGCCGGGGCGCTAAGTTCGTCCAGCGGAAAAAGGCCACAAAAACGGGTGGCCTATAGCCTTGGGGGGTGGGGCTGGGCAACTTCGCCCGCCGAACTCGGAATGGCGCGAGACTTTACGAGGCGCCTCCGTGTACCAAAAATAGGCCGCGGGCACAGCCGCGCCCAAAAATAACTGCCCGAAGGCCGGGGCGCCAAGTTCGTCCAGCGGAAAAAGGCCACAAAAACGGGTGGGCTATAGCCTTGGGGGGTGGGGCTGGCCAACTTCGTCCGCCGGACTCGGAATGGCGCGAAACTTTGCGAGGTGCCTCCATGTGCAAAAATAGCCCGCGGGCACAGCCGCGTCCAAAAATAACCGCCCGAAGGGCGGGGTGCCAAGTTCGTCCAGCAGAAATAGGCCACAAAAACGGGTGGGCTATAGACTTGGGGGGTGGGGCTGGCCAACTTTGTCCGCCGGACACGGACTGGCGCGAGACTTTGCGAGGCGCCTCCGTGTACCAAAAATAGGCCGCGGGCACAGCCGCGCCCAAAAATAACTGCCCGAAGGCCGGGGCGCCAAGTTCGTCCAGCGGAAAAAGGCCACAAAAACGGGTGGGCTATAGCCTTGGGGGGTGGGGCTGGCCAACTTCGTCCGCCGGACTCCGAAACCCGCGACACTTTGCGAGGCGCCTCCGTGTGCCAAAATAGCCCGCGGGCACAGCCGCGCCCAAAAATAACCGCCCGAAGGCCGGGGCGCCAAGTTCGTCCAGCAGAAATAGGCCACAAAAACGGGTGGGCTATAGCCTTGGGGGGTGGGGCTGGCCAACTTCGTCCGCCGGACACGGAATGGCGCGAGACTTTGTGAGGCACCTCCGTGTGCCAAAAATAGGCCGCGGGCATGGCCGCGCCCAAAAATAACTGCCCGAAGGCCGTGGCGCCAAGTTCGTCCAGCGGAAAAAGGCCACAAAAACGGGTGGGCTATAGACTTGGGGGGTGGGGCTGGCCAACTTCATCTGCCGGACTCGGAAACCAGTGACACTTTGCGAGGTGCCTCCGTGTGCCAAAATAGGCCGCGGGCACAGCCGCACCCAAAAATAACAGCCCAAAGGCCGGGGCGCCAAGTTCGTCCAGCGGAAAAACGCCACAAAAACGGGTGGGCTATAGCCTGGGGGGGTGGGGCTGGCCAAGTTCGTCCGGCGGACTCGGAATGCCGTGAGACTTTACGAGGGTCCTCCGTGTGCCAAAATTAGGCCGCGCGCAAAGCAGCGCCCAAAAATAACCGCCCGAAGGCCGGGGCGCCAAGCTCGTCCAGTGGAAAAAGGCCACAAAAACGGGTGGGCTATAGCCTTGGGGGGTGGGGCTGGCCAACTTCGTCCGCCGGACTCGGAATGCCGCGAGACTTTGCGAGGGGTCTCCGTGTGCCAAAAATATGACGCGGGCAAAGCCGCGCCAAAAAATAACCGCCCGAAGGCTGGGGCGCCAAGTTCGTCCAGCGGAAAAAGGTCACAAAAACGGGTAGGCTATAGCCTTGGGGGGTGGGGCTGGCCAACTTCGTCCGCCGGACTCGGAATACCGCGAGACTTTGCGAGGGGTCTCCGTGTGCCAAAAATACGACGCGGGCAAAGCCGCGCCAAAAAATAACCGCCCGAAGGCTGGGGCGCCAGCTTCGTCCAGCGGAAAAAGGCCACCAAAACGGGTGGGCTATAGCCTTGGGGGGTGGGGCTGGCCCACTTCGTCCGCCGGGCTCGGAATGCCACGAGACTTTGCGAGGGGCCTCCGTGTGCCAAAAATATTCCGCGGGCAAAGCCGCGCCCAAAAATAACCGACCGAAGGTCGCAGCGCCAAGTTCGTCCAGCGGAAGAAGGCCACAAAAACGGGTGGGCTATGGCCTTGGGGGGTGGAGCTGGCCAACTTCGTCCGCCGGACTAGGAATGCCGTGGGACTTTGCAAGGGTCCTCCGTGTGCCAAAATTAGGCCGCGGGAAAAGCCGCACCCAAAAATAACCGCCCGAAGGCCGGGGCGCCAAGTTCGTCCAGCGGAAAAAGGCCACAAAAATGGGTGGGCTATAGCCTTGGGGGGTGGGGCTGGCCAACTTCGTCCGCCGGACTCGGAATGCCGCGAGACTTTGCGAGGGGTCTCCGTGTGCCAAAAATACGACGCGGGCAAAGCCGCGCCAAAAAATAAACGCCCGAAGGCCGGGGCGCCAGCTTCGTCCAGCGGAAAAATGACAACAAAACGGGTGGGCTATAGCCTTGGGGGGTGGGGCTGGCCAAATTCGTCCGCCGGACTCGGAATCCCACGAGACTTTGCGAGGGGCCTCGGTGTGCTAAAAATAGGCCGCGGGCAAAGCCGTGCCCAAAAATAACCGCCCGAAGGCCGGGGTGCCAAGTTCGTCCAGCGGAAAAAGGCCACAAAAACGGGTGGGCTATAGCCTTGGGGGGTGGGGCTGGCCAACTTCGTCCACCGGGCTCGGAATGGGGCGAGACTTTGCGAGGGGCCTCCGTGTGCCAAAAATAGGCCGCGGGCAAGGCCGCGCCAAAAAATAACCGCCCGAAGGCCGGGGCACCAAGTTCGTCCAGCGGACAAAGGCCACAAAAACGGGTGGGCTATAGCGTTGGGGGGTGGGGCTGGCCAACTTCGTCCGCCGGACTCGGAATGCCGCGAGACTTTACGAGGGGTCTCCGTGTGCCAAAAATACGACGCAGGCAAAGCCGCGCCAAAAAATAACCACCCGAAGGCCGGGGCAACAAGTTCGTCCAGAGGAAAAAGGCCACAAAAACGGGTGGGCTATAGCCTTGGGGGGTGGGGCTGACCAACTTCGTCCGCTGGACTCCGAATGCTACGACACTTTTCGAGGGGCTTCCGTGTGCCAAAAATAGGCCGCGGACAAAGCCGCGTCCAAAAATAACCTCCCGAAGGCCGGGGCGCCAAGTTCGTCCAGCGGAAAAAGGCCACAAAAACGGGTGGGCTATAGCCTTGGGGGGTGGGGCTGGCCAACTTCGTCCGCCGGACTCGGAATACCGCGAGACTCTGCGAGGGGCCTCCGTGTGCCAAAAATAGGCCGCGGGCAAAGCTGCACCAAAAAATAACCACCCGAAGGCCGGGGCGCTAGCTTCGTCCAGCGGAAAAAGGCCACAAAAACGGGTGGGCTATAGCCTTGGGGGGTGGGGCTGGCCAACTTCGTCCGCCGGACTCGGAATGCCGCGAGACTTTTCGAGGGGCTCCGTGTGCCAAAAATAGGCCGCGGGCAAAGCCGCGCCCAAAAATAACCGCCCGAAGGCCGGGGCGCCAAGTTCGTCCAGCGGAAAACGGCCACAAAAACGGGTGGGCTATAGCATTGGGGGGTGGGGCTGGCCAACTTCGTCCGCCGGACTCGGAATGCCGTGAGACTTTGCGAGGGGCCTCCGTGTGCCAAAAATAGGCCGCGGGAAAGCCGTGCCCAAAAATAACTGCCCGAAGGCCGGGGCGCCAAGTTCGTCCAGCGGAAAAAGGCCACAAAAACGGGTGGGCTATAGCCTTGGCGGGTGGGGCTGGCCAACTTCGTCCGCCGGACTCGGAATGCCGCGAGAGATTGCGAGGGGTCTCCGTGTGCCAAAAATAGGCCACGGGCAAAGCCGCGCCCAAAAAATAACCACCCGAAGGCTGGGGCGCTAGCTTCGTCCAGCGGAAAAAGGCCACAAAAACGGGTGGGCTATAGCCTTGGGGGATGGGGCTGGCCAACTTCGTCCGCCGGACTCGGAATGCCGCGAGACTTTGCGAGGGGCTCCGTGTGCCAAAAATAGGCCGCGGGCAAAGCCGCGCCCAAAAATAACCGCCCGAAGGCCGGGGCGCCAAGTTCGTCCAGCGGAAAACGGCCACAAAAACGGGTGGGCTATAGCATTGGGGGGTGGGGCTGGCCAACTTCGTCCGCCGGACTCAAAATGCCGTTAGACTTTGCGAGGGGCCTCCGTGTGCCAAAAATAGGCCGCGGGAAAGCCGCGCCCAAAAATAACCGCCCGAAGGCCGGGGTGCCAAGTTCGTCCAGCGGAAAAAGGCCACAAAAACGGGTGGGCTATAGCCTTGGGGGGTGGCGCTGGCCAACTTCGGACTCGGAATGCCGCGAGACTTTGCGAGGGGCCTCCGTGTGCCAAAAATAGGCCGCTGGTAAAGCGGCACCCAGAAAAAACCGCCCGAAGGCTAGGGCGCCAAGTTCGTCCAGCGGAAAAAGGCCACAAAAACCGGTGGGCTATAGCCTTGGGGGGTGGGGCTGACCAACTTCGTCCGCTGGACTCCGAATGCCGCGACACTTTGCGAGGGGCCTCCCGTGTGCCAAAAATAGGCCGCGGGCAAAGCCGTACCAAAAAATAACCACCCGAAGGCCGGGGCGCCAGCTTCTCCAGCGGAAAAAGGCCACAAAAACGGGTGGGCTAAAGCCTTGGGGGGTGGGGCTGGCCAACTTCGTCCGCCGGTCTCGGAATGCCGCGAGAGTTTGCGAGGGGCTTCCGTGTGCCAAAAATAGGCCGCGGGCAAACCCGCGTCCAAAAATAACCGCCCGAAGGCCTGGGCGCCAAGTTCGTCCAGCGGAAAAAGGCCACAAAAACGGGTGGGCTATAGCCTTGGGGGGTGGGGATGGCTAACTTCGTCCGCCGGACATGGAATGCCGCGACACTTTGCGAGGGGCTTCCGTGTGCCAAAAATAGGCCGCGGGCAAAGCCGCACCCAAAAATAACCGCCCGAAGGCCGGCAAGCCAAGTTCGTCCTGCGGAAAAAGGCCACAAAAACGGGTGGGCTATAGCCTTGGGGGGTGGCGCTGGCCAATTTCGTCCGCCGGACCCGGAATGCCGCGAGACATTGCGAGGCGCCTCCGTGTGCCAAAAATAGGCCGCGGGCAAAGCCGCGCCCAAAAATAACCGCCCGAAGGACGGGGCGCCAAGTTCGTCCAGCAGAAAAAGGCCACAAAAACGGGTGGGCTATAGCCTTGGGGGGTGGGGCTGGCCAACTTCGTCCGCCGGACTCGGAATGCCGCGAGACTTTGCGAGGGGCTCCGTGTGCCAAAAATAGGCCGCGGGCAAAGACGCGCCCAAAAATAACCGCCCGAAGGCCGGGGCGCCAAGTTCGTCCAGCGGAAAAAGGCCACAAAAACGGGTGGGCTATAGCCTTGGGGGGTGGGGCTGGCCAACTTCGTCCGCCGGACTCGGAATGCCGGGAGACTTTGTGAGGGGACTACGTATGCCAAAAATAGGCCGCGGGCAAAGCCGAGCCCAAAAATAACGCCCGAAGGCCGGGGCACCAAGTTCGTCCAACGGAAAACGGCCACAAAAACGGGTGGGCTATAGCCTTGGGGGGTGGGGCTGGCCAAGTTCGTCTGCCGGACTCGGAATGCCGGGACACTTTGCGAGGGGCCTCCGTGTGCCAAAAGTAAGCCGCGGGCAAAGCCGCGCCCAAAAATAACCACCCGAAGGCCGGGGCGCCAAGTTCGTCCAGCGGAAAAAGGCCACAAAAACGGGTGGGCTATAGCCTTCGGGGGTGGGGCTGGCAAACTTCGTCCGCCGGACTCGGAATGCCGCGAGACTTTGCGAGTGGCGTCCGTGGGCTAAAAATAGGCCGTGGACAAAGCCGCGCCAAAAAATAACCGCCCGAAGGCCGGGGCGCCAAGTTCGTCCAACGGAAAAAGGCCACAAAAACGGGTGGGCTATAGCCTCGGGGGGTGGGGCTGGCCGACTTCTTCCGCAAGAGTCGGAATGCCGCGAGACTTTGCGAGGGGCCTCTTTGTGCCAAAAATAGGACGTGGGTGAAGCCGCGCCCAAAAATAACCGCCCGAAGGCCGGGGCGCCAAGTTCGTCCAGAGGAAAAAGGCCACAAAAACGGGTGGCCTATCGCCTTGGGGGGTGGGGCTGGCCAACTTCGTCCGCCGGACTCGGAATGCTGCGAGACTTTGCGAGGGGCCTCCGTGTGCCAAAAATAGGCCGCGGGCAAAGCCGCACCAAAAATAACCGACCAAAGGCCGGGGCGCCAAGTTCGTCCAGCGGACAAAGGCCACAAAAACGGGTGGGCTATAGCCTTGGGGGGTGGGGCTGGCCAACTTCGTCCGCCGGACTCGGAATGCCGCGAGACTTTCCGAGGGGCCTCCGTGTGCCAAAAATAGGCCGCGGGCAAAGCCGCGCCCAAAAATAACACCCCGAAGGCCAGGGCGCCAAGTTCGTCCAGCGGAAAAAGGCCACAAAAACGGGTGGGCTATAGCCTTGGGGGGTGGGGCTGGCCAACTTCGTCCGCCGGACTCGGAATGCCGCGAGACTTTGCGAGAGGCCTCTGTGTGCCAAAAATAGGCCGCGGGCAAAGCCGCGACCAAAAATACCCGCCCGATGGCCGGGGCGCCAAGTTCGTCCAGCGGAAAAAGGCCACAAAAACGGGTGGGCTATAGCGTTGGAGGGTGGGGCTGGCCTACTTCGTCCGCCGGACTCTGAATGCCGCGAGACTTTGCGAGGGGCCTCTGTGTGCCAAAAATAGGCCGCGGGCAAAGCCGCGCCCAAAAATAACCGCCCGAAGGCCGGGGCGCCAAATTCGTCCAGCGGAAAAAGGCCACAAAAACGGGTGGGCTATAGCGTTGGAGGGTGGGGCTGGCCTACTTCGTCCGCCGGACTCTAAATGCCGCGAGCCTTTGCGAGGGGCCTCCATGTGCCAAAAATAGGCAGCGGGCAAAGCCGCTCCCAAAAATAACCGCCCGAACGCTGGGGCGCCAAGTTCGTCCAGCGGAAAAAGGCCACAAAAATGGGTGGGCTATAGCCTTGGGGGGTGGGGCTGGCCAACTTCGTCTGCCGGACTCGGAATGCCGCGAGACTTTGCGAGGGGCCTCCGTGTGCCAAAAATAAGCCGCGGGTAAAGGCACGCCCAAAAATAACCACCCGAAGGCCGGGGCGCCAAGTTCGTCCAGCGGAAAAAGGCCACAAAAACGGGTGGGCTATAGCGTTGGGGGGTGGGGCTGGCCAACTTCGTCCGCCGGACTCGGAATGCCGCGAGACTTTGCGAGGGGCCTCCGTGTGCCAAAAATAAGCCGCGGGCAAAGCCGCGCCCAAAAATAACCGCCCGAAGGCCGGGACGCCAAGTTCGTCCATCGGAAAAAGGCCCCAAAAACGGGTGGGCTATAGCCTTGGGGGGTGGGGCTGGCGCACTTCGTCCGCCGGACTCTGAATGCCGCGAGCCTTTGCGAGGGGCCTCCATGTGCGAAAAATAGGCAGTGGGCAAAGCCGCGCCCAAAAATAACCACCCGAAGGCCGGGGCGCCAAGTTCATCCAGCGGAAAAAGGCCACAAAAACGGGTGGGCTATAGCGTTGGGGGGTGGGGCTGGCCAACTTCGTCCTTCGGACTCGGAATGCCGCGAGACTTTGCGAGGGGCCTCTGCGAGCCAAAAATAGGCCGCGGGCTAAGCAGCGCCCCAAAATAACCGCCCGAAGGCCGGGGCGCCAAGTTCGTCCAGCGGAAAAAGGCCACAAAAACGGGTGGGCTATAGCCTTGGGGGGTGGGGCTGGCAAACTTCATCCGCCGGACTCGGAATGCCGCGAGACTTTGCGAGGGGCCTCCGTGTGCCAAAAATAGGCCGTGGGCATAGCCGCGCCCAAAAATAACCGCCCGAAGGCTGGGGCGCCAAGTTCGTCCAGCGGAAAAATGCCCCAAAAACGGGTGGGCTATAGCCTTAGGGGGTGGGGCTGGCCCACTTCGTCCGCCGGACTCGGAATGCCGCGAGACTTTCCGAGGGGCCTCCGTGTGCCAAAAATAGGCCGCGGGCAAAGCCCTCCCAAAACTAACCGCCCGAAGGCTGGGGCGCCAAGTTCGTCCAGCGGAAAAAGGCCACAAAAACGGGTGGGCTACAGCGTTGGGGGGTGGGGCTGGCCAACTTCGTCCGCCGGACTCGGAATGCCGCGAGACTTTGCGAGGGGCGTCCGTGGGCTAAAAATAGGCCGTGGACAAAGCCGCGCCAAAAAATAACCGCCCGAAGGCCGGGGCGCCAAGTTCGTCCAGCGGAAAAAGGCCACAAAAACGGGTGGGCTATAGCCTTGGGGGGTGGGGCTGGCCAACTTCGTCCGCCGGACTCGGAATGCCACGAGACTTTGCGAGGGGCCTCCGTGTGCCAAAAATAGGCCGCGGACAAGGCCACACCCAAAAATAACCGACCGAAGGCCGGGGCGCCAAGTTCGTCCAGCGGAAAAAGGCCACAAAAACGGGTGGGCTATAGCCTTGGGGGGTGCGGCTGGCCAGCTTCGTCCGCCGGACTCGGAATGCAGCGAGACTTTACGAGTGGCCTCCATGTGCCAAAAATATGCCGCGGGCAAAGCCGCGCCCAAAAATAACCGCCCGAAGGCCGGGGCGCCAAGTTCGTCCAGCGGACAAAGGCCACAAAAACGGGTGGGCTATAGCCTTGGGGGGTGGGGCTGGCCAACTTCGTCCGCCGGACTCGGAATGCCGCGAGACTTTCCGAGGGGCCTCCGTGTGCCAAAAATAGGCCGCGGGCAAAGCCGCGCCCAAAAATAACCGCCCGAAGGCCGGGACGCCAAGTTCGTCCAGCGGAAAAAGGCCCCAAAAACGGGTGGGCTATAGCCTTGGGGGGTGGGGCTGGCGCACTTCGTCCGCCGGACTCTGAATGCCGCGAGCCTTTGCGAGGGGCCTCCATGTGCCAAAAATAGGCAGCGGGCAAAGCCGCACCCAAAAATAACCGCCCGAACGCTGTGGCGCCAAGTTCGTCCAGCGGAAAAAGGCCACAAAAACGGGTGGGCTATAGCCTTGGGGGGTGGGGCTGGCCAACTTCGTCTGCCGGACTCGGAATGCCGCGAGACTTTGCGAGGGGCCTCCGTGTGCCAAAAATAAGGCGCGGGCAAAGCCGCGCCCAAAAATAACCACCCGAAGGCCGGGGCGCCAAGTTCGTCCAGCGGAAAAAGGCCACAAAAACGGGTGGGCTATAGCCTTGGGGGGTGGGGCTGGCAAACTTCGTCCGCCGGAGTCGGAATGCCGCGAGACTTTACGAGGGGATTCCGTGTGCCAAAAATAGGCCGTGGGCATAGCCGCGCCCAAAAATAACCGCCCGAAGGCTGGGGCGCCAAGTTCGTCCTGCGGAAAAATGCCCCAAAAACGGGTGGGCTATAGCCTTAGGGGGTGGGGCTGGCCCACTTCGTCCGCCGGACTTGGAATGCCGCGAGACTTTCCGAGGGGCCTCCGTGTGCCAAAAATAGGCCGCGGGCAAAGACCTCCCAAAACGAACCGCCCGAAGGCCGGGGCGCCAAGTACGTCCAGCGGAAAAAGGCCACAAAAACGGGTGGGCTATAGCCTTGGGGGGTGGGGCTGGCCAACTTCGTCCGCCGGACTCGGAATGCCGCGAGACTTTGCGAGGGGCCTCCGTGTGCCAAAAATAAGCCGCGGGCAAAGCCGCGCCCAAAAATAACCGCCCGAAGGCCGGGACGCCAAGTTCGTCCATCGGAAAAAGGCCACAAAAACGGGTGGGCTATAGCGTTGGGGGGTGGGGCTGGCCAACTTCGTCCTTCGGACTCGGAATGCCGCGAGACTTTGCGAGGGGCCTCCGCGAGCCAAAAATAGGCCGCGGGCTAAGCAGCGCCCCAAAATAACCGCCCGAAGGCCGGGGCGCCAAGTTCGTCCAGCGGAAAAAGGCCACAAAAACGGGTGGGCTATAGCCTTGGGGGGTGGGGCTGGCAAACTTCGTCCGCCGGACTCGGAATGCCGCGAGACTTTGCGAGGGGCGTCCGTGGGCTAAAAATAGGCCGTGGACAAAGCCGCGCCCAAAAATAACAGCCCGAAGGCCGGGGCGCCAAGTTCGTCCAGCGGAAAAAGGCCACAAAAACGGGTGGGCTATAGCCTTGGGGGGTGGGGCTGGCAAACTTCGTCCGCCGGACTCGGAATGCCGCGAGACTTTGCGAGGGGCGTCCGTGGGCTAAAAATAGGCCGTGGACAAAGCCGCGCCCAAAAATAACCACCCGAAGGCCGGGGCGCCAAGTTCGTCCAGCGGAAAAAGGCCACAAAAACGGGTGGGCTATAGCCTTGGGGGGTGGGGCTGGCAAACTTCGTCCGCCGGAGTCGGAATGCCGCGAGACTTTACGAGGGGATTCCGTGTGCCAAAAATAGGCCGTGGGCATAGCCGCGCCCAAAAATAACCGCCCGAAGGCTGGGGCGCCAAGTTCGTCCAGCGGAAAAATGCCCCAAAAACGGGTGGGCTATAGCCTTAGGGGGTGGGGCTGGCCCACTTCGTCCGCCGGACTCGGAATGCCGCGAGACTTTCCGAGGGGCCTCCGTGTGCCAAAAATAGGCCGCGGGCAAAGACCTCCCAAAACGAACCGCCCGAAGGCCGGGGCGCCAAGTACGTCCAGCGGAAAAAGGCCACAAAAACGGGTGGGCTATAGCCTTGGGGGGTGGGGCTGGCCAACTTCGTCCGCCGGACTCGGAATGCCGCGAGACTTTGCGAGGGGCCTCCGTGTGCCAAAAATAAGCCGCGGGCAAAGCCGCGCCCAAAAATAACCGCCCGAAGGCCGGGACGCCAAGTTCGTCCATCGGAAAAAGGCCCCAAAAACGGGTGGGCTATAGCCTTGGGGGGTGGGGCTGGCGCACTTCGTCCGCCGGACTCTGAATGCCGCGAGCCTTTGCGAGGGGCCTCCATGTGCCAAAAATAGGCAGTGGGCAAAGCCGCGCCCAAAAATAACCACCCGAAGGCCGGGGCGCCAAGTTCGTCCAGCGGAAAAAGGCCACAAAAACGGGTGGGCTATAGCGTTGGGGGGTGGGGCTGGCCAACTTCGTCCTTCGGACTCGGAATGCCGCGAGACTTTGCGAGGGGCCTCCGCGAGCCAAAAATAGGCCGCGGGCTAAGCAGCGCCCCAAAATAACCGCCCGAAGGCCGGGGCGCCAAGTTCGTCCAGCGGAAAAAGGCCACAAAAACGGGTGGGCTATAGCCTTGGGGGGTGGGGCTGGCAAACTTCGTCCGCCGGACTCGGAATGCCGCGAGACTTTGCGAGGGGCGTCCGTGGGCTAAAAATAGGCCGTGGACAAAGCCGCGCCCAAAAATAACAGCCCGAAGGCCGGGGCGCCAAGTTCGTCCAGCGGAAAAAGGCCACAAAAACGGGTGGGCTATAGCCTTGGGGGGTGGGGCTGGCCAACTTCGTCCGCCGGACTTGGAATGCCGCGAGATTTTGCGAGGAGGCTCCATGAGCCAAAAATAAGCCGCGGGCAAAGCCCTCCCAAAACTAACCGCCCGAAGGCCGGGGCGCCAAGTTCGTCCAGCGGAAAAAGGCCACAAAAACGGGTGGGCTATAGCGTTCGGGGGTGGGGCTGGCCAACTTCGTCCGCCGGACTCGGAATGCCGCGAGACTTTGCGAGGGGCGTCCGTGGGCTAAAAATAGGCCGTGGACAAAGCCGCGCCCAAAAATAACCGCCCGAAAGCCGGGGCGCCAAGTTCGTCCAGCGGAAAAAGGCCACAAAAACGGGTGGGCTATAGCCTTGGGGGGTGGGGCTGGCCAACTTCGTCCGCCGGACTCGGAATGCCACGAGACTTTGTGAGGGGCCTCCGTGTACCAAAAATATGCCGCGGGCAAAGCCGCGCCCAAAAATAACCGACCGAAGGCCGGGGCGCCAAGTTCGTCCAGCGGACAAAGGCCACAAAAACGGGTGGGCTATAGCCTTGGGGGGTGGGGCTGGCCAACTTCGTCCGCCGGACTCGGAATGCCGCGAGACTTTGCGAGGGGCCTCCGTGTGCCAAAAATAGGCCGCGGGAATAGCCCTCCCAAAACTAACCGCCCGAAGGCCGGGGCGCCAAGTTCGTCCAGCGGAAAAAGGCCACAAAAACGGGTGGGCTATAGCGTTGGGGGGTCGGGCTGGCCAACTTCGTCCGCCGGACTCGGAATGCCGTGAGACTTTGCGAGGGGCCTCCGTGTGACAAAAATAGGCCACGGGCAAAGCCGCGCCCAAAAATAACCGCCCAAAGGCCGGGGCGCCAAGATCGTCCAGCGGAAAAATGCCCCAAAAATGGGTGGGCTATAGCCTTGGGGGGTGGGGCTGGCCCACTTCGTCCGCCGGACTCGGAATGCCGCGAGACTTTGCGAGGGGCCTCCGTGTGCTAAAAATAGGCCGCGGGTAAAGCCGCGAAAAAAATAACCGCCCGAAGGCCGGGGCGCCAAGTTCGTCCAGCGGAAAAAGGCCACAAAAACGGGTGGGCTATAGCCTTGGGGGATGGGGCTGGCCAACTTCGTCCGCCGGACTCGGAAGGCCGCGAGACTTTGCGAGGGCCCTCCGTGTACCAAAAATAGGCCGCGGGCAAAGCCGCGCACAAAAAGAACCGCCCGAAGGCGGGGGCGCCAAGTTCGTCCAGCGGAAAAAGGCCACAAAAACGGGTGGGGTATAGTCTTGGGGGGTGGGTCTGGCCGACTTCGTCCGTCGGACTCGGAATGCCGAGAGTCTTTGCGAGGGGCCTCCGTGTGCCAAAAATAGGCCGCGGGCAAAGCCGCGCCCAAAAATAACCGCCCGAAGGCCGGGGCGCCGAGTTCGTCCAGCGGAAAAAGGCCACAAAAACGGGTGGGCTATAGCCTTTGGGGGTGGGGCTGGCCAACTTCCTCCGCCGGACTCGGAATGCCGCAAGACTTTGCGAGGGGCCTCCGTGTGACAAAAATAGGCCACGGGCAAAGCCGCGCCCAAAAATAACCGCCCAAAGGCCGGGGCGCCAAGATCGTCCAGCGGAAAAATGCCCCAAAAATGGGTGGGCTATAGCCTTGGGGGGTGGGGCTGGCCCACTTCGTCCGCCGGACTCGGAATGCCGCGAGACTTTGCGAGGGGCCTCCGTGTGACAAAAATAGGCCGCGGGCAAAGCTGCTCCCAAAAACAACCGCCCGAAGTCCGGGGCGCCAAGTTTGTCCAGCGGAAAAAGGCCACAAAAACGGGTTGGCTATAGCCTTGGGGGGTGGGGCTGGCCAACTTCGTCCGCCGGACTCGGAATGCCGCGAGACTTTACGAGGGGCCTCCGTGTGACAAAAATAGGCAGTGGGCAAAGCTGCTCCCAAAAACAACCGCCCGAAGACCGGGGCGCCAAGTTCGTCCAGCGGAAAAAGGCCACAAAAACGGGTGGGCTATAGCGTTGGGGGGTGGGGCTAACCAACTTCGTCCGCCGGACTCGGAATGCCACGAGACTTTACGAGGGGCCTCCGTGTGCCAAAAATAGGCCGTGGACAAAGCCGCGCCCAAAAATAACTGCCCGAAGGCCGGGGCGCCATGTTCGTCCAGCAGAAAAAGGCCACAAAAACGGGTGGGCTATAGCCTTGGGGAGTGGGGCTGGCCAACTTCGTCCGCCGGACATGGAATGCCACGAGACTTTGCGAGGGGCCTCCGTGTGCCAAAAATAGGCCGCGGGCAAAGCCGCGCCCAAAAATTACCGCCCGAAGGCCGGGGCGCCAAGTTCATCCAGCGGAAAAAGGCCACAAAAACGGGTGGGCTATAGCCTTGGGGGGTGGGGCTGGCCAACTTCATCCGCCGGACTCGGAATGCCGCGAGACTTTGCGAGGGGCCTCCGTGTGCAAAAAATAGGCCGCGGCCAAAGCCGCGCCCAAAAATAACCGCCCGAAGGCCGGGGCGCAATGTTCGTCCAGCGGAAAAAGGCCACAAAAACGGGTGGTCTATAGCCTTAGGGGTGGGGCTGGCCAGCTTCGTCCGCCGGACTCGGAATGCAGCGAGACTTTGCGAGGCTCTCCGTGTGCCAAAAATAGGCCGCGGGCAAATCCGCGCCCAAAAATAACCGCCCGAAGGCCGGGGCGCCAAGTTCGTCCAGCGGAAAAAGGCCACAAAAACGGGTGGGCTATACCCTTGGGGGGTGGGGCTGGCCCACTTCGTCCGCCAGACTCGGAATGCCGCAAGACTTTGCGAGGGGCCGCCGTGTACCAAAAATAGGCCGCGGGCAAAGCCCTCCCAAAAATAACCACCCGAAGGCCGGGGCGCCAAGTTCGTCCAGCGGAAAAAGGCCACAAAAACGGGTGGGCTATAGCGTTGGGGGGTGGGGCTGGCCAACTTCGTCCGCCGGACTCGGAATGCCGCGAGACTTTGCGAGGGGCCTCCGTGTGCCAAAAATAGGACGCGGGCAAACCCGCACCCAAAAATAACCGCCCGAAGGCCGGGACGCCAAGTTCGTCCAGCGGAAAAAGGCCACAAAAACGGGTGGGCTATAGCCTTGGGGGGTGGGGCTGGCTCACTTCGTCCGCCGGACTCGGAATGCCGCGAGACTTTGCGAGGGGCCTCCGTGTGCCAAAATAGGCCGCGGGCAAAGCTGCTCCCAAAAATAACCGCCCGAAGGCCGGGGCGCCAAGTTCGTCCAGCGGAAAAAGGCCACAAAAACGGGTTGGCTATAGCCTTGGGGGGTGGGGCTGGCCAACTTCGTCCGCCGGACTCGGAATGCCCCGAGACTTTACGAGGGGCCTCCGTGTACCAAAAATAGGCCGTGGACAATGCCGCGCCCAAAAATAACTGCCCGAAGGCCGGGGCGCCAAGTTCGTCCCGCGGAAAAAGGCCACAAAAACGGGTGGGCTATACCCTTGGGCGGTGGGGCTGGCCAACTTCGTCCGCCGGACTCGGAATGCCGCGAGACTTTGCGAGGGGCCTCCGTGTACCAAAAATAGGCCGCGGACAAAGCCGCTCCCAAAAATAACCGCCCGAAGTCCGGGGCGCCAAGTTCGTCCAGCGGAAAAAGGCCACAAAAACGGGTGGGTTATAGCGTTGGGGGGTGGGGCTGGCCAACTTCGTCCGCCGGACTCGGAATGCCGCGAGACTTTGCGAGGGGCCTCCGTGTGCTAAAAATAGGCCGCGGGCAAAGCCGCGAAAAAAATAACCGCCCGAAGGCCGGGGCGCCAAGTTCGTCCAGCGGAAAAAGGCCACAAAAACGGGTGGGCTATAGCCTTGGGGGATGGGGCTGGCCAACTTCGTCCGCCGGACTCGGAAGGCCGCGAGACTTTGCGAGGGCCCTCCGTGTACCAAAAATAGGCCGCGGGCAAAGCCGCGCCCAAAAATAACCGCCCGAAGGCGGGGGCGCCAAGTTCGTCCAGCGGAAAAAGGCCACAAAAACGGGTGGGGTATAGCCTTGGGGGGTGGGTCTGGCCGACTTCGTCCGTCGGACTCGGAATGCCGAGAGTCTTTGCGAGGGGCCTCCGTGTGCCAAAAATAGGCCGCGGGCAAAGCCGCGCCCAAAAATAACCGCCCAAAGGCCGGGGCGCCGAGTTCGTCCAGCGGAAAAAGGCCACAAAAACGGGTGGGCTATAGCCTTTGGGGGTGGGGCTGGCCAACTTCCTCCGCCGGACTCGGAATACCGCAAGACTTTGTGAGGGGCCTCTGTGTGCCAAAAATAGGCCGCGGACAAAGCCGCGCCCAAAAATAACAGCCCGAAGGCCGGGGCGCCAAGTTCGTCCAGCGGAAAAAGGCCACAAAAACGAGTGGGCTATAGCCTTGGGGGGTGGGGCTAGCCAACTTCGTCCGCCGGACTCGGAATGCCGCGAGACTTTGCGAGGGGCCTCTGTGTGCCAAAAATAGGGCGCGGGCAAAGCCCTCCCAAAAATAACCGCCCAAAGGCCGGGGCGCCAAGTTCGTCCAGCGGAAAAAGGCCACAAAAACGGGTGGGCTATACCCTTGGGCGGTGGGGCTGGCCAACTTCGTCCGCCGGTCTTGGAATGCCGCGAGACTTTACGAGGGGCCTCCGTGTACCAAAAATAGGCCGCGGGCAAAGCCGCGACCAAAAATAACCGCCCGAAGGCTGCGGCGCCAAGTTCGTCCAGCGGAAAATGGCCTCAAAAACGGGTGGGCTATAGCCTTGGGGGGTGGGGCTGGCCCACTTCGTCCGCCGGACTCGGAATGCCGCGAGACTTTGCGAGGGGCCTCCGTGTACCAAAAATAGGCAGCGGACAAAGCCGCTCCCAAAAATAACCGCCCGAAGTCCGGGGCGCCAAGTTCGTCCAGCGGAAAAAGGCCACAAAAACGGGTGGGTTATAGCGTTGGGGGGTGGGGCTGGCCAACTTCGTCCGCCGGACTCGGAATGCCGCGAGACTTTGCGAGGGGCGTCCGTGGGCTAAAAATAGGCCGCGGGCAAAGCCGCGCCCAAAAATAACCGCCCGAAGGCCGGGGCGCCAAGTTCGTCCAGCGGAAAAATGCCCCAAAAACGGGTGGGCTATTGCCTTGGGGGGTGGGCTATAGCCTTGGGGGGTGGGGCTGGCCCACTTCGTCCGCCGGACTCGGAATGCCGCGAGACTTTGCGAGGGGCTCCGTGTGCCAAAAATAGGCCGCGGGCAAAGCCCTCCCAAAAATAACAGCCCGAAGGCCGGGGCGCCAAGTTCGTCCAGCGGAAAAAGGCCACAAAAACGGGTGGTCTATAGCCTTGGGGGGTGGGGCTGGCCAACTTCGTCCGCCGGACTCGGAAGGCCGTGAGACTTTACGAGGGGCCTCCGTGTGCCAAAAATAGGCCGCGGGCAAAGCCGCCCCCAAAAATAACCGCCCGAAGGCCGGGGCACCAAGTTCGTCCAGTGGAAAAAGGCCACAAAAACGGGTGGGCTATACCCTTGGGGGGTGGGGCTAGCCAACTTCGTCTGCCGGACTCGGAATGCCGCGAGACTTTGCGAGGGGCCTCCGTGTGCCAAAAATACGGCGCGGGCAAAGCCCTCCCAAAAATAAGCGCCCAAAGGCCGGGGCGCCAAGTTCGTCCAGCGGAAAAAGGCCACAAAAACGGGTGGGCTATAGCCTTGGGGGTGGGTCTGGCCAACTTCGTCCGCCGGACTCGGAATGCCGAGAGACTTTGCGAGGGGCCTTCGTGTGCCAAAAATAGGCCGCGGGCAAAGCCGCACCCAAAAATAACTGCCCGAAGTCCGGGGCGCCAAGTTCGTCCAGCGGAAAAAGGCCACAAAAACGGGGGGGCTATACCCTTGGGCGGTGGGGCTGGCCAACTTCGTCCGCCGGACTCGGAAGGCCGCGAGACTTTACGAGGGGCCTCCGTGTGCCAAAAATAGGCCGCGGGCAAAGCCGCGACCAAAAATAACCGCCCGAAGGCTTGGGCGCCAAGTTCGTCCAGCGGAAAAAGGCCTCAAAAACGGGTGGGCTATAGCCTTGGGGGGTGGGGCTGGCCCACTTCGTCCGCCGGACTCGGAATGCCGCGAGACTTTGCGAGGGGCCTCTGTGTGCCAAAAATAGGCCGCGGCCAAAGCCGCGCCCAAA
This sequence comes from Citrus x changshan-huyou, assembly GCA_039657385.1. Lineage (NCBI taxonomy): Eukaryota > Viridiplantae > Streptophyta > Magnoliopsida > Sapindales > Rutaceae > Citrus > Citrus x changshan-huyou. The sequence goes on from JBCGBO010000018.1 coordinate 571,182, forward strand.
AATAACTGCCCGAAGGCCGGGGCGCCAAGTTCGTCCAGCGGAAAAAGGCCACAAAAACGGGTGGGCTATAGCCTTGGGGGATGGGGCTGGCCAACTTCGTCCGCCGGACTCGGAATGCCGCGAGACTTTGCGAGGGGCCTCCGTGTGCCAAAAATAGGCTGCGGGAAATGCCCTCCCAAAAATAACCGCCCAAAGGCCGGGGCGCCAAGTTCGTCCAGCGGAAAAAGGCCACAAAAACGGGTGGGCTATAGCGTTGGGGGGTGGGGCTGGCCAACTTCATCCGCCGGAATCGGAATGCCGCGACACTTTGCGAGGGGCCTATGTGTGCCAAAAATAGGTCGCAGGCAAAGCCGCGCCCAAAAATAACCGCCCGAAGGCCGGGGCGCCAAGTTCGTCCAGCGGAAAAAGCCCACAAAAACGGGTGGGCTATAGCCTTGGGGGGTGGGGCTGGCCAACTTCGTCCGACGGACTCGGAATGCCGCGAGACTTTACGAGGGGCCTCCGTGTGCCAAAAATAGGCCGCGGGCAAAGCCGCGCCCAAAAATAACCGCCCGAAGGCTTGGGCGCCAAGTTCGTCCAGCGGAAAAAGGCCTCAAAAACGGGTGGGCTATAGCCTTGGGGGGTGGGGCTGGCCCACTTCGTCCGCCGGACTCGGAATGCCGCGAGACTTTGCGAGGGGCCTCTGTGTGCCAAAAATAGGCCGCGGGCAAAGCCGCGCCCAAAAATAACTGCCCGAAGGCCGGGGCGCCAAGTTCGTCCAGCGGAAAAAGGCCACAAAAACGGGTGGGCTATAGCCTTGGGGGATGGGGCTGGCCAACTTCGTCCGCCGGACTCGGAATGCCGCGAGACTTTGCGAGGGGCCTCCGTGTGCCAAAAATAGGCTGCGGGCAATGCCCTCCCAAAAATAACCGCCCAAAGGCCGGGGCGCCAAGTTCGTCCAGCGGAAAAAGGCCACAAAAACGGGTGGGCTATAGCGTTGGGGGGTGGGGCTGGCCAACTTCGTCCGCAGGACTCGGAATGCCGAGAGACTTTGCGAGGGGCCTCCGTGTGCCAAAAATAGGCCGCGGGCAAAGCCGCACCCAAAAATAACCGCCCGAAGGCCGGGGCGCCAAGTTCGTCCAGCGGAAAAATGCCACAAAAACGGGTGGGCCATAGCCTTGGTGGGTGGGGCTGGCCAATTTCGTCCGCTGGACTCGGAGTGCCGCGAAACTTTGCGAGGGGCCTCCGTGTGCCAAAAATAGGCCGCGGACAAAGCCGCGCCCAAAAATAACGGCCCGAAGGCCGGGGCGCCAAGTTCGTCCAGCGGAAAAAGGCCACAAAAACGGGTGGGCTATAGCCTTGGGGGGTGGGGCTGGCCCACTTCGTCCGCCGGACTCGGAATGCCGCGAGACTTTGCGAGGGGCCTACGTGTGCCAAAAATAGGTCGCAGGCAAAGCCGCACCCAAAAATAACCGCCCGAAGGCCGGGGCGCCCAGTCCGTCCAGCGGAAAAAGCCCACAAAAACGGGTGGGCTATACTCTTGGGGGGTGGGGCTGGCCAACTTCGTCCGCCGGACTCGGAAAGCCGCGAGACTTTGCGAGGGGCCTCCGTGTCCCAAAAATAGGCCGCGGGCAAAGCCGCGCCCAAAAATAACCGCCCGAAGGCCGGGGCGCAAAGTTCGTCCAGCGGAAAAAGGCCACAAAAACGGGTGGGCTATAGCCTTGGGGGGTGGGGCAGGCCCACTTCGTCCGCCGGACTCGGAATGCCGCGAGACTTTGCGAGGGGACTCCGTGTGCCAAAAACAGGCCCCAGGCAAAGCCGCGCCCAAAAATAACCGCCCGACGGCCGGGGCGCCATGTTTTTCCGGCTGAAAAAGGCCACAAAAACGGGTGGGCTATAGCCTTGGGGGGTGGGGCTGGCCAACTTCGTCCGCCGGACTCGGAATGCCGCGAGACTTTGCGGGGGGCCTCCGTGTGCCAAAAATAGGCCGCGAGCATAGCCGCGCCCAAAAATAACCGCTCGAAGGCCGCGGCGCCAAGTTCGTCCAGCGGAAAAAGTCCACAAAAACGGGTGGGCTATAGCCTTGGGGGGTGGGGCTGGCCAACTTCGTCCGCCGGACTTGGAATGCCGTGAGACATTGCGAGGGGCCTCCGTGTGCCAAAAATAGGCCGCGGGCAAAGCCGCGCCCAAAAATAACCGCCCAAAGGCAGGGGCGCCAAGTTCGTCCAGCGGAAAAAGGCCACACAAACGGGTGGGCTATAGCCTTGGGGGGTGGGGCTGGCCGACTTCGTCCGCCGGACTCGGAATGGTACGAGACTTTCCGAGGGGCCTCCGTGTGCCAAAAATAGGCCACGGACAAAGCCGCGCCCAAAAATAACCGCCCGAAGGCCGGGGCGCCAAGTTCGTCCAGAGGAAAAAGGCCACAAAAATGGGTGGGCTATAGCGTTGGGGGGTGGGGCAGGCCCACTTCCTCCGCCGGACTCGGAATGCCGCGAGACTTTGCGAGGGGCCTCCATGTGCCAAAAATAGGCCCGGGTAAAGCCGCACCCAAAAATAACCGCCCGAAGGCCAGGGCGCCAAGTTCGTCCAGCGGAAAAAGGCCACAAAAATGGGTGGGCTATAGCGTTGGGGGGTGGGGCAGGCCCACTTCCTCCGCCGGACTCGGAATGCCGCGAGACTTTGCGAGGGTCCTCTGTGTGCCAAAAATAGGCCGCGGGCAAAGCCGCACCCAAAAATAACTGCCCGAAGGCCGGGGCGCCAAGTTCGTCCAGCGGAAAAAGGCCACAAAAACGGGTGGTCTATAGCCTTGGGGGGTGGGGCTGGCCGACTTCGTCCGCCGGACTCGGAATAGTACGAGACTTTCCGAGCGGCCTCCGTGTGCCAAAAATAGGCCACGGGCAAAGCCGCGCCCAAAAATAACCGCCCGAAGGCCGGGGCGCCAAGTTCGTCCAGAGGAAAAATGCCACAAAAACGGGTGGCCCATAGCCTTGGGGGGTGGGGCTGGCCAACTTCGTCCGCCGGACACGGAGTGCCGCGAGACTTTGCGAGGGGCCTCCGTGTGCCAAAAATAGGCCGCGGACAAGGCCGCGCCCAAAAATAACCGCCCGAAGGCCGGGGCGCCAAGTTCGTCCAGCGGAAAAAGGCCACAAAAACGGGTAGGCTATAGCCTTGGGGGGTGGGTCTGGCCAACTTCGTCCGCCGGACTCGGAATGCCGAGAGATTTTGCGAGGGGCCTCTGTGTGCCAATAATTGGCCGCGGGCAAAGCCGCGCCCAAAAATAACCGCGCGAAGACAGGGGCGCCAAGTTCGTGCAGCGGAAAAATACCACAAAAACGGGTGGCCCATAGCCTTGGGGGGTGGGGCTGGCCAACTTCGTCCGCCGGACTCGGAGTGCCGCGAGACTTTGCGAGGGGTCTCCGTGTGCCAAAAATAGGCCGCGGACAAAGCCACGCCCAAAAATAACCGCCCGAAGGCCGGGGCGCCAAGTTCGTCCAGCGGAAAAAGGCCACAAAAACGGGTGGGCTATAGCCTTGGGGGGTGGGGCTGGCCAACTTCGACCGCCGGACTCGGAATGCCGCGAGTCTTTGCGAGGGGCCTACGTGTACCAAAAACAGGCCACAGGCAAAGCCGCGCCCAAAAATAACCGCCCGAAGGCCGGGGCGCCAAGTTCGTCCAGCGGAAAAAGCCCACAAAAACGGGTGGGCATACTCTTGGGGTGTGGGGCTGGCCAACTTCGTCCGCCGGACTCGGAAAGCCGCTAGACTTTGCGAGGGGCCTCCGTGTCCCAAAACTAGGCCGCGGACAAAGCCGCGCCCAAAAATAACCGCCCGAAGGCCGGGGCGCAAAGCTCGTCCAGTGGAAAAAGGCCACAAAAACGGGTGGGCTATAGCCTTGGGGGGTGGGGCAGGCCCACTTCGTCCGCGGGACTCGGAATGCCGCGAGACTTTGCGAGGGGCCTCCGTGTCCCAAAAACAGGCCACGGGCAAAGCCGCGCCCAAAAATAACCTCCCGAAGGCCGGGGCGCCAAGTTCGTCCAGCGGAAAAATGCCACAAAAACGGGTGGCCCATAGCCTTGGGGAGTGGGGCTGGCCAACTTCGTCCGCCGGACTCGGAGTGCCGCGAGACTTTGCGAGGGGTCTCCGTGTGCCAAAAATAGGCCGCGGACAAAGCCGCGCCCAAAAATAACCACCCGAAGGCCGGGGCGCCAAGTTCGTCCAGCGGAAAAAGGCCACAAAAACGGGTGGGCTATAGCCTTGGGGGGTGGGTCTGGCCAACTTCGTCCGCCGGACTCGGAATGCCGAGAGACTTTGCGAGGGGCCTCTGTGTGCCAAAAATAGGCCGCGGGCTAAGCCGCGCCCAAAAATAACCGCCCGAAGGCCGGGGCGCCAAGTTCGTCCAGCGGAAAAATGCCACAAAAACGGTTGGCCCATAGCCTTGGGGGGTGGGGTTGGCCAACTTCGTCCGCCGGACTCGGAGTGCCGCGAGACTTTGCGAGGGGTCTCCGTGTGCCAAAAATAGGCCGCGGACAAAGCCGCGCCCAAAAATAACCGGCCGAAGGCCGGGGCGCCAAGTTCGTCCAGCGGAAAAAGCCCACAAAAACGGGTGGGCTATAGCCTTGGGGGGTGGGTCTGGCCAACTTCGTCCGCCGGACTCGGAATGCCGAGAGACTTTGCGAGGGGCCTCTGTGTGCCAAAAATAGGCCGCGGGCTAAGCCGCGCCCAAAAATAACCGCCCGAAGGCCGGGGCGCCAAGTTCGTCCAGCGGAAAAATGCCACAAAAACGGTTGGCCCATAGCCTTGGGGGGTGGGGTTGGCCAACTTCGTCCGCCGGACTCGGAGTGCCGCGAGACTTTGCGAGGGGACTCCGTGTGCCAAAAATAGGCCGCGGACAAAGCCGCGCCCAAAAATAACCGCCCGAAGGCCGGGGCGCCAAGTTCGTCCAGCGGAAAAAGCCCACAAAAACGGGTGGGTTATAGCCTTGGGGGGTGGGGCAGGCCCACTTCGTCCGCGGGACTCGGAATGCCGCGACACTTTGCGAGGGGCCTCCGTGTCCCAAAAACAGGCCACGGGCAAAGCCGCACCCAAAAATAACCGCCCGAAGGCCGGGGCGCCAAGTTCGTGCAGCGGAAAAATGCCACAAAAACGGGTGGCCCATAGCCTTGGGGGGTGGGGCTGGCCAACTTCGTCCGCCGGACTCGGAGTGCCGCGAGACTTTGCGAGGGGTCTCCGTGTGCCAAAAATAGGCCGCGGACAAAGCCGCGCCCAAAAATAACCGCCCGAAGGCCGGGGCGCCAAGTTCGTCCAGCGGAAAAAGCCCACAAAAACGGGTGGGCTATACTCTTGGGGGGTGGGGCTGGCCAACTTCGTCCGCCGGACTCGGAAAGCCGCGAGACTTTGCGAGGGGCCTCCGTGTCCCAAAAATAGGCCGCGGGCAAAGCCGCGCCCAAAAATAACCGCCCGAAAGCCTGGGCGCAAAGTTCGTCCAGCGGAAAAAGGCCACAAAAACGGGTGGGCTATAGCCTTGGGGGGTGGGGCTGGCCAACTTCGTCCGCCGGACTCGGAATGCCGCGAAACTTTGCGAGGGGCCTCCGTGTGCCAAAAATAGGCCGCGGGCATAGCCGCGCATAAAAATAACCACCCGAAGGCTGGGGCGCCAAATTCGTCCAGCGGAAAAAGGCCACAAAAACGGGTGGGCTATAACCTTGGGGGGTGGGGCTCGCCAACTTCGTCCGCCGGTCTCGGAGTGCCGCGAGACTTTGCGAGGGGTCTCCGTGTGCCAAAAATAGGCCGCGGACAAAGCCGCGCCCAAAAATAACCGCCCGAAGGCCGGGGCGCCAAGTTCGTCCAGCCGAAAAAGGCCACAAAAACGGGTGGGCTATAGCCTTGGGGGGTGGGGCTGGCCCACTTCGTCCGCCGGACTCGGAATGCCGCGAGACTTTGCGAGGGGCCTCCGTTTGCCAAAAATAGGCCGCGGGCAAAGCCGAGCCCATAAATAACCGCCCGAAGGCCGGGTCGCCAAGTTCGTCCAGCCGAAAAAGGCCACAAAAACGGGTGGGCTATAGCCTTGGGGGGTGGGGCTGGCCCACTTCGTCTGCCGGACTCGGAATGCCGCGAGGCTTTGCGAGGGGCCTCCGTTTGCCAAAAATAGGCCGCGGGCAAAGCCGAGCCCATAAATAACCGCCCGAAGGCCGGGTCGCCAAGTTCGTCCAGCGGAAAAAGGCCACAAAAACGGGTGGGCTATAGCCTTGGGGGGTGGGGCTGGCCAACTTCGTCTGCGGGACTCGGAATGCCGCAAGACTTTGCGAGGGACCTTCGTGTCCCAAAATTAGGCCGCGGCCAAAGCCGCGCCCGAAGGCCGGGGCGCCAAGTTCGTCCAGTGGAAAAAGGCCACAAAAACGGGTGGGCTATAGCCTTGGGGGGTGGGGCTGGCCAACTTCATCCGCCGGGCTCGGAATGGTGCGAGACTTTACGAGGGGCCTCCGTGTGCCGAAAATAGGCTGCGGGCAAAGCCGCGCCCAAAAATCACCGCCCGAAGGCCGGGGCGCCAAGTTCGTCCAGCCGAAAAAGGCCACAAAAATGGGTGGGCTATAGCGTTGGGGGGTGGGGCAGGCCCACTTCGTACGCCAGACTCAGAATGCTGCAAGACTTTGCGAGGGGCCTCTGTTTGCCAAAAATAGGCCGCGGGCAAAGCCGCGCCCGAAGGCCGGGGTGCCAAGTTCGTCCAGCGGAAAAAGGCCACACAAACGGGTGGGCTATAGCCTAGGGGGGTGGGGCTGGCCAACTTCGTCCGCCGGACTCGGAATGCCGCGAGACTTTGCGAGGGGTCTCCGTGTGCCAAAAATAGGCCGGGGGCAAAGCCGCGCCCAAAAAATAACCGCCCGATGGCGGAGCGCCAAGTTTGTCCAGCGGAAAAAGGCCACGAAAACGGGTGGGCTATAACCTTGGGGGGTGGGGCTCGCCAACTTCGTCCGCCGGACTCGGAATGCCGCGAGACTTTGCGAGGGGTCTCCGTGTGCCAAAAATAGGCCACGGGCAAAGTCGCACCCAAAAATAACAGCCCGAAGGCCGGGGCGCCAAGTTCGTCCAGCGGAAAAAGGCCACGAAAACGGGTGGGGTATAGCCTTGGGGGGTGGGGCTGGCCAACTTCGTCCGCCGGACTCGGAATGCCGCGAGACTTTGCGAGGGGCCTCCGTGTCCCAAAAATAGGCCCCGGGAAAAGCCGCGCCCAAAAATAACCGCCCGAAGGCCGGGGCGCCAAGTTCGTCCAGCGGAAAAAGGCCACAAAAACGGGTGGGCTATAGCCTTGGGGGGTGGGGCTGGCCAACTTCGTCCGCCGGACTCGGAATGCCGCGAAACTTTGCGAGGGGCCTCCGTGTGCCAAAAATAGGCCGCGGGCATAGCCGCGCATAAAAATAACCACCCGAAGGCCGGGGCGCCAAATTCGTCCAGCGGAAAAAGGCCACAAAAACGGGTGGGCTATAGCCTTGGGGGGTGGGGTTGGCCCACTTCGTCCGCCTGACTCGGAATGCCGCGAGACTTTGCGAGGGGCCTCCGTGTTCCAAAAATAGGCCGCGGACAAAGCCGCGCCCAAAAATAACCGCCCGAAGGCCGGGGCGCCAAGTTCATCCAGCGGAAAAAGGCCACAAAAACAGGTGGGCTATAGCCTTGGGGGGTGGGGATGGCCAACTTCGTCCGCCGGACTCGGAATGCCGCGAGACTTTGCGAGGGGTCTCCGTGTGCCAAAAATATGCCACGGGAAAAGTCATACCCAAAAATAACCGCCCGAAGGCCGGGGCGCCAAGTTCGTCCAGCGGAAAAAGGCCACGAAAACGGGTGGGGTATAGCCTTGGGGGGTGGGGCTGGCCAACTTCGTCCGCCGGACTCGGAATGCCGCGAGACTTTGCGAGGGGCCTCCGTGTCCCAAAAATAGGCCCCGGGCAAAGCCGCGCTCAAAAATAACTGCCCGAAGGCCGGGGCGCCAAGTTCGTCCAGCGGAAAAAGGCCACAAAAACGGGTGGGCTATAGCCTTGGGGGGTGGGGCTGGCCAACTTCGTCCGCCGGACTCGGAATGCCGCGAAACTTTGCGAGGGGCCTCCGTGTGCCAAAAATAGGCCGCGGGCATAGCCGCGCATAAAAATAACCACCCGAAGGCCGGGGCGCCAAATTCGTCCAGCGGAAAAAGGCCACAAAAACGGGTGGGTTATAGCCTTGGGGGGTGGGGTTGGCCCACTTCGTCCGCCAGACTCGGAATGCCGCGAGACTTTGCGAGGGGCCTCCGTGTGCCAAAAATAGGCCACGGACAAAGCCGCGCCCAAAAATAAACGCCCGAAGGCCGGGGCGCCAAGTTCGTCCAGCGGAAAAAGGCCACAAAAACAGGTGGGCTATAGCCTTGGGGGGTGGGGATGGCCAACTTCGTCCGCCGGACTCGGAATGCCGTGAGACTTTGTGAGGGGCCTCCGTGTGCCAAAATTAGGCCGCGGGCAAAGCCGCGCCCAAAGGCCAGGGCGCCAAGTTCGTCCAGCGGAAAAAGGCCACAAAAACGGGTGGGCTATAGCCTTGGGGGGTGGGGCTGGCCAACTTCGTCCGCCGGACTCGGAATGCCGCGAAACTTTGCGAGGGGCCTCCGTGTGCCAAAAATAAGCCGCGGGCATAGCCGGGCATAAAAATAACCGCCCGAAGGCCGGGGCGCCAAATTCGTCCAGCGGAAAAAGGCCACAAAAACGGGTGGGTTATAGCCTTGGGGGGTGGGGCTGGCCCACTTCGTCCGCCAGACTCGGAATGCCGCGAGACTTTGCGAGGGGCCTCCGTGTGCAAAAAATAGGCCGCGGACAAAGCCGCGCCCAAAAATAACCGCCCGAAGGCCGGGGCGCCAAGTTCGTCCAGCGGAAAAAGGCCACAAAAACAGGTGGGCTATAGCCTTGGGGGGTGGGGATGGCCAACTTCGTCCGCCGGACTCGGAATGCCGCGAGACTTTGCGAGGGGCCTCCGTGTGCCAAAATTAGGCCGCGGGCAAACCCGCGCCCGAAGGCCGGGGCGCCAAGTTCGTCCAGCCGAAAAAGGCCACAAAAACGGGTGGGCTATAGCCTTGGGGGGTGGGGCTGGCCAACTTCGTCCGCCGGACTCGGAATGGTGCGAGACTTTGTGAGGGGCCTCCGTGTGCCAAAAATAGGCCGCGGGCAAAGCCGCGCCTGAAAATAACCGCCCGAAGGCCGGGGCGCCAAGTTCGTCCAGCGGAAAAATGCCACAAAAACGGGTGGGCTATAGCCTTGGGGGGTGGGGCTGGCCCACCTTGACCGCCGGACTCGGAATGCCGCGAGACTTTGCGAGGGGCCTCCATGTGACAAAAATAGGCCGCGGGTAAAGCCGCGCCCAAAAATAACTGCCCGAAGGCCGGGCGCCAAGTTCGTCCGGCGGAAAAAGGCCACAAACACGGGTGGGCTATAGCCTTGGCGGGTGGGGCTGGCCAACTTCGTCCGCGGGACTCGGAATGCCGCGAGACTTTGCGTGGGGACTCCGTGTACAAAAAATAGGCTGCGGACAAAGCCGCGCCCAAAAATAGCTACCCGAAGGCCGGGGCTCCAAGTTCGTCCAGCGGAAAAAATGCACAAAAACGGGTGGGCTGTAGCCTTGGGGGGTGGGGCTGGCCAACTTCGTCCGCCGGACTCGGAATGCCGCGAGACTTTGTGAGGGGCCTCCGTGTGCCAAAAATAGGCCGCGGGCAAAGCCGCGCCCAAAAATAACCGCCCGATGGCCGGGGCGCCAAGTTCGTCCAGCGGAAAAAGGCCACAAAAACGGGTGGGCTGTAGCCTTGGGGGGTGGTGCTGGCCGACTTCGTCCGCCGGACGCGGAATGCCGCGTGACTTTGCGAGGGGCCTCCGTGTGCCAAAAATAGGCCGCGGACAAAGCCGCGCCCAAAAATAACCGCCCGAAGGCCGGGGCGCCAAGTTCGTCCAGCGGAAAAAGGCCACAAAAACAGGTGGGCTATAGCCTTGGGGGGTGGGGATTGCCAACTTCGTCCGCCGGACTCGGAATGCCGCGAGACTTTGCGAGGGGCCTCCGTGTGCCAAAATTAGGCCGCGGGCAAACCCGCGCCCGAAGGCCGGGGCGCCAAGTTCGTCCAGCTGAAAAAGGCCACAAAAACGGGTGGGCTATAGCCTTGGGGGGTGGGGCTGGCCAACTTCGTCCGCCGGACTCGGAATGGTGCGAGACTTTGTGAGGGGCCTCCGTGTGCCAAAAATAGGCCGCGGGCAAAGCCGCGCCTGAAAATAACCGCCCGAAGGCCGGGGCGCCAAGTTCGTCCAGCGGAAAAATGCCACAAAAACGGGTGGGCTATAGCCTTGGGGGGTGGGGCTGGCCCACCTTGTCCGCCGGACTCGGAATGCCGCGAGACTTTGTGAGGGGCCTCCATGTGCCAAAAAGAGGCCGCGGGTAAAGCCGCGTCCAAAAATAACTGCCCGAAGGCCGGGCGCCAAGTTCGTCCAGCGGAAAAAGGCCACAAACACGGGTGGGCTATAGCCTTGGCGGGTGGGGCTGGCCAACTTCGTCCGCGGGACTCGGAATGCCGCGAGACTTTGCGTGGGGACTCCGTGTACAAAAAATAGGCTGCAGACAAAGCCGCGCCCAAAAATAGCTACCCGATGGCCGGGGCTCCAAGTTCGTCCAGCGGAAAAAATGCACAAAAACGGGTGGGCTGTAGCCTTGGGGGGTGGGGCTGGCCAACTTCGTCCGCCGGACTCGGACTGGTGCGAGACTTTGTGAGGGGCCTCCGTGTGCCAAAAATAGGCCGCGGGCAAAGCCGCGCCTGAAAATAACCGCCCGAAGGCCGGGCGCCAAGTTCGTCCAGCGGAAAAAGGCCACAAAATCGGGTGGGCTATAGCCTTGGCGGGTGGGGATGGCCAACTTCGTCCGCCGGACTCGGAACGCCGCGAGACTTTGCGAGGGGCCTCCGTGTGCCAAAATTAGGCCGCGGGCAAAGCCGCACCCGAAGGCCGGGGCGCCAAGTTCGTCCAGCCGAAAAAGGCCACAAAAACGGGTGGGCTATAGCCTTGGGGGGTGGGGCTGGCCAACTTCGTCCGCCGGACTCGGAATGGTGCGAGACTTTGTGAGGGGCCTCCGTGTGCCAAAAATAGGCCGCGGGCAAAGCTGCACCCGAAAATAACCGCCCGAAGGCCGGGGCGCCAAGTTCGTCCAGCGGAAAAATGCCACAAAAACGGGTGGGCTATAGCCTTGGGGGGTGGGGCTGGCCCACCTTGACCGCCGGACTCGGAATGCCGCGAGACTTTGCGAGGGGCCTCCATGTGACAAAAATAGGCCGCGGGTAAAGCCGCGCCCAAAAATAACTGCCCGAAGGCCGGGCGCCAAGTTCGTCCGGCGGAAAAAGGCCACAAACACGGGTGGGCTATAGCCTTGGCGGGTGGGGCTGGCCAACTTCGTCCGCGGGACTCGGAATGCCGCGAGACTTTGCGTGGGGACTCCGTGTACAAAAAATAGGCTGCGGACAAAGCCGCGCCCAAAAATAGCTACCCGAAGGCCGGGGCTCCAAGTTCGTCCAGCGGAAAAAATGCACAAAAACGGGTGGGCTGTAGCCTTGGGGGGTGGGGCTGGCCAACTTCGTCCGCCGGACTCGGAATGCCGCGAGACTTTGTGAGGGGCCTCCGTGTGCCAAAAATAGGCCGCGGGCAAAGCCGCGCCCAAAAATAACCGCCCGATGGCCGGGGCGCCAAGTTCGTCCAGCGGAAAAAGGCCACAAAAACGGGTGGGCTGTAGCCTTGGGGGGTGGTGCTGGCCGACTTCGTCCGCCGGACTCGGAATGCCGCGTGACTTTGCGAGGGGCCTCCGTGGGCCAAAAATAGGCCGCGGGCAAAGCCGCGCCCAAAAATAACCGCCCGATGGCCGGGGCGCCAAGTTCGTCCAGCGGAAAAAGGCCACAAAAACGGGTGGGCTGTAGCCTTGGGGGGTGGTGCTGGCCGACTTCGTCCGCCGGACTCCGAATGCCGCGAGACTTTGCCAGGGGCCTCCGTGTGCCAAAAATAGGCCGCGGGTAAAGCCGCGCCCAAAAATAACCGCCCGAAGGCCGGGGCGCCAAGTTCGTCCAGCGGAAAAATGCCACAAAAACGGGTGGGCTATAGCCTTGGGGGGTGGGGCTGGCCCACCTCGTCCGCCGGACTCGGAATGCCGCGAGACTTTGCGAGGGGCCTCCATGTGCCAAAAATAGGCCGCGGGTAAAGCCGCGCCCAAAAATAACTGCCCGAAGGCCGGGCGCCAAGTTCGTCCAGCGGAAAAAGGCCACAAAAACGGGTGGGCTATAGCCTTGGCGGGTGGGGCTGGCCAACTTCGTCCGCGGGACTCGGAATGCCGCGAGACTTTGCGTGGGGCCTCCGTGTGCAAAAAATAGGCTGCGGGCAAAGCCGCGATAAAAAATAACTGCCCGAAGGCCGGGGCTCCAAGTTCGTCCAGCGGAAAAAATGCACAAAAACGGGTGGGCTGTAGCCTTGGGGGGTGGGGCTGGCCAACTTCGTCCGCCGGACTCGGAATGCCGCGAGACTTTGTGAGGGGCCTCCGTGTGCCAAAAATAGGCCGCGGGCAAAGCCGCACCCAAAAATAACCGCCCGATGGCCGGGGCGCCAAGTTCGTCCAGCGGAAAAAGGCCACAAAAACGGGTGGGCTGTAGCCTTGGGGGGTGGTGCTGGCCGACTTCGTCCGCCGGACTCGGAATGCCGCGTGACTTTGCGAGGGGCCTCCGTGGGCCAAAAATAGGGCGCGGGCAAAGCCGCGCCCAAAAATAACCTCCCGAAGGCCGGGGCGCCAAGTTCGTCTAGCGGAAAAAGGCGACAAAAACGGGTGGGCTGTAGCCTTAGGGGGTGGGGCGGGCCGACTTCGTCCGCCGGACTCCGAATGCCGCGAGACTTTGCCAGGGGCCTCCGTGCGCCAAAAATAGGCCGCGGGTAAAGCCGCGCCCAAAAATAACCGCCCGAAGGCCGGGGCGCCAAGTTCGTCCAGCGGAAAAAGGCCACAAAAACAGGTGGGCTATAGCCTTGGGGGGTGGGGATTGCCAACTTCGTCCGCCGGACTCGGAATGACGCGAAACTTTGCGAGGGGCCTCCGTGTGCCAAAATTAGGCCGCGGGCAAAGCCGCGCCCGAAGGCCGGGGCGCCAAGTTCGTCCAGCGGAAAAAGGCAACAAAAACGGGTGGGCTATAGCCTTGGGGGGTGGGGCTGGCCAACTTCGTCCGCCGGACTCAGAATTGTGTGAGACTTTGCGAGGGGCCTCCGTGTGCCAAAAATACGCCGCGGGCAAAGCCGCGTCCGAAAATAACTGCCCGAAGGCCGGGGCGCCAAGTTCGTCCAGCGGAAAAATGCCACAAAAACGGGTGGGCTATAGCCTTGGGGGGTGGGGCTGGCCCACCTCGTCCGCCGGACTCGGAATGCCGCGAGACTTTGCGAGGGGCCTCCATGTGCCAAAAATAGGCCGCGGGTAAAGCCGCGCCCAAAAATAACTGCCCGAAGGCCGGGCGCCAAGTTCGTCCAGCGGAAAAAGGCCACAAAAACGGGTGGGCTATAGCCTTGGCGGGTGGGGCTGGCCAACTTCGTCCGCGGGACTCGGAATGCCGCGAGACTTTGCGTGGGGCCTCCGTGTGCAAAAAATAGGCTGCGGGCAAAGCCGCGATAAAAAATAACTGCCCGAAGGCCGGGGCTCCAAGTTCGTCCAGCGGAAAAAATGCACAAAAACGGGTGGGCTGTAGCCTTGGGGGGTGGGGCTGGCCAACTTCGTCCGCCGGACTCGGAATGCCGCGAGACTTTGTGAGGGGCCTCCGTGTGCCAAAAATAGGCCGCGGGCAAAGCCGCGCCCAAAAATAACCGCCCGATGGCCGGGGCGCCAAGTTCGTCCAGCGGAAAAAGGCCACAAAAACGGGTGGGCTGTAGCCTTGGGGGGTGGTGCTGGCCGACTTCGTCCGCCGGACTCGGAATGCCGCGTGACTTTGCGAGGGGCCTCCGTGGGCCAAAAATAGGGCGCGGGCAAAGCCGCGCCCAAAAATAACCTCCCGAAGGCCGGGGCGCCAAGTTCGTCTAGCGGAAAAAGGCGACAAAAACGGGTGGGCTGTAGCCTTAGGGGGTGGGGCGGGCCGACTTCGTCCGCCGGACTCCGAATGCCGCGAGACTTTGCCAGGGGCCTCCGTGTGCCAAAAATAGGCCGCGGGTAAAGCCGCGCCCAAAAATAACCGCCCGAAGGCCGGGGCGCCAAGTTCGTCCAGCGGAAAAAGGCCACAAAAACGGGTGGGCTATAACCTTCGGGAGTGGGGCTGGTAAAATTCATCCGCGGGACTCGGAATGCCGCGAGACTTTACGAGGGGCGTCCTGTGCCAAAAATAGGCCGCGGACAAGGCCCCGCCCAAAAATAACCGTTTGAAGGCCGGGGCGCCAAGTTCGTCCAGCGGAAAAAGGCCACAAAAACGGGTGGGCTATAGCCTTGGGCGGTGGGGCTGGCAAAATTCATCCGCGGAACTCGGAATGCCGCGAGACTTTACGAGGGGAGTCCGTGTGCCAAAAATAGGCCGCGGGCAAAGCTGCGCCTGAAAATAACCGCCCGACGGCCGGGGCGCCAAGTTCGTCCCGCGGTAAAATGCCACAAAAACGGGTGGGCTATAGCCTTGGGGGGTGGGGCTGGCCAACTTCATCCGCGGGACTCGGAATGCCGCGAGACTTTACGAGGGGCGTCCGTGTGCCAAAAATAGGCCGCGGGCAAGGCCGCGCAAAAAAATAACCGCCCGAAGGCCGGGGCGCCAAGTTCGTCCAGCGGAAAAATGCCACAAAAACGGGTGGGCTATAGCCTCGGGGGATGGGGCTGGCCAACTTCATCCGCGGGACTCGGAATGCCGCGAGACTTTACGAGGGGCGTCCGTGTGCCAAAAATAGGCCGCGGGCAAGGCCGCGCACAAAAATAACCGCCCGAAGGCCGGGGCGCCAAGTTCGTCCAGCGGAAAAAGGTCACAAAAACGGGTGGGCTATAGCCTTGGGGGGTGGGGCTGGCCAAATTTGTCCGCCGGACTCGGAATGCCGCGAGATTTTGCGATGGGCCTCCGTGTACCAAAAATAGGCCGCGGGTAAAGCCGCGCCCAAAAATAACTGCCCGAAGGCCGGGGCGCCAAGTTCGTCCAGCGGAAAAACGCCACAAAAACGGGTGGGCTATAGCCTTGGGGGGTGGGGCTGGCCAACCTCGTCCGCCGGACTCAGAATGCCACGAGACTTTGTGAGGGGCCTCCGTGTGACAAAAATAGGCCGCTGTTAAAGTCGTACCCAAAAATAATCGCCCGAAGGCCGGGGCGCCAAGTTCGTCCAGCGGAAAAAGGCCACAAAAACGGGTGTGCTATAGCCTTGGGGGGTGGGGCTGGCCAACTTCGTCCGCGGGACTCGGAATGCCGCGAGACTTTGCGAGGGGCCTCTGTGTGCAAACAATAGGCCACGGGCAAAGCCGCTCCCAAAAATAACCGCCCGAAGGCCGGGGCGCCAAGTTCGTCCAGCGGGAAAAGGCCAAAAAACGGGTGGGCTATAGCCTTGGGGGGTGGGGCTGGCAAAATTCATCCGCCGGACTCCGAATGCCGCGAGACTTTACGAGTGGAGTCCGTGTGCCAAAAATAGGCCGCGGGCAAAGCTGCACCCGAAAATAACCGCCCGAAGGCCGGGGCTCCAAGTTCGTCCAGCGGAAAAATGCCACAAAAACGGGTGGGCTATAGCCTTGAGGGGTGGGGCTGGCCAACTTTGTCCGCGGGACTCGGAATGCCGCGAGACTTTGCGAGGGGCCTCTGTGCGCAAAAAATAGGCCGCGGGCTAAGCCGCGCACAAAAATAACCGCCCGAAGGCCGGGGCGCCAAGTTCGTCCAGCGGAAAAAGGCCACAAAAACGGGTGGGCTATAGCCTTGGGGGGTGGGGCTGGCCAACTTCGTCCGCCGGACTCAGAATGCCGCGAGACTTTGCGAGGGGCCTCCGTGTGCCAAAAATAGGCCGCTGGTAAAGTCGCACCCAAAAATAATCGCCCGAAGGCCGGGGCGCCAAGTTCGTCCAGCGGAAAAAGGCCACAAAAACGGGTGGGCTATAGCCTTGGGGGGTGGGGCTGGCCAACTTCGTCCGCGGGACTCGAAATGCCGCGAGACTTTGCGAGGGGCCTCTGTGTGCAAACAATAGGCCGCGGGCAAAGCCGTTCCCAAAAATAACCGCCCGAAGGCCGGGGCGCCACGTTCGTCCAGCGGAAAAAGGCCAAAAAACGGGTGGGCTATAGCCTTGGGGGGTGGGGCTGGTAAAATTCATCCGCGGGACTCGGAATGCCGCGAGACTTTACGAGGGGCGTCCGTGTGCCAAAAATAGGCCGCGGGCAAAGCTGCGCCCGAAAATAACGCCCGAAGGCCGGGGCACCAGGTTCGTCCAGCGGAAAAATGCCACAAAAACGGGTGGGCTATAGCCTTGGGGGGTGGAGCTGGCCAACTTCGTCCGTCGGACTCAGAATGCCACGAGACTTTGCGAGGGGCCTCCGTGTGACAAAAATAGGCCGCTGGTAAAGCCGCACCCAAAAATAACCGCCCGAAGGCCGGGGCGCCAAGTTCGTCCAGCGGAAAAAGGCCACAAAAACGGGTGGGCTATAGCCTTGGGGGGTGGGGCTGATCAACTTCGTCCGCGGGACTCGGAATGCCGCGAGACTTTGCGAGGGGCCTCTGTGTGCAAACAATAGGCCGCGGGCATAGCCGCTCCAAAAAATAACCGCCCGAAGGCCGGGGCGCCAAGTTCGTCCAGCGGAAAAAGGCCACAAAAACGGGTGGGCTATGGCCTTGGGGGGCTGGGGCTGGCAAAATTCATCCGCGGGACTCGGAATGCCGCGAGACTTTACGAGGGGCGTCCGTGTGCCAAAAATAGGCCGCGGGCAAAGCTGCGCCCGAAAATAACTGCCCAAAGGCCGGGGCGCCAAGTTCGTCCTGCGGAAAAAGGCCACAAAAACGGGTGGGCTATAGCCTTGGGGGGTGGGGCTGGCCAATTTCGTCCGCGGGACTCGGAATGCCGCGAGACTTTGCGAGGGGCCTCCGTGTGCCAAAAATAGGGCGCGGGCATAGCCGCGCCCAAAAATAACCTCCCGAAGGCCGGGGCGCCAAGTTCGTCCAGCGGAAAAAGGCCACAAAAACGGGTGGGCTGTAGCCTTGGGGGGTGGTGCTGGCCGACTTCGTCCGCCGGACTCGGAATGCCGCGAGACTTTGCGAGAGGCCTCCGTGTGCCAAAAATAGGGCGCGGGCAAAGCCGCGCCCAAAAATAACCGCCCGAAGGCCGGGGCGCCAAGTTCGTCCAGCGGAAAAAGGCCACAAAAACGGGTGGGCTGTAGCCTTGGGGGGTGGGGCTGGTCGACTTCGTCCGCCGGACTCGGAATGCCGCGAGACTTTGCGAGGGGCCTCCGTGTGCCAAAAATAGGCCGCGGGTAAAGCCGCGCCAAAAAATAACCGCCCGAAGGCCGGGGCGCCAAGTTCGTCCAGCGGAAAAAGGCCACAAAAACGGGTGGGCTATAGCCTTGGGGGGTGGGGCTGGCCAACTTCGTCCGCCGGACTCAGAATGCCGCGAGACTTTGCGAGGGGCCTCCGTGTACCAAAAATAGGCCGCTGGTAAAGCCGCACCCAAAAATAACCGCCCGAAGGCGAGGGCGCCAAGTTCGTCCAGCGGAAAAATGCCACAAAAACGGGTGGGCTATAGCCTTGGGGGATGGGGCTGGCCAACTTCATCCGCGGGACTCGGAATGCCGCGAGACTTTACGAGGGGCGTCCGTGTGCCAAAAATAGGCCGCGGGCAAGGCCGCGCACAAAAATAACCGCCCGAAGGCCGGGGCGCCAAGTTCGTCCAGCGGAAAAAGGTCACAAAAACGGGTGGGCTATAGCCTTGGGGGGTGGGGCTGGCCAAATTTGTCCGCCGGACTCGGAATGCCGCGAGATTTTGCGATGGGCCTCCGTGTACCAAAAATAGGCCGCGGGTAAAGCCGCGCCCAAAAATAACTGCCCGAAGGCCGGGGCGCCAAGTTCGTCCAGCGGAAAAACGCCACAAAAACGGGTGGGCTATAGCCTTGGGGGGTGGGGCTGGCCAACTTCGTCCGCCGGACTCAGAATGCCACGAGACTTTGCGAGGGGCCTCCGTGTGACAAAAATAGGCCGCTGTTAAAGTCGTACCCAAAAATAATCGCCCGAAGGCCGGGGCGCCAAGTTCGTCCAGCGGAAAAAGGCCACAAAAACGGGTGTGCTATAGCCTTGGGGGGTGGGGCTGGCCAACTTCGTCCGCGGGACTCGGAATGCCGCGAGACTTTGTGAGGGGCCTCTGTGTGCAAACAATAGGCCACGGGCAAAGCCGCTCCCAAAAATAACCGCCCGAAGGCCGGGGCGCCAAGTTCGTCCAGCGGGAAAAGGCCAAAAAACGGGTGGGCTATAGCCTTGGGGGGTGGGGCTGGCAAAATTCATCCGCGGGACTCCGAATGCCGCGAGACTTTACGAGGGGAGTCCGTGTGCCAAAAATAGGCCGCGGGCAAAGCTGCACCCGAAAATAACCGCCCGAAGGCCGGGGCTCCAAGTTCGTCCAGCGGAAAAATGCCACAAAAACGGGTGGGCTATAGCCTTGAGGGGTGGGGCTGGCCAACTTTGTCCGCGGGACTCGGAATGCCGCGAGACTTTGCGAGGGGCCTCTGTGCGCAAAAAATAGGCCGCGGGCTAAGCCGCGGCCAAAAATAACCGCCCGAAGGCCGGGGCGCCAAGTTCGTCCAGCGGAAAAAGGCCACAAAAACGGGTGGGCTATAGCCTTGGGGGGTGGGGCTGGCCAAATTCGTCCGCCGGACTCGGAATGCCACGAGATTTTGCGAGGGGCCTCCGTGTACCAAAAATAGGCCGCGGGTAAAGCCGCGGCCAAAAATAACTGCCCGAAGGCTGGGGCGCCAAGTTCGTCCAGCGGAAAAAGGCCACAAAAACGGGTGGGCTATAGCCTTGGTGGGTGGGGCTGGCCAACTTCGTCCGCGGGACTCGGAATGCCGCGAGACTTTGCGAGGGACCTCTGTGTGCAAACAATAGGCCGCGGGCAAAGCCGCTCCAAAAAATAACCGCCCGAAGGCCGGGGCGCCAAGTTCGTCCAGCGGAAAAAGGCCACAAAAACGGGTGGGCTATAGCCTTGGGGGGTGGGGCTGGCCAACTTCGTCCGCCGGACTCGGAAGGCCTCGAGACTTTGTGAGGGGTCTCCGTGTGCCAAAAATAGGCCGCGGGCAAAGCAGCGTCCAAAAATAACCGCCCGATGGCCGGGGCACCAAGTTCGTCCAGCGGAAAAAGGCCACAAAAACGGGTGGGCTATAGCCTAGGGGTGTGGGGCTGGCCAACTTCGTCCACCGGACTCAGAATGCCGCGAGACTTTGCGAGGGGCCTCCGTGTACCAAAAATAGGCCGCTGGTAAAGTCGCACCCAAAAATAACCGCCCGAAGGCCGGGGCGCCATGTTCGTCCAGCAGAAAAAGGCCACAAAAACGGGTGGGCTATAGCCTTGGGGGGTGGGGCTGGCCAACTTCGTCCGCCGGACTCGGAATGCCGCGAGACTTTGCGAGGGGCCTCCATGTGCCAAAAATAGGCCGCGGGTAAAGCCGTGCCAAAAAATAACCGCCCGAAGGCCGGGGCGCCAAGTTCGTCCAGCGGAAAAAGGCCACAAAAACGGGTGGGCTATAGCCTAGGGGGGTGGGGCAGGCCAACTTCGTCCGCCGGACTCAGAATGCCGCGAGACTTTGCGAGGGGCCTCCGTGTGCCAAAAATAGGCCGCTGGTAAAGCCGCACCCAAAAATAACCGCCTGAAGGCCGGGGCGCCAAGTTCGTCCAGCAGAAAAAGGCCACAAAAACGGGTGGGATATAGCCTTGCGGGGTGGGGCTGGCCAACTTCGTCCGCGGGACTCGGAATGCCGCGAGACTTTGCAAGGGGCCTCTGTGTGCAAACAATAGGCCGCGGGCAAAGCCGCTCCAAAAAATAACCGCCCGAAGGCCGGGGCGCCAAGTTCGTCCAGCGGAAATAGGCCACAAAAACGGGTGGGCTATAACCTTCGGGGGTGGGGCTGGTAAAATTCATCCGCGGGACTCGGAATGCCGCGAGACTTTACGAGGGGCGTCCGTGTGCCAAAAATAGGCCGCGGGCAAGGCCGCGCCCAAAAATAACCGCCCGAAGGCCGGGGCGCCAAGTTTGTCCAGCGGAAAAAGGCCACAAAAACGGGTGGGCTATAGCCTTGGGGGGTGGGGCTGGCCAACTTCGTCCGCCGGACTCGGAAGGCCGCGAGACTTTGCGAGGGGTCTCCGTGTGCAAAAAATAGGCCGCGGGCAAAGCAGCGCCCAAAAATAACCGCCCGAAGGCCGGGGCGCCAAGTTCGTCCAGCGGAAAAAGGCCACAAAAACGGGTGGGCTATAGCCTTGGGGGGTGGGGCTGGCCAAGTTCGGCCGTCGGACTCGGCATGCCGGGAGACTTTGCGAGGGGCCTCCGTGTGCAAAAAATAGGCCGCGGGCAAGGCCGCGCCCAAAAATAACCGCCCGAAGGCCGGGGCGCCAAGTTTGTCCAGCGGAAAAAGGCCACAAAAACGGGTGGGCTATAGCCTTGGGGGGTGGGGCTGGCCAACTTCGTCCGCCGGACTCGGAAGGCCGCAAGACTTTGCGAGGGGTCTCCGTGCGCAAAAAATAGGCCGCGGGCAAAGCAGCGCCCAAAAATAACCGCCCGAAGGCCGGGGCGCCAAGTTCGTCCAGCGGAAAAAGGCCACAAAAACGGGTGGGCTATAGCCTTGGGGGGTGGGGCTGGCCAAGTTCGGCCGTCGGACTCGGCATGCCGGGAGACTTTGCGAGGGGCCTCCGTGTGCAAAAAATAGGCCGCGGGCCAAGCCGCGCCCAAAAAATAACCGCCCGAAAGCCGGGGTGCCAAGTTCGTCCAGCGGAAAAAGACCACAAAAACGGGTGGGCTATAGCCTTGGGGGGTGGGGCTGGCCAACTTCGTCCGCCGGACTCCGAATGCCGCGAGACTTTGCGATGGGTCTCCGTGTGCCAAAAATAGGCCGCGGGCAAAGCCGCGCCCAAAAATAACCGCCCGAAGGCCGGGGCGCCAAGTTTATCCAGTGGAAAAAGGCCACAAAAACGGGTGGGCTATAGCCTTTGGGGGTGGTGCTGGTCAACTTCGTCCGCCGGACTCGGAATGCCGCGAGGCTTTGTGAGGGGCCTCCGTGTGCCAAATATAGGACGCGGGCAAAGCCGCGCCCAAAAATAACTGCCCGAAGGCCGGGGCGCCAAGTTCGTCCAGCGGAAAAAGGCCACAAAAACGGGTGGGCTATAGCCTTGGGGGGTGGGGCTGGCCAAGTTCGTCCGTCGGACTCGGAATGCCGGGAGACTTTGCGAGGGGCCTCCGTGTGCAAAAAATAGGCCGCGGGCCAAGCCGCGCCCAAAAAGAACCGCACGAAGGCCAGGGCGCCAAGTTCGTCCAGCGGAAATAGGCCACAAAAACGGGTGGGCTATAACCTTCGGGGGTGGGGCTGGTAAAATTCATCCGCGGGACTCGGAATGCCGCGAGACTTTACGAGGGGCGTCCGTGTGCCAAAAATAGGCCGCTGGAAAGGCCGCGCACCAAAAATAACCGCCCGAAGGCCGGGGCGCCAAGTTCGTCCAGCGGAAAAAGGCCACAAAAACGGGTGGGCTATGGCCTTGGGGGGTGGGGCTGGCCAAATTCGTCCACCGGACTCGAAATGCCGCGAGATTTTGCGAGGGGCCTCCTTGTACCAAAAATAGGCCGCGGGTAAAGCCGCGTCCAAAAATAACTGCCCGAAGGCCGGGCCACCAAGTTCGTCCAGCGGAAAAAGGCCACAAAAACGGGTGGGCTATGGCCTTGGGGGGTGGGGCTGGCCAACTTCGTCCGCCGGACTCAGAATGCCGCGAGACTTTGCGAGGGGCCTCCGTGTGCCAAAAATAGGCCGCGGGTAAAGCCGCACCCAAAAAAAAATCCCCGAAGGCCGGGGCGCCAAGTTCGTCGTGCGGGAAAAGGCCACAAAAACGGGTGGGCTATGGCCTTGGGGGGTGGGGCTGGCCAAATTCGTCCTCCGGACTCGAAATGCCGCGAGATTTTGCGAGGGGCCTCCTTGTACCAAAAATAGGCCGCGGGTAAAGCCGCGTCCAAAAATAACTGCCCGAAGGCCGGGCCACCAAGTTCGTCCAGCGGAAAAAGGCCACAAAAACGGGTGGGCTATGGCCTTGGGGGGTGGGGCTGGCCAACTTCGTCCGCCGGACTCAGAATGCCGCGAGACTTTGCGAGGGGCCTCCGTGTGCCAAAAATAGGCCGCGGGTAAAGCCGCACCCAAAAAAAAATCCCCGAAGGCCGGGGCGCCAAGTTCGTCGTGCGGGAAAAGGCCACAAAAACGGGTGGGCTATAGCCTTGGGGGGGTGGGGCTGGCCAACTTCGTCCGCCAGACTCGGAATGCCGCGAGACTTTGCGAGGGGCCTCCATTTGCCAAAAACAGGCCGCGGGCAAAGCCGCGCCCGAAAATAACCGCCCGAAGGGTGGGGCGCCAAGTTCGTCCAGCGGAAAAAGGCCACAAAAACGGGTGGGCTATAGCCTTGGGGGTTGGGGCTGGACAACTTCGTCCGCTGGACTCGGAATGCCGCGAGACTTTGCGAGGGGCCTCCGTGTGCCAAAAATAGGCCACGGGCAAAGCCGCTGCCAATAATAACCGCCCGAAGGCCGGGGCGCCAAGTTCGTCCAGCGGAAAAAGGCCACAAAAACGGGTGGGCTATAGCCTTGGGGGGTGGGGCTGGCCAACTTCGTCCGCCAGACTCGGAATGCCGCGAGACTTTGCGAGGGGCCTCCGTTTGCCAAAAACAGGCCGCGGGCAAAGCCGCGCCCGAAAATAACCGCCCGAAGGCTGGGGCGCCAAGTTCGTCCAGCGGAAAAAGGCCACAAAAACGGGTGGGCTATAGCCTTGGGGGGTGGGGCTGGCCAACTTCGTCCGCGGGATTGGGAATGCCGCTAGACTTTGCGAGGGGCCTCCGTGCGCAAAAAATAGGCCGCGGGCAAAGCCGCGGCCAATAAGAACCGCCCGAAGGCCGGGGCGCCAAGTTCGTCCAGCGGAAAAAGGCCACAAAAACGGGTGGGCTATAGCCTTGGGGTTTGGGGCTGGACAACTTCGTCCGCTGGACTCGGAATGCCGCGAGACTTTGCGAGGGGCCTCCGTGTGCCAAAAATAGGCCACGGGCAAAGCCGCTGCCAATAATAACCGCCCGAAGGCCAGGGCGCCAAGTTCGTCCAGCGGAAAAAGGCCACAAAAACGGGTGGGCTATAGCCTTGGGGGGTGGGGCTGGCCAACTTCGTTCGCCGGACTCGGAATGCCGCGAGACTTTGCGAGGGGCCTCAGTGTTCCAAAAATGGGCCGCGGGCAAAGGCACGCAAAAATAACCGCCCGATGGCCGGGGCGCCAAGCTCGTCCAGCGGAAAAAGTCCACAAAAACGGGTGGGCTATAGCCTTGGTGGGTGGGGCTGGCCAACTTCGTCCGCCGGACTCGGAATGCCGCGAGACTTTGCGATGGGAATCCGTGTGCCAAAAATAGGCCGTGGGCAAAGCTGCGCCCAAATATAACCGCCCGAAGGCCGGGGCGCCAGGTTCGTCCAGCGGAAAAAGGCCACAAAAAACGGTGGGCTATAGCCTTGGTGGGTGGGATGGCCAACTTCATCTGCCGGACTCGGAATGCCGCGAGACTTTGCGAGGGGCCTCAGTGTTCCAAAACTGCGCCGTGGGCAAAGCCGCGCCAAAAAATAACCGCCCGAAGGCCGGGGCGCCAAGTTCGTCCAGCGGAAAAAGGCCACAAAAACGGGTGGGCTATAGCCTTGGGGGGTGGGGCTGGCCAACTTCGTTCGCTGGACTCGGAATGCCGCTAGACTTTGCGAGAGGCCTCCGTGTGCCAAAAATAGGCCGCGGGCAAAGCCGCGCCCAAAAATAACCGCCCGAAGGCCGGGGCGCCAAGTTCGTCCAGCGGAAAAACGCCACAAAAACGGGTGGGCTATAGCCTTAGGGGGTGGGGCTGGCCAACTTCATCCGCCGGACTCGGAATGCCGCGAGACTTTGCGAGGGGCCTCCGTGTGCCAAAAATAGGCCGCGGGCAAAGCCGCGCCCAAAAATAACACCCCGAAGGCCAGGGCGCCAAGTTCGTCCAGCGGAAAAAGGCCACAAAAACGGGTGGGCTATAGCCTTGGGGGGTGGGGCTGGCCAACTTCGTCCGCCGGACTCGGAATGCCGCGAGACTTTGCGAGAGGCCTCTGTGTGCCAAAAATAGGCCGCGGGCAAAGCCGCGACAAAAAATACCCGCCCGATGGCCGGGGCGCCAAGTTCGTCCAGCGGAAAAAGGCCACAAAAACGGGTGGGCTATAGCGTTGGAGGGTGGGGCTGGCCTACTTCGTCCGCCGGACTCTGAATGCCGCGAGACTTTGCGAGGGGCCTCCGTGTGCCAAAAATAGGCCGCGGGCAAAGCCGCGCCCAAAAATAACCGCCCGAAGGCCGGGGCGCCAAATTCGTCCAGCGGAAAAAGGCCACAAAAACGGGTGGGCTATAGCCTTGGGGGGTGGGGCTGGCCAACTTCGTCCGCGCGGACTCGGAACGCCACGACACTTTGCGAGGGTCCTCCGTGTGCCAAAAATAGGCCGCGCGCAGAGCCGCGCCCAAAAATAACCGCCCCAAGGCCGGGGCGCCAAGTTCGTCCAGTGGAAAAAGGCCACAAAAACGGGTGGGCTATAGCCTTAGGGGGTGGGGCTGGCCAACTTCGTCCGCCGGACTCGGAATGCCGCGAGACTTTGCGAGGGGCCTCCGTGTGCCAAAAATAGGCCGCGGGCAAAGCCGCGCCCAAAAATAACCGCCCGAAGGCCGGGGCGCCAAGTTCGTCCAGCGGAAAAAGGCCACAAAAACGGGTGGGCTATAGCCTTGGGGGGTGGGGCATGCCAACTTCGTCCGCCGGGCTCGGAATGCCGCGAGACTTTGCGAGGGGCCTCCGTGTGCCAAAAATAGGCCGTGGGCAGAGCCGCGCCCAAAAATAACCACCCGAAGGCTGGGCCGCCAAGTTCGTCCAGCGGAAAAAGGCCACAAAAACGGGTGGGCTATAGCCTTGGGGGGTGGGGCTGGCCTACTTCGTTCGCCGGACTCGGAATGCCGCGAGACTTTGCGAGAGGCCTCCGTGTGCCAAAAATAGGCCGCGGGCAAAGCCACGCCCAAAAATAACCGCCCGAAGGCCGGGGCGCCAAGTTCGTCCAGCGGAAAAAGGCCACAAAAACGGGTGGGCTATAGCCTTGGGGGGTGGGATGGCCAACTTCATCCGCCGGACTCGGAATGCCGCGAGACTTTGCGAGGGGCCTCCGTGTGCCAAAAATAGGCCGCGGGCAAAGCCGCGCCCAAAAATAACCGCCCGAAGGCCGGGGCGCCAAGTTCGTCCAGCGGAAAAAGGCCACAAAAACGGGTGGGCTATAGCCTTGGGGGGTGGGGCATGCCAACTTCGTCCGCCGGGCTCGGAATGCCGCGAGACTTTGCGAGGGGCCTCCGTGTGCCAAAAATAGGCCGTGGGCAAAGCCGCGCCCAAAAATAACCACCCGAAGGCTGGGCCGCCAAGTTCGTCCAGCGGAAAAAGGCCACAAAAACGGGTGGGCTATAGCCTTGGGGGGTGGGGCTGGCCTACTTCGTTCGCCGGACTCGGAATGCCGCGAGACTTTGCGAGAGGCCTCCGTGTGCCAAAAATAGGCCGCGGGCAAAGCCGCGCCCAAAAATAACCGCCCGAAGGCCGGGGCGCCAAGTTCGTCCAGCGGAAAAAGGCCACAAAAACGGGTGGGCTATAGCCTTGGGGGGTGGGGCTGGCCAACTTCGTCCGCCGGACTCGGAATGCCGTAAGATTTTGCGAGGGGCCTCCGTGTGCCAAAAATAAGGCGCGGAAAAATCCGCGCCAAAAAATAACACCCCGAAGGCCGGGGCGCCAAGTTCGTCTAGCGGAAAAGGCCACAAAAACGGGTGGGCTATAGCCTTGGGGGGTGGGGCTGGACAACTTCGTCCGCCGGACTCGGAATGCCGCGAGACTTTGCGAGAGGCCTCTGTGTGCCAAAAATAGGCCGCGGGCAAAGCCGCGACCAAAAATACCCGCCCGATGGCCGGGGCGCCAAGTTCGTCCAGCGGAAAAAGGCCACAAAAACGGGTGGGCTATAGCCTTGAGGGGTGGGGCTGGCCAACTTCGTCCGCGCGGACTCGGAATGCCGCGAGACTTTGTGAGGGTCCTCCGTGTGCCAAAAATAGGCCGCGCGCAGAGCCGCGCCCAAGAATAACCGCCCCAAGGCCGGGGCGCCAAGTTCGTCCAGTGGAAAAAGGCCACAAAAACGGGTGGGCTATAGCCTTGGGGGGTGGGGCTGGCCAACTTCGTCCGCCGGACTTGGAATGCCGCGAGACTTTGCGAGGGACCTCCGTGTGCCAAAAATAAGCCGCGGGCAAAGCCGTGCCCAAAAAGAACCGCCTGAAGGCCGGGGCGCCAAGTTCGTCCAGCGGAAAAAGGCCACAAAAATGGGTGGGCTATAGCCTTGGGGGGTGGGGCTGGCCAACTTCGTCCGCCGGACTCGGAATGCCGCGAGACTTTGCGAGGGGCCTCCGTGTGCCAAAAATAGGCCGCGGGCAAAGCCGCGCCCAAAAATAACCGCCCGAAGGCCGGGGCGCCAAATTCGTCCAGCGGAAAAAGGCCACAAAAACGGGTGGGCTATAGCCTTGGGGGGTGGGGCTGGCCAACTTCGTCCGCCGGACTCGGAATGCCGCGAGACTTTGCGAGGGGCCTCCGTGTGCCAAAAATAGGCCGCGGGCAAAGCCGCGCCCAAAAATAACCGCCCGAAGGCCGGGGCGCCAAATTCGTCCAGCGGAAAAAGGCCACAAAAACGGGTGGGCTATAGCCTTGGGGGGTGGGGCTGGCCAACTTCGTCCGCTGGACTCGGAATGCCGCGAGACTTTGAGAGGGGCCTCCGTGTGCCAAAAATACGCCGCGGGCAAAGCCGCGCCCAAAAATAACTGCCCGAAGGCTGGGCCGCCAAGTTCGTCCAGCGGAAGAAGGCCACAAAAACGGGTGGGCTATAGCCTTGAGGGGTGGGGCTGGCCCACTTCGTCCGCCGCACTCGGAATGCCGCGAGACTTTGCGAGAGGCCTCTGTGTGCCAAAAATAGGCCGCGGGCAAAGCCGCGCCCAAAAATAACCGTCCGAAGGCCGGGGCGCCAAGTTCGTTCAGCGGAACAAGGCCACAAAAACGGGTGGGCTATAGCCTTTGGGGGTGGGGCTGGCCCACTTCGTCCGCCGGACTCGGAATGCCGCGAGACTTTGTGAGGGGCCTCCGTGTGCCAAAAAAAGGCCGCGGGCAAAGCCGCGCCCAAATATAACCGCCCCAAGGCCGGGGTGCCAAGTTCGTCCAGCGGAAAAAGGCCACAAAAACGGGTGGGCTATAGACTTGGGGGGTGGGGCTGGCCTACTTCGTCCGCCGGACCCGGAATGCCGCGAGACTTTGCGAGGGGCCTCCGTGTGCCAAAAATAGGCCGTGGGCAAAGCCGCGCCCAAAAATAACCACCCGAAGGCTGGGCCGCCAAGTTCGTCCAGCGGAAAAAGACCACAAAAACGGGTGGGCTATAGCCTTGGGGGGTGGGGCTGGCCAACTTCGTTCGCCGGACTCGGAATGCCGCGAGACTTTGCGAGGGGCCTCCGTGTGCCAAAAATAGACCGCGGGCAAAGCCGTGCCCAAAAATAACCGTCCGAAGGCCGGGGCGCCATGTTCGTCCAGCGGAAAAAGGCCACAAAAACGGGTGGGCTATAGCCTTGGGGGGTGGGGCTGGCCAACTTCGTCCGCGCGGACTCGGAATGCCTCGAGACTTTGCGAGGGGCCTCCGTGTGCCAAAAATAGGCCGTGGACAAAGCCGCGCCCAAGAATAAACGCCCCAAGGCCGGGGCGCCAAGTTCGTCCAGTGGAAAAAGGCCACAAAAACGGGTGGGCTATAGACTTGGGGGGTGTGGCTGGCCAACTTCGTCCGTCGGACCCGGAATGCCGCCAGACTTTGCGTGGGGCCTCCGTGTGCCAAAAATAGGCCGTGGGCAAAGCCGCGCCCAAAAAATAACCGTCCGAAGGCCGGGGCGCCAAGTTCGTCCAGCGGAAAAAGACCACAAAAACGGGTGGGCTATAGCCTTGGGGGGTTGGGCTGGCCAACTTCGTTCGCCGGACTCGGAATGCCGCGAGACTTTGTGAGGGGCCTCCGTGTGCCAAAAATAAACCGCGGGCAAAGCCGCGCCCAAGAATAACCGCCCCAAGGCCGGGGCGCCAAGTTCGTCCAGCGGAAAAAGGCCACAAAAACGGGTGGGCTATAGACTTGGGGGGTGGGGCTGGCCTACTTCGTCCGCCGGACCCGGAATGCCGCGAGACTTTGCGAGGGGCCTCCGTGTGCCAAAAATAGGCCGTGGGCAAAGCCGCGCCCAAAAATAACCACCCGAAGGCTGGGCCGCCAAGTTCGTCCAGCGGAAAAAGACCACAAAAACGGGTGGGCTATAGCCTTGGGGGGTGGGGCTGGCCAACTTCGTTCGCCGGACTCGGAATGCCGCGAGACTTTGCGAGGGGCCTCCGTGTGCCAAAAATAGACCGCGGGCAAAGCCGTGCCCAAAAATAACCGTCCGAAGGCCGGGGCGCCAAATTCGTCCAGCGGAAAAAGGCCACAAAAACGGGTGGGCTATAGCCTTGGGGGGTGGGGCTGGCCAACTTCGTCCGCCGGACTCGGAATGCCGCGAGACTTTGCGAGGGGCCTCCGTGTGCCAAAAATAGGCCGCGCGCAAAGCCGCGCCCAAAAATAACCGCCCGAAGGCCGGGGCGCCAAATTCGTCCAGCGGAAAAAGGCCACAAAAACGGGTGGGCTATAGCCTTGGGGGGTGGGGCTGGCCAACTTCGTCCGCTGGTCTCGGAATGCCGCGAGACTTTGAGAGGGGCCTCCGTGTGCCAAAAATACGCCGCGGGCAAAGCCGCGCCCAAAAATAACTGCCCGAAGGCTGGGCCGCCAAGTTCGTCCAGCGGAAGAAGGCCACAAAAACGGGTGGGCTATAGCCTTGAGGGGTGGGGCTGGCCCACTTCGTCCGCCGCACTCGGAATGCCGCGAGACTTTGCGAGAGGCCTCTGTGTGCCAAAAATAGGCCGCGGGCAAAGCCGCGCCCAAAAATAACCGTCCGAAGGCCGGGGCGCCAAGTTCGTTCAGCGGAACAAGGCCACAAAAACGGGTGGGCTATAGCCTTTGGGGGTGGGGCTGGCCCACTTCGTCCGCCGGACTCGGAATGCCGCGAGACTTTGTGAGGGGCCTCCGTGTGCCAAAAAAAGGCCGCGGGCAAAGCCGCGCCCAAATATAACCGCCCCAAGGCCGGGGTGCCAACTTCGTCCAGCGGAAAAAGGCCACAAAAACGGGTGGGCTATAGACTTGGGGGGTGGGGCTGGCCTACTTCGTCCGCCGGACCCGGAATGCCGCGAGACTTTGCGAGGGGCCTCCGTGTGCCAAAAATAGGCCGTGGGCAAAGCCGCGCCCAAAAATAACCACCCGAAGGCTGGGCCGCCAAGTTCGTCCAGCGGAAAAAGACCACAAAAACGGGTGGGCTATAGCCTTGGGGGGTGGGGCTGGCCAACTTCGTTCGCCGGACTCGGAATGCCGCGAGACTTTGCGAGGGGCCTCCGTGTGCCAAAAATAGACCGCGGGCAAAGCCGTGCCCAAAAATAACCGTCCGAAGGCCGGGGCGCCATGTTCGTCCAGCGGAAAAAGGCCACAAAAACGGGTGGGCTATAGCCTTGGGGGGTGGGGCTGGCCAACTTCGTCCGCGCGGACTCGGAATGCCTCGAGACTTTGCGAGGGGCCTCCGTGTGCCAAAAATAGGCCGTGGACAAAGCCGCGCCCAAGAATAAACGCCCCAAGGCCGGGGCGCCAAGTTCGTCCAGTGGAAAAAGGCCACAAAAACGGGTGGGCTATAGACTTGGGGGGTGTGGCTGGCCAACTTCGTCCGTCGGACCCGGAATGCCGCCAGACTTTGCGTGGGGCCTCCGTGTGCCAAAAATAGGCCGTGGGCAAAGCCGCGCCCAAAAAATAACCGTCCGAAGGCCGGGGCGCCAAGTTCGTCCAGCGGAAAAAGACCACAAAAACGGGTGGGCTATAGCCTTGGGGGGTTGGGCTGGCCAACTTCGTTCGCCGGACTCGGAATGCCGCGAGACTTTGTGAGGGGCCTCCGTGTGCCAAAAATAAACCGCGGGCAAAGCCGCGCCCAAGAATAACTGCCCCAAGGCCGGGGCGCCAAGTTCATTCAGCAGAAAAAGGCCACAAAAACGGGTGGGCTATAGCCTTGGGGGGTGGGGCTGGCCCACTTCGTCCGCCAGACCCGGAATGCCGCGAGACTTTGCGAGGGGCCTCCATGTGCCAAAAATAGGCCGTGGGCAAAGCCGCGCCCAGAAATAACCACCCGAAGGCTGGGCCGCCATGTTCGTCCAGCGGAAAAAGACCACAAAAACGGGTGGGCTATAGCCTTAGGGGGTGGGGCTGGCCAACTTCGTCCGCCGGACTCGGAATGCCGCGAGACTTTGCGAGAGGCCTCTGCGTGCCAAAAATAAGCCGCGGGCAAAGCCGCGCCCAAAAATAACTGCCCGAAGGCCGGGGCGCCAAGTTCGTCCAGCGGAAAAAGGCCACAAAAACGGGTGGGCTATAGCGTTGGGGGGTGGGGCTGGCCTACTTCGTCCGCCGGACTCGGAATGCCGCGAGACTTTGCGAGGGGCCTCCGTGTGCCAAAAATAGGCCGCAGGCAGAGCCGTGCCCAAAAACAACCGTCCGAAGGCCGGGGCGCCAAGTTCGTCCAGCGGAAAAAGGCCACAAAAAAGGGTGGGCTATAGCCTTGGGGGGTGGGGCCGGCCGACTTCGTCCGCCGGACTCGGAATGCCGCGAGACTTTGCGAGGGGCCTCCGTGTGCCAAAAATAGGCCGCGGGCAAAGCCGCGCCCAAAAATAACCGCCTGAAGGCCGGGGCGCCAAGTTCGTCCATCGGAAAAAGGCAACAAAAACGGGTGGGCTATAGCCTTGGGGGGTGGGGCCGGCCAACTTCGTCCGCGCGTACTCGGAATGCCGCGAGACTTTGTGAGGGGCCTCCTAGTGCCAAAAATGGGCCGCGGGCAAAGCCGCGCCCAAAAATAACCGCCCGAAGGCCGGGGCGCCAAGTTCGTCCAGCGGAAAAAGGCCACAAAAACGGGTGGGCTATAGCCTTGGGGGGTGGGGCTGGCCAAATTCGTCCGCGCGGACTCGGAATGCCGCGAGACTTTGTGAGGGGCCTCCTAGTGCCAAAAATAGGCCGCGGGCAAAGCCGCGCACAAAAATAACCGCCCGAAGGCCGGGACGCCAAGTTCGTCCAGCGGAAAAAGGCCACAAAAACAGGTGGGCTATAGCCTTGGGGGGTGGGGCTGGCCAACTTCGTCCGCTGGACTCGGAATGCCGCGAGACTTTACGAGGGGCCTCCCCGTGCCAAAAATAGGCCGCGCGCAAAGCCGCGCCCAAAAATAACTGCCCGAAGGTCGGGGCGCCAAGTTCGTCCAGCAGAAAAAGGCCACAAAATCGGGTGGGCTATAGCCTTGGGGGGTGGGGTTGGGCAACTTCGTCCGCCGGACTCGGAATGCCGCGAGACTTTGCGAGGGGCCTCCGTGTGGCCAAAAATAACCGCCTGAAGGCCGGGGCACCAAGTTCGTCCAGCGGAAAAAGGCCACAAAAACGGGTGGGGTATAGCCTTGGGGGGTGGGGCTGGCCAACTTCGTCCGCGGGATTGGGAATGGCACGATACTTTGCGAGGGTCCTCCGTGTGCAAAAAATAGGCCGCGTGCAAAGCCGTGCCCAAAAATAACCGCCCGAAGGCCGGGGCGCCAAGTTAGTCCAGCGGAAAAGGGCCACAAAAACGGGTGGGCTATAGCCTTGGGGGGGGGGGGGTTCGCCAACTTCGTACGCGGGACTCGGAATGCCGCGAAACTTTGCGAGTGGCCTCCGTGTGCCAAAAATAGGCTGCGGGCAAAGATGCACCCAAAAATAACAGCCCGAAGGCCGGGGCGCCAAGTTTGTCCAGCGGAAAAAGGCCACAAAAACGGGTGGGCTATAGCCTTGGGGGGTGGGGCTGGCCAACTTCGTCCGCCGGACTCGGAATGCCTCGAGACTTTGCGAGGGGCCTCCGTTAGCCAAAAGAAGTCGGCGGGGAAAGCCGCCCCCAAAAATAACCGCCCGAAGGCCGGGGCGCCTTGTTCGTCCAGCGGAAAAAGGCCACAAAAACGGGTGGGCTATAGCCTTGGGGGTTGGGGCTGGCCAACTTCGTCCGCGGGATTCGGAATGCCGCGAGACTTTGCGAGGGGCCTCCGTGTGCCAAAAATGGGCCGCGGGCAAAGCCGCGTCCCAAAATAACCGCCCGAAGGCCGGGCCGCCAAGTTCGTCCAGCGGAAAAAGGCCACAAAAACGGGTGGGCTATAGCCTTGGGGGGTGGGGCTGGCCCACTTCGTCCGCCGGACTCGGAATGGCGCGAGACTTTGCGAGGGGCCTCCGTGTGCCAAAAAAAGGCCGCGGGCAAAGATACGCCCAAAAATAACAGCCCGAAGGCCGGGGCGCCAAGTTTGTCCAGCGGAAAAAGGCCACAAAAACGGGTGGGCTTTAGCCTTGGGGGGTGGGGCTGGCCCACTTCGTCCGCCGGACTCGGAATGCCTCGAGACTTTACGAGGGGCCTCCGTTTGCCAAAAGAAGTCGGCGGGCAAAGCCGCCCCCAAAAATAACCGCCCGAAGGCCGGGGCGCCATGTTCATCCAGCGGAAAAAGGCCACAAAAACGGGTGGGCTATAGCCTTGGGGGGTGGGGCTGGCCATCTTCGTCCGCCGGACTCGGAATGCCGCGAGACTTTGCGAGGGGCCTCCGTGTGCCAAAAATAGACCACGGACAAAGCCGCGCCCAAAAATAACCGCCCGAAGGCCGGGGCGCCAAGTTTATCCAGCGGAAAAAGGCCACAAAAACGGGTGGGCTACAGCCTTGGGGGGTGGGGCTGGCCAACATCGTCCGCCGGACTCGGAATGCCGCGAGACTTTGTGAGGGGCCTCCGTATGCCAAAAGAAGTTCGCGGGCAAAGCCGCGACCAAAAATAACCGGCCGAAGGACGCGGCGCCATGTTCGTCCAGCGGAAAAAGGCCACAAAAACGGGTGGGCTACAGCCTTGGGGGGTGGGCCTGGCCATCTTCGTCCGCCGGACTCGGAATGCCGTGAGACTTTGCGAGGGGCCTCCGTGTGCCAAAAATTGACCACGGACAAAGCCGCGCCCAAAAACAACCGCCCGACGGCCGGGGCGCCAAGTTTATCCAGCGGAAAAAGGCCACAAAAACGGGTGGGCTATAGCCTTGGGGGGTGGGGCTGGCCAACATCGTCCGCCGGACTCGGAATGCCGCGAGACTTTGTGAGGGGCCTCCGTATGCCAAAAGAAGTTCGCGGGCAAAGCCGCGACAAAAAATAACCGGCCGAAGGCCGGGGCGCCAAGTTCGTCCAGCGGAAAAAGGCCACAAAAACGGGTGGGCTATAGCCTTGGGGGGTGGGGCTGGCCAACATCGTCCGCCGGACTCGGAATGCCGCGAGACTTTGTGAGGGGCCTCCGTATGCCAAAATAAGTTCGCGGGCAAAGCCGCGACCAAAAATAACCGGCCGAAGGCCGGGGCGCCAAGTTCGTCCAGCGGAAAAATGCCACAAAAACGGGTGGGCTATAGCCTTGGGGGGTGGGGCTGGCCATCTTCGTCCGCCGGACTCGGAATGCCGCGAGACTTTACGAGGGGCCTCCGTGTGCCAAAAATAGACCACGGACAAAGCCGCGCCCAAAAATAACCGCCCGAAGGCCGGGGCGCCAAGTTTATCCAGCGGAAAAAGGCCACAAAAACGGGTGGGCTATAGCCTTGGGGGGTGGGGCTGGCCAACATCGTCCGCCGGACTCGGAATGCCGCGAGACTTTGTGAGGGGCCTTCGTATGCCAAAAGAAGTTCGCGGGCTAAGCCACGACCAAAAATAACCGGTCGAAGGCCGGGGCGCCATGTTTGTCCAGCGGAAAAAGGCCACAAAAACGGGTGGGCTATAGCCTTGGGGGGTGGGGTTGGCCAACTTCGTCCGCGGGACTCGGAATGCCGCAAGACTTTACGAGGGGCCTCCGTGTGCCAAAAATAGGCCGCGGGCAGAGCCGTGCCCAAAAATAACTGTCCGAAGGTCGGGGCGCCAAGTTCGTCCAGCGGAAAAAGGCCACAAAATCGGGTGGGCTATAGCCTTGGGGGGTGGGGCTGGCCAACTTCATCCGCCGGACTCGGAATGCCGCGAGACTTTGCGAGGGGCCTCTGTGTGCCAAAAATAGGCCGCGGTCAAAGCCGAGCCCAACAATAATCGCCTGAAGGCCGGCGCGCCAATTTCGTCCAGCGGAAAAAGGCCACAAAACCGGGTAGGCTATAGCCTTGGGGGTGGGGCTGGCCAACTTCGTCCGCCGAACTCAGAATGCCGCGAGACTTTGCAAGGAGCCTCCGTGTGCGAAAAATAGGCCGCGGGCAAAGCCGCGCCCAAAAATAACAGCCCGAAGGCCGGGCCGCCAAGTTCGTCCAGCGGAAAAAGGCCACAAAAACGGGTGGGCTATAGCCTTGGGGGGTGGGGCTGGCCAACTTCGTCCGCCGGACTCGGAATGCCTCGAGACTTTGCGACGGGCCTCCGTGTGCCCAAAAATAACCGCCCGAAGGCCAGGGCGCCAAGTTTGTCCAGCGGAAAAAGGCCACAAAAACGGGTGGGCTATAGCCTTGGGGGGTGGGGCTGGCCAACTTCGGCCGCCGGACTCGGAATGCCGCGAGACTTTGCGAGGGTCCTCCGTGTGCCAAAAATAGGCCGCGGTCAAAGCCGCGCCCAAAAATAACCGCCCGAAGGCCAGGGCGCCAAGTTCGTCCAGCGGAAAAAGGCCACAAAAATGGGTGGGCTATAGCCTTGGGGGGTGGGGCTGGCCAACTTCGTCCGCCGGACTCGGAATGCCGCGAGACTTTGCGAGGAGTCTCCGTGTGCCAAAAATAGGCCGCGGGCAAAGCTTGCCCAAAAATAACTGCCCGAAGGCCGGGGCGCCGAGTTCGTCCAGCGGAAAAAGGCCACAAAAACGGGTGGGCTATAGCCTTGGGGGGTGGGGCTGGCCAACTTCGTCCGCCGGACTCGGAATGCCGCGAGACTTTGCGAGGGGGCTCCGTGTGCCAAAAATAGGCCGCGGGCAAAGCCGCGCCCAAAAATAACCGCCCGAAGGCAGGGGCGCCAAGTTCGTCCAGCGGAGAAAGGGCACAAAACCGGGTGGGCTATAGCCTTGGGGGGTGGGGCTGGCCAACTTCGTCCGCCGGACTCGGAATGCCGCGAGACTTTACGAGGGGCCTCCGTGTGCCAAAAATAGGCCGCGGGCAAAACCGTACCCAAAAATAACCGCCCGAAGGCCGGGGCGCCAAGATCGTCCAGCGGAAAAAGGCCACAAAAACGGGTTGGCTATATTCTTGGGGGGTGGGGCTGGCCAACTTCGTCCGCCGGACTCGTAATGCCCCGAGACTTTGCGAGGGGCCTCTGTGTGCCAAAAATAGGCCGCGGGCAAAGCCGCGCCCAAAAATAACCGCCCGAAGGTCGGGGCGCCAAGTTCGTCCAGCGGAAAAAGGCCACAAAAACAGGTGGGCTATAGCTTTGGGGGGTGGGGCTGGCCAACTTCGTCCGCCGGACTCGGAATGCCGCGAGACTTTGCGAGGGGCCTCCGTGTGCCAAAAATTGGCCATTGGAAAAGCCGCGCCCAAAAATAACCGCCCGAAGGCCGGGGCGCCAAGTTCGTCCAGCGGAGAAAGGCCACAAAAACGGGTGGGCTATAGCCTTGGGGGGTGGGGCAGGACAACTTCGTCCGCCGGACTCGGAATGCCACGAGACTTTGCGAGGGGCCTCCGTGTGCAAAAAATAGGCCGCGGCCAAAGCCACACCCAAAAATAACCGCCCGAAGGCCGGGGAGCCAAGTTCGTCCACTGGAAAATGGCCACAAAAACGGGTGGGCTATAGCCTTGGGGGGTGGGGCTGGCCATCTTCGTCCGCCGGACTCGGAATGCCGCGAGACTTTGCGAGGGGCCTCCGTGTGCCAAATATAGGCCGCGGGCAAAGCCGCGCCCAAAAATAACTGCCCGAAGGCCGGGGCGCCAAGTTCGTCCAGCGGAAAAAGGCCACAAAAACAGGTGGGCTATAGCCTTGGGGGGTGTGGCTGGCCAAATTCCTCCGCTGGACTCGGAATGCCGCGAGACTTTGCGAGGGGCCTCCGTGCGCCAAAAATAGGCCACGGGAAAAGCCGCGCCCAAAAATAACCACCCGAAGGCTGGGGCGCGAAGTTCGTCCAGCGGAAAAAGGCCACAAAAACGGGTGGGCTATAGCTTTGGGGGGTGGGGCTGGCCAACTTCGTCCGCCGGACTCGGAATGCCGCGAGACTTTGCGAGGGGCCACCGTGTGCCAAAAATAGGCCGCGGGAAAAGCCGCGCCCAAAAATAACCGCCCGAAGGCCGGGGCGCCAAGTTCGTCCAGCGGAAAAAGGCCTCAAAAACGGGTGGGCTATAGCCTTGGGGGGTGGGGCTGGCCAACTTCGTCTGCCGGACTCGGAATGCCGCGAGACTTTGCGAGGGGCCTCCGTGTGCCAAAAATATGCCGGGGACAAGGGCGTGCCCAAAAATAACCGCCCGAAGGCTGGGGGGCCAAGAACGTCCAGCGGAAAAAGGCCACAAAAACGGGTGGGCTATAGCCTTGGGGGGTGGGGCTGGCCCACTTCATCCGCCGGACTCGGAATGCCGCGAGACTTTGCGAGGGGCCTCTGTGTGCCAAAAATAGGCCGCGTGCAAAGCCGCGTCCAAAAATAACCGTCCGAAGGCTGCGGTGCCAAGTTCGTCCAGCGGAAAAAGGCCACAAAAACCGGTGGGCTATAGCTTTGGGGGGTGGGGCTGGCCAACTTCGTCCGCCGGACTCGGAATGCCGCGAGACTTTGCGAGGGGCCTCCGTGTGCCAAAAATAGGCCATTGGAAAAGCCGTGCCCAAAAATAACCGCCTGAAGGCCGGGGCGCCAAGTTCGTCCAGCGGAAAAAGGCCACAAAAACGGGTGGGCTATAGCCTTGGGGGGTGGGGCAGGACAACTTCGTCCGCCGGACTCGGAATGCCGCGAGACTTTGCGAGGGGCCTCCGTGTGCCAAAAATAGGCCTCGGCCAAAGCCACGCCCAAAAATAACCGCCCGAAGGCCGGGGCGCCAAGTTCGTCCAGCGGAAAATGGCCACAAAAACGGGTGGGCTATACCCTTGGGGGGTGGCGCTGGCCATCTTCGTCCGCCGGACTCGGAATGCCGCGAGACTTTGCGAGGGGCCTCCATGTGCCAAATATAGGCCGCGGGCAAAGCCGCGCCAAAAAATAACTGCCCGAAGGCCGGGGCGCCAAGTTCGTCCAGCGGAAAAAGGCCACAAAAACAGGTGGGCTATAGCCTTGGGGGGTGTGGCTGGCCAAATTCCTCCGCTGGACTCAGAATGCCGCGAGACTTTGCGAGGGGCCTCCGTGTGCCAAAAATAGGCCACGCAAAAAGCCGCGCCCAAAAATAACCACCCGAAGGCCGGGGCGCCAAGTTCGTCCAGCGGAAAAAGGCCACAAAAACGGGTGGGCTATAGCTTTGGGGGGTGGGGCTGGCCAACTTCGTCCGCCGGACTCGGAATGCCGCGAGACTTTGCGAGGGGCCACCGTGTGCCAAAAATAGGCCGCGGGAAAAGCCGCGCCCAAAAATAACCGCCCAAAGGCCGGGGCGCCAAGTTCGTCCAGCGGAAAAAGGCCACAAAAACGGGTGGGCTATAGCCTTGGGGGGTGGGGCTGGCCAACTTCGTCCGCCGGACTCCGAATGCCGCGAGACTTTGCGAGGGGCCTCCGTGTGTAAAAAATTGGCCGCGAGCAAAGCCGCGCCCAAGAATAACTGCCCGAAGGCCGGGGCGCCAAGTTCGTACAGCGGAAAAAGGCCACAAAAACGGGTGGGCTATAGCCTTGGGGGGTGGGGCTGGCCCACTTCGTCCGCCAGACTCGGAATGCCGCGAGACTTTGCGAGGGGCCTCCGTGTGCCAAAACTAGGCCGCGGGCAAAGCCGCGCCCAAAAGTAACCGCCCGAAGGCCGGGGCGCCATGTTCGTCCAGCGGAAAAAGGCCACAAAAACAGGTGGGCTATAGCCTCGGGGGGGGGGCTGGCCAACTTCGTCCGCCGGACTTGGAATGCCGCGAGACTTTGCGAGGGGCCTCAGTGTGCTAAACATAGGCCGCGGGCAAAGCCGCGACCAAAAATAACAGCCCGAAGGCCGGGGCGCCAATTTCGTCCAGCGGAAAAAGGCCACAAAAACGGGTGGGCTATAGCCTTGGGGGGTGGGGCTGGCAAACTTCGTCTGCCGGACTCGGAATGCCGCGAGACTTTGCGAGTGGCCTCCGTGTACCAAAAATAGGCCGCGGACAAAGCCGCGCCCAAAAATAACCGCCCGAAGGCCGGGGCGCCAAGTTCGTCCAGCGGAAAAAGGCCACAAAAACGGGTGGGCTATAGCCTTGGGGGGGTGGGGCTGGCCAACTTCGTCCGCCGGACTCCGAATGCCGCAAGACTTTGCGAGGGGCCTCCGTGTGTAAAAAATAGGCCGCGAGCAAAGCCGCACCCAAAAATAACTGCCCGAAGGCCGGGGCGCCAAGTTCGTCCAGCGGAAAAAGGCCACAAAAACGGGTGGGCTATAGCCTTGGGGGGTGGGGCTGGCCCACTTCGTCCGCCAGACTCGGAATGCCGCGAGACTTTGCGAGGTGCCTCCGTGTGCCAAAAATAGGCCGCGGCCAGAGCCGCGCCCAAAAATCACCGCCCGAAGGCCGGGGCGACAAGTTCGTCCAGCGGAAAAAGGCCACAAAAACGGGTGGGCTATAGCCTTGGGAGGTGGGGCTGGCCCACTTCGTCCGCCGGACTCGGAATGCCGCGAGATTTTGCGAGGGGCCTCCGTGTGCCAAAAATAGACCGCGGCCAAAGCCACGCCCAAAAATAACCGCCCGAAGGCCGGGGCGCCAAGTTCGTCCAGCGGAAAATGACCACAAAAATGGGTGGGCCATACCCGTGGGGGGTGGGGCTGGCCAACTTCGTCCGCCGGACTCGGAATGCCGCGAGACTTTGCGAGGGGCCTCCGTGTGCCAAAAATAGCCGTGGGCAAAGCCGCGTCCAAAAATAACAGCCCGAAGGCCCGGGCGCCAAGTTCGTCCAGCGGATAAAGGCCACAAAAACGGGTGGGCTATAGCCTTGGGGGGTGGGGCTGGCCAACTTCGTCCGCCGGACTCGGAATGCCGCGAGACTTTGCGAGGGGCCTCCGTGTGCAAAAGATAGGCCACGGGCCAAGCCGCGCCCAAAAATAACTGCCCGAAGGCCGGGGCGCCAAGTTCGTCCAGCGGAAAAAGGCCACAAAAACGGGTGGGCTATAGCCTTGGGGGGTGGGGCTGGCCAAATTCGTCCGCCGGACTCGGAATGCCGCGAGACTTTGCGAGGGGTCTCCGTGTGCCAAAACTTGGCCGCGGGCAAAGCCGCGCCCAAAAGTAACCGCCCGAAGGCCGGGGCGCCAAGTTCGTCCAGCGGAAAAAGGCCACAAAAACAGGTGGGCTATAGCCTCGGGGGGTGGGGCTGGCCAACTTCGTCCGCCGGACTCGGAATGCCGCGAGACTTTGCGAGGGGCCTCAGTGTGCTAAAAATAGGCCGCGGGCAAAGCCGCGACCAAAAATAACCGCCCGAAGGCCGGGGCGCCAAGTTCGTCCAGCGGAAAAAGGCCACAAAAACGGGTGGGCTATAGCCTTGGGGGGTGGGGCTGGCAAACTTCGTCCGCCGGACTCGGAATGCCGCGAGACTTTGCGAGGGGCCTCCGTGTTCCAAAAATAGGCCGCGGACAAAGCCGCGCCCAAAAATAACCGCCCGAAGGCCGGGGCGCCAAGTTCGTCCAGCGGAAAAAGGCCACAAAAACGGGTGGGCTATAGCCTTGGGGGGTGGGGCTGGCCAACTTCGTCCGCCGGACTCCGAATGCCGCGAGACTTTGCGAGGGGACTCCGTGTGTAAAAAATAGGGCGCTAGCAAAAGCCGCGCCCAAAAATAACTGCCCGAAGGCCGGGCGCCAAGTTCGTCCAGCGGAAAAAGGCCACAAAAACGGGTGGGCTATAGCCTTGGGGGGTGGGGCTGGCCCACTTCGTCCGCCAGACTCGGAATGCCGCGAGACTTTGCGAGGTGCCTCCGTGTGCCAAAAATAGGCCGCGGCCAGAGCCGCGCCCAAAAATAACCGCCCGAAGGCCGGGGCGACAAGTTCGTCCAGCGGAAAAAGGCCCAAAAACGGGTGGGCTATAGCCTTGGGGGGTGGGGCTGGCCAACTTCGTCCGCCGGACTCCGAATGCCGCGAGACTTTGCGAGGGGACTCCGTGTGTAAAAAATAGGGCGCTAGCAAAAGCCGCGCCCAAAAATAACTGCCCGAAGGCCGGGCGCCAAGTTCGTCCAGCGGAAAAAGGCCACAAAAACGGGTGGGCTATAGCCTTGGGGGGTGGGGCTGGCAAACTTCGTCCGCCGGACTAGGAATGCCGCGAGACTTTGCGAGGGGCCTCCGTGTACCAAAAATAGGCCGTGGACAAAGCCGCGCCCAAAAATAACCGCCCGAAGGCCGGGGCGCCAAGTTCGTCCAGCGGAAAAAGGCCCAAAAACGGGTGGGCTATAGCCTTGGGGGGTGGGGCTGGCCAACTTCGTCCGCCGGACTCCGAATGCCGCGAGACTTTGCGAGGGGCCTCCGTGTGCCAAAAATAGGCCGCGAGCAAAGCCGCGCCCAAAAATAACTGCCCGAAGGCCGGGGCGCCAAGTTCGTCCAGCGGAAAAAGGCCACAAAAACGGGTGGGCTATAGCCTTGGGGGGTGGGGCTGGCCCACTTCGTCCGCCGGACTCGGAATGCCGTGAGACTTTGCGAGGGGACTCCGTGTGTAAAAAATAGGGCGCTAGCAAAAGCCGCGCCCAAAAATAACCGCCCGAAGGCCGGGGCGCCAAGTTCGTCCAGCGGAAAAAGGCCCAAAAACGGGTGGGCTATAGCCTTGGCGGGTGGGGCTGGCCAACTTCGTCCGCCGGACTCCGAATGCCGCGAGACTTTGCGAGGGGCCTCCGTGTGCCAAAAATAGGCCGCGAGCAAAGCCGCGCCCAAAAATAACTGCCCGAAGGCCGGGGCGCCAAGTTCGTCCAGCGGAAAAAGGCCACAAAAACGGGTGGGCTATAGCCTTGGGGGGTGGGGCTGGCCCACTTCGTCCGCCGGACTCGGAATGCCGTGAGACTTTGCGAGGGGCCTCCGTGTGCCAAAAATAGGCCGCGGGGAAAGCCGAGCCCAAAACTAACCGCCCGAAGGCCGGGGCGCCAAGTTAGTCCAGCGGAAAAAGGCCACAAAAACGGGTGGGCTATAGCCTTGGGGGGTGGGGCTGGCCCACTTCGTCCGCCAGACTCGGAATGCCGCGAGACTTTGCGAGGTGCCTCCGTGTGCCAAAAATAGGCCGCGGCCAGAGCCGCGCCCAAAAATAACCGCCCGAAGGCCGGGGCGACAAGTTCGTCCAGCGGAAAAAGGCCACAAAAACGGGTGGGCTATAGCGTTGGGGGGTGGGGCTGGCAAACTTCGTCCGCCGGACTCGGAATGCCGCGAGACTTTGCGAGCGGCCTCCGTGTACCAAAAATAGGCCGTGGACAAAGCCGCGCCCAAAAATAACCGCCCGATGGCCGGGGCGCCAAGTTCGTCCAGCGGAAAAAGGCCACAAAAACGGGTGGGCTATAGCCTTGGGGGGTGGGGATGGCCAACTTCGTCCGCCGGACTCCGAATGCCGCGAGACTTTGCGAGGGGCCTCCGTGTGTAAAAAATAGGCCGCGAGCAAAGCCGCGCCCAAAAATAACTGCCCGAAGGCCGGGGCGCCAAGTTCGTCCAGCGGAAAAAGGCCACAAAAACGGGTGGGCTATAGCCTTGGGGGGTGGGGCTGGCCCACTTCGTCCGCCGGACTCGGAATGCCGTGAGACTTTGCGAGGGGCCTCCGTGTGCCAAAAATAGGCCGCGGGGATAGCCGAGCCCAAAACTAACCGCCCGAAGGCCGGGGCGCCAAGTTCGTCCAGCGGAAAAAGGCCACAAAAACGGGTGGGCTATAGCCTTGGGGGGTGGGGCTGGCCCACTTCGTCCGCCAGACTCGGAATGCCGCGAGACTTTGCGAGGTGCCTCCGCGTGCCAAAAATAGGCCGCGGCCAGAGCCGCGCCCAAAAATAACCGCCCGAAGGCCCGGGCGCCAAGTTCGTCCAGCGGAAAAAGGCCACAAAAACGGGTGGGCTATAGCCTTGGGGGGTGGGGCTGGCCAAATTCGTCCGCCGGACTCGGAATGCCGCGAGACTTTGCGAGGGGCCTCCGTGTGCCAAAACTAGGCCGCGGGCAAAGCCGCGCCCAAAAGTAACCGCCCGAAGGCCGGGGCGCGAAGTTCGTCCAGCGGAAAAAGGCCACCAAAACAGGTGGGCTATAACCTCGGGGGCTGGGGCTGGCCAACTTCGTCCGCCGGACTCGGAATGCCGCGAGACTTTGCGAGGGGCCTCAGTGTGCTAAAAATAGGCCGCGGGCAAAGCCGCGACCAAAAATAACCGCCCGAAGGCCGGGGCGCCAAGTTCTTCCAGCGGAAGAAGGCCACAAAAACGGGTGGG
Organism: Citrus x changshan-huyou; assembly: GCA_039657385.1. Lineage (NCBI taxonomy): Eukaryota > Viridiplantae > Streptophyta > Magnoliopsida > Sapindales > Rutaceae > Citrus > Citrus x changshan-huyou. Next base: position 613,979 of record JBCGBO010000018.1, read on the forward strand.
CTATAGCCTTGGGGGGTGGGGCTGGCAAACTTCGTCCGCTGGACTCGGAATGCCGCGAGACTTTGCGAGGGGCCTCCGTGTACCAAAAATAGGCCGCGGACAAAGCCGCGCCCAAAAATAACAGCCCGAAGGCCGGGGCGCCAAGTTTGTCCAGCGGAAAAAGGCCACAAAAACGGGTGGGCTATAGCCTTGGGGGGTGGGGCTGGCCTACTTCGTCCGCCGGACTCGGAATGCCGCGAGACTTTGCGAGGGGCCTCCGTGTGCCAGAAATAGGCCGCGGCCAAAGCTGCGCCCAAAAATAGCCGCCCAAAGGCCGGGGCGCCAAGTTCGTCCAGCGGAAAAAGGCCACAAAAACGGGTGGGCTATAGCCTTGGGGGGTGGGGCTGTCCCACTTCGTCCGCCAGACTCGGAATGCCGCGAGACTTTGCGAGGTGCCAGTGTGTGCCAAAAATAGGCCGCGGGCAAAGCCGCGCCCAAAAATAACTGGCCGAAGGCCGGGGCGCCAAGTTCGTCCAGCGGAAAAAGGCCACAAAAACGGGTGGGCTATAGCCTTGGGGGGTGGGGCTGGCCAACTTCGTCCGCCGGACTGGGAATGCCGCGAGACTTTGCAAGGGGCCTCCGTGTGCCAAAAATAGGCCACGGCCAAAGCCACCCCCAAAAATAACCACCCGAAGGCCGGGACGCCAAGTTCATCCAGCGGAAAATGACCACAAAAATGGGTGGGCTATAGCCTTGGGGGGTGGGGCTGGCCAACTTCGTCCGCCGGACTCGGAATGCCGCGAGACTTTACGAGGGGCCTCCGTGTGCTGAAAATAGGCCGCGGGCAAAGCCGCGACCAAAAATAAACCCCCGAAGGCCGGGGCGCCAAGTTCGTCCAGCGGAAAAAGGCCACAAAAACGGGTGGGCTATAGCCTTGGGGGGTGCGGCTGGCAAACTTCGTCCGCCGGACTCGGAATGCTGCGAGACTTTGCGAGGGCCCTCCGTGTACCAAAAATAGGCCGCGGGCAAAGCCGCGCCCAAAAATAACCGCCCGAAGGCCGGGGCGCCAAGTTCGTCCAGCGGAAAAAGGCCACAAAAACGGGTGGGCTATAGCCTTGGGGGGTAGGGCTGGCCAACTTCGTCCGCCGGACTCCGAATGCCGCGAGACTTTGCGAGGGGCCTCCGTATGCAAAAAATAGGCCGCGAGCAAATCCGCGCCCAAAAATAACTGCCCGAAGGCCGGGGCGCCAAGTTCGTCCAGCGGAAAAAGGCCACAAAAACGGGTGGGCTATAGCCTTGGGGGGTGGGGCTGGCCCACTTCGTCCGCCGGACTCAGAATGCCGTGAGACTTTGCGAGGGGCCTCCGTGTGCCAAAAATAGGCCGCGGGGAAAGCCGAGCCCAAAAATAACCGCCCGAAGGCCGGGGCGCCAAGTTCGTCCAGCGGAAAAAGGCCACAAAAACGGGTGGGCTATAGCCTTGGGGGGTGGGGCTGGCCAACTTCGTCCGCCGGACTCCGAATGCCGCGAGACTTTGCGAGGGGCCTCCGTGTGCAAAAAATAGGCCGCGAGCAAAGCCGCGCCCAAAAATAACTGCCCGAAGGCCGGGGCGCCAAGTTCGTCCAGCGGAAAAAGGCCACAAAAACGGGTGGGCTATAGCCTTGGGGGGTGGGGCTGGCCCACTTCGTCCGCCAGACTCGGAATGCCGCGAGACTTTGCGAGGTGCCTCCGTGTGCCAAAAATAGGCCGCAGCCAGAGCCGCGCCCAAAAATAACTGCCCGAAGGCCGGGGCGACAAGTTCGTCCAGCGGAAAAAGGCCACAAAAATGGGTGGGCTATAGCCTTGGGAGGTGGGGCTGGCCAACTTCGTCCGCCGGACTCGGAATGCCGCGAGATTTTGCGAGGGGCCTCCGTGTGCCAAAAATAGACCGCGGCCAAAGCCACGCCCAAAAATAACCGCCCGAAGGCCGGTGCGCCAAGTTCGTCCAGCGGAAAAAGGCCACAAAAACGGGTGGGCTATAGCCTTGGGGGGTGGGGCTGGGAAACTTCGTCTGCCGGACTCGGAATGCCGCGAGACTTTGCGAGGGGCATCCGTGTGCCAAAAATAGGCCACGGGAAAGCCGCGCCCAAAAATAACCGCCCGAAGGCTGGGGCGCCAAGTTCGTCCAGCGGAGAAAGGCCACAAAAACAGGTGGGCTATAGCCTCGGGGGGTGGGGCTGGCCAACTTCGTCCGCCGGACTCGGAATGCTGCGAGACTTTGCGAGGGGCCTCAGTGTGCTAAAATAGGCCGCGGGCAAAGCCGCGACTAAAAATAACCGCCCGAAGGCCGGGGCGCCAAGTTCGTCCAGCGGAAAAAGGCCACAAAAACGGGGGGCTATAGCCTTGGGGGGTGGGGCTGGCAAACTTCGTCCGCCGGACTCGGAATGCCGCGAGACTTTGCGAGGGGCCTCCGTGTACCAAAAATAGGCCGCGGACAAAGCCGCGCCCAAAAATAACCGCCCGAAGGCCGGGGAGCCAAGTTCGTCCAGCGGAAAAAGGCCACAAAAACGGGTGGGCTACTTGGGGGGTGGGGCTGGCCAACTTCGTCCGCCGGACTCGGAATGCCGCGAGACTTTGCGAGGGACCTCCGTGTGCCAGAAATAGGCCGCGGCCGAAGCTGCGCCCAAAAATAGCCGCCCAAAGGCCGGGGCGCCAAGTTCGTCCAGCGGAAAAAGGCCACAAAAACGGGTGGGCTATAGCCTTGGGGGGTGGGGTTGGCCAAATTCGTCCGCCGGACTCGGAATGCCGCGAGACTTTGCGAGGGGCCTCCGTGTGCCAAAAATAGGCCGCGGGCAAAGCCGTGCCCAAAAATAACCGCCCGAAGGCCGGTGCGCCAAGTTCGTCCAGCGGAAAAAGGCCACAAAAACGGGTGGGCTATAGCCTTGGGGGGTGGGGCTGGCCAACTTCGTCCGCCGGACTCGGAATGCCGCGAGACTTTGCGAGGGGCCTCCGTGTGCCAGAAATAGGCCGCGGCCAAAGCCACCCCCAAAAATGACCACCCGAAGGCAGGGGCGCCAAGTTCGTCCAGCGGAAAATGACCACAAAAATGGGTGGGCTATAACCTTGGGGGGTGGGGCTGGCCAACTTCGTCCGCCGGACTCGGAATGCCGCGAGACTTTGCGAGGGGCCTCCGTGTGCTAAAAATAGGCCGCGGGCAAAGCTGCGACCAAAATAAACCCCCGAAGGCCGGTGCGCCAAGTTCGTCCAGCGGAAAAAGGCCACAAAAACGGGTGGGCTATAGCCTTGGGGGGTGGGGCTGGGCAACTTCGTCCGCCGGACTCGGAATGCCGCGAGACTTTGCGAGGGGCATCCGTGTGCCAAAAATAGGCCACGGGAAAGCCGCGCCCAAAAATAACCGCCCGAACGCCGGGGCGCCAAGTTCGTCCAGCGGAGAAAGGCCACAAAAACGGGTGGGCTATAGCCTTGGGGGGTGGGGCTGGGCAACTTCGTCCGCCGGACTCGGAATGCCGCGAGACTTTGCGAGGGGCATCCGTGTGCCAAAAATAGGCCACGGGAAAGCCGCGCCCAAAAATAACCGCCCGAAGGCCGGTGCGCCAAGTTCGTCCAGTGGAGAAAGGCCACAAAAACGGGTGGGCTATAGCCTCGGGGGGTGGGGCTGGCCCACTTCGTCCGCCGGACTCGGAATGCCGCGAGACTTTGTGAGGGGCCTCCGTGTGCTAAAAATAGGCCGCGGCCAAAGCCACCCCCAAAAATAACCACCCGAAGGCCGGGGCGCCAAGTTCGTACAGCGGAAAATGACCACAAAAACGGGTGGGCTATAGCCTTGGGGGGTGGGGTTGGCCAAATTCGTCCGCCGGACTCGGAAAGCCGCGAGACTTTGCGAGGGGCCTCCGTGTGCCAAAAATAGGCCGCGGGCAAAGCCGCGCCCAAAAATAACCGCCCGAAGGCCGGTGCGCCAAGTTCGTCCAGCGGAAAAAGGCCACAAAAACGGGTGGGCTATAGCCTTGGGGGGTGGGGCTGGCCAACTTCGTCCGCCGGACTCGGAATGCCGCGAGACTTTGCGAGGGGCCTCCGTGTGCCAGAAATAGGCCGCGGCCAAAGCTGCGCCCAAAAATAGCCGCCCAAAGGCCGGGGCGCCAAGTTCGTCCAGCGGAAAAAGGCCACAAAAACGGGTGGGCTATAGCCTTGGGGGGTGGGGCTGGCCCACTTCGTCCGCCAGACTCGGAATGCCGCGAGACTTTGCGAGGTGCCAGCGTGTGCCAAAAATAGGCCGCGGGCAAAGCCGCGCCCAAAAATAACTGGCCGAAGGCCGGGGCGCCAAGTTCGTCCAGCGGAAAAAGGCCACAAAAACGGGTGGGCTATAGCCTTGGGGGGTGGGGCTGGCCAACTTCGTCCGCCGGACTCGGAATGCCGCGAGACTTTGCAAGGGGCCTCCATGTGCCAAAAATAGGCCGCGGCCAAAGCCACCCCCAAAAATAACCACCCGAAGGCCGGGGCGCCAAGTTCGCCCAGCGGAAAATGACCACAAAAATGGGTGGACTATAGCCTTGGGGGGTGGGGCTGGCCAACTTCGTCCGCCGGACTCGGAATGCCGCGAGACTTTGCGAGGGGCCTCCATGTGCTAAAAATAGGCCGCGGGCAAAGCTGCGACCAAAAATAAACCCCCGAAGGCCGGTGCGCCAAGTTCGTCCAGCGGAAAAAGGCCACAAAAACGGGTGGGCTATAGCCTTGGGGGGTGGGGCTGGGCAACTTCGTCCGCCGGACTCGGAATGCCGCGAGACTTTGCGAGGGGCATCCGTGTGCCAAAAATAGGCCACGGGAAAGCCGCGCCCAAAAATAACCGCCCGAAGGCCGGTGCGCCAAGTTCGTCCAGCGGAAAAAGGCCACAAAAACGGGTGGGCTATAGCCTTGGGGGGTGGGGCTGGCCAACTTCGTCCGCCGGACTCGGAATGCCGCGAGACTTTGCGAGGGGCCTCCGTGTGCCAGAAATAGGCCGCGGCCAAAGCTGCGCCCAAAAATAGCCGCCCAAAGGCCGGGGCGCCAAGTTCGTCCAGCGGAAAAAGGCCACAAAAACGGGTGGGCTATAGCCTTGGGGGGTGGGGCTGGCCCACTTCGTCCGCCAGACTCGGAATGCCGCGAGACTTTGCGAGGTGCCAGCGTGTGCCAAAAATAGGCCGCGGGCAAAGCCCCGCCCAAAAATAACTGGCCAAAGGCCGGGGCGCCAAGTTCGTCCAGCGGAAAAAGGCCACAAAAACGGGTGGGCTATAGCCTTGGGGGGTGGGGCTGGCCAACTTGGTCCGCCGGACTCGGAATGCCGCGAGACTTTGCAAGGGGCCTCCATGTGCCAAAAATAGGCCGCGGCCAAAGCCACCCCCAAAAATAACCACCCGAAGGCCGGGGCGCCAAGTTCGTCCAGCGGAAAATGACCACAAAAATGGGTGGGCTATAGCCTTGGGGGGTGGGGCTGGCCAACTTCGTCCGCCGGACTCGGAATGCCGCGAGACTTTGCGAGGGGCCTCCATGTGCTAAAAATAGGCCGCGGGCAAAGCTGCGACCAAAAATAAACCCCCGAAGGCCGGTGCGTCAAGTTCGTCCAGCGGAAAAAGGCCACAAAAACGGGTGGGCTATAGCCTTGGGGGGTGGGGCTGGGCAACTTCGTCCGCCGGACTCGGAATGCCGCGAGACTTTGCGAGGGGCATCCGTGTGCCAAAAATAGGCCACGGGAAAGCCGCGCCCAAAAATAACCGCCCGAACGCCGGGGCGCCAAGTTCGTCCAGCGGAGAAAGGCCACAAAAACAGGTGGGCTATAGCCTCGGGGGGTGGGGCTGGCCCACTTCGTCCGCCGGACTCGGAATGCTGCGAGACTTTGCGAGGGGCCTCAGTGTGCTAAAATAGGCCGCGGGCAAAGCCGCGACTAAAAATAACCGCCCGAAGGCCGGGGCGCCAAGTTCGTCCAGCGGAAAAAGGCCACAAAAACGGGTGGGCTATAGCCTTGGGGGGTGGGGCTGGCAAACTTCGTCCGCCGGACTCGGAATGCCGGGAGACTTTGCGAGGGGCTTCCGTGTACCAAAAATAGGCCGCGGACAAAGCCGCGCCCAAAAATAACCGCCCGAAGGCCGGGGAGCCAAGTTCGTCCAGCGGAAAAAGGCCACAAAAACGGGTGGGCTACTTGGGGGGTGGGGCTGGCCAACTTCGTCCGCTGGACTCCGAAAGCCGCGAGACTTTGCGAGGGGCCTCCGTGTGCCAGAAATAGGCCGCGGCCGAAGCTGCGCCCAAAAATAGCCGCCCAAAGGCCGGGGCGCCAAGTTCGTCCAGCGGAAAAAGGCCACAAAAACGGGTGGGCTATAGCCTTGGGGGGTGGGGTTGGCCAAATTCGTCCGCCGGACTCGGAATGCCGCGAGACTTTGCGAGGGGCCTCCGTGTGCCAAAAATAGGCCGCGGGCAAAGCCGCGCCCAAAAATAACCGCCCGAAGGCCGGTGCGCCAAGTTCGTCCAGCGGAAAAAGGCCACAAAAACGGGTGGGCTATAGCCTTGGGGGGTGGGGCTGGCCAACTTCGTCCGCCGGACTCCGAATGCCGCGAGACTTTGCGAGGGGCCTCCGTGTCCAAAAAATAGGCCGCGAGCAAAGCCGCGCCCAAAAATAACTGCCCGAAGGCCGGGGCGCCAAGTTCGTCCAGCGGAAAAAGGCCACAAAAACGGGTGGGCTATAGCCTTGGGGGGTGGGGCTGGCCCACTTCGTCCGCCGGACTCGGAATGCCGTGAGACTTTGCGAGGGGCCTCCGTGTGCCAAAAATAGGCCGCGGGGAAAGCCGAGCCCAAAAATAACCGCCCGAAGGCCGGGGCGCCAAGTTCGTCCAGCGGAAAAAGGCCACAAAAACGGGTGGGCTATAGCCTTGGGGGGTGGGGCTGGCCAACTTCGTCCGCCGGACTCCGAATGCCGCGAGACTTTGCGAGGGGCCTCCGTGTGCAAAAAATAGGCCGCGAGCAAAGCCGCGCCCAAAAATAACCGCCCGAAGGCCGGGGCGCCAAGTTCGTCCAGCGGAAAAAGGCCACAAAAACGGGTGGGCTATAGCCTTGGGGGGTGGGGCTGGCCCACTTCGTCCGCCAGACTCGGAATGCCGCGAGACTTTGCGAGCTGCCTCCGTGTGCCAAAAATAGGCCGCGGCCAGAGCCGCGCCCAAAAATAACCGCCCGAAGGCCGGGGCGACAAGTTCGTCCAGCGGAAAAAGGCCACAAAAATGGGTGGGCTATAGCCTTGGGAGGTGGGACTGGCCAACTTCGTCCGCCGGACTCGGAATACCGCGAGATTTTGCGAGGGGCCTCCGTGTGCCAAAAATAGACCGCGGCCAAAGCCACGCCCAAAAATAACCGCCCGAAGGCCGGTGCGCCAAGTTCGTCCAGCGGAAAAAGGCCACAAAAATGGGTGGGCTATAGCCTTGGGGGGTGGGGCTGGGCAACTTCGTCCGCCGGACTCGGAATGCCGCGAGACTTTGCGAGGGGCATCCGTGTGCCAAAAATAGGCCACGGGAAAGCCGCGCCCAAAAATAACCGACCGAAGGCCGGGGCGCCAAGTTCGTCCAGCGGAGAAAGGCCACAAAAACAGGTGGGCTATAGCCTCGGGGGGTGGGGCTGGCCAACTTCGTCCGCCGGACTCGGAATGCCGCGAGACTTTGCGAGGGGCCTCAGTGTGCTAAAATAGGCCGCGGGCAAAGCCGCGACTAAAAATAACCGCCCGAAGGCCGGGGCGCCAAGTTCGTCCAGCGGAAAAAGGCCACAAAAACGGGTGGGCTATAGCCTTGGGGGGTGGGGCTGGCCAACTTCGTCCGTCGGACTCGGAATGCCGCGAGACTTTGCGAGGGGCCTCCGTGTGCCAGAAATAGGCCGCAGCCAAAGCTGCGCCCAAAAATAGCCGCCCAAAGGCCGGGGCGCCAAGTTCGTCCAGCGCAAAAAGGCCACAAAAACGGGTGGGCTATAGCCTTGGGGGGTGCGGCTGGCAAACTTTGTCCGCCGGACTCGGAATGCTACGAGACTTTGCGAGGGGCCTCCGTGTACCAAAAATAGGCCGCGGCCAAAGCTGCGCCCAAAAATAGCCGCCCAAAGGCCGGGGCGCCAAGTTCGTCCAGCGGAAAAAGGCCACAAAAACGGGTGGGCTATAGCCTTGGGGGGTGGGGCTGGCCCACTTCGTCCCCCAGACTCGGAATGCTGCGAGACTTTGTGAGGTGCCAGCGTGTGCCAAAAATATGCCGCGGGCAAAGCCGCGCCCAAAAATAACTGGCCGAAGGCCGGGGCGCCAAGTTCGACCAGCGGAAAAAGGCCACAAAAACGGGTGGGCTATAGCCTTGGGGGGTGGGGCTCGCCAACTTCGTCCGCCGGACTCGGAATGCCGCGAGAGTTTGCAAGGGGCCTCCGTGTGCCAAAAATAGGCCGCGGCCAAAGCCACCCCCAAAAATAACCACCCGAAGGCCGGGGCGCCAAGTTCGTCCAGCGGAAAATGACCACAAAAATGGGTGGGCTATAGCCTTGGGGGGTGGGGCTGGCCAACTTCGTCCGCCGGACTCGGAATGCCGCGAGACTTTGTGAGGGGCCTCCGTGTGCTAAAAATAGGCCGCGGGCAAAGCCGCGACCAAAAATAAACCCCCGAAGGCCGGGGCGCCAAGTTCGTCCAGCGGAAAAAGGCCACAAAAACGGGTGGGCTATAGCCTTGGGGGGTGCGGCTGGCAAACTTCGTCCGCCGGACTCGGAATGCTGCGAGACTTTGCGAGGGGCCTCCGTGTACCAAAAATAGGCCGCGGGCAAAGCCGCGCCCAAAAATAACCGCCCGAAGGCCGGGGCGCCAAGTTCTCCAGCGGAAAAAGGCCACAAAAACGGGTGGGCTATAGCCTTGGGGGGTGGGGCTGGCCAACTTCGTCCGCCGGACTCCGAATGCCGCTAGACTTTGCGAGGGGCCTCCGTGTGCAAAACATAGGCCGCGAGCAAAGCCGCGCCCAAAAATAACTGCCCGAAGGCCGGGGCGCCAAGTTCGTCCAGCGGAAAAAGGCCACAAAAACGGGTGGGCTATAGCCTTGGGGGGTGGGGCTGGCCCACTTCGTCCGCCGGACTCGGAATGCCGTGAGACTTTGCGAGGGGCCTCCGTGTACCAAAAATAGGCCGCGGGGAAAGCCGAGCCCAAAAATAACCGGCCGAAGGCCGGGGCGCCAAGTTCGACCAGCGGAAAAAGGCCACAAAAACGGGTGGGCTATAGCCTTGGGGGGTGGGGCTCGCCAACTTCGTCCGCCGGACTCGGAATGCCGCGAGAGTTTGCAAGGGGCCTCCGTGTGCCAAAAATAGGCCGCGGCCAAAGCCACCCCCAAAAATAACCACCCGAAGGCCGGGGCGCCAAGTTCGTCCAGCGGAAAATGACCACAAAAATGGGTGGGCTATAGCCTTGGGGGGTGGGGCTGGCCAACTTCGTCCGCCGGACTCGGAATGCCGCGAGACTTTGTGAGGGGCCTCCGTGTGCTAAAAATAGGCCGCGGGCAAAGCCGCGACCAAAAATAAACCCCCGAAGGCCGGGGCGCCAAGTTCGTCCAGCGGAAAAAGGCCACAAAAACGGGTGGGCTATAGCCTTGGGGGGTGCGGCTGGCAAACTTCGTCCGCCGGACTCGGAATGCTGCGAGACTTTGCGAGGGGCCTCCGTGTACCAAAAATAGGCCGCGGGCAAAGCCGCGCCCAAAAATAACCGCCCGAAGGCCGGGGCGCCAAGTTCTCCAGCGGAAAAAGGCCACAAAAACGGGTGGGCTATAGCCTTGGGGGGTGGGGCTGGCCAACTTCGTCCGCCGGACTCCGAATGCCGCTAGACTTTGCGAGGGGCCTCCGTGTGCAAAACATAGGCCGCGAGCAAAGCCGCGCCCAAAAATAACTGCCCGAAGGCCGGGGCGCCAAGTTCGTCCAGCGGAAAAAGGCCACAAAAACGGGTGGGCTATAGCCTTGGGGGGTGGGGCTGGCCCACTTCGTCCGCCGGACTCGGAATGCCGTGAGACTTTGCGAGGGGCCTCCGTGTGCCAAAAATAGGCCGCGGGGAAAGCCGAGCCCAAAAATAACCGCCCGAAGGCCGGGGCGCGGATTTCGTCCAGCGGAAAAAGGCCACAAAAACGGGTGGGCTATCGCCTTGGGGGGTGGGGCTGGCCAACTTCGTCCGCCGGACTCCGAATGCCGCGAGACTTTGCGAGGGGCCTCTGTGTCCAAAAAATAGGCCGCGAGACAAGCCGCGCCCAAAAATAACCGCCCGAAGGCCGGGGCGACAACTTCGTCCAGCGGAAAAAGGCCACAAAAACGGGTGGGCTATAGCCTTGGGGGGTGGGGCTGGCAAACTTCGTCCGCCGGACTCGGAATGCCGCGAGACTTTGCGAGGGGCCTCCGTGTGCCAAAAATAGGCCGCGGCCAAAGCCACCCCCAAAAATAACCACCCGAAGGCCGGGGCGCCAAGTTCGTCCAGCGGAAAATGACCACAAAAATGGGTGGGCTATAGCCTTGGGGGGTGGGGCTGGCCAACTTCGTCCGCCGGACTCGGAATGCCGCGAGACTTTGCGAGGGGCCTCCGTGTGCTAAAAATAGGCCGCGGGCAAAGCCGCGACCAAAAATAAACCCCCGAAGGCCGGGGCGCCAAGTTCGTCCAGCGGAAAAAGGCCACAAAAACGGGTGGGCTATAGCCTTGGGGGGTGCGGCTGGCAAACTTCGTCCGCCGGACTCGGAATGCTGCGAGACTTTGCGAGGGGCCTCCGTGTACCAAAAATAGGCCGCGGGCAAAGCCGCGCCCAAAAATAACCGCCCGAAGGCCGGGGCGCCAAGTTCTCCAGCGGAAAAAGGCCACAAAAACGGGTGGGCTATAGCCTTGGGGGGTGGGGCTGGCCAACTTCGTCCGCCGGACTCCGAATGCCGCTAGACTTTGCGAGGGGCCTCCGTGTGCAAAACATAGGCCGCGAGCAAAGCCGCGCCCAAAAATAACTGCCCGAAGGCCGGGGCGCCAAGTTCGTCCAGCGGAAAAAGGCCACAAAAACGGGTGGGCTATAGCCTTGGGGGGTGGGGCTGGCCCACTTCGTCCCCCAGACTCGGAATGCCGCGAGACTTTGTGAGGTGCCAGCGTGTGCCAAAAATATGCCGCGGGCAAAGCCGCGCCCAAAAATAACTGGCCGAAGGCCGGGGCGCCAAGTTCGTCCAGCGGAAAAAGGCCACAAAAACGGGTGGGCTATAGCCTTGGGGGGTGGGGCTGGCAAACTTCGTCCGCCGGACTCGGAATGCCGCTAGACTTTGCGAGGGGCCTCCGTGTGCCAAAAATAGGCCGCGGCCAAAGCCACCCCCAAAAATAACCACCCGAAGGCCGGGGCGCCAAGTTCGTCCAGCGGAAAATGACCACAAAAATGGGTGGGCTATAGCCTTGGGGGGTGGGGCTGGCCAACTTCGTCCGCCGGACTCGGAATGCCGCGAGACTTTGCGAGGGGCCTCCGTGTGCTAAAAATAGGCCGCGGGCAAAGCCGCGACCAAAAATAAACCCCCGAAGGCCGGGGCGCCAAGTTCGTCCAGCGGAAAAAGGCCACAAAAACGGGTGGGCTATAGCCTTGGGGGGTGCGGCTGGCAAACTTCGTCCGCCGGACTCGGAATGCTGCGAGACTTTGCGAGGGGCCTCCGTGTACCAAAAATAGGCCACGGGCAAAGCCGCGCCCAAAAATAACCGCCCGAAGGCCGGGGCGCCAAGTTCTCCAGCGCAAAAAGGCCACAAAAACGGGTGGGCTATAGCCTTGGGGAGTGGGGCTGGCCAACTTCGTCCGCCGGACTCCGAATGCCGCTAGACTTTGCGAGGGGCCTCCGTGTGCAAAACATAGGCCGCGAGCAAAGCCGCGCCCAAAAATAACTGCCCGAAGGCCGGGGCGCCAAGTTCGTCCAGCGGAAAAAGGCCACAAAAACGGGTGGGCTATAGCCTTGGGGGGTGGGGCTGGCCCACTTCGTCCGCCGGACTCGGAATGCCGTGAGACTTTGCGAGGGGCCTCCGTGTGCCAAAAATAGGCCGCGGGGAAAGCCGAGCCCAAAAATAACCGCCCGAAGGCCGGGGCGCGGATTTCGTCCAGCGGAAAAAGGCCACAAAAACGGGTGGGCTATAGCCTTGGGGGGTGGGGCTGGCCAACTTCGTCCGCCGGACTCCGAATGCCGCGAGACTTTGCGAGGGGCCTCCGTGTCCAAAAAATAGGCCGCGAGACAAGCCGCGCCCAAAAATAACCGCCCGAAGGCCGGGGCGACAACTTCGTCCAGCGGAAAAAGACCACAAAAACGGGTGGGCTATAGCCTTGGGGGGTGGGGCTGGCAAACTTCGTCCGCCGGACTCGGAATGCCGCGAGACTTTGCGAGGGGCCTCCGTGTGCCAAAAATAGGCCGCGGACAAAGCCGCGCCCAAAAATAACCGCCCGAAGGCCGGGGCGCCAAGTTCGTCCAGCGGAAAAAGGCCACAAAAACGGGTGGGCTATAGCCTTGGGGGGTGGGGCTGGCAAACTTCGTCCGCCGGACTCGGAATGCCGCGAGACTTTGCGAGGGGCCTCCGTGTGCCAAAAATAGGCCGCGGACAAAGCCGCGCCCAAAAATAACCGCCCGAAGGCCGGGGCGCCAAGTTCGTCCAGCGGAAAAAGGCCACAAAAACGGGTGGGCTATAGCCTTGGGGGGTGGGGCTGGCCAACGTCGTCCGCCGGACTCGGAATGCCGCGAGACTTTTCGAGGGGCCTCCGTGTGCCAAAAATAGGCCGCGGGCAAAGCCGCGCCCAAAAATAACCGCCCGAAGGCCGGTGCGCCAAGTTCGTCCAGCGGAAAAATGACCACAAAAATGGGTGGGCTATAGCCTTGGGGGGTGGGGCTGGCCAACTTCGTCCGCCGGACTCGGAATGCCGTGAGACTTTGCGAGGGGCCTCCGTGTGCCAAAAATAGGCCGCGGGGAAAGCCGAGCCCAAAAATAACCGCCCGAAGGCCGGGGCGCCAAGTTCGTCCAGCGGAAAAAGGCCACAAAAACGGGTGGGCTATAGCCTTGGGGGGTGGGGCTGGCCAACTTCGTCCGCCGGACTCCGAATGCCGCGAGACTTTGCGAGGGGCCTCCGTGTCCAAAAAATAGGCCGCGAGACAAGCCGCGCCCAAAAATAACCGCCCGAAGGCCGGGGCGACAACTTCGTCCAGCGGAAAAAGGCCACAAAAACGGGTGGGCTATAGCCTTGGGGGGTGGGGCTGGCAAACTTCGTCCGCCGGACTCGGAATGCCGCGAGACTTTGCGAGGGGCCTCCGTGTGCCAAAAATAGGCCGCGGATAAAGCCGCGCCCAAAAATAACCGCCCGAAGGCCGGGGCGCCATGTTCGTCCAGCGGAAAAAGGCCACAAAAACGGGTGGGCTATAGCCTTGGGGGGTGGGGCTGGCAAACTTCGTCCGCCGGACTCGGAATGCCGCGAGACTTTGCGAGGGGCCTCCGTGTGCCAAAAATAGGCCGCGGACAAAGCCGCGCCCAAAAATAACCGCCCGAAGGCCGGGGCGCCAAGTTCGTCCAGCGGAAAAAGGCCACAAAAACGGGTGGGCTATAGCCTTGGGGGGTGGGGCTGGCCAACGTCGTCCGCCGGACTCGGAATGCCGCGAGACTTTTCGAGGGGCCTCCGTGTGCCAAAAATAGGCCGCGGGCAAAGCCGCGCCCAAAAATAACCGCCCGAAGGCCGGTGCGCCAAGTTCGTCCAGCGGAAAAAGGACACAAAAACGGGTGGGCTATAGCCTTGGGGGGTGGGGCTGGGCAACTTCGTCCGCCGGACTCGGAATGCCGCGAGACCTTGCGAGGGGCATCCGTGTGCCAAAAATAGGCCGCGGACAAAGCCGCGCCCAAAAATAACCGCCCGAAGGCCGGGGCGCCAAGTTCGTCCAGCGGAAAAAGGCCACAAAAACGGGTGGGCTATAGCCTTGGGGGGTGGGGCTGGCCAACTTCGTCCGCCGGACTCGGAATGCCGCGAGACTTTGCAAGGGGCCTCCGTGTGCCAAAAATAGGCCGCGGCCAAAGCCACCCCCAAAAATAACCACCCGAAGGCCGGGGCGCCAAGTTCGTCCAGCGGAAAATGACCACAAAAATGGGTGGGCTATAGCCTTGGGGGGTGGGGCTGGCCAACTTCGTCCGCCGGACTCGGAATGCCGCGAGACTTTGCGAGGGGCCTCCGTGTGCTAAAATAAGGCCGCGGGCAAAGCCGCGACCAAAAATAAACCCCCGAAGGCCGGGGCGCCAAGTTCGTCCAGCGGAAAAAGGCCACAAAAACGGGTGGGCTATAGCCTTGGGTGGTGCGGCTGGCAAACTTCGTCCGCCGGACTCGGAATGCTGCGAGACTTTGCGAGGGGCCTCCGTGTACGAAAAATAGGCCGCGGACAAAGCCGCGCCCAAAAATAACCGCCCGAAGGCCGGGGCGCCAAGTTCGTCCAGTGGAAAAAGGCCACAAAAACGGGTGGGCTATAGCCTTGGGGGGTGGGGCTGGCCAACTTCGTCCGCCGGACTCCGAATGCCGCGAGACTTTGCGAGGGGCCTCCGTGTGCAAAAAATAGGCCGCGAGCAAAGCCGCGCCCAAAAATAACTGCCCGAAGGCCGGGGCGCCAAGTTCGTCCATCGGAAAAAGGCCACAAAAACGGGTGGGCTATAGCCTTGGGGGGTGGGGTTGGCCAAATTCGTCCGCCGGACTCGGAATGCCGCGAGACTTTGCGAGGGGCCTCCGTGTGCCAAAAATAGACCGCGGCCAAAGCCACGCCCAAAAATAACTGCCCGAAGGCCGGGGCGCCAAGTTCGTCCAGCGGAAAATGACCACAAAAATGGGTGGGCCATAGCCGTGGGGGGTGGGGCTGGCCAACTTCGTCCGCCGGACTCGGAATGCCGCGAGACTTTTTCGAGGGGCCTCCGTGTGCCAAAAATAGGCCGTGGGCAAAGCCGCGCCCAAAAATAACCGCCCGAAGGCCCGGGCGCCAAGTTCGTCCAGCGGATAAAGGCCACAAAAACGGGTGGGCTATAGCCTTGGGGGGTGGGGCTGGCCAACTTCGTCCGCCGGACTCGGAATACCGCGGGACTTTGCGAGGGGCCTCCGTGTGCAAAAAATAGGCCGCGGGCAAAGCCGCGCCCAAAAATAACCACCCGAAGGCCGGGGCGCCAAGTTCGTCCAGCGGAAAAAGGCCACAAAAACGGGTGGGCTATAGCCTTGGGGGGTGGGGCTGGCCCACTTCGTCCGCCAGACTCGGAATGCCGCGAGACTTTGCGAGGTGCCAGCGTGTGCCAAAAATAGGCCGCGGGCAAAGCCGCGCCCAAAAATAACTGCCCGAAGGCCGGGGCGCCAAGTTCGTCCAGCGGAAAAAGGCCACAAAAATGGGTGGGCTATAGCCTTGGGAGGTGGGGCTGGCCAACTTCGTCCGCCGGACTCGGAATGCCGCGAGATTTTGCGAGGGGCCTCCGTGTGCCAAAAATAGACCGCGGCCAAAGCCCCGCCCAAAAATAACCGCCCGAAGGCCGGTGCGCCAAGTTCGTCCAGCGGAAAAAGGCCACAAAAACGGGTGGGCTATAGCCTTGGGGGGTGGTGCTGGGCAACTTCGTCCGCCGGACTCGGAATGCCGCGAGACTTTGCGAGGGGCATCCGTGTGCCAAAAATAGGCCACGGGAAAGCCGCGCCCAAAAATAACCGCCCGAAGGCCGGGGCGCCAAGTTCGTCCAGCGGAGAAAGGCCACAAAAACAGGTGGGCTATAGCCTCGGGGGGTGGGGCTGGCCAACTTCGTCCGCCGGACTCGGAATGCCGCGAGACTTTGCGAGGGGCCTCAGTGTGCTAAAATAGGCCGCGGGCAAAGCCGCGACTAAAAATAACCGCCCGAAGGCCGGGGCGCCAAGTTCGTCCAGCGGAAAAAGGCCACAAAAACGGGTGGGCTATAGCCTTGGGGGGTGGGGCTGGCAAACTTCGTCCGCCGGACTCGGAATGCCGCGAGACTTTGCGAGGGGCCTCCGTGTACCAAAAATAGGCCGCGGACAAAGCCGCGCCCAAAAATAACCGCCCGAAGGCCGGGGAGCCAAGTTCGTCCAGCGGAAAAAGGCCACAAAAACGGGTGGGCTATAGCCTTGGGGGGTGGGGCTGGCCAACTTCGTCCGCCGGACTCGGAATGCCGCGAGACTTTGCGAGGGGCCTCCATGTGCCAGAAATAGGCCGCGGCCGAAGATGCGCCCAAAAATAGCCGCCCAAAGGCCGGGGCGCCAAGTTCGTCCAGCGGAAAAAGGCCACAAAAACGGGTGGGCTATAGCCTTGGGGGGTGGGGTTGGCCAAATTCGTCCGCCGGACTCGGAATGCCGCGAGACTTTGCGAGGGGCCTCCGTGTGCCAAAAATAGGCCGCGGGCAAAGCCGCTCCCAAAAATAACCGCCCGAAGGCCGGTGCGCCAAGTTCGTCCAGCGGAAAAAGGCCACAAAAACGGGTGGGCTATAGCCTCGGGGGGTGGGGCTGGCCAACTTCGTCCGCCGGACTCGGAATGCCGCGAGACTTTGCGAGGGGCCTCAGTGTGCTAAAATAGGCCGCGGGCAAAGCCGCGACTAAAAATAACCGCCCGAAGGCCGGGGCGCCAAGTTCGTCCAGCGGAAAAAGGCCACAAAAACGGGTGGGCTATAGCCTTGGGGGGTGGGGCTGGCAAACTTCGTCCGCCGGACTCGGAATGCCGCGAGACTTTGCGAGGGGCCTCCGTGTACCAAAAATAGGCCGCGGACAAAGCCGCGCCCAAAAATAACCGCCCGAAGGCCGGGGAGCCAAGTTCGTCCAGCGGAAAAAGGCCACAAAAACGGGTGGGCTATAGCCTTGGGGGGTGGGGCTGGCCAACTTCGTCCGCCGGACTCGGAATGCCGCGAGACTTTGCGAGGGGCCTCCATGTGCCAGAAATAGGCCGCGGCCGAAGATGCGCCCAAAAATAGCCGCCCAAAGGCCGGGGCGCCAAGTTCGTCCAGCGGAAAAAGGCCACAAAAACGGGTGGGCTATAGCCTTGGGGGGTGGGGTTGGCCAAATTCGTCCGCCGGACTCGGAATGCCGCGAGACTTTGCGAGGGGCCTCCGTGTGCCAAAAATAGGCCGCGGGCAAAGCCGCTCCCAAAAATAACCGCCCGAAGGCCGGTGCGCCAAGTTCGTCCAGCGGAAAAAGGCCACAAAAACGGGTGGGCTATAGCCTTGGGGGGTGGGGCTGGGCAACTTCGTCCGCCGGACTCGGAATGCCGCGAGACTTTGCGAGGGGCATCCGTGTGCCAAAAATAGGCCACGGGAAAGCCGCGCCCAAAAATAACTGCCCGAAGGCCGGGGCGCCAAGTTCGTCCAGCGGAGAAAGGCCACAAAAACGGGTGGGTTATAGCCTTGGGGGGTGGGGCTGGCCAACTTCGTCCGCTGGACTCGGAATGCCGCGAGACTTTGCGAGGGGCCTCCGTGTGCCAGACATAGGCCGCGGCCAAAGCTGCGCCCAAAAATAGCCGCCCAAAGGCCGGGGCGCCAAGTTCGTCCATCGGAAAAAGGCCACAAAAACGGGTGGGCTATAGCCTTGGGGGGTGGGGTTGGCCAAATTCGTCCGCCGGACTCGGAATGCCGCGAGACTTTGCGAGGGGCCTCCGTGTGCAAAAAATAGACCGCGGCCAAAGCCACGCCCAAAAATAACCGCCCGAAGGCCGGGGCGCCAAGTTCGTCCAGCGGAAAATGACCACAAAAATGGGTGGGCCATAGCCGTGGGGGGTGGGGCTGGCCAACTTCGTCCGCCGGACTCGGAATGCCGCGAGACTTTTTCGAGGGGCCTCCGTGTGCCAAAAATAGGCCGTGGGCAAAGCCGCGCCCAAAAATAACCGCCCGAAGGCCCGGGCGCCAAGTTCGTCCAGCGGATAAAGGCCACAAAAACGGGTGGGCTATAGCCTTGGGGGGTGGGGCTGGCCGACTTCGTCCGCCGGACTCGGAATGCCACGAGACTTTGCGAGGTGCCAGCGTGTGCCAAAAATAGGCCGCGGGTAAAGCCGCGCCCAAAAATAACTGCCCGAAGGCCGGGGCGCCAAGTTCGTCCAGCGGAAAAAGGCCACAAAAACGGGTGGGCTATAGCCTTGTTGGGTGGGGCTGGCCAACTTCGTCCGCCGGACTCGGAATGCCGCGAGACTTTGCGAGGGGCCTCCGTGTGCCAAAACTAGGCCGCGGGCAAAGCCGCGCCCAAAAGTAACCGCCCGAAGGCCGGGGCGCCAAGTTCGTCCAGCGGAAAAAGTCCACAAAAACGGGTGGCCTATAGCCTTGGGGTGTGGGGTTGGCCAACTTCGTCCGCCGGACTCGGAATGCCGCGAGACTTTGCGAGGGGCCTCCGTGTGCCAAAAATAGGCCGCGGGCAAAGCCGCGCCCAAAAATAACCGCCCGAAGGCCGTTCGCCAAGTTCGTCCAGCGGAAAAAGGCCACAAAAACGGGTGGGCTATAGCCTTGGGGGGTGGGGCTGGGCAACTTCGTCCGCCGGACTCGGAATGCCGCGAGACTTTGCGAGGGGCATCCGTGTGCCAAAAATAGGCCACGGGAAAGCCGCGCCCAAAAATAACCGCCCGAAGGCCGGGGCGCCAAGTTCGTCCAGCGGAGAAAGGCCACAAAAACGGGTGGGTTATAGCCTTGGGGGGTGGGGCTGGCCAACTTCGTCCGCCGGACTCGGAATGCCGCGAGACTTTGCGAGGGGCCTCAGTGTGCTAAAATAGGCCGCGGGCAAAGCCGCGACTAAAAATAACCGCCCGAAGGCCGGGGCGCCAAGTTCGTCCAGCGGAAAAAGGCCACAAAAACGGGTGGGCTATAGCCTTGGGGGGTGGGGCTGGCAAACTTCGTCCGCCGGACTCGGAATGCCGCGAGACTTTGCGAGGGGCCTCCGTGTACCAAAAATAGGCCGCGGACAAAGCCGCGCCCAAAAATAACCGCCCGAAGGCCGGGGAGCCAAGTTCGTCCAGCGGAAAAAGGCCACAAAAACGGGTGGGCTATAGCCTTGGGGGATGGGGCTGGCCAACTTCGTCCGCCGGACTCGGAATGCCGCGAGACTTTGCGAGGGGCCTCCGTGTGCCAGAAATAGGCCGCGGCCGAAGATGCGCCCACAAATAGCCGCCCAAAGGCCGGGGCGCCAAGTTCGTCCAGCGGAAAAAGGCCACAAAAACGGGTGGGCTATAGCCTTGGGGGGTGGGGTTGGCCAAATTCGTCCGCCGGACTCGGAATGCCGCGAGACTTTGCGAGGGGCCTCCGTGTGCCAAAAATAGGCCGCGGGCAAAGCCGCTCCCAAAAATAACCGCCCGAAGGCCGGGGCGCCAAGTTCGTCCAGCGGAAAAAGGCCACAAAAACGGGTGGGCTATAGCCTTGGGGGGTGGGGCTGGCCCACTTGGTCCGCCAGACTCGGAATGCCGCGAGACTTTGCGAGGTGCCAGCGTGTGCCAAAAATAGGCCGCGGGCAAAGCCGCGCCCAAAAATAACTGCCCGAAGGCCGGGGCGCCAAGTTCGTCCAGCGGAAAAAGGCCACAAAAACGGGTGGGCTATAGCCTTGTTGGGTGGGGCTGGCCAACTTCGTCCGCCGGACTCGGAATGCCGCTAGACTTTTTCGAGGGGCCTCCGTGTGCCAAAAATAGGCCGTGGGCAAAGCCGCGCCCAAAAATAACCGCCCGAAGGCCCGGGCGCCAAGTTCGTCCAGCGGATAAAGGCCACAAAAACGGGTGGGCTATAGCCTTGGGGGGTGGGGCTGGCCGACTTCGTCCGCCGGACTCGGAATACCGCGGGACTTTGCGAGGGGCCTCCGTGTGCAAAAAATAGGCCGCGGGCAAAGCCGCGCCCAAAAATAACCGCCCGAAGGCCGGGGCGCCAAGTTCGTCCAGCGGAAAAAGGCCACAAAAACGGGTGGGCTATAGCCTTGGGGGGTGGGGCTGGCCCACTTGGTCCGCCAGACTCGGAATGCCGCGAGACTTTGCGAGGTGCCAGCGTGTGCCAAAAATAGGCCGCGGGCAAAGCCGCGCCCAAAAATAACTGCCCGAAGGCCGGGGCGCCAAGTTCGTCCAGCGGAAAAAGGCCACAAAAACGGGTGGGCTATAGCCTTGTTGGGTGGGGCTGGCCAACTTCGTCCGCCGGACTCGGAATGCCGCGAGAATTTGCGAGGGGCCTCCGTGTGCCAAAACTAGGCCGCGGGCAAAGCCGCGCCCAAAAGTAACCGCCCGAAGGCCGGGGCGCCAAGTTCGTCCAGCGGAAAAAGTCCACAAAAACGGGTGGCCTATAGCCTTGGGGGGTGGGGTTGGCCAACTTCGTCCGCCGGACTCGGAATGCCGCGAGACTTTGCGAGGGGCCTCCGTGTGCCAAAAATAGGCCGCGGGCAAAGCTGCGCCCAAAAATAACCGCCCGAAGGCCGTTCGCCAAGTTCGTCCAGCGGAAAAAGGCCACAAAAACGGGTGGGCTATAGCCTTGGGGGGTGGGGTTGCCAAATTCGTCCGCCGGACTCGGAATGCCGCGAGACTTTGCGAGGGGCCTCCCTGTGCCAAAAATAGGCGGCGGAGAAGGCCGCGCGCAAGAATAACCTCAGGAAGGCCGGGGCGCCAAGTTCGTCCAGCGGAAAAAGGCCACAAAAACGGGTGGGTTATAGCCTTGGGGGGTGGGGCTGGCCAACTTCGTCCGCCGGACTCGGAATGCCGCGAGACTTTGCGAGGGGCCTCCGTGTGCCAGAAATAGGCCGCGGCCAAAGCTGCGCCCAAAAATAGCCGCCGAAAGGCCGGGGCGCCAAGTTCGTCCAGCGGAAAAAGGCCACAAAAACGGGTGGGCTATAGCCTTGGGGGGTGGGGTTGGCCAAATTCGTCCGCCGGACTCGGAATGCCGCGAGACTTTGCGAGGGGCCTCCGTGTGCCAAAAATAGACCGCGGCCAAAGCCACGTCCAAAAATAACCGCCCGAAGGCCGGGACGCCAAGTTCGTCCAGCGGAAAATGACCACAAAAATGGGTGGGCCATAGCCGTGGGGGGTGGGGCTGGCCAACTTCGTCCGCCGGACTCGGAATGCCGCGAGACTTTTTCGAGGGGCTTCCGTGTGCCAAAAATAGGCCGTGGGCAAAGCCGCGCCCAAAAATAACCGCCCGAAGGCCGGGGAGCCAAGTTCGTCCAGCGGAAAAAGGCCACAAAAACGGGTGGGCTATAGCCTTGGGGGGTGGGGTTGGCCAAATTCGTCCGCCGGACTCGGAATGCCGCGAGACTTTGCGAGGGGCCTCCGTGCGCAAAAAATAGGCCACGGACAAAGCCACGCCCAAAAATAACCCCCCGAAGGCCGGGGCGCCAAGTTCGTCCAGCGGAAAAAGGCCACAAAAACGGGTGGGCTATAGCCTTGGGGGGTGGGGCTGGCCCACTTCGTCCGCCAGACTCGGAATGCCGCGAGACTTTGCGAGGTGCCAGCGTGTGCCAAAAATAGGCCGCGGGCAAAGCCGCGCCCAAAAATAACTGCCCGAAGGCCGGGGCGCCAGTTCGTCCAGCGGAAAAAGGCCACAAAAACGGGTGGGCTATAGCCTTGGGGTGTGGGGCTGGCCAACTTCGTCCGCCGGACTCGGAATGCCGCGAGACTTTGCGAGGGGCCTCCGTGTGCCAAAACTAGGCCGCGGGCAAAGCCGCGCCCAAAAGTAACCGCCCGAAGGCCGGGGCGCCAAGTTCGTCCAGCGGAAAAAGGCCACAAAAACGGGTGGCCTATAGCCTTGGGGGGTGGGGTTGGCCAACTTCGTCCGCCGGACTCGGAATGCCGCGAGACTTTGCGAGGGGCCTCCGTGTGCCAAAAATAGGCCGCGGACAAAGCCGCGCCCAAAAATAACCGCCCGAAGGCCGTTCGCCAAGTTCGTCCAGCGGAAAAAGGCCACAAAAACGGGTGGGCTATAGCCTTGGGGGGCGGGGTTGGCCAAATTCGTCCGCCGGACTCGGAATGCCGCGAGACTTTGCGAGGGGCCTCCCTGTGCCAAAAATAGGCGGCGGAGAAAGCCGCGCGCAAGAATAACCTCAGGAAGGCCGGGGCGCCAAGTTCGTCCAGCGGAAAAAGGACACAAAAACGGGGGGCCTATAGCCTTGGGGGGTGGGGCTGTCCAACTTCGTCCGCCGGACTCGGAATGCCGCGAGAATTTGTAAGGGGCGTCCGTGTGCCAAAAATAGGCGACGGGCAAAGCCATGCCCAAAAATAACCGCCCGAAGGCCGGGGCGCCAAGTTCGTCCAGCGGAGAAAGGCCACAAAAACGGGTGGGTTATAGCCTTGGGGGGTGGGGCTGGCCAACTTCGTCCGCCGGACTCGGAATGCCGCGAGACTTCGCGAGGGGCCTCCGTGTGCCAGAAATAGGCTGCGGCCAAAGCTGCGTCCAAAAATAGCCGCCCAAAGGCCGGGGCGCCAAGTTCGTCCAGCGGAAAAAGGCCACAAAAACGGGTGGGCTATAGCCTTGGGGGGTGGGGTTGGCCAAATTCGTCCGCCGGACTCGGAATGCCGCGAGACTTTGCGAGGGGCCTCCGTGTGCCAAAAATAGGCCGCGGGCAAAGCCGCGCCCAAAAATAACCGCCCGAAGGCCGGTGCGCCAAGTTCGTCCAGCGCAAAAAGGCCACAAAAACGGGTGGGCTATAGCCTTGGGGGGTGGGGCTGGCCAACTTCGTCCGCCGGACTCGGAATGCCGCGAGACTTTGTGAGGGGCCTCCGTGTGCTAAAAATAGGCCACGGGGGAAGCCGCGCCAAAAAATAACCGCCCGAAGGCCGGGGCGCCAAGTTCGTCCAGCGGAAAAAGGCCACAAAAACGGGTGGGTTATAGCCTTGGGGGGTGGGGCTGGCCGACTTCGTCGGCCAGACTCGGAATGCCGCGAGACTTTGCGAGGGGCCTCCCTGTGCCAAAAATAGGCGGCGGAGAAAGCCGCGCCCAAGAATAACCTCCCGAAGGCCGGGGCGCCAAGTTCGTCCAGCGGAAAAAGGACACAAAAACGGGGGGCCTATAGCCTTGGGGGGTGGGGCTGGCCAACTTCGTCCGCCGGACTCGGAATGCGGCGAGACTTTGTGAGGGGCCTCCGTGTGCCAAAAATAGGCCACGGGAAAAGCCGTGCCCAAGAATAACCGCCCGAAGGCCGGTGCGCCAAGTTCGTCCAGCGGAAAAAGGCCACAAAAACGGGTGGGCTATAGCCTTGGCGGGTGGGGCTGGCCAACTTCGTCCGCCGGACTCGGAATGCCGGGAGACTTTGCGAGGGGCCTCCGTGTGCCAAAAATAGTCCACGGGCAAAGCCGCGCCCTAGACTAACCGCCCGAAGGCCGGGGCGCCAGGTTCGTCCAGCGGAAAAAGGCCACAAAAACGGGTGGGCTATAGCCTTGGGGGGTGGGGCTGGCCAACTTTGTCCGCCGGACTCGGAATGCCGCGAGACTTTGCGAGGGGCCTCCGTGTACCAAAAATAGGCTGCGGGGAAAGCCGCGCCCAAAAATAACCGCCCGAAGGTCCCGTCCCCAAGTTCTTCCGCAGCAAAAATGCCCAAAAAACGGGTGGGCTATAGCCTTGGGGGGAGGGGCTGGCCAAGTTCGTCCGCCGGAATCGGAATGGGGCCAGACTTTGCGTGAGGCCTCCGTGT
Organism: Citrus x changshan-huyou; assembly: GCA_039657385.1. Lineage (NCBI taxonomy): Eukaryota > Viridiplantae > Streptophyta > Magnoliopsida > Sapindales > Rutaceae > Citrus > Citrus x changshan-huyou. The sequence continues at coordinate 637,561 of JBCGBO010000018.1, forward strand.
GCCATAAATAGGCCGTGGGCACTGCCGCGCCCAAAAATAAGTGCCCGAAGGTCCCGTCCCCAAGTTCGTCCGCCGCAAAAATGCCCAAAAAACGGATGGGCGATAGCCTTGGGGGGAGGGGCTGGCCAAGTTCGTCCGCCGGACTCGGAATGGGAAGCGACTGTGCGAGCGGCCTCCGTGTGCCAAAAATAGGCCACGGGAAAAGCCGTGCCCAAGAATAACCGCCCGAAGGCCGGTGCACCAAGTTCGTCCAGCGGAAAAAGGCCACAAAAACGGGTGGGCTATAGCCTGGACGGGTGGGGCTGGCCAACTTCGTCCGCCGGACTCGGAATGCCGCGAGACTTTGCGAGGGGCCTCCGTGTGCCAAAAATAGGCCGCGGGCAAAGCCGGACCCAAAAATAACCGCCCGAAGGCCGGTGCGCCAAGTTCGTCCAGCGGAAAAAGGCCACAAAAACGGGTGGGCTATAGCCTTGGGGGGTGGGGCTGGCCAACTTTGTCCGCCGGACTCGGAATGCCGCGATACTTTGCGAGGGGCCACCGTGTACCAAAAATAGGCCGCGACCAAAGCCACGCCCAAAAATAACCGCCCGAAGGCTGGGGCGCCAAGTTCGTCCAGACGAAAAAGTCCACAAAAACGGGTGGGCTATAGCCTTGGGGGGTGGGGCTGGCCAACTTCGTCCGCCGGACTCGGAATGCCGCGAGACTTTACGAGGGGCCTCCGTGTGCCAAAAATAGGCCGCAGGCAAAGCCGGACCCAAAAATAACCGCCCGAAGGCCGGTGCGCCAAGTTCGTCCAGCGGAAAAAGGCCACAAAAACGGGTGGGCTATAGCCTTGGGTGGTGGGGCCGGCCAACTTCTTCCGCGCGGACTCGGAATGCCGCGAGACTTTGCGAGGGGCCTCCGTGTGCCAAAAATAGGCCGCGGGCAAAGCCGCGCCCAAAAATAACCGCCCGAAGGCCGGGGCGCCATTTCGTCCAGCGGAAAAGGCCACAAAAACGGGTGGGCTATAGCCTTGGGGGGTGGGGCTGGCCAACTTCATCTGCCGGACTCGGAATGCCGTGAGACTTTGCGAGTGGCCTCCGTGTGCATACAATAAGCCGCGGACAAAGCCGCGCCCAAAAATAACCGCCCGAAGGCTGGGGCGCCAAGTTCGTCCAGCGGAAAAAGGCCACAAAAACGGTGGAGTATAGCCTTGGGGGGTTGGGCTGGCCAACTTCGTCCGCCGGACTCGGAATGCCGCGAGACTTTGCGAGGGGCCTCCGTGTGCCAAAAATAGGCCGCGGACAAAGGTGCACCCAAAAATACCCACCCGAAGGCCGGGGCGCCAAGTTCGTCCAGCGGAAAAAGGCCACAAAAACGGGTGGGCTATAGCCTTGGGGGGTGGGGCTGGCCAACTTCGTCCGCCGGACTCGGAATGCCGCGAGACTTTACGAGGGGCCTCCGTGTGCCAAAAATAAGCTCCGGGCAAAGCCGCGCCCAAATATAACTGCCCGAAGTCCGGGGCGCCAAGTTCGTCCGGCGGAAAAAGGCCACAAAAACGGGTGGGCTATAGCCTTGGGGGGTGGGGCCTGCCAACTTCGTCCGCCGGACTCGGAATGCCGCGAGACTTTGCGAGGGGCCTCTGTGTGCCAAAAATAGGCCGCGGACAAAGCCGCGCCAAAAAATGCCCACACGAAGGCCGGGGAGCCAAGTTCGTCCCGCGGAAAAAGGCCACAAAAACGGGTGGGCTATAGCCTTGGGGGCTGGGGCTGGCCAACTTCGTCCGCCAGGCTCGGAATGCCGCGAGACTTTGCGAGGGGCCTCCGTGTGCCAAAAATAGGCCGCGGGCAAAGCCGCGCCCAAAAATAACTGCCCGAAGACCGGGGCGCCAAGTTCGTCCAGCGGAAAAAGGCCACAAAAACGGGTGGGCAATAGCCTTGGGGGGTGGGGCTGGCCAACTTCGTCCGTCGGACTCGGAATGCCGCGAGACTTTGTGAGGGGCCTCCGTGTGCCAAAAATAGGCCGTCGCAAAGCCGCGCCCAAAAATAACCGCCCGAAGGCCGGGCCGCCAAGTTCGTCCAGCGGAAAAAGCCCACAAAAACGGGTGGGCTATAGCCTTGGGGGGTGGGGCTGGCCAACTTCGTCCGCCGGACTCGGAATGCCGCGAGACTTCGCGAGGGGCCTCTGTGTGCCAAAAATAGGCCGCGGGCTAGGCCGCTCCCGAAAATCACCGCCCCAAGGCCGGGGCGCCAAGTTTGTCCAGCGGAAAAAGGCCACAAAAACGGGTGGGCTATAGCCTTGGGGGGTGGGGCTGGCCAACTTCGTCCGCCGGACTCGGAATGCCGCGAGACTTTGTGAGGGGCCTCCGTGTGCCAAAAATAGGCCGCGGGCAAAGCCGCGCCCAAAAATAACCGCCGAACTCGGAATGCCGCGAGACTTTGCGAGGGGCCTCCGTGGGCCAAAAATAGGCCGCGGGCAAAGCCGCGCCCAAAAATAACCGCCCGAAGACCGGGGCGCCATATTCGTCCAGCGGAAAAAGAACACAAAAACGGGTGGGCTATGGCCTTGGGGGGTGGGGCTGGCCAACTTCGTCCGCCGGACTCGGAATGCCGCGAGACTTTGCGAGGGGCCTCCGTGTGCCAAAAATAGGCCGCAGGCAAAGCCGCGCCCAAAAATAACCGCCCGAAGACCGGGGCGCCAAGTTCGTCCAGCGGAGAAAGGCCACAAAAACGGGTGGGCAATAGCCTTGGGGGGTGGGGCTGGCCAACTTCATCCGCCGGACTCGGAATGCTGCGAGACTTTGTGAGGGGCCTCCGTGTACCAAAAATAGGCCGCGGACAAAGCCGCGCCCAAAAATAACCGCCCGAAGGCCGGGGCGTCAAGTTCGTCCAGCCGAAAAAGGCAACAAAAACGGGTGGGCAATAGCCTTGGGGGGTGGGGCTGGCCAACTTCATCCGCCGGACTCGGAATGCTGCGAGACTTTGCGAGGGGCCTCCGTGTACCAAAAATAGGCCGCGGACAAAGCCGCGCCCAAAAATAACCGCCCGAAGGCCGGGGCGTCAAGTTCGTCCAGCCGAAAAAGGCAACAAAAACGGGTGGGCTATAGCCTTGGGGGGTGGGGCTGGCCAACTTCGTCCGCCGGACTCGGAATGCCGCAAGACTTTCCGAGGGGCCTCCGTGTGCCAAAAATAGGCCGCGGGCAAAGCCGCGCCCAAAAATAACCGCCCGAAGGCCGGGGCGCCAAGTTCGTCCAGCGGAAAAAGGCCACAAAAACGGGTGGGCTATAGCCTTGGGGGGTAGGGCTGGCCAACTTCGTCCGCCGGACACGGAATGCCGTGAGACTTTGCGAGGGGCCTCTGTGTGCCAAAAATAGGTCGCGGGCAAAGCCGCGCCCAAAAATAACCGCCCGAAGGCCGGGGCGCCAAGTTCTTCCAGCGGAAAAAGACCACAAAAACGGGTGGGCTATAGCCTTGGGGGGTGGGGCTGGCCAACTTCGTCCGCCGGACTCGGAATGCCGCGAGACTTTGCGAGGGGCCTCTGTGTGCCAAAAATAGGCCGCGTGCAAAGCCGCGCCCAAAAATAACCGCCGGACTCGGAATGCCGCGAGACTTTGAGAGGGGCCTCCGTGTGCCAAAAATAGGCCGCGGTCAAAGCCGCGCCCAAAAATAACCGCCCGAAGGCCGGGGGGCCAAGTTCGTCCAGCGGAAAAAGGCCGCAAAAACGGGTGGGCTATAGCCTTGGGGGGTGGGGCTGGCCAACTTCGTCCGCCGGACTTGGAATGCCGCGAGACTTTGCGAGGGGCCTCTGTGTGCCAAAAATAGGTCGCGGGCAAAGCCGCGCCCAAAAATAACCGCCCGAAGGCCGGGGCGCCAAGTTCTTCCAGCGGAAAAAGACCACAAAAACGGGTGGGCTATAGCCTTGGGGGGTGGGGCTGGCCAACTTCGTCCGCCGGACTCGGAATGCCGCGAGACTTTGCGAGGGGCCTCTGTGTGCCAAAAATAGGCCGCGTGCAAAGCCGCGCCCAAAAATAACCGCCGGACTCGGAATGCCGCGAGACTTTGAGAGGGGCCTCCGTGTGCCAAAAATAGGCCGCGGTCAAAGCCGCGCCCAAAAATAACCGCCCGAAGGCCGGGGGGCCAAGTTCGTCCAGCGGAAAAAGGCCGCAAAAACGGGTGGGCTATAGCCTTGGGGGGTGGGGCTGGCCAACTTCGTCCGCCGGACTTGGAATGCCGCGAGACTTTGCGAGGGGCCTCTGTGTGCCAAAAATAGGCCGCGGACAAAGCCGTGCCCTAAAATAACCGCCCCAAGGCCGGGGTGCCAAGTTCGTCCAGCGGAAAAAGACCACAAAAACGGGTGGGCTATAGCCTTGGGGTGTGGGGCTGGCCGACTTCGTCCGCCCGACTCGGAATGCTGCGAGACTTTGCGAGGGGCCTCCGTGTGCCAAAAAAAGGCCGCGGGCGTAGCCGCGCCCAAAAATAACCACCCGAAGGCCGGGTCGCCAAGTTCGTCCAGCGGAAAAAGGCCCCAAAAACAGGTGGGCTATAGCCTTGGGGGGTGGGGCTGGCCAACTTCGTCCGCCGGACTCGGAATGCTGCGAGACTTTGCGAGGGGCCTCTGTGTGCCAAAAATAGGCCGCGGGCTAAGCCGCGCCCAAAAATAACCGCCCGAAGGCCGGGGCGCCAAGTTCGTCCAGCGGAAAAAGGCCACAAAAACGGGTGGGCTATAGCCTTGGGGGGTGGGGCTGGCCAACTTCGTCCACCGGACTAGGAATGCCGCGAGACTTTGCGAGGAACCTCTGTGCGCCAAAAATAGGCCGTCACAAAGCCGCGCCAAAAAATAACCGCCCGAAGGCCGGGGCGCCAAGTTCGTCCCGCGGAAAAAGGCCACAAAAACGGGTGGGCTATAGCCTTGGGGGCTGGGGCTGGCCAACTTCGTCCGCCAGGCTCGGAATGCCGCGAGACTTTGCGAGGGGCCTCCGTGTGCCAAAAATTGGCCGCCGCAAAGCCGCGCCCAAAAATAACCGCCGGACTCGGAATGCCGCGAGACTTTGAGAGGGGCCTCCGTGTGCCAAAAATAGGCCGCGGTCAAAGCCGCGCCCAAAAATAACCGCCCGAAGGCCGGGGGGCCAAGTTCGTCCAGCGGAAAAAGGCCGCAAAAACGGGTGGGCTATAGCCTTAGGGGGTGGGGCTGGCCAACTTCGTCCGCCGGACTTGGAATGCCGCGAGACTTTGCGAGGGGCCTCTGTGTGCCAAAAATAGGCCGCGGACAAAGCCGTGCCCTAAAATAACCGCCCCAAGGCCGGGGTGCCAAGTTCGTCCAGCGGAAAAAGACCACAAAAACGGGTGGGCTATAGCCTTGGGGTGTGGGGCTGGCCGACTTCGTCCGCCGGACTCGGAATGCTGCGAGAATTTGCGAGGGACCTCCGTGTGCCAAAAAAAGGCCGCGGGCGTAGCCGCGCCCAAAAATAACCACCCGAAGGCCGGGTCGCCAAGTTCGTCCAGCGGAAAAAGGCCCCAAAAACAGGTGGGCTATAGCCTTGGGGGGTGGGGCTGGCCAACTTCGTCCGCCGGACTCGGAATGCTGCGAGACTTTGCGAGGGGCCTCTGTGTGCCAAAAATAGGCCGCGGGCAAAGCCGCGCCCTAAAATAACCGCCCCAAGGCCGGAGTGCCAAGTTCGTCCAGCGGAAAAAGGCCACAAAAACGGGTGGGCTATAGCCTTGGGGGCTGGGGCTGGCCAACTTCGTCCGCCGGACTCGGAATGCCGCGAGACTTTGCGAGGGGCCTCTGTGTGCCAAAAATAGGCGGCGGGCAAGGCCGCGCCCTAAAATCACCGCCCCAAGGCCGGGGCGCCAAGTTCGTCCAGCGGAAAAAGGCGACAAAAACGGGTGGGCTATAGCCTTGGGGGGTGGGGCTGGCCAACTTCGTCCGCCGGACTCGGAATGCCGCGAGACTTTGCGAGGGGCCTCCGTGTGCCAAAAATAGGCCGCGGGCGTAGCCGCGCCCAAAAATAACCGCCCGAAGGCCGGGGCGCTAAGTTCGTCCAGCGGAAAAAGGCCACAAAAACGGGTGGGCTATAGCCTTGGGGGGTGGGGCTGGCCAACTTCGTCCGCCGGACTCGGAATGCTGCGAGACTTTGCGAGGGGCCTCTGTGTGCCAAAAATAGTCCGCGGGCTAAGCCGCGGCCAAAAATAACCGCCCGAAGGCCGGGGCGCCAAGTTCGTCCAGCGGAAAAAGGCCACAAAAACGGGTGGGCTATAGCCTTGGGGGGTGGGGCTGGCCAACTTCGTCCACCGGACTAGGAATGCCGCGAGACTTTGCGAGGAACCTCTGTGCGCCAAAAATAGGCCGTCACAAAGCCGCGCCCAAAAATAACCGCCCGAAGGCCGGGGCGCCAAGTTCGTCCCGCGGAAAAAGGCCACAAAAACGGGTGGGCTATAGCCTTGGGGGCTGGGGCTGGCCAACTTCGTCCGCCGGACTCGGAATGCCGCGAGACTTTGCGAGGGGCCTCTGTGTGCCAAAAATAGGCGGCGGGCAAGGTCGCGCCCTAAAATCACCGCCCCAAGGCCGGGGCGCCAAGTTCGTCCAGCGGAAAAAGGCCACAAAAACGGGTGGGCTATAGCCTTGGGGGGTGGGGCTGGCCAACTTCGTCCGCCGGACTCGGAATGCCGCGAGACTTTGCGAGGGGCCTCCGTGTGCCAAAAATAGGCCGCCGCAAAGCCGCGCCCAAAAATAACCGCCCGAAGGCCGGGGCGCCAAGTTCGTCTAGCGGAAAAAGGCCACAAAAACGGGTGGGCTATAGCCTTGGGGGGTGGGGCTGGCTAACTTCGTCCGCCGGACTCGGAATGCCGCGAGACGTTGCGAGGGGCCTCTGTGTGCCAAAAATAGGCCGCAGGCAAAGCGGCGCCCAAAAATAACCGCACGAGGCCGGGGCGCCAAGTTCGTCAAGCGGAAAAAGGCCACAAAAACGGGTGGGCTATAGCCTTGGCGGGTGGGGATGGCCAACTTCGTCCGCCGCAATTGGAATGCCGCGAGCCTTTGCGAGGGGCCTCCGTGTGCCTAAAATAGCCCGCGGAAAAAGCCGCGCCCAAAAAAAACTGCCAGAAGGCCGGGGCGCCAACTTCGTCCAGCTGAAAAAGGCCACAAAAACGGGTGGGCTATAGCCTTGGGGGGTGTGCTGGCCAACTTCGTCCGCCGGACACGGAATGCCGCGGGACTTTGCGAGGCGCCACCGTGTGCCAAAAATAGGCCGCAGGCAAAACCGCACCCAAAAATAACCGCCCGAAGGCCGGGGCGCCAAGTTCGTCCAGCGGAAAAAGGCCACAAAAACGGGTGGGCTATAACTTTGGGGGGTGGGGCTGGCCAACTTCGTCCGCCGGACTCGGAATGCCGCGAGCCTTTGCGAGGGGCCTCCGTGTGCCAAAAAGAGGCCACGGGCAAAGCCGCGCCCAAAAATAACCGCCCGAAGCCCGGGGCGCCAAGTTCGTCAAGCGGAAAAAGGCCACAAAAACAGGTGGGCTATAGCCTTGGCGGGTGGGGATGGCCAACTTCGTCCGCCGGACTCGGAATGCCGCGAGCCTTTGCGAGGGGCCTCCGTGTGCCAAAAATAGCCCGCGGGCAAAGCCGCGCCCAAAAAAAACCACCCGAAGGCCGGGGCGCCAAGTTCGTCCAGCTGAAATAGGCCACAAAAACGGGTGGGCTATAGCCTTGGGGGGTGTGCTGGCCAACTTCGTCCGCCGGACTCGGAATGCCGCGGGGCTTTGCGAGGCGCCACCGTGTGCCAAAAATAGGCTGCAGGCAAAACCGCACCCCAAAATAACCGCCCGAAGGCCGGGGCGCCAAGTTCGTCCAGCGGAAAAAGGCCACAAAAACGGGTGGGCTTTAGCCTTGGGGGGTGGGGCTGGCCAACTTCGTCCGCCGGACTCGGAATGCCGCGAGATTTAGTGAGGGGCCTACGTGTGCCAAACATAGGCCGCGGGCAAAGCCGCGCCCAAAAATAACCGCCCGAAGCCCGGGGCGCCAAGTTCGTCAAGCGGAAAAAGGCCACAAAAACATGTGGGCTATAGCCTTGGCGGGTGGGGATGGCCAACTTCGTCCGCCGGATTCGGAATGCCGCGAGCCTTTACGAGGGGCCTCCGTGTGCCAAAAATAGCCCGCGGGCAAAGCCGCGCCCAAAAAAAACCGCCCGAAGGCTGGGGCGCCAAGTTCGTCCAGCTGAAAAAGGCCACAAAAACGGGTGGGCTATAGCCTTGGGGGGTGTGCTGGCCAACTTCGTCCGCCGGACACGGAATGCCGCGGGACTTTGCGAGGCGCCACCGTGTGCCAAAAATAGGCCGCAGGCAAAACCGCACCCAAAAATAACCGCCCGAAGGCCGGGGCGCCAAGTTCGTCCAGCGGAAAAAGGCCACAAAAACGGGTGGGCTATAACTTTGGGGGGTGGGGCTGGCCAACTTCGTCCGCCGGACTCGGAATGCCGCGAGCCTTTTCGAGGGGCCTCCGTGCGCCAAAAATAGGGCGCGGGCAAAGCCGCGCATAAAAATAACCGCCCGAAGGCCGGGGCGCCATGTTCGTCCAGCTGAAAAAGGCCACAAAAACGGGTGGGCTATTGCCTTCGGGAGTGGGGATGGCCAACTTCGTCCGCCGGACTCGGAATGCCGCGAGCCTTTGCGAGGGGCCTCCGTGTGCCAAAAATAGCCCGCGGGCAAAGCCGCGCCCAAAAAAAACCACCCGAAGGCCGGGGCGCCAAGTTCGTCCAGCTGAAAAAGGCCACAAAAACGGGTGGGCTATAGCCTTGGGGGGTGTGCTGGCCAACTTCGTCCGCCGGACTCGGAATGCCGCGGGGCTTTGCGAGGCGCCACCGTGTGCCAAAAATAGGCTGCAGGCAAAACCGCACCCCAAAATAACCGCCCGAAGGCCGGGGCGCCAAGTTCGTCCAGCGGAAAAAGGCCACAAAAACGGGTGGGCTTTAGCCTTGGGGGGTGGGGCTGGCCAACTTCGTCCGCCGGACTCGGAATGCCGCGAGATTTAGTGAGGGGCCTACGTGTGCCAAACATAGGCCGCGGGCAAAGCCGCGCCCAAAAATAACCGCCCGAAGCCCGGGGCGCCAAGTTCGTCAAGCGGAAAAAGGCCACAAAAACAGGTGGGCTATAGCCTTGGCGGGTGGGGATGGCCCACTTCGTCCGCCGGACTCGGAATGCCGCGAGATTTTGTGAGGGGCCTACGTGTGCCAAACATAGGCCGCGGGGAAAGCCGCGCCCAAAAATAACCGCCCGAAGGCCGGGACGCAAAGTTCGTCCAGCGGATAAAGGCCACAAAAACGGGTGGGCTATAGCCTTGGGAGGTGGGGCTGGCCAACTTCGTCCGCCGGACTCGGAATGCCGCGAGATTTTGTGAGGGGCCTACGTGTGCCAAACATAGGCCGCGGGCAAAGCCGCGCCCAAAAATAACCGCCCGAAGGCCGGGACGCAAAGTTCGTCCAGCGGAAAAAGGCCACAAAAACGGGTGGGCTATAGCCTTGGGAGGTGGGGCTGGCCAACTTCGTCCGCCGGACTCGGAATGCCGCGAGCCTTTTCGAGGGGCCTCCGTGCGCCAAAAATAGGGCGCGGGCAAAGCCGCGCATAAAAATAACCGCCCGAAGGCCGGGGCGCCATGTTCGTCCAGCTGAAAAAGGCCACAAAAACGGGTGGGCTATTGCCTTCGGGAGTGGGGATGGCCAACTTCGTCCGCCGGACTCGGAATGCCGCGAGACTTTGCGAGGGGCCTCCGTGTGCCAAAAAGAGGCCACGGGCAAAGCCGCGCCCAAAAATAACCGCCCGAAGCCCGGGGCGCCAAGTTCGTCAAGCGGAAAAAGGCCACAAAAACATGTGGGCTATAGCCTTGGCGGGTGGGGATGGCCAACTTCGTCCGCCGGATTCGGAATGCCGCGAGCCTTTACGAGGGGCCTCCGTGTGCCAAAAATAGCCCGCGGGCAAAGCCGCGCCCAAAAAAAACCGCCCGAAGGCTGGGGCGCCAAGTTCGTCCAGCTGAAAAAGGCCACAAAAACGGGTGGGCTATAGCCTTGGGGGGTGTGCTGGCCAACTTCGTCCACCGGACTCGGAATGCCGCGGGACTTTGCGAGGCGCCACCGTGTGCCAAAAATAGGCCGCAGGCAAAACCGCACCCAAAAATAACCGCCCGAAGGCCGGGGCGCCAAGTTCGTCCAGCGGAAAAAGGCCACAAAAACGGGTGGGCTTTAGCCTTGGGGGGTGGGGCTGGCCAACTTCGTCCGCCGGACTCGGAATGCCGCGAGATTTTGTGAGGGGCCTACGTGTGCCAAACATAGGCCGCGGGCAATGCCGCGTCCAAAAATAACCCCCCGATGGGCGGGGCGCCAAGTTCGTCCAGCGGAAAAAGGCCACAAAAACGGGTGGGCTATAGCCTTGGGGGGTGGGGCCGGCCCACTTCGTCCGCCGGACTCGGAATGCCGCGAGACATTGCGAGGGGCCTCCGTGTGCCAAAAATAGGCCGCGGACAAAGCCGCGCCGAAAAATAACCGCCCGAAGGCCGGGGCGCCAAGTTCGTCGAGCGGAAAAAGGCCACAAAAATGGGTGGGCTATAGCCTTGGGGGGTGGGGCTGGCCAACTTCGTCCGCCGGACTCGGAATGCCGCGAGACTTTGCGAGGGGCCTACGTGTGCCAAACATAGGCCGCGGGCAAAGCCGCGCCCAAAAATAACCGCCCGAGGGCCGGGGCGCCAAGTTCGTCAAGCGGAAAAAGGCCTCAAAAACGGGTGGGCTATAGCCTTGGGGGGTGGGGCTGGCCAACTTCGTCCGCCGGACTCGGAATGCCGCGAGACTTTGCGAGGGGCCTCCGTGTGTCAAAAATAGGCCACGGGCAAAGCTGTGCCCAAAAATAACCGCCCGAAGGCCGGGGCGCCAAGTTCGTCCAGCGGAAAAAGGCCACAAAAGCGGGTGGGCTATAGCCTTAGGGGGTGGGGCTGGCCAACTTCGTCCGCCGGACTCGGAATGCCGTGAGACTTTGCGAGGGGCCTCCGTGTGTCAAAAATAGGACACGGGCAAAGCTGCGCCCGAAAATAACTCCCCGAAGGCCGGGGCGCCAAGTTTGTCCAGCGGAACAATGCCACAAAAACGGGTGGGCTATAGCCTTGGGGTGTGGGGCTGGCCAACTTCGTCCGCGGGACTTGGAATGCCGCGATACTTTGCGAGCGGCCTCTGTGTGCAAAAAGTAGGCCGCGGACAAAGCCGCGCCCAAAAATAACCGCCCGATGGCCGGGGCGCCAAGTTTGTCCTGCGGAAAAAGGCCACAAAAACGGGTGGGCTATAGCCTTGGGGGCTGGGGCTGGCCAACTTCGTCCGCCGGACTCGGAATGCCGCGAGACTTTGCGAGTGGCCTCCGTGTGCCAAAAATAGGCCGCGGGAATAGCCCTCCCAAAACTAACCGCCCGAAGGCCGGGGCGCCAAGTTCGTCCAGCGGAAAAAGGCCACAAAAACGGGTGGGCTATAGCGTTGGGGGGTCGGGCTGGCCAACTTCGTCCGCCGGACTCGGAATGCCGTGAGACTTTGCGAGGGGCCTCCGTGTGACAAAAATAGGCCACGGGCAAAGCCGCGCCGCAAAAATAACCGCCCAAAGGCCGGGGTGCCAAGTTCGTCCAGCGGAAAAAGGCCACAAAAACGGGTGGGCTATAGCCTTGGGGAATGGGGCTGGCCAACTTTGTCCGCCGGAATCAGAATGCCGCGAGACTTTGCGAGGGGCCTCCGTGTGTGAAAAATAGGCCGCGGACAAAGCCGCGCCCAAAAATAACCGCCCGAAGGCCGGGGCGCCAAGTTCGTCCAGCGGAAAAAGGCCACAAAAACGGGTGGGCTATAGCCTTGGGGGGTAGGGCTGGCCAACTTCGTCCGCCGGACTCGGAATGCCGCGAGACTTTGCGAGGGGCCTCCGTGTGCCAAAAAAAGGCCGCGGACAAAGCCGCGCACAACAATAACCGCCCGAAGGCCGGGGCGCCAAGTTCGTCCAGCGGAAAAAGGCCACAAAAACGGGTGGGCTGTAGCCTTGGGGGGTGGGGCTGGACAACTTCGTCCGCGGGACTCGGAATGCCGCGAGACTTTGCGAGGGGCCTCTGTGTGCAAAAAATAGGCCGCGGGCAATGTCGCGACCAAAAATAACCGCCCCAGGGCCTGGGCGCCAAGTTCGTCCAGCGGAAAAAGCCACAAAAACGGGTGGGCTATAGCCTTGGGGGGTGGGGCTGGCCAACTTCGTCCGCGGGACACGGAATGCCGCGAGAGTTTGCGAGGGGCCTCTGTGTGCAAAAAATAGGCCGCGGGCAAAGCCGCGCCCAAAAATAACCTCCCGAAGGCCGGGGCGCCAAGTTCGTCCAGCGGAAATAGGCCACAAAAACGGGTGGGCTATAACCTTCGGGGGTGGGGCTGGTAAAATTCATCCGCGGGACTCGGAATGCCGCGAGACTTAACGAGGGGCGTCCCTGTGCCAAAAATAGGCCGCGGGAAAGGCCGCGCCCAAAAGTAACCGCCCGAAGGCCGGGGCGCCAAGTTCGTCCAGAGGAAAAAGGCCACAAAAACGGGTGGGCTATAGCCTTGGGGGGTGGGGCTGGCCAAATTCGTCCGCCGGACTCAGAATGCCCCGAGATTTTGCGAGGGGCCTCAGTGTACCAAAAATAGGCCGCGGGTAAAGCCGCGCCCAAAAATAACCGCCCGAAGGCCGGGGCGCCAAGTTCGTCCAGCGGAAAAAAGCCACAAAAACGGGTGGGCTATAGCCTTGGGGGGTGGGGCTGGCCAACTTCGTCCGCGGGACTCGGAATGCCGCGAGACTTTCCGAGGGGCCTCTGTGTGCAAACAATAGGCCACGGGCAATGCCGCTCCAAAAAATAACCCCCCGAAGGCCGGGGCGCCAAGTTCGTCCAGCAGAAAAAGGCAACAAAAACGGGTGGGCTATAGCCTTGGGGGGTGGGGCTGGCAAAATTCATCCGCGGGACTCGGAATGCCGCGAGACTTTACGAGGGACGTCCGTGTGCCAAAAATAGGCCGCGGGCAAAGCTGCGCCCGAAAATAACTCCCCGAAGGCCGGGGCGCCAAGTTCGTCCAGCGGAACAATGCCACAAAAACGGGTGGGCTATAGCCTTGGGGTGTGGGGCTGGCCAACTTCGTCCGCAGGACTTGGAATGCCGCGATACTTTGCGAGGGGCCTCTGTGTGCAAAAAATAGGCCGCGGGCAAAGCTGCGCCCAAAAATAACCGCCCGATGGCCGGGGCGCCAACTTTGTCCTGCGGAAAAAGGCCACAAAAACGGGTGGGCTATAGCCTTGGGGGCTGGGGCTGGCCAACTTCGTCCCCCGGACTTGGAATGCCGCGAGACTTTGCGAGGAGCCTCCGTGTGCCAAAAATAGGCCGCGGTGAAAGCCGCGCCCAAAAATAACCGCCCGAGGGCCGGGGCACCAAGTTCGTCCAGCGGAAAAAGGCCACAAAAACGGGTGGGCTATAGCCTTGGGGGGTGGGGCTGGCCAACTTCATCCGCCGGACTCGGAATGCCGCGAGACTTTGCGAGGGGCCTCCGTGTGCCTAAAATAGGCCGCGGGCAAAGTCGCGCCCAAAAATAACCGCCCGAAGGCCGGGGCGCCAAGTTCGTCCAGCGGAAAAAGGCCACAAAAACGGGTGGGCTATAGGCTTGGGGGGTGGGGCTGGCCAACTTCGTCCGCCGGACTCGGAATGCCGCTAGACTTTGCGAGGGACCTCCGTGTGCCAAAAATAGACCGCGGGTAAAGCCGCACCCAAAAATAACCGCCCGAAGGCCGGGGCGCCAAGTTCGTCCAGCGGAAAAAGGCCACAAAAACGGGTGGGCTATAGCCTTGGGGGGTGGGGCTGGCCAACTTCGTCCGCCGGGCTCGGAATGGCGCGAGACTTTGCGAGGGGCCTCCGTGTGCCAAAAATAGGCCGCGGGCAAAGCCGCGGCCAAAAATACCGCCCGAAGGCCGGGGCGCCAAGTTCGTCCAGCGGAAAAAGGCCACAAAAATGGGTGGGCTATAGCCTTGGTGGGTGGGGCTGGCCAACTTCGTCCGCCGGACTCGGAATGCCGCGAGACTTTGCGCGGGGCCTCCGTGTGCCTAAAATAGGCCGCGGGCAAAGCCGCCCCCAAAAATAACCGCCCGAAGGCCGGGTTGCCAAGTTCGTCCAGCGGAAAAAGGCCACAAAAATGGGTGGGCCATAGCCTTGGGGGGTGCGGCTGGCCAACTTTATCCGCCGGACTCGGAATGCCGCGAGACATGCGAGGGGCCTCCTGTGCGGAAAATAGGCCGCGGGCAAAGCCGCGCCAAAAAATAACCGCCCGAAGGCCGGGGCGCAAAGTTCGTCCAGCGGAAAAAGGTCACAAAAACGCGTGGGCTATAGCCTTGGGGGGTGGGGCTGGCCAACTTCGTGCGCCGGACTCGGAATGCCGCGAGAATTTGCGAGGGGCCTCCGTGTGCCAAAAATAGGCCGCGGGCAAAGCCCTCCCAAAAATAACCGCCCAAAGGCCGGGGCTTCAAGTTCGTCCAGCGGAAAAAGGCCACAAAAACGGGTGGGCTATAGGCTTGGGGGGTGGGGCTGGCCAACTTCGTCCGCCGGACTCGGAATGCCGCTAGACTTTGCGAGGGGCCTCCGTGTGCCTAAAATAGGCCACGGGCAAAGCCGCGCCCAAAAATAACCGCCCGAAGGCCGGGTTGCCAAGTTCGTCCAGCGGAAAAAGGCCACAAAAATGGGTGGGCCATAGCCTTGGGGGGTGCGGCTGGCCAACTTTATCCGCCGGAATCGGAATGCCGCGAGACATGCGAGGGGCCTCCGTGTGCGGAAAATAGGCCGCGGGCAAAGCCGCGCCAAAAAATAACCGCCCGAAGGCCGGGGCGCCACGTTCGTCCAGCGGAAAAAGGCCACAAAAACGGGTGGGCTATAGGCTTGGGGGGTGGGGCTGGCCAACTTCGTCCGCCGGACTCGGAATGCCGCTAGACTTTGCGAGGGGCCTCCGTGTGCCAAAAATAGGCCGCGGGTAAAGCCGCACCCCAAAATAACCGCCCGAAGGCAGGGGCGCCAAGTTCGTCCAGCGGAAAAAGGCCACAAAAACGGGTGGGCTATAGCCTTGGGGGGTGGGGCTGGCCAACTTCGTCCGCCAGACTCGGAATGCGGGGAGACTTTGCGAGGGGCCTCCGTGTGCCAAAAATAGGCCGTGGACAAAGCCGCGCCCGGAAATAACCGCCCGAAGGCCGGGGCGCCAAGTTCGTCCAGCGGAAAAAGGCCACAAAAACGGGTGGGCTATAGCCCTGGGGGGTGGGGCTGGCCAACTACGTCCGCCGGTCTCGGAATGCCGCGAGACTTTACGAGGGGCCTCCGTGAACCAAAAATAGGCCGCGGACAAAGCCGTACCCAAAAATAACCACCCGAAGGACGGGGCGCCAAGTTTGTCCAGCGGAAAAAGGCCACAAAAACGGGTGGGCTATAGCCTTGGGTGGTGGGGCTGGCCAACTTCGTCCGCCTGACTCGGAATGCCGCGAGACTTTGCGAGGGGCCTCCGTTTACCAAAAATAGGCCGCGGGCAAAGCCGCGGCCAAAAATAACACCCCGAAGGCTGGGACGGCAAGTTCGTCCAGCGGAAAAAGGCCACAAAAACAAGTGGGCTATAGCCTTAGGGGGTGGGGCTAGCCAACTTCGTCCGCCGGACTCGGAATGCCGCGAGACTTTGCGAGGGGCCTCCAAGTACCAAAAATAGGCCGCGGGCAAAGCCCTCCCAAAAATAACCGCCCAAAGGCCGGGGCGCCAAGTTCGTCCAGCGGAAAAAGGCCACAAAAACGGGTGGGCTATAGCGTTGGGGGGTGGGGCTGGCCAACTTCGTCCGCCGGACTCGGAATGCCGCGAGCCTTTACGAGGGGCCTCCGTGTGCCAAAAAAAGGCCGCGGGCAAAGCCGCGACCAAAAATAACCGCCCAAAGGCCGGGCCGCCAAGTTCGTCCAGCGGAAAAAGGCCACAAAAACGGGTGGGCAATAGCCTTGGGGGGTGGGGCTGGCCCACTTCGTCCGCCGGACTCGGAGTGCCGCGAAACTTTGCGAGGGGCCTCCGTGTGCCAAAAATAGGCCGCGGACAAGGCCGCGCCCAAAAATAACAGCCTGAAGGCCGGGGCGCCAAGTTCGTCCAGCGGAAAAAGGCCACAAAAACGGGTGGGCTATAGCCTTGGGGGGTGGGGCTGGCCCACTTCGTCCGCCGGACTCGGAATGCCGCGAGACTTTGTGAGGGGCCTACGTGTGCCAAAAATAGGTCGCAGGCAAAGCCGCGCCCAAAAATAACCGCCCGAAGGCCGGGGCGCCAAGTTCGTCCAGCGGAAAAAGCCCACAAACACGGGTGGGCTATACTCTTGGGGTGTGGGGCTGGCCAACTTCGTCCGCCGGACTCGGAAAGCCGCGAAACTTTGCGAGGGGCCTCCGTGTCCCAAAAATAGGCCGCGGGCAAAGCCGCGCCCAAAAATAACCGCCCGAAGGCCGGGGCGCAAAGTTCGTCCAGCGGAAAAAGGCCACAAAAACGGGTGGGCTATAGCCTTGGGGGGTGGGGCAGGCCCACTTCGTCCGCCGGACTCGGAATGCCGCGAGACTTTGCGAGGAGCCTCCGTGTGCCAAAAATAGGCCGCGGTCAAAGCCGCGCCCAAAAATAACCGCCCGAGGGCCGGGGCACCAAGTTCGTCCAGCGGAAAAAGGCCACAAAAACGGGTGGGCTATAGCCTTGGGGGGTGGGGCTGGCCAACTTCATCCGCCGGACTCGGAATGCCGCGAGACTTTGCGAGGGGCCTCCGTGTGCCTAAAATAGGCCGCGGGCAAAGTCGCGCCCAAAAATAACCGCCCGAAGGCCGGGGCGCCAAGTTCGTCCAGCGGAAAAAGGCCACAAAAACGGGTGGGCTATAGGCTTGGGGGGTGGGGCTGGCCAACTTCGTCCGCCGGACTCGGAATGCCTCTAGACTTTGCGAGGGACCTCCGTGTGCCAAAAATAGACCGCGGGTAAAGCCGCACCCAAAAATAACCGCCCGAAGGCCGGGGCGCCAAGTTCGTCCAGCGGAAAAAGGCCACAAAAACGGGTGGGCTATAGCCTTGGGGGGTGGGGCTGGCCAACTTCGTCCGCCGGGCTCGGAATGGCGCGAGACTTTGCGAGGGGCCTCCGTGTGCCAAAAATAGGCCGCGGGCAAAGCCGCGGCCAAAAATACCGCCCGAAGGCCGGGGCGCCAAGTTCGTCCAGCGGAAAAAGGCCACAAAAATGGGTGGGCTATAGCCTTGGTGGGTGGGGCTGGCCAACTTCGTCCGCCGGACTCGGAATGCCGCGAGACTTTGCGCGGGGCCTCCGTGTGCCTAAAATAGGCCGCGGGCAAAGCCGCCCCCAAAAATAACCGCCCGAAGGCCGGGTTGCCAAGTTCGTCCAGCGGAAAAAGGCCACAAAAATGGGTGGGCCATAGCCTTGGGGGGTGCGGCTGGCCAACTTTATCCGCCGGACTCGGAATGCCGCGAGACATGCGAGGGGCCTCCTGTGCGGAAAATAGGCCGCGGGCAAAGCCGCGCCAAAAAATAACCGCCCGAAGGCCGGGGCGCAAAGTTCGTCCAGCGGAAAAAGGTCACAAAAACGCGTGGGCTATAGCCTTGGGGGGTGGGGCTGGCCAACTTCGTGCGCCGGACTCGGAATGCCGCGAGAATTTGCGAGGGGCCTCCGTGTGCCAAAAATAGGCCGCGGGCAAAGCCCTCCCAAAAATAACCGCCCAAAGGCCGGGGCTTCAAGTTCGTCCAGCGGAAAAAGGCCACAAAAACGGGTGGGCTATAGGCTTGGGGGGTGGGGCTGGCCAACTTCGTCCGCCGGACTCGGAATGCCGCTAGACTTTGCGAGGGGCCTCCGTGTGCCTAAAATAGGCCACGGGCAAAGCCGCGCCCAAAAATAACCGCCCGAAGGCCGGGTTGCCAAGTTCGTCCAGCGGAAAAAGGCCACAAAAATGGGTGGGCCATAGCCTTGGGGGGTGCGGCTGGCCAACTTTATCCGCCGGAATCGGAATGCCGCGAGACATGCGAGGGGCCTCCGTGTGCGGAAAATAGGCCGCGGGCAAAGCCGCGCCAAAAAATAACCGCCCGAAGGCCGGGGCGCCACGTTCGTCCAGCGGAAAAAGGCCACAAAAACGGGTGGGCTATAGGCTTGGGGGGTGGGGCTGGCCAACTTCGTCCGCCGGACTCGGAATGCCGCTAGACTTTGCGAGGGGCCTCCGTGTGCCAAAAATAGGCCGCGGGTAAAGCCGCACCCCAAAATAACCGCCCGAAGGCAGGGGCGCCAAGTTCGTCCAGCGGAAAAAGGCCACAAAAACGGGTGGGCTATAGCCTTGGGGGGTGGGGCTGGCCAACTTCGTCCGCCAGACTCGGAATGCGGGGAGACTTTGCGAGGGGCCTCCGTGTGCCAAAAATAGGCCGTGGACAAAGCCGCGCCCGGAAATAACCGCCCGAAGGCCGGGGCGCCAAGTTCGTCCAGCGGAAAAAGGCCACAAAAACGGGTGGGCTATAGCCCTGGGGGGTGGGGCTGGCCAACTACGTCCGCCGGTCTCGGAATGCCGCGAGACTTTACGAGGGGCCTCCGTGAACCAAAAATAGGCCGCGGACAAAGCCGTACCCAAAAATAACCACCCGAAGGACGGGGCGCCAAGTTTGTCCAGCGGAAAAAGGCCACAAAAACGGGTGGGCTATAGCCTTGGGTGGTGGGGCTGGCCAACTTCGTCCGCCTGACTCGGAATGCCGCGAGACTTTGCGAGGGGCCTCCGTTTACCAAAAATAGGCCGCGGGCAAAGCCGCGGCCAAAAATAACAGCCCGAAGGCTGGGACGGCAAGTTCGTCCAGCGGAAAAAGGCCACAAAAACAAGTGGGCTATAGCCTTAGGGGGTGGGGCTAGCCAACTTCGTCCGCCGGACTCGGAATGCCGCGAGACTTTGCGAGGGGCCTCCAAGTACCAAAAATAGGCCGCGGGCAAAGCCCTCCCAAAAATAACCGCCCAAAGGCCGGGGCGCCAAGTTCGTCCAGCGGAAAAAGGCCACAAAAACGGGTGGGCTATAGCGTTGGGGGGTGGGGCTGGCCAACTTCGTCCGCCGGACTCGGAATGCCGCGAGCCTTTACGAGGGGCCTCCGTGTGCCAAAAAAAGGCCGCGGGCAAAGCCGCGACCAAAAATAACCGCCCAAAGGCCGGGCCGCCAAGTTCGTCCAGCGGAAAAAGGCCACAAAAACGGGTGGGCAATAGCCTTGGGGGGTGGGGCTGGCCCACTTCGTCCGCCGGACTCGGAGTGCCGCGAAACTTTGCGAGGGGCCTCCGTGTGCCAAAAATAGGCCGCGGACAAGGCCGCGCCCAAAAATAACAGCCTGAAGGCCGGGGCGCCAAGTTCGTCCAGCGGAAAAAGGCCACAAAAACGGGTGGGCTATAGCCTTGGGGGGTGGGGCTGGCCCACTTCGTCCGCCGGACTCGGAATGCCGCGAGACTTTGTGAGGGGCCTACGTGTGCCAAAAATAGGTCGCAGGCAAAGCCGCGCCCAAAAATAACCGCCCGAAGGCCGGGGCGCCAAGTTCGTCCAGCGGAAAAAGCCCACAAACACGGGTGGGCTATACTCTTGGGGTGTGGGGCTGGCCAACTTCGTCCGCCGGACTCGGAAAGCCGCGAAACTTTGCGAGGGGCCTCCGTGTCCCAAAAATAGGCCGCGGGCAAAGCCGCGCCCAAAAATAACCGCCCGAAGGCCGGGGCGCAAAGTTCGTCCAGCGGAAAAAGGCCACAAAAACGGGTGGGCTATAGCCTTGGGGGGTGGGGCAGGCCCACTTCGTCCGCCGGACTCGGAATGCCGCGAGACTTTGCGAGGGGCCTCTGTGTGCCAAAAATAGGCCGCGGGCAAAGCCGCGCCCGAAGGCCGGGGCGCCAAGTTCGTCCAGCAGAAAAAGGCCATAAAAACGGGTGGGCTATAGCCTTGGGGGTTGGGGCTGGCTCACTTCGTCCGCCGGACTCGGAATGCCGTGAGACTTTGCGAGGGGCCTCCGTGTGCCAAAAATAGGCCGCGGGCAAAGCTGCTCCCAAAAATAACCGCCCGAAGGCCGGGGCGCCAAGTTCGTACAGCGGAAAAAGCCCACAAAAATGGGTGGGCTATACTCTTGGGGTGTGGGGCTCGCCAACTTCGTCCGCCGGACTCGGAAAGCCGCGAGATTTTGCGAGGGGCCTCCGTGTCCCAAAAATAGGCCGCGGCCAAAGCCGCGCCCAAAAATAACCACCCGAAGGCCGGGGCGCAAAGTTCGTCCAGCGGAAAAAGGCCACAAAAACGGGTGGGCTATAGCCTTGGGGGGTGGGGCAGGCCCACTTCGTCCGCCGGACTCGGAATGCCGCGAGACTTTGCGAGGGGCCTCCGTGTGCCAAAAACAGGCCACGGGCAAAGCCGCGCCCAAAAATAACTGCCCGAAGGCCGGGGCGCCAAGTTCGTCCAGCAGAAAAAGGCCACAAAAACGGGTGGGCTATAGCCTTGGGGGGTGGGGCTGGCCAACTTCGTCCGCCGGACTCGGAATGCCGCGAGACTTTGCGAGGGGCCTCCATGTGCCAAAAATAGGCCGCGGGTAAAGCCGCGCCCAAAAATAACCGCCCAAAGGCCGGGGCGCCAAGTTCGTCCAGCGGAAAAAGGCCACAAAAACGGGTGGGCTATAGCCTTGGGGGGTGGGGCAGGCCCACTCCGTACGCCGGACTCGGAATGCCGCGAGACTTTGCGAGGGGCCTCCGTGTGCCAAAAACAGGCCACGGGCAAAGAAGCGCCCAAAAATAACCGCCCGAAGGCCGGGGCGCCAAGTTCGTCCAGCGGAAAAAGGCCACAAAAACGGGTGGGCTATAGCCTTGGGGGGTGGGGCTGGCCAACTTCGTCCGCCGGACTCGGAATGCCGCGAGACTTTGCGAGGGGCCTCCATGTGCCAAAAATAGGCCGCGGGTAAAGCCGCGCCCAAAAATAACCGCCCGAAGGCCGGGGCGCCAAGTTCGTCCAGCAGAAAAAGGCCACAAAAATGGGTGGGCTATAGCGTTGGGGGGTGGGGCAGGCCCAATTCGTCCGCCGGACTCGGAATGCCGCGAGACTTTGCGAGGGGCCTCTGTGTGCCAAAAATAGGCCGCGGGCAAAGCCGCGCCCGAAGGCCGGGGCGCCAAGTTCGTCCAGCAGAAAAAGGCCATAAAAACGGGTGGGCTATAGCCTTGGGGGGTGGGGCTGGCTCACTTCGTCCGCCGGACTCGGAATTCCGTGAGACTTTGCGAGGGGCCTCCGTGTCCCAAAAATAGGCCGCGGCCAAAGCCGCGCCCAAAAATAACCACCCGAAGGCCGGGGCGCAAAGTTCGTCCAGCGGAAAAAGGCCACAAAAACGGGTGGGCTATAGCCTTGGGGGGTGGGGCAGGCCCACTTCGTCCGCCGGACTCGGAATGCCGCGAGACTTTGCGAGGGGCCTCCGTGTGCCAAAAACAGGCCACGGGCAAAGCCGCGCCCAAAAATAACCGCCCGAAGGCCGGGGCGCCAAGTTCTTCCAGCGGAAAAAGGCCACAAAAACGGGTGGGCTATAGCCTTGGGGGGTCGGGCTGGCCAACTTCGTCCGCCGGACTCGGAATGCCGCGAGACTTTGCAAGGGGCCTCCGTGTGCCAAAAATAGGCCGCGGGCAAAGCCGCGCCCAAAAGTAACCGCCCGAAGGCCGGGGCGCCAAGTTCGTCCAGCGGAAAAAGGCCACAAAAACGGGTGGGCTATAGCCTTGGGGGGTGGGGCTGGCCAACTACGTCCGCCGGTCTCGGAATGCCGCGAGACTTTACGAGGGGCCTCCGTGAACCAAAAATAGGCCGCGGACAAAGCCGTACCCAAAAATAACCGCCCGAAGGACGGGGCGCCAAGTTTGTCCAGCGGAAAAAGGCCACAAAAACGGGTGGGCTATAGCCTTGGGTGGTGGGGCTGGCCAACTTCGTCCGCCTGACTCGGAATGCCGCGAGACTTTGCGAGGGGCCTCCGTTTGCCAAAAATAGGCCGCGGGCAAAGCCGCGGCCAAAAATAACAGCCCGAAGGCTGGGACGGCAAGTTCGTCCAGCGGAAAAAGGCCACAAAAACAAGTGGGCTATAGCCTTAGGGGGTGGGGCTAGCCAACTTCGTCCGCCGGACTCGGAATGCCGCGAGACTTTGCGAGGGGCCTCCATGTACCAAAAATAGGCCGCGGGCAAAGCCCTCCCAAAAATAACCGCCCAAAGGCCGGGGCGCCAAGTTCGTCCAGCGGAAAAAGGCCACAAAAACGGGTGGGCTATAGCGTTGGGGGGTGGGGCTGGCCAACTTCATCCGCCGGACTCGGAATGCCGCGAGCCTTTACGAGGGGCCTCCGTGTGCCAAAAAAAGGCCGCGGGCAAAGCAGCGACCAAAAATAACCGCCCAAAGGCCGGGCCGCCAAGTTCGTCCAGCGGAAAAAGGCCACAAAAACGGGTGGGCAATAGCCTTGGGGGGTGGGGCTGGCCCACTTCGTCCGCCGGACTCGGAGTGCCGCGAAACTTTGCGAGGGGCCGCCGTGTGCCAAAAATAGGCCGCGGACAAAGCCGCGCCCAAAAATAACCGCCTGAAGGCCGGGGCGCCAAGTTCGTCCAGCGGAAAAAGGCCACAAAAACGGGTGGGCTATAGCCTTGGGGGGTGGGGCTGGCCCACTTCGTCCGCCGGACTCGGAATGCCGCGAGACTTTGTGAGGGGCCTACGTGTGCCAAAAATAGGTCGCAGGCAAAGCCGCGCCCAAAAGTAACCGCCCGAAGGCCGGGGCGCCAAGTTCGTCCAGCGGAAAAAGCCCACAAACACGGGTGGGCTATACTCTTGGGGTGTGGGGCTGGCCAACTTCGTCCGCCGGACTCGGAAAGCCACGAAACTTTGCGAGGGGCCTCCGTGTCCCAAAAATAGGCCGCGGGCAAAGCCGCGCCCCAAAATAACCGCCCGAAGGCCGGGGCGCAAAGTTCGTCCAGCGGAAAAAGGCCACAAAAACGGGTGGGCTATAGCCTTGGGGGGTGGGGCAGGCCCACTTCGTCCGCCGGACTCGGAATGCCGCGAGACTTTGCGAGGGGCCTCTGTGTGCCAAAAATAGGCCGCGGGCAAAGCCGCGCCCGAAGGCCGGGGCGCCAAGTTCGTCCAGCAGAAAAAGGCCATAAAAACGGGTGGGCTATAGCCTTGGGGGGTGGGGCTGGCTCACTTCGTCCGCCGGACTCGGAATGCCGTGAGACTTTGCGAGGGGCCTCCGTGTGCCAAAAATAGGCCGCGGGCAAAGCTGCTCCCAAAAATAACCGCCCGAAGGCCGGGGCGCCAAGTTCGTCCAGCGGAAAAAGGCCACAAAAACGGGTGGGCTGTAGCTTTGGGGGGTGGGTCTGGCCCACTTCGTCCGCCGGACTCGGAATGCCGAGAGACTTTGCGAGGGGCCACCGTGTGCCAAAAATAGGCCGCTGGCGAAGCCGCGCCCAAAAATAACCGCCCGAAGGCCGGGGCGCCAAGTTCGTCCAGCGGAAAAAGGCCACAAAAACGGGTGGGCTATAGCCTTGGGGGGTGGGGCTGGCCAACTTCGTCCGCCGGACTCGGAATGCCGTGAGACTTTGCGAGGAGCCTACGTGTACCAAAAATAGGTCGCGGGCAAAGCCGCGCCCAAAAATAACCGCCCGAAGGCCGGGGCGCCAAGTTCGTACAGCGGAAAAAGCCCACAAAAACGGGTGGGCTATACTCTTGGGGTGTGGGGCTCGCCAACTTCGTCCGCCGGACTCGGAAAGCCGCGAGATTTTGCGAGGGGCCTCCGTGTCCCAAAAATAGGCCGCGGCCAAAGCCGCGCCCAAAAATAACCACCCGAAGGCCGGGGCGCAAAGTTCGTCCAGCGGAAAAAGGCCACAAAAACGGGTGGGCTATAGCCTTGGGGGGTGGGGCAGGCCCACTTCGTCCACCGGACTCGGAATGCCGCGAGACTTTGCGAGGGGCCTCCGTGTGCCAAAAACAGGCCACGGGCAAAGCCGCGCCCAAAAATAACCGCCCGAAGGCCGGGGCGCCAAGTTCGTCCAGCAGAAAAAGGCCACAAAAACGGGTGGGCTATAGCCTTGGGGGGTGGGGCTGGCCAACTTCGTCCGCCGGACTCGGAATGCCGCGAGACTTTGCGAGGGGCCTCCATGTGCCAAAAATAGGCCGCGGGTAAAGCCGCGCCCAAAAATAACCGCCCAAAGGCCGGGGCGCCAAGTTCGTCCAGCGGAAAAAGGCCACAAAAACGGGTGGGCTATAGCCTTGGGGGGTGGGGCAGGCCCACTCCGTCCGCCGGACTCGGAATGCCGCGAGACTTTGCGAGGGGCCTCCGTGTGCCAAAAACAGGCCACGGGCAAAGAGGCGCCCTAAAATAACCGCCCGAAGGCCGGGGCGCCAAGTTCGTCCAGCGGAAAAAGGCCACAAAAACGGGTGGGCTATAGCCTTGGGGGGTGGGGCTGGCCAACTTCGTCCGCCGGACTCGGAATGCCGCGAGACTTTGCGAGGGGCCTCCATGTGCCAAAAATAGGCCGCGGGTAAAGCCGCGCCCAAAAATAACCGCCCGAAGGCCGGGGCGCCAAGTTCGTCCAGCAGAAAAAGGCCACAAAAATGGGTGGGCTATAGCGTTGGGGGGTGGGGCAGGCCCAATTCGTCCGCCGGACTCGGAATGCCGCGAGACTTTGCGAGGGGCCTCTGTGTGCCAAAAATAGGCCGCGGGCAAAGCCGCGCCCGAAGGCCGGGGCGCCAAGTTCGTCCAGCAGAAAAAGGCCATAAAAACGGGTGGGCTATAGCCTTGGGGGGTGGGGCTGGCTCACTTCGTCCGCCGGACTCGGAATTCCGTGAGACTTTGCGAGGGGCCTCCGTGTCCCAAAAATAGGCCGCGGCCAAAGCCGCGCCCAAAAATAACCACCCGAAGGCCGGGGCGCAAAGTTCATCCAGCGGAAAAAGGCCACAAAAACGGGTGGGCTATAGCCTTGGGGGGTGGGGCAGGCCCACTTCGTCCGCCGGACTCGGAATGCCGCGAGACTTTGCGAGGGGCCTCCGTGTTTTGGCCGCGGCCCAAAAATAACCACCTGAAGGCCGGGGCGCAAAGTTCGTCCAGCGGAAAAAGGCCACAAAAACGGGTGGGCTATAGCCTTGGGGGGTGGGGCAGGCCCACTTCGTCCGCCGGACTCGGAATGCCGCGAGACTTTGCGAGGGGCCTCCGTGTGCCAAAAACAGGCCACGGGCAAAGCCGCGCCCAAAAATAACCGCCCGAAGGCCGGGGCGCCAAGTTCTTCCAGCGGAAAAAGGCCACAAAAACGGGTGGGCTATAGCCTTGGGGGGTCGGGCTGGCCAACTTCGTCCGCCGGACTCGGAATGCCGCGAGACTTTGCAAGGGGCCTCCGTGTGCCAAAAATAGGCCGCGGGCAAAGCCGCGCCCAAAAGTAACCGCCCGAAGGCCGGGGCGCCAAGTTCGTCCAGCGGAAAAAGCCCACAAAAACGGGTGGGCTATACTCTTGGGGTGTGGGGCTGGCCAACTTCGTCCGCCGGACTCGGAAAGCCGCGAGACTTTACGAGGGGCCTCCGTGTCCCAAAAATAGGCCGCGGGCAAAGCCGCGCCCAAAAATAACCGCCCGAAGGCCGGGGCGCAAAGTTCGTCCCGCAGAAAAAGGCCACAAAAACGGGTGGGCTATAGCCTTGGGGGGTGGGGCTGGCCAACTTCGTCCGCCGGACTCGGAATGCCGAGAGACTTTGCGAGGGGCCTCCGTGTGCCAAAAATAGGCCGCGGGCAAAGCCGCGACCAAAAATAACCTCCCGAAGGCCGGGGCGCCAAGTTCGTCCAGCGGAAAAATGCCACAAAAACGGGTGGCCCATAGCCTTGGGGGGTGGGGCTGGCCAACTTCGTCCGCCGGACTCGGAGTGCCGCGAGACTTTGCGAGGGGCCTCCGTGTGCCAAAAATAGGCCGAGGACAAAGCCGCGCCCAAAAATAACCGCCCGAAGGCCGGGGCGCCAAGTTCGTCCAGCGAAAAAAGGCCACAAAAACGGGTGGGCTATAGCCTTGGGGGGTGGGGCTGGCCAACTTCGTCCGCCGGACTCGGAATGCCGCGAGACTTTGCGAGGGGCCTCCATGTGCCAAAAATAGGCCACGGGCACAGCCGCGCCCAAAAAGAACCACCCGAAGCCCGGGGCGCCAAGTTCTTCTAGCGGAAAAAGGCCACAAAAACGGGTGGGCTATAGCCTTGGGGTGTGGGGCTGGCCGACATCGTCCACCGGACTCGGAATGGCGCAAGACTTTATGAGGCACCTCCGTGTGCCAAAAATAGGACGCGGGCACAGCCGCGTCCAAAAATAACCTCCCGAAGGCCGGGTCGCCAAGTTCGTCCAGCGAAAAAAGCCCACAAAAACGGGTGGGCTATAGCCTTGGGGGGTCGGGCTGGCCAACTTCGTCCGCCGGACTCGGAATATCGCGAGACTTTACGAGGTGCCTCCGTGTGTCAAAAATAGGCCGCGGGCACAGCCGCACCCAAAAATAACCGCCCGAAGGCCGGGGCGCCAAGTTCGTCCAGCGAAAAAAGGCCACAAAAACGGGTGAGCTATAGCCTTGGGGGGTGGGGCTGGCCAACTTCGTCCGCCAGACTCGGAAAGCCGCGAGACATTACGAGGGGCCTCCGTGTCCCAAAAATAGGCCGCGGGCAAAGCCGCGCCCAAAAATAACCGCCCGAAGGCCGGGGCGCAAAGTTCGTCCCGCAGAAAAAGGCCACAAAAACGGGTGGGCTATAGCCTTGGGGGGTGGGGCTGGCCAACTTCGTCCGCCGGACTCGGAATGCCGCGAGACTTTGCGAGGGGCCTCTGTGTGCCAAAAATAGGCAGCGGACCAAGCCGCGCCCGAAGGCCGGGGCGCCAAGTTCGTCCAGCGGAAAAAGGCCACAAAAACGGGTGGGCTATAGCCTTGGGGGGTCGGGCTGGCCAACTTCGTCCGCCGGACTCGGAATGCCGCGAGACTTTGCAAGGGGCCTCCGTGTGCCAAAAATAGGCCGCGGGCAAAGCCGCGCCCAAAAGTAACCGCCCGAAGGCCGGGGCGCCAAGTTCGTCCAGCGGAAAAAGCCCACAAAAACGGGTGGGCTATACTCTTGGGGTGTGGGGCTGGCCAACTTCGTCCGCCGGACTCGGAAAGCCGCGAGACTTTACGAGGGGCCTCCGTGTCCCAAAAATAGGCCGCGGGCAAAGCCGCGCCCAAAAATAACCGCCCGAAGGCCGGGGCGCAAAGTTCGTCCCGCAGAAAAAGGCCACAAAAACGGGTGGGCTATAGCCTTGGGGGGTGGGGCTGGCCAACTTCGTCCGCCGGACTCGGAATGCCGCGAGACTTTGCGAGGGGCCTCTGTGTGCCAAAAATAGGCAGCGGACCAAGCCGCGCCCGAAGGCCGGGGCGCCAAGTTCGTCCAGCGGAAAAAGGCCACAAAAACGGGTGGGCTATAGCCTTGGGGGGTGGGGCTGGCCGACTTTGTCCGCCGGACTCGGAATGGTACGAAACTTTGCGAGAGGCCTCCGTGTGCCAAAAATAGGCCACGGGAAAAGCCGCGCCCAAAAATAACCACCCGAAGGCCGGGGCGCCAATTCGTCCATCCGAAAAATGCCACAAAAACGGGTTGGCTATAGCCTTGGGGGGTGGGGCTGGCCCACTTCATCCGCCGGAATCGGAATGCCGCGAGACTTTGCGAGGGGCCTCCGTTTGCCAAAAATAGGCCGCGGGCAAAGCCGAGCCCATAAATAACCACCCGAAGGCCGGGTCGCCAAGTTCGTCCAGCGGAAAAAGGCCACAAAAACGGGTGGGCTATAGCCTTGGGGGGTGGGGCTGGCCAACTTCGTCTGCGGGACTCGGAATGCCGCGAGACTTTGCGAGGGACCTCCGTGTGCCAAAATTAAGCCGCGGGCAAATCCGCGCCCGAAGGCCGGGGCGCCAAGTTCGTCCAGCGGAAAAAGGCCACAAAAACGGGTGGGCTATAGCCTTGGGGGGTGGGGCTGGCCAACTTCATCCGCCGGACTCGGAATGCCGCGAGACTTTGCGAGGGGCCTCCGTGTGCCAAAAATAGGCCGCGGGCAAAGCCGCGCCCAAAAATAACCACCCGAAGGCCGGGGCGCCAATTCGTCCAGCCGAAAAATGCCACAAAAACGGGTGGGCTATAGCCTTGGGGGGTGGGGCTGCCCCACTTCATCCGCCGGAATCGGAATGCCGCGAGACTTTGCGAGGGGCCTCCGTTTGCCAAAAATAGGCCGCGGGCAAAGCCGAGCCCATAAATAACCGCCCGAAGGCCGGGTCGCCTAGTTCGTCCAGCGGAAAAAGGCCACAAAAACGGGTGGGCTATAGCCTTGGGGGGTGGGGCTGGCCAACTTCGTCTGCGGGACTCGGAATGCCGCGAGACTTTGCGAGGGACCTCCATGTGCCAAAATTAAGCCGCGGGCAAATCCGCGCCCGAAGGCCGGGGCGCCAAGTTCGTCCAGCGGAAAAAGGCCACAAAAACGGGTGGGCTATAGCCTTGGGGGGTGGGGCTGGCCAACTTCGTCCGCCGGACTCGGAATGGTGCGAGACTTTACGAGGGGCCTCCGTGTGCATAAAATTTGCCGCGGGCAAAGCCGCGCCCAAAAATAACCGCCCGAAGGCCGGGCCGCCAAGTTCGTCCAGCGGAAAAAGGCCACAAAAACGGGTGGGCTATAGCCTTGGGGGGTGGGGCTGGCCAACTTCGTCCGCCGGACTCGGAATGGTGCGAGACTTTACGAGGGGCCTCCGTGTGCATAAAATTGGCCGCGGGCAAAGCCCCGCCCAAAAATAACCGCCCGAAGGCCGGGCCGCCAAGTTCGTCCAGCCGAAAAAGGCCACAAAAATGGGTGGCCTATAGCGTTGGGGGGTGGGGCAGGCCCACTTCGTCCGCCGGACTCGGAATGCCGCAAGACTTTGCGAGGGGCCTCTGTGTACCAAAAATAGGCCGCGGGCAAAGCCGCGCCCGAAGGCCGGGGCGCCAAGTTCGTCCAGCGGAAAAAGGCCACGAAAACGGGTGGGCTATAGTGTTGGGGGGTGGGGCAGGCCCACTTCGTCCGCCGGACTCGGAATGCCGCAAGACTTTGCGAGGGGCCTCTGTGTACCAAAAATAGGCCGCGGGCAAAGCCGCGCCCGAAGGCCGGGGCGCCAAGTTCGTCCAGCGGAAAAAGGCCACAAAAACGGGTGGGCTATAGCCTTGGGGGGTGGGGCTGGCCAACTTCGTCCGCCGGACTCGGAATGCCGCGAGACTTTGCGAGGGGCCTCCGTGTGCCAAAAATAGGCCACGGGTACAGCCGCGCCCAAAAAGAACCACCCGAAGCCCGGGGCGCCAAGTTCTTCTAGCGGAAAAAGGCCACAAAAACGGGTGGGCTATAGCCTTGGGGTGTGGGGCTGGCCGACATCGTCCGCCGGACTCGGAATGGCGCAAGACTTTGCGAGGCGCCTCCGTGTGCCAAAAATAGGCCGCGGGCACAGCCACGTCCAAAAATAACCTCCCGAAGGCCAGGGCGCCAAGTTCGTCCAGCGGAAAAAGCCCACAAAAATGGGTGGGCTATAGCCTTGGGGGGTGGGGCTGGCCAACTTTGTCCGCCGGACTCGGAATATCGCGAGACTTTGCGAGGTGCCTCCGTGTGCCAAAAATAGGCCGCGGCAACAGCCGCGCCCAAAAATAACCACCCGAAGGACGGGCCGCCAAGTTCCTCCCGCGGAAAAAGGCCACAAAAACGGGTGGGCTATAGCCTTGGGGGGTGGGGCTGGCCAACTTCATCCGCCGGACTCGGAATGGCTCGAGACTTTGCGAAGCGCCTCCATGTGCTAAAAATAGGCCGCGGCCACAGCCGCGCCCAAAAATAACTGCCCGAATGCCGGGGCGCCAGGTTCGTCCAGCGGAAAAAGCCCAAAAAAACGGCTGGGCTATAGCCTTGGGGGGTGGGGCTGGCCAACTTCGTCCGCCGGACTCGGAATGGCGTGAGACTTTGCGAGGCACCTCCGTGTACCAAAAATAGGCCGTGGGAACAGCCGCGCCCAAAAATAGCCGCCCGAAGACCGGGCCGCCAAGTTCGTCCCGCGGAAAAAGGCGACAAAAACGGGTGGGCTATAGCCTTGGGGGGTGGGGCTGGCCAACTTCGTCCGCCGGACTCGGAATGACTCGAGACTTTGCGAAGCACCTCCGTGTGCTAAAAATAGGCCGTGGGCACAGCCGCACCCAAAAATAACCGCCCGAAGGCCGGGGCGCCAAGTTCGTCCAGCGGAAAAAGCCCACAAAAACGGGTGGGCTATAGCCTTGGGGGGTGGGGCTGGCCAACTTCGTCCGCCGGACTCGGAATGGTGCAAGACTTTGCGAGGCACCTCCGTGTGCCAAAAATAGGCCACGGGCACAGCCGTGTCCAAAAATAACCACCCGAAGGCCGGGGCGCCAAGTTCTTCTAGCGGAAAAAGGCCACAAAAACGGGTGGGCTATAGCCTTGGTGTGTGGGGCTGGCCAAATTCGTCCGCCGGACTCGGAATGGCGCAAGACTTTGCGAGGCGCCTCTGTGTGCCAAAAATAGGCCACGGGAACAGCCGCATCCAAAAATAACCTTCCGAAGGCCGGGGCGCCAAGTTCATCCAGCGGAAAAAGCCCACAAAAGCGGGTGGGCTATAGCCTTGGGGGGTGGGACTGGACAACTTCGTCCGCCGGACTCGGAATATCGTGAGACTTTGCGAGGTGCCTCTGTGTGCCAAAACTTAAGCCGCGGGCACAGCCGCGCCCAAAAATAACGGCCCGATGGCCGGGGCGCCAGGTTCGTCCAGCGGAAAAAGCCCAAAAAAACGGGTGGGCTATAGCCATGGGGGGTGGGGCTGGCCAACTTCGTCCGCCGGACTCGGAATGGCGCGAGACTTTGCGAGGTGCCTCTGTGTGCAAAAAATAGGCCACGGGCACAGCCACGCCCAAAAATAACCACCCGAAGGCTGGGGCGCCAAGTTCCTCTAGCGGAAAAAGGCCACAAAAACGGGTGGGCTATAGCCTTGCGGTGTGGGGCTGGCCAACTTCGTCCGCCGGACTCGGAATGGCGCGAGACTTTGCGAGGCGCCTCCGTGTGCCAAAAATAAGCCGCGGGCACAGCCGCGCCCAAAAATAACGGCCCGAAGGCCGGGGCGCTAAGTTCGTCTTGCGGAAAAAGGCCAAAAAAAGGGTGGGCTATAGCCTTGGGGGGTGGGGCTGGCCAACTTAGTCCGCCGGACTCGGAATGGCGCAAGACTTTGCGAGGCACCTCCGTGTGTCAAAAATAGGCCACTGGCACAGCCGCGTCCAAAAATAACCTTCCGGAGGCCGGGGCGCCAAGTTCGTCCAGCGGAAAAAGGCCACAAAAACGGGTGGGTTATAGCCTTGGGGGGGTGGGGCTGGCCAACTTCGTCCGCCGGACTCAGAATGGCGCGAGACTTTACGAGGCGCCTCCGTGTGCCAAAAATAGGCCGCGGGCACAGTCGTGCCCAAAAATAACCGCTCGCAGGCCGGGGCGCCAAGTTCGTCCAACGGAAAAAGGCCACAAAAACGGGTGGGCTATAGCCTTGGGGGGTGGGGCTGGTCAACTTCGTCCGCCGGACTCAGAATGGTGCGAGA
The DNA here is from genome assembly GCA_039657385.1 of Citrus x changshan-huyou. Classification (NCBI taxonomy): domain Eukaryota; kingdom Viridiplantae; phylum Streptophyta; class Magnoliopsida; order Sapindales; family Rutaceae; genus Citrus; species Citrus x changshan-huyou. Next base: position 669,192 of record JBCGBO010000018.1, read on the forward strand.
CTTTACGAGATGCCTCCGTGTGCCAGAAATAGTCCGCGGGCACAGGCGTGCCCAAAAATAACCGCCCGAAGGCCGGGGCGCCAAGTTCGTCCAGCGGAAAAAGGCCACAAAAACGGGTGGGCTATACCCTTGGGCGGTGGGGCTGGCCAACTTCGTCCGCCGGACTCGGAATGGCGCGAGACTTTGCGATGAGTCTCCGTGTGCCAGAAATAGTCCGTGGGCACAGCCGCGCCCAAAAATAACCGCCCGAAGGCCGGGGTACCAAGTTCGTCCAGCGGAGAAAGGCCACAAAAACGGGTGGGCTTTAGCCTTGGGGGGTGGGGCTGGCCAACTTCGTCCGCCGGACTCGGAATGGCGCGAGACTTTACGAGGCATCTCCGTGTGCCAGAAATAGTCCGCGGGCACAGCCGCGCCCAATAATAACGGCCCGAAGGCTGGGGCGACAAGTTCGTCCAGCGTTAAAAGGCCACAAAAACTGGTGGGCTATACCCTCTGGCGGTGGGGCTGGCCCACTTCGTCCGCCGGACTCGGAATGGCGCGAGACTTTGCGATGAGTCTCCGTGTGCCAGAAATAGTCCGTGGGCACAGCCGCGCCCAAAAATAACCGCCCGAAGGCCGGGGCACCAAGTTCGTCCAGCGGAGAAAGGCCACAAAAACGGGTGGGCTATAGCCTTGGGGGGTGGGGCTGGCCAACTTCGTCAGCCGGACTCGGAAAGGCGCGACACCTTGCGAGGCGCCTCCGTGTGCCAAAAATAGGCCGCGGGCACAGCCGTGCCGAAAAATAACCGCTCGAAGGCCGGGGCGCCAAGTTCGTCCAGCGGAAAAAGGCCGCAAAAACAGGTGGGCTATACCCTTGGGGGGTGGGGCTGGCCAACTTCGTCCGCCGGACTCGGAATGGCGCGAGACTTTGCAAGGCATCTCCGTGTGCCAGAAATAGTCCGCGGGCACAGCCGCGCCCAAAAATAACTGCCCGAAGGCCGGGGCGCCAAGTTCGACCAGCGGAAAATGGCCACAAAAACGGGTGGGCTATAGCCTTGGGGGGTGGGCTGGCCAACTTCGTCCGCCGGACTCGGAATGGCGCGAGACTTTGCGATGAGTCTCCGTGTGCCAGAAATAGTCCGCGGGCACAGGCGTGCCCAAAAATAACCGCCCGAAGGCCGGGGCGCCAAGTTCGTCCAGCGGAAAAAGGCCACAAAAACGGGTGGGCTTTAGCCTTGGGGGGTGGGGCTGGCCAACTTCGTCCGCCGGACTCGGAATGGCGCGAGACTTTATGAGGCATCTCCGTGTGCCAGAAATAGTCCGCGGGCACAGCCGCGCCCAATAATAACGGCCCGAAGGCCGGGGCGACAAGTTCGTCCAGCGTTAAAAGGCCACAAAAACTGGTGGGCTATACCCTTGGGCGGTGGGGCTGGCCAACTTCGTCCGCCGGACTCGGAATGGCGCGAGACTTTGCGATGAGTCTCCGTGTGCCAGAAATAGTCCGTGGGCACAGCCGCGCCCAAAAATAACCGCCCGAAGGCCGGGGCGCCAAGTTCGTCCAGCGGAGAAAGGCCACAAAAACGGGTGGGCTATAGCCTTGGGGGGTGGGGCTGGCCAACTTCGTCAGCCGGACTCGGAAAGGCGCGACACCTTGCGAGGCGCCTCCGTGTGCCAAAAATAGGCCGCGGGCGCAGCCGTGCCGAAAAATAACCGCTCGAAGGCCGGGGCGCCAAGTTCGTCCAGCGGAAAAAGGCCACAAAAACGGGTGGGTTATAGCCTTGGGGGGGTGGGGCTGGCCAACTTCGTCCGCCGGACTCAGAATGGCGCGAGACTTTACGAGGCGCCGCCGTGTGCCAGAAATAGTCCGCGGGCACAGGCGCGCCCAAAAATAACCGCCCGAAGGCCGGGGCGCCAAGTTCGTCCAGCGGAAAAAGGCCACAAAAACGGGTGGGCTATAGCCTTGGGGGGTGGGGCTAGCCAACTTCGTCCGCCGGACTCGGAATGGCGCGAGACTTTGCGAGGCATCTCTGTGTGCCAGAAATAGTCCGTGGGCATGGCCGCGCCCAAAAATAATGGCCCAAAGGCCGGGGCGTCAAGTTCGTCCAGCGTTAAAAGGCCACAAAAACAGGTGGGCTATACCCTTGGGGGGTGGGGCTGGCCAACTTCGTCCGCCGGACTCGGAATGGTACGAGACTTTGCAAGGCGCCTCCGTGTGCCAGAAATACTCCGCGGGCACAGCCGCGCCCAAAAATAACCGCCCGAAAGCCGGGGCGCCAAGTTCGTCCAGCGGAAAAAGGCCGCAAAAACAGGTGGGCTATACCCTTGTGGGGTGGGGCTGGCCAACTTCGTCCGCCGGACTCGGAATGGCGCGAGACTTTGCGAGGCATCTCCGTGTGCCAGAAATAGTCCGCGGGCACAGCCGCGCCCAAAAATAACTGCCCGAAGGCCGGGGCGCCAAGTTCGACCAGCAGAAAATGGCCACAAAAACGGGTGGGCTATAGCCTTGGGGGGTGGGCTGGCCAACTTCGTCCGCCGGACTCGGAATGGCGCGAGACTTTGCGAGGCATCTCCGTGTGCCAGAAATAGTCTGCGGGCACAGCCGCTCCCTAAAATAACGGCCCGAAGGCCGGGGCGCCAAGTTCGTCCAGCGGAAAAAGGCCACAAAAACAGGTGGGCTATACCCTTGGGGGGTGGAGCTGGGCCACTTCGTCCGCCGGACTCGGAATGGTGCGAGACTTTGCGAGGCATCTCCGTGTGCTAGAAATAGTCCGCGGGCACAGCCGCGCCTAAAAATAACCCCCCGAAGGCCGGGGCGCCAAGTTCGACCAGCGGAAAATGGCAACAAAAACGGGTGGGCTATACCCTTGGGGGGTGGGGCTGGCCAACTTCGTCCGCCGGACTCGGAATGCCGCGAGACTTTACGAGGGGCGTCCGTGTGCCAAAAATAGGCCGCGGGCACAGCCGCGCCCAAAAATAACCGCCCGAAGGCCGGGGCGCCAAGTTTGTCAAGCGGAAAAAAGGCCACAAAAACGGGTGGGCTATAGCCTTGGGGGGTGGGGCGGGCCAACTTCGTCCGCCGGACTCGGAATGGCGCGACACTTTTCGAGGCGCCTCCGTGTGCCAAAAATAGGCCGCGGGCTCAGCCGCGCCCAAAAATAACCGCCCAAAGGCCGGGGTGCCAAGTTTGCCCAGCGGAAAAAGGCTACAAAAACGGGTGGCCTATAGCCTTGGGGGATTGGGCTGGTCAACTTCGTCCGCCGGACTTGGAATGGCGCGAGATTTTGCGAGGCGACTCTGTGTTCTAAAAATAGTCCACGGGCACCGCAGCGCCCAAAAATAACCACCCGAAGGCCGGGGCGCCAAGTTCGTCCAGTGGAAAAAGGCCACAAAAACGGGTGGGCTATAGCCTTGGGGGGTGGGACTGGCCAACTTCGTCCGCCGGATTCGGAATGGCGCTAGACTTTGCGAGGTGCCTCCGTGTGCCAAAAATAGGCCGCGGGCACAGCCGCACACAAAAATAACCGCCCGAAAGCCGGGGCGCCAAATTTGTCCAGCGGAAAAAGGCCACAAAAACGGATGGGCTATAGCCTTGGGGGATGGGGCTGGCCAACTTCGTCCGCCGGACTCGGAATGGCGCGAGATTTTGCTAGGCGCCTCCGTGTTCTAAAAATAGTTCACGGGCACCACAGCGACCAAAAATAACCACCCGAAGGCCGGGGTGCCAAGTTCGTCAAGCGGAAAAAAGGCCACAAAAACGGGTGGGCTATAGCCTTGGGGGGTGGGGCGGGCCCACTTCGTCCGCCGGACTCGGAATGGCGCGAGACTTTGCGAGGCGCCTCCGTGTGCCAAAAATAGGCCTCGGGCACAGCCGCGCCCAAAACTAAATGCCCGAAGGCCGGGGCGCCATGTTCGTCCAGCGGAAAAAGGCCACAAAAACGGGTAGGCTATAGCCTTGGGGGGTGGGCTGCCCAACTTTGTCCGCCGGACTCGGAATGGTGCGAGACTTTGCGATGCACCTCCATGTGCCAGAAGTAGTCCGCGGGCACAGCCGCGCCCAAAAATAACCGCCCGAAGGCCGGGGCGCCAAGTTCGTCCAGCGGAAAAAGGCCACAAAAACGGGAGGGCTATAGCCTTGGGGGGTGGGGCTGGCCAACTTCGTCAGCCAGACTCGGAATGGAGCGACACTTTGCGAGGCACCTCCGTGCGCCAAAAATAGGCCGCGGACACAGCCGCACCCTAAAATAACCACCCGAAGGCCGGGGCGCCAAGTTCGTCAAGCGGAAAAAGGCCACAAAAACGGGTGGACTGTAGCCCTGGGGGGTGGTGCTGGCCAACTTCGTCCGCCGGACTCGGAATGGCGTGAGACTTTGCGAGGCGCCTCCGTGTGCTAAAAATAGTCCATGGGCACCGCCTCGCCCAAAAATAACCGGCCGAAGGACTGGGTGCCAAGTTCGTCCAGCGGAAAAAGGCCACAAAAACGACTGGGCTATATCCTCGGGGGGTGGGGCTGGCCAACTTCGTCCGCCGGACTCGGAATGGCGCGAGACTTTGCGAGGCACCTCCGTGCGCCAAAAATAGGCCGCGGGCACAGCCGCGCCCAAAAATAACCGCCCGAAGGCCGGGGCGCCAAGTTCGTCCAGCGGAAAAAGGCCACAAAAACGGGTGGGCTATAGCCTTGGGGGGTGGGGCTGACCAACTTCGTCCGCCGGACTCAGAATGGCACGAGACTTTGCGAGGCACCTCCGTGTGCCAAAAATAGGCCACGGGCATAGCCGCGCCCAAAAATAACCACCCAAAGGCCGGGGCGCCAAGTTTGTCCAGCGGAAAAAGGCCACAAAAACGGGTGGGCTATAGCCTTGGGGGGTGGGGCTGACCAACTTCGTCCGCCGGACTCGGAATGGCGCGAGACTTTGCGAGGCGCCTCCGTGTGCGAAAAATAGGCCATGGGCTCAGCCGCGTCCAAAAATAACCAACCGAAGGCCGGGGCACCAAGTTCTTCAAGCGGAAAATGGCCACAAAAACGGGTGGGCTATAGCCTTGGGGTGTGGGGCAGGCCAACTTCGTCCGCCGGACTCGGAATGGCGCAAGAATTTGCGAGGTTCCTCCGTGTGCCAAAAATAGGCCACGGGCACAGCCGCGCCCAAAAATAACCGCCCGAAGGCCGGGGCGCCAAGTTCGTCCAGCGGAAAAAGGCCACAAAAACGGGTGGGCTATAGCCTTGGGGGGTGGGGCTGGCCAACTTCGTCCGCCGGACTCAGATTGGCGCGAGACTTTGCGAGGCACCTCCGTGTGCCAAAAATAGGCCGCGGGCACAGCCGCGCCCAAAAATAACTGCCCAAAGGCCGGGGCGCCAAGTTTGTCCAGCGGAAAAAGGCCACAAAAACGGGTGGGCTATAGCCTTGGGGGGTGGGAATGGCCAACTTCGTCCGCCGGACTCGGAATTGCGCGAGACTTTGCGAGGCGCCTCCGTGCGCGAAAAATAGGCCATGGGCACAGCCGCGCCCAAAAATAACCACCCGAAGGCCGGGGCGCCAAGTTCTTCTAGCGGAAAAAGGCCACAAAAACGGGTGGGCTATAGCCTTGGGGTGTGGGGCAGGCCAACTTCGTCCGCCGGACTCGGAATGGTGCCAGACTTTGTGAGGCGCCTCCGTGTGCCAAAAATAGGCCACGGGAACAGCCGTACCCAAAAGTAACCGCCCGAAGGCCGGGGCGCCAAGTTCGTCCAGCGGAAAAAGGCCACAAAAACGGGTGGGCTATAGCCTTGGGGTGTGGGGCAGGCCAACTTCGTCCGCCGGACTCGGAATGGCGCAAGAATTTGCGAGGTGCCTCCGTGTGCCAAAAATAGGCCACGGGCACAGCCGCACCCAAAAATAACCGCACGAAGGCCGGGGCGCCAAGTTCGTCCAGCGGAAAAAGGCCACAAAAACGGGTTGGCTGTAGCCTTGGGGGGTGGGGCCGGCCAAATTCGTCCGCCGGACTCGGAATGGCGCGAGACTTTGCGAGGCGCCTCCGTGTGCTAAAAATAGTCCACGGGCACAGCCTCGCCCAAAAATAACCGGCCGAAGGACGGGGTGCCAAGTTCGTCCAGCGGAAAAAGGCCACAAAAACGACTGGGCTATATCCTCGGGGGGTGGGGCTGGCCAACTTCGTCCGCCGGACTCGGAATGGCGCGAGACTTTACGAGGCGCCTCCGTGCGCCAAAAATAGGCCGCGGGCACAGCCGCGCCCAAAAATAACCGCACGAAGGCCGGGGCGCCAAATTCGTCCAGCGGAAAAAGGCCACAAAAACGGGTGGGCTATAGCCTTGGGGGATGGGGCTGGCCAACTTCGTCCGCCGGACTCAGAATGGCGCGAGACTTTGCGACGCACCTCCGTGTGCCAAAAATCGGCCGCGGTACAGCCGCGCCCAAAAATAACGTCCCTAAGGCCGGGGCGCCAAGTTTGTCCAGCGGAAAAAGGCCACAAAAACGGGTGGGCTATAGCCTTGGGGGGTGGGAATGACCAACTTCGTCCGCCGGACTCGGAATGGCGCGAGACTTTGCGAGGCGCCTCCGTGTGCGAAAAATAGGCCATGGGCACAGCCGCGCCCAAAAATAACCACCCAAAGGCCGGGGCGCCAAGTTCTTCTAGCGGAAAAAGGCCACAAAAACGGGTGGGCTATAGCCTTGGGGTGTGGGGCAGGCCAACTTCGTCCGTCGGACTCGGAATGGCGCCAGACTTTGCGAGGCGCCTCCGTGTGCCAAAAATAGGCCACGGGCAAAGCCGCGCCCAATAATAACGGCCCGAAGGCCGGGGCGACAAGTTCGTCCAGCGTTAAAAGGTCACAAAAACTGGTGGGCTATACCCTTGGGGGGTGGGGCTGGCCAACTTCGTCCGCCGGACTCAGAATGGCGCGAGACTTTACGAGGTGCCTCCGTGTGCCAGAAATAGTCCGTAGGCAAAGGCGCGCCCAAAATTAACCGCCCGAAGGCCGGGGTGCCAAGTTCGTCCAGTGGAAAAAGGCCACAAAAACGGGTGGGCTATAGCCTTGGGGGGTGGGGCTGGCCAACTTCGTTTGCCGCACTCGAAATGGCGCGAGACATTGCGAGGCATCTCCGTGTGCCAGAAATAGTCCGCGGGCACTGCCGTGCCCAAAAATAACCGCTTGAAGGCCGGGGCGCCAAGTTCGTCCAGCGGAAAAAGGCCACAAAAACAGGTGGGCTATACCCTTGGGGGGTGGGGCTGGCCAACTTCGTCCGCCGGACTCGGAATGGTGCGAGACTTTGCAAGGCATCTCCGTGTGCAAGAAATAGTCCGCGGGCACAGCCGCGCCCAAAAATAATACGCCCGAAGGCCGGGGCGCCAAGTTCGACCAGCGGAAAATGGCCACAAAAACGGGTGGGCTATACCCTTGGGGGGTGGGGCTGGCCAACTTCGTCCGCCGCACTCGGAATGGCGCGAGACTTTGCGAGGCATCTCCGTGTGCCAGAAATAGGCCGCGGGCACAGCCGCGCCCAAAAATAACCGCCCGAAGGCCGGGGCGCCAAGTTCGTCCAGTGGAAAAAGGCCACAAAAACGGGTGGGCTATAGCCTTGGGGGGTGGGGCTGGCCCACTTCGTCCGCCGGACTCGGAATGCCGCGAGACTTTGCGAGGCGCCTTCGTGTGCCAAAAATAGGCTGCAGGCACAGCCGCGCCCAAAAATAACTGCCCGAAGGCCGGGGCGCCAAATTCGTCCAGCGGAAAAAGGCCACAAAAATGGGCCGGCTATAGCCTTGGGGGGTTGGGGGGTGGGCTGCCCAACTTCATCCGCCGGACTCGGAATGGCGCGAGACTTTGCGATGTGCCTCCAAGCGCCAGAAATAGTCCGCGGGCGCAGCCGCGCCCAAAAATAAAAGCCCGAAGGCCGGGGCGCCAAGTTCGTCCAGCGGAAAAACGCCACAAAAACGGGAGGGCTATAGCCTTGGGGGGTGGAGCTGGCCAACTTCATCCGCCGGACTCGGAATGGCGCGAGACTTTGCGAGGCCCCTGCGTGTGCCAAAAATAGGCCGCGGGCACAGCCGCGCCCAAAAATAACCGCCCGAAGGCCGGGGCGCCAAGTTTGTCAAGCGGAAAAAAGGCCACAAAAACGGGTGGGCTATAGCCTTGGGGGGTGCGGCGGGCCAACTTCGTCCGCCGGACTTGGAATGGCGCGAGATTTTGCGAGGCGACTCTGTGTGCTAAAAATAGTCCACGGGCACCGCAGCGCCCAAAAATAACCACCCGAAGGCCGGGGCGCCAAGTTCGTCCAATGGAAAAAGGCCACAAAAACGGGTGGGCTATAGCCTTGGGGGGTGGGACTGGCCAACTTCGTCCGCCGGATTCGGAATGGCGCGAGACTTTGCGAGGCGCCTCCGTGTGCCAAAAATAGGCCTCCGGCACAGCCGCGCCCAAAAATAAATGCCCGAAGGCCGGGGCGCCATGTTCGTCCAGCGGAAAAAGGCCACAAAAACGGGTGGGCTATAGCCTTGGGGGGTGGGCTGCCCAACTTTGTCCGCCGTACTCGGAATGGCGCGAGACTTTGCGATGCACCTCCATGTGCCAGAAGTAGTCCGCGGGCACAGCCGCGCCCAAAAATAACCGCCCGAAGGCCGGGGCGCCAAGTTCGTCCAGCGGAAAAAGCCCAAAAAAACGGCTGGGCTATAGCCTTGGGGGGTGGGGCTGGCCAACTTCGTCCGCCGGACTCGGAGTGGCGCGAGACTTTGCGAGCGGCCTCCGTGTGCCAAAAATAGGCCGCGGGCACAGCCGCGCCCAAAAATAACCTCCCGAAGGCCGGGGCGCCAAGTTCTTCCAGCGGAAAAAGGCCACAAAAATTGGTGGGCTACATCCTGGGGGGGTGGGGCTGGCCAACTTCGTCCGCCGGACTTGGAATGGCGCGAGACTTTACGAACGGCCTCCGTGTGCCAAAAATAGGCGGCGGGCACAGCCGCACCAAAAAATAACGGCCCGACGGCCGGGGCGCCAAGTTCGTCCAGCGGAAAAAGGCCACAAAAACGGGTGGGCTATAGCGTAGGGGGGTGGGGCTAGCCAACTTCGTCCGCCGGACTCGGAATGGCGCGACACTTTGCGAGCGGCCTCCGTGTGCCAAAAATAGGCGGCCGCCGTGTGCCAAAAATAGGCGGCAGGCACAGCCGCGCCCAAAAGTAACAGCCCGAAGGCCGGGGCGCCAAGTTCGTCCAGCGGAAAAAGGCCACAAAAACAGGTGGCCTATAGCCTTGGCGGGTGGGGCTGGCCAACTTCGTCCGCCGGACTCGGAATGGCACGAGACTTTGTGAGGCGCCTCTGTGTGCCAAAACTTAGGCCGCGGGCACAGCCGCGCCCAAAAATAATGGCCGGAAGGCCGGGGCGCCAAGTTCGTCCAGCGGAAAAAGGCCACAAAAACGGGTGGGCTATAGCCTTGGGGGGTGGGGCTGGCCAACTTTGTCCGCCGGACTTGGAATGGCGCGAGACTTTACGAACGGCCTCCGTGTGCCAAAAATAGGCGGCGGGCACAGCCGCACCAAAAAATAACGGCCCGACGGCCGGGGCGCCAAGTTCGTCCAGCGGAAAAAGGCCACAAAAACGGGTGGGCTATAGCGTAGGGGGATGGGGCTAGCCAACGTCGTCCGCCGGACTCGGAATGGCGCGACACTTTGCGAGCGGCCTCCGTGTGCCAAAAATAGGCGGCCGCCGTGTGCCAAAAATAGGCGGCGGGCACAGCCGCGCCCAAAAGTAACCGCCCGAAGGCCGGGGCGCCAAGTTCATCCAGCGGAAAAAGGCCACAAAAACAGGTGGCCTATAGCCTTGGCGGGTGGGGCTGGCCAACTTCGTCCGCCGGACTCGGAATGGCGCGAGACTTTGTGAGGCGCCTCTGTGTGCCAAAACTTAGGCCGCGGGCACAGCCGCGCCAAAAAATAATGGCCGGAAGGCCGGGGCGCCAAGTTCGTCCAGCGGAAAAAGGCCACAAAAACGGGTGGGCTATAGCCTTGGGGGGTGGGGCTGGCCAACTTCGTCCGCCGGACTCGGAATGGCGCGAGCCTTTGCGAGGTGCCTCCGTGTGCCAAAAATAGGCCGCGGGCACAACCGCGCCCAAAAATAACCACCCGAAGGCCGGGGTGCCAAGTTCGTCCAGCGGAAAAACCCACAAAAACGGGTGGGCTATAGCCTTGGGGGGTGGGGCTGGCCAACTTCGTCCGCCGGACTCGGAATGGCGCGAGACTTTGCGAGGTGCCTCCGTGTACCAAAAATAGGCCACACCCACGGCCACGCCCAAAAATAACCACCCAAAGGCCGGGGCGCCAAGTTCCTCTAGCGGAAAAAGGCCACAAAAACGGGTGCGCTATAGCCTTGGGGTGTGGGGCTGGCCAACTTCGTCCGCCGGACTCGGAATGGCGCAAGACTTTGCGAGGCGCCTCCGTGTGCCAAAAATAGGCCACGGGCACAGCCGCGTCCAACAATAACCTTCCGAAGGCCGGAGCGCCAAGTTCATACAGCGGAAAAAGCCCACAAAAACGGGTGGGCTATATCCTTAGGGGGTGGGGCTGGACAACTTCGTCCGCCGGACTCGGAATATCGCGAGACTTTGCGAGGCGCCTCTGTGTTCCAAAAATAGGCCGTGGGCACAGCCGTATCCTAAAATAACCTTCCGAAGGCCGGAGCGCCAAGTTCGTCCAGCGGAAAAAGCCCACAAAAACGGGTGGCCTATAGCCTTGGGGGGTGGGGCTGGCCAACTTCGTCCGCCGGACTCGGAATGGCGCGAGACTTTGTGAGGCATCTCCGTGTGCCAAAAATAGGCCACGGGCACAGCCGCGTCCAAAAATAACCGCCCGAAGGCCGGGGCGCGAAGTTCGTCCAGCGGAAAAAGACCACAAAAATGGGTGGGCTATAGCCTTGGGGGGTGGGGCTGGCCAACTTCGTCCGCCGGACTTGGAATGACGCGAGACTTTGCGAGGCATCTCCGTGTGCACAAAATAGGCCGCGGGCACAGCCGCGCCCAAAAATAACCGCCCGATGGCCAGGACGCCAAGTTCGTCCAGCGGAAAAAGGCCACAAAAACGGGTGGGCTACAGCCTTGGGGGGTGAGGCTGGCCGACTTCGTCCGCCGGACTAGGAATGGCGCGAGACTTTGCGAGGCACCTCGGTGTGCCAAAAATAGGCCGCGGGCAAAGCCTCGCCCAAAAATAACAGCCCGAAGGCCGGGCCGCCAAGTTCGTCCCGCGGAAAAAGGCCACAAAAACGGGTTGGCTATAGCCTTGGGGGGTGGGGCTGGCCAACTTCGTCCGCCGGACTCGGAATGACTCGAGACTTTGCGAATCGCCTCTGTGTGCTAAAAATAGGCCGCGGGCGCAGCCGCGCCCAAAAATAACCGCCCGAAGGCCAGGCCGCCAAGTTCGTCCAGTGGAAAAAGCCCACAAAAACGGGTGGGCTATAGCCTTGGGGGGTGGGGTGGCCAACTTCGTCCGCTGGACTCGGAATGGCGTAAGACTTTGCGAGACACCTCCGTGTGCCAAAAATAGGCCACGAGCACAGCCGCGTCCAAAAATAACCTTCCGAAGGCTGGGGCGCCAAGTTCGTCCAGCGGAAAAAGCCCATAAAAACGGGTAGGCTATAGCCTTGGGGGGTGGGGCCGGACAACTTCGTCCGCCGGACTCGGAATATCGCGAGACTTTGCGAGGCGCCTCTATGTACCAAAACTTAGGCCACGGGCACAGCCGCGCCCAAAAATAAAGGCCCAAAGGCTGGGGCGCCCAGTTCGTCCAGCGGAAAAAGGCCACAAAAACGGGTGGCCTATAGCCTTGGGGGGTGGGGCTGGCCAACTTCGTCCGCCGGACTCAGAATGGCGCGAGACTTTGCGAGCGGCCTCCGTGTGCCAAAAAATAGGCCGCGGGCACAGCCGCACCCAAAAATAATGGCCCGAAGACCGGGGCGCCAAGTTCGTCCAGCGGAAAAAGGCCACAAAAACGGGTGGGCTATAGCCTTGGGGGGTGGGGCTGGCCAACTTTGTCCGCCGGACTCGGAATGGCGCGAAACTTTGCGAGCGGCCTCCGTGTGCCAAAAAATAGTCCGCGGCACAGCCGCGCCCAAAAATAACCGCCCGAAGGCCGGGGCGCCAAGTTCGTCCAGCGGAAAAAGGCCACAAAAACGGGTGGGCTATAGCCTTGGGGGGTGGGGCTGGCCAACTTCGTCCGCCGCACTCGGAATGGCGCGACACTTTGCGAGCGGCCTCCGTGTGCCAAAAATAGGTCACGGCCACAGCCGCGCCCAAAAGTAACCGCCCGAAGGCCGGGGCGCCAAGTTCGTGCAGCGGAAAAAGGCCACAAAAACGGGTGGGCTATAGCCTTGGGGGATGGGGCTGGACAACTTCGTCCGCCGGACTCGGAATGGCGCGAGACTTTGCGAGCGGCCTCCGTGTGCCAAAAATAGGCCGCGGGCACAGCCGCGCCCAAAAATAACCTCCCGAAGGATGGGGCGCCAAGTTCGTCCAGCGGAAAAAGGCCACAAAAATTGGTGGGCTACAGCCTGGGGGGGTGGGGCTGGCCAACTTCGTCCGCCGGACTTGGAATGGCGCGAGACTTTACGAACGGCCTCCGTGTGCCAAAAATAGGCGGCGGGCACAGCCGCACCAAAAAATAACGGCCCGACGGCCGGGGCGCCAAGTTCGTCCAGCGAAAAAAGGCCACAAAAACGGGTGGGCTATAGCGTAGGGGGGTGGGGCTAGCCAACTTCGTCCGCCGGACTCGGAATGGCGCGACACTTTGCGAGCGGCCTCCGTGTGCCAAAAATAGGCGGCCGCCGTGTGCCAAAAATAGGTGGCGGGCACAGCCGCGCCCAAAAGTAACCGCCCGAAGGCCGGGGCGCCAAGTTCGTCCAGCGCAAAAAGGCCACAAAAACAGGTGGCCTATAGCCTTGGCGGGTGGGGCTGGCCAACTTCGTCCGCCGGACTCGGAATGGCGCGAGACTTTGTGAGGCGCCTCTGTGTGCCAAAACTTAGGCCGCGGGCACAGCCGCGCCCAAAAATAATGGCCCGAAGGCCGGGGCACCAAGTTCGTCCAGCGGAAAAAGGCCACAAAAACAGGTGGCCTATAGCCTTGGAGGGTGGGGCTGGCCAGCTTCGTCCGCTGGACTCGGAATGGCGCGAGACATTGCGAGGCGCCTCCGTGTGCCAAAAATAGGCCGCGGGCACAGCCGCACCCAAAAATAACAGCCCGAAGGCCGGGCCGCCAAGTTCGTCCCGCGGAAAAAGGCCACAAAAACGGGTTGGCTATAGCCTTGGGGGGTGGGGCTGGCCAACTTCGTCCGCCGGACTCGGAATGACTCGAGACTTTGCGAATCGCCTCTGTGTGCTAAAAATAGGCCGCGGGCGCAGTTGCGCCCAAAAATAACCGCCCGAAGGCCAGGCCGCCAAGTTCGTCCAGTGGAAAAAGCCCACAAAAACGGGTGGGCTATAGCCTTGGGGGGTGGGGTGGCCAACTTCGTCCGCTGGACTCGGAATGGCGTAAGACTTTGCGAGACACCTCCGTGTGCCAAAAATAGGCCACGAGCACAGCCGCGTCCAAAAATAACCTTCCGAAGGCTGGGGCGCCAAGTTCGTCCAGCGGAAAAAGCCCATAAAAACGGGTAGGCTATAGCCTTGGGGGGTGGGGCCGGACAACTTCGTCCGCCGGACTCGGAATATCGCGAGACTTTGCGAGGCGCCTCTATGTACCAAAACTTAGGCCACGGGCACAGCCGCGCCCAAAAATAAAGGCCCAAAGGCTGGGGCGCCCAGTTCGTCCAGCGGAAAAAGGCCACAAAAACGGGTGGCCTATAGCCTTGGGGGGTGGGGCTGGCCAACTTCGTCCGCCGGACTCAGAATGGCGCGAGACTTTGCGAGCGGCCTCCGTGTGCCAAAAATAGGCCGCGGGCACAGCCGCACCCAAAAATAATGGCCCGAAGACCGGGGCGCCAAGTTCGTCCAGCGGAAAAAGGCCACAAAAACGGGTGGGCTATAGCCTTGGGGGGTGGGGCTGGCCAACTTTGTCCGCCGGACTCGGAATGGCGCGAAACTTTGCGAGCGGCCTCCGTGTGCCAAAAAATAGTCCGCGGCACAGCCGCGCCCAAAAATAACCGCCCGAAGGCCGGGGCGCCAAGTTCGTCCAGCGGAAAAAGGCCACAAAAACGGGTGGGCTATAGCCTTGGGGGGTGGGGCTGGCCAACTTCGTCCGCCGCACTCGGAATGGCGCGACACTTTGCGAGTGGCCTCCGTGTGCCAAAAATAGGTCACGGCCACAGCCGCGCCCAAAAGTAACCGCCCGAAGGCCGGGGCGCCAAGTTCGTGCAGCGTAAAAAGGCCACAAAAACGGGTGGGCTATAGCCTTGGGGGATGGGGCTGGACAACTTCGTCCGCCGGACTCGGAATGGCGCGAGACTTTGCGAGCGGCCTCCGTGTGCCAAAAATAGGCCGCGGGCACAGCCGCGCCCAAAAATAACCTCCCGAAGGCTGGGGCGCCAAGTTCGTCCAGCGGAAAAAGGCCACAAAAATTGGTGGGCTACAGCCTGGGGGGGTGGGGCTGGCCAACTTCGTCCGCCGGACTTGGAATGGCGCGAGACTTTACGAACGGCCTCCGTGTGCCAAAAATAGGCGGCGGGCACAGCCGCACCAAAAAATAACGGCCCGACGGCCGGGGCGCCAAGTTCGTCCAGCGAAAAAAGGCCACAAAAACGGGTGGGCTATAGCGTAGGGGGGTGGGGCTAGCCAACTTCGTCCGCCGGACTCGGAATGGCGCGACACTTTGCGAGCGGCCTCCGTGTGCCAAAAATAGGCGGCCGCCGTGTGCCAAAAATAGGTGGCGGGCACAGCCGCGCCCAAAAGTAACCGCCCGAAGGCCGGGGCGCCAAGTTCGTCCAGCGCAAAAAGGCCACAAAAACAGGTGGCCTATAGCCTTGGCGGGTGGGGCTGGCCCACTTCGTCCGCCGGACTCGGAATGGCGCGAGACTTTGTGAGGCGCCTCTGTGTGCCAAAACTTAGGCCGCGGGCACAGCCGCGCCCAAAAATAATGGCCCGAAGGCCGGGGCACCAAGTTCGTCCAGCGGAAAAAGGCCACAAAAACAGGTGGCCTATAGCCTTGGAGGGTGGGGCTGGCCAGCTTCGTCCGCCGGACTCGGAATGGCGCGAGACATTGCGAGGCGCCTCCGTGTGCCAAAAATAGGCCGCGGGCACAGCCGCACCCAAAAATAATGGCCCGAAGACCGGGGCGCCAAGTTCGTCCAGCGGAAAAAGGCCACAAAAACGGGTGGGCTATAGCCTTGGGGGGTGGGGCTGGCCAACTTTGTCCGCCGGACTCGGAATGGCGCGAAACTTTGCGAGCGGCCTCTGTGTACCAAAAAATAGGCCGCGGCACAGCCGCGCCCAAAAATAACCCCCCGAAGGCCGGGGCGCCAAGTTCGTCCAGCGGAAAAAGGCCACAAAAACGGGTGGGCTATAGCCTTGGGGGGTGGGGCTGGCCAACTTTGTCCGCCGGACTCGGAATGGCGCGAAACTTTGCGAGCGGCCTCTGTGTACCAAAAAATAGGCCGCGGCACAGCCGCGCCCAAAAATAACCGCCCGAAGGCCGGGGCGCCAAGTTCGTCCAGCGGAAAAAGGCCACAAAAACGGGTGGGCTATAGCCTTGGGGGGTGGGGCTGGCCAACTTCGTCCGCCGCACTCGGAATGGCGCGAGACTTTGCGAGCGGCCTCCGTGTGCCAAAAATAGGCCGCGGGCACAGCCGCGCCCAAAAATAACCTCCCGAAGGCTGGGACGCCAGGTTCGTCCAGCGGAAAAAGGCCACAAAAATTGGTGGGCTACAGCCTGGGGGGGTGGGGCTGGCCAACTTCGTCCGCCGGACTTGGAATGGCGCGAGACTTTACGAACGGCCTCCGTGTGCCAAAAATAGGCGGCGGGGGCAGCCGCACCAAAAAATAACGGCCCGACGGCCGGGGCGCCAAGTTCGTCCAGCGGAAAAAGGCCACAAAAACGGGTGGGCTATAGCGTAGGGGGGTGGGGCTAGCCAACTTCGTCCGCAGGACTCGGAATGGCGCGACACTTTGCGAGCGGCCTCCGTGTGCCAAAAATAGTCGGCCGCCGTGTGCCAAAAATAGGTGGCGGGCACAGCCGCGCCCAAAAGTAGCCGCCCGAAGGCCGGTGCGCCAAGTTCGTCCAGCGCAAAAAGGCCACAAAAACAGGTGGCCTATAGCCTTGGCGGGTGGGGCTGGCCAACTTCGTCCGCCGGACTCGGAATGGCGCGAGACTTTGTGAGGCGCCTCTGTGTGCCAAAACTTAGGCCGCGGGCACAGCCGCGCCCAAAAATAATGGCCCGAAGGCCGGGGCACCAAGTTCGTCCAGCGGAAAAAGGCCACAAAAACAGGTGGCCAATAGCCTTGGAGGGTGGGGCTGGCCAGCTTCGTCCGCCGGACTCGGAATGGCGCGAGACATTGCGAGGCGCCTCCGTGTGCCAAAAATAGGCCGCGGGCACAGCCGCACCCAAAAATAATGGCCCGAAGACCGGGGCGCCAAGTTCGTCCAGCGGAAAAAGGCCACAAAAACGGGTGGGCTATAGCCTAGAGGGGTGGGGCTGGCCGACTTCGTCCGCCGGTCTCGGAATGGCGCAAGACTTTGCGAGGTACCTCCGTGTGCCAAAAATAGGCCACGGGCACGGCCCAGCCCAAAAATAACCACCCAAAGGCGGTGGCGCCAAGTTCCTCGAGCGGAAAAAGGCCACAAAAACGGGTGGGCTGTAGCCTTGGGGTGTGGGGCTGGCCAACTTCGTCCGCCGGACTCGGAATGGCGCAAGACTTTACGAGGCGCCTCCGTGTGCCAAAAATAGGCCACGGGCACAGCCGCGTCCAAAAATAACATTCCGAAGGCCGGAGCGCCAAGTTCATCCAGTGGAAAAAGCCCACAAAAACGGGTGGGCTATATCCTTGGGGGGTGGGGCTGGACAACTTCGTTCGCCGGACTCGAAATATCGCGAGACTTTGCGAGGCGCCTCTGTGTGCCAAAAATAGGCCACGGGCACAGCCTTGTCCAAAAATAACCTTCCGAAGGCCGGAGCGCCAAGTTCGTCCAGCGGAAAAAGCCCACAAAAACGGGTGGCCTATAGTCTTGGGGGGTGGGGCTGGCCAACTTCGTCCGCCGGACTCGGAATGGCGCGAGACTTTGCGAGGCATCTCCGTGTGCACAAAATAGGGCGCAGGCACAGCCGCGCCCAAAAATAACCGCCCGATGGCCAGGGCGCCAAGTTCCTCCAGCGGAAAAAGGCCACAAAAACGGGTGGGCTATAGCCTTGGGGGGTGGGGCTGGCCAACTTCATCCGCCGGACTCGGAATGGCGCGAGACTTTGTGAGGCACCTCCGTGTGCCAAAAATAGGCCGCGGGCACAGCCGCGCCCAAAAATAACCGCCCGAAGGCCGGGGCGCCAAGTTCGTCCAGCGGAAAAAGGCCACAAAAATTGGTGGGCTATAGCCTGGGGGGGTGGGGCTGGCCAACTTCGTCCGCCGGACTCGGAATGGTACGAGACATTGCGAGCGGCCTCCGTGTGCCAGAAATAGGCGGCGGGCACAGCCGCACCCAAAAATAACCGCCCGAAGGCCGGGCCGCCAAGTTAGTCCAGCGGAAAAAGGCCACAAAAACGGGTGGGCTATAGCCTGGAGGGGTGGGGCTGGCCAACTTCGTCCGCAGGACGCGGAATGGAGTGAGACTTTGCGAGCGGCCTCCGTGTGCCAAAAATAGGCCGCAGGCACAGCCGCGCCCAAAAGTAACCGCCCGAAGGCCAGGGCGCCAAGTTCGTCCAGCGGAAAAGTGCCACAAAAACGGGTGGGCTATAGCCTTGGGGGGTGGGGTTGGCCAAATTTATCCGCCGGGCTCGGAATGGTGTGAGACTTTACGAGCGGCCTCCGTGTACCAAAAAGAGGCCGCGGGCAGACCGCGCCCAAAAATAGCCGCCCGAAGGCCGGGGCGCCAAGTTCATCCAGCGGAAAAAGGTCAGAAAAACGGGTGGGCTATAGCCTGGAGGGGTGGGGCTGGCCAACTTCGTCCGCCGGACTCGGAATGGCGCGAGACTTTGCGAGCGGCCTCCGTGTGCCAAAACTAGGCCCCGGGCACAGCCGCCCCCAAAAATAACAGCCCGAAGGCCGGGGCGCCAAGTTCGTCCAGCGGAAAAAGGTCAGAAAAACGGGTGGGCTATAGCCTGGAGGGGTGGGGCTGGCCAACTTCGTCCGCCGGACTCGGAATGGCGCGAGATTTTGCGAGCGGCCTCCGTGTGCCAAAAATAGGCCCCGGGCACAGCCGCCCCCAAAAATAACAGCCCGAAGGCCGGGGCGCCAAGTTCGTCCAGCGGAAAATGCCCACAAATACGGGTGGGCTATAGCCTTGGGGGTGGGGCTGGCCCACTTCGTCCGCCGGACTCGGAACGGCGCGTGACTTTACGAGGCACCTCCGTGTGCCAACAATAGGCCGCGGGCATAGCCGCGACCAAAAATAACCGCCCGAAGGCCGGGGCGCCAAGTTCGTCCAGCGGAAAAAGTTCACAAAAACGGGTGGGCTTTAGCCTTGGGGGGTGGGGCTGGCCGACTTCGTCCGCCGGACTCGGAATGGCGGGAGACTTTGCGAGCGGCCTCCGTGTGCCAAAAAAAGGCCCCGGGCACAGCCGCACCCAAAAATAACAGCCCGAAGGCCGGGGCGCCAAGTTTGTCCAGCGGAAAATACCCACAAATACGGGTGGGCTATAGACTTGGGGGGTGGGCCTGGCCTACTTCGTCCGCCGGACTCGGAATGGCGCGAGACTTTGCGAGCGGCCTCCGTGTGCCAAGAATAGGCCCCGGGCACCGCCGCACCCAAAAATAACAGCCCGAAGGCCGGGGCGCCAAGTTCGTCCAGCGGAAAATGCCCACAAATACGGGTGGGCTATAGCCTTGGGGGGTGGGGCTGGCCAACTTCGTCCGCCGGACTCGGAATGGCGCGAGACTTTGCGTGCGGCCTCCGTGTGCCAAAAATAGGCCGCGGGCACAGCCGTGCCCAAAAATAACAGCCCGAAGGCCGGGGCGCCAAGTTCGTCCAGCGGAAAAAGGCCACAAAAACGGGTGGGCTATAGCCTTGGGGGTGGGGCTGGCCCACTTCGTCCGCCGGACTCGGAATGGCGCGTGAATTTGCGAGGCACCTCCGTGTGCCAACAATAGGCCGCGGGCACAGCCGCGACCAAAAATAACCTTCCGAAGGCCGGGGCACCAAGTTCGTCCAGCGGAAAAAGGCCACAAAAACGGGTGGGCTTTAGCCTTGGGGGGTGGGGCTGGCCAACATCGTCCGCCGGACTCCGAATGGCGCGAGACTTTGCGTGCGGCCTCCGTGTGCCAAAAATAGGCCGCGGGCACAGCCGCGCCCAAAAATAACAGCCCGAAGGCCGGTGCGGCAAGTTCGTCCAGCGGAAAAAGGCCACAAAAACGGGTGGGCTATCGCCTTGGGGGTGGGGCTGGCCAACTTCGTCCGCCGGACTCGGAATGACTTGAGACTTTGCGAAGTGCCTCCGTGTGCTAAAAATAGGCCGCGGGCACAGCCGCGCCCAAAAATAACCCCCCGAAGGCTGGGGCGCCAAGTTCGTCCAGCGGAAAAAGGCCACAAAAATTGGTGGGCTATAGCCTTGGGGGGTGGGGCTGGCCAACTTCGTGCGCCGGACTCGGAATGGCGCGAGACTTTGCGAGAGGCCTCCGTGTGCCAAAAATAGGCCGCGCGCACAGCCGCGCCCACAAATAACCGCCCGAAGGCCGGGGCGCCAAGTTCATCCAGCGGAAAAAGGCCACAAAAATTGGTGGGCTATAGCCTGGGGGGGTGGGGCTGGCCAACTTCGTCCGCCGGACTCGGAATGGTACGAGACATTGCGAGCGGCCTCCGTGTGCCAGAAATAGGCGGCGGGCACAGCCGCACCCAAAAATAACCGCCCGAAGGCCGGGGCGCCAAGTTCGTCCAGCGGAAAAAGGCCACAAAAACGGGTGGGCTATAGCCTTGGGGGTGGGGCTGGCCCACTTCGTCCGCCGGACTCGGAATGGCGCGTGACTTTGCGAGGCACCTCCGTGCGCCAACAATAGGCCGCGGGCACAGCCGCGACCAAAAATAACCGCCCGAAGGCCAAGGCGCCAAGTTCGTCCAGCGGAAAAAGTTCACAAAAACGGGTGGGCTTTAGCCTTGGGGGGTGGGGCTGGCCCACTTCGTCCGCCGGACGCGGAATGGAGCGAGACTTTGCGAGCGGCCTCCGTGTGCCAAAAATAAGCCGCAGGCACAGCCGCGCCCAAAAGTAACCGCCCGAAGGCCAGGGCGCCAAGTTCGTCCAGCGGAAAAGTGCCACAAAAACGGGTGGGCTATAGCCTTGGGGGGTGGGGTTGGCCAAATTTATCCGCCGGACTCGGAAT
This sequence comes from Citrus x changshan-huyou, assembly GCA_039657385.1. Taxonomy (NCBI): domain Eukaryota; kingdom Viridiplantae; phylum Streptophyta; class Magnoliopsida; order Sapindales; family Rutaceae; genus Citrus; species Citrus x changshan-huyou. The sequence goes on from JBCGBO010000018.1 coordinate 689,582, forward strand.
GGTGTGAGACTTTACGAGCGGCCTCTGTGTGCCAAAAAGAGGCCGCGGGCACAGCCGCGCCCAAAAATAGCCGCCCGAAGGCCGGGGCGCCAAGTTCGTCCAGCGGAAAAAGGTCAGAAAAACGGGTGGGCTATAGCCTGGAGGGGTGGGGCTGGCCAACTTCGTCCGCCGGACTCGGAATGGCGCGAGACTTTGCGAGCGGCCTCCCTGTGCCAAAAATAGGCCCCGGGCACAGCCGCCCCCAAAAATAACAGCCCGAAGGCCGGGGCGCCAAGTTCGTCCAGCGGAAAAAGGTCAGAAAAACGGGTGGGCTATAGCCTGGAGGGGTGGGGCTGGCCAACTTCGTCCGCCGGACTCGGAATGGCGCGAGATTTTGCGAGCGGCCTCCGTGTGCCAAAAATAGGCCCCGGGCACAGCCGCCCCCAAAAATAACAGCCCGAAGGCCGGGGCGCCAAGTTCGTCCAGCGGAAAAAGGCTACAAAAACGGGTGGGCTATAGCCTTGGGGGTGGGCCTGGCCAACTTCGTCCGCCGGACTCGGAATGGCGCGTGACTTTGCGAGGCACCTCCGTGCGCCAACAATAGGCCGCGGGCACAGCCGCGACCAAAAATAACCGCCCGAAGGCCAAGGCGCCAAGTTCGTCCAGCGGAAAAAGTTCACAAAAACGGGTGGGCTTTAGCCTTGGGTGGTGGGGCTGGCCAACTTCGTCCGCCGGACTCGGAATGGCGGGAGACTTTGCGAGCGGCCTCCGTGTGCCAAAATTAGGCCCCGGGCACAGCCGCACCCAAAAATAACAGCCCGAAGGCCGGGGCGCCAAGTTCGTCCAGCGGAAAATACCCACAAATACGGGTGGGCTATAGCCTTGGGGGGTGGGGCTGGCCAACTTCGTCCGCCGGACTCGGAATGGCGCGAGACTTTGCGAGCGGCCTCCGTGTGCCAAAAATAGGCCCCGGGCACAGCCGCCCCCAAAAATAACAGCCCGAAGGCCGGGGCGCCAAGTTCGTCCAGCGGAAAATGCCCACAAATACGGGTGGGCTATAGCCTTGGGGGTGGGGCTGGCCCACTTCGTCCGCCGGACTCGGAACGGTGCGTGACTTTGCGAGGCACCTCCGTGTGCCAACAATAGGCCGCGGGCACAGCCGCGACCAAAAATAACCGCCCGAATGCCGGGGCGCCAAGTTCGTCCAGCGGAAAAAGTTCACAAAAACGGGTGGGCTTTAGCCTTGGGGGGTGGGGCTGGCCAACTTCGTCCGCCGGACTCGGAATGGCGGGAGACTTTGCGAGCGGCCTCCGTGTGCCAAAAATAGGCCCCGGGCACAGCCGCACCCAAAAATAACAGCCCGAAGGCCGGGGCGCCAAGTTCGTCCAGCGGAAAATACCCACAAATACGGGTGGGCTATAGCCTTGGGGGGTGGGGCTGGCCAACTTCGACCGCCGGACTCGGAATGGCGCGAGACTTTGCGAGCGGCCTCCGTGTGCCAAATATAGGCCCCGGGCACAGCCGCGCCCACAAATAACCGCCCGAAGGCCGGGGCGCCAAGTTCGTCCAGCGGAAAAAGGCCACAAAAATTGGTGGGCTATAGCCTGGGGGGGTGGGGCTGGCCAACTTCGCCCGCCGGACTCGGAATGGTACGAGACATTGCGAGCGGCCTCCGTGTGCCAAAAATAAGTGGCGGGCACAGCCGCACCCAAAAATAACCGCCCGAAGGCCGGGGCGCCAATTTAGTCCAGCGGAAAAATGCCACAAAAACGGGTGGGCTATAGCCTGGAGGGGTGGGGCTGGCCAACTTCGTCCGCCGGACGCGGAATGGAGCGAGACTTTGCGAGCGGCCTCCGTGTGCCAAAAATAGGCCGCAGGCACAGCCGCGCCCAAAAGTAACCGCCCGAAGGCCAGGGCGCCAAGTTCGTCCAGCGGAAAAGTGCCACAAAAACGGGTGGGCTATAGCCTTGGGGGGTGGGGTTGGCCAAATTTGTCCGCCGGACTCGGAATGGTGTGAGACTTTACGAGCGGCCTCCGTGTGCCAAAAAGAGGCCGCGGGCACAGCCGCGCCCAAAAATAGCCGCCCGAAGGCCGGGGCGCCAAGTTCGTCCAGCGGAAAAAGGTCAGAAAAACGGGTGGGCTATAGCCTGTAGGGCTGGGTCTGGCCAACTTCGTCCGCCGGACTCGGAATGGCGCGAGACTTTGCGAGCGGCCTCCGTGTGCCAAAAATAGGCCCCGGGCACAGCCGCCCCCAAAAATAACAGCACGAAGGCCGGGGCGCCAAGTTCGTCCAGCGGAAAATGCCCACAAATACGGGTGGGCTATAGCCTTGGAGGTGGGGCTGGCCCACTTCCTCCGCCGGACTCGGAATGGCGCGTGACTTTGCGAGGCTCCTCCGTGCGCCAACAATAGGCCGCGGGCACAGCCGCGACCAAAAATAACCGCCCGAAGGCCGGGGCGCCAAGTTCGTCCAGCGGAAAAAGTTCACAAAAACGGGTGGGCTTTAGCCTTGGGGGGTGGGGCTGGCCAACTTCGTCCGCCGGACTCGGAATGGCGGGAGACTTTGCGAGCGGCCTCCGTGTGCCAAAAATAGGCCCCGGGCACAGCCGCACCCAAAAATAACAGCCCGAAGGCCGGGGCGCCAAGTTCGTCCAGCGGAAAATACCCACAAATACGGGTGGGCTATAGCCTTGGGGGGTGGGGCTGGCCAACTTCGTCCGCCGGACTCGGAATGGCGCGAGACTTTGCGAGCGGCCTCCGTGTGCCAAAAATAGGCCCCGGGCACAGCCGCACCCAAAAATAACAGCCCGAAGGCCGGGGCGCCAAGTTCGTCCAGCGGAAAATGCCCACAAATACGGGTGGGCTATAGCCTTGGGGGGTGGGGCTGGCCAACTTCGTCCGCCGGACTCGGAATGGCGCGAGACTTTGCGTGCGGCCTCCGTGTGCCAAAAATAGGCCGCGGGCACAGCCGTGCCCAAAAATAACAGCCCGAAGGCCGGGGCGCCAAGTTCGTCCAGCGGAAAAAGGCCACAAAAACGGGTGGGCTATAGCCTTGGGGGTGGGGCTGGCCCACTTCGTCCGCCGGACTCGGAATGGCGCGAGACTTTGCGTGCGGCCTCCGTGTGCCAAAAATAGGCCATGGGCACAGCCGCGCCAAAAAATAACCGCCCGAAGGCCGGGGCACCATGTTCGTCCAGCGGAAAAAGGCCACAAAAACGGGTGGGCTATAGCCTTGGGGGGTGGGGCTGGCCAACTTCGTCCGCCGGACTCGGAATGGCGCGAGACTTTGCGTGCGGCCTCCGTATGCCGAAAATAGGCCACGGGCACAGCCGCACCCAAAAATAACAGCCCGAAGGCCGGGGCGCCAAGTTCGTCAAGCGGAAAAAGGCCACAAAAACGGGTGGGCCATAGGCTTGGGGGGTGGGGCTGACCCACTTCGTCCGCCGGACTCGGAATGGTGCGAGACTTTGCGAGCAGCCTCCGTGTGCCAAAAATAGGCTGCGGGCACAGCCGCGCCGAAAAATAACCGCCCGAAGGCCGGGGCGCCAAGTTCGTCCAGCGGAAAAAGGCCACAAAAACGGGTGTGCTATAGCCTTGGGGGGTGGGGCTGGCCAACTTCGTCCGCCGGACTCGGAATGGCGCGAGACTTTGCGTGCGGCATCCGTATGCCAAAAATAGGCCGCGGGCACAGCCGCGCCCAAAAATAGCTTCCCGAAGGCCGGGGCGCCAAGCTCGTCAAGCGGAAAAAGGTCACAAAAACGGGTGGGCTATAGCCTGGAGGGGTGGGGCAGGCCAACTTCGTCCGCCGGACTCGGAATGGCGCGAGACTTTGCGAACGGCCTCCGTGTGCCAAAAATAGGCCCCGGGCACAGGCGCCCCCAAAAATAACAGCCCGAAGGCCGGGGCGCCAAGTTCGTCCAGCGGAAAATGCCCACAAATACGGGTGGGCTATAGCCTTGGGGGGTGGGGCTGGCCCACTTCGTCCGCCGGACTCGGAATGGCGCGAGACTTTACGAGAGGCCTCCGTGTGCCAAAAATAGGCCATGGGCATGGCCGCGCCCAAAAATGACCGCCCGAAGGCAGGGGCACCATGTTCGTCCAGCGGAAAAAGGCCATAAAAACGGGTGGGCTATAGCCTTGGGGGGTGGGGCTGGCCAACTTCGTCCGCCGGACTCGGAATGGCGCGAGACTTTACGAGTGGCCTCCGTGTGCCAAAAATAGGCCATGGACACAGCCACGCCCAAAAATAACCGACCGAAGGCCAGGGCACCATGTTCGTCCAGCGGAAAAAGGCCACAAAAACGGATGGGCTGTTGCCTTGGGGGGTGGGGCTGGCCAACTTCGTCCGCCGGACTCGGAATGGCGCGAGACTTTGCGTGCGGCCTCCGTGTGCCGAAAATAGGCCGCGGGCACAGACATACCCAAAAATAACAGCCCGAAGGCCGGGGCGCCAAGTTCGTCCAGCGGAAAAAGGCCACAAAAACGGGTGGGCCATAGCCTTGGGGGGTGGGGCAGGCCCACTTCGTCCGCCGGACTCGGAATGGTGCGAGACTTTGCCAGCAGCCTCCGTGTGCCAAAAATAGGCTGTGGGCACAGCCGCGCCGAAAAATAACGGCCCGAAGGCCGGGGCGCCAAGTTCGTCCAGCGGAAAAAGGCCACAAAAACGGGTGGGCTTTAGCCTTGGGGGGTGGGGCTGGCCAACTTCGTCCGCCGGACTCCGAATGGCGCGAGACTTTGCGTGCGGCCTCCGTGTGCCAAAAATAGGCCGCGGGCACAGCCGCGCCCAAAAATAACAGCCCGAAGGCCGGTGCGGCAAGTTCGTCCAGCGGAAAAAGGCCACAAAAACGGGTGGGCTATAGCCTTGGGGGTGGGGCTGGCCAACTTCGTCCGCCGCACTCGGAATGGCGCGAGACTTTACGTGCGGCCTCCGTGTGCCAAAAATAGGCCATGGGCACAGCCGCGCCAAAAAATAACCGCCCGAAGGCCGGGGCACCATGTTCGTCCAGCGGAAAAAGGCCACAAAAATGGGTGGGCTATAGCCTTGGGGGGTGGGGCTGGCCAACTTCGTCCGCCGGACTCGGAATGGCGCGAGACTTTGCGTGCGGCCTCCGTATGCCGAAAATAGGCCACGGGCACAGCCGCACCCAAAAATAACAGCCCGAAGGCCGGGGCGCCACGTTCGTCCAGCGGAAAAAGGCCACAAAAACGGGTGGGCCATAGGCTTGGGGGGTGGGGCTGGCCCACTTCGTCCGCCGGACTCGGAATGGTGCGAGACTTTGCCAGCAGCCTCCGTGTGCCAAAAATAGGCTGTGGGCACAGCCGCGCCCAAAAATAACAGCCCGAAGGCCGGAGCGCCAAGTTCGTCCAGCGGAAAAAGGCCACAAAAACGGGTGTGCTATAGCCTTGGGGGGTGGGGCTGGCCAACTTCGTCCGCCGGACTCGGAATGGCGTGAGACTTTTCGTGCGGCCTCCGTGTGCCAAAAATAGGCCGCGGGCACAGCCGCGCCCAAAAATAGCATCCCGAAGGCCGGGGCGCCAAGTTCGTCCAGTGGAAAAAGGCCACAAAAACGGGTGGGCTATAGCCTTGGGGGGTCGGGTTGGCCAAATTTGTCCGCCGGACTCGGAATGGTGTGAGACTTTACGAGCGGCCTCCGTGTGCCAAAAATAGGCCGCGGGCACAGCCGCGCCCAAAAATAGCCGCCCGAAGGCCGGGGCGCCAAGTTCGTCCAGCGGAAAAAGGCCACAAAAACGGGTGGGCTTTAGCCTTGGGGGGTGGGGCTGACCAACTTCGTCCGCCGGACTCCGAATGGCGCGAGACTTTGCGTGCGGCCTCCGTGTGCCAAAAATAGGCCGCGGGCACAGCCGCGCCCAACAATAACAGCCCGAAGGCCGGTGCGGCAAGTTCGTCCAGCAGAAAAAGGCCACAAAAACGGGTGGGCTATAGCCTTGGGGGTGGGGCTGGCCAACTTCGTCCGCCGGACTCGGAATGGCGCGAGACTTTGCGTGCGGCCTCCGTGTGCCAAAAATAGGCCATGGGCACAGCCGCGCCAAAAAATAACCGCCCGAAGGCCGGGGCACCATGTTCGTCCAGCGGAAAAAGGCCACAAAAACGGGTGGGCTATAGCCTTGGGGGGTTGGGCTGGCCAACTTCGTCCGCCGGACTCGGAATGGCGCGAGACTTTGCGTGCGGCCTCCGTTTGCCGAAAATAGGCCACGGGCACAGCCGCACCCAAAAATAACAGCCCGAAGGCCGGGTCGCCAAGTTCGTCCAGCGGAAAAAGGCCACAAAAACGGGTGGGCCATAGGCTTGGGGGGTGGGGCTGGCCTACTTCGTCCGCCGGACTCGGAATGGTGCGAGACTTTGCGAGCAGCCTCCGTGTGCCAAAAATAGGCTGCAGGCACAGCCGCGCCGAAAAATAACCGACCGAAGGCCGGGGCGCCAAGTTCGTCTAGCGGAAAAAGGCCACAAAAACGGGTGTGCTATAGCCTTGGGGGGTGGGGCTAGTCAACTTCGTCCGCCGGACTCGGAATGGCGCGAGACTTTGCGTGCAGCCTCCGTGTGCCAAAAATAGGCCGCGGGCACAGCCGCGCCCAAAAATAGCCGCCCGAAGGCCGGGGCGCCAAGTTCGTCCAGCGGAAAAAGGCCACAAAAACGGGTGGGCTTTAGCCTTGGGGGGTGGGGCTGACCAACTTCGTCCGCCGGACTCCGAATGGCGCGAGACTTTGCGTGCGGCCTCCGTGTGCCAAAAATAGGCCGCGGGCACAGCCGCGCCCAACAATAACAGCCCGAAGGCCGGTGCGGCAAGTTCGTCCAGCAGAAAAAGGCCACAAAAACGGGTGGGCTATAGCCTTGGGGGTGGGGCTCGCCAACTTCGTCCGCCGGACTCGGAATGGCGCGAGACTTTGCATGCGGCCTCCGTGTGCCAAAAATAGGCCATGGGCACAGCCGCGCCAAAAAATAACCGCCCGAAGGCCGGGGCACCATGTTCGTCCAGCGGAAAAAGGACACAAAAACGGGTGGGCTATAGCCTTGGGGGGTTGGGCTGGCCAACTTCGTCCGCCGGACTCGGAATGGCGCGAGACTTTGCGTGCGGCCTCCGTATGCCGAAAATAGGCCACGGGCACAGCCGCACCCAAAAATAACAGCCCGAAGGCCGGGTCGCCAAGTTCGTCCAGCGGAAAAAGGCCACAAAAACGGGTGGGCCATAGGCTTGGGGGGTGGGGCTGGCCTACTTCGTCCGCCGGACTCGGAATGGTGCGAGACTTTGCGAGCAGCCTCCGTGTGCCAAAAATAGGCTGCAGGCACAGCCGCGCCGAAAAATAACCGACCGAAGGCCGGGGCGCCAAGTTCGTCCAGCGGAAAAAGGCCACAAAAACGGGTGTGCTATAGCCTTGGGGGGTGGGGCAGGTCAACTTCGTCCGCCGGACTCGGAATGGCGCGAGACTTTGCGTGCGGCCTCCGTGTGCCAAAAATAGGCCGCGGGCACAGCCGCGCCCAAAAATAGTAGCCCGAAGGCCGGGGCGCCAAGTTCGTCCAGTGGAAAAAGGCCACAAAAACGGGTGGGCTATAGCCTTGGGGGTGGGGATGGCCAACTTCTTCCGCCGGACACAGAATGGCGCGAGACTTTGCGAGGCGCCTCCATGTGACAAAAATAGGCCGCGCGCACAGCCGCGCCCAAAAATAACCGCCCGAAGGCCGGGCGCTAACTTCGTCCAGCGGAAAAAGGCCACAAAAACGGGTGGGCTATAGCCTTGGGGGGTGGGGCTGGCCAACTTCGTCCGCCGGATTCGGAATGGCGCGAGACTTTGCGAGGCACCTCCGTGTGCCAAAAATAGGCCGCGGGCACAGCCGCGCCCAAATATAACCGCCCGAAGGCCGGGGCGCCATGTTCGTCCAGCGGCAAAAGGCCACAAAAACGGGTGGGCTATAGCCTTGCGGGGTGGGGCTGGCCAATTTCGTCCGCCGGACTAGGAATGGCGCTAGACTTTGTGAGGCACCTCCGTGTGCGAAAAATACGCCGCGGGCACAGCCTCACCCAAAAATAACCGCCCGAAGGCCAGGACGCTAAGTTCGTTTTTCGGAAAAAGGCCACAAAAACGGGTGGGCTATAGCCTTGGGGGGTGGGGCTGGCCAACTTCGTCCACCTGACTCGGAATGGTGCGAGACTTTGTGACGCACCTCCGTGTGCCAAAAATAGGCCGCATGCACAGCCGCGCCCAAAAATAACCGCCCGAAGGCCGGGGCGCCAAGTTCGTCCAGCGGAAAAAGGCCACAAAAACGGGTGGGCTATAGCCTTGGGGGGTGGGGCTGGCCAACTTCGTCCACCGGACTCGGAATGGTGCGAGACTTTGTGAGGCACCTCCGTGTGCCAAAAATAGGCCGCGGGCACAGCCGCACCCAAAAATAACCGCCCGAAGGCCGGGGCGCTAAGTTCGTCCAGCGGAAAAAGGCCACAAAAACGGGTGGGCTATAGCCTTGGGGGGTGGGGCTGGGCAACATCATCTGCCGAACTCGGAATGGCGCGAGACTTTACGAGGCGCCTCCGTGTACCAAAAATAGGCCGCGGTCACAGCCGCACCCAAAAATAACTGCCCGAAGGCCGGGGCGCCAAGTTCGTCCAGCGGAAAAAGGGCACAAAAACGGGTGGGCTATAGCCTTGGGGGGTGGGGCTGGCCAACCTCGTCCGCCGGACTCGGAATGACGCGAGAGTTTGTGAGGCACCTCCGTGTGCCAAAAATAGGCCGCGGGCACCGCCGCACCCAAAAATAACCGCCCGAAGGCCGGGGCGCTGAGTTCGTCCAGCAGAAAAAAGCCACAAAAACGGGTGGGCTATAGCCTAGGGGGGTGGGGCTGGCCAACTTCGTCCGCCGGATTCGGAATGGCGCGAGACTTTGTGAGGCCCCTCCGTGTGCCAAAAATAGGACGCGGGCACAGCCGTACCCAAAAATAACTGCCCGAAGGCCGGCACGCCAAGTTCGTCCAGCGGCTCCGTGTGCCAAAAATAGGACGCGGGCACAGCCGTACCCAAAAATAACTGCCCGAAGGCCGGCACGCCAAGTTCGTCCAGCGGAAAAAGGCCACAAAAACGGGTGGGCTATAGCCTAGGGGGGTGGGGCTGGCCTACTTCGTCCGCCGGACTCGGAATGGCGCGAGACTTTGCGAGGCGCCTCCGTGTGCCAAAAATAGGCCGCGGGCACAGCCGCATCCAAAAATAACTGCCCGAAGGCCGGGGTGCCAAGTTCGTCCAGCGGAAAAAGGCCACAAAAACGGGTGGGCTATAGCCTTGGGGGGTGGGGCTGGGCAACTTCGTCCGCCGAACTCGGAATGGCGCAAGACTTTACGAGGCGCCTCCGTGTACCAAAAATAGGCCGCGGGCACAGCCGCGTCCAAAAATAACTGCCCGAAGGCCGGGGTGCCAAGTTCGTCCAGCAGAAAAAGGCCACAAAAACGGGTGGGCCATAGCCTTGGGGGGTGGGGCGGGCCAACTTCGTCCGCCGGACTCGGAATGGCGCGAGACTTTGTGAGGCACCTCCGTGTGCCAAAAATAGGCCGCGGGCACAGCCGTACCCAAAAATAACCGCCCGAAGGCCGGGGCGCTAAGTTTGTTTTGCGGAAAAAGGGCACAAAAACGGGTGGGCTATAGCCTTGGGGGATAGGGCTGGGCAACTTCGTCCCGCGGACTCGGAATGGCGCGAAACTTTACGAGGTGCCTCCGTGTGCCAAAATAGCCCGCGGTCACAGCCGCGCCCAAAAATAACCGCCCGAAGGCCGGGGCGCCAAGTTCGTCCAGCGGAAAAAGGCCACAAAAACGGGTGGGCTATAGCCTGGGGGGGTGGGGCTGGCCAACTTCGTCCGCCGGACACGGAATGGCGCGAGACATTGTGAGGCACCTCCGTGTGCCAAAAATAGGGCGCGGGCACAGCCGTACCCAAAAATAACCGCCCGAAGGCCGGGGCGCTAAGTTTGTTTTGCAGAAAAAGGGCACAAAAACGGGTGGGCTATAGCCTAGGGGGGTGGGGCTGGCCAACTTCGTCCGCCGGACTCGGAATGGCGCGAGACTTTGCGAGGCACCTCCGTGTGCCAAAAATAGGCCGCGGGCACAGCCGCGTCCAAAAATAACTGCCCGAAGGCCGGGGCGCCAAGTTCGTCCAGCGGAAAAAGGCCACAAAAACGGGTGGGCTATAGCCTATGGGGGTTGGGCTGGCCAACTTCGTCCGCCGGACTCGGAATGGCGCGAGACTTTGCGAGGAGCCTCCGTGTGCCAAAAATAGGCCGCGGACACACCCGCGCCCAAAAAAAACTGCCCGAAGGCCGGGGCGCCAAGGTCGTCCAGCGGAAAAAGGCCACAAAAACGGGTGGGCTAAAGCCTTGGGGGGTGGGGCTGGCCAACTTCGTCCGCCGGACTCGGACTGGCGCGAGACTTTGCGAGGCGCCTCCGTGTGCCAAAAATTGGCCGCGGGCACAGTCGCGCCCAAAAATAACTGCCCGAAGGCCGGCGCGCCAAGTTCGTCCAGCGGAAAAAGGCCACAAAAACGGGTTGGCTATAGCCTAGGGGGGTGGGGCTGGCCAACTTCGTCCGCCGGACTCGGAATGGCGCGAGACTTTGCGAGGAGCCTACGTGTGTCAAAATAGGCCGCGGGCACATCCGCGCCCAAAAATAACTGCCCGAAGGCCGGGGCGCCAAGTTCGTCGAGCGGAAAAAGGCCACAAAAACGGGTGGGCTAAAGCCTTGGGGGGTTGGGCTGGCCAACTTCGTCCGCTGGACTCGGAATGGCGCGATACTTTGCGAGGCACCTCCGTGTGCCAAAAATAGGCCGCGGGCATGGCCGCGCCCAAAAATAACTGCCCGAAGGCCGGGGTGCCAAGTTCGTCCAGCAGAAAAAGGCCACAAAAACGGGTGGGCTATAGCCTTGGGGGGTGGGGCTGGGCAACTTCGTCCGCCGGACTCGGAATGGCGCGAAACTTTGCGAGGTGCCTACGTGTGTCAAAATAGGCCGCGGGCACATCCGCGCCCAAAAATAACTGCCCGAAGGCCGGGGCGCCAAGTTCGTCCAGCGGAAAAAGGCCACAAAAACGGGTGGGCTAAAGCCTTGGGGGGTTGTGCTGGCCAACTTCGTCCGCCGGACTCGGAATGGCGCGATACTTTGCGAGGCGCCTCCGTGTGCCAAAAATAGGCCGCGGGCACAGCCGCGCCCAAAAATAACTGCCCGAAGGCCGGGGTGCCAAGTTCGTCCAGCAGAAAAAGGCCACAAAAACGGGTGGGCTATAGCCTTGGGGGGTGGGGCTGGCCAACTTCGTCCGCCGGACTCGGAATGGCGCGAGACATTGTGAGGCACCTCCGTGTGCCAAAAATAGGCCGCGGGCACAGCCGCACCCAAAAATAACCGCCCGAAGGCCGGGGCGCTAAGTTCGTTTTGCGGAAAAAGGGCACAAAAACGGGTGGGCTATAGCCTTGGGGGGTGGGGCTGGGCAACTTCGTCCGCCGGACTCGGAATGGCGCGAAACTTTGCGAGGTGCCTCCGTGTGTCAAAATAGGCCACGGGCACATCCGCGCCCAAAAATAACTGCCCGAAGGCCGGGGCGCCAAGTTCGTCCAGCGGAAAAAGGCCACAAAAACGGGTGGGCTATAGCCTTGGGGGGTGGGGCTGGCCAACTTCGTCCGCCGGACTCGGACTAGCGCGAGACTTTGCGAGGCACCTCCGTGTGCCAAAAATTGGCCGCGGGCACAGTCGCGCCCTAAAATAACTGCCCGAAGGCCGGGGCGCTAAGTTCGTCCAGCGGAAAAAGGCCACAAAAACGGGTGGGCTATAGCTTGGGGGAGTGGGGCTGGCCAACTTTGTCCGCCGGACTCAGACTGGCGCGAGACATTGCGAGGCGCCTCCGTGTGCCAAAAATTGGCGGCGGGCACAGCCGCGCCCTAAAATAACCGCCCGAAGGCTGGGGCGCCAAATTCGTCCAGCGGAAAAAGGCCACAAAAACGGGTGGGCTATAGCCTGGGGGGGTGGGGCTGGCCAACTTTGTCCGCCGGACTCGGAATGGCGCGAGACTTTGTGAGGCACCTCTGTGTGCCAAAAATAGGCCGCGGGCACAGCCGCGCCCTAAAATAACTGCCCGAAGGCTGGGGCGCCAAGTTCGTCCAGCGGAAAAAGGCCACAAAAACGGGTGGGCTATAGCCTGGGGGGGTGGGGCTGGCCAACTTTGTCCGCCGGACTCGGAATGGCGCGAGACTTTGTGAGGCACCTCTGTGTGCCAAAAATAGGCCGCGGGCACAGCCGCGCCCTAAAATAACCGCCCGAAGGCCGGGGCGCCAAGTTCGTCCGGCGGAAAAAGGCCACAAAAACGGGTGGGCTATAGCCTTGGGGGGTGGGGCTGGCTAACTTCGTCCGCCGGACTCGGAATGGTGCGAGACTTTGTGAGGCACCTCTGTGTGCCAAAAATAGGCCGCGGGCACAGCCGCGCACTAAAATAACAGTCCGAAGGCCGGGGTACCAAGTTCCTCCAGCGGAAAAAGGTCACAATAACGGGTGGGCTATAGCCTGGGGGGGTGGGGCTGGCCAACATCGTCCGCCGGACTCGGAATGGCGCGAGACTTTGTGAGGCACCTCTGTGTACCAAAAATAGGGCGCGGGCACAGCCGCGCCCTAAAATAACCGCCCGAAGGCCGGGGCGCCAAGTTCGTCCAGCGGAACAAGGCCACAAAAACGGGTGGGCTATAGCCTTGGGGGGTGGGGTTGTCCAACTTCATCCGCCGGACTCGGAAAGGCGCGAGACTTTACGAGGCACCTCCATGTGCCAAAATAGGCCGCGGGCACAGCCGTACCCAAAATTAACAGCCCGAAGGCCGGGGCGCCAAGTTCGTCCAGCGGAAAAAGGCCACAAAAACGGGTGGGCTATAGCCTTGGGGGGTGGGGCTGGCCTACTTTGTCCGCCGGACTCGGAATGGCACGAGACTTTGCGAGGCACCTCTGTGTGCCAAAAATAGGCCGCGGGCACTGCCGCGTCCAAAAATAACAGCCCGAAGGCCGGGGCACCAAGTTCGTCCAGCGGAAAAAGGCCACAAAAACGGGTGGGCTATAGCCTTGGGGGGTGGGGCTGGCCAACTTCGTCCGCCGGACTCGGAATGGCGCGAGCCTTTGTGAGGCACCTCCGTGTGCCGAAAATAGGCCGCGGGCACAGGCGCAACCAAAAATAACCGCCCGAAGGCCGGGGCGCTAAGTTCGTCCAGCGGAAAAAGGCCACAAAAACGGGTGGGCTATAGCCTTGGGGGGTCGGGTTGTCCAACTTCGTCCGCCGGACTCGGAATGGCGCGAGACTTTACGAGGCACCTCCATGTGCCAAAATAGGCCGCGGGCACAGCCGTACCCAAAATTAACTGCCCGAAGGCCGGGGCGCCAAGTTCGTCCAGCGGAAAAAGGCCACAAAAACGGGTGGGCTATAGCCTTGGGGGGTGGGGCTGGCCTACTTTGTCCGCCCGACTCGGAATGGCACGAGACTTTGCGAGGCACCTCTGTGTGCCAAAAATAGGCCGCGGGCACTGCCGCGTCCAAAAATAACCGCCCGAAGGCCATGGCGCCAAGTTCGTCCTGCGGAAAAAGGCCACAAAAACGGGTGGGCTATAGCCTTGGGGGGTGGGGCTGGCCAACTTCGTCCGCCGGACTCGGAATGGCGCGAGACTTTGTGAGGCACCTCCGTGTGCCAAAAATAGGCCGCGGGCAGAGGTGCACCGAAAAATAATCGCCCAAAGGCCGGGGTGCTAAGTTCGTCCAGCGGAAAAAGGCCACAAAAACGGGTGGGCCATAGCCTTGGGGGGTGGGGCTGGGCAACTTTGTCCGCCGAACTCGGAATGGCGTGAGACTTTACGAGGCGCCTCCGTGTACCAAAAATATGCCGCGGGCACAGCCGCGCCCAAAAATAACTGCCCGAAGGCCGGGGCGCCAAGTTCGTCCAGCGGAAAAAGGCCACAAAAACGGGTGGGCTATAGCCTTGGGGGGTGGGGCTGGCCAACTTCGTCCGCCGGACTCGGAATGGCGCGAGACTTTGTGAGGCGCCTCCTTGTCCCAAAAATAGGCCGCGGGCACAGCCGTGCCCAAAAATAACGGCCCGAAGGCCGGCACGCCAAGTTCGTCCAGCGGAAAAAGGCCACAAAAACGGGTGGGCTATAGCCTAGGGGGGTGGGGCTGGCCAACTTCGTCCGCCGGACTCGGAATGGCGCGAGACTTTGCGAGGCGCCTCCGTGTGCCAAAAATAGGCCGCGGGCACAGCCGCGTCCAAAAATAACTGCCCGAAGGCCGGGGCGCCAAGTTCGTCCAGCGGAAAAAGGCCACAAAAACGGGTGGGCTATAGCCTTGGGGGGTGGGGCGGGCCAACTTCGTCCGCCGGACTCGGAATGGCGCGAGACTTTGTGAGGCGCCTCCTTGTCCCAAAAATAGGCCGCGGGCACAGCCGTGCCCAAAAATAACGGCCCGAAGGCCGGCACGCCAAGTTCGTCCAGCGGAAAAAGGCCACAAAAACGGGTGGGCTATAGCCTAGGGGGGTGGGGCTGGCCAACTTCGTCCGCCGGACTCGGAATGGCGCGAGACTTTGCGAGGCGCCTCCGTGTGCCAAAAATAGGCCGCGGGCACAGCCGCGTCCAAAAATAACTGCCCGAAGGCCGGGGCGCCAAGTTCGTCCAGCGGAAAAAGGCCACAAAAACGGGTGGGCTATAGCCTTGGGGGGTGGGGCTGGCCAACTTCGTCCGCCGGACTCGGAATGGCGCGAGACTTTGTGAGGCGCCTCCTTGTCCCAAAAATAGGCCGCGGGCACAGCCGTGCCCAAAAATAACGGCCCGAAGGCCGGCACGCCAAGTTCGTCCAGCGGAAAAAGGCCACAAAAACGGGTGGGCTATAGCCTAGGGGGGTGGGGCTGGCCAACTTCGTCCGCCGGACTCGGAATGGCGCGAGACTTTGCGAGGCGCCTCCGTGTGCCAAAAATAGGCCGCGGGCACAGCCGCGTCCAAAAATAACTGCCCGAAGGCCGGGGCGCCAAGTTCGTCCAGCGGAAAAAGGCCACAAAAACGGGTGGGCTATAGCCTTGGGGGGTTGGGCTGGCCAACTTCGTCCGCCGGACTCGGAATGGCGCGAGACTTTGCGAGGAGCCTCCATGTACCAAAAATAGGCCGCGGACACACCCGCGTCCAAAAACAACTGCCCGAAGGCCGGGGCGCCCAGGTCGTCCAGCGGAAAAAGGCAAGAAAAACGGGTGGGCTATAGCCTTGGGGGGTGGGGCGGGCCAACTTCGTCCGCCGGACTCGGACTGGCGCGAGACTTTACGAGGCGCCTCCGTGTGCCAAAAATTGGCCGCGGGCACAGTCGCGCCCAAAAATAACTGCCCGAAGGCCGGGGCGCCAAGTTCGTCCAGCGGAAAAAGGCCACAAAAACGGGTGGGCTATAGCCTTGGGGGGTGGGGCTGGCCAACATCGTCCCCCGGACTCGGAATGGCGCGAGACTTTGTGAGGCACCTCCGTGTGCCAAAAATAGGCCGCGGGCAGAGGTGCACCGAAAAATAATCGCCCAAAGGCCGGGGTGCTAAGTTCGTCCAGCGGAAAAAGGCCACAAAAACGGGTGGGCCATAGCCTTGGGGGGTGGGGCTGGGCAACTTTGTCCGCCGAACTCGGAATGGCGTGAGACTTTACGAGGCGCCTCCGTGTACCAAAAATATGCCGCGGGCACAGCCGCGCCCAAAAATAACTGCCCGAAGGCCGGGGCGCCAAGTTCGTCCAGCGGAAAAAGGCCACAAAAACGGGTGGGCTATAGCCTTGGGGGGTGGGGCTGGCCAACTTCGTCCGCCGGACTCGGAATGGCGCGAGACTTTGTGAGGCGCCTCCTTGTCCCAAAAATAGGCCGCGGGCAGAGCCGTGCCCAAAAATAACGGCCCGAAGGCCGGCACGCCAAGTTCGTCCAGCGGAAAAAGGCCACAAAAACGGGTGGGCTATAGCCTAGGGGGGTGGGGCTGGCCAACTTCGTCCGCCGGACTCGGAATGGCGCGAGACTTTGCGAGGCGCCTCCGTGTGCCAAAAATAGGCCGCGGGCACAGCCGCGTCCAAAAATAACTGCCCGAAGGCCGGGGCGCCAAGTTCATCCAGCGGAAAAAGGCCACAAAAACGGGTGGGCTATAGCCTTGGGGGGTTGGGCTGGCCAACTTCGTCCGCCGGACTCGGAATGGCGCGAGACTTTGCGAGGAGCCTCCATGTACCAAAAATAGGCCGCGGACACACCCGCGTCCAAAAACAACTGCCCGAAGGCCGGGGCGCCCAGGTCGTCCAGCGGAAAAAGGCCAGAAAAACGGGTGGGCTATAGCCTTGGGGGGTGGGGCGGGCCAACTTCGTCCGCCGGACTCGGACTGGCGCGGGACTTTACGAGGCGCCTCCGTGTGCCAAAAATTGGCCGCGGGCACAGTCGCGCCCAAAAATAACTGCCCGAAGGCCGGGGCGCCAAGTTCGTCCAGCGGAAAAAGGCCACAAAAACGGGTGGGCTATAGCCTTGGGGGGTGGGGCTGGCCAACATCGTCCACCGGACTCGGAATGGTGCGAGACTTCGTGAGGCACCTCCGTGTGCCAAAAATAGGCCGCGGGCACAGCCGCGCCCAAAAATAACCACCCGAAGGCTGGGGCGCCAAGTTCGTCCAGCGGAAAAAGGGCACAAAAACGGGTGGGCTATAGCCTGGGGGGGTGGGGCTGGCCAACTTCGTCCGCCGGACTCGGAATGGCGCGAGACTTTGTGAGGCACCTCTGTGTGCCAAAAATAGGCCGCGGACACAGCCGCGCCCTAAAATTACCGCACGAAGGCCGGGGCGCCAAGTTCGTCCAGCGGAAAAAGGCCACAAAAACGGGTGGGCTATAGGCTTGGGGGGTGGGGCTGGCCAACTTCGTCCGCCGGACTCGGAATGGCGCGAGACTTTGTGAGGCACCTCCGTGTGCCAAAAATAGGCCGCGGGCACAGCCGAACCCAAAAATAACCACCCGCAGGCCGGGGCGCTGAGTTCGTCCAGCGGAAAAAGGCCACAAAAACGGGTGGGCTATAGCCTAGGGGGGTGGGGCTGGCAAACTTCGTCCGCCGGACTCGGAATGGCGCGAGACTTTGCGAGGTGCCTCCGTGTGCCAAAAATAGGCCGCGGGCACGGCCGCGCCCAAAAATAACTGCCCGAAGGCCGTGGCGCCAAGTTCGTCCAGCGGAAAAACGCCACAAAAACGGGTGGGCTATAGCCTGGGGGGGTGGAGCTGGCCCACTTCGTCCGCCGGACTCGGCATGGTGCGAGACTTTCTGAGACACCTCTGTGTGGCAAAAATAGGCCGCGGGCACAGCCGCGCTCTAAAATAACAGCCCGAAGCCGGGGCGCCAAGTTCGTCCGGCGGAAAAAGGCCACAAAAACGGGTGGGTTATAGCCTGGGGGGGTGGAGCTGGCCAACTTCGTCCGCCGGACTCGGCATAGTGCGAGACTTTGTGAGACACCTCTGTGTGGCAAAAATAGGCCACGGGCACAGCCGCGCCCTAAAAAAACAGCCCGAAGCTGGGGCGCCAAGTTCGTCCGGCTGAAAAAGGCCACAAAAACGGGTGGGCTATAGCCTGGGGGGGTGGAGCTGGCCAGCTTCGTCCGCCGGACTCGGCATGGTGCGAGACTTTGTGAGGCACCTCTGTGTGGCAAAAATAGGCTGCGGGCACAGCCGTGCCCTAAAATAACAGCCCGAAGCCGGGGCGCCAAGTTCGTCCGGCGGAAAAAGGCCACAAAAACGGGTGGGCTATAGCCTAGGGGGGTGGAGCTGGCCAGCTTCGTCCGCCGGACTCGGCATGGTGCGAGACTTTGTGAGGCACCTCTGTGTGGCAAAAATAGGCCGCGGGCACAGCCGCACCCAAAAATAACCGTCCGAAGTCCGGGGCGCCAAGTTCGTCCGGCGGAAAAAGGCCACAAAAATGGGTGGGCTATAGCCTGGGGGGGTGGGGCTGGCCAACTTCGTCCGCCGGAATCGGAATGGCGCGAGACTTTGTGAGGCACCCCTGTGTGCCAAAAATAGGCCGCGGGCACAGCCGCGCCCTAAAATAACCGCCCGAAGGCCGCGGCGCCAAGTTCGTCCAGCGGAAAAAGGCCACAAAAACGGGTGGGCTATAGCCTTGGGGGGTGGGGCTGGCCTACTTCGTCCGCCGGACTCGGAATGGCGCGAGACTTTGTGAGGCACCTCCGTGTGCCAAAAATAGGCCGCGGGCACAGCCGTACCCAAAAATAACCGCCCGAAGGCCGGGGCGCTAACTTCGTCCAGCGGAAAAAGGCCACAAAAACGGGTGGGCTATAGCCTAGGGGGGTGGGGCTGGCCAACTTCGTCCGCCGGACTAGGAATGGCGCGAGACTTAGCGAGGTGCCTCCGTGTGCCAAAAATCAGCCGCGGGCACGGCCGCGCCCTAAAATAACTGCCCGAAGGTCGTGGCGCCAAGTTCGTCCAGCGGAAAAACGCCACAAAAACGGGTGGGCTATAGCCTGGGGGGGTGGAGCTGGCCCACTTCGTCCGCCGGACTCGGCATGGTGCGAGACTTTGTGAGACACCTCTGTCTGGCAAAAATAAGCCGCGGGCACAGCCGCGCCCTAAAATAACAGCCTGAAGCCGGGGCGCCAAGTTCGTCCGGCGGAAAAAGGCCACAAAAACGGGTGGGCTATAGCCTTGGGGGGTGGGGCTGGCCAACTTCGTCCGCCGGACTCGGAATGGCGCGAGACTTTACAAGGTGCCTCCGTGTGCCAAAAATAGGCCGCGGGTAAAGCCGCGACCAAAAATAACCGCTCGAAGGCCGGGCCGCCAAGTTCGTCCTGCGGAAAAAGGCCACAAAAACGGGTGGGCCATAGCCTTGGGGAGTGGGGCTGGCCAACTTCGTCCGCCGGACTAGGAATGGCGCGAGACTTTGTGAGGCGCCTCCGTGTGCCAAAAATAGGCCGCGGGCACAGCTGCGCCCAAAAATAATTGCCCGAAGGCCGGCGCGCCAAGTTCGTCCAGCGGAAAAACGCCACAAAAACGGGTGGGCTATAGCCTGGGGGGGTGGAGCTGGCCCACTTCGTCCGCCGGACTCGGCATGGTGCGAGACTTTGTGAGACACCTCTGTCTGGCAAAAATAAGCCGCGGGCACAGCCGCGCCCTAAAATAACAGCCTGAAGCCGGGGCGCCAAGTTCGTCCGGCGGAAAAAGGCCACAAAAACGGGTGGGCTATAGCCTTGGGGGGTGGGGCTGGCCAACTTCGTCCGCCGGACTCGGAATGGCGCGAGACTTTACAAGGTGCCTCCGTGTGCCAAAAATAGGCCGCGGGTAAAGCCGCGACCAAAAATAACCGCTCGAAGGCCGGGCCGCCAAGTTCGTCCTGCGGAAAAAGGCCACAAAAACGGGTGGGCCATAGCCTTGGGGAGTGGGGCTGGCCAACTTCGTCCGCCGGACTAGGAATGGCGCGAGACTTTGTGAGGCGCCTCCGTGTGCCAAAAATAGGCCGCGGGCACAGCTGCGCCCAAAAATAATTGCCCGAAGGCCGGCGCGCCAAGTTTGTCCAGCGGAAAAAGGCCACAAAAACGGGTGCGCTATAGCCTAGGGGGGAGGGGCTGGCCAACTTCATCCGCCAGACTCGGAATGGCACGAGACTTTGCGAGGCACCTCCGTAAGCCAAAAATAGGCCGTGGGCACAGCCGCGCCCAAAAATAACAGCCCGAAGGCCGCGGCGCCAAGTTCGTCCAGCGGAAAAAGGCCACAAAAACGGGTGGGCTATAGCCTTGGGGGGTGGGGCTGGCCAACTTCGTCCACCGGACTCGGAATGGCGCGAGACTTTACGAGGTGCCTCCGTGTGCCAAAAATAGGCCGCGGGCAAAGCCGCGCCCAAAAATAACCGCTCGAAGGCCGGGCCGCCATGTTCGTCCCGCGGAAAAAGGCCACAAAAACGGGTGGGCTATAGCCTAGGGGGGTGGGGCTGGCCAACTTCGTCCGCCGGACTCGGAATGGCGCGAGACTTTGTGAGGCACCTCTGGGTGCCAAAAATAGGCCGCGGACACAGCCGCGCCCTAAAATTATCGCACGAAGGCCGGTGCGCCAAGTTCGTCCAGCGGAAAAAGGCCACAAAAACGGGTGGGCTATAGCCTTGGGGGGTGGGGCTGGCCTACTTCGTCCGCCGGACTTGGAATGGCGCGAGACTTTGTGAGGCACCTCCGTGTGCCAAAAATAGGCTGCGGGCACAGCCGTACCCAAAAATAACCGCCCGAAGGCCGGGGCGCTAACTTCGTCCAGCGGAAAAAGGCCACAAAAACGGGTGGGCTATAGCCTAGGGGGGTGGGGCTGGCCAACTTCGTCCGCCGGACTAGGAATGGCGCGAGACTTAGCGAGGTGCCTCCGTGTGCCAAAAATAGGCCGCGGGCACGGCCGCGCCCAAAAATAACTGGCCGAAGGTCGTGGCGCCAAGTTCGTCCAGCGGAAAAACGCCACAAAAACGGGTGGGCTATAGCCAGGGGGGGTGGAGCTGGCCCACTCCGTCCGCCGGACTCGGCATGGTGCGAGACTTTGTGAGACACCTCTGTCTGGCAAAAATAAGCCGCGGGCACAGCCGCACCCTAAAATAACAGCCTGAAGCCGGGGCGCCAAGTTCGTCCGGCGGAAAAAGGCCACAAAAACGGGTGGGCTATAGCCTTGGGGGGTGGGGCTGGCCAACTTCGTCCGCCGGACTCGGAATGGTGCGAGACTTTACAAGGTACCTCCGTGTGCCAAAAATAGGCCGCGGGCACAGCCGTACCCAAAAATAACCTCCCGAAGGCCGGGGCGCTAACTTCGTCCAGCGGAAAAAGGCCACAAAAACGGGTGGGCTATAGCCTAGGGGGGTGGGGCTGGCCAACTTCGTCCGCCGGACTAGGAATGGCGCGAGACTTTGTGAGGCGCCTCCGTGTGCCAAAAATAGGCCGCGGGCACAGCTGCGCCCAAAAATAACTGCCCGAAGGCCGGCGCGCCAAGTTCGTCCAGCGGAAAAAGGTCACAAAAACGGGTGCGCTATACTCTAAGGGGGTGGGGCTGGCCAACTTCGTCCGCCGGACACGGAATGGCTCGAGACTTTGCGAAGCATCTCTGTGTGCGAAAAATAGGCCGCGGACACAGCCGCGCCCAAAAATAACCGCCCGAAGGCCGGGGCGCCAAGTTCGTCCAGCGTAAAAGGGCCACAAAAACGGGTGGGCTATAGCCTTGGGGGGTGAGGCTGGCCAACTTCGTCCGCCGGACTCGGAATGGCGCGAGACTTTGCGAGGCGCCTCCGTGTGCCAAAAATACGCTGTGGGCACAGCCGCGCCCAAAAATAACCGCCCGAAGGCTGGGGCGCCAAGTTCGTCCAAAAAAGGCCACGAAAACGGGTGGGCTATAGCCTTGGGGGGTGGGGCAGGCCAACCTCGTCCGCCGGACTGGGAATGGCGCGAGACTTTAGGAGGCATCTCCGAGTGCAAAAAATAGACCGCGGGGACGGCCGCGCCCAAAAATAACCGCCCGATGGCCAGGGCGCCACGTTCGTCCAGCGGAAAAAGGCCACAAAAACGGGTGGGCTATAGCCTTGGGCGGTGGGGCTGGCCAACCTAGGCCGCCGGACTCGGAATGGCGCGAGACTTTGCGAGGCGCCTCCGTGTGCCAAAAATAGGCCGCGGACAAAGCCGCGCCCAAAAATAACCGCTCGAAGGCCGGGCCGCCAAGTTCGTCCCGCGGAAGAAGGCCACAATAACGGGTGGGCCATAGGCTTGGGGGGTGGGGCTGGCGCACTTCGTCCACCGGACTCGGAGTGGCTCGACACTTTGTGAAGCGTCTCCATGTGTGAAAAATAGGCCGCGGGCACAGCCGCGCCCAAAAATAACCGCCCGATGGCCAGGGCGCCACGTTCGTCCAGCGGAAAAAGGCCACAAAAACGTGTGGGCTATAGCCTTGGGGGGTGGGGCTGGCCAACTTCGTCCGCCAGACTCGGAATGGCGCGAGACTTTGCGAGGCACATCCGTGTGCCAAAAATAGGCCGCGGACACAGCCGCTCCCAAAAATAACCGCCCGAAGGCCGGGGCGCCAAGTTCGTCCAGTGGAAAAAAGCCACAAAAACGGGTGGGCTATAGTCTTGGGCAGTGGGGCTGGCCAACTTCGTCCACCGGACTCGGAATGGCGCGAGACTTTACGAGGTGCCTCCGTGTGCCAAAAATAGGCCGCGGGCAAAGCCGCGCCCAAAAATAACCGCTCGAAGGCCGGGCCGCCATGTTCGTCCCGCGGAAAAAGGCCACAAAAACGGGTGGGCTATAGCCTAGGGGGGTGGGGCTGGCCAATTTCGTCCGCCGGACTCGGAATGGCGCGAGACTTTGTGAGGCACCTCCGTGTGCCAAAAATAGGCTGCGGGCACAGCCGTACCCAAAAATAACCGCCCGAAGGCCGGGGCGCTAACTTCGTCCAGCGGAAAAAGGCCACAAAAACGGGTGGGCTATAGCCTAGGGGGGTGGGGCTGGCCAACTTCGTCCGCCGGACTAGGAATGGTGCGAGACTTTGTGAGGCGCCTCCGTATGCCAAAAATAGGCCGCAGGCACAGCTGCGCCCAAAAATAACTGCCCGAAGGCCGGCGCGCCAAGTTCGTCCAGCGGAAAAAGGCCACAAAAACGGGTGCGCTATACTCTAAGGGGGTGGGGCTGGCCAACTTCGTCCGCCGGACACGGAATGGCTCGAGACTTTGCGAAGCATCTCTGTGTGCGAAAAATAGGCCGCGGACACAGCCGCGCCCAAAAATAACCGCCCAAAGGCCGGGGCGCCAAGTTCGTCCAGCGTAAAAGGGCCACAAAAACGGGTGGGCTATAGCCTTGGGGGGTGAGGCTGGCCAACTTCGTCCGCCGGACTCGGAATGGCGCGAGACTTTGCGAGGCGCCTCCGTGTCCCACAAATAGGCCGCGGGCACAGCCGCGTCCAAAAATAACCGCCCGAAGGCCGGGGCGCCAAGTTCGTCTAGCGGAAAAAGGCCACAAAAACGGGTGGGCCCTAGCCTTGGGGGGTGGGGCTGGCCAACTTCGTCCGCCGGACACGGAATGGCTCGAGACTTTGCGAAGCGTCTCCGTGTGCGAAAAATAGGCCGCGGACACAGCGGCGCCAAAAAATAACCGCCCGAAGGCCGGGGCGCCAAGTTCGTCCAGCGTAAAAGGGCCACAAAAACGGGTGGGCTATAGCCTTGGGGCGTGAGGCTGGCCAACTTCGTCCGCCGGACTCGGAATGGCGCGAGACTTTGCGAGGCGCCTCCGTGTGCCAAAAATACGCTGCGGGCACAGCCGCGCCCAAAAATAACCGCCCGAAGGCCGGGGCGCCAAGTTCGTCCAAAAAAGGCCACAAAAACGGGTGGGCTATAGCCTTGGGGGGTGGGGCAGGCCAACCTCGTCCGCCGGACTGGGAATGGCGCGAGACTTTAGCAGGCACCTCCGAGTGCGAAAAATAGGCCGCGGGCACAGCCGCGCCCAAAAATAACCGCCCGATGGCCAGGGCGCCACGTTCGTCCAGCGGAAAAAGGCCACAAAAACGTGTGGGCTATAGCCTTGGGGGGTGGGGCTGGCCAACTTCGTCCGCCAGACTCGGAATGGCGCGAGACTTTGCGAGGCACATCCGTGTGCCAAAAATAGGCCGCGGGCACAGCCGCTCCCAAAAATAACCGCCCGAAGGCCGGGGCGCCAAGTTCGTCCAGCGGAAAAAAGCCACAAAAACGGGTGGGCTATAGCCTTGGGAGGTGGGGCTGGCCAACTTAGTCCGCCGGACTCCGAATGGCGCGAGACTTTGCGAGGTGCCTCCGTGTGCCAAAAATAGGCCGCGGGCACAGCCGTACCCAAAAATAACCACCCGAAGGCCGGGGCGCTAACTTCGTCCAGCGGAAAAAGGCCACAAAAACGGGTGGGCTATAGCCTAGGGGGGTGGGGCTGGCCAACTTCGTCCGCCGGACTAGGAATGGTGCGAGACTTTGTGAGGCGCCTCCGTATGCCAAAAATAGGCCGCAGGCACAGCTGCGCCCAAAAATAACTGCCCGAAGGCCGGCGCGCCAAGTTCGTCCAGCGGAAAAAGGCCACAAAAACGGGTGCGCTATACTCTAAGGGGGTGGGGCTGGCCAACTTCATCCGCCGGACTCGGAATGGCACGAGACTTTGCGAGGCACCTCCGTGTGCCAAAAATAGGCCGTGGGCACAGCCGCGCCCAAAAATAACCGCCCAAAGGCCGCGGCGCCAAGTTCGTCCAGCGGAAAAAGGCCACAAAAACGGGTGGGCTATAGCCTTGGGCGGTCGGGCTGGCCAACTTAGGCCTCCGGACTCGGAATGGCCCGAGACTTTGGGAGGCGCCTCCGTGTGCCAAAAATAGGCCGCGGACAAAGCCGCGCCCAAAAATAACCGCTCGAAGGCCGGGCCGCCAAGTTCGTCCCGCGGAAAAAGGCCACAATAACGGGTGGGCCATAGGCTTGGGGGGTGGGGCTGGCGCACTTCGTCCACCGGACTCGGAGTGGCTCGACACTTTGTGAAGCGTCTCCATGTGTGAAAAATAGGCCGCGGGCACAGCCGCGCCCAAAAATAACCGCCCGATGGCCAGGGCGCCACGTTCGTCCAGCGGAAAAAGGCCACAAAAACGTGTGGGCTATAGCCTTGGGGGGTGGGGCTGGCCGACTTCGTCCGCCAGACTCGGAATGGCGCGAGACTTTGCGAGGCACATCCGTGTGCCAAAAATAGGCCGCGGACACAGCCGCTCCCAAAAATAACCGCCTGAAGGCCGGGGCGCCAAGTTCGTCCAGTGGAAAAAAGCCACAAAAACGGGTGGGCTATAGTCTTGGGCAGTGGGGCTGGCCAACTTAGTCCGCCGGACTCGGAATGGCGTGAGACTTTGCGAGGCGCCTCCGTGTGCCACAAATAGGCCGCGGGCACAGCCGCGCCCAAAAATAACAGCCCGAAGGCCGGGGCGCCAAGTTCGTCTAGCGGAAAAAGGCCACAAAAACGGGTGGGCTATAGCCTTGGGGGATGGGGCAGGCCAACTTCGCCCGCCGGACTCGGAATGGCGCGACACTTTGCGATGCGCCTCCGTGTGCGAAAAATAGGCCGCGGGCACAGCCGCGCCCAAAAATAACCGCCCGATGGCCAGGGCGCCACGTTCGTCCAGCGGAAAAAGGCCACAAAAACGTGTGGGCAATAGCCTTGGGGGGTGGGGCTGGCCAACTTCGTCCGCCAGACTCGGAATGGCGCGAGACTTTGCGAGGCACATCCGTGTGCCAAAAATAGGCCGCGGGCACAGCCGCTCCCAAAAATAACCGCCCGAAGGCCGGGGCGCCAAGTTCGTCCAGCGGAAAAAAGCCACAAAAACGGGTGGGCTATAGCCTTGGGAGGTGGGGCTGGCCAACTTAGTCCGCCGGACTCCGAATGGCGCGAGACTTTGCGAGGCGCCTCCGTGTGCCACAAATAGGCTACGGGCACAGCCGCGCCCAAAAATAACTGCCCGAAGGCCGGGGCGCCAAGTTCGTCTAGCAGAAAAAGGCCACAAAAACGGGTGGGCTATAGCCTTGGGGGGTGGGGCTGGCCAACTTCGTCCGCCAGACTCGGAATGGCGCGAGACTTTGCGAGGCACATCCGTGTGCCAAAAATAGGCCGCGGGCACAGCCGCTCCCAAAAATAACCGCCCGAAGGCCGGGGCGCCAAGTTCGTCCAGCGGAAAAAAGCCACAAAAACGGGTGGGCTATAGCCTTGGGAGGTGGGGCTGGCCAACTTAGTCCGCCGGACTCGGAATGCCGTGACACTTTGCGAGGGGCTTCCGTGTACCAAAAATAGGCCGTGGGCAAAGCCGCGCCCAAAAATAACCTCCCGAAGGCCGGGGCGCCAAGTTCGTCCAGCGGAAAAAGGCCACAAAAACGGGTGGGCTATAGCCTTGGGGGGTGAGGCAGGCTAACTTCGTCCGCCAGACTCGGAATGCCGCGACACATTACGAGGGGCTTCCGTGTGCCAAAAATAGGCCACGGACAAAGCCGCGCCCAAAAATAACCGCCCGAAGGCCGGGGCGCCAAGTTCGTCCAACGGAAAAAGGCCACAAAAACGGGTGGGCTATAGCCTTGGGGGGTGGCGCTGGCCAACTTCGTCCACCGGATTCGGAATGCCGCGAGACTTTGCGAGGGGCCTCCGTGTACCAAAAATAGGCCGCGGGCAAAGCCGTACCCAGAAAAAACCGCCCGAAGGCTAGGGCGCCAAGTTCGTCCAGCGGAAAAAGGCCACAAAAACGGGTGGGCTGTAGCCTTGGGGGGTGGGGCTGGCCAACTTCGTCTGCCGGACTCGGAATGCCGCGAGACTCTGCGAGGGGCCTCCATGTGCATAAAATAGGCCACGGACAAAGCCGCGCCCAAAAATAACCGCCCGAAGGCCGGGGCGCCAAGTTCGTCCAGCGGAAAAAGGCCACAAAAACGGGTGGGCTATAGCCTTGGGGGGTGGGGCTGGCCCACTTCGTCCGCCGGACTCGGAATGCCGCGAGGCTTTGCGAGGGGCCTCCGTGTGCCAAAGATAGGCAGTGGGAAAAGCCGCGCCCAAAAATAACCGCCCGAAGGCTGGGGCGCCAAGTTCGTCCTGCGGAAAAAGGCCACAAAAACCGGTGGCGTATAGCCTTGGGGGGTGGGGCTGGCCAACTTCGTCCGCCGGACTCGGACTGGCGTGAGACTTTGCGAGGGGCCTCCGTGTGCCAAAATTAGGCCGCGGGCAAAGCCGCGCCCAAAAATAACCGCCCGAAGGCCGGGGCAACAAGTTCGTCCAGAGGAAAAAGGCCACAAAAACGGGTGGGCTATAACCTTGGGGGGTGGGGCTGACCATCTTCGTCCGCCGGACTCCGAATGCCGCGACACTTTACGAGGGACTTCCGTGTGCCAAAAATAGGCCACGGGCAAAGCCGCACCCAAAAATAACCTCCCGAAGGCCGGGGCGCCTAGTTCGTCCAGCGGAAAAAGGCCACAAAAACGGGTGGGCTATAGCCTTGGGGGTGGGGCTGGCCTACTTCGTCCGCCGGTCTCGGAATGCCACGAGAGTTTGCGAGGGGCCTCCGTGTGCCAAAAATTGGCCGCGGGCAAAGCCATGCCCAAAAATAACCGCCCGAAGGCCGGGGCGCCAAGTTCGTCCAGCGAAAAAAGGCCACAAAAACGGGTGGGCTATAGCCTTGGCGGGTGGGGCTGGCCAACTTCGTCCGCCGGACTCGGAATGCCGTGAGACTTTGCGAGGGGCCTCCGTGTGCCAAAAATAGGCCGCGGACAAAGCCGCGCCCAAAAATAACCGCCCGAAGGCTGGGGCGCCAAGTTCGTCCAGCGGAAAAAGGCCACAAAAACGGGTGGGCTATAGCCTTGGGGGGTGGGGCAGGCCAACTTCGTGCGCCAGACTCGGACTGCCGCGAGACTTTGCGAGGGGGCTCCGTGTGCCAAAAATAAGCCGCGGGCTAAGCCGCACCCAAAAATAACCGCCCGAAGGCCGGGGCGCCAAGTTCGTCCAGCGGAAAAAGGCCACAAAAACGTGTGGGCTATAGCCTTGGGGGGTGGGGCTGGCCAACTTCGTCCGCCAGACTCGGAATGGCGCGAGACTTTGCGAGGCACATCCGTGTGCCAAAAATAGGCCGCGGGCACAGCCGCTCCCAAAAATAACCGCCCGAAGGCCGGGGCGCCAAGTTCGTCCAGCGGAAAAAGGCCACAAAAACGGGTGGGCTATAGCCTTGGGGGGTGGGGCAGGCCAACTTCGTGCGCCGGACTCGGACTGCCGCGAGACTTTGCGAGGGGGCTCCGTGCGCCAAAAATAAGCCGCGGGCTAAGCCGCACCCAAAAATAACCGCCCGAAGGCCGGGGCGCCAAGTTCGTCCAGCGGAAAAAGGCCACAAAAACGGGTGGGCTATAGCCTTGGGGTGTGAGGCAGGCTAACTTCGTCCGCCGGACTTGGAATTCCGCGACACATTACGATCGGCTTCCGTGTGCCAAAAATAAGCTGCGGGCAAAGCCGCGCCCAAAAATAACCGCCCGAAGGCAAGGGCGCCAAGTTCGTCCAACGGAAAAAAGCCACAAAAACGGGTGGGCTATAGCCTTGGGGGGTGGCGCTGGCCAACTTCGTCCGCCGGACTCGGAATGCCGCGAGACTTTACGAGCGGCCTCCGTGTGCCAAAAATAGGCCGCGGGCAAAGCCGCACCCAGAAAAAACCGCCCGAAGGCTAGGGCGCCAAGTTCGTCCAGCGGAAAAAGGCGACAAAAACGGGTGGGCTGTAGCCTTGGGGGGTGGGGCTGGCTAAGTTCATCCGCCGGACTCGGAATGCCGTGAGACTTTGCGAGGGTCCTCTGTGTGCCAAAACTACGACGCGGGCAAAGCCGCGACAAAAAATAACCGCCCGAAGGCCGGGGCGCCAGCTTCGTCCAGCGGAAAAAGGATACCAAAACGGGTGGGCTATAGCCTTGGGGGGTGGGGCTGGCCAACTTCGTCCGCCGGATTCGGAATCCCTCGAGAGTTTGCGAGGGGACTCCGTGTACTAAAAATAGGCCGTGGGCAAAGCCGCGCCCAAAAATAACCGCTCGAAGGCCGCGGCGCCAAGTTCATCCAGCGGAAAAACGCCACAAAAACGGTTGGGCTATAGCGTTGGGGGTTGGGGCTGACCAACTTCGTCCGCCGGACTTGGAATGCCGCGAGACTTTGCGAGGGGCCTCCGTGTGCCAAGTGGGCTATAGCCTTGGGGGGTGGGGCTGACCAACTTCATCCGCCGGGCTCGGAATGCCGCGAGACTTTGCGAGGGGCCTCCGTGTGCCAAAAATATGCCGCGGGCAAAGCCGCGCCCAAAAATAACCGCCCGAAGGTCGCAGCGCCAGGTTCGTCCAGCGGAAGAAGGCCACAAAAACGGGTGGGCTATGGCCTTGGGGGGTGGGGCTGGCCAACTTCGTCCGCCGGACTCGGAATGCCGTGAAACTTTGCGAGGGTCCTCCGTGTGCCAAAATTAGGCCGCGGACAAAGCCGCGCCCAAAAAGAACCGCCCGAAGGCCGGGGCGCCAAGTTCGTCCAGCGGAAAAAGGCCACAAAAACGGGTGGGCTATAGCCTTGGGGGGTGGAGCTGGCCAACTTCGTCCGCCGGGCTCGGAATGCCGCGAGACTTTGCGAGGGGCCGCCGTGTGCCAAAAATATGCCGCGGGCAAAGCTGCGCCCAAAAATAACCACCCGAAGGCCGGGGCGCCAAGTTCGTCCTGCGGAAAAAGGCCACAAAAACGGGTGGGCTATGGCCTTGGGCGGTGGGGCTGGCCCACTTCGTCCGCCCGACTCGGAATGCCGTGAGACATTGCGAGGGGCCTCCGTGTGCGAAAATTGCCCATGGGCAATGCCGCGCCCAAAAATAACCGCCCGAAGGCCGGGGCGCCATTTCGTCCAGCGGAAAAAGGCCACAAAAACGGGTGGGCTATAGCCTTGGGGGGGGTGGGGCTGGCCAACTTCGTCTGCCGGACTCGGAATGCCGCGAGACTTTGCGAGGGGCCTCCGTGTGCATACAATAGCCGCAGACAAAGCCGCACCCAAAAATAACTGCCCGAAGGCCGGGGCGCCAAGTTCGTCCAGCGGAAAAAGGCCACAAAAACGGGTGGGATATAGCCTTGGTGGGTGGGGCTGGCCAACTTCGTCCGCCGGACTCGGAATGCCGCGAGACTTTGCGAGGGGCCTCCGTGTGCCAAAAATAGGCCACGGGCAAAGCCGCGCCCAAAAATAAACGCCCGAAGGCCGGGGCGCCAAGTTCGTCCTGCGGAAAAAGGCCACAAAAACGGGTGGGCTATGGCCTTGGGCGGTGGGGCTGGCCCACTTCGTCCGCCCGACTCGGAATGCCGTGAGACATTGCAAGGGGCCTCCGTGTGCGAAAAATTGCCCGTGGGCAATGCCGCGCCCAAAAATAACCGCCCGAAGGCCGGGGCGCCATTTCGTCCAGCGGAAAAAGTCCACAAAAACGGGTGGGCTATAGCCTTGGGGGGTGGGGCTGGCCAACTTCGTCTGCCGGACTCGGAATGCCGCGAGACTTTGCGAGGCGCCTCCGTGTGCATACAATAGGCCGCAGACAAAGCCGCACCCAAAAATAACTGCCCGAAGGCCGGGGCGCCAAGTTCGTCCAGCGGAAAAAGGCCACAAAAACGGGTGGGATATAGCCTTGGTGGGTGGGGCTGGCCAACTTCGTCCGCCGGACTCGGAATGCCGCGAGACTTTGCGAGGGGCCTCCGTGTGCCAAAAATAGGCCACGGGCAAAGCCGCGCCCAAAAATAAACGCCCGAAGGCCGGGGCGCCAAAATCGTCCAGCGGAAAAAGGCCACAAAAACGGGTGGGCTATAGCCTTGGGGGGTGGGGCAGGCCAACTTCGTGCGCCGGACTCGGACTGCCGCGAGACTTTGCGAGGGGGCTCCGTGTGCCAAAAATAAGCCGCGGGCTAAGCCGCACCCAAAAATAACCGCCCGAAGGCCGGGGCGCCAAGTTCGTCCAGCGGAAAAAGGCCACAAAAACGGGTGGGCTATAGCCTTGGGGGGTGCGGCTGGCCAACTTCGTCCGCCGGACTCGGAATCCCACGAGACTTTGCGAGGGGCCGCCGTGTGCCAAAAATATGCCGCGGGCAAAGCTGCGCCCAAAAATAACCACCCGAAGGCCGGGGCGCCAAGTTCGTCCTGCGGAAAAAGGCCACAAAAACGGGTGGGCTATAGCCTTGGGGGGTGGAGCTGGCCAACTTCGTCCGCCGGGCTCGGAATGCCGCGAGACTTTGCGAGGGGCCGCCGTGTGCCAAAAATATGCCGCGGGCAAAGCTGCGCCCAAAAATAACCACCCGAAGGCCGGGGCGCCAAGTTCGTCCTGCGGAAAAAGGCCACAAAAACGGGTGGGCTATGGCCTTGGGCGGTGGGGCTGGCCCACTTCGTCCGCCCGACTCGGAATGCCGTGAGACATTGCGAGGGGCCTCCGTGTGCGAAAAATTGCCCGTGGGCAATGCCGCGCCCAAAAATAACCGCCCGAAGGCCGGGGCGCCATTTCGTCCAGCGGAAAAAGGCCACAAAAACGGGTGGGCTATAGCCTTGGGGGGTGGGGCTGGCCAACTTCGTCTGCCGGACTCGGAATGCCGCGAGACTTTGCGAGGGGCCTCCGTGTGCATACAATAGGCCGCAGACAAAGCCGCACCCAAAAATAACTGCCCGAAGGCCGGGGCGCCAAGTTCGTCCAGCGGAAAAAGGCCACAAAAACGGGTGGGATATAGCCTTGGTGGGTGGGGCTGGCCAACTTCGTCCGCCGGACTCGGAATGCCGCGAGACTTTGCGAGGGGCCTCCGTGTGCCAAAAATAGGCCACGGGCAAAGCCGCGCCCAAAAATAAACGCCCGAAGGCCGGGGCGCCAAAATTGTCCAGCGGAAAAAGGCCACAAAAACGGGTGGGCTATAGCCTTGGGGGGTGGGGCAGGCCAACTTCGTGCGCCGGACTCGGACTACCGCGAGACTTTGCGAGGGGGCTCCGTGTGCCAAAAATAAGCCGCGGGCTAAGCCGCACCCAAAAATAACCGCCCGAAGGCCGGGGCGCCAAGTTCGTCCAGCGGAAAAAGGCCACAAAAACGGGTGGGCTATAGCCTGGGGGGGTGGGGCTGGCCAACTTCGTCCGCCGGACTCGGAATGCCGTGAGACTTTCCGAGGGGCCTCCGTGTGCATAAAATAGGCCACGGACAAAGCCGTGCCCAAAAATAACCGCCCGAAGGCCGGGGCGCCAAGTTCGTCCAGTTGAAAAAGGCCACAAAAACGGGTGGGCTATAGCCTTGGGGGGTGGGGCTGGCCAACTTCGTCCCCCGGACTCGGAATGCTGCGAGACTTTGCGAGGGGCTCCATGTGCCAAAAATAGGCCACGGGCAAAGCCGCGCCCAAAAATAACCGCCCGAAGGCCGGCGCGCCAAGTTCGTCCAGCGGAAAAAGGCCCCAAAAACGGGTGGGCCATATCCTTGGGGGGTGGTGCTGGCCAACTTCGTCCGCCGGACTCGGAATGCCGCGAGACTTTGCGAGGGGCCTCCGTGTGCCAAAAATAAGCCGCGGGCAAAGCCGCGTCCAAAAATAACTGCCCGAAGGCTGGGGCCCCAAGTTCGTCCAGCGGAAAAAGGCCACAAAAACGGGTGGGCTATAGCCTAGGGGGGTGGGGCTGGCCAACTTCGTCCGCCGGACTCGGAATGTCACGAGACTTTGCGAGGGGCCTCCATGTGCATAAAATACGCCGCGGACAAAGCCGCGCCCAAAAATAACCACCCGAAGGCCGGGGCGCCAAGTTCGTCCAGCGGAAAAAGGCCACAAAAACGGGTGGGCTATATCCTTGGGGGCTGGCGCTGGCCAACTTCGTCCGCCGGACTCGGAATGCCGTGAGACTTTGCGAGGGGCCTCCGTGTGCCAAAAATAGGCCGCGGGCAAACCCGCATCCAAAAATAACCGCCCGAAGGCCTGGGCGCCAAGTTCGTCCAGCGGAAAAAGACCACAAAAACGGGTGGGCTATAGCCTTGGTGGGTGGGGCTGGCTAACTTCGTCCGCCGGACTTGGAATTCCGCGAGACATTGCGAGGCGCCTCCGTGTGCCAAAAATAGGCCGTGGCCAAAGCCGCGCCCAAAAATAACCGCCCGAAGGCCGGGGCGCCAAAATCGTCCAGCGGAAAAAGGCCACAAAAACGGGTGGGCTATAGCCTTGGGGGGTAGGGGTGTCAAAAAAACCCGCCCGGACCGGATCCGGCCCGGCCCCGGCCAATCCGGTCCGGGCAAAACCCGGACCGCGTATACTGAAAAAGCGGATCCGGGTTTCAGAATTTAAAACCCGGACACTTCCGGGCACGGTCCGGGTTCAGCAACAAAAACCCAGAACCCGGACCCGGACCCGTTTTCTGAATAAACTTAAAAAAAAAAAAAAACTAAAACCATTTATATGTTAAGAACATGCAGCCTCGCAGCACGTGGACACGAAGGTTGCACGCACGCGCACAAATTCAATTGGGTGGCCTTTGAGTGGGCGTCCAAACCAATTAACAATTTTTTTTAATTTAATTAATTTGAATTTCAATGCCAACAAGACAACAACTATCTCCATCAACGCTGGATCAACTGTAAGTTGCAACAAGCCACGTGCCATGGGGAGTAATGGAACCCTCACGGAGCTGCAGAGAAACTCAACGAACTGGACTATCGTAGTGGACGAGATTGTGAAGATGGAGAAGAAGATTTTTCCCAAGCACGAATCACTGGCAAGATCTTTTGATGAAGATCTGAAAAAGAAGAACTCAGGCCTGCTTTACATTCAGATTCATGGACAAGTCGTTGGCTACGTCATGTACGCGTGGCCTACTTCCTTGTCTGCTTCTATCACCAAGCTTGCAGGTCCCATATCTTTGTCCCCATTGTTGAAATTTCCACTGCATGCCCGTAATCTCAACCGTTTGATAAAAGTCCTCAAAGAAATACTTTGGAACACCTTTGAAACTGATTTAAAGTTTTTTCATCATTGTTCTCGGGCGACCAATCTCAATGGAACTGTCCACTTCGGTTTTTGTAAGCTCAATTCTGATTACATGATTGCGGCATTTGATTTGGCAAAAGATAAGTTCAAATTCTTAGCCTTATCTGAAATAATTGTTTGCGGGCTTAGAAGCCCGGGAGACAAAACCCGGACCCGGGACACGCCGGGCTCAAGCCCGGACCGGACATGCAAAAGCCGGGTTTTGTCCGGGTCCGGGTTTCAATTTTTGGAGTCCGGTCCGGTCCCGGGTTGCACCAAACCCGGACCGGACCCGGGGTTTTGCCAAGCCTATTGGGGGGTGGGGCTGGCCAACTTCGTCCGCCGGACCCGGAATTCCGCGACACTTTGCGAGGGCCTTCCGTGTGCCAAAAATAGGCCGCGGGCAAAGCCGCGCCCAAAAATAACCGCCCGAAGGCCGGGGCGCCAAAATCATCCAGCGGAAAAAGGCCACAAAAACGGGTGGGCTATAGCCTTGGGGGGTGGGGCTGGCCAACTTCGTCCGCCCGACTCGGAATGCCGTGAGACTTTGCGAGGGCCCTCCGTGTCCCAAAAATAGGCCGCGGGCAAAGCCACACCCAAAAATTACCGCCCGAAGGCCGGGGCGCCAAGTTCGTCCAGCGGAAAAAGGCCACAAAAACGGGTGGGCTATAGCCTTGGGGGGTGGGGCTGGCCAACTTCGTCCACCGGACTTGGAATGCCGCGAGACTTTGCGAGGGGCCTCCGTGTGCCAAAAATAGGCCGCGGGCAAAGCCGCGCCCAAAAATAACCGCCCGAAGGCTGGGGCGCCAAGTTCGTCCAGCGGAAAAAGGCCACAAAAACGGGTGGGCTATAGCCTAGGGGGGTGGGGCTGGCCAACTTCGTCTGCCGGACTCGGAATGTCGCGAGACTTTGCGAGGGGCCTCCGTGTGCATAAAATAAGACGCGGACAAAGCCGCGCCCAAAAATAACCACCCGCAGGCCAGGGCGCCAAGTTCGTCCAACGGAAAAAGGCCACAAAAACGGGTGGGCTATATCCTTGGGGGGTGGTGCGGGCCAACTTCGTCCGCCGGACTCGGAATGCCGCGAGACTTTGCGAGGGGCCTCCGTGTGCCAAAAATAGGCCACGGGCAAACCCGCGTCCAAAAATACCCGCCCGAAGGCCTGGGCGCCAAGTTCGTCCAGCGGAAAAAGGCCACAAAAACGGGCGGGCTATAGCCTTGGGGGGTGGGGCTGGCTAACTTCGTCCGCCGGACTTGGAATGCCATGACACTTTGCGAGGGGCTTCCGTGTGCCAAAAATAGGCCGCGGGCAAAGCCGCACCCAAAAATAACCGCCCGAAGGCCGGGGCGCCAAGTTCGTCCAGAGGAAAAAGGCCACAAAAACGGGTGGGCTACAGCCTTGGGGGGTGGGGCTGGCCAACTTCGTCCGCCGGACCCGGAATGCCACGACACATTGCGAGGCACCTCCGTGTGCCAAAAATAGGCCGCGGGCAAAGCCGCGCCCAAAAATAACCGCCCGAAGGCCGGGGCGCCAAGTTCGTCCAGCGGAAAAAGGCCACAAAAACGGGTGGGCTATAGCCTTGGGGAGTGGGGCTGGCCAACTTCGTCCGCCCGACTCGGAATGCCGTGAGACTTTGCGAGGGGCCTCCGTGTGCCAAAAATAGTCCGCGGGCAAAGTCACGCCCAAAAATTACCGCCCGAAGGCCGAGATGCCAAGTTCGTCCAGCGGATGAAGGCCACAAAAACATGTGGGCTATAGCCTTGGGGGGTGGGGCTGGCCAACTTCGTCCGCCGGACTCGGAATGCCGCGAGACTTTGCGAGGGGCCTCCGTGTGCCAAAAATAGGCCGCGGGCAAAGCCGCACCCAAAAATAACCGCCCGAAGGCCGGGGCGCCAAGTTCGTCCAGCGGAAAAAGGCCACAAAAACGGGTGGGCTATAGCCTAGGGGGGTGGGGCTGGCCAACTTCGTCCGCCGGACTCGGAATGTCGCGAGACTTTGCGAGGGGCCTCCGTGTGCATAAAATACGACGCGGACAAAGCCGCGCCCAAAAATAACCACCCGCAGGCCAGGGCGCCAAGTTCGTCCAAGGGAAAAAGGCCACAAAAATGGGTGGGCTATATCCTTGGGGGGTGGTGCTGGCAAACTTCGTCCGCCGGACTCGGAATGCCGCGAGACTTTGCGAGGGGCCTCCGTGTGCCAAAAATAGGCCACGGGCAAACCCGCGCCCAAAAATAACCGCCCGAAGGCCGGGGCGCCAAGTTCGTCCAGCGGAAAAAGGCCACAAAAACGGGTGGGCTACAGCGTTGGGGGGTGGGGCTGGCCGACTTCGTCCGCCCGACTCGGAATGCCGTGAGACTTTGCGAGGGGCCTCCGTGTGCCAAAAATAGGCCGCGGGCAAAGTCACGCCCAAAAATTACCGCCCGAAGGCCGGGGCGCCAAGTTCGTCCAGCGGATGAAGGCCACAAAAACAGGTGGGCTATAGCCTTGGGGGGTGGGGCTGGCCAACTTCGTCCGCCGGACTCGGAATGCCGCGAGACTTTGCTAGGGGCCTCCGTGTGCCGAAAATAGGCCGCGGACAAAGCCGCGCCCAAAAATAACCGCCCGAGGGCCGGGGCGCCAAGTTCGTCCAGCGGAAAAAGGCCACAAAAACGGGTGGGCTATAGTCTTGGGGGGTGGGGCTGGCCAACTTCGTCCGCCGGACTCGGAATGCCGCAAGACTTTGCGAGGGGCCTCCGTGTGCCAAAAATAGGCCGCGGGTAAACCCGCGTCCAAAAATAACCGCCCGAAGGCCTGGGCGCCAAGTTCGTCCAGCGGAAAAAGGCCACAAAACGGGTGGGCTATAGCCTTGGTGGGTGGGGCTGGCTAACTTCGTCCGCCGGACTTGGAATGCCGCGACACTTTGTGAGGGGCTTCCGAGTGCCAAAAATAGGCCGCGGGCAAAGCCGCGCCCAAAAATAACCGCCCGAAGGCCGGGGCGCCAAGTTCGTCCTGCGGAAAAAGGCCACAAAAACGGGTGGGCTATAGCCTTGGGGGGTGGGGCTGGCCAACTTCGTCCGCCGGACTCGGAATTCCGCGAGACTTTGCGAGGGGCCTCCGTGTGCCAAAAATAGGCCGCGGGCAAAGCAGCGCCCAAAAATAACCGCCCGAAGGCCGGGGCGCCAATTTCGTCCAGCGGAAAAAGGCCACAAAAACGGGTGGGCTTTAGCCTTGGGGGGTGGGGCTGGCCAACTTCATCCGCCGGACTCGGAATGCCGCGAGACTTTGCGAGGGGCCTCCGTGAGCCAAAAATAGGTCGCGGGCAAAGCCAAGCTCCAAAAATAACCGCCCGAAGGCCGGGGTGCCAAGTTCGTCCAGCGGAAAAAGGCCACAAAATAGGGTGGGCAATAGCCTTGGGTGGTGGGGCTGGCCAACTTCGTCCACCGGACTCGGAATGCCGCGAGACTTTACGAGGGGCCTCCGTGTGCCAAATATAGGCCGCGGGCAAAGCCGCGCCCAAAAATAACCGCCCGAAGGCCGAGGCGCCAAGTTCGTCCTGCGGAAAAAGGCCACAAAAACGGGTGGGCTATAGCCTTGGGGGGTGGGGCTGGCCAACTTCGTCCGCCGGACTCGGAATGCCGCGAGACTTTGCGAGGGGCCTCCGTGTGCCAAAAATAGGCCGCGGGCAAAGCGCACCCAAAAATAACCGCCCGAAGGCCGAGGCGCCAAGTTCGTCCTGCGGAAAAAGGCCACAAAAACGGGTGGGCTATATCCTTGGGGAGTGGGGCTGGCCAACTTCGTCCGCCGGACTCGGACTCGGAATGCCGTGAGACATTGCGAGGGGCCTCCGTGTGCCAAAAATAGGCCGCGGACAAAGCCGTGCCCAGCAATAGCCGCCCGAAGGCCGGGGTACCAAGTTCGTCCAGCGGAAAAAGGCCACAAAATAGGGTGGGCTATAGCCTTGGGTGGTGGGGCTGGCCAACTTCGTCCACCGGACTCGGAATGCCATGAGACTTTGCGAGGGGCCTCCGTGAGCCAAAAATAGGCCGCGGGCAAAGCCAAGCTCCAAAAATAACCGCCCAAAGGCCTGGACGCCAAGTTCGTCCAGCAGAAAAAGGCCACAAAAACGGGTGGGCTATATCCTTGGGGAGTGGGGCTGGCCAACTACGTCCGCCGGACTCGGACTCGGAATGCCGTGAGACATTGCGAGGGGCCTCCGTGTGCCAAAAATAGGCCGCGGACAAAGCCGTGCCCAGCAATAACCGCCCGAAGGCCGGGGTACCAAGTTCGTCCAGCGGAAAAAGGCCACAAAATAGGGTGGGCTATAGCCTTGGGTGGTGGGGCTGGCCAACTTCGTCCACCGGACTCGGAATGCCATGAGACTTTGCGAGGGGCCCCCGTGCGCCAAAAATAGTCCGCGGGCAAAGCCGCGACCAAAAATAACCGCCCAACGGCTGGGGCGCCAAGTTCGTCCAGCAGAAAAAGGCCACAAAAACGGGGGGGCTATAGCCTTGGGGGGTGGGGCTGGCCAACTTCGTCCGCCGGACTCGGACTCGGAATGCCGCGAGAATTTGCGAGGGGCCTCCGTGTC
This sequence comes from Citrus x changshan-huyou, assembly GCA_039657385.1. Taxonomy (NCBI): domain Eukaryota; kingdom Viridiplantae; phylum Streptophyta; class Magnoliopsida; order Sapindales; family Rutaceae; genus Citrus; species Citrus x changshan-huyou. The sequence continues at coordinate 727,628 of JBCGBO010000018.1, forward strand.
CAAAAAATAGGCTGCGGGCAAAGCCGCACCCAAAAATAACCGCCCGAAGGCCGGGGCGCCATGTTCGTCCAGCGGAAAAAGGCCACAAAAACGGGTGGGCTATAGCCTTGGGTGGTGGGGCTGGCCAACTTCGTCCACCGGACTCGGAATGCCGCGAGACTTTACGAGGGGCCTCCGTGTGCCAAAAATAGGCCGCGGGCAAAGCGCACCCAAAAATAACCGCCCGAAGGCCGGGGCGCCAAGTTCGTCCAGCGGAAAAAAGCCACAAAAACGGGTGGGCTATAGCCTTGGGGGGTGGGGCTGGCCAAATTCGTCCGCCGGACTCGGACTCGGAATGCCGCGAGACTTTGCGAGGGGCCTCCGTGTCCCAGAAATAGGCTGCGGGCAAAGCCGCGCCCAAGAATAACCGCCCGAAGGCCGGGGCGCCATGTTCGTCCAGCGGAAAAAGGCCACAAAATAGGGTGGGCTATAGCCTTGGGTGGTGCGGCTGGCCAACTTCGTCCACCGGACTCGGAATGCCGCGAGACTTTACGAGGGGCCTCCGTGTGCCAACAATAGGCCGCGGGCAAAGCCGCGCCCAAAAATAACCGCCCGAAGGCCGAGGCGCCAAGTTCGTCCTGCGGAAAAAGGCCACAAAAACGGGTGGGCTATAGCCTTGGGGAGTGGGGCTGGCCAACTTCGTCCGCCGGACTCGGACTCGGAATGCCGTGAGACATTGCGAGGGGCCTCCGTGTGCCAAAAATAGGCCGCGGGCATAGCCACGCCCAAAAATAACCGCCCAAAGGCCGGGGCGCCAAGTTCGTCCTGTGGAAAAATGCCACAAAAACGGGTGGGCTATAGCCTTGGGGGGTGGGGAAGGCCAACTTCGTCCGCCGGACTCGGAATGCCGCGAGACTTTGCGAGGGGCCTCCGTGCGCCAAAAATAGGCCGCGGGCAAAGCCGCGACCAAAAATAACCGCCCAACGGCCGGGGCGCCAAGTTCGTCCAGCAGAAAAAGGCCACAAAAACGGGTGGGCTATAGCCTTGGGGGGTGGGGCTGGCCAACTTCGTCCGCCGGACTCGGACTCGGAATGCCGCGAGACTTTGCGAGGGGCCTCCGTGTCCCAAAAATAGGCTGCGGGCAAAGCCGCGCCCAAAAATAACCGCCCGAAGACCGGGGCGCCAAGTTCGTCCAGCGGAAAAAGGCCACAAAAACGGGTGGGCTATAGCCTTGGGGGGTGGGGCTGGCCAACTTCGTCCGCCGGACTCGGAATGCCGCGAGACTTTGCGAGGGGCCCCCGTGCGCCAAAAATAGGCTGCGGGCAAAGCCGCGCCCAAAAATAACCGGCCGAAGGCCGGGTCGCCATGTTCGTCCAGCGGAAAAAGGCCACAAAAACGGGTGGGCTATAGCCTTGGGTGGTGGGGCTGGCCAACTTCGTCCACCGGACTCGGAATGCCGCGAGACTTTACGAGGGGCCTCCGTGTGCCAAAAATAGGCCGCGGGCAAAGCGCACCCAAAAATAACCGCCCGAAGGCCGGGGCGCCAAATTCGTCCTACGGAAAAAGGCCACAAAAACGGGTGGGCTATAGCCTTGGGGGCTGGGGCTGGCCCACTTCGTCCGCCGGACTCGGAATGCTGCGAGAGTTTGCGAGGCGCCTCCGTGTCCCAAAAATAGGCTGCGGGCAAAGCCGCGCACAAAAATAACCGCCCGAAGGCCGGGGCGCCAAGTTCGTCCAGCTCAAAAAAGCCACAAAAACGGGTGGGCTATAGCCTTGGGGGGTGGGGCTGGCCAACTTCGTCCGCCGGACTCGGAATGCCGCGAGACTTTACGAGGGGCCTCCGTGTGCCAAAAATAGGCCGCGGGCAAAGCGCACCCAAAAATAACCGCCCGAAGGCCGGGGCGCCAAATTCGTCCTACGGAAAAAGGCCACGAAAACGGGTGGGCTATAGCCTTGGGGGCTGGGGCTGGCCCACTTCGTCCGCCGGACTCGGAATGCTGCGAGAGTTTGCGAGGCGCCTCCGTGTCCCAAAAATAGGCTGCGGGCAAAGCCGCGCCCAAAAATAACCGCCCGAAGGCCGGGGCGCCAAGTTCGTCCAGCTCAAAAAAGCCACAAAAACGGGTGGGCTATAGCCTTGGGGGGTGGGGCTGGCCAACTTCGTCCGCCGGACTCGGACTCGGAATGCTGCGAGACTTTGCGAGGGGCCTCCGTGTCCCAAAAATAGGCTGCGGGCAAAGCCGCGCCCAAAAATAACCGCCCGAAGGCCGGGGCGCCAAGTTCGTCCAGCGGAAAAAGGCCACAAAAACGGGTGGGCTATAGCCTTGGGGGGTGGGGCTGGCCAACTTCGTCCGCCGGACTTGGAATGCCGCGAGACTTTGCGAGGGGCCTCCTTGTGGGAAAAATAGGCCGCGGGCAAAGCCGCGGCAAAAAATAACCGCCCGAAGGCCGGGTCGCCAAGTTCGTCCATCGGAAAAAGGCCACAAAAACGGGTGGGCTATAGCCTTGGGGGGTGGGGCTGGCCAACTTCGTCCGCCGGACTCGGAATGCGGCAAGACTTTGCGAGGGGCCTCCGTGTGCCAAAATAGGCCGCGCCCAAAAATAACCGCCCGAAGGCCGGGGTGCCAAGTAAGTCCAGCGGAAAAAGGCCACAAAAACGGGTGGGCTATAGCCTTGGGGGGTGGGTTGGCCAACTTCGTCCTCCGGACTCGGAATGCCGCGATACTTTGCGAGGGGCCTCCGTGTACCAAAAATAGGCCGCGGGCAAAGCGCACCCAAAAATAACCGCCCGAAGGCCGGGGCGCCAAATTCGTCCTACGGAAAAAGGCCACAAAAACGGGTGGACTATAGCCTTGGGGGGTGGGGCTGGCCAACTTCGTTCGCCGGACTCGGACTCGGAATGCCCGAGACTTTGCGAGGGGCCTCCGTGTCCCAAAAATAGGCTGCGGGCAAAGCCGCGCCCAAAAATAACCGCCCGAAGGCCGGGGCGCCAAGTTCGTCCAGCGGAAAAAGGCCACAAAAACGGGTGGGCTATAGCCTTGGGGGGTGGGGCTGGCCAACTTCGTCCGCCGGACTTGGAATGCCGCGAGAGTTTGCGAGGGGCCTCCGTGTGCCAAAACTAGGCCGCGGGCAAAGCCGCGCCCAAAAATAACCGCCCGAAGGCCGGGGCGCCAAGTTCGTGCAGCGGAAAAAGGCCACAAAAACGGGTGGGCTATAGCCTTGGGGGGTGGGGCTGGCCAACTTCGTCCGCCGGACTCGGACTCGGAATGCCCGAGATTTTGCGAGGGGCCTCCGTGTCCCAAAAATAGGCTGCGGGCAAAGCCGCGCCCAAAAATAACCGCCCGAAGGCCGGGGCGCCAAGTTCGTCCAGCGGAAAAAGGCCACAAAAACGGGTGGGCTATAGCCTTGGGGGGTGGGGCTGGCCAACTTCATCCGCCGGACTAGGAATGCCTCGAGACTTTGCGAAAGGCCTCCGTACGCCAAAAATAGGCCGCGGGCAAAGACGCGCCCAAAAATAACCACCCGAAGGCCTGCGCGCCAAGTTTGTCCAGCGGAAAAAGGCCACAAAAACGGGTGGGCTATAGCCTTGGCGGGTGGGGCCGGCCCACTTCGTCCGCCGGACTCGGAATGCCGCGAGACTTTACGAGGGGCCTTCGTGTGGCAAAAATAGGCCGCGGGCAAAGCCGCGCCAAAAATAACCGCCCCAAGGCCGGGGCGCCAAGTTCGTCCAGCGGAAAAAGGCCACAAAAACGGGTGGGCTATAGCCTTGGGGGGTGGGGCGGACAACTTCGTCCGCCGGACTCGGAATGCCGCGAGAGTTTGCGAGGGGCCTCCATTTGCCAAAAATAGGCCGCGGACAAAGCCGCGCCCAAAAATAACCGCCCGAAGGCCGGGGCGCCAAGTACGTCCAGCGGAAAAAGGCCACAAAATCGGGTGGGCTATAGCCTTGGGGGGTGGGGCTGGCCAAGTACGTCCGCCGGACTCGGAATGCCGCAAGACTTTGCGAGGGCCCTCCGTGTGCCAAAAATAGGCCGCGGGCAAAGCCGCGCCCACATATAACCGCCCGAAGGCCGTGGCGCGAAGTTCTCTCCAGCGGAAAAAGGCCACAAAAACGGGTGGGCTATAGCCTTGGGGGGTGGGGCTGGCCAACTTCGTCTGCCTGACTCGGAATGCCGCGAGACTTTGCGAGGGGTCTCCGTGTGCCAAAAATACACCGCGGACAAAGCCGCGCCCAAAAATAACCGCCCGAATGCTGGGGCGCCAAGTTCGTCCAGCGGAAAAAGGCCACAAAAACGGGTGGGCTATAGCCTTGGGGGGTGGGGCTGGCCAACTTCGTCCGCCGGACTCGGAATGCCGCGAGACTTTGCGAGGGGCCTCCGTGTGCCAAAAATAGGCCGCGGGCAAAGCCGCGCCCAAAAATAACCGCCCGAAGGACGGGGCTCCAAGTTCGTCCAGCGGAAAAAGGCCACAAAAATGGGTGGGCTATAGCCTAGGGGGGTGGGGCTGGCCAAGTTCGTCCGCCGGACTCGGAATGCCGCGAGACTTTACGAGGGCCCTCCGTGTGCCAAAAATAGGGCGCGGGCAGAGCCGCGCCCAAAAATAACCGCCCGAAGGCCGGGGTGCCAAGTTCGTCCGGCGGAAAATTCCACAAAAACGGGTGGGCTATAGCCTTGGGGGGTGGGGCTGGCAAACTTCGTCCGCCGGACTCGGAATGCTACGAGACTTTGCGAGAGGCCTCCGTGTGCCAAAAATAGGCCGCGGACAAAGCCGCTCCCAAAAATAACCGCCCGAAGGCCGGGGCGCCAAGTTCGTCCTGCGGAAAAAGGCCACAAAAATGGGTGGGCTATAGCCTTGGGGGGGTGGGGCTGGCCAACTTCGTCCGCCGGACTCGGAATGCCGCGAGACTTTGCGAGGGGCCTCCGTGTGCCAAAAATAGGCCGCGGGCAAAGCCGCACCCAAATATAACCGCCCGAAGGCCGGGGTGCCAAGTTCTCTCCAGCGGAAAAAGGCCAAAAAAACGGGTGGGCTATAGCCTTGGGGGGTGGGGCGGGCCAACTTCGTCCGCCGGACTCGTAATGCCACGAGACTTTTCGAGGGGCCTCCGTGTGCCAAAAATAGGCTGCGGACAAAGCCGCGCCCAAAAATAACTGCCCGAAGGCCGGGGCGCGAAGTTCGTCCAGCGGAAACAGGCCACAAAAACGGGTGGGCTATAGCCTTGGGGGGTGGGGCTGGCCAACTTTGTCCGCCGGACTCGGAATGCCGCGAGACTTTGCGAGGGGACTCCGTGGGCCAAAAGTAGGCCGCGGGCAAAGCCGCGTCCAAAAATAACCGCCTGAAGGCCGGGGTGCCAAGTTCGTCCAGCGGAAAATTCCAAAAAAACGGGTGGGCTATAGCCTTGGGGGGTGGGGCTGGCAAACTTCGTCCGCCGGACTCGGAATGCCGCGAGACTTTACGAGGGGCCTCCGTGTGCCAAAAATAGGCCGCGGGCAAAGCCGCGCCCAAAAATAACCGCCCGAAGGCCATGGCGCCAAGTTCGTCCAGCGGAAAAAGGCCACAAAAACGGGTGGGCTATAGCCTTCGGGGGTGGGGCTGGCCCACTTCGTCCGCCGGACTCGTAATGCCACGAGAATTTTCGAGGGGCCTCCGTGTGCCAAAAATAGGCTGCGGACAAAGCCGCGCCCAAAAATAACCACCCGAAGGCCGGGGCGCCAAGTTCGTCCAGCGGAAAAAGGCCACAAAAATGGGTGGGCTATAGCCTTGAAGGGTGGGGCTGGCCCACTTCGTCCGCCAGACTCGGAATGCTGCGAGACTTTTTGAGGGGCCTCCGTGTGCCAAAAATAAGCTGCGGGCAAGGTCGCGCCCAAAAATATCCGCCCAAAGGCCGGGGCGCCAAGTTCGTGCAGCGGAAAAAGGCCACAAAAATGGGTGGGCTATAGCCTTGGGGGGTGGGGCTGGCCAACTTCGTCCGCCGGACTCGGAATGCCGCGAGACTTTGCGAATGGCCTCCGTGTGCCAAACATAGGCCGCAGGCAAAGCCGCACCCAAAAATAACCGCCCGATGGCCGGGGCGCCAAGTTCGTCCAGCGGAAAAAGGCCACAAAAACGGGTGGGCTATAGCCTTGGGGGGTGGGGCTGGCCCACTCCGTCCGCCGGACTCGGAATGCCGCGAGACTTTGCGAGGGGCCTCCGTGTGCCAAAAATAGGCCGCGGGCAAAGCCGCGCCCAAAAATAACCGGCCGAAGGCCGGGTCGCCAAGTTCGTCCAGCGGAAAAAGGCCACAAAAACGGGTGGGCTATAGCCTTGGGGGGTGGGGCTGGCCAACTTCGTCCGCCGGACTCGGAATGCCGCGAGACTTTGCGAGGGGCCTCCGTGTGCCGAAAATAGTACGCGGACAAAGCCACGCCCAAAAATAACCGCCCGAAGGCCGGGGCGCCAAGTTCGTCCAGCGGAAAAAGGCCACAAAAATGGGTGGGCTATAGCCTTGAAGGGTGGGGCTGGCCCACTTCGTCCGCCAGACTCGGAATGCTGCGAGACTTTTTGAGGGGCCTCCGTGTGCCAAAAATAAGCTGCGGGCAAGGTCGCGCCCAAAAATATCCGCCCAAAGGCCGGGGCGCCAAGTTCGTCCAGCGGAATAAGGCCACAAAAACGGGAGGGTTATAGCCTTGGGGGGTGGGGCCGGCCAATTTCGTCTGCCGAACTCGGAATGCCGCGAGACTTTGCGAGGGGTCTCCGTGTACAAAAAATAAGCTGCGGGCAAGGCCGCGCCCAAAAATATCCGCCCGAAGGCCGGGGCGCCAAGTTCGTGCAGCGGAAAAAGGCCACAAAAATGGGTGGGCTATAGCCTTGGGGGGTGGGGCTGGCCAACTTCGTCCGCCGGACTCGGAATGCCGCGAGACTTTGCGAATGGCCTCCGTGTGCCAAACATAGGCCGCAGGCAAAGCCGCACCCAAAAATAACCGCCCGATGGCCGGGGCGCCAAGTTCGTCCAGCGGAAAAAGGCCACAAAAACGGGTGGGCTATAGCCTTGGGGGATGGGGCTGGCCCACTCCGTCCGCCGGACTCGGAATGCCGCGAGACTTTGCGAGGGGCCTCCGTGTGCCAAAAATAGGCCGCGGGCAAAGCCGCGCCCAAAAATAACCGGCCGAAGGCCGGGTCGCCAAGTTCGTCCAGCGGAAAAAGGCCACAAAAACGGGTGGGCTATAGCCTTGGGGGGTGGGGCTGGCCAACTTCGTCCGCCGGACTCGGAATGCCGCGAGACTTTGCGAGGGGCCTCCGTGTGCCGAAAATAGTACGCGGACAAAGCCACGCCCAAAAATAACCGCCCGAAGGCCGGGGCGCCAAGTTCGTCCAGCGGAAAAAGGCCACAAAAATGGGTGGGCTATAGCCTTGAAGGGTGGGGCTGGCCAACTTCGTCCGCCGGACTCGGAATGGGGCGAGACTTTGCGAGGGTCCTCCGTGTGCCAAAAATAGGCCGCAGGGAAAGCCGCGCCCAAAAATAACCTCACGAAGGCTGGGGTGCCAAGTTCGTGCAGCGGAAAAAGGCCACAAAAACGGGTGGGCTATAGCCTTGGGGGTGGGGCTGGCCAACTTCGTCCGCCGGACTCGGAATGCCGCGAGACTTTGCGAGGGGCCTCCGTGTGACAAAAATAGGCCGTGGGCAAAGCTGTGCCCAAAAATAACGGCCCGAAGGCCGGGACGCCAAGTTCGTCCAGCGGAAAAAGGCCACAAAATAGCCTTGGGGGTGGGGCTGGCCAACTTCGTCCGCCGGACTCGGAATGCTGCGAGACTTTGCGAGGCGCCTCTATGTGCCAAAACTAGGCCGCTGAACAAGCCGTGCCCTAAAATAACCGCCCGAAGGCCGGGGCGCCAAGTTCGTCCAGCGGAAAAAGGCCACAAAAACGGGTGGGCTATAGCCTTGGGGGGTGGGGCTGGCCAACTTCGTCCGCCGGACTCGGAATGCCTCGAGACTTTGCGAGGGGCCTCCATGTGCCAAAAGAAGTCCGCGGACAAAGCCGCGACCAAAAATAACTGACCGAAGGCCGGGGCGCCAAGTTCGTCCAGCGGAAAAAGGCCACAAAAACGGGTGGGCTATAGCCTTGGGGGGTGGGGCTGGCCAACTTCGTCCGCCGGACTCGGAATGCCGCGAGACTTTATGAGGGGCCTCCGTATGCCAAAAATAGGCCGCGGACAAAGCTGCGCCCAAAAAGAACCACCCGAAGGCCAAGGCGCCAAGTTCGTCCAGCGGAAAAAGGCCACAAAAACGGGTGGGCTATAGCCTTGGGGGGTGGGGCTGGCCAACTTCGTCCGCCGGACTCGGAATGCCGCGAGACTTTGCGAGGGGCCTCCGAGTGCCAAAAATAGACTGTGGCCGAAGCCGCACCCAAAAATAACCGCCCGAAGGACGGGGCGCCAAGTTCGTCCAGCGGAAAAAGGCCACAAAAACGGCTGGGCTATAGCCTTGGGGGGTGGGGCTGGCCAACTTCGTCCGCCGGACTCGGAATGCCGGGAGACCTTGCGAGGGGCCTCCATGTACCAAAAATAGGCCCCAGACAAGGCCGCGTCCAAAAATAACCTCTCGAAGGCCGGGGCGCCAAGTTAGTCCAGCGGAAAAAGGCCACAAAAACGGGTGGGCTATAGCCTTGGGGGGTGGGGCTGGCCAACTTCGTCTGCCGGACTCGGAATGCCGTGAGACTTTGCGAGGGGCCTCCGTGTGCCAAAAAAAGTCCGCGGGCAAAGCCGCGACCAAAAATAACCGGCCGAAGGCCGGGGCGCCATGTTCGTCCAGCGGAAATAGGCCACAAAAACGGGTGGGCTATAGCCTTGGGGGGTGGGGCTGGCCAACTTCGTCCGCCGGACTCGGAATGCCGTGAGACTTTGCGAGGGGCCTCCGAGTGCCAAAAATAGGCTGTGGCCAAAGCCGCGCCCAAAAATAACCGCCCGAAGGACGGGGCGCCAAGTTCGTCCAGCGGAAAAAGGCCACAAAAACGGCTGGGCTATAGCCTTGGGGGGTGGCGCTGGCCAACTTCGTCCGCCGGACTCGGAATGCCGGGAGACCTTGCGAGGGGCCTCCATGTACCAAAAATAGGCCCCAGGCAAGGCCGCGTCCAGAAACAACCTCTCGAAGGCCGGGGCGCCAAGTTAGTCCAGCGGAAAAAGGCCACAAAAACGGGTGGGCTATAGCCTTGGGGGGTGGGGCTGGCCAACTTCGTCTGCCGGACTCGGAATGCCGCGAGACTTTGCGAGGGGCCTCCGTGTGCCAAAAAAAGTCCGCGGGCAAAGCCGCGACCAAAAATAACCACCCGAAGGCCGGGGGGCCAAGTTCGTCCAGCGGAAAAAGGCCACAAAAACGGGTGGGCTACAGACATGTGGGGTGGGGCCGGCCCACTTCGTCCGCCGGACTCGGAATGCCGCGAGACTTTGCGAGGGGCCTCCATGTGACAAAAATAGGCCGCGGGCAAAGCCGCGTCCAAAAATAACTGCCAGAAGGCCGGGGCGCCAAGTTCGTCCTGCGGAAAAAGGCCACAAAAACGGGTGGGCTATAGCCTTGTGGGGTGGGGCCTGCCAACTACGTCCGCCGGACTCGGAATGCCGCGAGACTTTGCGAGGGACCTCCGAGTGCCAAAAATAGGTTGCGGGCAAAGCCGCACCCAAAAAAAACCGCCCGAAGGACGGGGCGCCAAGTTCGTACAGCGGAAATAGGCCACAAAAACGGGTGGGGTATAGCCTTGGGGGGTGGGTCTGGCCGACTTCGTCCGCCGGACTCGGAATGCCGCGAGACTTTGCGAGGGCCCTCCGTGTGCCAAAAATAGGTCGCGGGCAAAGCCACGCCCAAAAAAAACGGCCCGAAGGCCGGGGCTGGCCAACTTCGTCCGCCGGACTCTGTATGCCAAAGCCACGCCCAAAAATAACCGCCCGAAGGCCGGTGCACCAAGTTCGTCCAGCGGAAAAAGGCTAGAAAAACGGGTGGGCTATAGCCTTCGGGGGTGGGGCCTGCCAACTTCGTCCGCCGGACACGGAATGCCGCGAGACTTTGGGAGGGGCCTCCGTGTGCCAAAAATAGGCCGCGGGCAAAGCAGCACCCAAAAATAACCGCCCGAAGGCCGGCGCGCCAAGATCGTCCAGCGGAAAAAAGCCACAAAAACGGGTGGGCTATAGCCTTGGGGGGTGGGGCTGGCCGACTTTGTCCGCCGGCCTCAGAATGCCGCGAGACTTTACGAGGGGCCTCCGTGTGCCAAAAATAAGCCGCGGACAAAGCCGCGCCCAAAAATAACCGCCCGAAGGCCGGGGCGCCAAGTTCGTCCAGCGGAAAAAGGCCACTAAAACGGGTGGGCTGTAGCCATGGGGGGTCGGCTGGCCAACTTCGTCCGCCGGCCTCGGAATGGCGCGAGCCTTTGCGAGGGGCCTCCATGTACCAAAAATAGGCCGCGGACTAAGCCGCACCCCAAAATGACCAACCGAAGGCCGGGGCGCCAAGTTCGTCCAGCGGAAAAAGGCCAGAAAAACGGGTGGGCTATAGCCTTGGGGGGTGGGGCTGGCCAACTTCGTCCGCCGGACACGGAATGCCGCGAGACTTTGGGAGGGGCCTCCGTGTGCCAAAAATAGGCCGCGGGCAAAGCCGCGCCCAAAAATAACCGCCCGAAGGCCGGCGCGCCAAGATCGTCCAGCGGAAAAAAGCCACAAAAACGGGTGGGCTATAGCCTTGGGGGGTGGGGCTGGCCGACTTTGTCCGCCGGCCTCAGAATGCCGTGAGACTTTACGAGGGGCCTCCGTGTGCCAAAAATAAGCCGCGGGCAAAGCCGCGCCCAAAAATAACCGCCCGAAGGCCGGGGCGCCAAGTTCGTCCAGCGGAAAAAGGCCACTAAAACGGGTGGGCTGTAGCCATGGGGGGTGGGCTGGCCAACTTCGTCCACCGGACTCGGAATGCCGTGAGACTTTGCGAGGGGCCTCCGTGTGCCAAAAATAGGCCGCGGTCAAAGCCGAGCCCAAAAATAACCGCCCGAAGGCCGAGGCGCAATGTTCGTCCAGCGGAAAAAGGCCACAAAAACGGGTGGGCAATAGCCTTGGGGGGTGGGGCTGGCCCACTCCGTCCGCCGGACTTGGAATGCCGCGAGACTTTGCGAGGGGCCTCCGTGCACCAAAAATAGGCCGCGGGACAAGCCGCGTCCAAAAATAACCGCCCGAAGGCTGGGGCGCCAAGTTCGTCCAGCGGAAAAAGGCCACTAAATCGGGTGGGCTGTAGCCATGGGGGGTGGGCTGGCCAACTTCGTCCACCGGACTCGGAATGCCGTGAGACTTTGCGAGGGGCCTCCGTGTGCCAAAAATAGGCCGCGGGCAAGGCCGCGCCCAAAAATAACTGCCCGAAGGCCGAGGCGCAATGTTCGTCCAGCGGAAAAAGGCCACAAAAACGGGTGGGCTATCGCCTTGGGGGGTGGGGCCGGCCAACATCGTCCGCCAGACTCGGAATGCCGCGAGACTTTATGAGGGGCCTCCGTATGCCAAAAATAGGCCGCGGACAAAGCTGCGCCCAAAAAGAACCACCCGAAGGCCAAGGCGCCAAGTTCGTCCAGCGGAAAAAGGCCACAAAAACGGGTGGGCTATAGCCTTGGGCGGTGGGGCTGGCCAACTTCGTCCGCCGGACTCGGAATGCTGCGAGACTTGACGAGGGGTCTCCGTGTGCCAAAAATAGGCCGCGGGCAAAGCCGCGCCCAAAAATAACCGCCCGAAGGCCGGGGCGCCAAGTTCGTCCAGCCGGACTCGGAATGCCGCGCGACTTTGCGAGGGGACTCCGTGTGCCAAAAATTGGCCGCGGGCAAAGCCGCGTCCAAAAATAACCGCCCGAAGGCCTGGGCGCCAAGTTCGTTGGCTATAGCCTTGGGGGGTGGGGCTGGCTAACTTCGTCCGCCGGACTTGGAATGCCGCGACACTTTACGAGGGGCTTCCATGTGCCAAAAATAGGCCGCGGTCAAAGCCATGCCCAAAAATAACCGCCCGAAGGCCGGGGCGCCAAGTTCGTCCAGCGGAAAAAGGCCACAAAAACGGGTGGGCTATAGCCTTGGGGGGTGTGGCTGGCCAACTTCGTCCGCCGGACTCGGAATGCCGCGAGAGTTTGCGAGGGGCCTCCGTGTGCCAAAAATAGGCCGCGGACAAAGCCGCGCCCAAAAATAACCGCCCGAAGGCCGGGGCGCCAAGTTCGTCCTGCGGAAAAAGGCCACAAAAACGGGTGGGCTTTAGCCTTGGGGGGTGGGGCTGGCCAACTTTGTCCGCCGGACTCGGAATGCCGCGAGACTTTGCGAGGGGCCTCCGTGTGCATAAAATAGGCCGCGGACAAAGCCGCGCACAAAAATAACTGCCCGAAGGCCGGGGCGCCAAGTTCATCCAACGGAAAAAGGCCACAAAAATGGGTGGGCTATATCCTTGGGGGGTGGCGCTGGCCAACTTCGTCCGCCGGACTCGGAATGCCGCGAGACTTTGCGAGGGGACTCCGTGTGCCAAAAATAGGCTGCGGGCAAAGCCGCGTCCAAAAATAACCGCCCGAAGGCCTGGGCGCAAAGTTCATCCAGCGGAAAAAGGCCCCAAAAACGGGTGGGCTATAGCCTTGGGGGGTGGCGCTGGCCAACTTCGTCCGCCGGACTCGGAATGCCGTGAGCCTTTGCGAGGGGCCTCCGTGTGCCAAAAATAGGCCGAGGGCAAAGCCGCGCCCAAAAATAACCGCCCGAAGGCCGGGGCGCCAAGTTCGTCCAGCGGAAAAAGGCCCCAAAAACGGGTGGGCTATAGCCTTGGGGGGTGGGGCTGGCTAACTTCGTCCGCCTGACTCGGAATGCCGCGAGACTTTGCGAGGGGCCTCCGTGTGCCAAAAATAGGCCGCGGGTAAAGCCGCGCCCAAAAATAACTGCCCGAAGGCCGGGGCGCCAAGTTCTTCCAGCGGAAAAAGGCCCCAAAAACGGGTGGGCTATAGCCTTGGGGGGTGGGGCTGGCCAACTTCGTCCGCCTGACTCGGAATGCCGCGAGACTTTGCGAGGGGCCTCCGTGATCCAAAAATAGGCCGCGGGTAAAGCCGCGCCCAAAAATAACTGCCCGAAGGCCAGGGCGCCAAGTTCGTCCAGCGGAAAAAGGCCACAAAAACGGGTGGGCTATAGCCTTGGGGGGTGGGGCTGGCCAATTTCGTCCGCCGGGCTCGGAATGCCGCGAGACTTTGCGAGGGGCCTCCGTGTGCCAAAAATAGGCCGCGGGCAAAGCCGCGCCCAAAAATAACCGCCCGAAGGCCGGGGCGCCAAGTTCGTCCAGCGGAAAAAGGCCACAAAAACGGGTGGGCTATAGCCTTGGGGGGTAGGGCTGGCCAACTTCGTCCGCCGGACTCGGAATGCCGCGAGACTTTGCGAGGGGCCTCCGTGTCCTAAAACTAGGCCGCGGGCAAAGCTGCGCCCAAAAATAACCGCCCGAAGGCCGGGGCGCCAAGTTCGTCCAGCGGAAAAAGGCCACAAAAACGGGTGGGTATAGCCTTGGCGGGTGGGGCTGGCCAACTTCGTCCGCCGGACTCGGAATGCCGCGAGACTTTGCGAGGGGACTCCGTGTGCCAAAAATAGGCTGCGGGCAAAGCCGCGTCCAAAAATAACCGCCCGAAGGCCTGGGCGCCAAGTTCATCCAGCGGAAAAAGGCCCCAAAAACGGGTGGGCTATAGCCTTGGGGGGTGGCGCTGGCCAACTTCGTCCGCCGGACTCGGAATGCCGTGAGCCTTTTCGAGGGGCCTCCGTGTGCCAAAAATAGGCCGAGGGCAAAGCCGCGCCCAAAAATAACCGCCCGAAGGCCGGGGCGCCAAGTTCGTCCAGCGGAAAAAGGCCCCAAAAACGGGTGGGCTATAGCCTTGGGGGGTGGGGCTGGCTAACTTCGTCCGCCTGACTCGGAATGCCGCGAGACTTTGCGAGGGGCCTCCGTGTGCCAAAAATAGGCCGCGGGTAAAGCCGCGCCCAAAAATAACTGCCCGAAGGCCGGGGCGCCAAGTTCGTCCAGCGGAAAAAGGCCCCAAAAACGGGTGGGCTATAGCCTTGGGGGGTGGGGCTGGCCAACTTCGTCCGCCTGACTCGGAATGCCGCGAGACTTTGCGAGGGGCCTCCGTGATCCAAAAATAGGCCGCGGGTAAAGCCGCGCCCAAAAATAACTGCCCGAAGGCCAGGGCGCCAAGTTCGTCCAGCGGAAAAAGGCCACAAAAACGGGTGGGCTATAGCCTTGGGGGGTGGGGCTGGCCAATTTCGTCCGCCGGGCTCGGAATGCCGCGAGACTTTGCGAGGGGTCTCCGTGTGCCAAAAATAGGTCGCGGGCAAAGCCGCGCCCAAAAATAACCGCCCGAAGGCCGGGGCGCCAAGTTCGTCCAGCGGAAAAAGGCCACAAAAACGGGTGGGCTATAGCCTTGGGGGGTAGGGCTGGCCAACTTCGTCCGCCGGACTCGGAATGCCGCGAGACTTTGCAAGGGGCCTCCGTGTACTAAAACTAGGCCGCGGGCAAAGCTGCGCCCAAAATTAACCGCCCGAAGGCCGGGGCGCCAAGTTCGTCCAGCGGAAAAAGGCCACAAAAACGGGTGGGCTATAGCCTTGGGGGGTGGGGCTGGCCAACTTCGTCCGCCGGACTCGGATTGCGGCAAGACTTTGCGAGGGGCCTCCGTGTACCAAAAATAGGCCGCGCCCAAAAATAACCGCCCGAAGGCCGGGGCGCCAAGTTCGTCCAGCGGAAAAAGGCCACAAAAACGGGTGGGCTATAGCCTTGGGGGGTGGGGCAGGCCAACTTCGTCCGCCGGACTCGGAATGCCGCCATACTTTGCGAGGGGCCTCCGTGTGTCAAAAATAGGCCGCGGGCAAAGCCGCGCCAAAAATAACCTCCCGAAGGCCGGGGCGCCAAGTTCGTCCAGCGGAAAACGGCCACAAAAACGGGTGGGCTATAGCCTTGGGGGGTGGGGCTGGCCAACTTCGTCCGCCGGACTCGGAATGCCGCGAGTCTTTGCGAGGGGCCTCCGTGTCCCAAAACTAGGCCGCGGGCAAAGCTGCGCCCAAAAATAACCGCCCGAAGGCCGGGGCGCCAAGTTCGTCCTGCGGAAAAAGGCCACAAAAACGGGTGGGTATAGCCTTGGCGGGTGGGGCTGGCCAACTTCGTCCGCCGGACTAGGAATGCCGTGAGACTTTGCGAGGGGCCTCTGTGTGCCAAAAATAGGCTGCGAACAAAGCCGCGCCCAAAAATAACCGCCCGAAGGCCGGGGCGCCAAGTTCGTCCAGCGGAAAAAGGCCACAAAAACGGGTGGGCTATAGCCTTGGGGGGTGGGGCTGGCCAACTTCGTCCGCCGGACTCGGATTGCGGCAAGACTTTCCGAGGGGCCTCCGTGTACCAAAAATAGGCCGCGCCCAAAAATAACCGCCCGAAGGCCGGGGCGCCAAGTTCGTCCAGCGGAAAAAGGCCACAAAAACGGGTGGGCTATAGCCTTGGGGGGTGGGGCAGGCCAACTTCGTCCGCTGGACTCGGAATGCCGCTAGACTTTGCGAGGGGCCTCCGTGTGCCAAAAATAGGCCGCGGGCAAAGCCGCGCCAAAAATAACCTCCCGAAGGCCGGGGCGCCAAGTTCGTCCAGCGGAAAAAGGCCACAAAAACGGGTGGGCTATAGCCTTGGGGGGTGGGGCAGGCCAACTTCGTCCGCTGGACTCGGAATGCCGCGAGACTTTGCGAGGGGTCTCCGTGTGCCAAAAATAGGTCGCGGGCAAAGCCGCGCCCAAAAATAACCGCCCGAAGGCCGGGGCGCCAAGTTCGTCCAGCGGAAAAAGGCCACAAAAACGGGTGGGCTATAGCCTTGGGGGGTAGGGCTGGCCAACTTCGTCCGCCGGACTCGGAATGCCGCGAGACTTTGCAAGGGGCCTCCGTGTACTAAAACTAGGCCGCGGGCAAAGCTGCGCCCAAAATTAACCGCCCGAAGGCCGGGGCGCCAAGTTCGTCCAGCGGAAAAAGGCCACAAAAACGGGTGGGCTATAGCCTTGGGGGGTGGGGCTGGCCAACTTCGTCCGCCGGACTCGGATTGCGGCAAGACTTTGCGAGGGGCCTCCGTGTACCAAAAATAGGCCGCGCCCAAAAATAACCGCCCGAAGGCCGGGGCGCCAAGTTCGTCCAGCGGAAAAAGGCCACAAAAACGGGTGGGCTATAGCCTTGGGGGGTGGGGCAGGCCAACTTCGTCCGCCGGACTCGGAATGCCGCCATACTTTGCGAGGGGCCTCCGTGTGCCAAAAATAGGCCGCGGGCAAAGCCGCGCCAAAAATAACCTCCCGAAGGCCGGGGCGCCAAGTTCGTCCAGCGGAAAAAGGCCACAAAAACGGGTGGGCTATAGCCTTGGGGGGTGGGGCTGGCCAACTTCGTCCGCCGGACTCGGAATGCCGCGAGTCTTTGCGAGGGGCCTCCGTGTCCCAAAACTAGGCCGCGGGCAAAGCTGCGCCCAAAAATAACCGCCCGAAGGCCGGGGCGCCAAGTTCGTCCTGCGGAAAAAGGCCACAAAAACGGGTGGGTATAGCCTTGGCGGGTGGGGCTGGCCAACTTCGTCCGCCGGACTAGGAATGCCGTGAGACTTTGCGAGGGGCCTCTGTGTGCCAAAAATAGGCTGCGAACAAAGCCGCGCCCAAAAATAACCGCCCGAAGGCCGGGGCGCCAAGTTCGTCCAGCGGAAAAAGGCCACAAAAACGGGTGGGCTATAGCCTTGGGGGGTGGGGCTGGCCAACTTCGTCCGCCGGACTCGGATTGCGGCAAGACTTTCCGAGGGGCCTCCGTGTACCAAAAATAGGCCGCGCCCAAAAATAACCGCCCGAAGGCCGGGGCGCCAAGTTCGTCCAGCGGAAAAAGGCCACAAAAACGGGTGGGCTATAGCCTTGGGGGGTGGGGCAGGCCAACTTCGTCCGCTGGACTCGGAATGCCGCTAGACTTTGCGAGGGGCCTCCGTGTGCCAAAAATAGGCCGCGGGCAAAGCCGCGCCAAAAATAACCTCCCAAAGGCCGGGGCGCCAAGTTCGTCCAGCGGAAAAAGGCCCCAAAAACGGGTGGGCTATAGCCTTGGGGGGTGGGGCTGGCCAACTTCGTCCGCCTGACTCGGAATGCCGCGAGACTTTGCGAGGGGCCTTCGTGTTCCAAAAATAGGCCGCGGGTAAAGCCGCGCCCAAAAATAACCGCCCGAAGGCCGGGGCGCCATTTCGTCCAGCCGAAAAAGGCCACAAAAACCTGTGGGCTATAGCCTTGGGGGGTGGGGCTGGCCAACTTCGTCCGCCGGACTCGGAATGCTGCGAGACTTTGCGAGGGGTTTCCATTTGCCAAAAATAGGCCGCGGACAAAGCCGCGCCCAAAAATAACTGCCCGAAGGCCGGGGCGCCATTTCGTCCAGCGGAAAAAGGCCACAAAAACGGGTGGGCTATAGCCTTGGGGGGTGGGGCTGGCCAACTTCGTCCGCCGGACTCGGAATGCTGCGAGACTTTGCGAGGGGTCTCCATTTGCCAAAAATAGGGCGCGGACAAAGCCGCGCCCAAAAATAACCTCCCGAAGGCCGGGGCGCCATTTCGTCCAGCGGAAAAAGGCCACAAAAACGGGTGGGCTATAGCCTTGGGGGGTGGGGCTGGCCAACTTCGTCCGCCGGACTCGGAATGCCGCCAGACATTGCGAGGGGCCTCCGTGTGCCAAAAATAGGCCGCGGGCAAAGCCGCGCCAAAAATAACCTCCTGAAGGCCGGGGCGCCAAGTTCGTCCAGCGGAAAAAGGCCACAAAAACGGTTGGGCTATAGCCTTGGGGGGTGGTGCTGGCCAACTTCGTCCGCCGGACTCGGAATGCCGCGAGTCTTTGCGAGGGGCCTCCGTGTACCAAAAATAGGCCGCGGGAAAAGCTGCGCCCAAAAATAACCGCCCGAAGGCCGGGGCGCCATTTCGTCCAGCGGAAAAAGGCCACAAAAACGTGTGGGCTATAGCCTTGGGGGGTGGGGCTGGCCAACTTCGTCCGCCAGACTCGGAATGCTGCGAGACTTTGCGAGGGGTTTCCATTTGCCAAAAATAGGCCGCGGACAAAGCCGCGCCCAAAAATAACTGCCCGAAGGCCGGGGCGCCATTTCGTCCAGCGGAAAAAGGCCACAAAAACGGGTGGGCTATAGCCTTGGGGGGTGGGGCTGGCCAACTTCGTCCGCCGGACTCGGAATGCTGCGAGACTTTGCGAGGGGTTTCCATTTGCCAAAAATAGGCCGCGGACAAAGCCGCGCCCAAAAATAACTGCCCGAAGTCCGGGGCGCCATTTCGTCCAGCGGAAAAAGGCCACAAAAACGGGTGGGCTATAGCCTTGGGGGGTGGGGCTGGCCCACTTCGTCCGCCGGACTCGGAATGCTGCGAGACTTTGCGAGGGGTCTCCATTTGCCAAAAATAGGCCGCGGACAAAGCCGCGCCCAAAAATAACCTCCCGAAGGCCGGGGCGCCATTTCGTCCAGCGGAAAAAGGCCACAAAAACGGGTGGGCTATAGACTTGGGGGGTGGGGCTGGCCAACTTCGTCCGCCGGACTCGGAATGCCGCCAGATTTTGCGAGGGGCCTCCATGTGCCAAAAATAGGCCGCGGGCAAAGCCGCGCCAAAAATAACCTCCTGAAGGCCGGGGCGCCAAGTTCGTCCAGCGGAAAAAGGCCACAAAAACGGGTGGGCTATAGCCTTGGGGGGTGGGGCTGGCCAACTTCGTCCGCCGGACTCGGAATGCCGCGAGTCTTTGCGAGGGGCCTCCGTGTACCAAAAATAGGCCGCGGGAAAAGCTGCGCCCAAAAATAACCGCCCGAAGGCCGGGGCGCCA
Source organism: Citrus x changshan-huyou (assembly GCA_039657385.1). Classification (NCBI taxonomy): domain Eukaryota; kingdom Viridiplantae; phylum Streptophyta; class Magnoliopsida; order Sapindales; family Rutaceae; genus Citrus; species Citrus x changshan-huyou. The sequence goes on from JBCGBO010000018.1 coordinate 746,424, forward strand.
TTTCGTCCAGCGGAAAAAGGCCACAAAAACGTGTGGGCTATAGCCTCGGGGGGTGGGGCTGGCCAACTTCCTCCGCCGGACTCGGAATGCTGCGAGACTTTGCGAGGGGTTTCCATTTGCCAAAAATAGGCCGCGGACAAAGCCGCGCCCAAAAATAACCGCCCGAAGGCCGGGGCGCCAAGTTCGTCCAACGGAAAAAGGCCACAAAAACGGGTGATCTATAGCCTTGGGGGGTGGGGCTGGCCAACTTCGTCTGCCGGACTCGGTATGCCGCGAGACTTTGCGAGGGGCCTCCGTGTGCCAAAAATAGGCTGCGGGCAAATCCTCGCCCAAAAATAACCGCCCGAAGGCCGGGGCGCCAAGTTCGTCCAGCGGAAAAAGGCCACAAAAACGGGTGGGCTATAGCCTTGGGGGGTGGGGCCGGCCGACTTCGTCCGCCGGACTCGGAATGCCGCGAGACTTTGCGAGGGGCCTCCGTGTGCCAAAAATAGGCCGCGGTCCAAGCCGCGCCCAAAAATAACCAACCGAAGGCCAGGCCGCCAAGTTCGTCCAGCAGAAAAAGGCCACAAAAACGGGTGGGCTATAGCCTTGGGGGGTGGGGCTGGCAAACTTCGTCCGCGCAGACTCGGAATGCCGCGAGACTTTGTGAGGGGCCTCCTAGTGCCAAAAATAGGCCGCGGGCAAAGCCGCGCCCAAAAATAACCGCCCGAAGGCCGGGGCGCCAAGTTCGTCAAGCGGAAAAAGGCCACAAAAACGGTTGGGCTATAGCATTGGGGGGTGGGGCCGGCCCACTTCGTCCACCGAACTCGGAATGCCGCGAGACTTTGCGAGGGGCCTCCGTGTGCCAAAAATAGGCCGCGGGCAAATCCTCGCCCAAAAATAACCGCCCGAAGGCCGGGGCGCCAAGTTCGTCCAGCGGAAAAAGGCCACAAAAACGGGTGGGCTATAGCCTTGGGGGGTGGGGCCGGCCGACTTCGTCCGCCGGACTCGGAATGCCGCGAGACTTTGCGAGGGGCCTCCGTGTGCCAAAAATAGGCTGCGGGCAAAGCCGCGCCCAAAAATAACCGCCCGAAGGCCGGGGCGCCAAGTTCGTCCAGCGGAAAAAGGCCACAAAAACGGGTGGGCTATAGCCTTGGGGGGTGGGGCCGGCCAACTTCGTCCGCCGGACTCGGAATGCCGCGAGACTTTACGAGGGGCCTCCGTGTGCAAAAAATTGGCCACGAGCATAGCCGCACCCAAAAATAACCGCCCGAAGGCTGGGGCGCCAAGTTCGTCCAGCGGAAAAAGGCCACAAAAACGGGTGGGCTATAGCCTTGGCGGGTGGGGCTGGCCAACTTCGTCCGCCGGACTCGGAATGCCGCGAGACTTTGCGAGGGGCCTCCGTGTGCCAAAAATAGGCCGCGCCAAAGCGCGCCTAAAAATAACCGCCCGAAGGCCGGGGCGCCAAGTTCGTCCAACGGAAAAAGGCCACAAAAACGGGTGATCTATAGCCTTGGGGGGTGGGGCTGGCCAACTTCGTCTGCCGGACTCGGTATGCCGCGAGACTTTGCGAGGGGCCTCCGTGTGCCAAAAATAGGCTGCGGGCAAATCCTCGCCCAAAAATAACCGCCCGAAGGCCGGGGCGCCAAGTTCGTCCAGCGGAAAAAGGCCACAAAAACGGGTGGGCTATAGCCTTGGGGGGTGGGGCCGGCCGACTTCGTCCGCCGGACTCGGAATGCCGCGAGACTTTGCGAGGGGCCTCCGTGTGCCAAAAATAGGCCGCGGTCAAAGCCGCGCCCAAAAATAACCAACCGAAGGCCAGGCCGCCAAGTTCGTCCAGCAGAAAAAGGCCACAAAAACGGGTGGGCTATAGCCTTGGGGGGTGGGGCTGGCAAACTTCGTCCGCGCAGACTCGGAATGCCGCGAGACTTTGTGAGGGGCCTCCTAGTGCCAAAAATAGGCCGCGGGCAAAGCCGCGCCCAAAAATAACCGCCCGAAGGCCGGGGCGCCAAGTTCGTCAAGCGGAAAAAGGCCACAAAAACGGTTGGGCTATAGCATTGGGGGGTGGGGCCGGCCCACTTCGTCCACCGAACTCGGAATGCCGCGAGACTTTGCGAGGGGCCTCCGTGTGCCAAAAATAGGCCGCGGACAAATCCTCGCCCAAAAATAACCGCCCGAAGGCCGGGGCGCCAAGTTCGTCCAGCGGAAAAAGGCCACAAAAACGGGTGGGCTATAGCCTTGGGGGGTGGGGCCGGCCGACTTCGTCCGCCGGACTCGGAATGCCGCGAGACTTTGCGAGGGGCCTCCGTGTGCCAAAAATAGGCTGCGGGCAAAGCCGCGCCCAAAAATAACCGCCCGAAGGCCGGGGCGCCAAGTTCGTCCAGCGGAAAAAGGCCACAAAAACGGGTGGGCTATAGCCTTGGGGGGTGGGGCCGGCCAACTTCGTCCGCCGGACTCGGAATGCCGCGAGACTTTACGAGGGGCCTCCGTGTGCAAAAAATTGGCCACGAGCATAGCCGCACCCAAAAATAACCGCCCGAAGGCTGGGGCGCCAAGTTCGTCCAGCGGAAAAAGGCCACAAAAACGGGTGGGCTATAGCCTTGGCGGGTGGGGCTGGCCAACTTCGTCCGCCGGACTCGGAATACCGCGAGACTTTGCGAGGGGCCTCCGTGTGCCAAAAATAGGCCGCGCCAAAGCGCGCCCAAAAATAACCGCCCGAAGGCCGGGGCGCCAAGTTCGTCCAACGGAAAAAGGCCACAAAAACGGGTGATCTATAGCCTTGGGGGGTGGGGCTGGCCAACTTCGTCTGCCGGACTCGGTATGCCGCGAGACTTTGCGAGGGGCCTCCGTGTGCCAAAAATAGGCTGCGGGCAAATCCTCGCCCAAAAATAACGGCCCGAAGGCCGGGGCGCCAAGTTCGTCCAGCGGAAAAAGGCCACAAAAACGGGTGGGCTATAGCCTTGGGGGGTGGGGCCGGCCGACTTCGTCCGCCGGACTCGGAATGCCGCGAGACTTTGCGAGGGGCCTCCGTGTGCCAAAAATAGGCCGCGGTCAAAGCCGCGCCCAAAAATAACCAACCGAAGGCCAGGCCGCCAAGTTCGTCCAGCAGAAAAAGGCCACAAAAACGGGTGGGCTATAGCCTTGGGGGGTGGGGCTGGCAAACTTCGTCCGCGCAGACTCGGAATGCCGCGAGACTTTGTGAGGGGCCTCCTAGTGCCAAAAATAGGCCGCGGGCAAAGCCGCGCCCAAAAATAACCGCCCGAAGGCCGGGGCGCCAAGTTCGTCAAGCGGAAAAAGGCCACAAAAACGGTTGGGCTATAGCATTGGGGGGTGGGGCCGGCCCACTTCGTCCACCGAACTCGGAATGCCGCGAGACTTTGCGAGGGGCCTCCGTGTGCCAAAAATAGGCCGCGGGCAAATCCTCGCCCAAAAATAACCGCCCGAAGGCCGGGGCGCCAAGTTCGTCCAGCGGAAAAAGGCCACAAAAACGGGTGGGCTATAGCCTTGGGGGGTGGGGCCGGCCGACTTCGTCCGCCGGACTCGGAATGCCGCGAGACTTTGCGAGGGGCCTCCGTGTGCCAAAAATAGGCTGCGGGCAAAGCCGCGCCCAAAAATAACCGCCCGAAGGCCGGGGCGCCAAGTTCGTCCAGCGGAAAAAGGCCACAAAAACGGGTGGGCTATAGCCTTGGGGGGTGGGGCCGGCCAACTTCGTCCGCCGGACTCGGAATGCCGCGAGACTTTACGAGTGGCCTCCGTGTGCAAAAAATTGGCCACGAGCATAGCCGCACCCAAAAATAACCGCCCGAAGGCTGGGGCGCCAAGTTCGTCCAGCGGAAAAAGGCCACAAAAACGGGTGGGCTATAGCCTTGGCGGGTGGGGCTGGCCAACTTCGTCCGCCGGACTCGGAATGCCGCGAGTCTTCGCGAGGGGCCTCCGTGTGCCAAAAATAGGCCGCGGGAAAAGCCACGCCCAAAAATAACCTCCCGAAGGCCGGGGCGCCCAGTTCGTCCAGCGGAAAAAGGCCACAAAAACGGGTGGGCTATAGCCTTGGGGGGTGGGGCTGGCCAACTTCGTCCGCGCAGACTCGGAATGCCGCGAGAGTTTGCGAGGGGCCTCCGTGTGGCAAAAATAGGCTGCGGGCAAAGCCGCGCCCAAAAATAACCGCCTGAAGGCCGGGGCGCCAAGTTCGTCCAGCGGAAAAAGGCCACAAAAACGGGTGGGCTATAGCCTTTGGGGGTGGGGCCGGCCAACTTCGTCCGCCGGACTCGGAATGCCGCGAGACTTTGCGAGGGGCCTCCGTGTGCCAAAAATAGGCCGCGGTCAAAGCCGCGCCCAAAAATAACCAACCGAAGGCCAGGCCGCCAAGTTCGTCCAGCGGAAAAAGGCCACAAAAACGGGTGGGCTATAGCCTTGGGGGGTGGGGCTGGCAAACTTCGTCCGCGCAGACTCGGAATGCCGCGAGACTTTGTGAGGGGCCTCCTAGTGCCAAAAATAGGCCGCGGGCAAAGCTGCGCCCAAAAATAACCGCCCGAAGGCCTGGGCGCCAAGTTCGTCCAGCGGAAAAAGGCCACAAAAACGGGTGGGCTATAGCCTTGGGGGGTGGGGCCGGCCGATTTCATCCGCCGGACTCGGAATGCCGCGAGACTTTGCGAGGGGTATCCGTGTGCCAAAAATAGGCCGTGGGCAAAGCCGCGCCCAAAAATAACCGCCCGAAGGCCGGGGCGCCAAGTTCGTCCAGCGGAAAAAGGCCACAAAAACGGGTGGGCTATAGCCTTTGGGGGTGGGGCTGGCCAACTTCGTCCGCCGGACTCGGAATGCCGCGAGACTTTGCGAGGGGCCTCCGTGTGCCAAAAATAGGCCGCGGTCAAAGCCGCGCCCAAAAATAACCAACCGAAGGCCAGGCCGCCAAGTTCGTCCAGCGGAAAAAGGCCACAAAAACGGGTGGGCTATAGCCTTGGGGGGTGGGGCTGGCAAACTTCGTCCGCGCAGACTCGGAATACCGCGAGACTTTGTGAGGGGCCTCCTAGTGCCAAAAATAGGCCGCGGGCAAAGCCGCGCCCAAAAATAACCGCCCGAAGGCCGGGGCGCCAAGTTCGTCCAGCGGAAAAAGGCCACAAAAACGGTTGGGCTATAGCCTTGGGGGGTGGGGCCGGCCCACTTCGTCCGCCGAACTCGGAATGCCGCGAGACTTTGCGAGGGGCCTCCGTGTGCCAAAAATAGGATGTGGGCAAATCCTCGCCCAAAAATAACTGCCCGAAGGCCGGGGCGCCAAGTTCGTCCAGCGGAAAAAGGCCACAAAAACGGGTGGGCTATAGCTTTGGGGGGTGGGGCGGGCCAACTTCGTCCGCCGGACTCGGAATGCCGCGAGACTTTGCTAGGGGCCTCCGTGTGCCAAAAATAGGCCGCGGGCAAGGCCGCGCCCAAAAAAAACCGGCCGAAAGCCGGGGCGCCAAGTTCGTCCAGCGAAAAAATGCCACAAAAACGGGTGGGCTATAGCCTTGGGGGGTGGGGCTGGCCAACTTCGTCCGCCGGACTCGGAATGCCGCGAGACTTTGTGAGGGGCCTCCGTGTGCCAAAAATAGGCCGCGGGCAAAGCCGCGCCCAAAAATAACAGCCCGAAGGCCGGGGCGCCAAGTTCGTCCAGCGGAAAAAGGCCACAAAAACGGGAGGGCTATAGCCTTCTCTGGTGGGGCTGGCCAACTTCGTCCACCAGACTCGGAATGCCGCGAGTCTATGCGAGGGGCATCCGTGTGCCAAAAATAGGCCGTGGGCAAATCCTCGCCCAAAAATAACCGCCCGAAGGCCGGGGCGCCAAGTTCGTCCAGCGGAAAAAGGCCACAAAAACGGGTGGGCTAGAGCCTTGGGGGGTGGGGCAGGCCAACTTCGTCCGCCGGACTCGGAATGCCGTGAGACTTTGCGAGGGGCCTCCGTGTGCCAAAAATAGGCCGCGGTCATAGCCGCGCCCAAAAATAACCCCCCGAAGGCCGGGGCGCCAAGTTCGTCCAGCGGAAAAAGGCCACAAAAACGGGTGGGCTATAGCCTTGGGCGGTTGGGCTGGCCAACCTCGTCCGCCGGACTCGGAATGCCGCGAGACTTTACGAGGGGTCTCTGTGTGCCAAAAATAGGCCACGGTAAAAGCCACGCCCACAAATAACCGCCCGAAGGCCGTGGCGCCAAGTTCGTCCAGCGGAAAAAGGCCACAAAAACGGGTGGGCGCCTTGGGGGGTGGGGCTGGCCAATTTCGTCCGCCGGACTCGGAAGGCCGCGAGACTTTGCGATGGGCCTCCGTGTGCCAAAAATAGGCCGCGGGCAAAGCCGCGCCCAAAAATAACCGCCCGAAGGCCGGGGCGCCAAGTTCGTCCAGCGGAAAAAGCCACAAAAACGGGTGGGCTATACCCTTGGGGGGTGGGGCTGGCCAACTTCGTCCGCCGGACTCGGAATGCCGCGAGACTTTGCGAGGGGCCTCCGTGTGCCAAAAATAGGCCGCGCCAAAGCGCGCCCAAAAATAACCGCCCGAAGGCCGGGGCGCCAAGTTCGTCCAACGGAAAAAGGCCACAAAAACGGGTGATCTATAGCCTTGGGGGGTGGGGCTGGCCAACTTCGTCTGCCGGACTCGGTATGCCGCGAGACTTTGCGAGGGGCCTCCGTGTGCCAAAAATAGGCCGCGGGCAAAGCCGCGACCAAAAATAACGGCCCGAAGGCCGGGACGCCAAGTTCGTCCAGCGGAAAAATGCCACAAAAACGGGTGGGCTATAGCCTTGGGGGGTGGGGCTGGCCAACTTCGTCCGCCGGACTCGGAATGCCGCGAGACTTTGCGAGGGGCCTCCGTGCACGAAAAATAGGCCGCGGCCAAAGCCGCGCCCAAAAATAACCGCCCGAAGGCCGGGGCGCCAAGTTCGTCCAGCGGAAAAAGGCCACAAAAACGGGTGGTCTATACCCTTGGGGGGTGGGGCTGGCCAACTTCGTCCGCCGGACTCGGAATGCCGTAAGACTTTACGAGGAGCCTCCGTGTGCCAAAAATAGGCCGCGGGCAAAGCCATGACCAAAAATAACCGCCCGATGGACGGGGCGCCAAGTTCGTCCAGCGGAAAAATGCCACAAAAACGGGTGGGCTATAGCCTTGGCGGGTGGGGCTGGCCAACTTCGTCCGCCGGACTCGGAATGCCGCGAGACTTTGCGAGGGCCCTCCGTGTACCAAAAATAGGCCGCGGACAAAGCCACGCCCAAAAAAAACCGCCCGAAGGCCGGGGCGCCAAGTTCGTCCAGCGGAAAAATGCCACAAAAACGGGTGGGCTATAGCCTTGGGGGGTGGGACTGGCCAACTTCGTCCGACGGACTCGGAATGCCGCGAGACTTTGCGAGGGGCCTCCGTGTGCCAAAAATAGGCCGTGGGCAAAGCCGCGCCCAAAAATAACCACCCGAAGGCAGGGGCGCCAAGTTCGTCCAGCGGAAAAAGGCCACAAAAACGGGTGGGCTATAGCTTTGGGGGGTGGGGCGGGCCAACTTCGTCCGCCGGGCTCGGAATGCCGCGAGACTTTGCTAGGGGCCTCCGTGTGCCAAAAATAGGCCGCGGGCAAGGCCGCGCCCAAAAAAAACCGGCCGAAAGCCGGGGCGCCAAGTTCGTCCAGCGAAAAAATGCCACAAAAACGGGTGGGCTATAGCCTTGGGGGGTGGGGCTGGCCAACTTCGTCCGCCGGACTCGGAATGCCGCGAGACTTTGTGAGGGGCCTCCGTGTGCCAAAAATAGGCCGTGGGCAAAGCCGCGCCCAAAAATAAAGGCCCGAAGGCCGGGGCGCCAAGTTCGTCCAGCGGAAAAAGGCCACAAAAACGGGTGGGCTATACCCTTGGGGGGTGGGGCTGGCCAACTTCGTCCGCCGGACTCGGAATGCCGCGAGACTTTGCGAGGCGCCTCCGTGTGCCAAAAATAGGCCGCGCCAACGCGCGCCCAAAAATAACCGCCCGAAGACCGGGGCGCCAAGTTCGTCGAACGGAAAAAGGCCACAAAAACGGGTGATCTATAGCCTTGGGGGGTGGGGCTGGCCAACTTCGTCCGCCGGACTCGGAATGCCGCGAGACTTTGCGAGGGGCCTCCGTGCGCGAAAAATAGGCCGCGGCCAAAGCGCGCCCAAAAATAACCGCCCGAAGGCCGGGGCGCCAAGTTCGTCCAGCGGAAAAAGGCCACAAAAACGGGTGGGCTATACCCTTGGGGTGTGGGGCTGGCCAACTTCGTCCGCCGGACTCGGAATGCCGCGAGACTTTGCGACGGGCCTCCGTGTGCCAAAAATAGGCCGCGCCAAAGCGCGCCCAAAAATAACCGCCCGAAGGCCGGGGCGCCAAGTTCGTCCAACGGAAAAAGGCCACAAAAATGGGTGATCTATAGCCTTGGGGGGTGGGGCTGGCCAACTTCGTCTGCCGGACTCGGTATGCCGCGAGACTTTGCGAGGGGCCTCCGTGTGCCAAAAATAGGCCGCGGGCAAAGCCTCGACCAAAAATAACGGCCCGAAGGCCGGGACGCCAAGTTTGTCCAGCGGAAAAATGCCACAAAAACGGGTGGGCTATAGCCTTGGGGGGTGGGGCTGGCCAACTTCGTCCGCCGGACTCGGAATGCCGCGAGACTTTGCGAGGGGCCTCCGTGCATGAAAAATAGGCCGCGGCCAAAGCGCGCCCAAAAATAACCGCCCGAAGACCGGGGCGCCAAGTTCGTCCAGCGGAAAAAGGCCACAAAAACGGGTGGTCTATAGCCTTGGGGGGTGGGGCTGGCCAACTACGTCCGCCGGACTCGGAATGCCGCGAGACTTTACGAGGGGCCTCCGTGTGCCAAAAATAGGCCGTGGGCAAAGCCGCGCCCAAAAATAACGGCCCGAAGGCCGGGGCGCCAAGTTCGTCCAGCGGAAAAATGCAACAAAAACGGGTGGGCTATAGCCTTGGGGGGTGGGGCTGGCCAACTTCGTCCGCCGGACTCGGAATGCCGCGAGAATTTGCGAGGGGCATCCGTGTGCCAAAAAAAGGCCGCGGGCAAAACCGCGCCCAAAAATAACTGCCCGAAGGCCGGGTTGCCGAGTTCGTCCAGCGGAAAAAGGCCACAAAAACGGGTGGGCTATAGCCTTGGGGGGTGGGGCTGGCCAACTTCGTCCGCCGGACTCGCAATGCCGCGAGACTTTGCGAGGGGCCTCCGTGTACGATAAATAGGCCGTGGGCAAAGCCGCACCCAAAAATAACCGCCCGATGGCCGGGGCGCCAAGTTCGTCCAGCGGAAAAAGGCCACAAAAACGGGTGGGCTATAGCTTTGGGGGGTGGGGTGGGCCAACTTCGTCCGCCGGACTCGGAATGCCGTGAGACTTTGCTAGGGGCCTCCGTGTGCCAAAAATAGGCCGCGGGCAAGGCCGCGCCGAAAAAAAACCGCCCGAAAGCCGGGGCGCCAAGTTCGTCCAGCGAAAAAATGCCACAAAAATGGGTGGGCTATAGCCTTGGGGGGTGGGGATGGCCAACTTCGTCCGCCGGACTCGGAATGCCGCGAGACTTTGTGAGGGGCCTCCGTGTGCCAAAAATAGGCCGCGGGCACAGCCGCGCCCAAAAATAACGGCCCGAAGGCCGGGGCGCCAAGTTCGTCCAGCGGAAAAAGGCCACAAAAACGGGAGGGCTATAGCTTTGGGGGGTGGGACTGGCCAACTTCGTCCGCCGGACTCGGAATGCCGCGAGACTTTGCGAGGGGCCTCCGTGTGCCAAAAATAGGCCGTGGGCAAAGCCGCGCCCAAAAATAACGGCCCGAAGGCCGGGGCGCCAAGTTCGTGCAGTGGAAAAAGGCCACAAAAACGGGTGGGCTATAGCCTTGGGGGGTGGGGCTGGCCAACTTCGTCCGCCGGACTCGGAATGCCGCGAGACTTTGCGAGGGGCCTCTGTGTGCCAAAAATAGACCGCGGGCTAAGCGGCGCGCAAAAATAACGGCCCGAAGGCCGGGGCGCCAAGTTCGTCCAGCGGAAAAAGGCCACAAAAACGGGTGGGCTATAGCCTTGGGGGGTGGGGCTGGCCCACTTCGTCCGCCGGACTCGGAATGCCGCGAGACTTTGCGAGGGGCCTTCGTGTGCCAAAAATAGGCCCTGGGCAAAGCCTCGCCCAAAAATAACTGCCCGAAGGCCGGGGCGCCAAGTTCGTCCAGCGGAAAACGCCACAAAAACGGGTGGGCTATAGCCTTGGGGGGTGGGGCTGGCCAACTTCGTCCGACGGACTCGGAATGCCGCGAGACTTTGCGAGGGGCCTCCGTGTGTGAAAAATAAGCCGCGGGCAAAGCCGCGCCCAAAAATAACCGCGCGAAGGCCGGGGCGCCAAGTTCGTCCAGCGGACAAAGGCCACAAAAACGGGTGGGCTATAGCCTTGGGGGGTGGGGCTGGCCAACTTCGTCCGCCGGACTCGGAATGCCGCGAGACTTTGCGAGGGGCCTCCGTGTGCCAAAAATAGGCAGCGGGCAAAGCCGCGCCCAAAAATAACCGCCCGAAGGCCGGGCCGCCAAGTTCGTCCAGCGGACAAAGGCCACAAAAACGGGTGGGCTATAGCCTTGGGGGGTGGGGCTGGCCAACTTCGTCCGCCGGACTCGGAATGCCGCGAGACTTTGCGAGGGGCCTCCGTGTGCCAAAAATAGGCCGTGGGCAAAGCCGCGCCCAAAAATAACGGCCCGAAGGCCGGGCCACCAAGTTCGTCCAGCGGAAAAATGCCACAAAAACGGGTGGGCTATAGCCTTGGGGGGTGGGGCTGGCCAACTTCGTCCGCCGGACTCGGAATGCCGCGAGAATTTGCGAGGGGCCTCCGTGTGCCAAAAAAAGGCCGCGGGCAAAACCGCGCCCAAAAATAACTGCCCGAAGGCCGGGTTGCCGAGTTCGTCCAGCGGAAAAAGGCCACAAAAACGGGTGGGCTATAGCCTTGGGGGGTGGGGCTGGCCAACTTCGTCCGCCGGACTCGCAATGCCGCGAGACTTTGCGAGGGGCCTCCGTGTGCCAAAAATAGGCCGCGGGCAAAACCGCGCCCAAAAATAACCGCCCGAAGGCCGGGTTGCCGAGTTCGTCCAGCGGAAAAAGGCCACAAAAACGGGTGGGTTATAGCCTTGAGGAGTGGGGCTGGCCAACTTCGTCCGCCGGAATTGGAATGCCGCGAGACTTTGCGAGGGGCCTCCGTGCGCCAAAAATAGGCCGCGGGCAAAGCCGCGCCCAAAAATAACCACCCGAAGGCCGGGGCGCCGAGTTCGTCCAGCGGAAAAAGGTCACAAAAACGGGTGGGCTATAGCCTTGAGGGGTGCGGCTGGCCAACTTTGTCCGCCGGACTCGGAATGCCGCGAGACTTTGCGAGGGGCCTCCGTGTGCCAAAAATAGGCCGCGGGCAAAACCGCGCCCAAAAATAACCGCCCGAAGGCCGGGTTGCCGAGTTCGTCCAGCGGAAAAAGGCCACAAAAACGGGTGGGTTATAGCCTTGGGGGGTGGGGCTGGCCAACTTCGTCCGCCGGACTCGGAATGCCGCGAGACTTTGCGAGGGGCCTCCGTGCGCCAAAAATAGGCCGCGGGCAAATCCGCACCCAAAAATAACTGCCCGAAGTCCGGGGCGCCAAGTTCGTCCAGCGGAAATAGGCCACAAAAACGGGTGGGCTATAGCCTTGGGGGGTGGGGCTGGCCAACTTCGTCCGCCGGACTCGCAATGCCGCGAGACTTTGCGAGGGGCCTCTATGTGCGATAAATAGGCCGTGAGCAAAGCCGTACCCAAAAATAACCGCCCGATGGCCGGGGCGCCAAGTTCGTTCAGCGGAGAAAGGCCACAAAAACGGGTGGCCTATAAGCCTTGGGGGGTGGGGCTGGCCAACTTCGTCCGCCGGATTCGGAATGCCGCGAGACTTTGCGAGGGCCCTCCGTGTGCCAAAAATAGGCCGCGGGCAAAGCCGCGCCCAAAAAAACTGCCCGAATGCCGGGGCGCCAAGTTCGTCCAGCGGAGAAAGGCCACAAAAACGGGTGGGCTATAGCCTTGGGGGGTGGGGCTGGCCAACTTCGTCCGCCGGACTCGGAATGCCGCGAGAATTTGCGAGGGGCCTCCGTGTGCCAAAAAAAGGCCGCGGGCAAAACCGCGCCCAAAAATAACTGCCCGAAGGCCGGGTTGCCGAGTTCGTCCAGCGGAAAAAGGCCACAAAAACGGGTGGGCTATAGCCTTGGGGGGTGGGGCTGGCCAACTTCGTCCGCCGGACTCGGAATGCCGCGAGACTTTGCGAGGGGCCTCCGTGCGCCAAAAATAGGCCGCGGGCAAAACCGCGCCCAAAAATAACCGCCCGAAGGCCGGGTTGCCGAGTTCGTCCAGCGGAAAAAGGCCACAAAAACGGGTGGGTTATAGCCTTGAGGAGTGGGGCTGGCCAACTTCGTCCGCCGGAATTGGAATGCCGCGAGACTTTGCGAGGGGCCTCCGTGCGCCAAAAATAGGCCGCGGGCAAAGCCGCGCCCAAAAATAACCACCCGAAGGCCGGGGCGCCGAGTTCGTCCAGCGGAAAAAGGTCACAAAAACGGGTGGGCTATAGCCTTGAGGGGTGCGGCTGGCCAACTTTGTCCGCCGGACTCGGAATGCCGCGAGACTTTGCGAGGGGCCTCCGTGTGCCAAAAATAGGCCGCGGGCAAAACCGCGCCCAAAAATAACCGCCCGAAGGCCGGGTTGCCGAGTTCGTCCAGCGGAAAAAGGCCACAAAAACGGGTGGGTTATAGCCTTGGGGGGTGGGGCTGGCCAACTTCGTCCGCCGGACTCGGAATGCCGCGAGACTTTGCGAGGGGCCTCCGTGCGCCAAAAATAGGCCGCGGGCAAATCCGCACCCAAAAATAACTGCCCGAAGTCCGGGGCGCCAAGTTCGTCCAGCGGAAATAGGCCACAAAAACGGGTGGGCTATAGCCTTGGGGGGTGGGGCTGGCCAACTTCGTCCGCCGGACTCGCAATGCCGCGAGACTTTGCGAGGGGCCTCTATGTGCGATAAATAGGCCGTGGGCAAAGCCGTACCCAAAAATAACCGCCCGATGGCCGGGGCGCCAAGTTCGTTCAGCGGAGAAAGGCCACAAAAACGGGTGGCCTATAAGCCTTGGGGGGTGGGGCTGGCCAACTTCGTCCGCCGGATTCGGAATGCCGCGAGACTTTGCGAGGGCCCTCCGTGTGCCAAAAATAGGCCACGGGCAAAGCCGCGCCCAAAAAAACTGCCCGAATGCCGGGGCGCCAAGTTCGTCCAGCGGAGAAAGGCCACAAAAACGGGTGGGCTATAGCCTTGGGGGGTGGGGCTGGCCAACTTCGTCCGCCGGACTCGGAATGCCGCGAGACTTTGCGAGGGGCCTCCGTGTGCCAAAAATAGGCCGCGGGCAAAACCGCGCCCAAAAATAACCGCCCGAAGGCCGGGTTGCCGAGTTCGTCCAGCGGAAAAAGGCCACAAAAACGGGTGGGTTATAGCCTTGAGGAGTGGGGCTGGCCAACTTCGTCCGCCGGAATTGGAATGCCGCGAGACTTTACGAGGGGCCTCCGTGCGCCAAAAATAGGCCGCGGGCAAAGCCGCGCCCAAAAATAACCAACCGAAGGCCGGGTTGCCGAGTTCGTCCAGCGGAAAAAGGCCACAAAAACGGGTGGGTTATAGCCTTGAGGAGTGGGGCTGGCCAACTTCGTCCGCCGGAATTGGAATGCCGCGAGACTTTGCGAGGGGCCTCCGTGCGCCAAAAATAGGCCGCGGGCAAAGCCGCGCCCAAAAATAACCACCCGAAGGCCGGGGCGCCGAGTTCGTCCAGCGGAAAAAGGCCACAAAAACGGGTGGGCTATAGCCTTGAGGGGTGGGGCTGGCCAACTTTGTCCGCCGGACTCGGAATGCCGCGAGACTTTGCGAGGGGCCTCCGTGTGCCAAAAATAGGCCGCGGGCAAAACCGCGCCCAAAAATAACGTCCCGAAGGCCGGGGCGCCAAGTTCGTCCAGTGGAAAAATGCCACAAAAACGGGTGGGCTATAGCCTTGGGGTGTGGGGCTGGCCAACTTTGTCCGCCGGACTCGGAATGCCGCGAGACCTTGCGAGGGCCCTCCGTGTGCCAAAAATAGGCCGCGGGCAAAGCCGCCCCCAAAAATAACCGCCCGAAGGCCGGGGCGCCGAGTTCGTCATGCGGAAAAAGGCCACAAACACGGGTGGGCTATAAGCTTGGGGGGTGGGGCTGGCCAACTTCGTCCGCCGGACTCGGAATGCCGCTAGACTTTGCGAGGGGCCTCCGTGTGCCAAAAATAGGCCGCGGGCAAAAACCGCGCCCAAAAATAACCGCCCGGAGGCCGGGTTGCCGAGTTCGTCCAGCGGAAAAAGGCCACAAAAACGGGTGGGCTATAGCCTTGGGGGGTGGGGCTGGCCAACTTCGTCCGCCGGACTCGGAATGCCGCGAGACTTTGCGAGGGGCCTCCGTGTGCCAAAAATAGGCCGCGGGCAAAACCGCGCCCAAAAATAACCGCCCGAAGGCCGGGTTGCCGAGTTCGTCCAGCGGAAAAAGGCCACAAAAACGGGTGGGTTATAGCCTTGAGGAGTGGGGCTGGCCAACTTCGTCCGCCGGAATTGGAATGCCGCGAGACTTTACGAGGGGCCTCCGTGCGCCAAAAATAGGCCGCGGGCAAAGCCGCGCCCAAAAATAACCAACCGAAGGCCGGGTTGCCGAGTTCGTCCAGCGGAAAAAGGCCACAAAAACGGGTGGGTTATAGCCTTGAGGAGTGGGGCTGGCCAACTTCGTCCGCCGGAATTGGAATGCCGCGAGACTTTGCGAGGGGCCTCCGTGCGCCAAAAATAGGCCGCGGGCAAAGCCGCGCCCAAAAATAACCACCCGAAGGCCGGGGCGCCGAGTTCGTCCAGCGGAAAAAGGCCACAAAAACGGGTGGGCTATAGCCTTGAGGGGTGGGGCTGGCCAACTTTGTCCGCCGGACTCGGAATGCCGCGAGACTTTGCGAGGGGCCTCCGTGTGCCAAAAATAGGCCGCGGGCAAAACCGCGCCCAAAAATAACGTCCCGAAGGCCGGGGCGCCAAGTTCGTCCAGTGGAAAAATGCCACAAAAACGGGTGGGCTATAGCCTTGGGGTGTGGGGCTGGCCAACTTTGTCCGCCGGACTCGGAATGCCGCGAGACCTTGCGAGGGCCCTCCGTGTGCCAAAAATAGGCCGCGGGCAAAGCCGCCCCCAAAAATAACCGCCCGAAGGCCGGGGCGCCGAGTTCGTCATGCGGAAAAAGGCCACAAACACGGGTGGGCTATAAGCTTGGGGGGTGGGGCTGGCCAACTTCGTCCGCCGGACTCGGAATGCCGCTAGACTTTGCGAGGGGCCTCCGTGTGCCAAAAATAGGCCGCGGGCAAAAACCGCGCCCAAAAATAACCGCCCGGAGGCCGGGTTGCCGAGTTCGTCCAGCGGAAAAAGGCCACAAAAACGGGTGGGCTATAGCCTTGGGGGGTGGGGCTGGCCCACTTCGTCCGCCGGAATCGGAATGCTGCGAGACTTTGTGAGGGGCCTCCGTGTGCCAAAAATAGGCCGCGGGCAAAGCCGCGCCCAAAAAAAATCGCCCGAAGGCCGGGGCGCCAACTTCGTCCAGCGGAAAAAGGCCACAAAAACAGAAGGGCTATAGCCTTGGGGGGTGGGGCTGGACAACTTCGTCCGCCAGGGACTCGGAATCCCGCGAGACTTTGCGAGGGGCCTCCGTGTGCCAAAAATAGGCCGCGGTCAAAGCCGCGCCCAAAAATAACCGCCCGAAGGCCGGGGGGCCAAGTTCGTCCAGCGGAAAAAGGCCACAAAATAGAGTGGGCTATAGCCTTGGGGGGTGGGGCTGGCCAACTTCGTCCGCCGGACTCGGACTCGGAATGCCGCGAGACTTTGCGAGGGGCCTCCGTGTCCCAAAAATAGGCCGCGGGCAAAGCCACGCCCAAAAATAACCGCCCGAAGGCTGGGGCGCCAAGTTCGTCCAGCGGAAAAAGCCCACAAAAACGGGTGGGCTATACCCTTGGGGGGTGGGGCTGGCCAACTTCGTCAGCCGGCCTCGGACTTGGAATGCCACGAGAGTTTGCGAGGGGCCTCCGTGTGCCAAAAATAGGCTGCGGGCAAAGCCACGCCCAAAAATAACCACCCGAAGGCCGGGGCGCCAAGTTCGTCCAGCGGAAAAAGGCCACAAAATAGAGTGGGCTATATCCTTGGGGGGTGGGGCTGGCCAACTTCGTCTGCCGGACGCGGAATGCCGCGAGACTTTGCGATGGGCCTCCATGTGCCAAAAATAGGCCGCGGGCAAAGCCGCACCCAAAAATAACCGCCCGAAGGCCGGGGCGCCAAGTTCGTCCAGCGGAAAAAGGCCACAAAAACGGGTGGGCTATAGCCTTGGGGGGTGGGGCTGGCCAACTTCGTCCGCCGGACTCGGACTCGGAATGCCGCGAGACTTTGCGAGGGGCAACCGTGTCCCAAAAATAGGCCGCGGGCAAAGCCGCGCCCAAAAATAACCGCCCGAAGGCCGGGGCGCCAAGTTCGTCCAGCGGAAAAAGGCCACAAAAACGGGTGGGCTATAGCCTTGGGGGGTGGGGTTGGCCAACTTCGTCCGCCGGACTCGGAATGCCGCGAGACATTGCGAGGGGCTTCCGTGTGCCAAAAATAGGCCGCGGGCAAAGCCGTGTCCTAAAATAACCGCCCGAAGGCCGGGGCGCCAAGTTCGTCCAGCGGAAAAAGGCCACAAAAACGGGTGGGCTATAGCCTTGGGGGTTGGGGCTAGCCAACTTCGTCCGCCGGACTCGGAATGCCGCGAGACTTTGCGAGGGGCCTCCGTGCGCCAAAAATAGGCCGCGGGCAAAGCCGCGCCCAAAAATAACCACCCGAAGGCCGGGGCGCCGAGTTCGTCCCGCGGGAAAAGGCCACAAAAACGGGTGGGCTATAGCGTTGAGGGGTGGGGCTGGCCAACTTTGTCCGCCGGACTCGGAATGCCGCGAGACTTTGCGAGGGGCCTCCGTGTGCCAAAAATAGGCCGCGGGCAAAACCGCGCCCAAAAATAACGTACCGAAGGCCGGGGCGCCAAGTTCGTCCAGTGGAAAAATGCCACAAAAACGGGTGGGCTATAGCCTTGGGGTGTGGGGCTGGCCAACTTTGTCCGCCGGACTCGGAATGCCGCGAGACCTTGCGAGGGCCCTCCGTGTGCCAAAAATAGGCCGCGGGCAAAGCCGCCCCCAAAAATAACCGCCCGAAGGCCGGGGCGCCGAGTTCTTCATGCGGAAAAAGGCCACAAACACGGGTGGGCTATAAGCTTGGGGGGTGGGGCTGGCCAACTTCGTCCGCCGGACTCGGAATGCCGCTAGACTTTGCGAGGGGCCTCCGTGTGCCAAAAATAGGCCGCGGGCAAAAACCGCGCCCAAAAATAACCGCCCGGAGGCCGGGTTGCCGAGTTCGTCCAGCGGAAAAAGGCCACAAAAACGGGTGGGCTATAGCCTTGGGGGGTGGGGCTGGCCCACTTCGTCCGCCGGAATCGGAATGCTGCGAGACTTTGTGAGGGGCCTCCGTGTGCCAAAAATAGGCCGCGGGCAAAGCCGCACCCAAAAATAACCGCCCGAAGGCCGGGGCGCCAAGTTCGTCCAGCGGAAAAAGGCCACAAAAACGGGTGGGCTATAGCCTTGGGGGGTGGGGCTGGCCAACTTCGTCCGCCGGACTCAGACTCGGAAAGCTGCGAGACTTTGCGAGGGGCCTCCATGTGCCAAAAATAGGCCGTGGGCAAAGCCGCGCCCAAAAAGAATCGCCCGAAGGCCGGGGCGCCAACTTCGTCCAGCGGAAAAAGGCCACAAAAACAGAAGGGCTATAGCCTTGGGGGGTGGGGCTGGACAACTTCGTCCGCCAGGGACTCGGAATCCCGCGAGACTTTGCGAGGGGCCTCCGTGTGCCAAAAATAGGCCGCGGTCAAAGCCGCGCCCAAAAATAACCGCCCGAAGGCCGGGGGGCCAAGTTCGTCCAGCGGAAAAAGGCCACAAAATAGAGTGGGCTATAGCCTTGGGGGGTGGGGCTGGCCAACTTCGTCCGCCGGACTCGGACTCGGAATGCCGCGAGACTTTGCGAGGGGCCTCCGTGTCCCAAAAATAGGCCGCGGGCAAAGCCACGCCCAAAAATAACCGCCCGAAGGCTGGGGCGCCAAGTTCGTCCAGCGGAAAAAGCCCACAAAAACGGGTGGGCTATACCCTTGGGGGGTGGGGCTGGCCAACTTCGTCAGCCGGCCTCGGACTTGGAATGCCACGAGAGTTTGCGAGGGGCCTCCGTGTGCCAAAAATAGGCTGCGGGCAAAGCCACGCCCAAAAATAACCACCCGAAGGCCGGGGCGCCAAGTTCGTCCAGCGGAAAAAGGCCACAAAATAGAGTGGGCTATATCCTTGGGGGGTGGGGCTGGCCAACTTCGTCTGCCGGACGCGGAATGCCGCGAGACTTTGCGATGGGCCTCCATGTGCCAAAAATAGGCCGCGGGCAAAGCCGCACCCAAAAATAACCGCCCGAAGGCCGGGGCGCCAAGTTCGTCCAGCGGAAAAAGGCCACAAAAACGGGTGGGCTATAGCCTTGGGGGGTGGGGCTGGCCAACTTCGTCCGCCGGACTCGGACTCGGAATGCCGCGAGACTTTGCGAGGGGCAACCGTGTCCCAAAAATAGGCCGCGGGCAAAGCCGCGCCCAAAAATAACCGCCCGAAGGCCGGGGCGCCAAGTTCGTCCAGCGGAAAAAGGCCACAAAAACGGGTGGGCTATAGCCTTGGGGGTTGGGGCCGGCCCACTTCGTCCGCCGGACTCGGAATGCCGCGAGACTTTGCGAGGGGCCTCCATGTGCCAAAAATAGGCCGTGGGCAAAGCCGCGCCCAAAAATAACCACCCGAAGTCCGGGGCGCCAAGTTCATCCAGCGGAAAAAGGCCACAAAAACAGGTGGGCTATAGCCTTGGGGGGTGGGGCTGGCCGACTTTGTCCGCCGGACTCGGAATGCCGCGAGACTTTGCGAGGGGCCTCCGTGTGCCAAAAATAGGCCGCGGTAAAAGCCGCGCCCAAAAATAACCGCCCGAAGGCCGGGGCGCCAAGTTCGTCCAGCGGAAAAAGGCCACAAAAACGGGTGGGCTATAGCCTTGGGGGTTGGGGCCGGCCCACTTCGTCCGCCGGACTCGGAATGCCGCGAGACTTTGCGAGGGTCCTCCGGGTGCCAAAAGAAGTCCGCGAGCAAAGCCGCGCCCAAAACTAACCGCCCGAAGGCCGGGGCGCTATGTTCATCCAGCGGAAAAAGGCCACAAAAACGGGTGGGCTATAGCCTTGGGGGGTGGGGCTGGCCAACTTCGTCCGCCGGACTCGGAATTCCGCGAGACTTTGCGAGGGGCCTCCGTGTGCCAAAAATAGGCCGCGGGAAAAGCTGCGCCCAAAAATAACCGCCCGAAGGCCGTGGCGCCAAGTTCGTCCAGCGGAAAAAGGCCACAAAAACGGGTGGGCTGTAGCCTTCGGGGGTGGGGCTGGCCAGCTTCGTCCGCCAGACTCGGAATGCAGCGAGACTTTGCGAGGGCCTCCGTGTGCCAAAAATAGGCCGCGGGCAAAGCCGCACCCAAAAATAACCGCCCGAAGGCCGGGGCGCCAAGTTCGTCCAGCGGAAAAAGGCCACAAAAACGGGTGGGCTATAGCCTTTGTGGGTGGGGCTGGCCAACTTTGTCCGCCGGACTCGGAATGCCGCAAGACTTTGCGAGGGGCCTCCGTGTGCCAAAAATAGACCACGGGCAAAGCCGTGTCCAAAAATAACTGCCCGAAGGCCGGGGCGCCAAGTTCGTCCAGCGGAAAAAGGCCACAAAAACGGGTGGGCTATAGCCTTTGTGGGTGGGGCTGGCCAACTTTGTCCGCCGGACTCGGAATGCCGCAAGACTTTGCGAGGGGCCTCCGTGTGCCAAAAATAGACCACGGGCAAAGCCGTGTCCAAAAATAACTGCCCGAAGGCCGGGGCGCCAAGTTCGTCCAGCGGAAAAAGGCCACAAAAACAGGTGGGCTATAGCCTTGGTGGGTGGGGCTGGCCAACTTCGTCCGCCGGACTCGGAATGCCGCGAGACTTTGTGACGGGCCTCCGAGTGCCAAAAATAGGCCACGGGCAAAGCCGCGCTCTAAAATAACCGCCCGTAGGCCGGGGCACAAAGTTCGACCAGCGGAAAAAGGCCACAAAAACTGGTGGGCTATAGCATTTGTGGGTGGGGCTGGCCAACTTTGTCCGCCGGACTCGGAATGCAGCGAGACTTTACGAGGGGCGTCCGTGTGCCAAAAATAGGCCGCGGGCAAAGCCGCACCCAAAAATAACCGCCCGAAGGCCGGGGCGCCAAGTTCGTCCAGCGGAAAAAGGCCACAAAAACGGGTGGGCTATAGCCTTGGGGGGTGGGGTTGGCCAACTTCGTCCGCCGGACTCGGAATGCCGCGAGACATTGCGAGGGGCTTCCGTGTGCCAAAAATAGGCCGCGGGCAAAGCCGTGTCCTAAAATAACCGCCCGAAGGCCGGGGCGCCAAGTTCGTCCAGCGGAAAAAGGCCACAAAAACGGGTGGGCTATAGCCTTGGGGGTTGGGGCTAGCCAACTTCGTCCGCCGGACTCGGAATGCCGCAAGACTTTGCGAGGGGCCTCCGTGTGCCAAAAATAGGCCGCGGGCAAGGCCGTGTCCAAAAATAACCGCCCGAAGGCCGGGGCGCCAAGTTTGTCCTGCGGAAAAAGGCCACAAAAACGGGTGGGCTATAGCCTTGGGGGGTGGGGCTGGCCAACTTCGTCCGCCGGACTCGGAAGGCCGCGTGACTTTACGAGGGGCCTACGTGTGCCAAAAATAGGCCGCGGGCAAAGCCGCGCCCAAAAATAACCGCCCGAAGGCCGGGGTGCCAAGTTCGTCCAGCGGAAAAAGGCCACAAAAACGGGTGGGCTATAGCCTTGGGGGGTGGGGATGTCCATCTTTGTCCGCCGGACTCGGAATGCCGCGAGACTTTGTGACGGGCCTCCGTGAACCAAAAATAGGCCGCGGGCAAAGCCGCGCTCTAAAATAACCGCCCGTAGGCCGGGGCGCAAAGTTCGACCAGCGGAAAAAGGCCACAAAAACAGGTGGGCTATAGCCTTTGTGGGTGGGGCTGGCCAACTTTGTCCGCCGGACTCGGAATGCCGCGAGACTTTACGAGGGGCCTCCGTGTGCCAAAAATAGGCCGCGGGCAAAACCGCGCCCAAAAATTACCGCCCGAAGGCCGGGGCGCAAAGTTCGTCCAGCGGAAAAAGGCCACAAAAACGGGTGGGCTATAGCCTTGGGGGGTGGGGCTGGCCAACTTCGTCCGCCGGACTCGGAATGCCGCGAGACTTTGCGAGGGGCTTCCGTGTGCCAAAAATAGGCCGCGGGCAAAGCCGTGTCCAAAAATAACTGCCCGAAGCCCGGGGCGCCAAGTTCGTCCGGCGGAAAAAGGCCACAAAAACAGGTGGGCTATAGCCTTGGTGGGTGGGGCTGGCCAACTTCGTCCGCCGGACTCGGAATGCTGCGAGACTTTGCGAGGGGCTTCCGTGTGCCAAAAATGGGCCGCGGGAAAAGCCGCGCCCAAAAATAACCGCCCGAAGGCCGGGGCGCCAAGTTCGTCCAGCGGAAAAAGGCCACAAAAACGGGTGGGCTATAGCCTTGGGGGGTGGGGCTGGCCAACTTCGTCCGCCGGACTCGGAATGCCGCGAGACTTTGCGAGGGGCCTCCGTGTGCCAAAACTAGGCCGCGGGCAAAGCCGCGCCAAAAAATAACTGCCCGAAGGCCGGGGCGCCAAGTTCGTCCAGCAGAAAAAGGCCACAAAAACGGGTGGGCTATAGCCATGGGGGGTGGGGCTGGCCAACTTCGTCCGCCGGACTCGGAATGCCGCGAGACTTTGCGAGGGGCCTCCGTGTGCCAAAAATAGGTCGCGGCCAAAGCCGCCCCATAAATAAGCCCCCGAAGGGCGGGGCGCCAAGTTCGTCCAGCGGAAAAAGGCCACAAAAACGGGTGGGCTATAGCCTTGGGGGATGGGGCTGGCCAACTTCGTCCGCCGGACTCGGAATGCCGCGAGATATTGCGAGGGGCCTCCGTGTGCCAAAAATAGGACGCGGGCAAAGCCGCGCCCAAAAATAACTGCCCGAAGGCCGGGGCGCCAAGTTCGTCCAGCGGAAAAAGGCCACAAAAACGGGTGGGCTATAGCCTTGGGGGGTGGGGCTGGCCAACTTCGTCCGCCGGACTCGGAAGGCCGCGAGATATTGCGAGGGGCCTCCGTGTGCCAAAAATAGGCCGCGGGCAAAGCCGTGTCCTAAAATAACCGCCCGAAGGCCGGGGCGCCAAGTTCGTCCAGCGGAAAAAGGCCACAAAAACGGGTGGGCTATAGCCTTGGGGGTTGGGGCTAGCCAACTTCGCCCGCCGGACTCGGAATGCCGCAAGACTTTGCGAGGGGCCTCCGTGTGCCAAAAATAGGCCGCGGGCAAGGCCGTGTCCAAAAATAACCGCCCGAAGGCCGGGGCGCCAAGTTTGTCCTGCGGAAAAAGGCCACAAAAACGGGTGGGCTATAGCCTTGGGGGGTGGGGCTGGCCAACTTCGTCCGCCGGACTCGGAAGGCCGCGTGACTTTACGAGGGGCCTACGTGTGCCAAAAATAGGCCGCGGGCAAAGCCGCGCCCAAAAATAACCGCCCGAAGGCCGGGGTGCCAAGTTCGTCCAGCGGAAAAAGGCCACAAAAACGGGTGGGCTATAGCCTTGGGGGGTGGGGCTGTCCATCTTTGTCCGCCGGACTCGGAATGCCGCGAGACTTTGTGACGGGCCTCCGTGAACCAAAAATAGGCCGCGGGCAAAGCCGCGCTCTAAAATAACCGCCCGTAGGCCGGGGCGCAAAGTTCGACCAGCGGAAAAAGGCCACAAAAACAGGTGGGCTATAGCCTTTGTGGGTGGGGCTGGCCAACTTTGTCCGCCGGACTCGGAATGCCGCGAGACTTTGCGAGGGGCCTCCGTGTGCCAAAAATAGGCCGCGGGCAAAACCGCGCCCAAAAATTACCGCCCGAAGGCCGGGGCGCAAAGTTCGTCCAGCGGAAAAAGGCCACAAAAACGGGTGGGCTATAGCCTTGGGGGGTGGGGCTGGCCAACTTCGTCCGCCGGACTCGGAATGCCGCGAGACTTTGCGAGGGGCCTCCGTGTGCCAAAAATAGGCCGCGGGCAAAACCGCGCCCAAAAATTACCGCCCGAAGGCCGGGGCGCAAAGTTCGTCCAGCGGAAAAAGGCCACAAAAACGGGTGGGCTATAGCCTTGGGGGGTGGGGCTGGCCAACTTCGTCCGCCGGACTCGGAATGCCGCGAGACTTTGCGAGGGGCTTCCGTGTGCCAAAAATAGGCCGCGGGCAAAGCCGTGTCCAAAAATAACTGCCCGAAGCCCGGGGCGCCAAGTTCGTCCAGCGGAAAAAGGCCACAAAAACAGGTGGGCTATAGCCTTGGTGGGTGGGGCTGGCCAACTTCGTCCGCCGGACTCGGAATGCTGCGAGACTTTGCGAGGGGCTTCCGTGTGCCAAAAATGGGCCGCGGGAAAAGCCGCGCCCAAAAATAACCGCCCGAAGGCCGGGGCGCCAAGTTCGTCCAGCGGAAAAAGGCCAAAAAAACGGGTGGGCTATAGCCTTGGGGGGTGGGGCTGGCCAACTTCGTCCGCCGGACTCGGAATGCCGCGAGACTTTGCGAGGGGCCTCCGTGTGCCAAAACTAGGCCGCGGGCAAAGCCGCGCCAAAAAATAACTGCCCGAAGGCCGGGGCGCCAAGTTCGTCCAGCGGAAAAAGGCCACAAAAACGGGTGGGCTATAGCCTTGGGGGGTGGGGCTGGCCAACTTCGTTCGCCGGAGTCGGAATGCCGTGAGACTTTGCGAGGGGCCTCCGTGTGCCAAAAATAGGCCGCGGCCAAAGCCGCCCCATAAATAAGCCCCCGAAGGGCGGGGCGCCAAGTTCGTCCAGCGGAAAAAGGCCACAAAAACGGGTGGGCTATAGCCTTGGGGGATGGGGCTGGCCAACTTCGTCCGCCGGACTCGGAATGCCGCGAGATATTGCGAGGGGCCTCCGTGTGCCAAAAATAGGACGCGGGCAAAGCCGCGCCCCAAAATAACCGTCCGAAGGCCGGGGCGCGAAGTTCGTCCAGCGGAAAAAGGCCACAAAAACGGGTGGGCTATAGCCTTGGGGGGTGGGGCTGGCCAACTTCGTCCGCCGGACTCGGAATGCCGCGGGACTTTGCGAGGGGCCTCCGTGTGCCAAAAATAGGCCGCGGGCAAGGCCTCGCCTAAAAATAACCGCCCGAAGGCCGTGGCGCCAAGTTCGTCCAGCGGAAAAAGGCCACAAAAACGGGTGGGCTATAGCCTTGGGGGGTGGGGCTGGCCAGCTTCGTCCGCCAGACTCGGAATGCAGCGAGACTTTGCGAGGGGCCTCCATGTGCCAAAAATAGGCCGCGGAAAAAGCCGCGCCCAAAAATAACCGCCCGAAGGCCGGGGCGCCAAGTTCGTCCAGCGGAAAAAGGCCAAAAAAACGGGTGGGCTATAGCCTTGGGGGGTGGGGCTGGCCAACTTCGTCCGCCGGACTCGGAATGCCGCGAGACTTTGCGAGGGGCCTCCGTGTGCCAAAACTAGGCCGCGGGCAAAGCCGCGCCAAAAAATAACTGCCCGAAGGCCGGGGCGCCAAGTTCGTCCAGCGGAAAAAGGCCACAAAAACGGGTGGGCTATAGCCTTGGGGGGTGGGGCTGGCCAACTTCGTCCGCCGGACTCGGAATGCCGCGAGACTTTGCGAGGGGCCTCCGTGTGCCAAAAATAGGTCGCGGCCAAAGCCGCCCCATAAATAAGCCCCCGAAGGGCGGGGCGCCAAGTTCGTCCAGCCGAAAAAGGCCACAAAAACGGGTGGGCTATAGCCTTGGGGGATGGGGCTGGCCAACTTCGTCCGCCGGACTCGGAATGCCGCGAGATATTGCGAGGGGCCTCCGTGTGCCAAAAATAGGACGCGGGGAAAGCCGCGCCCAAAAATAACTGCCCGAAGGCCGGGGCGCCAAGTTCGTCCAGCGGAAAAAGGCCACAAAAACGGGTGGGCTATAGCCTTGGGGGGTGGGGCTGGCCAACTTCGTCCGCCGGACTCGGAATGCCGCGAGATATTGCGAGGGGCCTCCGTGTGCCAAAAATAGGCCGCGGGCAAAGCCGTGTCCTAAAATAACCGCCCGAAGGCCGGGGCGCCAAGTTCGTCCAGCGGAAAAAGGCCACAAAAACGGGTGGGCTATAGCCTTGGGGGTTGGGGCTAGCCAACTTCGTCCGCCGGACTCGGAATGCCGCAAGACTTTGCGAGGGGCCTCCGTGTGCCAAAAATAGGCCGCGGGCTAGGCCGTGACCAAAAATAACCGCCCGAAGGCCGGGGCGCCAAGTTTGTCCTGCGGAAAAAGGCCACAAAAACGGGTGGGCTATAGCCTTGGGGGGTGGGGCTGGCCAACTTCGTCCGCCGGACTCGGAAGGCCGCGTGACTTTACGAGGGGCCTACGTGTGCCAAAAATAGGCCGCGGGCAAAGCCGCGCCCAAAAATAACCGCCCGAAGGCCGGGGTGCCAAGTTCGTCCAGCGGAAAAAGGCCACAAAAACGGGTGGGCTATAGCCTTGGGGGGTGGGGCTGTCCATCTTTGTCCGCCGGACTCGGAATGCCGCGAGACTTTGTGACGGGCCTCCGTGAACCAAAAATAGGCCGCGGGCAAAGCCGCGCTCTAAAATAACCGCCCGTAGGCCGGGGCGCAAAGTTCGACCAGCGGAAAAAGGCCACAAAAACAGGTGGGCTATAGCCTTTGTGGGTGGGGCTGGCCAACTTTGTCCGCCGGACTCGGAATGCCGCGAGACTTTGCGAGGGGCCTCCGTGTGCCAAAAATAGGCCGCGGGCAAAACCGCGCCCAAAAATTACCGCCCGAAGGCCGGGGCGCAAAGTTCGTCCAGCGGAAAAAGGCCACAAAAACGGGTGGGCTATAGCCTTGGGGGGTGGGGCTGGCCAACTTCGTCCGCCGGACTCGGAATGCCGCGAGACTTTGCGAGGGGCCTCCGTGTGCCAAAAATAGGCCGCGGCCAAGGCCTCGCCTAAAAATAACCGCCCGAAGGCCGTGGCGCCAAGTTCGTCCAGCGGAAAAAGGCCACAAAAACGGGTGGGCTATAGCCTTGGGGGGTGGGGCTGGCCAGCTTCGTCCGCCGGACTCGGAATGCAGCGAGATATTGCGAGGGGCCTCCGTGTGCCAAAAATAGGCCGCGGCCAAAGCCGCCCCATAAATAAGCCCCCGAAGGCCGTGGCGCCAAGTTCGTCCAGCGGAAAAAGGCCACAAAAACGGGTGGGCTATAGCCTTGGGGGATGGGGCTGGCCAACTTCGTCCGCCGGACTCGGAATGCCGCGAGATATTGCGAGGGGCCTCCGTGTGCCAAAAATAGGACGCGGGCAAAGCCGCGCCCAAAAATAACTGCCCGAAGGCCGGGGCGCCAAGTTCGTCCAGCGGAAAAAGGCCACAAAAACGGGTGGGCTATAGCCTTGGGGGGTGGGGCTGGCCAACTTCGTCCGCCGGACTCGGAATGCCGCGAGATATTGCGAGGGGCCTCCGTGTGCCAAAAATAGGACGCGGGCAAAGCCGCGCCCAAAAATAACCGCCCGAAGGCCGGGGCGCAAAGTTCGTCCAGCGGAAAAAGGCCACAAAAACGGGTGGGCTATAGCCTTGGGGGGTGGGGCTGGCCAACTTCGTCCGCCGGACTCGGAATGCCGCGAGACTTTGCGAGGGGCCTCCGTGTGCCAAAAATAGGCCGCGGGCAAGGCCTCGTCCAAAAATAATCGCCCGAAGGCCGTGGCGCCAAGTTCGTCCAGCGGAAAAAGGCCACAAAAACGGGTGGGCTGTAGCCTTCGGGGGTGGGGCTGGCCAGCTTCGTCCGCCAGACTCGGAATGCAGCGAGACTTTGCGAGGGCCTCCGTGTGCCAAAAATAGGCCGCGGGCAAAGCCGCACCCAAAAATAACCGCCCGAAGGCCGGGGCGCCAAGTTCGTCCAGCGGAAAAAGGCCACAAAAACGGGTGGGCTATAGCCTTGGGTGGTGGGGCTGGCCAACTTCGTCCGCCGGACTCGGAATGCCGCGAGACTTTGCGAGGGGCCTCCGTCCGCCAAAAATAGATGGCGGGCAAAGCCGCACCCAAAAATAACCGCCCGAGGGCCGGGGCGCCAAGTTCGTCCAGCGGAAAAAGGACACAAAAACGGGTGGGCTATAGCCTTGGGGGGTGCGGCTGGCCAACATCGTCCGCCGGACTCGGAATGCCGCGAGACTTTCCGAGGGGCCTCCGTCCACCAAAAATAGACCGCGGGCAAAGCCGAGCCCAAAAATAACCGCCCGAAGGCTGGGGCGCCAAGTTCGTCCAGCGGAAAAAGGCCACAAAAACGGTTGGGCTATAGCCTTGGGGGGTGGGGCTGGCCAACTTCGTCCGCCGGACTCGGAATGCTGCGAGACTTTGCGAGGGGCCTCCGTGTGCCAAAAATAGGCCGCGGGCAAGGCCGCGCCCAAAAATAACCGCCCGAAGGCCGGGGCGCCAAGTTCGTCCAGCGGAAAAAGGCCACAAAAACGGGTGGGCTATAGCCTTGGGGGGTGGGGCTGGCCAGCTTCGTCCCCCGGACTCGGAATGCAGCGAGATTTTACGAGGGGCCTCCGTGTGCCAAAAATATGCCGCGGGCAAGGCCGCGCCCAAAAATAACCGCCCGAAGGCCGGGGCGCCAAGTTCGTCCAGCGGAAAAAGGCCACAAAAACGGGTGGGCTATAGCCTTGGGTGGTGGGGCTGGCCAACTTCGTCCGCCGGACTCGGAATGCCGCAAGACTTTGCGAGGGGCCTCCGTCCGCCAAAAATAGACCGCGGGCAAAGCCGCGCCCAAAAATAACCACCCGAAGGCCGGGGCGCCAAGTTCGTCCTGCGGAAAAAGGCCACAAAAACGGGTGGGCTATAGCCTAGGGGGGTGGGGCTGGCCAACTTCGTCCGCCGGACTCGGAATGCTTCGAGACTTTGCGAGGGGCCTCCGTGTGCCAAAAATAGGCCGCGGCCAAAGCCGCGCCCAAAAATAACCGCCCGAAGGCCGGGGCGCCATGTTCGTCCAGCGGAAAAAGGCCACAAAAACGGGTGGGCTATAGGCTTGGGGAGTGGGGCTGGCCAACTTTGTCCGCCGGACTCGGAATGCCGCGAGACTGTGCGAGGGGCCTCCGTCCGCCAAAAATAGACCGCGGGCAAAGCCACACCCAAAAATAACAGCCCGAAGGCCTGGGCGCCAAGTTCGTCCAGCGGAAAAAGGCCACAAAAACGGGTGGGCTATAGCCTCGGGGGGTGGGGCAGGCCAACTTCGTCCGCCGGACTCGGAATACCGCGAGACTTTGCGAGGGGCCTCCGTGTGCTAAAACTAGGCCGCGGGCAAAGCCGCGCCCAAAAATAACCGCCCGAAGGCCGGGGCGCCAAGTTCGTCCAGCGGAAAAAGGACACAAAAAAGGGTGGGCTATAGCCTCGGGGGGTGGGGCTGGCAAACTTCGTCCGCCGGACTCGGAATGCCGCGAGACTTTGCGAGGGGCCTCCGTGTACCAAAAATAGACCGCGGGCAAAGCCACACCCAAAAATAACAGCCCGAAGGCCTGGGCGCCAAGTTCGTCCAGCGGAAAAAGGCCACAAAAACGGGTGGGCTATAGCCTCGGGGGGTGGGGCAGGCCAACTTCGTCCGCCGGACTCGGAATACCGCGAGACTTTGCGAGGGGCCTCCGTGTGCTAAAACTAGGCCGCGGGCAAAGCCGCGCCCAAAAATAACAGCCCGAAGGCCGGGGCGCCAAGTTCGTCCAGCGGAAAAAGGACACAAAAAATGGTGGGCTATAGCCTCGGGGGGTGGGGCTGGCAAACTTCGTCCGCCGGACTCGGAATGCCGCGAGACTTTGCGAGGGGCCTCCGTGTACCAAAAATAGGCCGCGGGCAAAGCCGTGCCCAAAAATAACCGCCCGAAGGCCGGGGCGCCAAGTTCGTCCAGCGGAAAAAGGCCACAAAAACGGGTGGGCTATAGCCTTGGGGGGTGGGGCTGGCCAACTTCGTCCGCCAGACTCGGAATGCCGCGAGAGTTACGAGGTGCATCCGTGTGCCAAAAATAGGCCGCGGGCAAAGCCGCGCCCACAAATAACCGCCCGAAGGCCGGGGCGCCAAGTTCGTCCAGCGGAAAAAGGCCACAAAAATGGGTGGGCTATAGCCTTGGGGGGTGGGGCTGGCCAACTTCGTCCGCCGGACTCGGAATGCCACGAGATTTTGCGAGGGGCCTCCGTGTGCAAAAAATTGGCCGCGGGAAAAGCCGCCCCCAAAAATAACCGCCTGAAGGCCGGGGCGCCAAGTTCGTCCAGCGGAAAAAGGCCACAAAAACGGGTGGGCTATAGCCTTGGGGGGTGGGGCTGGCCAACTTCGTCCGCCGGACTCGGAATGCCGCGAGACTTTGCGAGGGGCCTCCGTGTGCCAAAAATAGGCCGCGGGCAAGGCCTCGTCCAAAAATAATCGCCCGAAGGCCGTGGCGCCAAGTTCGTCCAGCGGAAAAAGGCCACAAAAACGGGTGGGCTGTAGCCTTCGGGGGTGGGGCTGGCCAGCTTCGTCCGCCAGACTCGGAATGCAGCGAGACTTTGCGAGGGCCTCCGTGTGCCAAAAATAGGCCGCGGGCAAAGCCGCACCCAAAAATAACCGCCCGAAGGCCGGGGCGCCAAGTTCGTCCAGCGGAAAAAGGCCACAAAAACGGGTGGGCTATAGCCTTGGGTGGTGGGGCTGGCCAACTTCGTCCGCCGGACTCGGAATGCCGCGAGACTTTGCGAGGGGCCTCCGTCCGCCAAAAATAGATGGCGGGCAAAGCCGCACCCAAAAATAACCGCCCGAGGGCCGGGGCGCCAAGTTCGTCCAGCGGAAAAAGGACACAAAAACGGGTGGGCTATAGCCTTGGGGGGTGCGGCTGGCCAACATCGTCCGCCGGACTCGGAATGCCGCGAGACTTTCCGAGGGGCCTCCGTCCACCAAAAATAGACCGCGGGCAAAGCCGAGCCCAAAAATAACCGCCCGAAGGCTGGGGCGCCAAGTTCGTCCAGCGGAAAAAGGCCACAAAAACGGTTGGGCTATAGCCTTGGGGGGTGGGGCTGGCCAACTTCGTCCGCCGGACTCGGAATGCTGCGAGACTTTGCGAGGGGCCTCCGTGTGCCAAAAATAGGCCGCGGGCAAGGCCGCGCCCAAAAATAACCGCCCGAAGGCCGGGGCGCCAAGTTCGTCCAGCGGAAAAAGGCCACAAAAACGGGTGGGCTATAGCCTTGGGGGGTGGGGCTGGCCAGCTTCGTCCCCCGGACTCGGAATGCAGCGAGATTTTACGAGGGGCCTCCGTGTGCCAAAAATATGCCGCGGGCAAGGCCGCGCCCAAAAATAACCGCCCGAAGGCCGGGGCGCCAAGTTCGTCCAGCGGAAAAAGGCCACAAAAACGGGTGGGCTATAGCCTTGGGTGGTGGGGCTGGCCAACTTCGTCCGCCGGACTCGGAATGCCGCAAGACTTTGCGAGGGGCCTCCGTCCGCCAAAAATAGACCGCGGGCAAAGCCGCGCCCAAAAATAACCACCCGAAGGCCGGGGCGCCAAGTTCGTCCTGCGGAAAAAGGCCACAAAAACGGGTGGGCTATAGCCTAGGGGGGTGGGGCTGGCCAACTTCGTCCGCCGGACTCGGAATGCTTCGAGACTTTGCGAGGGGCCTCCGTGTGCCAAAAATAGGCCGCGGCCAAAGCCGCGCCCAAAAATAACCGCCCGAAGGCCGGGGCGCCATGTTCGTCCAGCGGAAAAAGGCCACAAAAACGGGTGGGCTATAGGCTTGGGGAGTGGGGCTGGCCAACTTTGTCCGCCGGACTCGGAATGCCGCGAGACTGTGCGAGGGGCCTCCGTCCGCCAAAAATAGACCGCGGGCAAAGCCACACCCAAAAATAACAGCCCGAAGGCCTGGGCGCCAAGTTCGTCCAGCGGAAAAAGGCCACAAAAACGGGTGGGCTATAGCCTCGGGGGGTGGGGCAGGCCAACTTCGTCCGCCGGACTCGGAATACCGCGAGACTTTGCGAGGGGCCTCCGTGTGCTAAAACTAGGCCGCGGGCAAAGCCGCGCCCAAAAATAACCGCCCGAAGGCCGGGGCGCCAAGTTCGTCCAGCGGAAAAAGGACACAAAAAAGGGTGGGCTATAGCCTCGGGGGGTGGGGCTGGCAAACTTCGTCCGCCGGACTCGGAATGCCGCGAGACTTTGCGAGGGGCCTCCGTGTACCAAAAATAGACCGCGGGCAAAGCCACACCCAAAAATAACAGCCCGAAGGCCTGGGCGCCAAGTTCGTCCAGCGGAAAAAGGCCACAAAAACGGGTGGGCTATAGCCTCGGGGGGTGGGGCAGGCCAACTTCGTCCGCCGGACTCGGAATACCGCGAGACTTTGCGAGGGGCCTCCGTGTGCTAAAACTAGGCCGCGGGCAAAGCCGCGCCCAAAAATAACAGCCCGAAGGCCGGGGCGCCAAGTTCGTCCAGCGGAAAAAGGACACAAAAAATGGTGGGCTATAGCCTCGGGGGGTGGGGCTGGCAAACTTCGTCCGCCGGACTCGGAATGCCGCGAGACTTTGCGAGGGGCCTCCGTGTACCAAAAATAGGCCGCGGGCAAAGCCGTGCCCAAAAATAACCGCCCGAAGGCCGGGGCGCCAAGTTCGTCCAGCGGAAAAAGGCCACAAAAACGGGTGGGCTATAGCCTTGGGGGGTGGGGCTGGCCAACTTCGTCCGCCAGACTCGGAATGCCGCGAGAGTTACGAGGTGCATCCGTGTGCCAAAAATAGGCCGCGGGCAAAGCCGCGCCCACAAATAACCGCCCGAAGGCCGGGGCGCCAAGTTCGTCCAGCGGAAAAAGGCCACAAAAATGGGTGGGCTATAGCCTTGGGGGGTGGGGCTGGCCAACTTCGTCCGCCGGACTCGGAATGCCACGAGATTTTGCGAGGGGCCTCCGTGTGCAAAAAATTGGCCGCGGGAAAAGCCGCCCCCAAAAATAACCGCCTGAAGGCCGGGGCGCCAAGTTCGTCCAGCGGAAAAAGGCCACAAAAACGGGTGGGCTATAGCCTTGGGGGGTGGGGCTGGCCAACTTCGTCCGCCGGATTCGGAATGCCGCGAGACTTTGCGAGGGGCCTCCGTGTGCCAAAAATAGGCCGCAGGCAAAGCTGGGCCCAAAAATAACTGCCCGAAGGCCGGGGCGCCAAGTTCGTCCAGCGGAAAACGGCCACAAAAACGGGTGGGCTATAGCCTTGGGGGGTGGGGCTGGCCAACATCGTCCTCCGGACTCGGAATGCCGCGAGACTTTGCGAGGGGCCTCCATGTGCCAAAAATAGGACGCGGGCAAAGCCACGTCCATGAATGACCGCCTGAAGGCCGGGGCGCCAAGTTCGTCCAGCGGAAAAAGGCCACAAAAACGGGTGGGCTATAGCCTTGGGGGGTGGGGCCGGCCAGCTTCGTCCGCCGGACTCGGAATGCCGCGAGACTTTTCGAGGGGCCTCCATGTGCCAAAAATAGGATGCGGACAAAGCCGCGCCCAAGAATAACCACCTGAAGGCCGGGGCGCCATGTTCGTCCCGCGGAAAAAGGCCACAAAAACGGGTGGGCTATAGCGTTTGGTGGTGGGGCTGGCCAACATCGTCCGCCGGACTCCGAATGCCGCGAGAATTTGCGAGGGGCCTCCGTGTGCCAAAAATAGGCCGCAGGCAAAGCCGGGCCCAAAAATAACTGCCCGAAGGCCGGGGCGCCAAATTCGTCCAGCGGAAAACGGCCACAAAAACGGGTGGGCTATAGCCTTGGTGGGTGGGGCTGGCCAACATCGTCCTCCGGACTCGGAATGCCGCGAGACTTTGCGAGGGGCCTCCATGTGCCAAAAATAGGATGCGGACAAAGCCGCGCCCAAGAATAACCACCTGAAGGCCGGGGCGCCATGTTCGTCCCGCGGAAAAAGGCCACAAAAACGGGTGGGCTATAGCCTTGGGGGGTGGGGCCGGCCAACTTCGTCCGCCGGACTCGGAATGCCGCGATACTTTGCGATGGGCCTCCGTTTGCCAATAATAGGCCGCGGACAAAGCCGCGCCCAAAAATAACCGCCCGAAGGCCGGGGCACCAAGTTTGTCCAGCGGAAAAAGGCCACAAAAACGGGTGGGCTATAGCCTTGGGGGGTGGGGCTGGCCAACTTCGTCCGCCGGACTCGGAATGCCGCGAGACTTTGCGAGGGGCCTCCGTGTGCCAAAAATAGGCCGCGGGCAAAGCCGCGCCCAAAAATAACCGCCCGAAGGCCGGGGCTCCAAGCTCGTCCAGCGGAAAAAGGCCACAAAAACGGGTGGGCTATAGCCTTGGGGGGAGGGCTGGCCCACTTCGTCCGCCGGACTCGGAATGCCGGGAGACTTTGGGAGGGGCCTCCATGTGGAAAAAATAGGCTGTGGGAAAAGCCGCACCCAAAAATAACCGCCCGAAGGCCGGGGCGCCAAGTTCATCCAGCGGAAAAAGGCCACAAAAACGGGTGGGCTACAGCCTTGGGGGGTGGGGCTGGCCAACTTCGTCCTCCGGACTCGGAATGCCGCGAGACTTTGCGAGGGGCCTCCGTGTGCCAAAAATAGGCCACGGGCAAAGCCGCACCCAAAAATAACCGCCCGAAGGCCGGGGCGCCAAGTTCGTCCAGCGGAGAAAGGCCACAAAAACGGATGGGCTATAGCCTTGGGGGGTGGGGCTGGCCAACTTCGTCCGCCGGACTCAGAATGCCGCCAGACTTTGCGAGGGGCCTCCGTGTGCCAAAAATAGTCCGCGGGCAAAGCCGCCCCCAAGAATAACCGCCCGAAGGCCGGGGCGCCAAGTTCGTCCAGCGTAAAAAGGCCACAAAAACGGGTGGGCTATAGCCTTGGGGGGTGGGGCTGGCCAACTTCGTCCGCCGGATTCGGAATGCCGCGAGACTTTGCGAGGTGCCTCCGTGTGCCAAAAATAGGCCGCAGGCAAAGCCGGGCCCAAAAATAACTGCCCGAAGGCCGGGGCGCCAAGTTCGTCCAGCGGAAAACGGCCACAAAAACGGGTGGGCTATAGCCTCGGGGGGTGGGGCTGGCAAACTTCGTCCGCCGGACTCGGAATGCCGCGAGACTTTGCGAGGGGCCTCCGTGTACCAAAAATAGACCGCGGGCAAAGCCACACCCAAAAATAACAGCCCGAAGGCCTGGGCGCCAAGTTCGTCCAGCGGAAAAAGGCCACAAAAACGGGTGGGCTATAGCCTCGGGGGGTGGGGCAGGCCAACTTCGTCCGCCGGACTCGGAATACCGCGAGACTTTGCGAGGGGCCTCCGTGTGCTAAAACTAGGCCGCGGGCAAAGCCGCGCCCAAAAATAACAGCCCGAAGGCCGGGGCGCCAAGTTCGTCCAGCGGAAAAAGGACACAAAAAATGGTGGGCTATAGCCTCGGGGGGTGGGGCTGGCAAACTTCGTCCGCCGGACTCGGAATGCCGCGAGACTTTGCGAGGGGCCTCCGTGTACCAAAAATAGGCCGCGGGCAAAGCCGTGCCCAAAAATAACCGCCCGAAGGCCGGGGCGCCAAGTTCGTCCAGCGGAAAAAGGCCACAAAAACGGGTGGGCTATAGCCTTGGGGGGTGGGGCTGGCCAACTTCGTCCGCCAGACTCGGAATGCCGCGAGAGTTACGAGGTGCATCCGTGTGCCAAAAATAGGCCGCGGGCAAAGCCGCGCCCACAAATAACCGCCCGAAGGCCGGGGCGCCAAGTTCGTCCAGCGGAAAAAGGCCACAAAAATGGGTGGGCTATAGCCTTGGGGGGTGGGGCTGGCCAACTTCGTCCGCCGGACTCGGAATGCCACGAGATTTTGCGAGGGGCCTCCGTGTGCAAAAAATTGGCCGCGGGAAAAGCCGCCCCCAAAAATAACCGCCTGAAGGCCGGGGCGCCAAGTTCGTCCAGCGGAAAAAGGCCACAAAAACGGGTGGGCTATAGCCTTGGGGGGTGGGGCTGGCCAACTTCGTCCGCCGGATTCGGAATGCCGCGAGACTTTGCGAGGGGCCTCCGTGTGCCAAAAATAGGCCGCAGGCAAAGCTGGGCCCAAAAATAACTGCCCGAAGGCCGGGGCGCCAAGTTCGTCCAGCGGAAAACGGCCACAAAAACGGGTGGGCTATAGCCTTGGGGGGTGGGGCTGGCCAACATCGTCCTCCGGACTCGGAATGCCGCGAGACTTTGCGAGGGGCCTCCATGTGCCAAAAATAGGACGCGGGCAAAGCCACGTCCATGAATGACCGCCTGAAGGCCGGGGCGCCAAGTTCGTCCAGCGGAAAAAGGCCACAAAAACGGGTGGGCTATAGCCTTGGGGGGTGGGGCCGGCCAGCTTCGTCCGCCGGACTCGGAATGCCGCGAGACTTTTCGAGGGGCCTCCATGTGCCAAAAATAGGATGCGGACAAAGCCGCGCCCAAGAATAACCACCTGAAGGCCGGGGCGCCATGTTCGTCCCGCGGAAAAAGGCCACAAAAACGGGTGGGCTATAGCGTTTGGTGGTGGGGCTGGCCAACATCGTCCGCCGGACTCCGAATGCCGCGAGAATTTGCGAGTGGCCTCCGTGTGCCAAAAATAGGCCGCAGGCAAAGCCGGGCCCAAAAATAACTGCCCGAAGGCCGGGGCGCCAAATTCGTCCAGCGGAAAACGGCCACAAAAACGGGTGGGCTATAGCCTTGGTGGGTGGGGCTGGCCAACATCGTCCTCCGGACTCGGAATGCCGCGAGACTTTGCGAGGGGCCTCCATGTGCCAAAAATAGGATGCGGACAAAGCCGCGCCCAAGAATAACCACCTGAAGGCCGGGGCGCCATGTTCGTCCCGCGGAAAAAGGCCACAAAAACGGGTGGGCTATAGCCTTGGGGGGTGGGGCCGGCCAACTTCGTCCGCCGGACTCGGAATGCCGCGATACTTTGCGATGGGCCTCCGTTTGCCAATAATAGGCCGCGGACAAAGCCGCGCCCAAAAATAACCGCCCGAAGGCCGGGGCACCAAGTTTGTCCAGCGGAAAAAGGCCACAAAAACGGGTGGGCTATAGCCTTGGGGGGTGGGGCTGGCCAACTTCGTCCGCCGGACTCGGAATGCCGCGAGACTTTGCGAGGGGCCTCCGTGTGCCAAAAATAGGCCGCGGACAAAGCCGCGCCCAAAAATAACCGCCCGAAGGCCGGGGCTCCAAGCTCGTCCAGCGGAAAAAGGGCACAAAAACGGGTGGGCTATAGCCTTGGGGGGAGGGCTGGCCCACTTCGTCCGCCGGACTCGGAATGCCGGGAGACTTTGGGAGGGGCCTCCATGTGGAAAAAATAGGCTGTGGGAAAAGCCGCACCCAAAAATAACCGCCCGAAGGCCGGGGCGCCAAGTTCATCCAGCGGAAAAAGGCCACAAAAACGGGTGGGCTACAGCCTTGGGGGGTGGGGCTGGCCAACTTCGTCCTCCGGACTCGGAATGCCGCGAGACTTTGCGAGGGGCCTCCGTGTGCCAAAAATAGGCCACGGGCAAAGCCGCACCCAAAAATAACCGCCCGAAGGCCGGGGCGCCAAGTTCGTCCAGCGGAGAAAGGCCACAAAAACGGATGGGCTATAGCCTTGGGGGGTGGGGCTGGCCAACTTCGTCCGCCGGACTCAGAATGCCGCCAGACTTTGCGAGGGGCCTCCGTGTGCCAAAAATAGTCCGCGGGCAAAGCCGCCCCCAAGAATAACCGCCCGAAGGCCGGGGCGCCAAGTTCGTCCAGCGTAAAAAGGCCACAAAAACGGGTGGGCTATAGCCTTGGGGGGTGGGGCTGGCCAACTTCGTCCGCCGGATTCGGAATGCCGCGAGACTTTGCGAGGTGCCTCCGTGTGCCAAAAATAGGCCGCAGGCAAAGCCGGGCCCAAAAATAACTGCCCGAAGGCCGGGGCGCCAAGTTCGTCCAGCGGAAAACGGCCACAAAAACGGGTGGGCTACAGCCTTGGGGGGTGGGGCTGGCCAACATCGTCCTCCGGACTCGGAATGCCGCGAGACTTTGCGAGGGGCCTCCATGTGCCAAAAATAGGACGCGGGCAAAGCCGCGTCCATGAATGACCGCCTGAAGGCCGGGGCGCCAAGTTCGTCCAGCGGAAAAAGGCCACAAAAACGGGTGGGCTATAGCCTTGGGGGGTAGGGCCGGCCAGCTTCGTCCGCCGGACTCGGAATGCCGCGAGACTTTTCGAGGGGCCTCCGTGTGCCAAAAATAGTCCGCGGGCAAAGCCGCCCCCAAGAATAACCGCCCGAAGGCCGGGGCGCCAAGTTCGTCCAGCGGAAAAAGGCCACAAAAACGTGTGGGCTATAGCCTTGGGGGGTGGGGCTGGCCAACTTCGTCCGCCGGACTCGGAA
This sequence comes from Citrus x changshan-huyou, assembly GCA_039657385.1. NCBI lineage: Eukaryota > Viridiplantae > Streptophyta > Magnoliopsida > Sapindales > Rutaceae > Citrus > Citrus x changshan-huyou. Next base: position 783,822 of record JBCGBO010000018.1, read on the forward strand.
TGCCGCGAGACTTTGCAATGGGCCACCGTGTGCCAAAAATAGGCCGCAGGCAATGCCGCGCCCAAAAATAACCGCCCGAAGGCCGGGGCGCCAAGTTCGTCCAGCGGAAAAAGGCCACAAAAACGGGTGGGCTATAGCCTTGGGGGATGGGGCTGGCCAACTTCGTCCGCCGGACTCGGAATGCCGCGAGACTTTGCGAGGGGCCTCCGTGTGCCAAAAATAGGCCGCGGGCAAAGCCGCGTCCAAAAATAACCGCCCGAAGGCCGGGGCGCAAAGTTCGTCAAGCGGAAAAAGGCCACAAAAACGGGTGGGCTATAGCCTTGGTGGGTGGGGCTGGCCAACTTCGTCCGCCGGACTCGGAATGCCGCGAGACTTTGCGAGGGGCCTCCGTGTGCCAAAAATAGGCTGCGGGCAAAGCCGCGCCCAAAAATAACCGCCCGAACGCCGGGGCGCCAAGTTCGTCCAGCGGAAAAAGGCCACAAAAACGGGTGGGCTATAGCCTTGGGGGGTGGGGCTGGCCAACTTCGTCCGCCGGACTCGGAATGCCGCGAGACTTTGCGAGGGGCCTCCGTGTGCCAAAAATAGGCCCCGGGCAAAGCCGCGCCCAAAAATAAGCGCCCGAATGCCGGGGCGCCAAGTTCGTCCAGCGGAAAAAGGCTACAAAAACGTGTGGGCTATAGCCTTGGGGGGTGGGGCTGGCCAACTTCGTCCGCCAGACTCGGAATGCCGTGAGACTTTGCGAGGGGCCTCCGTGTGCCAAAAATAGGCCGCGGACAAAGCCGCACCCAAAAATAACCGCCCGAACGCCGGGGTGCCAAGTTCGTCCAGCGGAAAAAGGCTACAAAAACGTGTGGGCTATAGCCTTGGGGGGTGGGGCTGGCCAACTTCGTCCGCCGGACTCGGAATGCCGCGAGACTTTACGAGGGGCCTCCGTGTGCAAAAAATAGGCCACGAGCATAGCCGCACCCAAAAATAACCGCCCGAAGGCTGGGGCGCCAAGTTCGTCCAGCAGACAAAGGCCACAAAAACGTGTGGGCTATAGCCTTGGGGGGTGGGGCTGGCCAACTTCGTCCGCCAGACTCGGAATGCCGTGAGACTTTGCGAGGGGCCTCCGTGAGACTTTGCGAGGGGCCTCCATGTGCCAAAAATAGGACGCGGGCAAAGCCGCGTCCATGAATGACCGCCTGAAGGCCGGGGCGCCAAGTTCATCCAGCGGAAAAAGGCCACAAAAACGGGTGGGCTATAGCCTTGGGGGGTAGGGCCGGCCAGCTTCGTCCGCCGGACTCGGAATGCCGCGAGACTTTTCGAGGGGCCTCCGTGTGCCAATAATAGGCCGTGGACAAAGCCGCGCCCAAAAATAACCGCCCGAAGGCCGGGGCACCAAGTTTGTCCAGCGGAAAAAGGCCACAAAAACGGGTGGGCTATAGCCTTGGGGGGTGGGGCTGGCCAACTTCGTCCGCCGGACTCGGAATGCCGCGAGACTTTGCGAGGGGCCTCCCTATACCAAAAATAGGCCGTGGGCAAAGCGACGCCCAAAAATAACCGCCCGAATGCCGGGGCGCCAAATTTGTCCAGCGGAAAAAGGCCACAAAAACAGGTGGGCTATAGCCTTGGGGGGTGGGGCTGGCCAACTTCGTCCGCCGGACTCGGAATGCCGCGAGACTTTGCGAGGGGCCTCCGTGTGCCAAAAATAGGCCCCGGGCAAAGCCGCGCCCAAAAATAAGCGCCCGAATGTCGGGGCGCCAAGTTCGTCCAGCGGAAAAAGGCTACAAAAACGTGTGGGCTATAGCCTTGGGGGGTGGGGCTGGCCAACTTCGTCCGCCGGACTCGGAATACCGCGAGACTTTACGAGGGGCCTCCGTGTGCAAAAAATAGGCCACGAGCATAGCCGCACCCAAAAATAACCGCCCGAAGGCTGGGGCGCCAAGTTCGTCCAGCAGACAAAGGCCACAAAAACGTGTGGGCTATAGCCTTGGGGGGTGGGGCTGGCCAACTTCGTCCGCCAGACTCGGAATGCCGTGAGACTTTGCGAGGGGCCTCCGTGTGCCAAAAATAGGCCGCGGACAAAGCCGCGCCCAAAAATAACCGCCCGAAGGCCGGGGCGCCAAGTTCGTGCAGCGGAAAAAGGCCACAAAAATGTGTGGGCTATAGCCTTGGGGGGTGGGGCTGCCCAACTTCGTCCGCCGGACTCGGAATGCCGCGAGACTTTGCGAGGGACCTCCGTGTGCCAAAAATAGGCCGCGGCCATAGCCGCGCCCAAAAATAACCGCCCGAAGGCCGGGGCGCCAAGTTCGTCCAGCGGAAAAAGGCCACAAAAACGGGTGGGCTATAGCCTTGGGGGGTGGGGCTGGCCAACTTCGTCCGCCGGACTCGGAATTCCGCGAGACTTTCCGAGGGGCCTCCGTGTGCCAAAAATAGGCCGCGGGCAAAGCCGCACCCAAAAATAACCGCCCGAAGGCCGGGGCGCCAAGTTCGTCCAGCGGAAAAAGGCCACAAAAACGGGTGGGCTATAGCCTTGGGGGGTGGGGCTGGCCAACTTCGTCCGCCAGGATCGGAATGCCACGAGACTTTGTGAGGGGCCTCCCTGTGCCAAAAATAGGCCGCGGCCAACGCTATAGCCTTGGGGGGTGGGGCTGGCCAACTTCGTCCGCCGGACTTGGAATGCCGCGAGACTTTGCGAGGGGCCTCCCTATACCAAAAATAGGCCGCGGGCAAAGCGACGCCCAAAAATAACCGCCCGAATTCCGGAGCGCCAAATTTGTCCAGCGGAAAAAGGCCACAAAAACAGGTGGGCTATAGCCTTGGGGGGTGGGGCTGGCCAACTTCGTCCGCCGGACTCGGAATGCCGCGAGACTTTGCAAGGTGCCTCCGTGTGCCAAAAATAGGCTGCGGGCAAAGCCGCGCCCAAAAATAACTGGCCGAAGGCCGGGGCGCCAAGTTCGTCCAGCGGAAAAAGGCCACAAAAACGGGTGGGCTATAGCCTTGGGGGGTGGGGCTGGCCAACTTCGTCCGCCGGGATCGGAATGCCGCGAGACTTTGCGAGGGGCCTCCGTGTGCCAAAAATAGGCTGCGGCCAACGCTATAGCCTTGGGGGGTGGGGCTGGGCAACTTCGTCCGCCGGACTCGGAATGCCGCGAGACTTTGCGAGGTGCCTCCGTGTGCCAAAAATAAGCTGCGGGCAAAGCCGCGCCCAAAAATAACTGGCCGAAGGCCGGGGCGCCAAGTTCGTCCAGCGGAAAAAGGCCACAAAAACGGGTGGGCTATAGCCTTGGGGGGAGGGGCTGGCCCACTTCGTCCGCCAGGATCGGAATGCCGCGAGACTTTGCGAGGGGCCTCCGTGTGCCAAAAATAGGCCGCGGGCAAAGCCGCACCCAAAAATAACCGCCCGAAGGCCGGGGCGCCAAGTTCGTCCAGCGGAAAAAGGCCACAAAAACGGGTGGGCTATAGCCTTGGGGGGAGGGGCTGGCCCACTTCGTCCGCCAGGATCGGAATGCCGCGAGACTTTGCGAGGGGCCTCCGTGTGCCAAAAATAGGCCGTGGCCAACGCTATAGCCTTGGGGGGTGGGGCTGGCCAACTTCGTCCGCCGGACTCGGAATGCCGCGAGACTTTGCGAGGGGCCTCCGTGTGCCAAAAATAGGCCGCGGGCAAAGCGACGCCCAAAAATAACCGCCCGAATGCCGGGGCACCAAATTTGTCCAGCGGAAAAAGGCAACAAAAACAGGTGGGCTATAGCCTTGGGGGGTGGGCTGGCCAACTTCGTCCGCCGGACTCGGAATGCCGCGAGACTTTGCGAGGTGCCTCCGTGTGCCAAAAATAGGCTGCGGGCAAAGCCGCGTCCAAAAATAACTGCCCGAAGGCCGGGGCGCCAAGTTCGTCCAGCGGAAAAAGGCCACAAAAACGGGTGGGCTATAGCCTTGGGGGGTGGGGCTGGCCCACTTCGTCTGCCAGGATCGGAATGCCGCGAGACTTTGCGAGGGGCCTCCGTGTGCCAAAAATAGGCCGCGGGCAAATCCGCACCCAAAAATAACCGCCTGAAGGCCGGGGCGCCAAGTTCATCCAGCGGAAAAAGGCCACAAAAACGGGTGGGCTATAGCCTTGGGGGGTGGGGCAGGCCAACTTCGTCCGCCAGGATCGGAATGCCGCGAGACTTTGCGAGGGACCTCCGTGTGCCAAAAATAGGCCGCGGGCAAGGCCGCGCCCAAAAATAACCGCCCGAACGCCGGGGCGCCAAGTTCGTCCAGCGGAAAAAGGCCACAAAAACGGGTGGGCTATAGCCTTGGGGGGTGGGACAGGCCAACTTCGTCCGCCGGACTCGGAATGCCGCGAGACTTTGCGAGGGGCCTCCGTGTGCCAAAAATAGGCCGCGGCCATAGCCGCGCCCAAAAATAACCGCCCGAAGGCCGCGGCGCCAAGTTCGTCCAGCGGAAAAAGGCCACAAAAACGGGTGGGCTATAGCCTTGGGGGGTGGGGCTGGCCGACTTCGTCCGCCGGATCGGAATGCCGCGAGACTTTGCGAGGGGCCTCCGCGTGCCAAAAATAGGCCGCGGGCAAAGCCGCGCCCAAAAATAAGCACCCGAACGCCGGGGCGCCAAGTTCGTCCAGCGGAAAAAGGCCACAAAAACGGGTGGGCTATAGCCTTGGGGGGTGGGGCTGGCCAACTTCGTCCGCCAGGATCGGAATGCCGCGAGACTTTGCGAGGGGCCTCCGCGTGCCAAAAATAGGCCGCGGGCAAAGCCGCGCCCAAAAATAACCGCCCGAACGCCGGGGCGCCAAGTTCGTCCAGCGGAAAAAGGCCACAAAAACGGGTGGGCTATAGCCTTGGGGGGCGGGACAGGCCCGCTTCGTCCGCCGGACTCGGAATGCCGCGAGACTTTGCGAGGGGCCTCCGTGTGCCAAAAATAGACCGCGGGCAAAGCCGCGCCCAAAAATAACCGCCCGAAGGCTGGGGCGCCAAGTTCGTCCAGCGGAAAAAGGCCACAAAAACGGGTGGGCTATAGCCTTGGGGGGTGGGGCTGGCCGACTTCGTCCGCCGGACTCGGAATGCCATGAGACTTTGCGAGGGTCCTCCGTGTGCCAAAAATAAGCCGCGGACAAAGCCGCGAACAAAAATAACCGCCCGAAGGCCGGGGCGCCGAGTTCGTCCAGTGGAAAAAGGCCACAAAAACGGGTGGGCTATAGCCTTGGGGGGTGGGGCAGGCCGACTTCGTCCGCCGGACTCGGAATGCCGCGAGACTTTGCGAGGGGCCTCCGTGTGCCAAAAATAGGCCGCGGACAAAGTCGCGCCCAAAAATAACCGCCCGAAGGCCGGGGCGCCGAGTTCGTCCAGCGGAAAATGGCCACAAAAACGGGTGGGCTATAGCGTTGGGGGGTGGGGCTGGCCAACTTCGTCCGCCAGGCTCGGAATGCCGCGAGACTTTGCGAGGGGTCTCCGTGTGCCAAAAATAGGCTGCGGGCAAAGCCGCACCCAAAAATAACCGCCTGAAGGACGGGGCGCCCAGTTCGTCCAGTGGAAAAAGGCCACAAAAACTGGTGGGCTATAGCGTTGGGGGGTGGGGCTGGCCCACTTCGTCCGCCAGGCTCGGAATTCCGCGAGACTTTGCGAGGGGTCTCCGTGTGCCAAAAATAGGCCGCGGGGAAAGCCTCGTCCAAAAATAACCGCCCGAAGGCCGGGGCGCCGAGTTTGTCCAGTGGAAAAAGGCCACAAAAAGGGGTGGCCCACAGCCTTGGGGGGTGGGGCTGGCCAACTTCGTCCTCCGGACTCGGAATGCCGCGAGACTTTGCGAGGGGCCTCCGTGTGCCAAAAATAGGCCGCGGGCAAAGCCGCGCCCAAAAATAACCGCCCGAAGGCCGGGGCGCCGTGTTCGTCCAGCGGAAAAAGGCCACAAAAACGGGTGGGCTATAGCGTTGGGGGGTGGGGCTGGCCCACTTCGTCCGCCAGGCTCGGAATGCCGCGAGACTTTACGAGGGGTCTCCGTGTGCCAAAAATAGTCCGCGGGCAAAACCGCGCCCAAAAATAACCGCCCGAAGGCCGGGGCGCCGAGTTCGTCCAGTGGAAAAAGGCCACAAAAACGGGTGGGCTATAGCCTTGTGGGGTGGGGCAGGCCGACTTCGTCCGCCGTACTTGGAATGCCGCGAGACTTTGCGAGGGGACTCCGTGTGCCAAAAATAGGCCGCGGACAAAGCCGCGCCCAAAAATAACCGCCCGAAGTCCGGGGCGCCGAGTTCGTCCAGCGGAAAAAGGCCACAAAAAAGGGTGGGCTATAGCGTTGGGGGGTGGGGCTGGCCGACTTCGTCCGCCAGGCTCGGAATGCCGCGAGACTTTGCGAGGGGTCACCGTGTGCCAAAAATAGGCCGCGGGCAAAGCCGCGCCCAAAAACAACCGCCCGAAGGCCGGGGCGCCGAGTTCGTCCAGTGGAAAAAGGCCACAAAAACGGGTGGGCTATAGCCTTGGGGGGTGGGGCAGGCCGACTTCGTCCGCCGGACTCGGAAAGCCGCGAGACTTTGCGAGGGGCCTCCGTGTGCCAAAAATAGGACACGGACAAAGCCGCGTCCAAAAATAACCGCCCGAAGGCCGGGGCGCCAAGTTTGTCCAGCGGAAAAAGGCCACAAAAACGGGTGGGCTATAGCCTTGGCGGGTGGGGCAGGCCAACTTCGTCCGCCGGACTCGGAAAGCCGCGAGACTTTGCGAGGGGCCTCCGTGTGCCAAAAATAGGACGCGGACAAAGCCGCGTCCAAAAATAACCGCCCGAAGGCCGGGGCGCCAAGTTCGTCCAGCGGAAAAAGGCCACAAAAACGGGTGGGCTATAGCCTTGGGGGGTGGGGCTGGCCAACTTCGTCCGCCGGACTCGGAAAGCCGCGAGACTTTGCGAGGGGTCTCCGTGGGCCAAAAATATGCCGCGGGCAAAGCCGCGCCCAAAAATAACCGCCCGATGGCCGGGGCGCCAAGTTCGTCCAGCGAAAAAAGGCCACAAAAACGGGTGGGCTATATCCTTGGGGGGTGGGGCTGGCCAACTTCGTCCGCCGGACTTGGAATGCCGCTAGACTTTGCGAGGGGCCTCCGTGTGCCAATAATATACCGCGGGCAAAGCCGCGCCCAAAAATAACCGCCCGATGGCCGGGGCGCCAAGTTCGTCCAGCGAAAAAAGGCCACAAAAACGGGTGGGCTATAGCCTTGGGGGGTGGGGCTGGCCAACTTCGTCCGCCGGACTCGGACTCGGAATGCCGCGAGACTTTGCGAGGGGCCTCAGTGTGCCAAAAATAGGCCGTGGTCAAAGCCGCGCCCAAAAATAACCGCCCGAAGGCCGGGGCGCCAAGTTCGTCCAGCGGAAAAAGGCCACAAAAACGGGTGGGCTACAGCCTTGGGGGGTGGGGCTGGACAACTTCGTCCGCCGGACTCGGAATGCCGCGAGACTTTGCGAGGGGTCTCCGTGTGCCAAAAATATGCCGCGGGCAAAGCCGCGCCCAAAATTAACCGCCCGAAGGCCGGGGCGCCAAGTTCGTCCAGCGGAAAAAGGCCACAAAACTGGGTGAGCTATAGCCTTTGGGGGTGGGGCTGGCCAACTTCGTCCGCCGGACTCGGACTTGGAATGCCGCGAGACTTTGCGAGGGGCCTCCGTGTGCCAAAAATAGGCCGCGGGCAAAGCCGCGCGCAAAAATAACCGCCCGAAGGCCGGGCCGCCAAGTTCGTCCAGCGGAAAAAGGCCACAAAAACGGGTGGGCTATAGCCTTGGGGGGTGGGGCTGGCCAAGTTCGTCCGCCGGACTCGGAATGCAGCGAGAGTTTGCGAGGGGCCTCCATGTGCCAAAAATAGGCCGTGGGCAAAGCCGCGCCCAAAAATAACCGCCCGAAGGCCGGGGCGCCAAGTTCGTCCAGCGGAAAAAGGCCACAAAAACGGGTGGGCTATAGCCTTGGGGGGTGGGGCTGGCCAACTTCGTCCGCCGGACTCGGAATGCCGCGAGACTTTGTGAGGGGCCTCCGTGTGCCAAAAATAGGCTGCGGGCAAAGCCGTGCCCAACAATAACCGCCCGAAGGTCGGGGCGCCCAGTTCGTCCAGCGGAAAAAGGCCACAAAAACGGGTGGGCTACAGCCTTGGGGGGTGGGGCTGGCCAACTTCGTCAGCCGGCCTCGGACTTGGAATGCCGCGAAACTTTGCGAGGGGCCTCCGTGTGCCAAAAATAGGCCGTGGTCAAAGCCGCGCCCAAAAATAACCGCCCGAAGGCCGGGGCGCCAAGTTCGTCCAGCGGAAAAAGGCCACAAAAACGGGTGGGCTACAGCCTTGGGGGGTGGGGCTGGCCAACTTCGTCCGCCGGACTTGGAATGCCGCTAGACTTTGCGAGGGGCCTCCGTGTGCCAAAAATATACCGCGGGCAAAGCCGCGCCCAAAAATAACCGCCCGATGGCCGGGGCGCCAAGTTCGTCCAGCGAAAAAAGGCCACAAAAACGGGTGGGCTATAGCCTTAGGGGGTGGGGCTGGCCAACTTAGTCCGCCGGACTCGGACTCGGAATGCCGCGAGACTTTGCGAGGGGCCTCCGTGTGCCAAAAATAGGCCGTGGTCAAAGCCGCGCCCAAAAATAACCGCCCGAAGGCCGGGGCGCCAAATTCGTCCAGCGGAAAAAGTCCACAAAAACGGGTGGGCTACAGCCTTGGGGGGTGGGGCTGGACAACTTCGTCCGCCGGACTCGGAATGCCGCGAGACTTTGCGAGGGGTCTCCGTGTGCCAAAAATATGCCGCGGGCAAAGCCGCGCCCAAAAATAACCGCCCGATGGCCGGGGCGCCAAGTTCGTCCAGCGGAAAAAGGCCACAAAAACGGGTGGGCTATAGCCTTGGGGGGTGGGGCTGGCCAACTTCGTCCGCCGGACTCGGAATGCCGCGAGACTTTGTGAGGGGCCTCTGTGTGCCAAAAATAGGCTGCGGGCAAAGCCGTGCCCAACAATAACCGCCCGAAGGTCGGGGCGCCCAGTTCGTCCAGCGGAAAAAGGCCACAAAAACGGGTGGGCTACAGCCTTGGGGGGTGGGGCTGGCCAACTTCGTCAGCCGGCCTCGGACTTGGAATGCCGCGAAACTTTGCGAGGGGCCTCCGTGTGCCAAAAATAGGCCGTGGTCAAAGCCGCGCCCAAAAATAACAGCCCGACGGCCGGGGCACCAAGTTCGTCCAGCGGAAAAAGGCCACAAAAACGGGTGGGCTATAGCCTTGGGGGGTGGGGCTGGCCAACTTCGTCCGCCGGACTCGGAATGCCGCGAGACTTTGCGAGGGGCCTCCGTGGGCCAATAATTGGCCGCGGTAAAAGCCGCGCCCAAAAATAACTGCCCGAAGGCTGGGGTGCCAAGTTCGTCCAGCAGAAAAAGGCCACAAAAACGGGTGGGCTATAGCCTTGGGGGGTGGGGCTAGCCAACTTCGTCAGCCGGACTCGGAATGCCGCGAGACTTTGCGAGGGGCCTCCGTGTGCCAAAAATAGGCCGCGGGCAAAGCCGCACCCAACAATAACCGTCCGAAGGCCGGGGCGCAAGTTCGTCCAGCGGAAAAAGGCCACAAAAACGGGTGGGCTATAGCCTTGGGGGGTGGGGCTGGCCAACTTCGTCCGCCGGACTCGGAATGCCGCGAGACTTTGCGAGGGGCCTCCGTGGGCCAATAATTGGCCGCGGGAAAAGCCGCGCCCAAAAATAACTGCCCGAAGGCTGGGGTGCCAAGTTCGTCCAGCAGAAAAAGGCCACAAAAACGGGTGGGCTATAGCCTTGGGGGGTGGGGCTAGCCAACTTCGTCCGCCGGACTCGGAATGCCGCGAGACTTTACGAGGGGCCTCCATGTGCCAAAAATAGGCCGCACCCAAAAATAACCGGCCGAAGGCCGGGGCGCCAAGTTCGTCCAGCGGAAAAAGGCCACAAAAACGGCTGGGCTATAGCCTTGGGGGGTGGGGCTGGCCAACTTCGTCCGCCGGACTCGGAATGCCGCGAGACTTTGCGAGGTGCCTCCGTGTGCCAAAAATATGCCGCGGGCAAAGCCGCGACCAAAAATAAGCGGCCGAAGGCCGGGGCGCCAAGTTCGTCCAGCGGAAAAAGGCCACAAAAGCGGGTGGGCTATAGCCTTGGGGGGTGGGGCAGGCCAACTTCGTCAGCCGGCCTCGGACTTGGAATGCGACGAGCCTTTGCGAGGGGCCTCTGTGTGCCAAAAATAGGCTGCGGGCAAAGCCGCGCCCAAAAATAACCGCCCGAAGGCCGGGGCGCCACGTTCGTCCAGCGGAAAAAGGCCACAAAATAGATAGGGCTATAGCCTTGGGGGGTGGGGCTGGCCAACTTCGTCCGCCGGACTCGGAATGCCGCTAGACTTTGCAAGGGGCCTCCGTGTGCCAAAAATAGGCCGCGGGCAAAGCCGCGCCCAAAAATAACCGCCCGAAGGCCGGGGCGCCATGTTCGTCCACCGGAAAAAGGCCACAAAAACGGGTGGGCTATAGCCTTGGGGTGTGGGGCTGGCCAACTTCGTCCGCCGGACTCGGACTCGGAATGCCGCGAGACTTTGCGAGGGGCCTCCGTGTGCCAAAAATAGGCCGCGGGCAAAGCCGCGCCCAAAAATAACCGCCCGAAGGCTGGGGCGCCAAGTTCGTCCAGCGGAAAAAGGCCACAAAAACGGGTGGGCTATAGCCTTGGGGGGTCGGGCTGGCAAACTTCGTCCGCCGGACTCGGAATGCCGCGAGACTTTGCGAGGGGCCTCCGTGTGCCAAAAATAGGCCGCGGGCAAAGCCGCGCCCAAAAATTACCGCCCGAAGGCTGGGGTGCCAAGTTCGTCCAGCGGAAAATTCCACAAAAACGGGTGGGCTGGGGGTGGGGCTGGCAAACTTCGTCCGCCGGACTCGGAATGCCGCGAGACATTGCGAGGGGCCTCCGTGTGCCAAAAATAGGCTGCGGCCAAAGCCGCGCCCAAAAATAACCGCCCGAAGGCCGGGGCGCCAAGTTCGTCCAGCGGAAAAAGGCCACAAAAACGGGTGGGCTATAGCCTTGGCGGGTGGGGCTGGCCAACTTCGTCCGCCGGACTCGGAATGCCGCGAGACTTTGCGAGGGGCCTCCGTGTGCCAAAAATAGTCCGCGGGCAAAGCCGCGCCCAAAAATAACCGCCCGAAGGCCGGGGCGCCAAGTTCGTCCAGTGGAAAAAGGCCACAAAAACGGGTGGGCTATAGCCTTGGGGGGTGGGGCAGGCCAACTTCGTCCGCCGGACTCGGAATGCCGCGAGTCTTTGCGAGGGGCCTCCATGTGCCAAAAATAGGCCGCGGACAAAGCCGTGCCCAAAAATAACCGCCCGAAGGCCGGGGCGCCAAGTTCGTCCAGCGGAAAAAGGCCACAAAAACGGGTGGGCTATAGCCTTGGGGGGTGGGGCAGGCCAACTTCGTCCGCCGGACTCGGAATGCCGCGAGGATTTGCGAGGGGCCTCCGTGTGCCAAAAATAGACGAGGGCAAAGCCGCGCCCAAAAATAACCGCCCGAAGGCCGGGGCGCCAAGTTCGTCCAGCGGAAAAAGGCCACAAAAGCGGGTGGGCTATAGCCTTGGGGGGTGGGGCTGGCCAACTTCGTCAGCCGGCCTCGGACTTGGAATGCCGCGAGACTTTGCGAGGGGCCTCCGTGTGCCAAAAATAGTCCGCGGGCAAAGCCGCGCCCAAAAATAACCGCCCGAAGTCCGGGGCGCCAAGTTCGTCCAGCGGAAAAAGGCCACAAAAACGGGTGGGCTATAGCCTTGGGGGGTCGGGCTGGCAAACTTCGTCCGCCGGACTCGGAATGCCGCGAGACTTTGCGAGGGGCCTCCGTGTGCCAAAAATAGGCCGCGGGCAAAGCCGAGCCCAAAAATTACTGCCCGAAGGCTGGGGTGCCAAGTTCGTCCAGCGGAAAATTCCACAAAAACGGGTGGGCTGGGGGTGGGGCTGGCAAACTTCGTCCGCCGGACTCGGAATGCCGCGAGACATTGCGAGGGGCCTCCGTGTGCCAAAAATAGGCTGCGGCCAAAGCCGCGCCCAAAAATAACCGCCCGAAGGCCGGGGCGCCAAGTTCGTCCAGCGGAAAAAGGCCACAAAAACGGGTGGGCTATAGCCTTGGCGGGTGGGGCTGGCCAACTTCGTCCGCCGGACTCGGAATGCCGCGAGACTTTGCGAGGGGCCTCCGTGTGCCAAAAATAGTCCGCGGGCAAAGCCGCGCCCAAAAATAACCGCCCGAAGGCCGGGGCGCCAAGTTCGTCCAGTGGAAAAAGGCCACAAAAACGGGTGGGCTATAGCCTTGGGGGGTGGGGCAGGCCAACTTCGTCCGCCGGACTCGGAATGCCGCGAGGCTTTGCGAGGGGCCTCCATGTGCCAAAAATAGGCCGCGGACAAAGCCGTGCCCAAAAATAACCGCCCGAAGGCCGGGGCGCCAAGTTCGTCCAGCGGAAAAAGGCCACAAAAACGGGTGGGCTATAGCCTTGGGGGGTGGGGCAGGCCAACTTCGTCCGCCGGACTCGGAATGCCGCGAGGATTTGCGAGGGGCCTCCGTGTGCCAAAAATAGACGAGGGCAAAGCCGCGCCCAAAAATAACCGCCCGAAGGCCGGGGCGCCAAGTTCGTCCAGCGGAAAAAGGCCACAAAAACTGGTGGGCTATATCCTTGGGGGGTCGGGCTGGCCAACTTTGTCCGCCGGACTCGGAATGCCGCGAGACTTTGCGAGGGGCCTCCGTGTGCCAAAAATAAGCCACGGGCAAAGCCGCGTCCAAAAATAACCGCCCGAAGGCCGGAGTGCCAAGTTCGTCCAGCGGAAAAAGGCCACAAAAACGGGTGGGCTATAGCCTTGGGGGGTGGGGCTGGCCAACTTCGTCCGCCGGACTCGGAATGCCATGAGACTTTACGAGGGGCCTCCGGGTGAGAAAAATAGGCCGCGGGCAAAGCCGCGCCCAAAAATAAACGCCCGAAGAACGGGCCGCCAAGTTCGTCCAGCGGTAAAAGGCCACAAAATCGGGTGGGCTATAGCCTTGGGGGGTGGGGCTGGCCAACTTCGTCCGCCGGACTCGGAATGCCGCGAGACTTTGCGAGGGTCCTCCGTGTGCCAAAAATAGTCCGCGGGCAAAGCCGCGCCCAAAAATAACCGCCCGAAGGCCGGGGCGCCAAGTTCGTCCAGTGGAAAAAGGCCACAAAAACGGGTGGGCTATAGCCTTGGGGGGTGGGGCTGGCCCACTTCGTCCGCCGGCCTCGGAATACTACGAGACTTTGCGAGGGGCCTCCGTGTGCCAAAAATGGGCCGCGGGTAAAGCCGCGCCCAAAAATAACCGCCCGAAGGCCGGGGCACCAAGTTCGTCCAGCGGAAAAAGGCCACAAAAACGGGTGGGCTATAGCCTTGGGGGGTGGGGCGGGCCAACTTTGTCCGCCGGACTCGGAATGCCGCGAGACTTTGCGAGGGGCCTCCGCGTGCCAAAAATAGTCCGCGGGCAAAGCCGCGCCCAAAAATAACCGCCCGAAGGCCGGGGCGCCAAGTTCGTCCAGTGGAAAAAGGCCACAAAAACGGGTGGGCTATAGCCTTGGGGGGTGGGGCTGGCCAACTTCGTCCGCCGGACTCGGAATACTGCGAGACTTTTCGAGGGGCCTCCGTGTGCCAAAAATAGGCCGCGGGTAAAGCCGCGCCCAAAAATAACCGCCCGAAGGCCGGGGCGCCAAGTTCGTCCAGCGGAAAAAGGCCACAAAAACGGGTGGGCTATAGCCTTGGGGGGTGGGGCGGGCCAACTTTGTCCGCCGGACTCGGAATGCCGCGAGACTTTGCGAGGGGCCTCCGTGTGCCAAAAATAGGCCGCGGGCAGAGCCGCGTCCAAAAATAACCGCCCGAAGGCCGGAGCGCCAAGTTCGTCCAGCAGAAAAAGGCCACAAAAACGGGTGGGCTATTGCCTTGGGGGGTGGGGCAGGCCAACTTCGTCCGCCGGACTTGGAATGCTGCGAGACTTTACGAGGGGCCTCCGTGTGCCAAAAATAAGCCACGGACAAAGCCACGCCCAAAAATAACCGCCCGAAGGCCGGGGCGCCAAGTTCGTCCAGCGGAAAAAGGCCACAAAAACGGGGGGGTCTACAGCGTTGGGGGGTGGGGCTGGCCCACTTCGTCCGCCGGACTTGGAATGCCGCGAGACTTTACGATGGGCCTCCGTGTGCCAAAAATAGGCCGCGGGAAAAGCCGCGCCCAAAAATAACCACCCGAAGGCCGGGGCGCCAAGTTCGTCCAGCGGAAAAAGGCCACAAAAACTGGTGGGCTATAGCCTTGGGGGGTCGGGCTGGCCAACTTCGTCCGCCGGACTCGGAATGCCGCGAGACTTTGCGAGGGGCCTCCGTGTGCCAAAAATAAGCCACGGGCAAAGCCGCGCCCAAAAATAACCGCCCGAAGGCCGGGGCGCCAAGTTCGTCCAGTGGAAAAAGGCCACAAAAACGGGTGGGCTATAGCCTTGGGGGGTGGGGCTGGCCCACTTCGTCCGCCGGCCTCGGAATACTACGAGACTTTGCGAGGGGCCTCCGTGTGCCAAAAATGGGCCGCGGGTAAAGCCGCGCCCAAAAATAACCGCCCGAAGGCCGGGGCACCAAGTTCGTCCAGCGGAAAAAGGCCACAAAAACGGGTGGGCTATAGCCTTGGGGGGTGGGGCGGGCCAACTTTGTCCGCCGGACTCGGAATGCCGCGAGACTTTGCGAGGGGCCTCCGCGTGCCAAAAATAGTCCGCGGGCAAAGCCGCGCCCAAAAATAACCGCCCGAAGGCCGGGGCGCCAAGTTCGTCCAGTGGAAAAAGGCCACAAAAACGGGTGGGCTATAGCCTTGGGGGGTGGGGCTGGCCAACTTCGTCCGCCGGACTCGGAATACTGCGAGACTTTTCGAGGGGCCTCCGTGTGCCAAAAATAGGCCGCGGGTAAAGCCGCGCCCAAAAATAACCGCCCGAAGGCCGGGGCACCAAGTTCGTCCAGCGGAAAAAGGCCACAAAAACGGGTGGGCTATAGCCTTGGGGGGTGGGGCGGGCCAACTTTGTCCGCCGGACTCGGAATGCCGCGAGACTTTGCGAGGGGCCTCCGTGTGCCAAAAATAGGCCGCGGGCAGAGCCGCGTCCAAAAATAACCGCCCGAAGGCCGGAGCGCCAAGTTCGTCCAGCAGAAAAAGGCCACAAAAACGGGTGGGCTATTGCCTTGGGGGGTGGGGCAGGCCAACTTCGTCCGCCGGACTTGGAATGCTGCGAGACTTTACGAGGGGCCTCCGTGTGCCAAAAATAAGCCACGGACAAAGCCACGCCCAAAAATAACCGCCCGAAGGCCGGGGCGCCAAGTTCGTCCAGCGGAAAAAGGCCACAAAAACGGGGGGGTCTACAGCGTTGGGGGGTCGGGCTGGCCAACTTCGTCCGCCGGACTCGGAATGCCGCGAGACTTTGCGAGGGGCCTCCGTGTGCCAAAAATAAGCCACGGGCAAAGCCGCGCCCAAAAATAACCGCCCGAAGGCCGGGGCGCCAAGTTCGTCCAGCGGAAAAAGGCCACAAAAACGGGGGGGTCTACAGCGTTGGGGGGTGGGGCTGGCCAACTTCGTCCGCCGGACTTGGAATGCCGCGAGAATTTGCAATGGGCCTCCGTGTGCCAAAAATAGGCCGCGGGCAAAGCCGCGCCCAAAAATAACCGCCCGAAGGCCGGGGCGCCAAGTTCGTCCAGTGGAAAAAGGCCACAAAAACGGGTGGGCTATAGCCTTGGGGGGTGGGGCTGGCCAACTTCGTCCGCCGGACTCGGAATACCGCGAGACTTTGCGAGGGGCCTCCGTGTGGCAAAAATAGGCCGCGGGTAAAGCCGCGCCCAAAAATAACCGCCCGAAGGCCGGGGCACCAAGTTCGTCCAGCGGAAAAAGGCCACAAAAACGGGTGGGCTATAGCCTTGGGGGGTGGGGCGGGCCAACTTTGTCCGCCGGACTCGGAATGCCGCGAGACTTTGCGAGGGGCCTCCGTCTGCCAAAAGTAGGCCGCGGGCAAAGCCGCGTCCAAAAATAACCGCCCGAAGGCCGGAGCGCCAAGTTCGTCCAGCGGAAAAAGGAAACAAAAACGGGTGGCCTATAGCCTTGGGGGGTGGGGCTGGCCAACTTCGTCCGCCGGACTCGGAATGCCGCGAGACTTTGCGAGGGGCCTCCGTGTGCCAAAAATAAGCAACCTGCAGAGCCGCGCCCAAAAATAACCACCCGAAGGCCGGGGCGCCAAGTTCGTCCAGCGGAAAAAGGCCACAAAAACTGGTGGGCTATAGCCTTAGGGGGTCGGGCAAGCCAACTTCGTCCGCCGGACTCGGAATGCCGCGAGACTTTGCGAGGGGCCTCCGTGTGCCAAAAATAGGCCGCGGGCAAAGCCGCGTCCAAAAATAACTGCCCGAAGGCCGGAGCGCCAAGTTCGTCCAGCGGAAAAAGGCCACAAAAACGGGTGGGCTATAGCCTTGGGGGGTGGGGCTGGCCAACTTCGTCCGCCGGACTCGGAATGCCGCGAGAGTTTGCGAGGGGCCTCCGTGTGCCAAAAATAAGCCACGGGCAAAGCTGCGCCCAAAAATAACCGCCCGAAGGCCGGGGCGCCAAGTTCGTCCAGCGGAAAAAGGCCACAAAAACGGGGGGGTCTACAGCGTTGGGGGGTGGAGCTGGCCAACTTCGTCCGCAGGACTTGGAATGCCGCGAGACTTTGCGATGGGCCGCCGTGTGCCAAAAATAGGCCGCGGGCAAAGCCGCGCCCAAAAATAACCACCCGAAGGCCGGGGTGCCAAGTTCGTCCAGCGGAAAAAGGCCACAAAAACTGGTGGGCTATATCCTTGGGGGGTCGGGCTGGCCAACTTCGTCCGCCGGACTCGGAATGCGGCGAGACTTTGCGAGGGGCCTCCGTGTGCCAAAAATAAGCCACGGGCAAAGCCGCGCCCAAAAATAACCGACCGAAGGCCGGGGCGCCAAGTTCGTCCAGCGGAAAAAGGCCACAAAAACAGGTGGGCTATAGCCTTGGCGGGTGGGGCTGGCCAACTTCGTCCGCCGGACTCGGAATGCCGCGAGACTTTGCGAGGGGCCTCCATGTGCCAAAAATAGGCCGCGGGCAAAGCCGCGCCCAAAAATAACCGCCCGAAGGCCGGAGCGCCAAGTTCGTCCAGCGGAAAAAGGCCACAAAAACGGGTGGGCTATAGCCTTGGGGGGTGGGGCTGGCCAACTTCGTCCGCCGGACTCGGAATGCGGCGAGACTTTGCGAGGGGCCTCCGTGTGCCAAAAATAAGCCACGGGCAAAGCCGCGCCCAAAAATAACCGACCGAAGGCCGGGGCGCCAAGTTCGTCCAGCGGAAAAAGGCCACAAAAACAGGTGGGCTATAGCCTTGGCGGGTGGGGCTGGCCAACTTCGTCCGCCGGACTCGGAATGCCGCGAGACTTTTCGAGGGGACTCCGTGTGCCAAAAATAGGCCGCGGGCAAAGCCGCGCCCAAAAATAACCACCCGAAGGCCGGGGCGCCAAGTTCGTCCAGCGGAAAAAGGCCACAAAAACAGGTGGGCTATAGCCTTGGCGGGTGGGGCTGGCCAACTTCGTCCGCCGGACTTGGAATGCCACGAGACTTTTCGAGGGGACTCCGTGTGCCAAAAATAGGCCGCGGGCAAAGCCGTGCCCAAAAATAACCGCCGAAGGCCGGAGCGCCAAGTTCGTCCACCGGAAAAAGGCCACAAAAACGGATGGGCTATAGCCTTGGGGGGTGGGGCTCGCCAACTTCGTCCGCCGGACTCGGAATGCCGCGAGACTTTGCGAGGGGCCTCCGTGTGCCAAAAATAAGCCACGGACAAAGCCGCGTCCAAAAATAACCGCCCGAAGGCCGGAGCGCCAAGTTCGTCCAGCGGAAAAAGGAAACAAAAACGGGTGGGCTATAGCCTTGGGGGGTGGGGCTGGCCAACTTCGTCCGCCGGACTCGGAATGCCGCGAGACTTTGCGAGGGGCCTCCGTGTGCCAAAAATAAGCAACCTGCAGAGCCGCGCCCAAAAATAACCACCCGAAGGCCGGGGCGCCAAGTTCGTCCAGCGGAAAAAGGCCACAAAAACTGGTGGGCTATAGCCTTAGGGGGTCGGGCTGGCCAACTTCGTCCGCCGGACTCGGAATGCCGCGAGACTTTGCGAGGGGCCTCCGTGTGCCAAAAATAGGCCGCGGACAAAGCCGCGTCCAAAAATAACTGCCCGAAGGCCGGAGCGCCAAGTTCGTCCAGCGGAAAAAGGCCACAAAAACGGGTGGGCTATAGCCTTGGGGGGTGGGGCTGGCCAACTTCGTCCGCCGGACTCGGAATGCCGCGAGAGTTTGCGAGGGGCCTCCGTGTGCCAAAAATAAGCCACGGGCAAAGCTGCGCCCAAAAATAACCGCCCGAAGGCCGGGGCGCCAAGTTCGTCCAGCGGAAAAAGGCCACAAAAACGGGGGGGTCTACAGCGTTGGGGGGTGGAGCTGGCCAACTTCGTCCGCAGGACTTGGAATGCCGCGAGACTTTGCGATGGGCCGCTGTGTGCCAAAAATAGGCCTCGGGCAAAGCCGCGCCCAAAAATAACCACCCGAAGGCCGGGGTGCCAAGTTCGTCCAGCGGAAAAAGGCCACAAAAACTGGTGGGCTATATCCTTGGGGGGTCGGGCTGGCCAACTTCGTCCGCCGGACTCGGAATGCGGCGAGACTTTGCGAGGGGCCTCCGTGTGCCAGAAATAAGCCACGGGCAAAGCCGCGCCCAAAAATAACCGACCGAAGGCCGGGGCGCCAAGTTCGTCCAGCGGAAAAAGGCCACAAAAACAGGTGGGCTATAGCCTTGGCGGGTGGGGCTGGCCAACTTCGTCCGCCGGACTCGGAATGCCGCGAGACTTTGCGAGGGGCCTCCATGTGCCAAAAATAGGCCGCGGGCAAAGCCGCGCCCAAAAATAACCGCCCGAAGGCCGGAGCGCCATGTTCGTCCAGCGGAAAAAGGCCACAAAAACGGGTGGGCTATAGCCTTGGGGGGTGGGGCTGGCCAATTTCGTCCGCCGGACTCGGAATGCGGCGAGACTTTGCGAGGGGCCTCCGTGTGCCAACAATAAGCCACGGGCAAAGCCGCGCCCAAAAATAACCGACCGAAGGCCGGGGCGCCAAGTTCGTCCAGCGGAAAAAGGCCACAAAAACAGGTGGGCTATAGCCTTGGCGGGTGGGGCTGGCCAACTTCGTCCGCCGGACTCGGAATGCCGCGAGACTTTTCGAGGGGACTCCGTGTGCCAAAAATAGGCCGCGGGCAAAGCCGCGCCCAAAAATAACCACCCGAAGGCCGGGGCGCCAAGTTCGTCCAGCGGAAAAAGGCCACAAAAACAGGTGGGCTATAGCCTTGGCGGGTGGGGCTGGCCAACTTCGTCCGCCGGACTTGGAATGCCACGAGACTTTTCGAGGGGACTCCGTGTGCCAAAAATAGGCCGCGGGCAAAGCCGTGCCCAAAAATAACCGCCGAAGGCCGGAGCGCCAAGTTCGTCCACCGGAAAAAGGCCACAAAAACGGATGGGCTATAGCCTTGGGGGGTGGGGCACGCCAACTTCGTCCGCCGGACTCGGAATGCCTCGAGACTTTGCGAGGGGCCTCCGTGTGCCAAAAATAAGCCACGGGCAAAGCCGCGCCCAAAAATAACAGCCCGATGGCCGGGGCGCCAAGTTCGTCCAGCGGAAAAAGGCCACAAAAACGGGGGGGTCTACAGCGTTGGGGGGGGGGGGGGCTGGCCAACTTCGTCCGCCGGACTCGGAATGCCGCGAGACTTTGCGATGGGCCTCCGTGTGCCAAAAATAGGCCGTGGGCAAAGCCGGGCCCAAAAATAACCGCCCGAAGGCCGGAGCGCCAAGTTCGTCCAGCGGAAAAAGCCCACAAAAACGGGTGGGCTATTGTCTTGGGGGGTGGGGCTGGCCAACTTCGTCCGCCGGACTCGGAATGCCGCGAGACTTTGCGAGGGGCCTCCGTGTGCCAAAAATAGACCACGGGCAAAGCCGCGCCCAAAAATAACTGACCGAAGGTCGGGGCGCCAAGTTCGTCCAGCGGAAAAAGGCCATAAAAACAGGTGGGCTATAGCCTTGGCGGGTGGGGCTGGCCAACTTCGTCCGCCGGACTCGGAATGCCGCGAGACTTTTCGAGGGGACTCCGTGTGCCAAAAATAGGCCACGGACAAAGCCGCGCCCAAAAATAACCACCCGAAGCCCGGGGCGCCAAGTTCGTCCAGCGGAAAAAGGCCACAAAAACGGGTGGGCTATAGCCTTGGCGGGTGGGGCTGGCCAACTTCGTCCGCCGGACTCGGAATGCCGCGAGACTTTTCGAGGGGACTCCGTGTGCCAAAAATAGGCCGCGGACTAAGCCGCGCCCAAAAATAACCACCCGAAGGCCGGGGCGCCAAGTTCGTCCAGCGGAAAAAGGCCACAAAAACAGGTGGGCTATAGCCTTGGCGGGTGGGGCTGGCCAACTTCGTCCGCCGGACTCGGAATGCCGCGAGACTTTTCGAGGGGAGTCCGTGCGCCAAAAATAGGCCGCGGACAAATACGCGCCCAAAAATAACCACCCGAAGGCCGGGGCGCCAAGTTCGTCCAGCGGAAAAAAGGCCACAAAAACGGGTGGGCTATAGCCTTGGGGGGTGGGGCTGGCCAACTTCGTCCGCCGGACTCGGAATGCCGCGAGACCTTTCGAGGGGCCTCCGTGTGCCAAAAATAGGGCGCGGGCAAAGCCGCGCCCAAAAACAACAGCCCCAAGGCCGGGGCGCCAAGTTCGTCCAGCGGAATAAGGCCACAAAAACGGGTGGGCTATAGTCTTGGGAGGTGGGGCTGGCCAACTTCGTCCGCCGGACTCGGAATGCCGCGAGACTTTGCGAGGGGCCTCCGTGTGCCAAAAATAGGCCACGGGCAAAGCCGCGCCCAAAAATAACTGACCGACGGCCGGGGCGCCAAGTTCGTCCAGCGGAAAAAGGCCACAAAAACGGGTGGGCTATAGCCTTGGGGGGTGGGGCTGGCCAACTTCATCCGCCGGACTCGGAATGCCGCGAGACTTTGCGAGGGGCCTCCGTGTGCCAAAAATAGGCCACGGAAAAGCCGCGCCCAAAAATAACCGACCGAAGGCCGGGGCGCAAAGTTCGTCAAGCGGAAAAAGGCCACAAAAACAGGTGGGCTATAGCCTTGGCGTGTGGGGCCGGCCAACTTCGTCCGCCGGACTCGGAATGCCGCGAGACTTTGCGAGGGGCCTCTGTGTGCCAAAAATAGGCTGCGGACAAAGCCGCGCTAAAAAATAACCGCCCGAAGGCCGGGGCGTCAAGTTCGTCCAGCGGAAAAAGGCCACAAAAACGGGTGGGCCATAGCCTTGTGGGGTGGGGCTGGCCAACTTCGTCCGCGCGGACTCGGAATGCCGCAAGAATTTGCGAGGGGCCTCCGTGCGCCAAAAATAGGCCACGGGCAAAGCCGCGCCCAAAAATAACCGTCCGAAGGCCGGGGCGCCAAGTTCGTCCAGCGGAAAAAGGCCACAAAAACGGGTGGGCTATAGCCTTGGGGGGTGGGGCTGGCCAACTTCGTCCGCCGGGCTCGGACTGCCGCGAGACTTTTCGAGGGGCCTCCGTCTGCCAATAATAGGCCGCGGGCATAGCCCCGCCCAAAAATAACCGCCCGAAGGCCGGGGCGCCAAGTTCGTCCAGCGGAAAAAGGCCGCAAAAACGGGTGGGCTATAGCCTTGGGGGGTGGGACTGGCCAACTTCGTTCGCCGGACTTGGAATGCCGCGAGACTTTGCGAGGGGCCTCCTTGTGCCAAAAAAAGGCCGCGGGCAAAGCCGCGCCAAAAAATAACCGCCCGAAGGCCGGGGCGCCAAGTTCGTCCAGCGGAAAAAGGCCACAAAAACGGGTGAGCTATAGCCTTGGGGGGTGGGGCTGGCCAACTTTGTCCGCCGGACTCGGAATGCCGCGAGACTTAGCGAGGGGCCTCCGTGTGCCAAAAATAGGACGCGGGCAAAGACGCGCCCAAAAATAACCGCCCGAAGGCTGGGGCGCCAAGTTCGTCCTGCGGAAAAAGGCCGCAAAAACAGGTGGGCTATAGCCTTGGCGGGTGGGGCTGGCAAACTTCGTCCGCCGGACTCGGAATGCCGCGAGACTTTGCGAGGGGCATCCGTGTGCCAAAAATAGGCCGCGGGCAAAGCCCCGCCCGAAGGTCGGGGCGCCAAGTTCGTCCAGCGGAAAAAGGCCACAAAAACGGGTGGGCTATAGCCTTGGGGGGTGGGGCTGGCCAACTTCGTCCAAGGACTCGGAATGCCGCAAGACTTTGCGAGGGGCCTCCGTGTGCCAAAAATAGGACGCGGGCAAAGACGCGCCCAAAAATAACCGCCCGAAGGCTGGGGCGCCAAGTTCGTCCTGCGGAAAAAGGCCACAAAAACGGGTGGGCTATAGCCTTGGGGGGTGGGGCTGGCCAACTTTGTCCGCCGGACTCGGAATGCCGCGAGACTTTGCGAGGGGCCTCCGTGTGCCAAAAATAGGACGCGGGCAAAGACGCGCCCAAAAATAACCGCCCGAAGGCTGGGGCGCCAAATTCGTCAAGCGGAAAAAGGCCACAAAAACAGGTGGGCTATAGCCTTGACGGGTGGGGATAGCCAACTTCGTCCGCCGGACTCGGAATGCCGCGAGCCTTTGCGAGGGGCCTCCGTGTGCCAAAAATATCCCGCGGGCAAAGCCGCGCCCAAAAAAAACCGCCCGAAGGCCGAGGCGCCAAGTTCGTCCAGCGGAAAAAGGCCACAAACGCGGGTGGGCTATAGCCTTGGGGGGTGGGGCTGGCCAACTTCGTCCGCCGGACTCGGAATGCCGTGAGACTTTGCGATGGGCCTCCGTGTGCCAAAAATAGGCCGCGGGCAAAGCCGCGCCCAAAAATAACCGCCCGAAGGCCAGGGCGCCAAGTTCGTCCAGCGGAAAAAGGCAACAAAAACGGGTGGGCTATAGTCTTGGGAGGTGGGGCTGGCCAACTTCGTCCGCCGGACTCGGAATGCCGCGAGACTTTGCGAGGGGCCTCCGTGTGCCAAAAATAGGCCACGGGCAAAGCCGCGCCCAAAAATAACTGACCGAAGGCCGGGGCGCCAAGTTCGTCCAGCGGAAAAAGGCCACAAAAACGGGTGGGCTATAGCCTTGGGGGGTGGGGCTGGCCAACTTCATCCGCCGGACTCGGAATGCCGCGAGACTTTGCGAGGGGCCTCCGTGTGCCAAAAATAGGCCACGGAAAAGCCGCGCCCAAAAATAACCGCCCGAAGGCCGGGGCGCAAAGTTCGTCAAGCGGAAAAAGGCCACAAAAACAGGTGGGCTATAGCCTTGGCGTGTGGGGCCGGCCAACTTCGTCCGCCGGACTCGGAATGCCGCGAGACTTTGCGAGGGGCCTCTGTGTGCCAAAAATAGGCTGCGGACAAAGCCGCGCTAAAAAATAACCGCCCGAAGGCCGGGGCGTCAATTTCGTCCAGCGGAAAAAGGCCACAAAAACGGGTGGGCTATAGCCTTGGGGGGTGGGGCTGGCCAACTTCGTCCAAGGACTCGGAATGCCGCAAGACTTTGCGAGGGGCCTCCGTGTGCCAAAAATAGGACGCGGGCAAAGACGCGCCCAAAAATAACCGCCCGAAGGCTGGGGCGCCAAGTTCGTCCTGCGGAAAAAGGCCACAAAAACGGGTGGGCTATAGCCTTGGGGGGTGGGGCTGGCCAACTTTGTCCGCCGGACTCGGAATGCCGCGAGACTTTGCGAGGGGCCTCCGTGTGCCAAAAATAGGACGCGGGCAAAGACGCGCCCAAAAATTACCGCCCGAAGGCTGGGGCGCCAAATTCGTCAAGCGGAAAAAGGCCACAAAAACAGGTGGGCTATAGCCTTGACGGGTGGGGATAGCCAACTTCGTCCGCCGGACTCGGAATGCCGCGAGCCTTTGCGAGGGGCCTCCGTGTGCCAAAAATATCCCGCGGGCAAAGCCGCGCCCAAAAAAAACCGCCCGAAGGCCGAGGCGCCAAGTTCGTCCAGCGGAAAAAGGCCACAAACGCGGGTGGGCTATAGCCTTGGGGGGTGGGGCTGGCCAACTTCGTCCGCCGGACTCGGAATGCCGTGAGACTTTGCGATGGGCCTCCGTGTGCCAAAAATAGGCCGCGGGCAAAGCCGCGCCCAAAAATAACCGCCCGAAGGCCAGGGCGCCAAGTTCGTCCAGCGGAAAAAGGCAACAAAAACGGGTGGGCTATAGTCTTGGGAGGTGGGGCTGGCCAACTTCGTCCGCCGGACTCGGAATGCCGCGAGACTTTGCGAGGGGCCTCCGTGTGCCAAAAATAGGCCACGGGCAAAGCCGCGCCCAAAAATAACTGACCGAAGGCCGGGGCGCCAAGTTCGTCCAGCGGAAAAAGGCCACAAAAACGGGTGGGCTATAGCCTTGGGGGGTGGGGCTGGCCAACTTCATCCGCCGGACTCGGAATGCCGCGAGACTTTGCGAGGGGCCTCCGTGTGCCAAAAATAGGCCACGGAAAAGCCGCGCCCAAAAATAACCGCCCGAAGGCCGGGGCGCAAAGTTCGTCAAGCGGAAAAAGGCCACAAAAACAGGTGGGCTATAGCCTTGGCGTGTGGGGCCGGCCCACTTCGTCCGCCGGACTCGGAATGCCGCGAGACTTTGCGAGGGGCCTCTGTGTGCCAAAAATAGGCTGCGGACAAAGCCGCGCTAAAAAATAACCGCCCGAAGGCCGGGGCGTCAATTTCGTCCAGCGGAAAAAGTCCACAAAAACGGGTGGGCCATAGCCTTGTGGGGTGGGGCTGGCCAACTTCGTCCGCGCGGACTCGGAATGCCGCAAGAATTTGCGAGGGGCCTCCGTGCGCCAAAAATAGGCCACGGGCAAAGCCGCGCCCAAAAATAACCGTCCGAAGGCCGGGTCGCCAAGTTCGTCCAGCGGAAAAAGGCCACAAAAACGGGTGGGCTATAGCCTTGGGGGGTGGGGCTGGCCAACTTCGTCCGCCGGGCTCGGACTGCCGCGAGACTTTTCGAGGGGCCTCCGTCTGCCAATAATAGGCCGCGGGCATAGCCCCGCCCAAAAATAACCGCCCGAAGGCCGGGGCGCCAAGTTCGTCCAGCGGAAAAAGGCCGCAAAAACGGGTGGGCTATAGCCTTGGGGGGTGGGACTGGCCAACTTCGTCCGCCGGACTTGGAATGCCGCGAGACTTTGCGAGGGGCCTCCTTGTGCCAAAAATAGGCCGCGGGCAAAGCCGCGCCAAAAAATAACCGCCCGAAGGCCGGGGGGCCAAGTTCGTCCAGCGGAAAAAGGCCACAAAAACGGGTGAGCTATAGCCTTGGGGGGTGGGGCTGGCCAACTTTGTCCGCCGGACTCGGAATGCCGCGAGACTTAGCGAGGGGCCTCCGTGTGCCAAAAATAGGACGCGGGCAAAGACGCGCCCAAAAATAACCGCCCGAAGGCTGGGGCGCCAAGTTCGTCCTGCGGAAAAAGGCCGCAAAAACAGGTGGGCTATAGCCTTGGCGGGTGGGGCTGGCAAACTTCGTCCGCCGGACTCGGAATGCCGCGAGACTTTGCGAGGGGCATCCGTGTGCCAAAAATAGGCCGCGGGCAAAGCCCCGCCCGAAGGTCGGGGCGCCAAGTTCGTCCAGCGGAAAAAGGCCACAAAAACGGGTGGGCTATAGCCTTGGGGGGTGGGGCTGGCCAACTTCGTCCGCCGGACTCGGAATGCCGCGAGACTTTGCGAGGGGCCTCCGTGTGCCAAAAATAGGACGCGGGCAAAGACGCGCCCAAAAATAACCGCCCGAAGGCTGGGGCGCCAAGTTCGTCCTGCGGAAAAAGGCCACAAAAAAGGGTGGGCTATAGCCTTGGGGGGTGGGGCTGGCCAACTTTGTCCGCCGGACTCGGAATGCCGCGAGACTTTGCGAGGGGCCTCCGTGTGCCAAAAATAGGACGCGGGCAAAGACGCGCCCAAAAATAACCGCCCGAAGGCTGGGGCGCCAAATTCGTCAAGCGGAAAAAGGCCACAAAAACAGGTGGGCTATAGCCTTGACGGGTGGGGATAGCCAACTTCGTCCGCCGGACTCGGAATGCCGCGAGCCTTTGCGAGGGGCCTCCGTGTGCCAAAAATATCCCGCGGGCAAAGCCGCGCCCAAAAAAAACCGCCCGAAGGCCGAGGCGCCAAGTTCGTCCAGCGGAAAAAGGCCACAAACGCGGGTGGGCTATAGCCTTGGGGGGTGGGGCTGGCCAACTTCGTCCGCCGGACTCGGAATGCCGTGAGACTTTGCGATGGGCCTCCGTGTGCCAAAAATAGGCCGCGGGCAAAGCCGCGCCCAAAAATAACCGCCCGAAGGCCAGGGCGCCAAGTTCGTCCAGCGGAAAAAGGCAACAAAAACGGGTGGGCTATAGTCTTGGGAGGTGGGGCTGGCCAACTTCGTCCGCCGGACTCGGAATGCCGCGAGACTTTGCGAGGGGCCTCCGTGTGCCAAAAATAGGCCACGGGCAAAGCCGCGCCCAAAAATAACTGACCGAAGGCCGGGGCGCCAAGTTCGTCCAGCGGAAAAAGGCCACAAAAACGGGTGGGCTATAGCCTTGGGGGGTGGGGCTGGCCAACTTCATCCGCCGGACTCGGAATGCCGCGAGACTTTGCGAGGGGCCTCCGTGTGCCAAAAATAGGCCACGGAAAAGCCGCGCCCAAAAATAACCGCCCGAAGGCCGGGGCGCAAAGTTCGTCAAGCGGAAAAAGGCCACAAAAACAGGTGGGCTATAGCCTTGGCGTGTGGGGCCGGCCAACTTCGTCCGCCGGACTCGGAATGCCGCGAGACTTTGCGAGGGGCCTCTGTGTGCCAAAAATAGGCTGCGGACAAAGCCGCGCTAAAAAATAACCGCCCGAAGGCCGGGGCGTCAATTTCGTCCAGCGGAAAAAGTCCACAAAAACGGGTGGGCCATAGCCTTGTGGGGTGGGGCTGGCCAACTTCGTCCGCGCGGACTCGGAATGCCGCAAGAATTTGCGAGGGGCCTCCGTGCGCCAAAAATAGGCCACGGGCAAAGCCGCGCCCAAAAATAACCGTCCGAAGGCCGGGTCGCCAAGTTCGTCCAGCGGAAAAAGGCCACAAAAACGGGTGGGCTATAGCCTTGGGGGGTGGGGCTGGCCAACTTCGTCCGCCGGGCTCGGACTGCCGCGAGACTTTTCGAGGGGCCTCCGTCTGCCAATAATAGGCCGCGGGCATAGCCCCGCCCAAAAATAACCGCCCGAAGGTCGGGGCGCCAAGTTCGTCCAGCGGAAAAAGGCCGCAAAAACGGGTGGGCTATAGCCTTGGGGGGTGGGACTGGCCAACTTCGTCCGCCGGACTCGGAAGGCCGCGAGACTTTGCGAGGGACCTCCGTGTGCCAAAAATAGGCCGCGGGCAAAGCCGCGCCCAAAAATAACCGCCCGAAGGCCGGGGCGCCAAGTTCGTCCGGCGGAAAAAGGCCACAAAGACGGGTGGGCTATAGCCTTGTGGGGTGGGGCTGGCCAACTTTGTCCGCCGGACTCGGAAGGCCGTGAGACTTTGCGAGGGGCCTCCGTGTGCCATAAATAGGCCGCGTGCAAAGCCGCGCCCAAAAATAATCGCCCGAAGGCCGGGGCGCCAAGTTCGTCCAGCGGAAAAAGGCCACAAAAACGGGTGGGCTATAGCCTTGGGGAGTGGGGCTGGCAAACTTCGTCCGCCGGACTCGGAATGCCGCGAGACTTTGCGAGGGGCATCCGTGTGCCAAAAATAGGCCGCGGGCAAAGCCCCGCCCGAAGGTCGGGGCGCCAAGTTCGTCCAGCGGAAAAAGGCCACAAAAACGGGTGGGCTATAGCCTTGGGGGGTGGGGCTGGCCAACTTCGTCCGCCGGACTCGGAATGCCGCGAGACTTTGCGAGGGGCCTCCGTGTGCCAAAAATAGGACGCGGGCAAAGACGCGCCCAAAAATAACCGCCCGAAGGCTGGGGCGCCAAGTTCGTCCTGCGGAAAAAGGCCACAAAAAAGGGTGGGCTATAGCCTTGGGGGGTGGGGCTGGCCAACTTTGTCCGCCGGACTCGGAATGCCGCGAGACTTTGCGAGGGGCCTCCGTGTGCCAAAAATAGGACGCGGGCAAAGACGCGCCCAAAAATAACCGCCCGAAGGCTGGGGCGCCAAGTTCGTCAAGCGGAAAAAGGCCACAAAAACAGGTGGGCTATAGCCTTGACGGGTGGGGATAGCCAACTTCGTCCGCCGGACTCGGAATGCCGCGAGCCTTTGCGAGGGGCCTCCGTGTGCCAAAAATATCCCGCGGGCAAAGCCGCGCCCAAAAAAAACCGCCCGAAGGCCGGGGCGCCAAGTTCGTCCAGCTGAAAAAGGCCACAAAAACGGGTGGGCTATAGCCTTGGGGGGTGGGCTGGCCAACTTCGTCCGCCGGACTCGGAATTCCGCGGGACTTTGCGAGGCACCTCCGTGTGCCAAAAATAGGCCACGGACAAAGCTGTGCCCAAAAAAAACCGCCCGAAGGCCGAGGCGCCAAGTTCGTCCAGCGGAAAAAGGCCACAAACGCGGGTGGGCTATAGCCTTGGGGGGTGGGGCTGGCCAACTTCGTCCGCCGGACTCGGAATGCCGTGAGACTTTGCGATGGGCCTCCGTGTGCCAAAAATAGGCCGCGGGCAAAGCCGCGCCCAAAAATAACCGCCCGAAGGCCAGGGCGCCAAGTTCGTCCAGCGGAAAAAGGCAACAAAAACGGGTGGGCTATAGCCTTGGGGGGTGGGGCTGGCCAACTTCGTCCACCGGACTCGGAATGCCGCGACACTTTGCGAGGGGCCTCCGTGTGTCAAAAATAGCCCACGGGCAAAGCCGCGCCCAAAAATAACCGCCCGCAGGCCGGAGCGCCAAGTTCGTCTAGCGGAAAAAGGCCACAAAAACGGGTGGGCTATAGCCTTGGGGGGTGGGGCTGGCCAACTTCGTCCGCTGGACTCGGAATGCCGCGAGTATTTGTGAGGGGCCTCCGTTTGCCAAAAATAGGCCGCGGGCAAAGCCGTACCCAAAAATAACCGCCCGAAGGCCAGGGCGCCAAGTTCGTCCAGCGGAAAAAGGGCACAAAAATGGGTGGGCTATAGCCTTGGGTGGTGGGGCTGGCCGACTTCGTCCGCCAGACTCGGAATGCCGCGAGACTTTGCGAGGGGCCTCCGTGTGCCAAAAATAGGCCGCGGGCAAAGCCGCGCCCAAAAATAACCGCCCGAAGGCCGGGGCGCCAAGTTCGTCCAGCGGAAAAAGGCCACAAAAACGGGTGGGCTATAGCCTTGGGGGGTGGGGCTGGCCAACTGTGTCCGCCGGACTCGGAATGCCGCGAGACTTTGCGAGGGGCCTCCGTGTGCCAAAAATAGGCCGCGGGCAAAGCCGCGCCCAAAAATAACCGCCCGAAGGCCGGGGCGCCAAGTTCGTCCAGCGGAAAAAGGACACAAAAACGGGTGGGCTATAGCCTTGGGGGGTGGGGCTAGCCAACTTCGTCCGCCGGACTCGGAAGGCCGCGAGACTTTGCGAGGGACCTCCGTGTGCCAAAAATAGGCCGCGGGCAAAGCCGCGCCCAAAAATAACCGCCCGAAGGCCGGGGCGCCAAGTTCGTCCGGCGGAAAAAGGCCACAAAGACGGGTGGGCTATAGCCTTGTGGGGTGGGGCTGGCCAACTTCGTCCGCCGGACTCGGAAGGCCGTGAGACTTTGCGAGGGGCCTCCGTGTGCCATAAATAGGCCGCGTGCAAAGCCGCGCCCAAAAATAATCGCCCGAAGGCCGGGGCGCCAAGTTCGTCCAGCGGAAAAAGGCCACAAAAACGGGTGGGCTATAGCCTTGGGGAGTGGGGCTGGCCAACTTCGTCCGCCGGACTCGGAAGGCCGTGAGACTTTGCGAGGGGCCTCCGTGTGCCATAAATAGGCCACGTCCAAAGCCGCGCCCAGAAACAATCGCCCGAAGGCCGGGGCGCCAAGTTCGTCCAGCGGAAAAAGGCCACAAAAACGGGTGGGCTATAGCCTTGGGGAGTGGGTCTGGCCAACTTCGTCCGCCGGGCTCGGAATACCGCGAGACTTTGCGAGGGGCCTCTGTGTGCTAAAAATAGGCCGCGGGCAAAGCCGCGCCCAAAAATAACCGCCCGAAGGCCAGGGCGCCAAGTTCGTCCAGCGGAAAAAGGCCACAAAAACGGGTGGGCTATAGCCTTGGGGGGTGGGGCCGGCCAACTTCGTCCGCCGGACTCGGAATGCCGCGAGACATTGCGAGGGGCCTCCGTGTGCCAAAACTAGGCCACGGGCAGAGCCGCGCCCAAAAATAACCGCCCGAGGGCCGGGGCGCCATGTTCGTCCAGCGGAAAATGGCCACAAAAACGGGTGGGCTATAGCCTTGGGGGGTGGGGCTGCCCAACTTCGTCCGCCGGACTCGGAATGCTACGAGACTTTGGGAGGGGCCTCCGTGTGCCAAAAATAGACCGCGGGCAAAGCCGCACCCAAAAATAACCGCCCGAAGGCCGGGGCGCCAAGTTCGTCCAGCGGAAAAAGGCCACAAAAACGGGTGGGCTATAGCCTTGGGGGGTGGGGCTGGCCAACTTCGTCCGCCGGACTCGGAATGCCGCGAGACTTTGCGAGGGGCCTCCGTGTGCCAAAAATAGGCCGCGGACAAAGCCGCGCCCAAAAATAACCCCCCGATGGGCGGGGCGCCAAGTTCGTCCAGCGGAAAAAGGCCACAAAAACGGGTGGGCTATAGCCTTGGGGGGTGGGGCTGGCCAACTTCGTCCGCCGGACTCGGAATGCCGCGAGACATTGCGAGGGGCCTCCGTGTGCCAAAAATAGGCCACGGGCAGAGCCGCGCCCAAAAATAACCGCCCGAGGGCCGGGGCGCCATGTTTGTCCAGCGGAAAAAGGCCACAAAAACGGGTGGGCTATAGCCTTGGGGGGTGGGGCTGGCCAACTTCGTCCGCCGGACTCGGAATGCTGCGAGACTTTGCGAGGGGCCTCCGTGTGCCAAAAATAGACCGCGGTCAAAGCCGCACCCAAAAATAACCGCCCGAAGGCCGGGGCGCCAAATCCGTCCAGCGGAAAAAGGCCACAAAAACGGGTGGGCTATAGCCTTGGGGGGTGGGGCTGGCCAACTTCGTCCGCCGGACTCGGAATGCCGCGAGACTTTGCGACGGGCCTCCGTGTGCCATAAATAGGCCGCGGGCAAAGCCGCGCCCAAAAATAACCCCCCGATGGGCGGGGCGCCAAGTTCGTCCAGCGGAAAAAGGCCACAAAAACGGGTGGGCTATAGCCTTGGGGGGTGGGGCTGGCCAACTTCGTCCGCCGGACTCGGAATGCCGCGAGACTTTGCGAGGGGCCTCCGTTTGCCAAAAATAGGCCGCGGGCAAAGCCGCACCCAAAAATAACCGCCCGAAGGCCAGGGCGCCAAGTTCATCCAGCGGAAAAAGGGCACAAAAATGGGTGGGCTATAGCCTTGGGTGGTGGGGCTGGCCGACGTCGTCCGCCAGACTCGGAATGCCGCGAGACTTTGCGAGGGGCCTCCGTGTGCCAAAAATAGGCCGCAGGCAAAGCCGCGCCCAAAAATAACCGCCCGAAGGCCGGGGCGCCAAGTTCGTCCTGCGGAAAAAGGCCACAAAAACGGGTGGGCTATAGCCTTGGGGGGTGGGGCTGGCCAACTTCGTCCGCCGGACTCGGAATGCCGCGAGACATTGCGAGGGGCCTCCGTGTGCCAAAAATAGGCCACGGGCAGAGCCGCGCCCAAAAATAACCGCCCGAGGGCCGGGGCGCCATGTTTGTCCAGCGGAAAAAGGCCACAAAAACGGGTGGGCTATAGCCTTGGGGGGTGGGGCTGGCCAACTTCGTCCGCCGGACTCGGAATGCTGCGAGACTTTGCGAGGGGCCTCCGTGTGCCAAAAATAGACCGCGGTCAAAGCCGCACCCAAAAATAACCGCCCGAAGGCCGGGGCGCCAAATCCGTCCAGCGGAAAAAGGCCACAAAAACGGGTGGGCTATAGCCTTGGGGGGTGGGGCTGGCCAACTTCGTCCGCCGGACTCGGAATGCCGCGAGACTTTGCGACGGGCCTCCGTGTGCCATAAATAGGCCGCGGGCAAAGCCGCGCCCAAAAATAACCCCCCGATGGGCGGGGCGCCAAGTTCGTCCAGCGGAAAAAGGCCACAAAAACGGGTGGGCTATAGCCTTGGGGGGTGGGGCTGGCCAACTTCGTCCGCCGGACTCGGAATGCCGCGAGACTTTGCGAGGGGCCTCCGTTTGCCAAAAATAGGCCGCGGGCAAAGCCGCACCCAAAAATAACCGCCCGAAGGCCAGGGCGCCAAGTTCATCCAGCGGAAAAAGGGCACAAAAATGGGTGGGCTATAGCCTTGGGTGGTGGGGCTGGCCGACGTCGTCCGCCAGACTCGGAATGCCGCGAGACTTTGCGAGGGGCCTCCGTGTGCCAAAAATAGGCCGCGGGCAAAGCCGCGCCCAAAAATAACCGCCCGAAGGCCGGGGCGCCAAGTTCGTCCTGCGGAAAAAGGCCACAAAAACGGGTGGGCTATAGCCTTGGGGGGTGGGGCTGGCCAACTGTGTCCGCCGGACTCGGAATGCCGCGAGACTTTGCGAGGGGCCTCCGTGTGCCAAAAATAGGCCGCGGACAAAGCCGCGCCCAAAAATAACAGCCCGAAGGCCGGGGCGCCAAGTTCGTCCAGCGGAAAAAGGCCACAAAAACGGGTGGGCTATAGCCTTGGGGGGTGGGGCTGGCCAACTTCGTCCGCCGGACTCGGAATGCCGCGAGACTTTGCGAGGGGCCTCCGTGTGCCAAAAATAGGCCGCGGGCAAAGCCGCGCCCAAAAATAACCCCCCGATGGGCGGGGCGCCAAGTTCGTCCAGCGGAAAAAGGCCACAAAAACGGGTGGGCTATAGCCTTGGGGGGTGGGGCTGGCCAACTTCGTCCGCCGGACTCGGAATGCCGCGAGACATTGCGAGGGGCCTCCGTGTGCCAAAAATAGGCCACGGGCAGAGCCGCACCCAAAAATAACCGCCCGAGGGCCGGGGCGCCATGTTCGTCCAGCGGAAAAAGGCCACAAAAACGGGTGGGCTATAGCCTTGGGGGGTGGGGCTGGCCAACTTCGTCCGCCGGACTCGGAATGCCGCGAGACTTTGCGAGGGGCCTCCGTGTGCCAAAAATAGGCCGCGGGCTGAGCCGCGCCCAAAAATAACCGCCCGAGGGCCCGGGCGCCAAGTTCGTCCAGCGGAAAAAGGCCACAAAAACGGGTGGGCTATAGCCTTGGGGGGTGGGGCTGGCCAACTTTGTCCGCCGGACTCGGAATGCTGCGGGACATTGCGAGGGGCCTCCGTGTGCCAAAAATAGGCCGCGGGCAGAGCCGCGCCCAAAAATAACCGCCAGAGGGCCGGGGCGCCAAGTTCGTCCAGCGGAAAAAGGCCACAAAAACGGGTGGGCTATAGCCTTGGGGGGTGGGGCTGGCCAACTTCGTCCGCCGGACTCGGAATGCTGCGGGACATTGCGAGGGGCCTCCGTTTGCCAAAAATAGGCCGCGGGCAGAGCCGCGCCCAAAAATAACCGCCCGAGGGCCGGGGCGCCAAGTTCGTCCAGCGGAAAAAGGCCACAAAAACGGGTGGGCTATAGCCTTGGGGGGTGGGGCTGGCCAACTTCGTCCGCCGGACTCGGAATGCCGCGGGACATTGCGAGGGGCCTCCGTGTGCCAAAAATAGGCCGCGGGCAGAGCCGCGCCCAAAAATAACCCCCCGATGGGCGGGGCGCCAAGTTCGTCCAGCGGAAAAAGGCCACAAAAACGGGTGGGCTATAGCCTTGGGGGGTGGGGCTAGCCAACATCGTCCGCCGGACTCGGAATGCCGCGAGACTTTGCGAGGGGCCTCCGTGTGCCAAAAATAGGCCGCGGGCAAAGCCGCGCCCAAAAATAACCCCCCGATGGGCGGGGCGCCAAGTTCGTCCAGCGGAAAAAGGCCACAAAAACGGGTGGGCTATAGCCTTGGGGGGTGGGGCTGGCCAACTTCGTCCGCCGGACTCGGAATGCCGCGAGACTTTGCGAGGGGCCTCCGTGTGCCAAAAATAGGCCACGGGCAGAGCCGCGCCCAAAAATAACCGCCCGAGGGCCGGGGCGCCATGTTCGTCCAGCGGAAAAAGGCCACAAAAACGGGTGGGCTATAGCCTTGGGGGGTGGGGCTGGCCAACTTCGTCCGCCGGACTCGGAATGCCGCGAGACTTTGCGAGGGGCCTCCGTGTGCCAAAAATAGGCCGCGGGCTGAGCCGCGCCCAAAAATAACCGCCCGAGGGCCGGGGCGCCAAGTTCGTCCAGCGGAAAAAGGCCACAAAAACGGGTGGGCTATAGCCTTGGGGGGTGGGGCTGGCCAACTTCGTCCGCCGGACTCGGAATGCTGCGGGACATTGCGAGGGGCCTCCGTTTGCCAAAAATAGGCCGCGGGCAGAGCCGCGCCCAAAAATAACCGCCCGAGGGCCGGGGCGCCAAGTTCGTCCAGCGGAAAAAGGCCACAAAAACGGGTGGGCTATAGCCTTGGGGGGTGGGGCTGGCCAACTTCGTCCGCCGGACTCGGAATGCCGCGAGACTTTGCGAGGGGCCTCCGTGTGCCAAAAATAGGCCGCGGGAAGAGCCGCGCCCAAAAATAACCCCCCGATGGGCGGGGCGCCAAGTTTGTCCAGCGGAAAAAGGCCACAAAAACGGGTGGGCTATAGCCTTGGGGGGTGGGGCTGGCCAACTTCGTCCGCCGGACTCGGAATGCCGCGAGACTTTGCGAGGGGCCTCCGTGTGCCAAAAATAGGCCGCGGGCAAAGCCGCGCCCAAAAATAACCGCCCGAGGGCCGGGGCGCCAAGTTCGTCCAGCGGAAAAAGGCCACAAAAACGGGTGGGCTATAGCCATGGGGGGTGGGGCTGGCCAACTTCGTCCGCCGGACTCGGAATGCCGCGAGACTTTGCGAGGGGCCTCCGTGTGCCAAAAATAGGCCGCGGGTAGAGCCGCGCCCAAAAATAACCGCCCGAGGGCCGGGGCGCCAAGTTCGTCCAGCGGAAAAAGGCCACAAAAACGGGTGGGCTATAGCCTTGGGGGGTGGGGCTGGCCAACTTCGTCCGCCGGACTCGGACTGCTGCGGGACATTGCGAGGGGCCTCCGTTTGCCAAAAATAGGCCGCGGGCAGAGCCGCGCCCAAAAATAACCGCCCGAGGGCCGGGGCGCCAAGTTCGTCCAGCGGAAAAAGGCCACAAAAACGGGTGGGCTATAGCCTTGGGGGGTGGGGCTGGCCAACTTCGTCCGCCGGACTCGGAAGGCCGCGAGGCTTTGCGAGGGGCCTCTGTGTGCCAAAAATAGGCCATGGGCAAAGCCGCGCCCAAAAATAACCGCCCGAAGGCCGGGGCGCCATGTTCGCCCAGCGGAAAAAGGCCACAAAAACGGGTGGGCTATAGCCTTGGGGGGTGGGGCTGGCCAACTTCGTCCGCCGGGCTCGGAATGCCACGAAACTTTGCGAGGGGCCTCCGTGTGCCAAAAATAGGCCGCGGGCAAAGCCGCGCCCAAAAATAACCGCCCGAAGGCCGGGGCGCCATGTTCGTCCAGCGGAAAAAGGCCACAAAAACGGGTGGGCTATAGCCTTGGGGGGTGGGGCTGGCCAACTTCGTCCGCCGGACTCGGAATGCTGCGAGACTTTGCGAGGGGCCTCCGTGTGCCAAAAATAGACCGCGGGCAAAGCCGCGCCCAAAAATAACCGCCCGAAGGCCGGGGCGCCAAGTTCGTCCAGCGGAAAAAGGCCACAAAAACGGGTGGGCTATAGCCTTGGGGGGTGGGGCTGGCCAACTTCGTCCGCCGTACTCGGAATGCCGCGAGACTTTGCGAGGGGCCTCCGTGTACCAAAAATAGGCCGCGGGCAAAGCCGCGCCCAAAAATAACCGCCGATGGGCGGGGCGCCAAGTTCGTCCAGCGGAAAAAGGCCACAAAAACGGGTGGGCTATAGCCTTGGGGGGTGGGGCTGGCCAACTTCGTCCGCCGGACTCGGAATGCCGCGAGACATTGCGAGGGGCCTCCGTGTGCCAAAAATAGGCCGCGGGCAGAGCCACGTCCAAAAATAACCGCCCGAGCGCCGGGGCGCCAAGTTCGTCCTGCGGAAAAAGGCCACAAAAACGGGTGGGCTATAGCCTTGGCGGGTGGGGCTGGCCAACTTCGTCTGCCGTACTCGGAATGCCGCGAGACTTTGCGAGGGGCCTCCGTGTACCAAAAATACGCCGCGGGCAAAGCCGCGCCCAAAAATAACCGCCGATGGGCGGGGCGCCAAGTTCGTCCAGCGGAAAAAGGCCACAAAAACGGGTGGGCTATAGCCTTGGGGGGTGGGGCTGGGCAACTTCGTCCACCGGACTCGGAATGCCGCGAGACATTGCGAGGGGCCTCCGTGTGCCAAAAATAGGCCGCGGGCAGAGCCACGTCCAAAAATAACCGCCCGAGCGCCGGGGCGCCAAGTTCGTCCTGCGGAAAAAGGCCACAAAAACGGGTGGGCTATAGCCTTGGCGGGTGGGGCTGGCCAACTTCGTCCGCCGGACTCGGAATGCTGCGAGACTTTGCGAGGGGCCTCCGTGTGCCAAAAATAGGCCGCGGCCAAAGCCGCGCCCAAAAATAACCGCCCGAAGGCCGGGGCGCGAAGTTCGCCCAGCGGAAAAAGGCCACAAAAACGGGTGGGCTATAGCCTTGGGGGGTGGGGCTGGCCCACTTCGTCCGCCAGACTCGGAAGGCCACGAGACTTTGCGAGGGGCCTCCGTGTACCAAAAATAGGCCGCGGGCAAAGCCGCGCCCAAAAATAACCGCCCGAAGGCCGGGGCGCCAAGTTCGTCCAGCGGAAAAAGGCCACAAAAACGGGTGGGCTATAGCCTTGGGGAGTGGGGCTGGCCAACTTCGTCCGCCGGGCTCGGAATGCCGCGAGATTTTGCGAGGGGCCTCCGTGTTCCAAAAATAGGCCACGGGCAAAGCCGCGCCCAAAAATAACCACCCGAAGGCCGGGGCGCCAAGTTCGCCCTGCGGAAAAAGGCCACAAAAACGGGTGGGCTATAGCCTTGGGGGGTGGGGCTGGCCAACTTCGTCCGCCGGACTCGGAAGGCCGCGAGACTTTGCGAGGGGCCTCCGTGTGCCAAAAATAGGCCTCGGGCAAAGCCGCGCCCAAAAATAACCGCCCGAAGGCCGGGGCGCCAAGTTCGTCCAGCGGAAAAAGGCCACAAAAACGGGTGGGGTATAGCCTTGGGGAGTGGGGCTGGCCAACTTCGTCCCCCGGACTCGGAACGCCGCGAGACTTTGCGAGGGGCCTCCGTGTGCCAAAAATAGGCCGCGGGCAAAGCAGCGCCCAAAAATAACCGCCCGAACGCCGGGGCGCCATGTTCGTCCAGCGGAAAAAGGCCACAAAAACGGGTGGGCTATAGCCTTGGGGGGTGGGGCTGGCCAACTTCGTCCGCCGGACTCGGAATGCCACGAAACTTTGCGAGGGGCCTCCGTGTGCCAAAAATAGGCCGCGGGCAAAGCAGCGTCCAAAAATAACCGCCCGAACGCCGGGGCGCCATGTTCGTCCAGCGGAAAAAGGCCACAAAAACGGGTGGGCTATAGCCTTGTGGGGTGGGGCTGGCCAACTTCGTCCGCCGGACTCGGAATGCCGCGAAACTTTGCGAGGGGCCTCCGTGTGCCAAAAATTGGCTGCGGGTAAAGCCGCGCCCAAAAATAACTTCCCGAAGGCCGGGGCGCCAAGTTCGTCCAGCGGAAAAAGGCCACAAAAACGGGTGGGCTATAGCCTTGGGGGGTGGGGCTGGCCAACTTCGTCCGCCGGACTCGGAATGCCGCGAGACTTTGCGAGGGGCCTCCATGTGCCAAAAATAGGCCGCAGCCCAAGCAGCACCCAAAAATAACCGCCCGAAAGCCGGGGCGCCAGGTTCGTCGAGCGGAAAAAGGCCACAAAAACGGGTGGGCTATAGCCTTGGGGGGTGGGGCTGGCCAACTTCGTCCGCCGGACTTGGAATGCCGCGAGACATTGCGAGGGGCCTCCGTGTGCGGAAAATAGGCCACGGGCAAAGCCGCGCCCAAAAATAACCACCCGAGGGCCGGGGCGCCAAGTTCGTCCAGCGGAAAAAGGCCACAAAAACGGGTGGGCTATAGCCTTGGTGGGTGGGGCTGGCCAACTTCGTCCGCCGGACTCGGAATGCCGCGAGACTTTACGAGGGGCCTCCGTGTGCCAAAAATAGGCCGCAGACAAAGTCCCGCCCAAAAATAACCGCCCGAAGGCCGGGGCGCCAAGTTCGTCGAGCGGAAAAAGGCCACAAAAACGGGTGGGCTATAGCCTTGGGGGGTGGGGCTCGCCAACTTCGTCTGCCGGACGCGGAATGCCGCGAGACTTTACGAGGGGCCTCCGTGTGCCAAAAATAGGCCGCGGACAAAGCCGCGCCCAAAAATAACCGCCCGAAGGCCGGGGCGCCAAGTTTGTCCAGCGGAAAAAGGCCACAAAAACGGGTGGGCTATAGCCTTGGGGTGTGGGGCTGGCCAACTTCGTCCGCCGGACTCGGAATGCCGTGAGACTTTGCGAGGGGCCTCCGTATGCCAAAAATAGGACGCGGGCAAAGCCGCGCCCAAAACTAACTGCCCAAAGGCCGGGGCGCCAGGTTCGTCGAGCGGAAAAAGACCACAAAAACGGGTATGCTATAGCCTTGGGGGGTGGGGCTGGCCAACTTCGTCCGCCGGACTTGGAATGCCGCGAGACATTGCGAGGGGGCTCCGTGTGCGGAAAATAGGCCACGGGCAAAGCCGCGCCCAAAAATAACCACCCGAGGGCCGGGGCGCTAAGTTCGTCCAGCGGAAAAAGGCCACAAAAACGGGTGGGCTATAGCCTTGGGGGGTGGGGCTGGCCAACTTCGTCCGCCGGACTCGGAATGCCGCGAGACTTTCCGAGGGGCCTCCGTGTACGAAAAATAGGCTGTGGAAAAAGCCGCGTACAAAAATAACTTCCTGAAGGCCGGGGCGCCAAGTTCGTCCAGCGGAAAAAGGCCACAAAAACGGGTGGGCTATAGCCTTGGGGGGTGGGGCTGGCCAACTTCGTCCGCCGGACTCGGAATGCCGCGAGACTTTACGAGGGGCCTCCGTGTGCCAAAAATAGGCCGCGGACAAAGCCACGCCCAAAAATAACCGCCCGAAGGCCGGGGCGCCAAGTTCGTCCAGCGGAAAAAGGCCACAAAAACGGGTGAGCTATAGCCTTGGGGGGTGGGGCTGGCCAACTTCGTCTGCCGGACGCGGAATGCCGCGAGACTTTACGAGGGGCCTCCGTGTGCCAAAAATAGGCCGCGGACAAAGCCGCGCCCAAAAATAACCGCCCGAAGGCCGGGGCGCCAAGTTCGTCCAGCGGAAAAAGGCCACAAAAACGGGTGGGCTATAGCCTTGGGGGGTGGGGCCGGCCAACTTCGTCCGCCGGACTCGGAATTCCGCGAGACTTTGCGAGGGGCCTCCATGTGCCAAAAATAGGCCGCAGGCAAAGCAGCACCCAAAAATAACCGCCCGAAGCCGGGGCGCCAGGTTCGTCGAGCGGAAAAAGGCCACAAAAACGGGTGGGCTATAGCCTTGGGCGGTGGGTTTGGCCAACTTCGTCCGCCGGACTCGGAATGCCGCGAAACTTTGCGAGGGGCCTCCGTGTGCCAAAAATTGGCTGCGGGTAAAGCCGCGTCCAAAAATAACTTTCCGAAGGCCGGGGCGCCAAGTTCGTCCAGCGGAAAAAGGCCACAAAAACGGGTGGGCTATAGCCTTGGGGGGTGGGGCTGGCCAACTTCGTCCGCCGGACTCGGAATGCCGCGAGACTTTGCGAGGGGCCTCCATGTGCCAAAAATAGGCCGCAGGCCAAGCAGCACCCAAAAATAACCGCCCGAAGGCCGGGGCGCCAGGTTCGTCGAGCGGAAAAAGGCCACAAAAACGGGTGGGCTATAGCCTTGGGGGGTGGGGCTGGCCAACTTCGTCCGCCGGACTTGGAATGCCGCGAGACATTGCGAGGGGCCTCCGTGTGCGGAAAATAGGCCATGGGCAAAGCCGCGCCCAAAAATAACCACCCGAGGGCCGGGGCGCCAAGTTCGTCCAGCGGAAAAAGGCCACAAAAACGGGTGGGCTATAGCCTTGGTGGGTGGGGCTGGCCAACTTCGTCCGCCGGACTCGGAATGCCACGAGACTTTACGAGGGGCCTCCGTGTGCCAAAAATAGGCCGCAGACAAAGTCCCGCCCAAAAATAACCGCCCGAAGGCCGGGGCGCCAAGTTCGTCCAGCGGAAAAAGGCCACAAAAACGGGTGGGCTATAGCCTTGGTGGGTGGGGCTGGCCAACTTCGACCGCCGGACTCGGAATGCCGCGAGACTTTACGAGGGGCCTCCGTGTGCCAAAAATAGGCCGCAGACAAAGTCCCGCCCAAAAATAACCGCCCGAAGGCCGGGGCGCCAAGTTCGTCCAGCGGAAAAAGGCCACAAAAACGGGTGGGCTATAGCCTTGGGGGGTGGGGCTCGCCAACTTCGTCTGCCGGACGCGGAATGCCGCGAGACTTTACGAGGGGCCTCCGTGTGCCAAAAATAGGCCGCGGACAAAGCCGCGCCCAAAAATAACCGCCCGAAGGCCGGGGCGCCAAGTTCGTCCAGCGGAAAAAGGCCACAAAAACGGGTGGGCTATAGCCTTGGGGTGTGGGGCTGGCCAACTTCGTCCGCCGGACTCGGAATGCCGTGAGACTTTGCGAGGGGCCTCCGTATGCCAAAAATAGGACGCGGGCAAAGCCGCGCCCAAAACTAACTGCCCGAAGGCCGGGGCGCCAGGTTCGTCGAGCGGAAAAAGAC
Source organism: Citrus x changshan-huyou (assembly GCA_039657385.1). Taxonomy (NCBI): domain Eukaryota; kingdom Viridiplantae; phylum Streptophyta; class Magnoliopsida; order Sapindales; family Rutaceae; genus Citrus; species Citrus x changshan-huyou. The sequence continues at coordinate 824,608 of JBCGBO010000018.1, forward strand.
CACAAAAACGGGTATGCTATAGCCTTGGGGGGTGGGGCTGGCCAACTTCGTCCGCCGGACTTGGAATGCCGCGAGACATTGTGAGGGGGCTCCGTGTGCGGAAAATAGGCCACGGGCAAAGCCGCGCCCAAAAATAACCACCCGAGGGCCGGGGCGCTAAGTTCGTCCAGCGGAAAAAGGCCACAAAAACGGGTGGGCTATAGCCTTGGGGGGTGGGGCTGGCCAACTTCGTCCGCCGGACTCGGAATGCCGCGAGACTTTCCGAGGGGCCTCCATGTGCGAAAAATAGGCTGTGGAAAAAGCCGCGCACAAAAATAACTTCCTGAAGGCCGGGGCGCCAAGTTCGTCCAGCGGAAAAAGGCCACAAAAACGGGTGGGCTATAGCCTTGGGGGGTGGGGCTGGCCAACTTCGTCCGCCGGACTCGGAATGCCGCGAGACTTTACGAGGGGCCTCCGTGTGACAAAAATAGGCCGCGGACAATGTCACGCCCAAAAATAACTGCCCGAAGGCCGGGGCGCCAAGTTCGTCCAGCGGAAAAAGGCCACAAAAACGGGTGGGCTATAGCCTTGGGGGGTGGGGCAGGCCAACTTCGTCTGCCGGACGCGGAATGCCGCGAGACTTTACGAGGGGCCTCCGTGTACCAAAAATAGGCCGCGGACAAAGCCGCACCCAAAAATAACCGCCCGAAGGCCGGGGCGCCAAGTTCGTCCAGCGGAAAAAGGCCACAAAAACGGGTGGGCTATAGCCTTGGGGGGTGGGGCTGGCCAACTTCGTCCGCCGGACTCGGAATTCCGCGAGACTTTGCGAGGGGCCTCCATGTGCCAAAAATAGGCCGCAGACAAAGCAGCACCCAAAAATAACCGCCCGAAGCCGGGGCGCCAGGTTCGTCGAGCGGAAAAAGGCCACAAAAACGGGTGGGCTATAGCCTTGGGGGGTGGGGCTGGCCAACTTCGTCCGCCGGACTTGGAATGCCGCGAGACATTGCGAGGGGCCTCCGTGTGCGGAAAATAGGCCACGGGCAAAGCCGCGCCCAAAAATAACCACCCGAGGGCCGGGGCGCCAAGTTCGTCCAGCGGAAAAAGGCCACAAAAACGGGTGGGCTATAGCCTTGGGGGGTGGGGCTGGCCAACTTCGTCCGCCGGACTCGGAATGCCGCGAGACTTTCCGAGGGGCCTCCGTGTGCGAAACATAGGCTGCGGAAAAAGCCGCGCACAAAAATAACTTCCCGAAGGCCGGGGCGCCAAGTTCGTCCAGCGGAAAAAGGCCACAAAAACGGGTGGGCTATAGCCTTGGAGGGTGGGGCTGGCCAACTTCGTCTGCCGGACTCGGAATGCCGCGAGACTTTGCGAGGGGCCTCCGTGTGCCAAAAATAGGTCGCGGACAAAGCCGCCCCCAAAAATAACCGCCCGAAGGCCGGGGCGCCCAGTTCGTCGAGCGGAAAAAGGCCACAAAAATGGGTGGGCTATAGCCTTGGGGGGTGGGGCTGGCCCACTTCGTCCGCCGGACTCGGAATGCCGCGATACTTTGCGAGGGTCCTCCGTGTGCCAAAAATAGGCCGCGGGCAAAGGCGTGCCCAAAAATAACTGCCCGAAAGCCGGGGCGCCATGTTCGGCCCACGGAAAAAGGCCACAAAAACGGGTGGGCTATAGCCTTGGGGGGTGGGGCTGGACAACTTCGTCCGCCGGACTCGGAATGCCGCGAGACTTTGCGAGGAGCCTCCGTGTGCCAAAAATAGGCCGCGGGCAAAGCCGCGCCCAAAAGTAACTTCCCGAATGCTGGGGCGCCAAGTTCGTCCAGTGGAAAAAGGCCACAAAAACGGGTGGGCTATAGCCTTGGGGGGTGGGGCTGGCCCACTTCATCCGCCAGACTCGGAATGCCGCGAGACTTTGCGAGGGGCCTCCGTGTGCCAAAAATAGGCCGGGGGCAAAGCCGCGCCCAAAAATAACCGCCCGAAGGCCGGGCCGCCAAGTTCGTCCAGTGGAAAAAGGCCACAAAAACGGGTGGGCTATAGCCTTGGGGGGTGGGGCTGGCCCACTTCATCTGCCAGACTCGGAATGCCGCGAGACTTTGCGAGGAGCCTCCGTGTGCCAAAAATAGGCTGCGGGCAAAGCAGCGCCCAAAAGTAACTTCCCGAAGGCTGGGGCGCCAAGTTCGTCCAGTGGAAAAAGGCCACAAGAACGGGTGGGCTATAGCCTTGGGGGGTGGGGCTGGCCAACTTCGTCCGCCGGACTCGGAATGCCGCGAGACTTTGCGAGGGGCCTCCGTGTGCCAAAAATAGGCAGCAGCCAAAGCAGCACCCAAAAATAACCGCCCGAAGGCCGGGGCGCCAGGTTCGTCCAGCGGAAAAAGGCCACAAAAACGGGTGGGCTATAGCCTTGGGGGGTGGGGCCGGCAAACTTCGTCCGCCGGACTCGGAATGCCGCGAGACTTTGCGATGTGCCTCCGTGTGGCAAAAATAGGCCGCGGGCAAAGCCGCGCCCAAAAATAACTGCCCGAAGACCAGGGCGCCAAGTTCGTCCAGCGGAAAAAGGCCACAAAAACGGGTGGGCTATAAAGCCTTGGGGGGTGGGGCTGGCCAACTTCGTCCGCCGGACTCGGAATGCCGCGAGACTTTCCGAGGGGCCTCCGTGTGCGAAAAATATGCTGCGGAAAAAGCCGCACACAAAAATAACGTCCCGAAGGCCGGGGCGCCAAGTTCGTCCAGCGGAAAAAGGCAACAAAAACGGGTGGGCTATAGCCTTGGGGGGTGGGGCTGGCCAACTTCGTCCGCCGGACTCGGAATGCCGCGAGACTTTACGAGGGGCCTCCGTGTGCCAAAAATAGGCCGCGGGCAAAGCCGCGCCCAAAAATAACCGCCCGAAGGCCGGGGCGCCAAGTTCGTCGAGCGGAAAAAGGCCACAAAAACGGGTGGGCTATAGCCTTGGGGGGTGGGGCTGGCCAACTTCGTCCGCCGGACTCGGAATGCCGCGAGACTTTGCGAGGGGCCTCCATGTGTGGAAAATAGGCCGCGGGCAAAGCCACGCCCAAAAATAACCGCCCGAGGGCCGGGGCGCCAAGTTCGTCCAGCGGAAAAAGCTCACAAAAACGGGTGGGCTATAGCCTTGGGAGGTGGGGCTGGCCAACTTCGTCCGCGGGACTCGGACTGCCGCGAGACTTTGCGAGGGGCGTCTGTGTGATAAAACTAGGCCGTGGGCAATGCCGCACCCAAAAATAAACGTCCGAAGGCAGGGGCGCCATGTTCGTCCCGCGGAAAAAGGCCACAAAAACGGGTGAGCTATAGCCTTGGGGGGTGGGGCTGGCCAACTTCGTCCGCCGGACTCGGAATACCGCGAGACTTTGCGAGGGGCCTCCGTGTGCGGAAAATAGGCCGCGGGCTAATCAGTGCTCAAAAATAACCGCCCGAGGGCCGGGGCGCCAAGTTCGTCCAGCGGGAAAAGGCCACAAAAACGGGTGGCCTATAGCCTTGGGCGGTGGGGCTGGCCAACTTCGCCCGCCGGATTCGGAATGCCGCGAGATTTTGCGAGGGGCCTCTGTGTGCCAAAAATAGGCCACAGGCAAAGCCGCGCCCAAAAATAACTTCCTGAAGGCTGGGGCGCCAAGTTCGTCCAGCGGAAAAAGGCGACAAAAACGGGTGGGCTATAGCCTTGGGGGGTGGGGCTGGCCAACTTTGTCCGCCGGACTCGGATTGCCGCGAGACTTTGCGAGGGGCCTCCGTGTGCCAAAAATAGGCCGCGGGCAAAGCCACGCCCAAAAATAACCGCCCGAAGGCCGGGGCGCCAAGTTCATCCAGCGGAAAAAGGCCACAAAAACGGGTGGGCTATACCCTTCGGGGGTGGGGCTGGCCAACTTCGTCCGCCGGACTCGGAATGCCGCTAGACTTTGCGAGGGGCCTCCGTGTGCCAAAAATAGGCTGCGGTCAAAGCCGCGCCCAAAAATAACATCCCGAAGGCCGGGGCGCCAAGTTCGTCTAGCGGAAAAAGGCCACAAAAACGGGTGGGCTATAGCCTTGGGGGGTGGGGCTGGCCAACTTCGTGCGCCGGACACGGAATGCCCCGAGACTTTGCGAGGGGTCTCCATGTGCCAAAAATAGGCCGCGGACATAGCCGCGCCCAAAAATAACCACCCGAAGGCCGGGGCGCCAAGTTCGTACAGCGGAAATAGGCCACAAAAACGGGTGGGCTATACCCTTCGGGGGTCGGCTGGCAAACTTCGTCCGCCGGACTCGGAATGCCGCGAGACTTTGCGAGGGGCCTCCGTGTGCCAAAAATAGGCCGCGGGCAATGCCGCACCCAAAAATAAACGCCCGAAGGCCGGGGCGCAAAGTTCGTCCAGCGGAAAAAGGCCACAAAAACGGGTGGGCTATAGCCTTGGCGGGTGGGGCTGGCCAACTTCTTCCGCCGGATTCGGAATGCCGCGAGACTTTGCGAGGGCCTCCGTGTGCGGAAAATAGGCCGCGGACAAAGCCGCGCCCAAAAATAACCGCCCGAGGGCCGGGGCGCCAAGTTCGTCCAGCGGAAAAAGGCCACAAAAATGGGTGGGCTATAGCCTTGGGGGGTGGGGCTGGCCAACTTCGTCCGCCGGACTCGGAATGCCGCGAGACTTTGCGAGGGGCCTCCGTGTGCCAAAAATAGGCCGCGGGCAAAGCCGCGCCCAAAAATAAACGCACGGAGGCCGGGGCGCCTAATTCGTCCAGCGGAAAAAGGCCACAAAAACGGGTGGGCTATAGCCTTAGGGGGTGGGGCTGGCCAACTTCGTCCGCCGGACTTGGAATGCCGCGAGACTTTGCGAGGGGCCTCCGTGTGACAAAAATAGGCCGCGGACAATGCCGCGCCCCAAAATAACCGCCCGAAGGCCGGGGCGCCATGTTCGTCCAGCGGAAAAAGGCCACAAAAACGGGTGGGCTATAGCCTTGGGGGGTGGGGCTGGCCAACTTCGTCCGCCGGACTCGGAATGCCGCGAGACTTTGCGAGGGGCCTCCGTGTGCTGAAAATAGGCCGCGGGCAAAGCCGTACCCAAAAATAAACGCCCGAGGGCCGGGGCGCCAAGTTCGTCCAGCGGAAAAAGGCCACAAAAACGGGTGGGCTATAGCCTTGAGGGGTGGGGCTGGCCAACTTCGTCCGCCGGACTCAGAATGCCGCGAGACTTTGCGAGGGGCCTCCGTGTGACAAAAATAGGCCGCGGGCAATGCCGCGCCGAAAAATAACCGCCCGAAGGCCGGGGTGCCATGTTCGTCCAGCGGAAAAAGGCCACAAAAACGGGTGGGCTATAGCCTTGGGGGGTGGGGCTGGCCAACTTCGTCCGCCGGACTCAGAATGCAGCGAGACTTTGCGAGGGGCCTCCATGTGCCAAAAATAGGCCACGGTTAAAGCCACGCCCAAAAATAACCGCCCAAAGGCCGGGGCGCCAAGTTCGTCCAGCGGAAAAAGGCCACAAAAACGGGTGGGCTATAGCCTTGGCGGGTGGGGCTAGCCAACTTCGTCCGCCGGACTCGGAATGCCGCGAGACTTTACGTGGGGCCTCCGTGTGCCAAAACTAGGCCGGGGTCAAAGCCGCGCCCAAAAATAACAGCCCGAAGGCCGGGTTGCCAAGTTCGTCGAGCGGAGAAAGGACACAAAAATGGGCGGGCTATAGCCTTGGGGGGTGGGGCTGGCAAACTTCGTCCGCCGGACGCGGAATGCCACGAGACTTGGCGAGGGGCCTCCGTGTGACAAAAATAGGCCGCGGGCAATGCCGTGCCCAAAAATAACCGCCCGAAGGCCGGGGCGCCATGTTCGTCCAGCGGAAAAAGGCCACAAAAACGGGTGGGCTATAGCCTTGGGTGGTGGGGCTGGCCAACTTCGTCCGCCGGACTCGGAATGCCGCGAGACTTTACGAGGGCCTCCGTGTGCGGAAAATAGTCCGCGGACAAAGCCGCGCCCAAAAATAACCGCCCGAGGGCCGGGGCGCCAAGTTCTTCCAGCTGAAAAAGGCCACAAAAACGGGTGGGCTATAGCCTTGGAGGGTGGGGCTGGCCAACTTCGTCCGCCGGACTCGGAATGCCGCGAGACTTTGCGAGGGCCCTCCATGGGCCAAAAATAGGCCGCGGGCAAAGCCGTGCCCAAAAATAACCGCCCCAGGGCCGGGGCGCCAAGTTCGTCCAGCTGAAAAAGGCCACAAAAACAGGTGGGCTATAGCCTTGGGGGGTGGGGCTGGCCAACTTCGTCCGCCGGACTCGGAATGCCGCGAGACTTTGCGAGGGGCCTCCGTGTGCCAAAAATAGGCTGCGGACAAAGCCGCGCCCAAAAAAAACCGCACGAAGGCCGGGGCGCCAAGTTCGTCCAGCGGAAAAAGGCCACAAAAACGGGTGGGCTATAGCCTTGGGGGGTGGGGCTGGCCAACTTCGTCCGCCGGACTCGGAATGCCGCGAGACTTTACGAGGGGCCTCCGTGTGCCAAAAATAGGGCGGGTGCAAAGCCGCGCCCAAAAATAACAGCTCGAAGGCCGGGGTGCCAAGTTCGTCGAGCGGAAAAAGGTCACAAAAACGGGTGGCCTATAGCCTTGGGGGGTGGGGCTGGCCGACTTCGTCCGCCGGACTCGGAATGCCGCGAGACTTTGCGAGGGGCCTCCGTGTACCAAAAATAGGCCGCGGACAAAGCCGCGCCCAAAAATAACCGCCCGAAGGCCGGGGCGCCAAGTTCGACGAGCGGAAAAAGGTCACAAAAACGGGTGGGCTATAGCCTTGGGGGGTGGGGCTGGCCAACTTTGTCCGCCGGACTCGGAATGCCGCGAGACTTTGCTAGGGGCCTCCGTGTGCCAAAAATAGGCCGCGGACAAAGCCGCGCCAAAAAATAACCGCCCGAAGGCCGGGTTGCCAAGTTCGTCGAGCGGAAAAATGACACAAAAACGGGTGGGCTATAGCCTTGGGGGGTGGGGCTGGCCAACTTCGTCCGCCGGACACGGAATGCCGTGAGACTTTGCGAGGGGCCTCCGTGTGCCAAAAATAGGCCGCGGGCAAAGCCGCGCCCAAAAATAAACGCACGGAGGCCGGGGCGCCTAATTCGTCCAGCGGAAAAAGGCCACAAAAACGGGTGGGCTATAGCCTTAGGGGGTGGGGCTGGCCAACTTCGTCCGCCGGACTTGGAATGCCGCGAGACTTTGCGAGGGGCCTCCGTGTGACAAAAATAGGCCGCGGACAATGCCGCGCCCCAAAATAACCGCCCGAAGGCCGGGGCGCCATGTTCGTCCAGCGGAAAAAGGCCACAAAAACGGGTGGGCTATAGCCTTGGGGGGTGGGGCTGGCCAACTTCGTCCGCCGGACTCGGAATGCCGCGAGACTTTGCGAGGGGCCTCCGTGTGCTGAAAATAGGCCGCGGGCAAAGCCGTACCCAAAAATAAACGCCCGAGGGCCGGGGCGCCAAGTTCGTCCAGCGGAAAAAGGCCACAAAAACGGGTGGGCTATAGCCTTGGGGGGTGGGGCTGGCCAACTTCGTCCGCCGGACTCAGAATGCCGCGAGACTTTGCGAGGGGCCTCCGTGTGACAAAAATAGGCCGCGGGCAATGCCGCGCCGAAAAATAACCGCCCGAAGGCCGGGGTGCCATGTTCGTCCAGCGGAAAAAGGCCACAAAAACGGGTGGGCTATAGCCTTGGGGGGTGGGGCTGGCCAACTTCGTCCGCCGGACTCGGAATGCCGCGAGACTTGGCGAGGGCCTCCGTGTGGGGAAAATAGGCCGCGGGAAAAGCCGCGGCCAAAAATAACCGCCCGAGGGCCGGGGCGCCAAGTTCGTCCAGCGTAAAAAGGCCACAAAAATGGGTGGGCTATAGCCTTGGGGGGTAGGGCTGGCCCACTTCGTCCGCCGGACTCGGAATGCCGTGAAACTTTGCGAGGGGCCTCTGTGTGCCTAAAATAGGCCGCGGGGAAAGCCGCGCCCAAAAATAACCTCCCGAAGGCCGGGGCGCCAAGTTCGTCCAGCGGAAAAATGCCACAAAAACGGGTGGGCTATAGCCTTGGGGGGTGGGGCTGGCCCACTTCGTCCGCCGGACTCGGAATGCCACGAGACTTTGCGAGGGCCTCCGTGTGCGGAAAATAGGCCACGGACAAAGCCGCGCCCAAAAATAACCGCCCGAGGGCCGGGGCGCCAAGTTCGTCCAGCGGAAAAAGGCCACAAAAACGGGTGGGCTATAGCCTTGGCGGGTGGGGCTAGCCAACTTCGTCCGCCGGACTCGGAATGCCGCGAGACTTTACGTGGGGCCTCCGTGTGCCAAAACTAGGCCGGGGTCAAAGCCGCGCCCAAAAATAACCGCCCGAAGGCCGGGGCGCCAAGTTCGTCGAGCGGAAAAAGGTCACAAAAACGGGTGGGCTATGGCCTTGGGGGGTGGGGCTGGCCCACTTCGTCCGCCGGACTCGGAATGCCGCGAGACTTTGCGAGGGGCCTCCGTGTGCCAAAAATAGGCCGCGGGCAAAGCCGCGCCCAAAAATAACCGCCCGAAGGCCGGGGCGTCAAGTTCGTCGAGCGGAAAAAGGTCACAAAAACGGGTGGGCTATAGCCTTGGGGGGTGGGGCTGGCCAATTTCGTCCGCCAGACTCGGAATGGAGTGAGACTTTGCGAGCGGCCTCCGTGTGCCAAAAATAGGCAGCGGGCAAACCCGCGCCCAAAAATAACCGCCCGAAGGCCGGGGCGCCAAGTTCGTCGAGCGGAAAAAGGTCACAAAAACGGGTGGGCTATAGCCTTGGGGGGTGGGGCTGGCCAATCTTGTCCGCCAGACTCGGAATGGAGTGAGACTTTGCGAGCGGCCTCCGTGTGCCAAAAATAGCCAGCGGGCACAGCCGCGCCGAAAAATAACCGCCCGAAGGCCGGGGCGCCAAGTTCGTACAGCGGAAAAAGGCCACAAAAACGGGTGGGGCTGCCACAAAACGGGTGGGCTATAGCCTTGGGGGGTGGGGCTGGCCAACTTCGTTCGCCGAATTCGAAATGCCGTGAGACTTTGCGAGGGGCCTCCGTGTGCCAAAAATAGGCCGCGGGCAATGCCGCGCCCAAAAATAACCGCCCGAAGGCCGGGGCACCAGGTTCGTCCAGCGGAAAAAGGCCACAAAAACGAGTGGGCTATAGCCTTGGGGGGTGGGGCTGGCCCACTTCGTCCGCCAGACTCGGAATGCCGCGAGACTTTGCGAGGGGCCTCCGTGTGCCAAAAATAGGCCGTGGACAAAGCCGCACCCAAAAATAACCGCCCGAAGGCCGGGGCGCCAAGTTCGTCGAGCGGAAAAAGGTCACAAAAACGGGTGGGCTATAGCCTTGGGGGGTGGGGCTGGCCAACTTCGTCCGACGGACTCGGAATGCCGCGAGAAATTGCGAGGGACCTCCGTGTACCAAAAATAGGCCACGGGCAAAGCCGCGCCCAAAAATAACCGCCCGAAGGCTGGGGCGCTAAGTTCGTCCAGCGGAAAAAGGCCACAAAAACGGGTGGGCTATAGCCTTGGGCGGTGGGGCAGGCCAACTTCGTCCGCCGGACTCTGAATGCCGCGAGACTTTACGAGGGGCCTCCGTGTGCCAAAAATAGGCCGGGGGCAAAGCCGCACCCAATAATAACCGCCCGAAGGCCGGGGCGCCTAGTTCGTCGAGCGGAAAAAGGTCACAAAAACGTGTGGTCTATAGCCTTGGGGGGTGGGGCTGGCCAACTTCGTCCGCCGGACTCGGAATGCCGCGAGACTATGCGAGCGGCCTCCGTGTGCCAAAAATAGGCAGCGGGCGAAGCCGCGCCCAAAAATAACCGCCCGAAGGCCAGGGCGCCAAGTTCGTCCAGCGGAAAAAGGCCACAAAAACGGGTGGTCTATAGCCTTGGGGGGTGGGGCTGGCCAACTTCGTCCGCCGGACTCGGAATGCCGCGAGACTTTGCGAGGGGCCTCCGTGTGCCAAAAATAGGCCGCGGGCAAAGCCGCGCCCAAAAATAACCGCCCAAAGCCCGGGGCGCCAAGTTCGTCCAGCGGGAAAAGGCCATTAAAACGGGTGGGCTATAGCCTTGGGGGGTGGGGCTGGCCAACTTCGTCCGCCGAATTCGAAATGCCGCGAGACTTTGCGAGCGGCCTCCGTGTGCCAAAAATAGGCCGCGGGCAATGCCGCGCCCATAACTAACCGCCCGAAGGCCGGGGCACCTAGTTCGTCCAGCGGAAACAGGCCACAAAAACGGGTGGGCTATAGCCTTGGGCGGTGGGGCTGCCACAAAAACGGGTGGGCTATAGCCTGGGGGGGTGGGGCTGGCCCCGTTCGTCCGCCGGAGTCGGAATGGCGCGAGACTTTGCGAGCGGCCTCAGTGTACCAAAAATAGGCCGCTGGTACAGCCTCGCCCAAAAATAACCGCCCGAAGGCCGGGGCGCCAAGTTCGTACAGCGGAAAAAGGCCACAAAAACGGGTGGGTTATAGCCTTGGGGGGTGGGGCTGGCCTATGTCGTCCGCCGGACTCGGAATGGCGTGAGACTTTGCGAGCGGCCTCCGTGTGCCAAAAATAGGCCGCGGGCACAGCCGTGCCCAAAAATAACCGCACGAAGGACGGGGCGCCACGTTCGTCAAGCGGAAAAAGGCCACAAAAACGGGTGGTCTATAGCCTGGGGGGGTGGGGCTGGCCAACTTCGTCCGCCGGACTCAGAATAGCGCGAGACTTTGCGAGCGGGCTCCGTGTGGTAAAAATAGGCCGCGGGCACAGCCGTGCCCAAAAATAACCGCCCGAAGGCTGGGGCACCAAGTTCTTCCAGTGGAAAAAGGCCACATAAACGGGTGGGCTATAGCCTGGGGGGTGGGGCTGGCCTATTTCGTCCGCCGGACTCGGAATGGCGTAAGACTTTGCGAGCGGCCTCCGTGTGCCAAAAATAGGCCGCGGGCACAGCCGTGCCCAAAAATAACCGCACGAAGGACGGGGCGCCACGTTCGTCAAGCGGAAAAAGGCCACAAAAACGGGTGGGCTATAGCCTGGGGGGGTGGGGCTGGCCAACTTCGTCCGCCGGACTCAGAATAGCGCGAGACTTTGCGAGCGGGCTCCGTGTGGTAAAAATAGGCCGCGGGCACAGCCGTGCCCAAAAATAACCGCCTGAAGGCTGGGGCGCCAAGTTCTTCCAGTGGAAAAAGGCCACATAAACGGGTGGGCTATAGCCTGGGGGGTGGGGCTGGCCAACTTCGTCCGCCGGACTCGGAATGGCGCGAGACTTTGCGAGCGGCCTCCGTGTGCAAAAAATAGGCCGCTGGCGCAGCCGTACCAAAAAATAACCACCCGGAGGACGGGGCGCCAAGTTCGTCCAGTGGAAAAAGGCCACAAAAACGGGTGGGCTTTAGCCTTGGGGGTGGGGCTGGCCCACTTCGTCCGCCGGACTCGGAATGCCGCGAGACTTTGCGAGCGGCCTCCGTTTGCCAAAAAAAGGCCGCGGGCACAGCCGCGCCCAAAAATAACTGCCCGAAGGCCGGGGCGCCAAGTTCGTACAGCGGAAAAAGGCCACAAAAACGGGTGGGCTATAGCCTTGGGGGGTGGGGCTGGCCAATTTCGTCCGCCGGACTCGGAATGGCGTGAGACTTTGCGAGCGGCCTCCGTGTGGCAAAAATAGAACGCGGGCACAGCAGCGCCCAAAAATAACCGCCCGAAGGACGGGGCACCACGTTCGTCCAGCGGAAAAAGGCCACAAAAACGGGTGGGCTATAGCCTGGGGGGTGGGGCTGGCCAACTTGAACCGCCGGACTCAGAATGGCGCGAGAGTTTGCGAACGGTCTCCGTGTGCCAAAAATAGGCCGCAGGCAAAGCCGCGGCCAAAAATAACCGCCCGAAGGCCGGGTCGCCGAGTTTATCCAGCGGAAAAAGTCCACAAAAACGGGTGGGCTATAGCCTTGGGGGGTGGCACTGGCCAACTTCATCCGCCGGACTCGGAATGGAGCGAGACTTTGCGAGTGGCCTCCGTGTGCCAAAACTAGGCTACGGGATCAGCTGCGCCCAAAAATAACTGCCCGAAGGCCGGGGCACCAAGTTCGTCCAGCGGAAAAAGGCCACAAAAACGGGTGGGCTATAGCCTTGGGGGGTGGGGCTGGCCGACTTCATCCGCCGGACTCGGAATGCCGCGAGACTTTGCGAGGGGCCTCCGTGTACCAAAAATAGGCCGCGGACAAAGCCGCGCCCAAAAATAACCACCCGAAGGCCGGGGCGCCAAGTTCACCCAGCGGAAAAAGGCCACAAAAACGGGTGGGCTATAGCCTTGGGGGGTGGGGCTGGCCAATTTTGTCCGCCAGACTCGGAATGGCGTGAGACTTTGCGAGCGGCCTCCGTGTGCCAAAAATAGGCCGCGGGCACAGCCGCGCCCAAAAATAATCGCCCGTAGGCTGGGGCACCAAGTTCGTCCAGCGGAAAAAGGCTACAAAAACGGGTGGCCTATAGCCTTGGGGGGTGGGGCTGCCACAAAAACGGGTGGGCTATAGCTTGGGGGGGTGGGGCTGGCCAACTTCGTCCGCCGGAGTCGGAATTGCGCGAAACTTTGCGAGCGGCCTCCGTGTACCAAAAATACGCCGCTGGTACAGCCGCGCCCAAAAATAACCGCCCGAAGGACGGGGCACGACGTTCGTCCACAGAAAAAAGGGCACAAAAACGGGTGGGCTATAGCCTGGGGGGTGGGGCTGGCCAACTTCAACCGCCGGACTCAGGATGGCGCGAGACTTTGCGAACGCCCTCTGTGTGCCAAAAATAGGCCGCAGGCAAAGCCGCGGCCAAAAATAACTGCCCGAAGGCCGGGGCGCCAAGTTCGTCCAGCAGAAAAAGGCCACAAAACCGGGTGGGCTATAGCCTTGGGGTGTGGGGCTGGCCCACTTTGTCCGCCGGACTCGGAATGGCGCGAGACTTTGCGAGCGGCCTCCGTGTGCCAAAAATAGGCCGAGGGCACAGCCGCGCCCAAAAATAACCGCCCGAAGGCCGGGGCGCCAAGTTCGTCCAGCAGAAAAAGGCCACAAAAACGGGTGGCCTATAGCCTTGGGGGTTGGGGCTGGCCAATTTCGTCCGCCAGACTCGGAATGGCGTGAGACTTTGCGAGCGGCCTCCGTGTGCCAAAAATAGGCCGCGGGCACAGCCGCGCCCAAAAATAACTGCCCGAAGGACGGGGCACCACATTCGTACAGCGGAAAAAGGCCACAAAAACGGGTGGGCTATAGCCTTGGAGGGTGGGGCTGGCCAATTTTGTCCGCCGGACTCGGAATGGCGTGAGACTTTGCGAGCGGCCTCCGTGTGCCAAAAATAGAACGCGGGCACAGCTGCACCCAAAAATAACTGCCCGAAGGCCGGGGCGCCAAGTTCGTCCAGCGGAAAAAGGCCACAAAAACGGGTGGGCTATAGCCTTGGGGGGTGGGGCTGGCCGACTTCATCCGCCGGACTCGGAATGCCGCGAGACTTTGCGAGGGGCCTCCGTGTACCAAAAATAGGCCGCGGGTAAAGCCGCGCCCAAAAATAACCACCCGAAGGCCGGGGCGCCAAGTTCACCCAGCGGAAAAAGGCCACAAAAACGGGTGGGCTATAGCCTTGGGGGGTGGGGCTGGCCAATTTTGTCCGCCAGACTCGGAATGGCGTGAGACTTTGCGAGCGGCCTCCGAGTGCCAAAAATAGGCCGCGGGCACAGCCGCGCCCAAAAATAACCGCCCGAAGGCTGGGGCGCCAAGTTTGTCCAGCGGAAAAAGGCCACAAAAACGGGTGGCCTATAGCCTTGGGGGGTGGGGCTGCCACAAAAACGGGTGGGCTATAGCCTGGGGGGGTGGGGCTGGCCAACTTCGTCCGCCGGAGTCGGAATTGCGCAAAACTTTGCGAGCGGCCTCCGTGTACCAAAAATAAGCCGCTGGTACAGCCGCGCCCAAAAATAACCGCCCGAAGGACGGGGCACCACGTTCGTCCAGAGAAAAAAGGCCACAAAAACGGGTGGGCTATAGCCTGGGGGTTGGGGCTGGACAACTTCAACCGCCGGACTCAGAATGGCGCGAGACTTTGCGAACGCCCTCTGAGTGCCAAAAATAGGCCGCAGGCAAAGCCGCGGCCAAAAATAACTGCCCGAAGGCCGGGGCGCCAAGTTCGTCCAGCAGAAAAAGGCCTCAAAAACGGGTGGCCTATAGCCTTGGGGTGTGGGGCTGGCCCACTTTGTCCGCCGGACTCGGAATGGCGCGAGACTTTGCGAGCGGCCTCCGTGTGCCAAAAATAGGCCGAGGGCACAGCCGCGCCCAAAAATAACCGCCCGAAGGCCGGGGCGCCAAGTTCGTCCAGCAGAAAAAGGCCACAAAAACGGGTGGCCCATAGCCCTGGGGGGTGGGACTGGCCAACTTTGTCCGCCGGACTCGGAATGGAGCAAGACTTTGCGAGTGGCCGCCTTGTGCCAAAAATAGGCCATGGGCACAGCTGCGCCCAAAAATAACTGCCCGAAGGCCGGGGCGCCAAGTTCGTCCAGCGGAAAAAGGCCACAAAAACGGGTGGGCTATAGCCTTGGGGGGTGGGGCTGGCCGACTTCGTCCGCCGGGCTCGGAATGCCACGAGACTTTGCGAGGGGCCTCCGTGTACCAAAAATAGGCCGTGGGCAAAGCCGCGCCCAAAAATAACCACCCGAAGGCCGGGGCGCCAAGTTCACCCAGCGGAAAAAGGCCACAAAAACGGGTGGGCTATAGCGTTGGGGGGTGGGGCTGGCCAATTTCGTCCGCCAGACTCGGAATGGCGTGAGACTTTGCGAGCGGCCTCCGTGTGCCAAAAATAGGCCGCGGGCACAGCCGCGCCCAAAAATAACCGCCCGAAGGACGGGGCACCACGTTCGTCCAGCGGAAAAAGGCCACAAAAACGGGTGGACTATAGCCTGGGGGGGTGGGGCTGGCCAACTTCGTCCGCCGGACTCATAATGGCGCGAGACTTTGCGAGCGGCCTCCGTGTGCCAAAAATAGGCCGCGGGCACAGCCGCGCCCAAAAATAACCGCCCGAAGGCTGGGGCGCCAAGTTCGTCCAGCGGAAAAAGACCACAAAAACGGGTGGCCTATAGCCTTGGGGGGTGGGGCTGCCACAAAAACGGGTGGGCTATAGCCTGGGGGGGTGGGGCTGGCCAACTTCGTCTGCCGGAGTCGGAATTGCGCTAAACTTTGCGAGCGGCCTCCGTGTACCAAAAATGGGCCGCTGGTACAGCCGCGCCAAAAAATAACCGCCCGAAGGACGGGGCACCACGTTCGTCCAGCGAAAAAAGGCCACAAAAACGGGTGGGCTATAGCCTGGGGGGTGGGGCTGGCCAACTTCAACCGCCGGACTCAGAATGGCGCGAGACTTTGCGAACGCCCTCTGTGTGCTAAAAATAGGCCGCAGGCAAAGCCGCGGCCAAAAATAACTGCCCGAAGGCCGGGGCGCCAAGTTCGTCCAGCAGAAAAAGGTCACAAAAACGGGTGGGCTATAGCCTTGGGGTGTGGGGCTGGCCCACTTTGTCCGCCGGACTCGGAATGGCGCGAGACTTTGCGAGCGGCCTCCGTGTGCCAAAAATAGGCCGAAGGCACAGCCGCGCCCAAAAATAACCGCCCAAAGGCCGGGGTGCCAAGTTCGTCCAGCGGAAAAAGGCCACAAAAACGGGTGGGCTATAGCCTTGGGGGGTGGGGCAGGCCAACTTCGTCCGCCGGACTCGGAATGGCGCGAGACTTTGCGAACGGCGTCCATCTGCCAAAAATAGGCCGCGAACACAGCAGCGCCCAAAAATAACTACCCAAAGGCCAGGGCGCCAAGTTCGTCCAGCGGAAAAAGGCCACAAACACGGGTGGGCTATAGCCTTGGGGGGTGGGCTGGCCAACTTCGTCCGCCGGACTCGGAATGGCGCGAGACTTTGCGAGCAGCCTCTGTGTGCCAAAAATACGCTGCTGGCACAGCCGCGCACAAAAATAACCGCCCGAAGGCCGGGGCGCCAAGTTCGTCCAGCGGAAAAAGGCCCCAAAAACGGGTGGGCTATAGCCTTGGGGGGAGGGGTTGGCCAATTTCGTCCGCCGGACTCGGAATGGCGTGAGACTTTGCGAGCGGCCTCCGTGTGCCAAAAATAGGCCGCGGGCACAGCCGCGCCCAAAACTAACCGCCCGAAGGACGGGGCACCACGTTCGTTCAGCGGAAAAAGGCCACAAAAACGGGTGGGCTATAGCTTAGGGGGGTGGGGCTGGCCAACTTCGTCCGCCGGACTCAGAATGGTGCGAGACTTTGCGAGCGGACTCCGTGTGCCAAAAATAGGCCGCGGTCAAAGCCGCACCCAAAAATAACCGCCCGAAGGCCGGGGCGCCAATTTCATCCAGCGGAAAAAGGCCACAAAAACGGGTGGGCTATAGCCTTGGGGGGTGGGGCTGGCCAATTTCGTCCGCCGGACTCGGAATGGCGTGAGACTTTGCGAGCGGCCTCCTTGTGCCAAAAATAGGCCACGGGCACAGCCGCGCCCAAAACTAACCGCCCGAAGGACGGGGCACCACGTTCGTCCAGCGGAAAAAGGCCACAAAAACGGGTGGGCTATAGCTTAGGGGGGTGGGGCTGGCCAACTTCGTCCGCCGGACTCAGAATGGCGCGAGACTTTGCGAGCGGACTCCGTGTGCCAAAAATAGGCCGCGGTCAAAGCCGCACCCAAAAATAACCGCCCGAAGGCCGGGGCGCCAAGTTCGTCCAGCAGAAAAAGGCCACAAAAACGGGTGGGCTATAGCCTTGGGGTGTGGGGCTGGCCAACTTCGTCCGCCGGACTCGGAATGGCGCGAGACTTTGCGAGCGGCCTCCGTGTGCCAAAAATAGGACGAGGGCACAGCCGCGCCCAAAAATAACCGCCCGAAGGCCGGGGCGCCAAGTTCGTCCAGCGGAAAAAGGCCACAAAAACGGGTGGGCTATAGCCTTGGGGGGTGCGGCTGGCCAACTTCGTCCGCCGGACTCGGAATGGCGCGAGACTTTGCGACCGGCGTCCATCTGCCAAAAATAGGCCGTGAACACAGCCGCACCCAAAAATAACCGCCCAAAGGCCAGGGCGCCAAGTTCGTCCAGCGGAAAAAGGCCACAAAAACGGGTGGGCTATAGCCTTGGGGGGTGGGCTGGCCAACTTCGTCCGCCGGACTCGGAATGGCGCGAGACTTTGCGAGCAGCCTCCGTGTGCCAAAAATAGGCTGCGGGCACAGCCGCGCACAAAAATAACCACCCGAATGCCGGGGCGCCAAGTTCGTCCAGCGGAAAAAGGCCCCAAAAACGGGTGGGTTATAGCCTTGGGGGTCGGGGCGGGCGAACATCGTCCGCCGGACTCGGAATGGCGCGAGATATTGCGAGTGGCATCTGTGTGCCAAAAATAGGCCACGGGCACAGCCGTGCCCAAAATTAACCACCCGAAGGCCGGGGCGCCAAGTTCGTGCAGCGGAAAAAGGCCACAAAAACGGGTGGGCTATAGCCTTGGGGGGTGGGGCTGGCCAACTTCGTCCGCCGGACTCGGAATGCCGCGAGACTTTGCGAACGGCCTCCGTGTGCCAAAAATAGGCCGCGGGCACAGCCGCGCCCAAAAATAACTGCCCGAAGGCCGGGGCGCCAAGTTCGTCTAGCGGAAAAAGGCCACAAAAACGGGTGGGCTATAGCCTTGGGGGGTGGGGCTGGCCCACTTCGTCCGCCGGACTTGGAATGGCGCGAGGCTTTGCGAGCGGCCTCCGTGTGCCAAAAATAGGCCGCGGGCACAGCCACGTCCAAAAATAACCGCCCAAAAGCCGGGGCACCAAGTTCGTCCAGCGGAAAAAGGCCACAAAAACGGGTGGGCTATAGCCTTGGGGGGTTGGGCTGGCCAACTTCGTCCGCCAGACTCGGAATGGCGCGAGACTTTGCGAGCGGCCTCCGTGTGCCAAACAAATTGGCCACGGGCACAGCAGTGCCCAAAAATAACCGCCCGAAGGCCGGGGCGCCAAGTTCGTCCAGCGGAAAAAGGCCACAAAAACGGGTGGGCTATAGCCTTGTGGGGTGGGGCTGGTCAACTTCGTCCGACGGACTCGGAATGGCGCGAGACATTGCGAGCGGCCTCCATGTGCTAAAAATAGGCCGCGGGCACAGCCACGCTAAAAATAACCACCCGAAGGCCGGGGCGCCAAGTTCGTCCAGCGGAAAAAAGCCACAAAAATGGGTGGGCTATAGCCTTGGGTGGTGGGGCTGGCCAACTTCGTCCGCCGGACTCGGAATGGTGCGAGACTTTGCGAGCGGCCTCCGTGTGCCAAAAATAGGCCGCGGGCACAGACGCGCCCAAAAATAACCGCCCAAAAGCCGGGGCGCCAAGTTCGTCCAGCGGAAAAAGGCCACAAAAACGGGTGGGCTATAGCCTTGGGGGGTGGGACTGGCCAACTTCGTCCGCCGGACTCGGAATGGCGCGAGACTTTGCGAGTGGCCTCCGTGTGCCAAAAATAGGCCACGGGCACAGCTGCGCCCAAAAATAACTGCCCGAAGGCCGGGGCGCCAATTTCGTCCAGCAGAAAAAGGCCACAAAAACGGGTGGGCTATAGACTTGGGGGGTGGGGCTGGCGAAGTTCGTCCGCCGGACTCAGAATGGCGCGAGACTTTGCGAGCGGCCTCCGTGTGCCAAAAAAAGGCCGCGGGCACAGCCGCGCCCAAAAATAACCGCCCAAAGGCTGGGGCGCCAAGTTCGTCCTGTGGAAAAAGGCCACAAAAACGGGTGGGCTACAGCCTAGGGGGGTGGGGCTGGCCAACTTCGTCTGCCGGACTCGGAATGGCGCGAGACTTTGCGAGTGGCCTCCGTGTGCCAAAAATAGGCATCTGGCACAGCCGCGCCCAAAAATAACCGCCGAAGGCCGGGGCGCCAAGTTCGTCCAGCTGAAAAAGGCCACAAAAACGGGTGGGCTATAGCCTTGGGGGGTGTGGCTGGCCAACTTCGTCCTCCGGACTCGGAATGGCGCGATACTTTACGAGCGGCCTCCGTTGGCCAAAAATAGGCCGCGGGCACAGCCGCGCCCAAAAATAAGCACCTGAATGCCGGGGCGCCATGTTCGTCCAGCGGAAAAAGGCCACAAAAACGGGTGGGCGATAGTCTTGGGGGGTGGGGCTGGCCAACTTCGTCGGCCGGACTCGGAATGCCGCGAGACTTTGTGAGCGGCCTCCATGTGCCAAAAATAGGCCGCGGGCACAGCCGCGTCCAAAAAAAACTGCCCGAAGGCCGGGGCGCCATGTTCGTCCAGCGGAAAGAGGCCACAAAAACGGGTGGGCTATAGCCTGGGGGGGTGGGGCTGGCCAACTTCGTCCGCCGGACTCAAAATGGCGCGAGACTTTGCGAGCGGCCTCCGTGTGCCAAAAATAGGCCGCGGGCACAGCGGCACCCAAATATAATGGCCCGAAGGCCGGGGCGCCAAGTTCGTCCCGCGGAAAAAGGCCACAAAAATTGGTGGGCTATAGCCTAGGGGGGTGGGGCTGGCCAACTTCGTCCGCCGGACTCGGAATGGCGCGAGACTTTGCGAGCGGCCTCCGTGTGCCAAAAATAGGCGGCGGACACAGCCGCACCCAAAAATAACCACCCGAAGGCCGGGGCGCCAAGTTCGTCCAGCGGAAAAAGGCCACAAAAACGGGTGGGCTATAGTCTTGGGGGGTGGGGCTGGCCAACTTCGTCCGCCGGACTAGGAATGGTGTGAGACTTTGTGAGCGGCCTCCGTGTGCGAAAAATAGGCCACGGGCACAGCCGCGCCCAAAAATAACCGCCCGAAGGCCGGGGCGCCAAGTTCGTCCAGTGGAAAAAGCCCACAAAAACGGGTGGGGCTGTCCAACTTTTTCAGCCTTGGGGGGTGGGGCTGTCCAACTTCGTCAGTCGGACTCGGAATGGCGCGAGACTTTGCGAGAAGTCTCCGTGTGCAAAAAATAGGCCGCGGGCACAGGCGCGCCCAAAAATAACCGCCCGAAGGCCAGGGCGCCAAGTTCGTCCAGCGGAAAAAGGCCACAAAAATTGGTGGGCTATAGCTTGGGGGGGTGGGGCTGGCCAACTTCGTCCGCCGGACTCGGAATGGCGCGGGACTTTGCGAGCGGCCTCCGTGTGCCAAAAATAGGCGGCGGGCACAGCCGCACCCAAAAATAACCGCCCGAAGGCCGGGGCGCCAAGTTCGTCCAGCGGAAAATGGCCACAAAAACGGGTTGGCTATAGCCTTGGGGGGTGGGGCTTGCCAACTTCGTCCGCCGGACTCGGAACGGCGCGAGACTTTGTGAGGGCCTCCGTGTGACAAAAATAGGCCGCAGGAACAGTAGCGCCCAAAAATAACAGCCCGAAGGCCGGGGCGCCAAGTTCGTCCAGCGGAAAAAGGCCACAAAAACGGGTGGGCTATAGCCTTGGGGGGTGGGGCTGGCCAATTTCGTCCGCCGGACTCGGAATGGCTTGAGACTTTGCGAGCGGCCTCCGTGTGCCAAAAATAGGCCGCGGGCGCAGCCGCGCCCAAAAATAACCGCCCGAAGGACGGGGCGCCAAGTTCGTCCAGCCGAAAAAGGCCACAAAAACGGGTGGGCTATAGCCTTGGGGGGTGGGGCTGGCCAACTTCGTCCGACGGACTCGGAATGGCGCGAGACTTTACGAGGCACATTTCTGTGCCAAAAATAGGACGCGGGCACAGCCGCATCCAAAAATAACCGCCCGAAGGCCGCGGCGCTAAGTTCGTCCAGCGGAAAAATGCCACAAAAACGGGTGGGCTATAGCCTTGGGGGGTGGGGCTGGCCAACTTCATCCGCCGGACTCGGAATGGCGCGAGACTTTTAGAGGCACATTTCTGCGCCAAAAATAGGGTGCGGGCACAGATGCTCCCAAAAATAACCGCCCGAAGGCCGCGGTGCTAAGTTCGTCCAGCGGAAAAAGGCCACAAAAACGGGTGGGCTATAGCCTTGGGGGGTGGGGCTGGCCAACTTCGTCCGCCGGACTCGGAAAGCCGCGAGACTTTGCGAGGGGCCTCCGTGTGCCAAAAATAGGCTGCAGACAACGCTACGCCCAAAAATAACTGCCCGAAGGCCGGGGCGCCAAGTTCGTCCAGCGGAAAAAGGCCACAAAAACGGGTGGGCTATAGCCTTGGGGGGTGGGGCAGGCCAACTTCGTCCGCCGGACTCGGAATTGCGCGAGACTTTCCGAGGCACATTTCTGTGCCAAAAATAGGACGCGGGCACAGCCGCGCCCAAAAATAATAGCCCGAAGGCCAGGGCGCCAAGTTCGTCCAGCGGAAAAAGGCCACAAAAACGGGTGGGCTATAGCCTTGGGGGGTGGGGC
The DNA here is from genome assembly GCA_039657385.1 of Citrus x changshan-huyou. Lineage (NCBI taxonomy): Eukaryota > Viridiplantae > Streptophyta > Magnoliopsida > Sapindales > Rutaceae > Citrus > Citrus x changshan-huyou. Next base: position 845,824 of record JBCGBO010000018.1, read on the forward strand.
TGGCCAACATCATCTGCCGGACTCGGAATGGCACAAGACTTTGTGAGGCACCTCCGTGTGCCAAAAATAGGCCGCGGACACAGCCGCGCCCAAAAATAACCGCCCGAAGGCTAGGGCGCCAAGTTCGTCCAGCGGAAAAAGGCCACAAAAACGGGTGGGCTATAGCCTTGGGGGGTGGGGCTGGCCAACTTCGTCCGCCGGACTCGGAATGGCGGGAGACTTTGCGAGGAACATTTCTGTGCCAAAAGTAGGACGCGGGCACATCCGCGCCCAAAAATAACCACCCGAAGGCCGGGGCGCCACGTTCGTCCAGCGGAAAAAGGCCACAAAAACGGGTGGGCTATAGCCTTGGGGGGTGGGGCTGGCCAACTTCGTCCGCCGGACTCGGAAAGCCGCGAGACTTTGCGAGGGGCCTCCGTGTGCCAAAAATAGGCCGCAGACAAAGCTGCGCCCAAAAATAACTGCCCGAAGGCCGGGGCGCCAAGTTCGTCCAGCGGAAAAAGGCCACAAAAACGGGTGGGCTATAGCCTTGGGGGGTGGGGCTGGCCAACTTCGTCCGCCGGACTCGGAAAGCCGCGAGACTTTGCGAGGGGCCTCCGTGTGCCAAAAATAGGCCGCAGACAAAGCTGCGCCCAAAAATAACTGCCCGAAGGCCGGGGCGCCAAGTTCGTCCAGCGGAAAAAGGCCACAAAAACAGGTGGGCTATAGCCTTGGGGGGTGGGGCTGGCCAACTTCGTCCGCCGGACTCGGAATGGTGGGAGACTTTGCGAGGCACATTTCTGTGCCAAAAGTAGGACGCGGGCACATCCGCGCCCAAAAATAACCACCCGAAGGCCGGGGCGCCAAGTTCGTCCAGCGGAAAAAGGCCACAAAAACGGGTGGGCTATAGCCTTGGGGGGTGGGGCTGGCCAATTTCATCCGCCGGACTCGGAATGGCGCGAGACTTTGCGAGGCACATTTCTGTGCCAAAAATAGGGCGCGGGCACAGATGCGCTCAAAAATAACCGCCCGAAGGCCGCGGCGCTAAGTTCGTCCTGCGGAAAAAGGCCACAAAACCGGGTGGGCTATAGCCTTGGGGGGTGGGGCTGGCCAACTTCGTCCGCCGGACTCGGAATGGCGGGAGACTTTGCGAGGCACATTTCTGTGCCAAAAGTAGGACGCGGGCACATCCGCGCCCAAAAATAACCACCCGAAGGCCGGGGCGCCAAGTTCGTCCAGCGGAAAAAGGCCACAAAAACGGGTGGGCTATAGCCTTGGGGGGTGGGGCAGGCCAACTTCGTCCGCCGGACTCGGAATTGCGCGAGACTTTCCGAGGCACATTTCTGTGCCAAAAATAGGACGCGGGCACAGCCGCGCCCAAAAATAATAGCCCGAAGGCCAGGGCGCCAAGTTCGTCCAGCGGAAAAAGGCCACAAAAACGGGTGGGCTATAGCCTTGGGGGGTGGGGCTGGCCAACATCATCTGCCGGACTCGGAATGGCACAAGACTTTGTGAGGCACCTCCGTGTGCCAAAAATAGGCCGCGGACACAGCCGCGCCCAAAAATAACCGACCGAAGGCTAGGGCGCCAAGTTCGTCCAGCGGAAAAAGGCCACAAAAACGGGTGGGCTATAGCCTTAGGGGGTGGGGCTGGCCAACTTCGTCCGCCGGACTTGGAAGGGCACAAGACTTTGCGAGGCACCTCCGTGTGCCAAAAATACACTGCAGGAACAGCCGCGCCTAAAAATAACCGCCCGAAGGCCGGGGCGCCAAGTTCGTCCAGCGGAAAAAAGCCACAAAAACGGGTGGGCTATAGCCTTGGGGGGTGGGGCTGGCCAACTTCGTCCGCCGGACTCGCAATGGCGCGAGACTTTGCGAGGCACATTTCTGTGCCAAAAATAGGACGCGGGCACAGCCGCGCCCAAAAATAACCGCCCGATGGCCGGGGCGCCAAGTTCGTCCAGCGGAAAAAGGCAACAAAAACGGGTGGGCTATAGCCTTGGGTGGTGGGGCTGGCCAACTTCATCCACCGGACTCGGAAAGGCGCGAGACTTTGCGAGGTGCTTCCGTGTGCCAAAAATAGGCCGCGGGCACAGCCGCGCCCAAAAATAACCACCCAAAGGCCGGGGCGCCAAGTTCGTCCAACGGAAAAAGGCCACAAAAACGGGTGGGCTATAGCCTTGGGGGGTGGGGCTGGCCAACTTCATCCGCCGGACTCGGAATGGCGCGAGACTTTGCGAGGGGCGTTAGTGTGCCAAAAATAGGCCGCGGACAAAGCCGCGCCCAAAAATAACCGCCCGAAGGCCGGGGCGCCAAGTTCGTCCAGCGGAAAAAGGCCACAAAAACGGGTGGGCTATAGCCTTGGGGGGTGGGGCTGGCCAACTTCATCCGCCGGACTCGGAATGGCGCGAGACTTTGCGAGGCACATTTCTGTGCCAAAAATAGGGCGCGGGCACAGATGCGCTCAAAAATAACCGCCCGAAGGCCGCGGCGCTAAGTTCATCCTGCGGAAAAAGGCCACAAAACCGGGTGGGCTATAGCCTTGGGGGGTGGGGCTGGCCAACTTCGTCCGCCGGACTCGGAAAGCCGCGAGACTTTGCGAGGGGCCTCCGCGTGCCAAAAATAGGCCGCGGACAAAGCCGCGCCCAAAAATAACCGCCCGAAGGCCGGGGCGCCAAGTTCGTCCAGCGGAAAAAGGCCACAAAAACGGGTGGGCTATAGCCTTGGGGGGTGGGGCTGGCCAACTTCATCCGCCGGACTCGGAATGGCGCGAGACTTTGCGAGGCACATTTCTGTGCCAAAAATAGGGCGCGGGCACAGATGCGCTCAAAATTAACCGCCCGAAGGCCGCGGCGCTAAGTTCGTCCTGCGGAAAAAGGCCACAAAACCGGGTGGGCTATAGCCTTGGGGGGTGGGGCTGGCCAACTTCGTCCGCCGGACTCGGAAAGCCGCGAGACTTTGCGAGGGGCCTCCGCGTGCCAAAAATAGGCCGCGGACAAAGCCGCGCCCTAAAATAACTCGCCCGAAGGCCGGGGCGCCAAGTTCGTCCAGCGGAAAAAGGCCACAAAAACGGGTGGGCTATAGCCTTGGGGGGTGGGGCTGGACAACTTCGTCCGCCGGACTCGGAATGGCGCGAGACTTTGTGAGGCACATTTCTTTACCAAAAATAGGACGCGGGTACATCCGCGCTGATAAATAACCACCCGAAGGCCGGGGCGCCAAGTTCGTCCAGCGGAAAAAGGCCACAAAAACGGGTGGGCTATAGCCTTGGGGGGTGGGGCTGGCCAACATCGTCTGCCGCGCTCGGAATGGCGCAAGACTTTGTGAGGCACCACCGTGTGCCAAAAATAGAACACGGGCGCAGCCGCGCCCAAAAATAACAGCCTGAAGGCCGGGGCGCCAAGTTCGTCCTGCGGAAAAAGGCCACAAAAACGGGTGGGCTATAGCCTTGGGGGGTGGGGCTGGCCAACTTCGTCCGCCGGACTCGCAAGGGCGCGAGACTTTGCGAGGTGCCTCCATGTGCCAAAAATACGCCGCGGGCACAGCCGCGCCCAAAAATAACCGCCTGAAGGCTGGGGCGCCAAGTTCGTCCAGCGGAAAAAGGCCACAAAAACGGGTGGGCTAAAGCCTTGGGGGTTGCGGCTGGCCAACTTCATCCGCCGGACTTGGAATGGGACGAGGCTTTGCGAGGCACCTCCGTGTGCCAAAAATAGGCCGCGGGCACAGCCGCACCCAAAAATAACCCCCAGAAGGCTGGGGTACCAAGTTCGTCCAGCGGAAAAAGGCTACAAAAACGGGTGGGCTATAGCCTTGGGGGGTGGGGCTGGCCAACATCGTCCGCCGGACTCGGAATGGCGCGAGACTTTACGAGGCGCCTCCGTGTGCCAAAAATAGGCCGAGGGCACAGGCGTGCCCAAAAATAACCGCCCGAAGGCCGGGGCGCCAAGTTCATCCAGCGGAAAAAGGCCACAAAAACGGGTGGGGTATAGCCTTGGGGGGGTGGGGCTGGCCAACTTCGCCCGCCGGACTCGGAATGGCGCGAGACTTTTTGAGGCGCCTCCGTGTGCCAAAAATAGGCCGAGGGCACAGGCGTGCCCAAAAATAACCGCCCGAAGGCCGGGGCGCCAAGTTCATCCAGCGGAAAAAGGCCACAAAAACGGGTGGGGTATAGCCTTGGGGGGTGGGGCTGGCCAACTTCGTCCGCCGGACTCGGAATGGCGCGAGACTTTTTGAGGGGGCTCCGTGTGCCAAAAATAGGCCGCGGACAAAGCCGCGCCCAAAAATAACTGCCCGAAGGCGGGGGAGCCTAGTTCGTCCTGCGGAAAAAGGCCACAAAAACGGGTGGGCTATAGCCTTGGGGGGTGGGGCTGGCCAACTTCGTCCGCCGGACTCGGATAGCCGCGAGACTTTGTGAGGGGGCTCCGTGTGCCAAAAATAGGCCGCGGACAAAGCCGCGCCCAAAAATAACTGCCCGAAGGCCAGGGCGCCAAGTTCGTCCAGCGGAAAAAGGCCACAAAAACGGGTGGGCTATAGCCTTGGGGGGTGGGGCTGGCCAACTTCGTCCGCCGGACTCGGAATCGCGCGAGACTTTGCGAGGCACATTTCTGTGCTAAAAATAGGACGCGGGCGCAGCCTTGCCCAAAAATAACTGCCCGAAGGCGGGGGAGCCAAGTTCGTCCAGCGGAAAAAGGCCACAAAAATGGGTGGGCTATAGCCTTGGGGGGTGGGGCTGGCCAACTTCGTCCGCCGGACTCGGAACGGTAAGAGACTTTGCGAGGTGCCTCCGTGTGCGAAAAATAGGCCGCGGGCACTGCCGCGCCCAAAAATAACCGCCCGAAGGCCGCGGCGCTAAGTTCATCCAGCGGAAAAAGGCCACAAAAACGGGTGGGCTATAGCCTTGGGGGGTGGGGCTGGCCAACTTCGTCAACCGGACTCGGAATGGCGTGAGCCTTTGCGAGGCACATTTCTGTGCCAAAAATAGGACGCGGGCACATCCGCGCCCAAAAATAACCACCCGAAGGCCGGGGCGCCAAGTTTGTCCAGCGGAAAAAGGCCACAAAAACGGGTGGGCTATAGCCTTGGGGGGTAGGGCTGGCCAACATCGTCTGCCGGACTCGGAATGGCGCAAGACTTTGTGACACACCACCGTGTGCCAAAAATAGGCCACGGGCACAGCCGCGCCCAAAAATAACCGCCGGAAGGCCGGGGCACCAATTTCGTCCTGCGGAAAAATGCCACAAAAACGGGTGGGCTATAGCCTTGGGGGGTGCGGCTGCCCAACTTCGTCCGCCGGACTCGCAAGGGCGCGAGACTTTTCGAGGTGCCTCCATGTGCCAAAACTACGCCGCGGGCACAGCCGCACCCAAAAATAACCGCCCGAAGGCTGGGGCGCCAAGTTCATCCAGCGGAAAAAGGCCACAAAAATGGGTGGGCTAAAGCCTTGGGGGGTGCGGCTGGCCAACTTCGTCCGCCGGACTTGGAATGGCACGAGACTTTGCGAGGCACCTCCGTGTGCCAAAAATAGACCGCGGGCGCAGCCGCACCCAAAAATAACCCCCAGAAGGCTGGGGTACCAAGTTCGTTCAGCGGAAAAAGGCTACAAAAACGGGTGGGCTATAGCCTTGGGGGGTGGGGCTGTCCAACTTCGTCCGCCAGACTCGGAATGGCGCGAGACTTTGCGAGGCACATTTGTGTGCCAAAAATAGAACGCAGACAAAGCCGCGCCCAAAAATAACCGCAGAAGGCCGGGGCGCCAAGTTTGTCCAGCGGAAAAAGGCCACAAAAACGGGTGGGCTATAGCTTGGGGGGTGGGGCTGGCCAACATCGTCTGCCGGACTCGGAATGGCGCAAGACTTTGTTAGGCACCTCCATGTTCCAAAAATACGCCGCGGGAACAGCCGCGACCATACATAACCGCCCGAAGGCCGGGGCGCCAAGTTCGTCCAGCGGAAAAAGGCCACAAAAACGGGTGGGCTATAGCCTTGGGGGGTGGGGCTGGCCAACTTCGTCCGCCGGACTTGGAATGGCGCGAGACTTTGCGAGGCACATTTGTGTGCCAAAAATAGAACGCGGACAAAGCCGCGCCCAAAAATAACCACAGAAGGCCGGGGCGCCAAGTTCGTCCAGCGGAAAAAGGCCACAAAAACGGGTGGGCTATAGCCTTGGGGGGTGGGGCTGGCCAACATCGTCTGCCGGACTCGGAATGGCGCAAGACTTTGTTAGGCACCTCCGTGTGCCAAAAATAGGCCGCGGGCACAGCCGTGCCCAAAAATAACCGCAGAAGGCCGGGGCACCAAGTTCGTCCAGCGGAAAAAGGCTACAAAAACGGGTGGGCTATAGCCTTGGGGGGTGGTGCTGGCCAACTTCGTCCGCCGGACTCGGGATGGCGCGAGACTTTACGAAGCACCTCAGTGTGCCAAAAATAGGCCGAGGGCACAGCCGCGGCCAAAAATAACCGCCCGAAGGCAGGGGCGCCAACTTCGTCCAGCGGAAAAAGGCCACAAAAACGGGTGGGCTACAGCCTTGGGGGGTGGGGCTGGCCAACCTCGTCCGCCGGACTCGGAGTCCAGCGGAAAAAGGCCACAAAAACGGGTGGGCTATTGCCTTAGGGGATGGGGCTGGCCAACTTCGTCCGCTGGACTCGGAATGGCGCGAGAGTTTACAAAGCGCCTCCGTGTGCCAAAAATAGGCCGCGGGCACAGACGCGCCCAAAAATAACCGCCCGAAGGCCGGGGCGCCAAGTTCTTCCAGCGGAAAAAGGCCACAAAAAAGGGTGGGCTATAGCCTTGGGGGGTGGGGCTGGCGAACTTCGTCCGCCGGACTCGGAGTCCAGTGGAAAAAGGCCACAAAAACGGGTGGGCTATAGCCTTGGGGGGTGGGGCTGGCCGACTTCGTCCGCCAGACTCGGAATGGCGCGGGACTTTGCAAAGCGCCTCCGTGTGCCAAAAATAGGCCGCGGGCACAGACGCACCCAAAAATAACCGCCCAAAGGCCGGGGCGCCAACTTCGTCCAGCGGAAAAAGGCCACAAAAATGGGTGGGCTACAGCCTTGGGGGGTGGGGCTCGGCAACCTCGTCCGCCGGACTCGGAGTCCAGCGGAAAAAGGCCACAAAAACGGGTGGGCTATTGCCTTAGGGGATGGGGCTGGCCAACTTCGTCCGCCGGACTCGGAATGGCGCAAGAGTTTACAAAGCGCCTCCGTGTGCCGAAAATAGGCCGCGGGCACAGACGCGCCCAAAAATAACCGCCCGAAGGCCAGGGTGCCAAGTTCGTCCAACGGAAAAAGGCCACAAAAACAGGTGGACTATAGCCTTGGGGGGTGGGGCTGGCCAACTTGATCCACCGGACTCGGAGTCCAGCGGAAAAACGCCACAAAAACGGGTGGGCTATAGCCTTGGGGGATGGGGCTGGCCAACATCGTCCGCCGGACTCGGAATGGCGCGAGACTTTGCAAAGCGCCTCCAAGTGCCAAAAATAGGCCGCGGGCGCAGACGCCCCCAAAAATAACCGCCCGAAGGTCGGGGCGCCAAGTTCGTCCAGCGGAAAAAGGCCACAAAAACGGGTGGGCTATAGCCTTCGGGGGTGGGGTTGGCCAACTTCGTCCGCCGGACTTGGAAGGGCGCAAGAGTTTGCGAGACGCCTCCGTGTGCCAAAAATACGCCGCGGGAATGGCCGCGCCCAAACATAACCGCCCGAAGGCCGGGGCGCCAAGTTCGTCCAGCGGAAAAAGGCCACAAAAACGGGTGGGCTATAGCCTAGGGGGGTGGGGCTGGCCAACTTCGTCCGCCGGACTCGAAATGGTACGACACTTTACGAGGTGCCTCCGTGTGCCAAAAATAGACTTCGGGCCCTGCCGCGCCCAAAAAAAACCGCCCGAAGGCCGGGGCGCCAAGTTCGTCCAGCGGAAAAAGGCCACAAAAACGGGTGGGCGATAGCCTTGGTGGGTGGGGCTGGCCAACTTCGTCCGCCGGACTCGCAAGGGTGCAACACTTTGCGAGGTGCCTCCATGTGCCAAAAATACGCCGCGGGCAAAGCCGCGCCCAAAAATAACCGCCCGAAGGCTGGGGCGCCAAGTTCGTCCAGTGGAAAAAGGCCAGAAAAACGGGTGGGCTATAGCCTTGGGGGGTGGGGCTGGCCAACTTCGTCCGCCGGACTCGGATTGGCGCGAGACTTTACGAGGCGCCTCCGTGTGCCAAAAATACGCCGCGGGCACATCCACGCCCAAAAATAACCGCCCGAAGGCCGGGGTGCCATGTTCGTCCAGCGGAAAAAGGCCACAAAAACGGGTGGGCTATAGCCTTGGGGGGTCGGGCTGGCCAACTTCGTCCGCCGGACTCGGAATGGCGCGAGACTTTTGTGAGGCGCCTCCGTGTGCCAAAAATACGCCGCGGGCACATCCATCCCCAAAAATAACCGCCCGAAGGCCGGGGCGCCAAGTTCGTCCAGCCGAAAAAGGCCACAAAAACGGGTGGGCTGTAGCCTTGGGGGGTGGGGCTGGCCAACTTCGTCCGCCGGACTCGGAATGGTGTGAGAATTTGCGAGGTGCCTCCGTGTGCCAAAAATAGGCGACGGGCACTGCCGCGCCCAAAAATAACCGCCCGAAGGCCGGGACGCCAAGTTCGTCCAGCGGAAAAAGGCCACAAAAACGGGTGGGCTATAGCCTTGGGAGGTGGGGCTGGCCAACTTCGTCCGCCGGACTTGGAATGGTGCTAGACTTTGCGAGGTGCCTCCGTGTGCCAAAAACAGGCTGCGGGCACCGCCGTGCCCAAAAATAAGCGCCCGAAGGCCGGGGCGCCAAGTTCGTCCAGCGGAAAAAGGCCACAAAAACGGGTGGGCTATAGCCTTGGGGGGTGGGGCTGGCCCACTTCGTCCGCCGGACTCGCAAGGGCGCGAGACTTTGCGAGGTGCCTCCAGGTGCCAAAAATACACCGCGGGCACAGCCGCGTCCAAACATAACCGCCCGAAGCCCGGGGCGCCAAGTTCGTCCAGCGGAAAAAGGCCACAAAAACGGGTGGGCTATAGCCTTGGGGGGTGGGGCTGGCCGACTTCGTCCGCCAGACTCGGAATGGCGCGGGACTTTGCAAAGCGCCTCCGTGTGCCAAAAATAGGCCGCGGGCACAGACGCACCCAAAAATAACCGCCCAAAGGCCGGGGCGCCAACTTCGTCCAGCGGAAAAAGGCCACAAAAACGGGTGGGCTACAGCCTTGGGGGGTGGGGCTCGGCAACCTCGTCCGCCGGACTCGGAGTCCAGCGGAAAAAGGCCACAAAAACGGGTGGGCTATTGCCTTAGGGGATGGGGCTGGCCAACTTCGTCCGCCGGACTCGGAATGGCGCGAGAGTTTACAAAGCGCCTCCGTGTGCCGAAAATAGGCCGCGGGCACAGACGCGCCCAAAAATAACCGCCCGAAGGCCAGGGCGCCAAGTTCGTCCAGCGGAAAAAGGCCACAAAAACAGGTGGACTATAGCCTTGGGGGGTGGGGCTGGCCAACTTGATCCACCGGACTCGGAGTCCAGCGGAAAAACGCCACAAAAACGGGTGGGCTGTAGCCTTGGGGGGTGGGGCTGGCCAACTTCATCCGCCGGACTCGGAATGGCGCGAGACTTTGCAAAGGACCTCCGTGTGCCAAAAATAGGCCGCGGGCACAGACGCGCCCAAAAATAACCGCCCGAAGGCCGGGGCGCCAAGTTTGTCCAGCGGAAACAGGCCACAAAAACAGGTGGGCTATAGCCTTGGGGGGTGGGGCTGGCCAACTTCGTCCGCCGGACTCGGAGACCAGCGGAAAAAGGCCACAAAAATGGGTGGGCTATAGCCTTGGGGAATGGGGCTGGCCAACTTCGTCCGCCGGACTCGGAGTCCAGCGGAAAAAGGCCACAAAAACGGGTGGGCTATAGCCTTGGGGGGTGGGGCTGGCCAACTTCATCCGCCGGACTCGGCATGGCGCGAGACTTTGCGAGGCACATTTCTGTGCCAAAAATAGGACGCGGGCACAGCCGCGCCCAAAAATAACCGCCCGAAGGCCGCGGCGCTAAGTTCGTCCAGCGGAAAAAGGCCACAAAAACGGGTGGGCGATAGCCTTGGGGGGTGGGGCTGGCCAACTTCGACCGCCGGACTCGGAAAACGGCGAGATTTTGCGAGGTGCCTCCGTGTGCCAAAAATAGGCCGTGGTCACTGCCGCGCCCAAAACTAACAGCCCGAAGGCCGGGGCGCCAAGTTCGTCCAGCGGAAAAAGGCCACAAAAACGGGTGGGCTAAAGCCTTGGGGGGTGGGGCTGGCCAACTTCGTCCGCCGGACTCGGAATGGCGCGAGACTTTGCGAGGCACATTTCTGTGCCAAAAATGGGATGCGGGCGCAGCCGTACCCAAAAATAACCGCCCGAAGGCCGGGGCGCCAAGTTCGTCCAGCGGAAAAAGGCCACAAAAACGGGTGGGCTATAGCCTTGGGGGGTGGGGCTGGCCAACATCGTCTGCCGGACTCGGATTGGCGCAAGACTTTGTGAGGCACCTCCGTGTGCCAAAAATAGGCCGCGGGCACAGCCGTACCCAAAAATAACCGCCCGAAGGCCGGGGCGCCAAGTTCGTCCAGCGGAAAAAGGCCACAAAAACGGGTGGGCTATAGCCTTCGGGGGTGGGGTTGGCCAACTTCGTCCGCCGGACTTGGAAGGGCGCAAGAGTTTGCGAGACGCCTCCGTGTGCCAAAAATACGCCGCGGGAACAGCCGCACCCAAACATAACCGCCCGAAGGCCGGGGCGCCAAGTTCGTCCAGCGGAAAAAGGCCACAAAAACGGGTGGGCTATAGCCTAGGGGGGTGGGGCTGGCCAACTTCGTCCGCCGGACTCGAAATGGTACGAGACTTTACGAGGTGCCTCCGTGTGCCAAAAATAGACTTCGGGCCCTGCCGCGCCCAAAAAAAACCGCCCGAAGGCCGGGGCGCCAAGTTCGTCCAGCGGAAAAAGGCCACAAAAACGGGTGGGCGATAGCCTTGGTGGGTGGGGCTGGCCAACTTCGTCCGCCGGACTCGCAAGGGTGCGACACTTTGCGAGGTGCCTCCATGTGCCAAAAATACGCCGCGGGCAAAGCCGCGCCCAAAAATAACCGCCCGAAGGCTGGGGCGCCAAGTTCGTCCAGTGGAAAAAGGCCAGAAAAACGGGTGGGCTATAGCCTTGGGGGGTGGGGCTGGCCAACTTCGTCCGCCGGACTCGGATTGGCGCGAGACTTTACGAGGCACCTCCGTGTGCCAAAAATACGCCGCGGGCACATCCACGCCCAAAAATAACCGCCCGAAGGCCGGGGTGCCATGTTCGTCCAGCGGAAAAAGGCCACAAAAACGGGTGGGCTATAGCCTTGGGGGGTCGGGCTGGCCAACTTCGTCCGCCGGACTCGGAATGGCGCGAGACTTTTGTGAGGCGCCTCCATGTGCCAAAAATACGCCGCGGGCACATCCATCCCCAAAAATAACCGCCCGAAGGCCGGGGCGCCAAGTTCGTCCAGCCGAAAAAGGCCACAAAAACGGGTGGGCTGTAGCCTTGGGGGGTGGGGCTGGCCAACTTCGTCCGCCGGACTCGGAATGGTGCGAGAATTTGCGAGGTGCCTCCGTGTGCCAAAAATAGGCGACGGGCACTGCCGCGCCCAAAAATAACCGCCCGAAGGCCGGGACGCCAAGTTCGTCCTGCGGAAAAAGGCCACAAAAACGGGTGGGCTATAGCCTTGGGGGGTGGGGCTGGCCAACTTCATCCGCCAGACTCGGAATGATGCGAGACTTTGCGAGGCACATTTCTGTGCCAAAAATAGAACGCGGGCACAGCCGCGCCCAAAAATAACCGCCCGAAGGCCGGGGCGCCAAGTTCGTCCAGCGGAAAAAGGCCACAAAAACGGGTGGGCTATAGCCTTGGGGGGTGGGGCTGGCCAACTTCGTCCGCCGGACTCGGAATGGCGCGAGACTTTGCGAGGCACATTTCTGTGCCAAAAATAGAACGCGGGCACAGCCGCACCCAAAAATAACCGCCCGAAGGCCGGGGCGCCAAGTTCGTCCAGCGGAAAAAGGCCACAAAAACAGGTGGGCTATAGTCATGAGGGGTGGGGCTGGCCAACTTCATCCGCCGGACTCGGAATACCGAGAGACTTTTCGAGGCACATTTCTGTGCCAAAAATAGGACGCGGGCACAGCCGTGCCCAAAAATAACCGCAGAAGGCCGGGGCGCCAAGTTCGTCCAGCGGAAAAAGGCCACAAAAACGGGTGGGCTATAGCCTTGGGGGGTGGGGCTGGCCAACTTCGTCCGCCGGACTTGGAATGGTGCTAGACTTTGCGAGGTGCCTCCGTGTGCCAAAAACAGGCTGCGGGCACCGCCGTGCCCAAAAATAAGCGCCCGAAGGCCGGGGCGCCAAGTTCGTCCAGCGGAAAAAGGCCACAAAAACGGGTGGGCTATAGCCTTGGGGGGTGGGGCTGGCCCACTTCGTCCGCCGGACTCGCAAGGGCGCGAGACTTTGCGAGGTGCCTCCAGGTGCCAAAAATACACCGCGGGCACAGCCGCGTCCAAACATAACCGCCCGAAGGCCGGGGCGCCAAGTTCGTCCAGCGGAAAAAGGCCACAAAAACGGGTGGGATATAGCCTTGGGGGGTGGGGCTGGCCAACTTCGTCCGCCGGACTTGGAATGGTGCGAGACTTTGCAAAGGACCTCCGTGTGCCAAAAATAGGCCGCGGGCACAGCCGCGCCCAAAAATAACCACCCGAAGGCCGGGGCGCCAAGTTCGTCCAGCGGAAAAAGGCGACAAAAACGGGTGGGCTATAGCCTTTAGGGGTGAGGCTGGCCAACCTCGTCCGCCGGACTCGGAGTCCAGCGGAAAAAGGCCACAAAACGGGTGGGCTCTTGCCTTGGGGGATGGGGCTGGCCAACTTCGTCCGCCGGACTCGGAATGGCGCGAGACTTTACAAAGCGCCTCCGTGTGCCAAAAATAGGCCGCGGGCACAGACGCGCCCAAAAATAACCGCCCGAAGGCCGGGGCGCCAACTTCGTCCAGCGGAAAAAGGCCACAAAAACAGGTGGGCTATAGCCTTGGGGGGTCGGGCTGGCCAACTTCGTCCGCCGGACTCAGAGTCCAGCGGAAAAAGGCCACAAAAACGGGTGGCCTATAGCCTTGGCGAGTGGGGCTGGCCAACTTCGTCCGCCGGACTCGGAGTCCAGCGGAAAAAGGCCACAAAAACGGGTGGGCTATAGCCTTGGGGGATGGGGCTAGCCAACTTCGTCCGCCGGACTCGGAATGGCGCGAGACTTTACAAAGCGCCTACGTGTGCCAAAAATAGGCCGCGGGTACAGACGCGCCCAAAAATAACCGCCCGAAGGCCGGGGCGCCAAGTTCGTCGAGCGGAAAAAGGACACAAAAACGGGTGGGCTATAGCCTTGGGGGGTGGGGCTGGCGAACTTCGTCCGCCGGACTCGGAATGGCGCGAGACTTTGCAAAGCGCCTCCGTGTGCCAAAAATAGGCCGCGGGCACAGACGCGCCCAAAAATAACCGCCAAGGCCGGGGCGCCAAGTTCGTCCAGCGGAAAAAGGCCACAAAAACGGGTGGGCTATAGCCTTGGGGGGTGGGGCTGGCCCACTTCGTCCGCCGGATTCGGAATGGCGCGAGACTTTGCAAAGCGCCTCCGTGTGCCAAAAATAGGCCGCGGGCACAGCCGCGCCAAAAATTACCGCCCGAAGGCTGGGGCGCCAAGTTCGTCCAGCGGAAAAAGGCCACAAAAACGGGTGGGCTATAGCCTTGGGGGGTGGGGCTGGCCAACTTCGTCCGCCGGACTCGGAGTGGCGCGAGACTTTGTGAGGCGCCTCCGTGTGCCAAAAATAGGCCGCGGGCACAGCTGCACCCAAAAATAACCGCCCGAAGGCCGGAGCGCCAAGTTTGTCCAGCGGAAAAAGGCCACAAAAACAGGTGGGCTATAGTCTTGGGGGGTGGGGCTGGCCAACATCATCCGCCGGACTCGGAATGGCGCGAGACTTTGCGAGGCACATTTCTGAGCCAAAAATAGGACGCGGGCACAGCCGTTCCCAAAAATAACCGCCCGAAGGCCGGGGCGCCAAGTTCGTCCAGCGGAAAAAGGCCACAAAAACGGGTGGGGGATAACCTTGGGGGGTGGGGCTGGCCAACTTCGTCCGCCGGACTCGGAGTGGCGCAAGACTTTGTGAGGCGCCTCCGTGTGCCAAAAATAGGCCGCGGGCACAGCTGCACCCAAAAATAACCGCCCGAAGGCCGGAGCGCCAAGTTTGTCCAGCGGAAAAAGGCCACAAAAACAGGTGGGCTATAGTCTTGGGGGGTGGGGCTGGCCAACATCATCCGCCGGACTCGGAATGGCGCGAGACTTTGCGAGGCACATTTCTGAGCCAAAAATAGGACGCGGGCACAGCCGTTCCCAAAAATAACCGCCCGAAGGCCGGGGCGCCAAGTTCGTCGAGCGGAAAAAGGACACAAAAACGGGTGGGCTATAGCCTTGGGGGGTGGGGCTGGCGAACTTCGTCCGCCGGACTCGGAATGGCGCGAGACTTTGCAAAGCGCCTCCGTGTGCCAAAAATAGGCCGCGGGCACAGCCGCGCCAAAAATTACCGCCCGAAGGGCGGCGCGCCAAGTTCGTCCAGCGGAAAAAGGCCACAAAACCGGGTGGGCTATAGCCTTGGGGGGTGGGGCTGGCCAACTTCGCCCGCCGGACTCGGAATGGTACGAGACTTTGCGAGGCTCCTCCATGTACCAAAAATAGGCCGCGGGCACAGCCGCACCCAAAAATAACCGCCTGAAGGCTGGGGAGCCAAGTTCGTCCAGCGGAAAAACGCCACAAAAACGGTTGGGCTATAGCCTTGGGGGGTGGGGCTGGCCAACTTCGTCCGCCGGACTCAGAATGGCGCGAGACTTTGCGAGGCAGCACCGTGTGCCCAAAATAGGCCGCGGATACAGCCGCGCCCAAAAATAACCGCCCGAAGGCCGGGGCGCCAAGTTCGTCCAGCGGAAAAAGGCCACAAAAACGGGTGGGCTATAGCCTTGGGGGGTGGGGCTGGCCAACTTCATCCGCCGGACTCGGAATGGCGCGAGACTTTACAAAGCGCCTACGTGTGGCAAAAATAGGCCGCGGGCACAGACGCGCCCAAAAATAACCGCCCGAAGGCCGGGGCGCCAAGTTCGTCGAGCGGAAAAAGGCCACAAAAACGGGTGGGCTATAGCCTTGGGGGGTGGGGCTGGCCAACTTCGTCCGCCGGACTCGGAATGGCGCGAGACTTTGCAAAATGCCTCCGTGTGCCAAAAATAGGCCGCGGGCACCGACGCGCCCAAAAATAACGGCCAAGGCCGGGGCGCCAAGTTCGTCCAGCGGAAAAAGGCCACAAAAACGGGTGGGCTATAGCCTTGGGGGGTGGGGCTGGCCCACTTCGTCCGCCGGATTCGGAATGGCGCGAGACTTTGCAAAGCGCCTCCGTGTGCCAAAAATAGGCCGCGGGCACAGCCGCGCCAAAAATTACCGCCCGAAGGGCGGCGCGCCAAGTTCGTCCAGCGGAAAAAGGCCACAAAACCGGGTGGGCTATAGCCTTGGGGGGTGGGGCTGGCCAACTTCGCCCGCCGGACTCGGAATGGTACGAGACTTTGCGAGGCTCCTCCATGTACCAAAAATAGGCCGCGGGCACAGCCGCACCCAAAAATAACCGCCTGAAGGCTGGGGAGCCAAGTTCGTCCAGCGGAAAAACGCCACAAAAACGGTTGGGCTATAGCCTTGGGGGGTGGGGCTGGCCAACTTCGTCCGCCGGACTCAGAATGGCGCGAGACTTTGCGAGGCAGCACCGTGTGCCCAAAATAGGCCGCGGATACAGCCGCGCCCAAAAATAACCGCCCGAAGGCCGGGGCGCCAAGTTCGTCCAGCGGAAAAAGGCCACAAAAACGGGTGGGCTATAGCCTTGGGGGGTGGGGTTGGCCAACTTCATCCGCCGGACTCGGAATGGCGCGGGACTTTGCGAGGCACCTACGTGGGCCAAAAATAGGCCGCGGGCACAGCCGCGCCCAAAAATAACCTCCCGAAGGCCGGGGCGCCAAGTTCGTCCAGCGGAAAAAGGCCACAAAAACGGGTGGGCTATAGCCTTGGGGGGTGGGGCTGGCCAACTTCGTCCGCCGGACTCGGAATGGTGCGAGACTTTGCGAGCGGCCTCCGTGTTCCAAAAATAGGCTGGGGGCACAGCCGCGCCCAAAAATAACCGCCCGAAGGCCGGGGCGCCAAGTTCGTCCAGCGGAAAAAGGCCACAAAAACGGGTGGGCTATAGCCTTGGGGGGTGGGCTGGCCAACTTCTTCCGCCGGACTCGGAATGGCGCGAGACTTTGCGAGGTGCCTCCGTGCGCCAAAAATAGGCCGTGGCCACAGCCGTGCCCAAAAATAACCACCCGAAGGCCCGGGCGCCAAGTTCGTCCAGCGGAAAAGGCCACAAAAACGGGTGGGCTATAGCCTTGGGGGGTGGGGCAGGCCAACTTCGTCCGCCGGACTCGGAATGGTTCGAGACTTTGCGAGCGGCCTCCGTGTGCCAAAAATAGGCTGGGGGCACATCCGCGCCCAAAAATAACCACCCGAAGGCCGAGGCGCCAAGTTCATCCAGCGGAAAAAGGCCACAAAAACGGGTGGGCTATAGCCTTGGGGGGTGGGCTGGCCGACTTCGTCCGCCGGATTCGGAATGGCGCGAGACTTTGCGAGGAGCCTCCGTGCGCCAAAAATAGGCCGTGGCCACAGCCGTGGCCAAAAATAACCACCCGAAGGCCGGGGCGCTAGGTTCGTCAAGCGGAAAAAGGCCACAAAAATGGGTGGGCTATAGCCTTAGGAGGTGGGGCTGGCCAGCTTCATCCACCGGACTCAGAATGGCGCGAGACTTTGCGAGGCGCCTCCGTGTGCCAAAAATAGGCCGCGGGCACAGCCGCGCCCAAAAATAACCGCCCGCAGGCCGGGGCGCCAAGTTCGTCCAGCGGAAAAAGGGCACAAAAACGGGTGGGCTATAGCCTTGGGGGGTGGGGCTGGCCAACTTCGTCCGCCGGACTCCGAATGGTGCGAGACTTTGCGAGCGGCCTCCGTGTGCCAAAAATAGGCTGCGGGCACTGCCGCGCCCAAAAATAGCCGCCCGAAGGCCGCGGCGCTAAGTTCGTCCAGCGGAAAAAGGCCACAAAAACGGGTGGGCTATAGCCTTGGGGGGTGGGGTTGGCCAACTTCGTCCGCCGGACTCGGAAAGCCGCGAGATTTTGCGAGGGGCCTCCGTGTGCCAAAAATAGGCCGCGGAAAAAGTCGCGCCCAAAAATAACTTCCCGAAGGCCGTGGCGCCAAGTTCGTCCAGCGGAAAAAGGCCACAAAAACGGGTGGGCTATAGCCTTGGGGGGTGGGGCTGGCTAACTTCGTCCGCCGGACTCGGAAAGCCGCGAGATTTTGCGAGGGGCCTCCGTGTACCAAAAATAGGCCGCGGACAAAGCCGCGCCCAAAAATAACTGCCCGAAGGCCGTGGCGCCAAGTTCATCCAGCGGAAAAAGGCCACAAAAACGGGTGGGTATAGCCTTGGGGGGTGGGGCTGGCCAACTTCGTCCGCCGGACTCGGAATGGTGCGAGACATTGCGAGGTGCCTACGTGGGCCAAAAATAGGCCGCGGGCACAGCCGCGCCCAAAAATAACTGCCCGAAGGCCGGGGCGCCAAGTTTGTCCAGCGGAAAAAGGCCACAAAAACGGGTGGGCTATAGCCTTGAGGGGTGGGCTGGCCAACATCGTCCGCTGGACTCGGAATGGTGCGAGACTTTGCGACGCGCCTCTGTGCGCCAAAAATAGGCCGTGGCCACAGCCGTGCCCAAAAATAACCACCCGAAGGCCGGGGCACCAAGTTCGTCAAGCGGAAAAATGCCACAAAAACGGGTGGGCTATAGCCTTAGGAGGTGGGGCTGGCCAGCTTCATCCGCCGGACTCAGAATGGCGCGAGACTTTGCGAGGCGCCTCCGTCTGCCATAAATAGGCCGCGGGCACAGCCTCACCCAAAAATAACCGCCCCAAGGCCGGGGCCCCAAGTTCGTCCAGCCGAAAAGGCCACAAAAACGGGTGGGCTATAGCCTTGGGGGGTGGGGTTGGCCAACTTCGTCCGCCGGACTCGGAAAGCCGCGAGATTTTGTGAGGGGCCTCCGTGTGCCAAAAATAGGCCGCGGAAAAAGTCGCGCCCAAAAATAACTTCCCGAAGGCCGTGGCGCCAAGTTCGTCCAGCGGAAAAAGGCCACAAAAACGGGTGGGCTATAGCCTTGGGGGGTGGGGCTGGCCAACTTCGTCCGCCGGACTCGGAAAGCCGCGAGATTTTGCGAGGGGCCTCCGTGTACCAAAAATAGGCCGCGGACAAAGCCGCGCCCAAAAATAACTGCCCGAAGGCCGTGGCGCCAAGTTCATCCAGCGGAAAAAGGCCACAAAAACGGGTGGGTATAGCCTTGGGGGGTGGGGCTGGCCAACTTCGTCCGCCGGACTCGGAATGGTGCGAGACTTTGCGAGGTGCCTACGTGGGCCAAAAATAGGCCGCGGGCACAGCCGCGCCCAAAAATAACTGCCCGAAGGCCGGGGCGCCAAGTTCGTCCAGCGGAAAAAGGCCACAAAAACGGGTGGGCTATAGCCTTGGGGGGTGGGCTGGCTAACTTCGTCCGCCGGACTCGGAATGGCGCGAGACTTTGCGAGGCGCCTCCGTACGCCAAAAATAGGCCGTGCCCACAGCCATTCCCAAAAATAACAACCCGAAGGCCGGGGCACCAAGTTTGTCAAGCGGAAAAAAGACCACAAAAACGGATGGGCTATAGCCTTGGGGGGTGGGGCTGGCCAACTTCGTCCGCCGGACTCGGAATGGCGCGAGACTTTACGAGGCACCTCCGTGTGCCATAAATAGGCCGTGGTCACAGCCGCGCCCAAAAATAACCGCCCGAAGGCCGGGGCCCCAAGTTCGTCCAGCGGAAAAGGCCACAAAAACGGGTGGGCTATAGCCTTGGGGGGTGGGGTTGGCCAACTTCGTCCGGTTGACTCGGAATGGCGCGAGACTTTACGAGGCGCCTCCGCACGCCAAAAATAGGCCGTGCCCACAGCCGTTCCCAAAAATAACAACCCGAAGGCCGGGGCGCCAAGTTTGTCAAGCGGAAAAAAGACCACAAAAACGGGTGGGCTATAGCCTTGGGGGGTGGGGCTGGCCAGCTTCATCCGCCGGACTCGGAATGGCGCGAGACTTTGCGAGGCGCCTCCGTGTGCCAAAAATAGGCCGCGGGCACGGCCACGCCCAAAAATAACTGCCCGAAGGCCGGGGCGCCAAGTTCGTCCAGCGGAAAAAGGGCACAAAAACGGGTGGGCTATAGCCTTGGGGGGTGGGGCTGGCCAACTTCGTCCGCCGGACTCAGAATGGCGCGAGACTTCACGAGGCACCTCCGTGTGCCATAAATAGGCCTCGGGCACAGCCGCGCCCAAAAATAACCGCCCGAGGGCCGGGGCGCCAAGTTCGTCCAGCGGAAAAGGCCACAAAAACGGGTGGGCTATAGCCTTGGGGGGTGGGGTTGGCCAACTTCGTCCGGTTGACTCGGAATGGCGCGAGACTTTACGAGGCGCCTCCGCACGCCAAAAATAGGCCGTGCCCACAGCCGTTCCCAAAAATAACAACCCGAAGGCCGGGGCGCCAAGTTTGTCAAGCGGAAAAAAGACCACAAAAACGGGTGGGCTATAGCCTTGGGGGGTGGGGCTGGCCAGCTTCATCCGCCGGACTCGGAATGGCGCGAGACTTTGCAAGGCGCCTCCGTGTGCCAAAAATAGGCCGTGGGCACGGCCACGCCCAAAAATAACTGCCCGAAGGCCGGGGCGCCAAGTTCGTCCAGCGGAAAAAGGGCACAAAAACGGGTGGGCTATAGCCTTGGGGGGTGGGGCTGGCCAACTTCGTCCGCCGGACTCAGAATGGCGCGAGACATCACGAGGCACCTCCGTGTGCCATAAATAGGCCTCGGGCACAGCCACCCCTAAAAATAACCACCCGAAGGCCGGGGCGCCAAGTTCGTCCAGCGGAAAATGACCACAAAAATGGGTGGGCTATAGCCTTGGGGGGTGGGGCTGGCCAACTTCGTCCGCCGGACTCGGAATGCCGTGAGACTTTGCGAGGGGCCTCCGTGTGCTAAAAATAGGCCGCGGGCAAAGCCGCGACCAAAAATAAACCCCCGAAGGCCGGGGCGCCAAGTTCGTCCAGCGGAAAAAGGCCACAAAAACGGGTGGGCTATAGCCTTGGGGGGTGGGCTGGCCAACTTCGTCCGCCGGACTCGGAATGGCGCGAGACTTTGCGAGGCGCCTCCGTGCGCCAAAAATAGGCCGTGGCCACAGCCGTGCCCAAAAATCACCACGCGAAGGCCGGGGAGCCAAGTTCGTCCAGCGGAAAAAGGCCACAAAAACGGGTGGGCTATAGCCTTGGGGGTGGGGCTGGCCAGCTTCATCCGCCGGACTCGGAATGGCGCGAGACTTTGCGAGGCGCCTCCGTGTGCCAAAAATAGGCCGCGGGTACAGCCGCACCCAAATATAACCACCCGAAGGCCGGGGAGCCAAGTTCGTCCAGCGGAAAAAGGCCACAAAAACGGGTGGGCTATAGCCTTGGGGGGTGGGGCCGGCCAACTTCATCCGCCGGGCTCGGAATGGTGCGAGACATTGCGAGGTGCCTCCGTGTGCCAAAAATAGGCCGCGGGCACAGCCGCACCCAAATATAACCGCCCGAAGGCCGGGGAGCCAAGTTCGTCCAGCGCAAAAAGGCCACAAAAACGGGTGGGCTATAGCCTTGGGGGGTGGGGCCGGCCAACTTCGTCCTTCGGACTCGGAATGGTGCGAGACTTTGCGAGGCGCCTCTGTGTTCTATAAATAGGCCGCGGGCACAGCCGCGCCCAAAAATAACCGCCTGAAGGCCGGGGCGCCAAGTTCGTCCAGCGGAAAAAGGCCACAAAAACGGGTGGGCTATAGCCTCGGGGGGTGGGGCTGGCCAACTTTGTCCGCCGGACTCGGAATGGCGTGAGACTTTGCGAGGCCCCTCCGTGTGCCATAAATAGACCGCGGGCACAGCCGCGACCAAAAATAACCACCCGAAGGTTGGGGCCCCAAGTTCGTCCAGCGGAAAAAAGCCACAAAAACGGGTGGGCTATAGCCTTGGGGGGTGGGGCTGGCCAACTTCGTCCGCCGGACACGGAATGGCACGAGACTTTGGGAGCGGCCTCCGTGTGCCAAAAATAGGCCGGGGGCACAGCCGCGGCCAAAAATAACCGCCCGATGGCCGGGGCGCCAAGTTCGTCCAGCGGAAAAAGGCCACAAAAACGGGTGGGCTATAGCCTTGGGGGGTGGGGCTGGCCAACTTCGTCCGCCGGACTCGGAATGGCACGAGACTTTGCAAGGCACCTCCGTGTGCCATAAATAGGCCGCAGGCACACAGCCTCACCCAAAAATAACCACCCGAAGGCCGGGGCCCCAAGTTCGTCCAGCGGAAAAGGCCACAAAAACGGGTGGGCTATAGCCTTGGGGGGTGGGGTTGGCCAACTTCGTCCGCCGGACTCGGAATGGCGCGAGATTTTGCGAGCGGCCTCCGTGCGCCAAAAATAGGCTGGGGGCACAGCCGCGCCCAAAAATAACCGCCCGAAGGCCGGGGCCCCAAGTTCGTCCAGCGGAAAAAGGCCACAAAAACGGGTGGGCTATAGCCTTGGGGGGTGGGGCTGGCCAACTTCGTCCGCCGGACTCGGAATGGTGCGAGACTTTGCGAGCGGCCTCCGTGCGCCAAAAATAGGCTGGGGGCTCAGCCGCGCCCAAAAATAACCGCCCGAAGGCCGGGGCGCCAAGTTCGTCCAGCGGAAAAAGGCCACAAAAACGGGTGGGCTATAGCCTTGAGGGGTGGGCTGGCCAACTTCGTCCGCTGGACTCGGAATGGTGCGAGACTTTGCGACGCGCCTCTGTGCGCCAAAAATAGGCCGTGGCCACAGCCGTGCCCAAAAATAACCACCCGAAGGCCGGGGCACCAAGTTCGTCAAGCGGAAAAAGGCCACAAAAACGGGTGGGCTATAGCCTTAGGAGGTGGGGCTGGCCAGCTTCATCCGCCGGACTCAGAATGGCGCGAGACTTTGCGAGGCGCCTCCGTCTGCCATAAATAGGCCGCGGGCACAGCCTCACCCAAAAATAACCGCCCCAAGGCCGGGGCCCCAAGTTCGTCCAGCCGAAAAGGCCACAAAAACGGGTGGGCTATAGCCTTGGGGGTGGGGCTGGCCAGCTTCATCCGCCGGACTCGGAATGGCGCGAGACTTTGCGAGGCGCCTCCATGTGCCAAAAATAGGCCGCGGGCACAGCCGCACCCAAAAATAACCACCCGAAGGCCGGGGCGCCAAGTTCATCCAGCGGAAAAAGGCCACAAAAACGGGTGGGCTATAGCCTTGGGGGGTGGGGCTGGCCAACTTCGTCCGCCGGACTCGGAATGGCGCAAGACTTTTGCGAGGCACCTCCGTGTGCCAAAAATACGCCGCGGGCACAGCCATGCCCAAAAATAACCGCCCGAAGGCCGGGGCGCCAAGTTCGTCCAGCCGAAAAAGGCCACAAAAACGGGTGGGCTATAGCCTTGGGGGGTGGGGCTGGCCAACTTCGTCCGCCGGACTCGGAATGGTGCGAGAATTTGCGAGGTGCCTCCGTGTGCCAAAAATAGGCCACGGGCGCTGCCGCGCCCAAAAATAACCGCCCGAAGGCCGGGGCGCCAAGTTCGTCCTGCGGAAAAAGGCCACAAAAACGGGTGGGCTATAGCCTTGGGGGGTGGGGCTGCCCAACTTCGTCCGCCGGACTCGCAAGGGCGCGAGACATTGCGAGGTGCCTCCATGTGCCAAAAATACGCCACGGGCACAGCCGCCCCCAAAAATAACCGCCCGAAGGCCGGGGCGCCAAGTTCGTCCAGCGGAAAAAGGCCACAAAAACGGGTGGGCTATAGCCTTGGGGGGTGGGGCTGGCCAACATCGTCCGCCGGATTCGGAATGGCGCGAGACTTTGCGAGGCACATTTGTGTGCCAAAAATAGTACGCGGGCACAGCCGCGCCCAAAAATAACCGCCCGAAGGCCGGGGCGCCAAGTTCGTCCAGCGGAAAATGGCCACAAAAACGGGTGGGCTATAGCCCTGGGGGGTGGGGCTGGCCAACATCGTCTGCCGGACTCGGAATGGCGAAAGACTTTGTGAGGCACCTCCGTGTGCCAAAATTAGGCCGCGGGCACAGCCGTGCCCAAAAATAACCGCAGAAGGCCGGGGCACCAAGTTCGTCCAGCGGAAAAAGGCTACAAAAACGGGTGCGCTATAGCCTTGGGGGGTGGTGCTGGCCAACTTCGTCCGCCGGACTCGGGATGGCGCGAGACTTTACGAGGCACCTCCGTGTGCCAAAAATAGGCAGAGGGCACAGCCGCGCCCAAAAATAACCACCCGAAGGCCGGGGCGCCAAGTTCGTCCAGCCGAAAAAGGCCACAAAAACGGGTGGGCTATATAGCCTTGGGGGGTGGGGCCGGCCAACTTCGTCCTTCGGACTCGGAATGGTGCGAGACTTTGCGAGGCGCCTCCGTGTTCTATAAATAGGCCGCGGGCACAGCCGCGCCCAAAAATAACCGCCTGAAGGTTGGGGCCCCAAGTTCGTCCAGCGGAAAAAAGCTACAAAAACGGGTGGGCTATAGCCTTGGGGGGTGGGGCTGGCCAACTTTGTCCGCCGGACTCGGAATGGCGTGAGACTTTGCGAGGCCCCTCCGTGTGCCATAAATAGACCGCGGGCACAGTCGCGACCAAAAATAACCGCCCGAAGGTTGGGGCCCCAAGTTCGTCCAGCGGAAAAAAGCCACAAAAACGGGTGGGCTATAGCCTTGGGGGGTGGGGCAGGCCAACTTCGTCCGCCGGACACGGAATGGCACGAGACTTTGGGAGCGGCCTCCGTGTGCCAAAAATAGGTCGGGGACACAGCCGCCGTCAAAAATAACCGCCCGATGGCCGGGGCGCCAAGTTCGTCCAGCGGAAAAAGGCCACAAAAACGGGTGGGCTATAGCCTTGGGGGGTGGGGCTGGCCAACTTCGTCCGCCGGACTCGGAATGGCACGAGACATTGCGAGGCACCTCCGTGTGCCATAAATAGGCCGCAGGCACACAGCCTCACCCAAAAATAACCACCCGAAGGCCGGGGCCCCATGTTCGTCCAGCGGAAAAGGCCACAAAAACGGGTGGGCTATAGCCTTGGGGGGTGGGGTTGGCCAACTTCGTCCGCCGGACTCGGAATGGCGCGAGATTTTGCGAGCGGCCTCCGTGCACCAAAAATAGGCTGGGGTCACAGCCGCGCCCAAAAATAACCGCCCGAAGGCCGGGGCCCCAAGTTCGTCCAGCGGAAAAAGGCCACAAAAACGGGTGGGCTATAGCCTTGGGGGGTGGGGCTGGCCAACTTCGTCCGCCGGACTCGGAATGGTGCGAGACTTTGCGAGCGGCCTCCGTGCGCCAAAAATAGGCTGGGGGCACAGTCGCGCCCAAAAATAACCGCCCGAAGGCCGGGGCGCCAAGTTCGTCCAGCGGAAAAAGGCCACAAAAACGGGTGGGCTATAGCCTTGAGGGGTGGGCTGGCCAACTTCGTCCGCTGGACTCGGAATGGTGGAAGACTTTGCGACGCGCCTCTGTGCGCTAAAAATAGGCCGTGGCCACAGCCGCACCCAAAAATAACCGCCCGAAGGCCGGGGCCCCAAGTTCGTCCAGCGGAAAAAGGCCACAAAAACGGGTGGGCTATAGCCTTGGGGGGTGGGGCTGGCCAACTTCGTCCGCCGGACTCGGAATGGTGCGAGACTTTGCGAGCGGCCTCCGTGCGCCAAAAATAGGCTGGGGGCACAGCCGCGCCCAAAAATAACCGCCCGAAGGCCGGGGCGCCAAGTTCGTCCGGCGGAAAAAGGCCACAAAAACGGGTGGGCTATAGCCTTGAGGGGTGGGCTGGCCAACTTCGTCCGCTGGACTCGGAATGGTGCGAGACTTTGCGACGCGCCTCTGTGCGCCAAAAATAGGCCGTGGCCACAGCCGTGCCCAAAAATAACCACCCGAAGGCCGGGGCACCAAGTTCGTCAAGCGGAAAAAGGCCACAAAAACGGGTGGGCTATAGCCTTAGGAGGTGGGGCTGGCCAGCTTCATCCGCCGGACTCAGAATGGCGCGAGACTTTGCGAGGCGCCTCCGTCTGCCATAAATAGGCCGCGGGCACAGCCTCACCCAAAAATAACCGCCCCAAGGCCGGGGCCCCAAGTTCGTCCAGCCGAAAAGGCCACAAAAACGGGTGGGCTATAGCCTTGGGGGTGGGGCTGGCCAGCTTCATCCGCCGGACTCGGAATGGCGCGAGACTTTGCGAGGCGCCTCCATGTGCCAAAAATAGGCCGCGGGCACAGCCGCACCCAAAAATAACCACCCGAAGGCCGGGGCGCCAAGTTCGTCCAGCGGAAAAAGGCCACAAAAACGGGTGGGCTATAGCCTTGGGGGGTGGGGCGGGCCAACTTCGTCCGCCGGACTCGGAATGGCGCAAGACTTTTGCGAGGCACCTCCGTGTGCCAAAAATACGCCGCGGGCACAGCCATGCCCAAAAATAACCGCCCGAAGGCCGGGGCGCCAAGTTCGTCCAGCGGAAAAAGGCCACAAAAACGGGTGGGCTATAGCCTTGGGGGGTGGGGCGGGCCAACTTCGTCCGCCGGACTCGGAATGGCGCAAGACTTTTGCGAGGCACCTCCGTGTGCCAAAAATACGCCGCGGGCACAGCCATGCCCAGAAATAACCGCCCGAAGGCCGGGGCGCCAAGTTCGTCCAGCCGAAAAAGGCCACAAAAACGGGTGGGCTATAGCCTTGGGGGGTGGGGCTGGCCAACTTCGTCCGCCGGACTCGGAATGGTGCGAGAATTTGCGAGGTGCCTCCGTGTGCCAAAAATAGGCCACGGGCGCTGCCGCGCCCAAAAATAACCGCCCGAAGGCCGGGGCGCCAAGTTCGTCCTGCGGAAAAAGGCCACAAAAACGGGTGGGCTATAGCCTTGGGGGGTGGGGCTGCCCAACTTCGTCCGCCGGACTCGCAAGGGCGCGAGACATTGCGAGGTGCCTCCATGTGCCAAAAATACGCCACGGGCACAGCCGCCCCCAAAAATAACCGCCCGAAGGCCGGGGCGCCAAGTTCGTCCAGTGGAAAAAGGCCACAAAAACGGGTGGGCTATAGCCTTGGGGGGTGGGGCTGGCCAACTTCGTCCGCCGGATTCGGAATGGCGCGAGACTTTGCGAGGCACATTTGTGTGCCAAAAATAGTACGCGGGCACAGCCGCGCCCAAAAATAACCTCCCGAAGGCCGGGGCGCCAAGTTCGTCCAGCGGAAAATGGCCACAAAAACGGGTGGGCTATAGCCCTGGGGGGTGGGGCTGGCCAACATCGTCTGCCGGACTCGGAATGGCGAAAGACTTTGTGAGGCACCTCCGTGTGCCAAAATTAGGCCGCGGGCACAGCTGTGCCCAAAAATAACCGCAGAAGGCCGGGGCACCAAGTTCGTCCAGCGGAAAAAGGCTACAAAAACGGGTGCGCTATAGCCTTGGGGGGTGGTGCTGGCCAACTTCGTCCGCCGGACTCGGGATGGCGCGAGACTTTACGAGGCACCTCCGTGTGCCAAAAATAGGCAGAGGGCACAGCCGCGCCCAAAAATAACCACCCGAAGGCCGGGGCGCCAAGTTCGTCCAGCCGAAAAAGGCCACAAAAACGGGTGGGCTATATAGCCTTGGGGGGTGGGGCCGGCCAACTTCGTCCTTCGGACTCGGAATGGTGCGAGACTTTGCGAGGCGCCTCCGTGTTCTATAAATAGGCCGCGGGCACAGCCGCGCCCAAAAATAACCGCCTGAAGGTTGGGGCCCCAAGTTCGTCCAGCGGAAAAAAGCTACAAAAACGGGTGGGCTATAGCCTTGGGGGGTGGGGCTGGCCAACTTCGTCCGCCGGACTCGGGATGGCGCGAGACTTTACGAGGCACCTCCGTGTGCCAAAAATAGGCCACGGGCGCTGCCGCGCCCAAAAATAACCGCCCGAAGGTCGGGGCGCCAAGTTCGTCCTGCGGAAAAAGGCCACAAAAACGGGTGGGCTATAGCCTTGGGGGGTGGGGCTGGCCAACTTCGTCCGCCGGATTCGGAATGGCGCGAGACTTTGCGAGGCACATTTGTGTGCCAAAAATAGTACGCGGTCACAGCCGCGCCCAAAAATAACCGCCCGAAGGTTGGGGCCCCAAGTTCGTCCAGCGGAAAAAAGCCACAAAAATGGGTGGGCTATAGCCTTGGGGGGTGGGGCAGGCCAACTTCGTCCGCCGGACACGGAATGGCACGAGACTTTGGGAGCGGCCTCCGTGTGCCAAAAATAGGCCGGGGACACAGCCGCCGTCAAAAATAACCGCCCGATGGCCGGGGCGCCAAGTTCGTCCAGCGGAAAAAGGCCACAAAAACGGGTGGGCTATAGCCTTGGGGGGTGGGGCTGGCCAACTTCGTCCGCCGGACTCGGAATGGCACGAGACTTTGCGAGGCACCTCCGTGTGCCATAAATAGGCCGCAGGCACACAGCCTCACCCAAAAATAACCACCCGAAGGCCGGGGCCCCATGTTCGTCCAGCGGAAAAGGCCACAAAAACGGGTGGGCTATAGCCTTGGGGGGTGGGGTTGGCCAACTTCGTCCGCCGGACTCGGAATGGCGCGAGATTTTGCGAGCGGCCTCCGTGCACCAAAAATAGGCTGGGGTCACAGCCGCGCCCAAAAATAACCGCCCGAAGGCCGGGGCCCCAAGTTCGTCCAGCGGAAAAAGGCCACAAAAACGGGTGGGCTATAGCCTTGGGGGGTGGGGCTGGCCAACTTCGTCCGCCGGACTCGGAATGGTGCGAGACTTTGCGAGCGGCCTCCGTGCGCCAAAAATAGGCTGGGGGCACAGTCGCGCCCAAAAATAACCGCCCGAAGGCCGGGGCGCCAAGTTCGTCCAGCGGAAAAAGGCCACAAAAACGGGTGGGCTATAGCCTTGAGGGGTGGGCTGGCCAACTTCGTCCGCTGGACTCGGAATGGTGGAAGACTTTGCGACGCGCCTCTGTGCGCCAAAAATAGGCCGTGGCCACAGCCGCACCCAAAAATAACCGCCCGAAGGCCGGGGCCCCAAGTTCGTCCAGCGGAAAAAGGCCACAAAAACGGGTGGGCTATAGCCTTGGGGGGTGGGGCTGGCCAACTTCGTCCGCCGGACTCGGAATGGTGCGAGACTTTGCGAGCGGCCTCCGTGCGCCAAAAATAGGCTGGGGGCACAGCCGCGCCCAAAAATAACCGCCCGAAGGCCGGGGCGCCAAGTTCGTCCGGCGGAAAAAGGCCACAAAAACGGGTGGGCTATAGCCTTGAGGGGTGGGCTGGCCAACTTCGTCCGCTGGACTCGGAATGGTGCGAGACTTTGCGACGCGCCTCTGTGCGCCAAAAATAGGCCGTGGCCACAGCCGTGCCCAAAAATAACCACCCGAAGGCCGGGGCACCAAGTTCGTCAAGCGGAAAAAGGCCACAAAAACGGGTGGGCTATAGCCTTAGGAGGTGGGGCTGGCCAGCTTCATCCGCCGGACTCAGAATGGCGCGAGACTTTGCGAGGCGCCTCCGTCTGCCATAAATAGGCCGCGGGCACAGCCTCACCCAAAAATAACCGCCCCAAGGCCGGGGCCCCAAGTTCGTCCAGCCGAAAAGGCCACAAAAACGGGTGGGCTATAGCCTTGGGGGGTGGGGCTGGCCAACTTCGTCCGCCGGACTCGGAATGGTGCGAGAATTTGCGAGGTGCCTCCATGTGCCAAAAATAGGCCACGGGCGCTGCCGCGCCCAAAAATAACCGCCCGAAGGTCGGGGCGCCAAGTTCGTCCTGCGGAAAAAGGCCACAAAAACGGGTGGGCTATAGCCTTGGGGGGTGGGGCTGCCCAACTTCGTCCGCCGGACTCGCAAGGGCGCGAGACATTGCGAGGAGCCTCCATGTACCAAAAATACGCCACGGGCACAGCCGCGCCCAAAAATAACCGCCCGAAGGCCGGGGCGCCAAGTTCGTCCAGCGGAAAAAGGCCACAAAAACGGGTGGGCTATAGCCTTGGGGGGTGGGGCTGGCCAACTTCGTCCGCCGGATTCGGAATGGCGCGAGACTTTGCGAGGCACATTTGTGTGCCAAAAATAGTACGCGGTCACAGCCGCGCCCAAAAATAACCGCCCGAAGGCCGGGGCGCCAAGTTCGTCCAGCGGAAAATGGCCACAAAAACGGGTGGGCTATAGCCCTGGGGGGTGGGGCTGGCCAACATCGTCTGCCGGACTCGGAATGGCGAAAGACTTTGTGAGGCACCTCCGTGTGCCAAAATTAGGCCGCGGGCACAGCCGTGCCCAAAAATAACCGCAGAAGGCCGGGGCACCAAGTTCGGAAGGGCACAAGACTTTGTGTGGCGCCTCCATGTTCCAAAAATACGCAGCGGGAACAGCCGCGACCAAACATAACCGCTCGAAGGCCGGGGCGCCAAGTTCGTCTAGCGGAAAAAGGCCACAAAAACGGGTGGGCTATAGCCTTGGGGGGTGGGGCTGGCCAACTTCGTCCGCCGGACTTGGAATGGTGCGAGACTTTGCGAGGTGCCTCCGTGTGCCAAAAATAGGCTGCGGGCACCGCCGTGCCCAAAAATAAGCGCCCGAAGACCGGGGCGCCAAGTTCGTCCAGCGGAAAAAGGCCACAAAAACGGGTGGGCTATAGCCTTGGGGGATGGGGCAGGCCAACTTCGTCCGCCGGACTCGCAAGGGCGCGAGACTTTACGAGGTGCCTCCATGTGCCAAAAATACACCGCGGGCACAGCCGCACCCAAAAATAACCATCCGAAGGCTGGGGCGCCAAGTTCGTCCAGCGGAAAAAGACCACAAAAACGGGTGGGCTATAGCCTTGGGGGGTGGGGCTGGCCAACTTCGTCCGCCGGACTCGAAAGGGCACAAGACTTTGTGAGGTGCCTCCATGTTCCAAAAATACGCAGCGGGAACAGCCGCGACCAAACATAACCGCCCGAAGGCCGGGGCGCCAAGTTCGTCCAGCGGAAAAAGGCCACAAAAACGGGTGGGGGATAACCTTGGGGGGTGGGGCTGGCCAACTTCGTCCGCCGGACTCGGAGTGGCGCAAGACTTTGTAAGGCGCCTCCGTGTGCCAAAAATAGGCCACGGGCACAGCTGCGCCCAAAAATAACCGCCCGAAGGCCGGGGCTCCAAGTTCGTCCTGCTGAAAAAGGCCAGAAAAACGGGTGGGCTATAGCCTTGGGGGGTGGGGCTGGCCAACTTCGTCCGCCGGACTCGGAATAACACGAGACTTTGCCAGGCGCCTCCATGTGCTAAAAATAGGCCGCGGGCACATCCACGCCCAAAAATAACCGTCCGAAGGCTGGGGCGCCAAGTTCATCCAGCGGTAAAAGGCAACAAAAACGGGTGGGCTATAGCCTTGGGGGGTGGGGCTGGCCAACTTCGTCCGCCGGACTCGGAATGGTGCGAGACTTTGCGAGGCGCCTCCGTGTGCAAAAAATAGGCTGCGGGCACAGCCGCGCCCAAAAATAACTGCCCGAAGGCGGGGGCGCCTAGTTCGTCCAGCGGAAAAAGGCTACAAAAACGGGTGGGCTATAGCCTTGGGGGGAGGCGCTGGCCAACTTCGTCCGCCGGACTCGGAATGGCGCGAGACCTTGCGAGGCACCTCCGTGTGCCAAAAATAGGCCGCAGGCACAGCCGCGCCCAAAAATAACCGCCCGAAGGCCGGGGCGCCAAGTTCGTCCAGCGTAAAAAGGCCACAAAAACGGGTGGGCTATAGCCTTGGGGGGTGGGGCTGGCCCACTTCGTCCGCCGGACTCGGAATGGCACGAGATTTTGCGAGGTGCCTCCGTGTGCCAAAAATAGGCTGCGGGCACAGCAGCGCCCAAAAATAACCGCTCGAACGCCGGGGCGCCAAGTTCGTCCAGCGGAAAAAGGCCACAAAAACGGCTGGGCTATAGCCTTGGGGGGTGGGCGTGGCCAACTTCGTCCGCCGGACTCGGAATGGTGCGAGACTTTGCAAAGGACCTCCGTGTTCCAAAAATAGGCCGCGGGCACAGACGCGCTCAAAAATAACCACCCGAAGGCCGGGGCGCCAAGTTCGTCCAGCGGAAAAAGGCCACAAAAACGGGTGGGCTAAAGCCTTGGGGGGTTCGGCTGGCCAACTTCATCCGCCGGACTTGGAATGGCAAGTGAGACTTTGCGAGGCACCTGCGTGTGCCAAAAATAGGCCGCGGGCGCAGCCGCACCCAAAAATAACCATCAGAAGGCTGGGGTACCAAGTTCGTCCAGCGGAAAAAGGCTACAAAAACGGGTGGGCTATAGCCTTGGGGGGTGGGGCTGGCCAACTTCGTCCGCCGGACTCGGAATGGCGCGAGACTTTACGAGGCGCCTCCGTGTGCCAAAAATTGGCCGAGGCCACAAGCGTGCCCAAAAATAACCGCCCGAAGGCCGGGGCGCCAAGGTCGTCCAGCGGAAAAAGGCCACAAAAACGGGTGGGCTATAGCCTTGGGGGGTGGGGCTGGCCCACTTCGTCCGCCGGACTTGGAATGGCGCGAGACTTTTACGAGGCTCCTCCATGTGCCAAAAATACGGCGCGGGCACAGCCACGCCCAAAAATAACCGCCCGAAGGCCGGGGCGCCAAGTTCGTCCAGCAGAAAAATGCCACAAAAACGGGTGGGCTATAGCCTTGGGGGGTGGGGCTGGCCAACTTCGTCCTCCGGACTCGGAAAGCCGCGAGATTTTGCGAGGGGCCTCCGTGTGCCAAAAATAGGCCGCGGACAAAGCTGCGCCCAAAAATAACTGCCCGAAGGCCGTGGCGCCAAGTTCGTCCAGCGGAAAAAGGCCACAAAAACGGGTGGGCTATAGCCTTGGGGGGTGGGGCTGGCCAACTTCGTCCGCCGGACTCGGAATGGTGCGAGACTTTGCGGGGTGCCTCCGTGTGCCAAAAATAGGCCACGGGCGCTGCCGCGCCCAAAAATAACCGCCCGAAGGTCGGGGCGCCAAGTTCGTCCAGCGGAAAAAGGCCACAAAAACGGGTGGGCTAAAGCCTTGGGGGGTTCGGCAGGCCAACTTCATCCGCCGGACTTGGAATGGCAAGTGAGACTTTGCGAGGCACCTCCGTGTGCCAAAAATAGGCCGCGGGCGCAGCCGCACCCAAAAATAACCATCAGAAGGCTGGGGTACCAAGTTCGTCCAGCGGAAAAAGGCTACAAAAACGGGTGGGCTATAGCCTTGGGGGGTGGGGCTGGCCAACTTCGTCCGCCGGACTCGGAATGGCGCGAGACTTTACGAGGCGCCTCCGTGTGCCAAAAATTGGCCGAGGCCACAAGCGTGCCCAAAAATAACCGCCCGAAGGCCGGGACGCCAAGTTCGTCCAGCGGAAAAAGGCCACAAAAACGGGTGGGCTATAGCCTTGGGGGGTGGGGCTGGCCAACTTCGTCCGCCGGACTCGGAATGGCGCGAGACTTTGCGAGGCACATTTGTGTGCAAAAAATAGTACGCGGGCACAGCCGTGCCCAAAAATAACCGCCCGAAGGCCGGGGCGCCAAGTTCGTCCAGCGGAAAATGGCCACAAAAATGGTGGGCTATAGCCCTGGGGGGTGGGGCTGGCCAACATCGTCTGCCGGACTCGGAATGGCGAAAGACTTTGTGAGGCACCTCCGTGTACCAAAATTAGGCCGCGGGCACAGCCGTGCCCAAAAATAACCGCCCGAAGGCCGGGGCGCCAAGTTCGTCCAGCGGAAAAAGGCCACAAAAACGGGTGGGCTATAGCCTTGGGGGGTGGGGCTGGCCAACTTCGTCCGCCGGACTCGGAATGGCGCGAGACTTTACGAGGCGCCTCCGTGTGCCAAAAATTGGCCGAGGCCACAAGCGTGCCCAAAAATAACCGCCCGAAGGCCGGGGCGCCAAGTTCGTCCAGCGGAAAATGGCCACAAAAATGGTGGGCTATAGCCCTGGGGGGTGGGGCTGGCCAACATCGTCTGCCGGACTCGGAATGGCGAAAGACTTTGTGAGGCACCTCCGTGTACCAAAATTAGGCCGCGGGCACAGCCGTGCCCAAAAATAACCGCCCGAAGGCCGGGGCGCCAAGTTCGTCCAGCGGAAAAAGGCCACAAAAACGGGTGGGCTATAGCCTTGGGGGGTGGGGCTGGCCCACTTCGTCCGCCGGACTCGAAATGGCACGAGATTTTGCGAGGTGCCTCTGTGTACCAAAAATAGGCTGCGGGCACAGCAGCGCCCAAAAATAACCGCTCGAACGCCGGGGCGCCAAGTTCGTCCAGCGGAAAAAGGCCACAAAAACGGGTGGGCTATAGCCTTGGCGGGTGGGGCTGGCCCACTTCGTCCGCCGGACTCGGAAGGGCACAAGACTTTGTGAGGTGCCTCCATGTTCCAAAAATACGCAGCGGGAACAGCCGCGACCAAACATAACCGCCCGAAGGCCGGGGCGGCAAGTTCGTCCAGCGGAAAAAGGCCACAAAAACGGGTGGGCTATAGCCTTGGGGGGTGGGGCTGGCCCACTTCGTCCGCCGGACTCGGAATGGCGCGAGACTTTGCGAGGCACATTTGTGTGCCAAAAATAGAACGCGGGCACAGCCGCGCCCAAAAATAACCGCCCGAAGGCCGGGGCGCCAAGTTCGTCCAGCGGAAAAAGGCCACAAAAACGGGTGGGCTATAGCCTTGGGGGGTGGGGCTGGCCAACTTCGTCCGCCGGACTCGGAATGGCGCGAGACTTTGCGAGGCACATTTGTGTGCCAAAAATAGTACGCGGGCACAGCCGTGCCCAAAAATAACCGCCCGAAGGCCGGGGCGCCAAGTTCGTCCAGCGGAAAAAGGCCACAAAAACGGGTGGGCTATAGCCTTGGGGTGTGGGGCTGGCCCACTTCGTCCGCCGGACTCGGAAGGGCACAAGACTTTTTGAGGTGCCTCCAAGTTCCAAAAATACGCAGCGGGAACAGCCGCGACCAAACATAACCGCCCGAAGGCCGGGGCGGCAAGTTCGTCCAGCGGAAAAAGGCCACAAAAACGGGTGGGCTATAGCCTTGGGGGGTGGGGCTGGCCAACTTCGTCCGCCGGACTTGTAATGGTTCGAGACTTTGCGAGGTGCCTACGTGTGCCAAAAATAGGCTGCGGGCACAGCCGTGCCCAAAAATAACCGCCCGAAGGCCGGGGCGCCAAGTTCGTCCAGCGGAAAAAGGCCACAAAAACGGGTGGGCTATAGCCTTGGGGGGTGGGGCAGGCCAACTTCGTCCGCCGGACTCGCAAGGGCGCGAGACTTTGCGAGGTACCTCCATGTGCCAAAAATACGCCGCGGGCACAGCCGCGCCCAAAAATAACCATCCGAAGGCTGGGGCGCCAAGTTCGTCCAGCGGAAAAAGGCCACAAAAACGGGTGGGCTATAGCCTTGGCGGGTGGGGCTGGCCAACTTCGTCCGCCGGACTCGGAAAGGCGCGAGACTTTGCGAGGTGCCTCCATGTGCCAAAAATAAGACGCGGGCACGGCCGCGCCCAAAAATAACCGCCCGAAGGCTGGGGAGCCAAGTTCGTCCAGCGGAAAAAGGCCACAAAAACGGGTGGGCTATAGCCTTGGGGGGTGGGGCTGGCCCACTTCGTCCGCCGGACTCGGAAGGGCACAAGACTTTGTGAGGTGCCTCCATGTTCCAAAAATACGCAGTGGGAACAGCCGCGACCAAACATAACCACCCGAAGGCCGGGGCGGCAAGTTCGTCCAGCGGAAAAAGGCCACAAAAACGGGTGGGCTATAGCCTTGGGGGGTGGGGCTGGCCCACTTCGTCCGCCGGACTCGGAATGGCGCGAGACTTTGCGAGGCACATTTGTGTGCCAAAAATAGAACGCGGGCACAGCCGCGCCCAAAAATAACCGCCCGAAGGGCGGGGCGCCAAGTTCGTCCAGCGGAAAAAGGCCACAAAAACGGGTGGGCTATAGCCTTGGGGGGTGGGGCTGGCCAACTTCGTCCGCCGGACTCGGAATGGCGCGAGACTTTGCGAGGCACATTTGTGTGCAAAAAATAGTACGCGGGCACGGCCGTGCCCAAAAATAACCGCCCGAAGGCCGGGGCGCCAAGTTCGTCCAGCGGAAAATGGCCACAAAAATGGTGGGCTATAGCCCTGGGGGGTGGGGCTGGCCAACATCGTCTGCCGGACTCGGAATGGCGAAAGACTTTGTGAGGCACCTCCGGGTACCAAAATTAGGCCGCGGGCACAGCCGTGCCCAAAAATAACCGCCCGAAGGCCGGGGCGCCAAGTTCGTCCAGCGGAAAAAGGCCACAAAAACGGGTGGGCTATAGCCTTGGGGGGTGGGGCTGGCCCACTTCGTCCGCCGGACTCGAAATGGCACGAGACTTTACGAGGTGCCTGCGTGTGCCAAAAATAGGCTGCGGGCACCGCCGTGCCCAAAAATAAGCGCCCGAAGGCCGGGGCGCCAAGTTCGTCCAGCGGAAAAAGGCCACAAAAACGGGTGGGCTATAGCCTTGGCGGGTGGGGCTGGCCAACTTCGTCCGCCGGACTCGCAAAGGCGCGAGACTTTGCGAGGTGCCTCCATGTGCCAAAAATACGCCGCGGGCACAGCCGCGCCCAAAAATAACCGCCCGAAGGCTGGGGAGCCAAGTTCGTCCAGCGGAAAAAGGCCACAAAAACGGGTGGGCTATAGCCTTGGGGGGTGGGGCTGGCCCACTTCGTCCGCCGGACTCGGAAGGGCACAAGACTTTGTGAGGTGCCTCCATGTTCCAAAAATACGCAGCGGGAACAGCCGCGACCAAACATAACCGCCCGAAGGCCGGGGCGGCAAGTTCGTCCAGCGGAAAAAGGCCACAAAAACGGGTGGGCTATAGCCTTGGGGGGTGGGGCTGGCCAACTTCGTCCGCCGGACTTGGAATGGTTCGAGACTTTGCGAGGTGCCTGCGTGTGCCAAAAATAGGCTGCGGGCACAGCCGTGCCCAAAAATAACCGCCCGAAGGCCGGGGCGCCAAGTTCGTCCAGCGGAAAAAGGCCACAAAAACGGGTGGGCTATAGCCTTGGGGGGTGGGGCAGGCCAACTTCGTCCGCCGGACTCGAAAGGGCACGAGACTTTGCGAGGTGCCTCCATGTGCCAAAAATATGCCGCGGGCACAACCGCGCCCAAAAATAACCATTCGAAGGCTGGGGCGCCAAGTTCGTCCAGCGGAAAAAGGCCACAAAAACGGGTGGGCTATAGCCTTGGCGGGTGGGGCTGGCCAACTTCGTCCGCCGGACTCGCAAAGGCGCGAGACTTTGCGAGGTGCCTCCATGTGCCAAAAATACGCCGCGGGCACAGCCGCGCCCAAAAATAACCGCCCGAAGGCTGGGGAGCCAAGTTCGTCCAGCGGAAAAAGGCCACAAAAACGGGTGGGCTATAGCCTTGGGGGGTGGGGCTGGCCCACTTCGTCCGCCGGACTCGGAAGGGCACAAGACTTTGTGAGGTGCCTCCATGTTCCAAAAATACGCAGCGGGAACAGCCGCGACCAAACATAACCGCCCGAAGGCCGGGGCGGCAAGTTCGTCCAGCGGAAAAAGGCCACAAAAACGGGTGGGCTATAGCCTTGGGGGGTGGGGCTGGCCAACTTCGTCCGCCGGACTTGGAATGGTTCGAGACTTTACGAGGTGCCTGCGTGTGCCAAAAATAGGCTGCGGGCACCGCCGTGCCCAAAAATAAGCGCCCGAAGGCCGGGGCGCCAAGTTCGTCCAGCGGAAAAAGGCCACAAAAACGGGTGGGCTATAGCCTTGGCGGGTGGGGCTGGCCAACTTCGTCCGCCGGACTCGCAAAGGCGCGAGACTTTGCGAGGTGCCTCCATGTGCCAAAAATACGCCGCGGGCACAGCCGCGCCCAAAAATAACCGCCCGAAGGCTGGGGAGCCAAGTTCGTCCAGCGGAAAAAGGCCACAAAAACGGGTGGGCTATAGCCTTGGGGGGTGGGGCTGGCCCACTTCGTCCGCCGGACTCGGAAGGGCACAAGACTTTGTGAGGTGCCTCCATGTTCCAAAAATACGCAGCGGGAACAGCCGCGACCAAACATAACCGCCCGAAGGCCGGGGCGGCAAGTTCGTCCAGCGGAAAAAGGCCACAAAAACGGGTGGGCTATAGCCTTGGGGGGTGGGGCTGGCCAACTTCGTCCGCCGGACTTGGAATGGTTCGAGACTTTGCGAGGTGCCTGCGTGTGCCAAAAATAGGCTGCGGGCACAGCCGTGCCCAAAAATAACCGCCCGAAGGCCGGGGCGCCAAGTTCGTCCAGCGGAAAAAGGCCACAAAAACGGGTGGGCTATAGCCTTGGGGGGTGGGGCAGGCCAACTTCGTCCGCCGGACTCGCAAGGGCACGAGACTTTGCGAGGTGCCTCCATGTGCCAAAAATATGCCGCGGGCACAACCGCGCCCAAAAATAACCATCCGAAGGCTGGGGCGCCAAGTTCGTCCAGCGGAAAAAGGCCACAAAAACGGGTGGGCTATAGCCTTGGCGGGTGGGGCTGGCCAACTTCGTCCGCCGGACTCGCAAAGGCGCGAGACTTTGCGAGGTGCCTCCATGTGCCAAAAATACGCCGCGGGCACAGCCGCGCCCAAAAATAACCGCCCGAAGGCTGGGGAGCCAAGTTCGTCCAGCGGAAAAAGGCCACAAAAACGGGTGGGCTATAGCCTTGGGGGGTGGGGCTGGCCCACTTCGTCCGCCGGACTCGGAAGGGCACAAGACTTTGTGAGGTGCCTCCATGTTCCAAAAATACGCAGCGGGAACAGCCGCGACCAAACATAACCGCCCGAAGGCCGGGGCGGCAAGTTCGTCCAGCGGAAAAAGGCCACAAAAACGGGTGGGCTATAGCCTTGGGGGGTGGGGCTGGCCAACTTCGTCCGCCGGACTTGGAATGGTTCGAGACTTTGCGAGGTGCCTGCGTGTGCCAAAAATAGGCTGCGGGCACCGCCGTGCCCAAAAATAAGCGCCCGAAGGCCGGGGCGCCAAGTTCGTCCAGCGGAAAAAGGCCACAAAAACGGGTGGGCTATAGCCTTGGGGGGTGGGGCAGGCCAACTTCGTCCGCCGGACTCGCAAGGGCGCGAGACTTTGCGAGGTGCCTCCATGTGCCAAAAATACACCGCGGGCACAGCCGCGCCCAAAAATACCCATCCGAAGGCTGGGGCGCCAAGTTCGTCCAGCGGAAAAAGGCCACAAAAACGGGTGGGCTATAGCCTTGGGGGGTGGGGCTGGCCAACTTCGTCCGCCGGACTCGGAAGGGCACAAGACTTTGTGAGGTGCCTCCATGTTCCAAAAAAAAGCAGCGGGAACAGCCGCGACCAAACATAACCGCCCGAAGGCCGGGGCGCCAAGTTCGTCCAGCGGAAAAAGGCCACAAAAACGGGTGGGGGAAAACCTTGGGGGGTGGGGCTGGCCAACTTCGTCCGCTGGACTCGGAGTGGCGCAAGACTTTGTAAGGCGCCTCCGTGTGCCAAAAATAGGCCGCGGGCACAGCTGCGCCCAAAAATAACCGCCCGAAGGCCGGGGCGCCAAGTTCGTCCTGCTGAAAAAGGCCAGAAAAACTGGTGGGCTATAGCCTTTGGGGGTGGGGCTGGCCAACTTCGTCCGCCGGACTCGGAATAACACGAGACTTTGCGAGGCGCCTCCATGTGCTAAAAATAGGCCGCGGGCACAGCCGCGCCCAAAAATAACCTCCCGAAGGCCGGGGCGCCAAGTTCGTCCAGCGGTAAAAGGCAACAAAAACGGGTGGGCTATAGCCTAGGGGGGTGGGGCTGGCCAACTTCGTCCGCCGGACTCGGAATGGTGCGAGACTTTGCGAGGCGCCTCCGTGTGCAAAAAATAGGCTACGGGCACAGCCGCGCCCAAAAATAACTGCCCGAAGGCGGGGGCGCCTAGTTCGTCCAGCGGAAAAAGGCTACAAAAACGGGGTGGCTATAGCCTTGGGGGGTGGCGCTGGCCAACTTCGTCCGCCGGACTCGGAATGGCGCGAGACCTTGCGAGGCGCCTCCGTGTGCCAAAAATAGGCCGCGGGCACAGCCGCGCCCAAAAATAACCGCCCGAAGGCCGGGGCGCCAAGATCGTCCAGCGGAAAAAGGCCACAAAAACGGGTGGGCTATAGCCTTGAGGGGTGGGGTTGGCCCACTTCGTCCGCCGGACTCGGAATAGCACGAGATTTTGCGAGGTGCCTCCGTGTGCCAAAAATAGGCCGCGGGCACAGCAGCGCCCAAAAATAACCGCTCGAACGCCGGGGTGCCAAGTTCGTCCAGCGGAAAAAGGCCACAAAAACGGCTGGGCTATAGCCTTGGGGGGTGGGCGTGGCCAACTTCGTCCGCCGGACTCGGAATGGTGCGAGACTTTGCAAAGGACCTCCGTGTTCCAAAAATAGGCCGCGGGCACAGACGCGTCCAAAAATAACCACCCGAAGGCCGGGGCGCCAAGTTCGTCCAGCGGAAAAAGGCCACAAAAATGGGTGGGCTATAGCCTTGGGGGGTGGGGCTGGCGAACTTCGTCCGCCGGACTCGGAGTCCAGCGGAAAAAGG
This sequence comes from Citrus x changshan-huyou, assembly GCA_039657385.1. Lineage (NCBI taxonomy): Eukaryota > Viridiplantae > Streptophyta > Magnoliopsida > Sapindales > Rutaceae > Citrus > Citrus x changshan-huyou. The sequence continues at coordinate 885,405 of JBCGBO010000018.1, forward strand.
CCACAAAAACGGGTGGGCTATAGCCTTGGGGGGTGGGGCTGGCCGACTTCGTCCGCCAGACTCGGAATGGCGCGGGACTTTACAAAGCGCCTCCGTGTGCCAAAAATAGGCCGCGGGCATGGACGCGCCCAAAAATAACCGCCCGAAGGCCGGGGCGCCAAGTTCGTCCAGCGGAAAAAGGCCACAAAAACGGGTGGGCTAGAGCCTTGGGGGGTGGGGCTGGCCCACTTCGTCCGCCGGACTCGGAATGGTGCGAGACTTTGCAAAGGACCTCCGTGTGCCAAAAATAGGCCGCGGGCACAGACGCGCCCAAAAATAACCACCCGAAGGCCGGGGCGCCAAGTTCGTCCAGCGGAAAAAGGCCACAAAAACGGGTGGGCTATATCCTTGGGGGGTGGGGCTGGCGAACTTCGTCTGCCGGACACTGAGTCCAGCGGAAAAATGCCACAAAAACGGGTGGGCTATAGCGTTGGGGGGTGGGGCTGGCCAACTTCGTCCGCCGGACTCGGAATGGTACGAGACTTTGCGAGGTGCCTCCGTGTGCCAAAAATAGGCCGCGGGCATTGCCGCGCCCAAAAATAACCGCCCGAAGGCCGGGGCGCCAAGTTCGTCCAGCGGAAAAAGGCCACAAAAACGGGTGGGCTATAGCCTTGGGGGGTGGGGCTGGCCAACTTCATCCGCCGGACTCGGAATGGCGCGAGACTTTGCAAGGCACCTCCGTGTGCCAAAAATAGGCCGCGGGCACAACCGCGCCCAAAAATAACCGCCCAAAGGCAGGGGCGCCAAGTTCATCAAGCGAAAAAAGCCCACAAAAACGGGTGGGCTATAGCCTTCGGGTGTGGGGCTGGCCCACCTCATCCGCCGGACTCGGAATGGCGTGAGACTTTATGAGGCGCCTCCGTGCGCCAAAAATAGGCCGCGGGCACAGCCGCGCCCAAAAATAACCGCCCGAAGGCCGGGGCGCCAAGTTCGTCCAGCGGAAAAAGGCCACAAAAACGGGTGGGCTATAGCCCTGGGCGGTGGGGCTGGCCAACTTCGTCCGCCGGACTCGGAATGGCGCGAGACTTTGCGAGCGGCCTCCGTGTGCCAAAAATAGGCCGGGGACACAGCCGCGCCCAAAAATAACCGCACGAAAGCCGGGGCGCCAAGTTCGTCCAGCGGAAAAAGGCCACAAAAACGGGTGGGCTATAGCCTTGGGGGGTGGGGCTGGCCAACTTCGTCCGCCGGACTCGGAATGGCGCGAGACTTTGCGAGGCGCCTCCGTGTGCCATAAATAGGCCGCGGGCACAGCCTCGCCCAAAAATAACCGCCCGAAGGCCGGGGCGCCAAGTTCGTCCAGCGGAAAAGGCCACAAAAACGGGTGGGCTATAGCCTTTGGTGGTGGGGCTGGCCAACTTTGTCCGCCGGACTCGGAATGGTTCGAGACTTTGCGAGCGGCCTCCGTCTGCCAAAAATAGGCCGGCGGTACAGCCGCGCCCAAAAATAACCGCCCGAAGGCCGGGGCGCCAAGTTCGTCCAGCGGAAAAAGGCCACAAAAACGGGTGGGCTATAGCCTTGGGCGGTGGCGCTGGCCAACTTCGTCCGCCGGACTCGGAATGGCGCGAGACTTTGCGAGCGGCCTCCGTGTGCCAAAAATAGGCCGGGGGCACAGCCGCGCCCAAAAATAACCGCCCGAAAGCCGGGGCGCCAAGTTCGTCCAGCGGAAAAAGGCCACAAAAACGGGTGGGCTATAGCCTTGGGGGGTGGGGTTGGGCAGCGTCGTCCGGCCGATTCGGAATGGCGCGAGATTTTGCGAGGCGCCTCCGTGTGCCACAAATAGGCCGCGGGCACAGCCGCGCCCAAAAATAACTGCCCGAAGGCTGGGGCGCCAAGTTCGTCCAGCGGAAAAAGGCCACAAAAACGGGTGGGCTATAGCCTTGGGGGGTGGGGCTGGCCAACTTCGTCCACCGGACTCGGAATGGCGCGAGACTTTGCGAGCGGCCTCCGTGTGCCAAAAATAGGCTGGGGGCACAGCCGCGCCCAAAAATAACCCCCCGAATGCCGGGGCGCCAAGTTCGTCCAGCGGAAAAAGGGCACAAAAACGGGTGGGCTATAGCCTTGGGGGGTGGGCTGGCCAACTTCGTCCGCCGGACTCGGAATGGCGCGAGACTTTGCGAGCGGCCTCCTTGTGCCAAAAATAGGCTGGGGACACAGCCGCGCCCAAAAATAACAGCCCGAAGGCCGGGGCGCCAAGTTCGTCCAGCGGAAAAAGGCCATAAAAACGGGTGGGCTATAGCCTTGGGGGGTGGGGCTGGCCAACTTCGTCCGCCGGACTCGGAATGGCGCGAGACTTTGCGAGGCACCTCCGTGCGCCAAAAATAGGCCGTGGCCACAGCCGTGCCCAAAAATAACCACCCGAAGGCCGGGGCGCCAAGTTCGTCAAGCGGAAAAAGGCCACAAAAACGGGTGGGCTATAGCCTTGGGGGGTGGGGTTGGGCAGCGTCGTCCGGCCGATTCGGAATGGCGCGAGATTTTGCGAGGCGCCTCCGTGTGCCACAAATAGGCCGCGGGCACAGCCGCGCCCAAAAATAACCGCCGGAAGGCTGGGGCGCCAAGTTCGTCCAGCGGAAAAAGGCCACAAAAACGGGTGGGCTATAGCCTTGGGGGGTGGGGCTGGCCAACTTCGTCCGCTGGACTCGGAATAGCGCGAGATTTTGCGAGGCGACTCCGTGCTCCAAAAATAGGCCGTGCCCACAGCCGCGCCCAAAAATAACCACCCGAAGGCCGGGGCGCCAAGTTCGTCAAGCGGAGAAAGGCCACAAAAACGGGTGGGCTATAGCCTTGGGGGGTGGGGTTGGCCAACTTCGTCCGGCCGACTCGGAATGGCGCGAGACTTTGCAAGCGGCATCCGTGTGCCAAAAATAGGCTGGGGGCACAGCCGCGCCCAAAAATAACAACCCGAAGGCCGGGGCGCCAAGTTCGTCCAGCGGAAAAAGGGCACAAAAACGGGTGGGCTATAGCCTTGGGGGGTGGGCTGGCCAACTTCGTCCGCCGGACTCGGAATGGCGCGAGACTTTGCGAGCGGCCTCCTTGTGCCAAAAATAGGCTGGGCGCACAGCCGCGCCCAAAAATAACCGCCCGAAGGCCAGGGCGCCAAGTTCGTCCAGCGGAAAAAGGCCACAAAAACGGGTGGGCTATAGCCTTGGGGGGTGGGCTGGCCCACTTCGTCCGCCGGACTCGGAATGGCGCGAGACATTGCGAGCGGCCTCCGTGTTCCAAAAATAGGCTGCGGTCACAACCGCGCCCAAAAATAACCGCCCGAAGGCCGGGGCGCCAAGTTCGTCCAGCGGAAAAAGGCCACAAAAACGGGTGGGCTATAGCCTTGGGGGGTGAGCTGGCCCACTTCGTCCGCCGGACTCGGAATGGCGCGAGACTTTGTGAGGCACCTAAGTGCGCCAAAAATAGGCCGTGCCCAAAAATAACCACCCGAAGGCCGGGGCGCCAAGTTCGTCAAGCGGAAAAAGGCCACAAAAACGGGTGGGCTATAGGCTTGTGGGGTGGGGCTGGCCAGCTTCATCCGCCGGACTCGGAATGGCGCGAGACTTTTTGAGGTGCTTCCATGTGCGAAAAATAGGCCGCGGGCACAGTCGCGCCCAAAAATAACCGCCCGAAGGCCGGGGCGCCAAGTTCGTCCAGCGGAAAAAGGGCACAAAAACGGGCGGGCTATAGCCTTGGGGGGTGGGGCTGGCCAACTTTGTCCGCCGGACTCGGAATGGCGCGAGACTTCACGAGGCACCTCCGTGTGCCATAAATAGGCCGCGGGCACAGCCGCGCCCAAAAATAACCGCCCGAGGGCCGGGGCGCCAAGTTCGTCCAGCGGAAAAAGGGCACAAAAACGGGTGGGCTATAGCCTTGGGGGGTGGGCTGGCCAACTTCGTCCGCCGGACGCGGAATGGCGCGAGACTTTGCGAGCGGCCTCCGTGTTCCAAAAATAGGCTGGGGGCACAGCCGCGCCCAAAAATAACCGCCCGAGGGCCGGGGCGCCAAGTTCGTCCAGCGGAAAAAGGGCACAAAAACGGGTGGGCTATAGCCTTGGGGGGTGGGCTGGCCAACTTCGTCCGCCGGACACGGAATGGCGCGAGACATTGCGAGGCACCTCCGTGCGCCAAAAATAGGCCGTGGCCACAGCCGTGCCGAAAAATAACCACCCGAAGGCCGGGGCGCCAAGTTCGTCAAGCGGAAAAAGGCCACAAAAACGGGTGGGCTATAGGCTTGTGGGGTGGGGCTGGCCAGCTTCATCCGCCGGACTCGGAATGGCGCGAGACTTTTCGAGGTGCTTCCGTGTGCGTAAAATAGGCCGCGGGCACAGTCGCGCCCAAAAATAACCGCCCGAAGGCCGGGGCGCCAAGTTCGTCCAGCGGAAAAAGGGCACAAAAACGGGCGGGCTATAGCCTTGGGGGGTGGGGCTGGCCAACTTTGTCCGCCGGACTCGGAATGGCGCGAGACTTCACGAGGCACCTCCATGTGCCATAAATAGGCCGCGGGCACAGCCGCGCCCAAAAATAACCGCCCGAGGGCCGGGGCGCCAAGTTCGTCCAGCGGAAAAAGGCCACAAAAACGGGTGGGCTATAGCCTTGGGGTGTGGGCTGGCCAACTTCGTCCGCCGGACGCGGAATGGCGCGAGACTTTTCGAGCGGCCTCCGTGTTCCAAAAATAGGCTGGGGGCACAGCCGCGCCCAAAAATAACCGCCCGAAGGCCGGGGCGCCAAGTTCGTCCAGCGGAAAAAGGGCACAAAAACGGGTGGGCTATAGCCTTGGGGGGTGGGGCTGGCCAACTTCGTCCGCCGGACTCGGAATGGCGCGAGACTTTGCAAGGCGCCTCCGTGTGCCAAAAATAGGCCGCGGGCACAACCGCGCCCAAAAATAACCGCCCGAAGGCAGGGGCGCCAAGTTCATCAAGCGGAAAAAGCCCACAAAAACGGGTGGGCTATAGCCTTCGGGTGTGGGGCTGGCCCACCTGGTCCGCCGGACTCGGAATGGCGTGAGACTTTACGAGGTGCCTCCGTGTGCCAAAAATAGGCCGCGGGCACAGCCGGGCCCAAAAATAACCTCCCGAAGGCCGGGGCGCCAAGTTCGTCCAGCGGAAATAGGCCACAAAAACGGGTGGGCTATAGCCTTGCGGGGTGGGGCTGGCCAACTTCATCCGCCGGACTCGGAATGGCGCGAGACTTTGCGAGGCACCTCGTGTGCCAAAAATAGGCCGCGTGCACGGCCGCGCCCAAAAATAACCGCCCAAAGGCAGGGGCGCCAAGTTCATCAAGCGGAAAAAGCCCACAAAAACGGGTGGGCTATAGCCTTCGGGTGTGGGGCAGGCCCACCTCGTCCGCCGGACTCGGAATGGCGTGAGACTTTACGAGGCGCCTCCGTGTGCCAAAAATAGGCCGCGGGCACAGCCGCGCCCAAAAATAACCTCCCGAAGGGCGGGGCGCCATGTTCGTCCAGCGGAAAAAGGCCACAAAAACGGGTGGGCTATAGCCTTGGGGGGTGGGGCTGGCCAACTTCGTCCGCCGGACTCGGAATGGCGTGAGACTTTACGAGGCGCCTCCATGTACCAAAAATAGGCCGCGGGCACAGCCGCGCCCAAAAATAACCACCCGAAGGCCGGGGCGCCAAGTTCGTCCAGCGGAAAAAGGCCACAAAAACGGGTGGGCTATAGCCTTGCGGGGTGGGGCTGGCCAACTTCATCCGCCGGACTCGGAATGGCGCGAGACTTTGCGAGGCGCCTCGTGTGCCAAAAATAGGCCGCGTGCACGGCCGCGCCCAAAAATAACCGCCCAAAGGCAGGGGCGCCAAGGTCATCAAGCGGAAAAAGCCCACAAAAACGGGTGGGCTATAGCCTTCGGGTGTGGGGCAGGCCCACCTCGTCCGCCGGCCTCGGAATGGCGTGAGACTTTACGAGGCACCTCCGTGTGCCAAAAATAGGCCGCGGGCACAGCCGCGCCCAAAAATAACCTCCCGAAGGGCGGGGCGCCAAGTTCGTCCAGCGGAAAAAGGCCACAAAAACGGGTGGGCTATAGCGTTGGGGGGTGGGGCTGGCCAACTTCGTCCGCCGGACTCGGAATGGCGCGAGACATTGCGAGGCACCTCCGTGTGCCAAAAATAGGCCGCGGGAACAGCCGCGCCCAAAAATAACCGCCCGAAGGCCGAGGCGCCAAGTTCGTCAAGCGGAAAAAGGCCACAAAAACGGGTGGGCTATAGCCTTGTGGGAGGGGCTGGCCAGCTTCATCCTCCGGACTCGGAATGGCGCGAGACTTTGCGAGGAGCCTCCATGTGCCAAAAATAGGCCGCAGGGACAGCTGCGCCCAAAAATAACAGCCCGAAGGCCGGGGCACCAAGTTCGTCCAGCGGAAAAGGCCACAAAAACGGGTGGGCTATAGCCTTGGGGGGTGGGGTTGGCCAACTTCGTCCGGCCGACTCGGAATGGCGCCAGACTTTGCGAGCGGCCTCCGTGTGCCAAAAATAGGCTGGGGGCACAGCCGCGCCCAAAAATAACCGCCCGAAGGCCGGGGCGCCAAGTTCGTCCAGCGGAAAAAGGGCACAAAAGCGGGTGGGCTATAGCCTTGGGGGGTGGGCTGGCCAACTTCGTCCGCCGGTCTCGGAATGGCGCGAGACTTTGCGAGCGGCCTCCGTGTTCCAAAAATAGGCTGGGGGCACAGCCGCGAACAAAAATAACCACCCGAAGGCCGGGGCGCCAAGTTCGTCCTGCGGAAAAAGGCCACAAAAAATGGGTGGGCTATAGCCTTGCGGGGTGGGGCTGGCCAACTTCATCCGCCGGACTCGGAATGGCGCGAGACTTTGCGAGGCGCCTCGTGTGCCAAAAATAGGCCGCGTGCACAGCCGCGCCAAAAATAACCGCCCGAAGGGCGGCGCGCCAAGTTCGTCCAGCGGAAAAAGGCCACAAAAACGGGTGGGCTATAGCCTTGGGGGGTGTGGCTGGCCAACTTCGTCCGCCGGACTCGGAATGGAGTGAGACTTTGCGAGGCGTCTCTGTGTGCCAAAAATAGGCCGCGGGCACAGCCGCGCCCAAAAATAACCGCCCGAGGGCCGGGGCGCCAAGTTCGTCCAGCGGAAAAAGGGCACAAAAACGGGTGGGCTATAGCCTTGGGGGGTGGGCTGGCCAACTTCGTCCGCCGGACTCGGAATGGCGCGAGACTTTGCGAGGCACCTCCGTGCGCCAAAAATAAGCCGTGGCCACAGCCGTGCCGAAAAATAACCACCCGAAGGCCGGGGCGCCAAGTTCGTCAAGCGGAAAAAGGCCACAAAAACGGGTGGGCTATAGGCTTGTGGGGTGGGGCTGGCCAGCTTCATCCGCCGGACTCGGAATGGCGCGAGACTTTTCGAGGTGCTTCCGTGTGCGAAAAATAGGCCGCGGGCACAGTCGCGCCCAAAAATAACCGCCCGAAGGCCGGGGCGCCAAGTTCGTCCAGCGGAAAAAGGGCACAAAAACGGGCGGGCTATAGCCTTGGGGGGTGGGGCTGGCCAACTTTGTCCGCCGGGCTCGGAATGGCGTGAGACTTCACGAGGCACCTCCGTGTGCCATAAATAGGCCGCGGGCACAGCCGCGCCCAAAAATAACCGCCCGAGGGCCGGGGCGCCAAGTTCGTCCAGCGGAAAAAGGCCACAAAAACGGGTGGGCTATAGCCTTGGGGGGTGGGCTGGCCAACTTCGTCCGCCGGACGCGGAATGGCGCGAGACTTTTCGAGCGGCCTCCGTGTTCCAAAAATAGGCTGGGGGCACAGCCGCGCCCAAAAATAACCGCACGAAGGCCGGGGCGCCAAGTTCGTCCAGCGGAAAAAGGCCACAAAAACGGGTGGGCTATAGCATTGGGGGGTGGGGCTGGCCAACTTCGTCCGCCGGACTCGGAATGGCGCGACACTTTGCAAGGCGCCTCCGTGTGCCAAAAATAGGCCGCGGGCACAACCGCGCCCAAAAATAACCGCCCGAAGGCAGGGGCGCGAAGTTCATCAAGCGGAAAAAGCCCACAAAAACGGGTGGGCTATAGCCTTCGGGTGTGGGGCAGGCCCACCTCGTCCGCCGGACTCGGAATGGCGTGAGACTTTACGAGGCGCCTCCGTGTGCCAAAAATAGGCCGCGGGCACAGCCGCGCCCAAAAATAACCTCCCGAAGGGCGGGGCGCCAAGTTCGTCCAGCGGAAAAAGGCCACAAAAACGGGTGGGCTATAGCCTTGGGGGGTGGGGCGGGCCAACTTCGTCCTCCGGACTCGGAATGGCGCGAGACTTTGCGAGGCGCCTCCGTGTGCCAAAAATAGGCCGCGGGCACAGCCGCGCCCAAAAATAACCTCCCGAAGGGCGGGGCGCCAAGTTCGTCCAGCGGAAAAAGGCCACAAAAACGGGTGGGCTATAGCGTTGGGGGGTGGGGCTGGCCAACTTCGTCCGCCGGACTCGGAATGGCGCGAGACTTTGTGAGCGGCCTCTGTGTTCCAAAAATAGGCTGGGGGCACAGCCGCGCCCAAAAATAACCGCCCGAAGGCCGGGGCGCCAAGTTCGTCCAGCGGAAAAAGGCCACAAAAACGGGTGGGCTATAGCCTTGGGGGGTGGGGCTGGCCAACTTCGTCCGCCGGACTCGGAATGGCGCGAGACTTTGCAAGGCGCCTCCGTGTGCCAAAAATAGGCCGCGGGCACAACCGCGCCCAAAAATAACCGCCCAAAGGCAGGGGCGCCAAGTTCATCAAGCAGAAAAAGCCCACAAAAACGGGTGGGCTATTGCCTTCGGGTGTGGGGCTGGCCCACCTCGTCCGCCGGACTCGGAATGGCGTGAGACTTTACGAGGCGCCTCCGTGTGCTAAAAATAGGCCGCGGGCACAGCCGCGCCCAAAAGTAACCTCCCGAAGGCCGGGGCGCCAAGTTCGTCCGGCGGAAAAAGGCCACAAAAACGGGTGGGCTATAGCGTTGGGGGGTGGGGCTGGCCAACTTCGTCCGCCGGACTCGGAATGGCGCGAGACATTGCGAGGCGCCTCCGTGTGCCAAAAATAGGCCGCGGGCACAGCCGCACCCAAAAATAACCGCCCGAAGGCCAGGGCGCCATGTTCGTCCAGCGGAAAAAGGCCACAAAAACGGGTGGGCTATAGCCTTGGGGTGTTGGGCAGGCCCACCTCGTCCGCCGGACTCGGAATGGCGTGAGACTTTACGAGGCGCCTCCATGTGCCAAAAATTGGCCGCGGGCACAGCCGCGCCCAAACAATAACCACCCGAAGGCCGGGGCGCCAAGTTCGTCCAGCGGAAAAAGGCCACAAAAAATGGGTGGGCTATAGCCTTGCGGGGTGGGGCTGGCCAACTTCATCCGCCGGACTCGGAATGGCGTGAGACATTGCGAGGCGCCTCGTGTGCCAAAAATAGGCCGCGTGCACAGCCGCGCTAAAAATAACCGCCCGAAGGGCGGCGCGCCAAGTTCGTCCAGCGGAAAAAGGCCACAAAAACGGGTGGGCTATAGCCTTGGGGGGTGTGGCTGGCCAACTTCGTCCGCCGGACTCGGAATGGAGTGAGACTTTGCGAGGCGCCTCTGTGTGCCAAAAATAGGACACGGACACAGCCGCGCCCAAAAATAACCGCCCGAAGGCCGGGGCGCCAAGTTCGTCCAGCGGAAAAAGGCCACAAAAACGGGTGGGCTATAGCCTTGGGGGGTGGGGCGGGCCAACTTCGTCCTCCGGACTCGGAATGGCGCGAGACTTTGCGAGGCGCCTCCGTGTGCCAAAAATAGGCCGCGGACACAGCCGCGCCCAACAATAACCGCTCGAAGGCCGGGGCGCCAAGTTCGTCCAGCGGAAAAAGGCCACAAAAAATGGGTGGTCTATAGCCTTGCGGGGTGGGGCTGGCCAACTTCATCCGCCGGACTCGGAATGGCGTGAGACTTTGCGAGGCGCCTCGTGTGCCAAAAATAGGCCGCGTACACAGCCGCGCTAAAAATAACCGCCCGAAGGGCGGCGCGCCAAGTTCGTCCAGTGGAAAAAGGCCACAAAAACGGGTGGGCTATAGCCTTGGGGGTTGTGGCTGGCCAACTTCGTCCGCCGGACTCGGAATGGAGTGAGACTTTACGAGGCGCCTCTGTGTGCCAAAAATAGGCCGCGGGCACAGCCGCGCCCAAAAATAACCGCCCGAAGGCCGGGGCGCCAAGTTCGTCCAGCGGAAAAAGGCCACAAAAACGGGTGGGCTATAGCCTTGGGGGGTGGGGCGGGCCAACTTCGTCCTCCGGACTCGGAATAGCGCGAGACTTTGCGAGGCGCCTCCGTGTGCCAAAAATAGGCCGCGGACACAGCCGCGCCCAACAATAACCGCTCGAAGGCCGGGGCGCCAAGTTCGTCCAGCGGAAAAAGGCCACAAAAACGGGTGGGCTATAGCCTTGGGGGGTGGGGCTGGCCAACTTCGTCCGCCGGACTCGGAATGGCGCGAGACTTTGCGAGGCGCCTCCGTGTGCCAAAAATAGGCCGCGGGCACTGCCGCGTCCAAAAATAACTGCCCGAAGGCTGGGGCGCCAAGTTCGTCCCGCGGAAAAAGGCCACAAAAAATGGGTGGGCTATAGCCTTGGGGGGTGGGGCAGGCCAACTTCGTCCGCCGGACTCGGAATGGCGCGAGACTTTGCGAGGCACCTCCGTGTGCAAAAAATAGGCCGCGGGCACAGTCGCACCCAAAAATAATAGCCCGAAGGCCGGGGCGCCAAGTTCGTCCAGCGGAAAAAGGCCACAAAAACGGGTGTGCTATAGCCTTGGGGGGTGGGGCTGGACAACTTCATCCGCCGGACTCGGAATGGTGCGAGACTTTGCTAGGTGCCTCCGTGTGCCAAAAATAGGCCGCGGGCACAGCCGCGCCCAAAAATAATCGCCCGAAGGCAGGGGCGCCAAGTTCGTCCAGCGGAAAAAGGCCACAAAAACGGGTGGGCTATAGCGTTGGGGGGTGGGGCTGGCCAACTTCGTCCGCCGGACTCGGAATGGCGCGAGACTTTGCGAGGCGCCTCCGTTTGCCAAAAATAGGCCGTGGGCACAGCCGCGCCCAAAAATAACTGCCCGAAGGCCGGGGCCCCAAGTTCGTCCAGCGGAAAAGGGCTACAAAAACGGGTGCGCTATAGCCTTGGGGGGTGGGGCTGGCCAGCTTCGTCAGCCGGACTCGGAATGGCGCGAGACTTTGCGAGGTGCCTCCGTGTGCCAAAAATAGGCCGCGGGCACAGCCGCGCCCGAAAATAACCACCCGAAGGCCGGGGCGCCAAGTTCGTCCCGCGGAAAAAGGCCACAAAAACGGGTGGGCTATAGCCTTGGGGGGTGGGGCTGGCCAACTTCGTCCGCCGGACTCGGAATGGCGCGAGACTTTGCAAGGCACCTCTGTTTGCCAAAAATAGGCCGCGGGCACAACCGCGCCCAAAAATAACTGCCCAAAGGCAGGGTCGCCAAGTTCATCAAGCGGAAAAAGCCCACAAAAACGGGTGGGCTATAGCCTTCGGGTGTGGGGCGGGCCAACTTCGTCCGCCGGACTCGGAATGGCGCGAGACTTTGCGAGGCTCCTCCGTGTGCAAAAAATAGGCTGCGGGCACAGCCGCGGCCAAAAATAACCGCCCGAAGGCCTGGGCGCCAAGTTCGTCCAGCGGAAAAAGGGCACAAAAACGGGTGGGCTATAGCCTTGGGGGGTGGGGCTGGCCAACTTCGTCCGCCAGACTCGGAATGGCGCGAGACTTTACGAGGCACCTCCGTGTGCCATAAATAGGCCGCAGGCACAGCCGCTCCCAAAAATAACAGCCCGAAGGCCGGGGCGCCAAGTTCGTCCAGCGGAAAAAGGCCACAAAAACGGGTGGGCTATAGCTTTGGGGGGTGGAGCTGGCCAACTTCGTCCCCCGGACTCGGAATGGCGTTAGACTTTGCGAGGCGCCTCCATGCGCCATAAATAGGCCGCGGGCACAGCCTCACCCAAAAATAACCTCCCGAAGGCCGGGGCCCCAAGTTCGTCCAGCGGAAAAAGGCTACAAAAACGGGTGGGCTATAGCCTTGGGAGGTGGGGCTGGCAAACTTCGTCCGCCGGACTCGGAATGGCGCGAGACATTGTGAGGTGCCTCCGGGTACCAAAAATAGGCTGCGGGCACAGCCGCGCCCAAAAATAACAGCCCGAAGGCCGGGGCGCAAAGTTCGTCAAGCGGAAAAAGGCCACAAAAACGGGTGGGCCATAGCCATGGGGTGTGGGGCTGGCCCGCCTCGTCCGCCGGACTCGGAATGGCGTGAGACTTAACGAGGCACCTCCGTGTGCCAAAAATAGGCCACGGGCACAGCCCCGCCCAAAACTAACCGCCCGAAGGCCGGGGCGCCAAGTTCGTCCAGCGGAAAAAGGCCACAAAAACGGGTGGGCTATAGAGTTGGGGGGTGGGGCTGGCCAACTTCGTCCGCCGGACTCGGAATGGTGCGAGACTTTGCGAGGTGCCTCCGTGTCCCAAAAATAGGCCGTGGGTACAGCCGCGCCCAAAAATAACCGCCCGAAGGCCGGGGAGCCAAGTTCGTCCAGCTGAAAAAGGCCACAAAAACGGGTGGGCTATAGCCTTGGGGGGTGGGGCTGGCCAACTTCGTCCGCCGGACTCGGAATGGCGCGAGACTTTGCAAGGCGCCTCCGTGTGCCAAAAATAGGCCGCGGGCACAGCTGCGCCCAAAAATAACCGCCCGAAGGCCGGGGCGCCAAGTTCGTCCAGCGGAAAAAGGCCACAAAAACGGATTGGCTATAGAGTTGGGGGGTCGGGCTGGCCAACTTCGTCCGCCGGACTCGGAATGGCGCGAGATTTTGCGAGGTGCCTCCGTGTGCCAAAAATAGGCTGCGGGCACAGCCGCGCCCAAAAATAACTGCCCGAAGGCCGGGGCCCCAAGTTCGTCCAGCGGAAAAAGGCTACAAAAACGGGTGCGCTATAGCCTTGGGGGGTGGGGCTGGCCAGCTTCGTCAGCCGGACTCGGAATGGCGCGAGATTTTGCGAGGTGCCTCCGTGTGCCAAAAATAGGCTGCGGGCACAGCCGCGCCCAAAAATAACCGCCCGAAGGCCGGGGAGCCAAGTTCGTCCAGCGGAAAAAGGCCACAAAAACGGGTGGGCTATAGCCTTGGGGGGTGGGGCTGGCCAACTTCGTCCGCCGGACTCGGAACGGCGCGAGACTTTGCGAGCGGCCTCCGTGTGCGAAAAATAGGCCGGGGGCACAGCCACGTCCAAAAATAACCGCCCGATGGCCGGGGCCCCAAGTTCGTCCAGCGGAAAAGGCCACAAAAACGGGTGGGCTATAGCCTTGGGGGGTGGGGCTGGCCAACTTCGTCCGCCGGACTCGGAATGGCGCGAGACTTTGCGAGCGGCATCCGTGTGCCAGAAATAGGCTGGGGCACAGCCGCGCCCAAAAATAACCGCCCGAAGGCCGGGGCGCCAAGTTCGTCCAGCGGAAAAGGCCACAAAAACGGGTGGGCTATAGCCTTGGGGGGTGGGGCTGGCCAACTTCGTCCGCCGGACTCGGAATGGCGCGAGACTTTGCGAGCGGCATCCGTGTGCCAGAAATAGGCTGGGGCACAGCCGCGCCCAAAAATAACCGCCCGAAGGCCGGGGCGCCAAGTTCGTCCAGCGGAAAAAGGGTACAAAAACGGGTGGGCTATAGCGTTGGGGGGTGGGGCTGGCCAGCTTCGTCCGCCGGACTCGGAATGGCGCGAGACTTTGTGAGGCACCTCCGTGTGCCATAAATAGGCCGTGGCCACAGCCGTGCCCAAAAATAACCACCCGAAAGCCGGGGCGGCAAGTTCGTCCAGCGGAAAAAGACCACAAAAACGGGTGGGCTATAGCCTTGGGTGGTGGGGCTGGCCAACTTCGTCCGCCGGACCCGTAATGGCGCGACACTGTGCGAGCGGCCTGCATGTGCCAAAAATAGGCCGCGGGCACAGCCGCGCACAAAAATAACAGTCCGAAGGCCGGGGTGCCAAGTTCGTCCAGCGGAAAAAGGCCACAAAAACGGGTGGGCTATAGCCTTGGGGGGTGGGGCTGGCCAACTTCGTCCGCCGGACTCGGAACGGCGCGAGACTTTGCGAGCGGCCTCCGTGTGCGAAAAATAGGCCGGGGGCACAGCCGCGCCCAAAAATAACCGCCCGATGGCCGGGGCCCCAAGTTCGTCCAGCGGAAAAGGCCACAAAAACGGGTGGGCTATAGCCTTGGGGGGTGGGGCTGGCCAACTTCGTCCGCCGGACTCGGAATGGCGCGAGACTTTGCGAGCGGCATCCGTGTGCCAGAAATAGGCTGGGGCACAGCCGCGCCCAAAAATAACCGCCCGAAGGCCGGGGCGCCAAGTTCGTCCAGCGGAAAAAGGGTACAAAAACGGGTGGGCTATAGCGTTGGGGGGTGGGGCTGGCCAGCTTCGTCCGCCGGACTCGGAATGGCGCGAGACTTTGTGAGGCACCTCCGTGTGCCATAAATAGGCCGTGGCCACAGCCGTGCCCAAAAATAACCACCCGAAAGCCGGGGCGGCAAGTTCGTCCAGCGGAAAAATCCACAAAAACGGGTGGGCTATAGCCTTGGGTGGTGGGGCTGGCCAACTTCGTCCGCCGGACCCGTAATGGCGCGACACTGTGCGAGCGGCCTGCATGTGCCAAAAATAGGCCGCGGGCACAGCCGCGCACAAAAATAACAGTCCGAAGGCCGGGGTGCCAAGTTCGTCCAGCGGAAAAAAGCCACAAAAACGGGTGGGCTATAGCCTTGGGGGGTGGGCTGGCCAACTTCGTCCGCCGGACTCGGAATGGCACGAGACTTTGCGAGGCACCTCCATGCGCCAAAAATAGGCTGTGGCCACGGCCGTGCCCAAAAATAACCACCCGAAGGCAGGGGCGCCAAGTTCGTCATGCGGAAAAAGGACACAAAAACGGGTGGGCTATAGCCTTGGGGGGGGGGGGCTGGCCAGCTTCATCCGCCGGACTCGGAATGGTGCGAGACTTTGCGAGGCACCTCCGTGTGCCAAAAATAGGCCGCGGACACAGCCGCGCCCAAAAATAACCGCCCGAAGGCCGGGGCACCAAGTTCGTCCAGCGGAAAAAGGGCACAAAAACGGGTGGGCTATAGCGTTGGGGGGTGGGGCTGGCCAAATTCGTCCGCCGGACACGGAATGGTGCGAGACTTCACGAGGTCCCTCCGTGTGCCATAAATAGGCCGCGGGCACAGCCGTGCCCAAAAATAACCGCCCGAGGGCCGGGGCCCCAAGTTCGTCCAGCGGAAAAAGGCCACAAAAACGGGTGGGCTATAGCCTTGGGGGGTGAATCTGGCCAACTTCGTCCGCCGGACTCGGAATGGCGCGAGACTTTCACGAGGCACCTCCGTGTGCCATAAATAGGCCGCGGGTACAGCCGTGCCCAAAAATAACCGCCCGAAGGCCGGGGCGCCAAGTTCGTCCAGCGGAAAAAGGGTACAAAAACGGGTGGGCTATAGCGTTGGGGGGTGGGGCTGGCCAGCTTCGTCCGCCGGACTCGGAATGGCGCGAGACTTTGTGAGGCGCCTCCGTGTGCCATAAATAGGCCGTGGCCACAGCCGTGCCCAAAAATAACCACCCGAAAGCCGGGGCGGCAAGTTCGTCCAGCGGAAAAAGACCACAAAAACGGGTGGGCTATAGCCTTGGGTGGTGGGGCTGGCCAACTTCGTCCGCCGGACCCGTAATGGCGCGACACTGTGCGAGCGGCCTGCATGTGCCAAAAATAGGCCGCGGGCACAGCCGCGCACAAAAATAACAGTCCGAAGGCCGGGGTGCCAAGTTCGTCCAGCGGAAAAAAGCCACAAAAACGGGTGGGCTATAGCCTTGGGGGGTGGGGCTGGCCAACTTCGTCCGCCGGACTCGGAATGGGGCGAGACTTCACGAGGCACCTCCGTGTACCATAAATAGGCCGCGGGCACAGCCGCGCCCAAAAATAACAGCCCGAGGGCCGGGGCGCCATGTTCGTCCAGCGGAAAAAGGCCACAAAAACGGGTGGGCTATAGCCTTGGGGGGTGAAGCTGGCCAACTTCGTCTGCCGGACTCGGAATGGCGCGAGACTTTGCGAGGCACCTCCGTGTGCCAAAAATACGCCGCGGGCACAGCGGTACCCAAAAATAACCGCCCGAAGGCCGGGGCGCCACGTTCGTCCAGCGGAAAAAGGGCACAAAAACGGGTGGGCTATAGCCTTGGGGGGTGGGGTTGGCCAACTTCGTCCGCCGGACTCGGAATGGGGCGAGACTTCACGAGGCACCTCCGTGTACCATAAATAGGCCGCGGGCACAGCCGCACCCAAAAATAACAGCCCGAGGGCCGGGGCGCCATGTTCGTCCAGCGGAAAAAGGCCACAAAAACGGGTGGGCTATAGCCTTGGGGGGTGAAGCTGGCCAACTTCGTCTGCCGGACTCGGAATGGCGCGAGACTTTCCGAGGCACCTCCGTGTGCCATAAATAGGCCGTGGGCACAGCCTCGCCCAAAAATAACCGCCCGAAGGCCGGGGCGCCAAGTTCGTCCAGCGGAAAAAGGCCACAAAAACGGGTGGGCTATAGCCTTGGGGGTGGGCTGGCCAACTTCGTCCGCCGGACTCGGAATGGCGCGAGACTTTGCGAGGCGCCTCCGTGCGCCAAAAATAGGCCGTGGCCACAGCCGGGCCCAAAAATAACCACGCGAAGGCCGGGGCGCCAAGTTCGTCAAGCGGAAAAAGGCCACAAAAACGGGTGGGCTATAGCCTTGTGGGGTGGGGCTGGCCAGCTTCATCCGCCGGACTCGGAATGGCACGAGACTTTGCGAGGCGCCTCCGTGTGCCAAAAATAGGCTGCGGGCACAGCCGCGCCCAAAAATAACCGCCCGAGGGCCGGGGCGCCATGTTCGTCCAGCGGAAAAAGGCCACAAAAACGGGTGGGCTATAGCCTTGGGTGGTGAAGCTGGCCAACTTCGTCTGCCGGACTCGGAATGGCGCGAGACTTTGCGAGGCACCTCCGTGTGCCATAAATAGGCCGTGGGCACAGCCTCGCCCAAAAATAACCGCCCGAAGGCTGGGGCCTCAAGTTCGTCCAGCGGAAAAGGCCACAAAAACGGGTGGGCTATAGCCTTGTGGGGTGGGGCTGGCCAGCTTCATCCGCCGGACTCGGAATGGCGCGAGACTTTGCGAGGCACCTCCGTGTGCCAAAAATAGGCCACGGGCAAAGCCTACCCAAAAATAACCACCCGAAGGCCGGGGCGCAAAGTTCGTCCTGCGGAAAAAGGGCACAAAAACGGGTGGGCTATAGCCTTGGCGTGTGGGGCTGGCCAACTTCGTCCGCCGGACTCGGAATGGGGCGAGACTTCACGAGGCACCTCCGTGTACCATAAATAGGCCGCGGGCACAGCCGCGCCCAAAAATAACAGCCCGAGGGCCGGGGCGCCATGTTCGTCCAGCGGAAAAAGGCCACAAAAACGGGTGGGCTATAGCCTTGGGGGGTGAAGCTGGCCAACTTCGTCTGCCGGACTCGGAATGGCGCGAGACTTTGCGAGGCACCTCCGTGTGCCATAAATAGGCCGCGGACACAGCCTCGCCCAAAAATAACCGCCCGAAGGCTGGGGCCTCAAGTTCGTCCAGTGGAAAAGGCCACAAAAACGGGTGGGTTATAGCCTTGGGGGGTGGGGTTGGCCAACTTCGTCCGGCCGACTCGGAATGGCGCGAGATTTTGCGAGGCACCTCCGTGTGCCAAAAAAAGGCCGCGGGCACAGCCGCGCCCAAAAATAACCGCCCGAAGGCTGGGGCGCCAAGTTCGTCCAGCGGAAAAAGGCCACAAAAATGGGTGGGCTATAGCCTTGGGGGGTGAAGCTGGCCAACTTCGTCCGCCGGACTCGGAATGGCGCGAGACTTTGCGAGGCACCTCCGTGTACCATAAATAGGCCGCGGGCACAGCCTCGCCCAAAAATAACCGCCAGAAGGCCGGGGCCCCAAGTTCGTCCAGCGGAAAAAGGCCACAAAAATGGGTGGGCTATAGCCTTGTGGGGTGGGGCTGGCCAGCTTCATCCGCCGGACTCGGAATGGCGCGAGACTTTGCGAGGCACCTCCGTGTGCCAAAAATAGGCCACGGGCACAGCCGTACCCAAAAATAACCGCCCGAAGGCCGGGGCGCCAAGTTCATCCTGCGGAAAAAGGGCACAAAAACGGGTGGGCTATAGCCTTGGCGGGTGGGGCTGGCCAACTTCATCCGCCGGACTCGTAATGGGGCGAGACTTCACGAGGCACCTCCGTGTACCATAAATAGGCCGCGGGGACAGCCGCGCCCAAAAATAACAGCCCGAGGGCCGGGGCGCCATGTTCGTCCAGCGGAAAAAGGCCACAAAAACGGGTGGGCTATAGCCTTGGGGGGTGAAGCTGGCCAACTTCGTCTGCCGGACTCGGAATGGCGCGAGACTTTGCGAGGCACCTCCGTGTGCCATAAATAGGCCGTGGGCACAGCCTCGCCCAAAAATAACCGCCCGAAGGCTGGGGCCTCAAGTTCGTCCAGTGGAAAAGGCCACAAAAACGGGTGGGCTATAGCCTTGGGGGGTGGGGTTGGCCAACTTCGTCCGGCCGACTCGGAATGGCGCGAGATTTTGCGAGGCGCCTCCGTGTGCCAAAAATAGGCCGCGGGCACAGCCGCGCCCAAAAATAACCGCCCGAAGGCTGGGGCGCCAAGTTCGTCCAGCGGAAAAAGGCCACAAAAATGGGTGGGCTATAGCCTTGGGGGGTGAAGCAGGCCAACTTCGTCCGCCGGACTCGGAATGGCGCGAGACTTTGCGAGGCACCTCCGTGTACCATAAATAGGCTACGGGCACAGCCTCGCCCAAAAATAACCGCCAGAAGGCCGGGGCCCCAAGTTCGTCCAGCGGAAAAGGCCACAAAAACGGGTGGGCTATAGCCTTGGGGGGTGGGGTTGGCCAACTTCGTCCGGCCGACTCGGAATGGCGCGAGATTTTGCGAGGCTCCTCCGTGTGCCAAAAATAGGCCGCGGGCACAGCCGCGCCCAAAAATAACCGCCCGAAGGCTGGGGCGCCAAGTTCGTCCAGCGGAAAAAGGCCACAAAAATGGGTGGGCTATAGCCTTGGGGGGTGAAGCTGGCCAACTTCGTCCGCCGGACTCGGAATGGCGCGAGACTTTTCGAGGCACCTCCGTGTACCATAAATAGGCCGCGGGCACAGCCTCGCCCAAAAATAACTGCCAGAAGGCCGGGGCCCCAAGTTCGTCCAGCGGAAAAAGGCGACAAAAATGGGTGGGCTATAGCCTTGTGGGGTGGGGCTGGACAACTTCATCCGCCGGACTCGGAATAGCGCGAGACTTTGCTAGGTGCCTCCGTGTGACAAAAATAGGCCGCGGGCACAGCCGCGCCCAAAAATAATCGCCCAATGGCAGGGGCGCCAAGTTCGTCCAGCGGAAAAAGGCCACAAAAACGGGAGGGCTATAGCGTTGGGGGGTGGGGCTGGCCAACTTCGTCCGCCGGACTCGGAATGGCGCGAGACTTTGCGAGGTGCCTCCGTGTGCCATAAATAGGACAGCATCGCCCAAAAATAACCACCCGAAGGCCGGGGCCCCAAGTTCATCCAGCGGAAAAAGGCCACAAAAACGGGTGGGCTATAGCCTTGGGGGATGGGGCTGGCCCACTTCGTCCGCCGGACTCTGAATGGCGTGAGACTTTGCGAGGCACCTCCGTGTGCCAAAAATAGGCCGCGGGCACAGCTGCGCCCAAAAATAACCGCCCGAAGGCCGGGGCGCCAAGTTCGTCCAGCGGAAAAAGGGCACAAAAACGGGTGGGCTATAGCCTTGGGGGGTGGGGCTGGCCAACTTCGTCCGCCGGACTCGGGATGGCGCGAGACTTCAAGAGGTACATCCGTGTGCCATAAATAGGCCGCGGGCACAGCCGTGCCCAAAAATAACCGCCCGAGGGCCGGGGCGCCAAGTTCGTCCAGCGGAAAAAGTCCACAAAAACGGGTGGGCTATAGCGTTGGGGGGTGGGGCGGGCCAACTTCGTCCGCCGGACTCGGAATGGCGAGAGACTTAGCGAGGCGCCTCCGTATGCCAAAAATAGGCCGCGGGCACAGCCGCGCCCAAAAATAACCGCCCGAAGGCCGGGGCGCCAAGTTCGTCCAGCGGAAAAAGGCCACAAAAAATGGGTGGGCTATAGCCTTGGGGGGTGGGGCGGGCCAACTTCGTCCGCCGGACTCGGAATGGCGCGAGACTTTGCGAGGCACCTCCGTGTGCAAAAAATAGGCCGCGGGCACAGTCGCACCCAAAAATAACAGCCCGAAGGCCGGGGCGCCAAGTTCGTCCAGCGGAAAAAGGCCACAAAAACGGGTGTGCTATAGCCTTGGGGGGTGGGGCTGGAAAACTTCATCCGCCGGACTCGGAATGGCGTGAGACTTTGCTAGGCGCCTCCGTGTGCCAAAAATAGGCCGCGGGCATAGCCGCGCCCAAAAATAATCGCCCGAAGGCAGGGGCGCCAAGTTCGTCCAGCGGAAAAAGGCCACAAAAACGGGATGGCTATAGCGTTGGGGGGTGGGGCTGGCCAACTTCGTCCGCCAGACTCGGAATGGCGCGAGACTTTGCGAGGTGCCTCCATGTGCCATAAATAGGACAGCATCGCCCAAAAATAACCACCCGAAGGCCGGGGCCCCAAGTTCATCCAGCGGAAAAAGGCCACAAAAACGGGTGGGCTATAGCCTTGGGGGATGGGGCTGGCCAACTTCGTCCGCCGGACTCTGAATTGCGCGAGACATTGCGAGGCACCTCCGTGTGCCAAAAATAGGCCGCGGGCACTGCCGCGTCCAAAAATAACAGCCCGAAGGCCGGGGCGCCAAGTTCGTCCAGCGGAAAAAGGCCACAAAAACGGGTGGGCCATAGCCTTGGAGTGTAGGGCTGGCCCGCCTCGTCCGCCGGACTCGGAATGGCGTGAGACTTAACGAGGCGCCTCCGTGTGCCAAAAATAGGCCACGGGCACAGCCGCGCCCAAAACTAACCGCCCGAAGGCCGGGGCGCCAAGTTCGTCCAGCGGAAAAAGGCCACAAAAACGTGTGGGCTATAGAGTTGGGGGGTGGGGCTGGCCAACTTCGTCCGCCGGACTCGGAATGGCGTGAGACTTTGCGAGGCGCCTCCGTGTCCCAAAAATAGGCCGCGGGCACAGCCGTGCCAAAAAATAACCGCCTGAAGGCCGGGGCGCCATGTTCGTCCAGCTGAAAAAGGCCACAAAAATGGGTGAGCTATAGCCTTGGGGGGTGGGGCTGGCCAACTTCGTCCGCCGAACTCGGAATGGCGCAAGATTTTACGAGGCGCCTCCGTGTGCCAAAAATAGGCCGCGGGCACAGCCGCGCCCAAAAATAACCACCCGAAGGCTGGGGCGCCAAGTTCGTCCAGCGGAAAAAGGGCACAAAAACGGGTGGGCTATAGCCTTGGGGGGTGGGGCTGGCCAACTTCGTCCGCCGGACTCGGAATGGCGCGAGACTTTGCAAGGCGCCTCCGTGTGCCAAAAATAGGCCGCGGGCACAACCTTGCCCAAAAATAACCGCCCAAAGGCAGGGGCGCCAAGTTCATCAAGCGGAAAAAGCCCACAAAAACGGGTGGGCTATAGCCTTCGGGTGTGGGGCTGGCCCACCTCGTCCGCCGGACTCGGAATGGCGCGAGACATTGCGAGCGGCCTCAGTGTGCCAAAAATAAGCTGCGGGAAAAGCCGCGCCCAAAAATAACCGCCCGAAGGCCGGGGCGCCAAGTTCGTCCAGCGGAAAAAGGGCACAAAAACGGGTGTGCTATAGCCTTGGGGGGTGGGGCTGGACAACTTCATCCGCCGGACTCGGAATGGCGCGAGACTTTGCTAGGTGCCTCCGTGTGCAAAAAATAGGCCGCGGGCACAGTCGCGCCCAAAAATAACAGCCCGAAGGCCGGGGCGCCAAGTTCGTCCAGCGGAAAAAGGGCACAACAACGGGTGTGCTATAGCCTTGGGGGGTGGGGCTGGACAACTTCATCCGCCGGACTCGGAATGGCGCGAGACATTGCTAGGTGCCTCCGTGTGCCAAAAATAGGCCGCGGGCACAGCCGCGCCCAAAAATAATCGGCCGAAGGCAGGGGCGCCAAGTTCGTCCAGCGGAAAAAGGCCACAAAAACGGGTGGGCTATAGCGTTGGGGGGTGGGGCTGGCCAACTTCGTCCGCCGGACTCGGAATGGCGCGAGACTTTACGAGGCGCCTCCGTGTGCCATCAAAAGGACGTGGGCACAGCCGCGCCCAAAAATAACCACCCGAAGGCCGGGGCCCCAAGTTCGTCCAGCGGAAAAAGGCCACAAAAACGGGTGGGCTATAGCCTTGGGGGGTGGGGCTGGCCAACTTCGTCCACCGGACTCGGAATGGCGCGAGACATTGCGAGGCGCCTCCGTGTGCCAAAAATAGGCCGCGGGCACTGCCGCGTCCAAAAATAACAGCCCGAAGGCCGGGGCGCCAAGTTCGTCCAGCGGAAAAAGGCCACAAAAACGGGTGGGCCATAGCCTTGGGGGGTGGGGCTGGCCAACTTCGTCCGCCGGACTCGGAATGGCGCGAGACTTTGCGAGGTGCCTCCGTGTGCCATAAATAGGACAGCATCGCCCAAAAATAACCACCCGAAGGCCGGGGCCCCAAGTTCATCCAGCGGAAAAAGGCCACAAAAACGGGTGGGCTATAGCCTTGGGTGGTGTGGCTGGCCAACTTCGTGCGCCGGACTCGGAATGGCGTGAGACTTTGCGAGGCGCCTCTGTGTGCCAAAAATAGGCCGCAGGCACAGCCGCGCCCAAAAATAACCGCCCGAAGGCCGGGGCGCCAAGTTCGTCCAGTGGAAAAAGGCCACAAAAACGGGTGGGCTATAGCCTTGGGGGGTGGGGCGGGCCAACTTCGTCCTCCGGACTCGGATTGGCGCGAGACTTTGCGAGGCGCCTCCGTGTGCCAAAAATAGGCCGTGGGCACAGCCGCGCCCCACAATAACCACTCGAAGGCCGGGGCGCCAAGTTCATCCAGCGGAAAAAGGCCAAAAAAACGGGTGGGCTATGGCGTTGGGGGGTGGGGCTGGCCAACTTCGTCCGCCAGACTCGTAATGGTGCGAGACTTTGTGAGGCGCCTCGTGTGCCAAAAATAGGCCGTGGGCACAGCCGCGCCAAAAATATCCGACCGAAGCGCGGCGCGCCAAGTTCTTCCAGCGGAAAAAGGCCACAAAAACAGGTGGGCTATAGCCTTGGGGTGTAGGGCTGGCCAACTTCGTCCGCCGGACTCGGAATGGCGCGAGACTTTGCAAGGCTCGTCTGTGTGCCAAAAATAGGCTGCGGGCACAGCTGCGCCCAAAAATAACCGCCCAAAGGCCGGGGCGCCAAGTTCGTCAAGCGGAAAAAGCCCACAAAAACGGGTGGGCTATAGCCTTGGGGGGTGGGGCTGGCCAGCTTCGTCCGCCGGACTCGGAATAGCGCGAGACTTTGCGAGGTGCCTCCATGTGCCAAAAATAGGCCGCAGGCACAGCCGCGCCCAAAAATAACAGCCCGAAGGCCGGGGCGCCAAGTTCGTCCAGCGGAAAAAGGGCACAAAAACGGGTGTGCTATAGCCTTGGGGGGTGGGGCTGGACAACTTCATCCGCCGGACTCGGAATGGCGCGAGACTTTGCTAGGTGCCTCCGTGTGCAAAAAATAGGCCGCGGGCACAGTCGCGCCCAAAAAAAACAGCCCGAAGGCCGGGGCGCCAAGTTCGTCCAGCGGAAAAAGGGCACAAAAACGGGTGTGCTATAGCCTTGGGGGGTGGGGCTGGACAACTTCATCCGCCGGACTCGGAATGGCGCGAGACTTTGCTAGATGCCTCCGTGTGCCAAAAATAGGCCGCGGGCACAGCCGCGCCCAAAAATAATCGGCCGAAGGCAGGGGCGCCAAGTTCGTCCAGTGGAAAAAGGCCACAAAAACGGGTGGGCTATAGCCTTGGGGGGTGGGGCTGGCCAACTTCGTCCGCCGGACTCGGAATTGCGCGAGACTTTGCGAGGCACCTCCGTGTGTCATAAATAGGACGTGGGCACAGCCGCGCCCAAAAATAACCACCCGAAGGCCGGGGCCCCAAGTTCGTCCAGCGGAAAAAGGCCACAAAAACGGGTGGGCTATAGCCTTGGGGGGTGGGGCTGGCCAACTTCGTCCGCCGGACTCGGAATGGCGCGAGACATTACGAGGCGCCTCCGTGTGCCAAAAATAGGCCTCGGGCACTGCCGCGTCCAAAAATAACAGCCCGAAGGCCGGGGCGCCAATTTCGTCCAGCGGAAAAAGGCCACAAAAACGGGTGGGCCATAGCCTTGGGGTGTGGGGCTGGCCCGCCTCATCCGCCGGACTCGGAATGGCGTGAGACTTAACGTGGCGCCTCCGTGTGCCAAAAATAGGCCACGGGCACAGCCGCGCCCAAAACTAACCGCCCGAAGGCCGAGGCGCCAAGTTCGTCCAGCGGAAAAAGGCCACAAAAACGGGTGGGCTATAGAGTTGGGGGGTGGGGCTGGCCAACTTCGTCCGCCGGACTCGGAATGGCGCGAGACTTTGCGAGACACCTCCGTGGCTCAAAAATAGGCCGCGGGCACAGCCGTGCCCAAAAATAACCGCCTGAAGGCCGGGGCGCCAAGTTCGTCCAGCGGAAAAAGGCCACAAAAACGGGTGGGCTATAGAGTTGGGGGGTGGGGCTGGCCAACTTCGTCCGCCAGACTCGGAATGGCGGGAGACTTTGCGAGGCGCCTCGTGTGCCAAAAATAGGTCGCGGGCACAGCCGCGCCAAAAATAACCGCCCGAAGGGCTGCGCGCCAAGTTCGTCCAGCGGAAAAAGACCACAAAAATGGGTGCGCTATAGCCTTGGGGGGTGGGGCTGGCCAACTTCGTCCGCCGGACTCGGAATGGCGCGAGACTTTGCAAGGCTCGTCCGTGTGCCAAAAATAGGCCGCGGGCACAGCCGCGCCCAAAAATAACCGCCCGAAGGCCGGGGCGCCAAGTTCGTCCAGCGGAAAAAGGCCACAAAAACGGGTGGGCTATAGCCTTGGGGTGTTGGGCTGGCCCACCTCGTCCGCCGGACTCGGAATGGCGTGAGACTTTACGAGGCGCCTCCGTGTGCCAAAAATAGGCCGCGGGCACAGCCGCGCCCAAAAATAACCGCCCGAAGGCCGGGGCGCCAAGTTCGTCCAGCGGAAAAAGGCCACAAAAAACGGGTGGGCTATAGCCTTGCGGGGTGGGGCGGGCCAACTTCATCCGCCGGACTCGGAATGGCGCGAGACTTTACGAGGCACCTCTGTGTCTCAAAAATAGGCCGCGGGCACAGCCGTGCCCAAAAATAACCGCCTGAAGGCCGGGGCGCCAAGTTCGTCCAGCGGAAAAAGGCCACAAAAATGGGTGAGCTATAGCCTTGGGGGGTGGGGCTGGCCCACTTCGTCCGCCGGACTCGGAATGGCGCGAGACATTGCGAGGCGCCTCCGTGTGCCAAAAATAGGCCACGGGCACTGCCGCGTCCAAAAAATAACAGCCCGAAGGCCGGGGCGCCAATTTCGTCCAGCGGAAAAAGGCCACAAAAACGGGTGGGCTATAGCCTTGGGGGGTGGGGCTGGCCAACTTCGTCCGCCGGACTCGGAATGACGCAAGACATTGCGAGGCGCCTCCGTGTGCCAAAAATAGGCCGCGGGCACTGCCGCGTCCAAAAATAACAGCCCGAAGGCCGGGGCGCCAAGTTCGTCCAGCGGAAAAAGGCCACAAAAACGGGTGGGCCATAGCCTTGGGGTGTGGGGCTGGCCCGCCTAATCCGCCGGACTCGGAATGGCGTGAGACTTAACGACGCGCCTCCATGTGCCAAAAATAGGCCACGGGCACAGCCGCGCCCAAAACTAACCGCCCGAAGGCCGAGGCGCCAAGTTCGTCCAGCGGAAAAAGGCCACAAAAACGGGTGGGCTATAGAGTTGGGGGGTGGGGCTGGCCAACTTCGTCCGCCGGACTCGGAATGGCGCGACACTTTGCGAGGCACCTCCGTGTCTCAAAAATAGGCCGCGGGCACAGCCGTGCCCAAAAATAACCGCCTGAAGGCCGGGGCGCCAAGTTCGTCCAGCGGAAAAAGGCCACAAAAATGGGTGAGCTATAGCCTTGGGGGGTGGGGCTGGCCCACTTCGTCCGCCGGACTCGGAATGGCGCGAGACTTTGCGAGGCACCTCCGTGGGTCAAAAATAGGCCGCGGGCACAGCCGTGCCCAAAAATAACCGCCTGAAGGCCGGGGCGCCAAGTTCGTCCAGCGGAAAAAGGCCACAAAAACGGGTGGGCTATAGAGTTGGGGGGTGGGGCTGGCCAACTTCGTCCGCCGGACTCGGAATGGCGCGAGACTTTGCGAGGCACCTCCGTGTCTCAAAAATAAGCCGCGGGCACAGCCGTGCCCACAAATAACCGCTTGAAGGCCGGGGCGCCAAGTTCGTCCAGCGGAAAAAGGCCACAAAAATGGGTGAGCTATAGCCATGGGGGGTGGGGCTGGCCAACTTCGTCCGCCGGACTCGGAATGGCGCAAGACATTGCGAGGCGCCTCCGTGTGCCAAAAATAGGCCGCGGGCACTGCCGCGTCCAAAAATAACAGCCCGAAGGCCGGGGCGCCAATTTCGTCCAGCGGAAAAAGGCCACAAAAACGGGTGGGCCATAGCCTTGGGGTGTGGGGCTGGCCCGCCTTATCCGCCGGACTCGGAATGGCGTGAGACTTAACGTGGCGCCTCTGTGTGCCAAAAATAGGCCACGGGCACAGCCACGCCCAAAACAAACCGCCCGAAGGCCGAGGCGCCAAGTTCGTCCAGCGGAAAAAGGCCACAAAAACGGGTGGGCTATAGAGTTGGGGGGTGGGGCTGGCCAACTTCGTCCGCCGGACTCGGAATGGCGCGAGACTTTGCGACGCACCTCCGTGGCTCAAAAATAGGCCGCGGGCACAGCCGTGCCCAAAAGTAACCACCTGAAGGCCGGGGCGCCAAGTTCATCCAGCGGAAAAAGGCCACAAAAACGGGTGTGCTATAGCCTTGGGGGGTGGGGCTGGACAACTTCATCCGCTGGACTCGGAATGGTGCGAGACTTTGCTAGGATCCTCCGTGTGCCAAAAATAGGCCGCGGGCACAGCCGCGCCCAAAAATAATCGCCCGAAGGCAGGGGCGCCAAGTTCGTCCAGCGGAAAAAGGCCACAAAAACGGGTGGGCTATAGCGTTGGGGGGTGGGGCTGGCCAACTTCGTCCGCCGGACTCGGAATGGCGCGAGACTTTGCGGGGCGCCTCCGTGTGCCATAAATAGGACGTGGGCACAGCCGCGCCCAAAAATAACCACCCGAAGGCCGGGGCCCCAAGTTCGTCCAGCGGAAAAAGGCCACAAAAACGGGTGGGCTATAGCCTTGGGGGGTGGGGCTGGCCAACTTCGTCCGCCGGACTCGGAATGGCGCGAGACATTGCGAGGCGCCTCCGTGTGCCAAAAATAGGCCGCGGGCACTGCCGCGTCCAAAAATAACAGCCTGAAGGCCGGGGCGCCAAGTTCGTCCAGCGGAAAAAGGCCACAAAAACGGGTGGGCCATAGCCTTGGGGTGTGGGGCTGGCCCGCCTCATCCGCCGGACTCGGAATGGCGTGAGACTTAACGACGCGCCTCCGTGTGCCAAAAATAGGCCACGGGCACAGCCGCGCCCAAAACTAACCGCCCGAAGGCCGAGGCGCCAAGTTCGTCCAGCGGAAAAAGGCCACAAAAACGGGTGGGCTATAGAGTTGGGGGGTGGGGCTGGCCAACTTCGTCCGCCGAACTCGGAATGGCGCGAGACTTTGCGAGGCACCTCCGTGTCTCAAAAATAGGCCGCGGGCACAGCCGTGCCCAAAAATAACCGCCTGAAGGCCGGGGCGCCAAGTTCGTCCAGCGGAAAAAGGCCACAAAAATGGGTGAGCTATAGCCTTGGGGGGTGGGGCTGGCCCACTTCGTCCGCCGGACTCGGAATGGCGCGAGACTTTGCGAGGCGTCTCCGTGCACCAAAAATAAGCCGCGGGCACAGCCGTGCCCAAAAATAACCGCCTGAAGGGCGGGGCGCCAAGTTCGTCCAGCGGAAAAAGGCCACAAAAACGGGTGGGCTATAGCCTTGGGGGGTGGGGCTGGCCAACTTCGTCCGCCGGACTCGGAATGGCGTGAGACTTAATGAGGCACCTCCGGGTGCTAAAAATAGGCCGGGGGCAAAGCCGCGCCCAAAAATAACCGTCCGAAGGCTGGGGCGCCAAATTCGTCCAGCGGAAAAAGGGCACAAAAACGGGTGGGCTATAGCCTTGGGGTGTGGGCATGGCCAGCTTCGTCCGCCGGACTCGGAATCGCGCGAGACTTTGCGAGGCGCCTCCGTGTGCCAAAAACAGGCCGCGGGCACAGCCGCGCCCAAAAATAACAGCCCGAAGGCCGGGGCGCCAAGTTCGTCCAGCGGAAAAAGGCCACAAAAACGGGTGGGCTATAGCCTTGGGGGGTGGGGCTGGCCAACTTCGTCCGCCGGACTCGGAATGGCGTGAGACTTAATGAGGCACCTCCGGGTGCTAAAAATAGGCCGGGGGCAAAGCCGCGCCCAAAAATAACCGTCCGAAGGCTGGGGCGCCAAATTCGTCCAGCGGAAAAAGGGCACAAAAACGGGTGGGCTATAGCCTTGGGGTGTGGGGCTGGCCAGCTTCGTCCGCCGGACTCGGAATCACGCGAGACTTTGCGAGGCGCCTCCGTGTGCCAAAAACAGGCCGCGGGCACAGCCGCGCCCAAAAATAACAGCCCGAAGGCCGGGGCGCCAAGTTCGTCCAGCGGAAAAAGGCCACAAAAACGGGTGGGCCATAGCCTTGGGGTGTGGGGCTGGCCCGCCTCGTTCACCGGACTTGGAATGGCGTGAGACTTAACGAGGCGCCTCCGTGTGCCAAAAATAGGCCACGGGCACAGCCGCGCCCAAAACTAACCGCCCGAAGGCCGGGGCGCCAAGTTCGTCCAGCGGAAAAAGGCCACAAAAACGGCTGGGCTATAGAGTTGAGGGGTCGGGCTGGCCAACTTCGTCCGCCGGACTCGGAATGGCGCGAGCCTTTGCGAGGCGCCTCCGTGTACCAAAAATAGGCCGCGGGCACAACTGCGCCCAAAAATAGCCGCGCAAATGCGGGGGCGCCAACTTCATCAAGCGGAAGAACCCCACAAAAATGGGTGGGCTATAGCCTTCGGGTGTGGGGCTGGCCCACCTCGTCCGTCGGACTCGGAATGGCGTGAGACTTTACGGGGCGCCTCCGTGTGCCAAAAATAGGCCGCGGGCACAGCCGCACCCAAAAATAACCGCCCGAAGGCCGGGGCGCCAAGTTCGTCCAGCGGAAAAAGGCCACAAAAACGGGTGGGCTATAGCCTTGGGGGGTGGGGCTGGCCAGCTTCGTCCGCCGGACTCGGAATGGCGCGAGACTTTGTGAGGCACCTCTGCGTGCCAAAAATAGGCCGCGGGCACAGCCGCACCCAAAAATAACCGCCCGAAGGCCGGGGCGCCAAGTTCGTCCAGCGGAAAAAGGCCACAACAACGGGTGGGCTATAGCCTTGGGGGGTTGGGCTGGCCAACTTCGTCCGCCGGACTTGGAATGGCGCGTGATTTTGCGAGGTGCCTCCGTGTGCCAAAAATAGGGCGCGGGCACATCCGCGCCCAAAAATAACCGCCCGAAGGCTGGGGCGCCAAGTTCGTCCAGCGGAAAAAAGCCACAAAAACGAGTGGGCTATAGCCTTGGGGGGTGGGGCTGGCCAACTTCGTCCGCCAGACTCGGAATGGCGCGAGACTTCGCGAGGCTCCTCCGTGTGCCAAAAATAGGCCGCGGGCACAGCCGCGCCTGAAAATAACCGTCCGAAGGCCGGGGTGCCAAGTTCGTCCAGCGGAAAAAGGCCACAAAAACGGGTGGGCTATAGCCTTGGGGGGTGGGGCTGGCCAACTTTGTCCGCCGGACTCTGAATGGCGCGAGACTTTGCGAGCGGCCTCCGTATGCCAAAAATAGGCCGTGGGCACTGCCGCGCCCAAAAATAACTGCCCGAAGGCCGGGGCGCCAAGTTCGTCCAGCGGAAAATGGCCACAAAAACGGGTGGGCTATAAGCCTTGGGGGGTAGGGCTGGACAACTTCGTCCGCTGGACTCAGAATGGCGCGAGACTTTGCGAGGCACTTCCGTGTGCCAAAAATAGGCCGCGTGCACAGACTCGCCCAACAATAACCACCCGAAGGCCGGGGCGCCAAGTTCGTCCAGCGGAAAAAGGCCACAAAAACGGGTGGGCTATAGCCTTGGGGGGTGGGGCTGGCCAGCTTCGTCCGCCGGACTCGGAATGGCGCGAGACTTTGTGAGGCGCCTCTGCGTGCCAAAAATATGCCGCGGGCACAGCCGTACCCAAAAATAACCGCCCGAAGGCCGGGGAGCCAAGTTCGTCCAGCGGAAAAAGGCCGCAAAAACGGGTGGGCTATAGCCTTGGGGGGTGGGGCTGGCCAACTTCGTCCGCCGGAATCGGAATGGCGCGAGATTTTGCGAGGCGCCTCCGTGTGCCAAAAATAGGCCGCGGGCTCAGCCGTGACCAAAAATAACTGCCTGAAGGCCGGGGCGCCAAGTTCCTCCAGCGGAAAAAGGCCACAAAAACGGGTGGGCTATAGCCTTGGGGGGTGGGGCTGGCCAACTTCGTCCGCCGGACTCTGAATGGCGCGAGACTTTGCGAGCGGCCTCCACATGCCAAAAATAGGCCGCGGGCACAGCCGCGCCCAAAAATAACTGCCCAAAGGCCGGGGCGCCAAGTTCGTCCAGCGGAAAATAACCACAAAAACGAGTGGGCTATAGCCTTGGGGGGTAGGGCTGGATAACTTCGTCCGCCGGACTCCGAATGGCGCGAGACTTTGCGAGCGGCCTCCGTATGCCAAAAATAGGCCGCGGGAACAGCCGCGCCCAAAAATAACCGCCTGAAGGCCGGGGCGCCAAGTTCATCCAGCGGAAAATGGCCACAAAAACGGGTGGGATATAGGCATGGGGGGTGGGGCGGGACAACTTCGTCCGCCGGACTCGGAATGGCGCGAGACTTTGCGAAGCACCTCCGTGTGCCAAAAATAGGCCGCGGGCACAGCCTCGCCCAAAAATAACCACCCGAAGGCCGGGGCGCCAAGTTCGTCCAGCGGAAAAAGGCCACAAAAACGGGTGGGCTATAGCCTTGGGGGGTGGGGCTGGCCAGCTTCGTCCGCCGGACACGGAATGGCGCGAGACTTTGTGAGGCGCCTCTGCGTGCCAAAAATAGGCCACGGGCACAGCCGCACCCAAAAATAACCGCCCGAAGGCCGGGGAGCCAAGTTCGTCCAGCGGAAAAAGGCCGCAAAAACGGGTGGGCTATAGCCTTGGGGGGTGGGGCTGGCCAACTTCGTCCGCCGGACTCGGAATGGCGCGAGATTTTGCGAGGCCCCTCCGTGTGCCAAAAATAGGCCGCGGGCACAGCCGTGCCCAAAAATAACCGCCTGAAGGCCGGGGCGCCAAGTTCGTCCAGCGGAAAAAGGCCACAAAAATGGGTGAGCTATAGCCTTGGGGGGTGGGGCTGGCCCACTTCGTCCGCCGGACTCGGAATGGCGCGAGACTTTGCGAGGCCCCTCCGTGTGCCAAAAATAGGCCGCGGGCACAGCCGTGCCCAAAAATAACTGCCTGAAGTCCGGGGCGCCAAGTTCCTCCAGCGGAAAAAGGCCACAAAAACGGGTGGGCTATAGCCTTGGGGGGTGGGGCTGGCCAACTTCGTCCGCCGGACTCGGAATGGCGCGAGATTTTGCGAGGCCCCTCCGTGTGCCAAAAATAGGCCGCGGGCACAGCCGTGCCCAAAAATAACTGCCTGAAGTCCGGGGCGCCAAGTTCCTCCAGCGGAAAAAGGCCACAAAAACGGGTGGGCTATAGCCTTGGGGGGTGGGGCTGGCCAACTTCGTCCGCCGGACTCGAAATGGCGCGAGACTTTGCGAGCGGCCTTCGTGTGCCAAAAATAGGCCACGGACACAGCCGCACCCAAAAATAACCGCCTGAAGGCCGGGGCGCCAAGTTCGTCCAGCAGAAAATGGCCACAAAAACGGGTGGGATATAGGCTTGGGGAGTGGGGCGGGACAACTTCGTCCGCCGGACTCGGAATGGCGCGAGACTTTGCGAGGCACCTCCGTGTGCCAAAAATAGGCCGCGGGCACAGCCGCGCCCAAAAATAACTGCCCAACCGCCCGAAGGCCGGGGCGCCAAGTTCGTCCAGCGGAAAAAGGCCACAAAAACGGGTGGGCTATAGCCTTGGGGGGTGGGGCTGGCCAACTTCGTCCGCCGGACTCGGAATGGCGCGAGACTTTGCGAGCAGCCTGCATGTGCCAAAAATAGGCCGTGGGCACAGCCGCGCCCGAAAATAACCGTCGGAAGGCCGGGGCGCCAAGTTCGTCCAGCGGAAAAAGGCCGCAAAAACGGGTGGGCTATAGCCTTGGGGGGTGGGGCTGGCCAACTTCGTCCGCCGGACTCGGAATGGCGCGAGACTTTGCGAGCGGCCTGCATGTGCCAAAAATAGGCCGCGGGCACAGCCGCACCCAAAAATAACTGCCCGAAGGCCGGGGAGCCAAGTTCGTCCAGCGGAAAAAGGCCGCAAAAACGGGTGGGCTATAGCCTTGGGGGGTGGGGCTGGCCAGCTTCGTCCGCCGGACACGGAATGGCGCGAGACTTTGTGAGGCGCCTCTGCGTGCCAAAAATAGGCCGCGGGCACAGCCGTACCCAAAAATAACCGCCCGAAGGCCGGGGAGCCAAGTTCGTCCAGCGGAAAAAGGCCGCAAAAACGGGTGGGCTATAGCCTTGGGGGGTGGGGCTGGCCAACTTCGTCCGCCGGACTCGGAATGGTGCGAGATTTTGCGAGGCCCCTCCGTGTGCCAAAAATAGGCCGCGGGCACAGCCGTGCCCAAAAATAACTGCCTGAAGTCCGGGGCGCCAAGTTCCTCCAGCGGAAAAAGGCCACAAAAACGGGTGGGCTATAGCCTTGGGGGGTGGGGCTGGCCAACTTCGTCCGCCGGACTCGGAATGGCGCGAGACTTTGCGAGGCACCTCCGTTTGCCAAAAATAGGCCGCGGGCACAGCCGCGCCCAAAAATAACTGCCCAACCGCCCGAAGGCCGGGGCGCCAAGTTCGTCCAGTGGAAAAAGGCCACAAAAACGGGTGGGCTATAGCCTTGGGGGGTGGGGCTGGCCAACTTCGTCCGCCGGACTCGGAATGGCGCGAGACTTTGCGAGCAGCCTGCATGTGCCAAAAATAGGCCGCGGGCACAGCCGCACCCAAAAATAACTGCCCGAAGGCCGGGGCGCCAAGTTCGTCCAGCGGAAAATGGCCACAAAAACGAGTGGGCTATAGCCTTGGGGGGTAGGGCTGGATAACTTCGTCCGCCGGACTCCGAATGGCGCGACACTTTGCGAGCGGCCTCCGTATGCCAAAAATAGGCCGCGGTCACAGCCGCGTCCAAAAATAACCCCCTGAAGGCCGGGGCGCCAAGTTCGTCCAGCGGAAAATGGCCACAAAAACGGGTGGGATATAGGCTTGGGGGGTGGGGCGGGACAACTTAGTCCGCCGGACTCGGAATGGCGCGAGACTTTGCGAGGCACCTCCGTTTGCCAAAAATAGGCCGCGGGCACAGCCGCGCCCAAAAATAACTGCCCAACCGCCCGAAGGCCGGGGCGCCAAGTTCGTCCAGCGGAAAAAGGCCACAAAAACGGGTGGGCTATAGCCTTGGGGGGTGGGGCTGGCCAACTTCGTCCGCCGGACTCGGAATGGCGCGAGACTTTGCGAGCAGCCTGCATGTGCCAAAAATAGGCCGCGGGCACAGCCGCGCCCAAAAATAACCGTCGGAAGGCCGGGGCGCCAAGTTCGTCCAGCGGAAAAAGGCCACAAAAACGGGTGGGCTATAGCCTTGGGGGGTGGGGCTGGCCAACTTCGTCCGCCGGACTCGGAATGGCGCGAGACTTTGCGAGCGGCCTGCATGTGCCAAAAATAGGCCGCGGGCACAGCCGCGCCCAAAAATAACCGTCAGAAGGCCGGGGAGCCAAGTTCATCCAGCGGAAAAAGGCCACAAAAACGGGTGGGCTATAGCCTTGGGGGGTGGGGCTGGCCAACTTCGTCCGCCGGACTTGGAGTGGCGCGAGACTTTGCGAGAGGCATCCGTGAACCAAAAATAGGCCGCGGGCACAGCAGCGCCCAAAAACAAACACCCGAAGGCCGGGGCGCCAAGTTCGTCCAGCGGAAAAAGGCCACAAAAACGGGTGGGCTACAGCCTTGGGGGGTGGGGCTGGCCCACTTTGTCCGCCGGACTCGGAATGGCGCGAGACTTTGCGAGCGGCCTCCGTGTACCAAAAATAGGCCGCGGGCACAGCCGCACCCAAAGACAACCGCCCGAAGGCCGGGGCGCCAAGTTCGTCCAGCGGAAAAAGGCCACAAAAACGGGTGGGCTATAGCCTTGGGGAGTGGGGCTGGCCAACTTCGTCCGCCGGACTCGGAATGGCGCGAGACTTTGTGAGCGGCCTCCGTGTGCCAAAAATAGGCAGCGGTCACAGCCGCGCCCAAAAATAACCGTCAGAAGGCCGGGGCCCCAAGTTCGTCCAGCGGAAAAAGGCCACAAAAACGGGTGGGCTATAGTCTTGGGGGGTGGGGCTGGCCAACTTCGTCCGCCGGACTCGGAATGGCGCGAGACTTTGCAAGCGGCCTCCATGTACCAAAAATAGGCCGCGGGCACAGCCGTGCGCAAAAACAACCGCCCGAAGGGCGGGGCGCCAAGTTCGTCCAGCGGAAAAAGGCCACAAAAACGGGAGGCCTATCGCCTTGGGGGGTGGGGCTGGCCAACTTCGTCCGCCGGACTCGAAATGGGGCGAGACTTTGCGAGCGGCCTCCGTGTGCCCTAAATAGGCCACGGACACAGCCGCGCCCGAAAATAACCGCCCTAAGGCCGGGGCACCAAGTTTGTCCAGCGGAAAAAGGCCACAAAAACGGGTGAGCTATAGCCTTGGGGGGTGGGGCTGGCCAACTTCGTCCGCCGGACTCGGAATGGCACGAGACTTTGCGAGCGGCCTCCATGTACCAAAAATAGGCCGCGGGCACAGCCGCGCCCAAAAACAACCTCCCGAGGGCTGGGGCGCCAAGTTCGTCCAGCGGAAAAAGCCCACAAAAACGGGTGGGCTATAGCCTTGGGGGGTGGGGCTGGCCAACTTCGTCCGCCGGACTCGGAATGGCGCGAGACTTTACGATCGGTATCCGTGTACCAAAAATAGGCTGCGGGCACAGCTGCGCCCAAAAACAACTGCCCGAAGTCCGGGGCGCCAAGTTCGTCCTGCGGAAAAAGGCCACAAAAACGGGTGGGCTATAGCCTTGGGGGGTGGGGCTGGCCAACTTCGTCCGCCGGACTCGCAATGGCGCGAGACTTTGCGAGCGGCCTCCGTGTGCAAAAGATAGGCCGCGGGCACAGCCGCGCCCAAAAATAACTCCCCGAAGGCCGGGGCGCCAAGTTCGTCCAGCGGAAAAAGGCCACAAAAACGGGTGGGCTATAGCCTTGGGGGTTGGGGCTGGCCAACTTCGTCCACCGGACTAGGAATGGTGCGAGACTTTGCGAGCAGCCTCCGTGTGCCAAAAATAGGCTGTGGGCATTGCCGTGCCCAAAAATAACCGCCCAAAGGCCGGGGCGCCAAGTTCGTCCAACGGAGAAAGGCCACAAAAACGGGTGGGCTATAGCCTTGGGGGGTGGGGCTGGCCAACTTCGTCCGCCGGACTCAGAATGGCGCGAGACTTTGCGAGCGGTCTCCGTGTGCCAAAAAATCGGCCGCGGGCACAGCCGCGCCCAAAAATAACCGCCCGAAGGCCAGGGCGCCAAGTTCGTCCAACGGAAAAAGGCCACAAAAACGGGTGGGCTATAGCCTTGGGGGGTGGGGCTGGCCCACTTCGTCCGACGGACTCGGAATGGCGCGAGACTTTGCGAATGGCCTCCATGTCCCGAAAATAGACCGCGGGAACAGCCGCGCCCAAAAATAGCCGCCCCAAGGCCGGGGCGCCAAGTTCGTCCAGCGGAAAAAGGCCACAAAAACGGGTGGGCTATAGCCTTGGGGGGTGGGGCTGGCCAACTTCGTCCGCCGGACTCTGAATGGCGCGAGACTTTGCGAGCGGCCTCCGTGTGCCCAAAATAGGCCGCGGGCACAGCCGCGCCCAAAAATAACCGCCCGAAGGCCGGGGCGCCAAGTTCGTCCTGCGGAAAAAGGCCACAAAAACGGGTGGGCTATAGCCTTGGGGGAAGGGGCTGGCAAACTTCGTCCGCCGGACTCGGAATGGCGCAAGACTTTGCGAGCGGCCTCCATGTCCCGAAAATAGGCCGCGGGAACAGCCGAGCCCAAAAATAGCCGCCCCAAGGCCGGGGCGCCAAGTTCGTCCAGCGGAAAAAGGCCACAAAAACGGGTGGGCTATAGCCTTGGGGGGTGGGGCTGGCCAACTTCGTCCGCCGGACTCAGAATGGCGCGAGACTTTGCGAGCGGTCTCCGTGTGCCAAAAAATCAGCCGCGGGCACAGCCGCGCCCAAAAATAACCGCCCGAAGGCCAGGGCGCCAAGTTCGTCCAACGGAAAACGGCCACAAAAACGGGTGGGCTATAGCCTTGGGGGGTGGGGCTGGCCAACTTCGTCCGCTTGACTCGGAATGGCGCAAGACTTTGTGAGCGGCTTCCGTGTGCCAAAAATAGGCCGTGGGCACAGCCGTGCCAAAAAATAACCACCCGAAGGCCGGGGCGCCAAGTTCGTCCAGCGGAAAAAGGCCACAAAAACGGGTGGGCTATAGCCTTGGGTGGTGGGGCTGGCCAACTTCGTCTGCCGGACTCGGAATGGCGCGAGACTTTGCGAGCGGCCTCCGTGTCCCTAAAATAGGCCGCGGGAACAGCCGCGCCCAAAAATAGCCGCCCCAAGGCCGGGGCGCCAAGTTCGTCCTGCGGAAAAAGGCCACAAAAACGGGTGGGCTATAGCCTTGGGGGGTGGGGCTGGCCAAGTTCGTCCGCCGGACTCGGAATGGCGCGAGAGTTTGCGAGCGGCCTCCGTGTGCCCAAAATAGGCCGCGGGCACAGCCGTGCCCAAAAATAACCGCCCGAAGGCCGTGGCGCCAAGTTCGTCCTGCGGAAAAAGGCCACAAAAACGGGTGGGCTATAGCCTTGGGGGAAGGGGCTGGAAAACTTCGTCCGCCGGACTCGGAATGGCGTGAGACTTTGCGAGCGGCCTCCATGTTCCAAAAATAGGCCGCGGGAACAGCCGCGCCCAAAAATAGCCGCCCCAAGGCCGGGGCGCCAAGTTCGTCCAGCGGAAAAAGGCCACAAAAACTGGTGGGCTATAGCATTGGGGGGTGGGGCTGGCCAACTTCGTCCGCCGGACTCGGAATGGCGCGAGAATTTGCAAGCGGCCTCCGTGTGCCAAAAATAGGCCGCGGGAACAGCCGCACCCAAAAATAATCCCCCCAAGGCCAGGCCGCCAAGTTCGTCCAGCGGAAAAAGGCCACAAAAACGGGTGGGCTATAGCATTGGGGGGTGGGGCTGGCCAACTTCGTTCGCCGGACTCGGAATGGCGCGAGACTTTGCGAGCGGCCTCCGTGTGCCAAAAATAGGCCGCGGTCACAGCCGCGCCCAAAAATAACCGCCCGAAGGCCGGGGCGCCAAGTTCGTCCAGCGGAAAAAGGCCACAAAAACGGGTGGGCTATAGTATTGGGGGGTGGGGCTGGCCAACTTCGTCCGCCGGACTCGGAATGGCGCGAGACTTTGCGAGCAGCCTCTGTGTGCCGAAAATAGGCCGCGGGAACAGCCGCGCCCAAAAATAGCCGTCCCAAGGCCGGGGCGCCAAGTTCGTCCAGCGGAAAAACGCCACAAAAACGGGTGGGCTATAGCCTTGGGGGGTGGGGCTGGCCAACTTCGTCCGCCGGACTCGGAATGGCGTGAGACTTTGCGAGTGGCCTACGTGTGCCAAAAATAGACCGCGGGCACAACCGCGCCCAAAATAACTGCCCGAAGGCCGGGGCGCCAAGTTCGTCCAGCGGAAAAAGGCCACAAAAACGGGTGGGCTATAGCCTTGGGGGGTGGGGCTGGCCCACTTCGTCCGCCGGACTCGGGATGGCGCGAGACTTTGTGAGCGGCCTACGTGTGCCAAAAATAGGCCGCGGGCACAACCGCGCCCAAAAATAACCAATCGAAGGCCGGGTCGCCAAGTTCGTCCAGCGGAAAATGGCCACAAAAACGGGCGGGCTATAAGCTTGGGGGGTGGGGCTGGCCAACTTCGCCCGCCGGACTCGGAATGGCGCGAGACTTTGCGAGCGGGCTCCGTGTACCAAAAATAGGCTGCGGGCACAGCCGCGCCTAAAAATAACCGCCCGACGGCCGGGGCGCAAAGTTCGTCCAGCGGAAAATGGCCACAAAAACGGGTGGGCTATAGCCTTGGGGGGTGGGGCTGGCCAACTTCGCCCGCTGGACTCGGAATGGCGCGAGACTTTGCGAGCGGGCTCCGTGTGCCAAAAATAGGCCGCGGGCACAGCCTTGCCTAAAAATAACCGTTCAAAGGCCGGGGCGCCAAGTTCGTCCAGCGGAAAATGGCCACAAAAATGGGTGGGCTATAGCCTTGGGGGGTGGGGCTGGCCAACTTCGTCCGCCGGACTCGGAATGGCGCGAGACTTTGCGAGCAGCCTGCATGTGCCAAAAATAGGCCGCGGGCACAGCCGCGCCCGAAAATAACCGTCGGAAGGCCGGGGCGCCAAGTTCGTCCAGCGGAAAAAGGCCACAAAAACGGGTGGGCTATAGCCTTGGGGGGTGGGGCTGGCCAACTTCGTCCGCCGGACTTGGAGTGGCGCGAGACTTTGCGAGAGGCATCCGTGAACCAAAAATAGGCCGCGGGCACAGCAGCGCCCAAAAACAAACGCCCGAAGGCCGGGGCGCCAAGTTCGTCCAGCGGAAAAAGGCCACAAAAACGGGTGGGCTACAGCCTTGGGGGGTGGGACTGGCCCACTTTGTCCGCCGGACTCGGAATGGCGCGAGACTTTACGAGCGGCCTCCGTGTACCAAAAATAGGCCGCGGGCACAGCCGCACCCAAAGACAACCACCCGAAGGCCGGGGCGCCAAGTTCGTCCAGCGGAAAAAGGCCACAAAAACGGGTGGGCTATAGCCTTGGGGAGTGGGGCTGGCCAACTTCGTCCGCCGGACTAGGAATGGCGCGAGACTTTGTGAGTGGCCTCCGTGTGCCAAAAATAGGCCGCGGTCACAGCCGCGCCCAAAAATAACCGCCCGAAGGCCGGGGCGCCAAGTTCGTCCAGCGGAAAAAGGCCACAAAAACGGGTGGGCTATAGTCTTGGGGGGTGGGGCTGGCCAACTTCGTCCGCCGGACTCGGAATGGCGCGAGACTTTGCAAGCGGCCTCCATGTACCAAAAATAGGCCGCGGGCACAGCCGTGCGCAAAAACAACCGCCCTAAGGGCGGGGCGCCAAGTTCGTCCAGCGGAAAAAGGCCACAAAAACGGGAGGCCTATCGCCTTGGGGGGTGGGGCTGGCCAACTTCGTCCGCCGGACTCGAAATGGCGCGAGACTTTGCGAGCGGCCTCCGTGTGCCAAAAATAGGCCACGGACACAGCCGCGCCCGAAAATAACCGCCCTAAGGCCGGGGCACCAAGTTTGTCCAGCGGAAAAAGGCCACAAAAACGGGTGAGCTATAGCCTTGGGGGGTGGGGCTGGCCAACTTCGTCCCCCGGACTCGGAATGGCACGAGACTTTGCGAGCGGCCTCCATGTACCAAAAATAGGCCGCGGGCACAGCCGCGCCCAAAAACAACCTCCCGAGGGCCGGGGCGCCAAGTTCGTCCAGCGGAAAAAGCCCACAAAAACGGGTGGGCTATAGCCTTGGGGGGTGGGGCTGGCCAACTTCGTCCGCCGGACTCGGAATGGCGCAAGACTTTACGAGCGGTATCCGTGTACCAAAAATAGGCTGCGGGCACAGCCGCGCCCAAAAACAACTGCCCGAAGTCCGGGGCGCCAAGTTCGTCCTGCGGAAAAAGGCCACAAAAACGGGTGGGCTATAGCCTTGGGGGGTGGGGCTGGCCAACTTCGTCCGCCGGACTCGCAATGGCGCGAGAATTTGCGAGCGGCCTCCGTGTGCAAAAAATAGGCCGCGGGCACAGCCGCGCCCAAAAATAACTCCCCGAAGGCCGGGGCGCCAAGTTCGTCCAGCGGAAAAAGGCCACAAAAACGGGTGGGCTATAGCCTTGGGGGTTGGGGCTGGCCAACTTCGTCCACCGGACTAGGAATGGTGTGAGACTTTGCGAGCAGCCTCCGTGTGCCAAAAATAGGCTGTGGGCACTGCCGCACCCAAAAATAACCGCCCGAAGGCCGGGGCGCCAAGTTCGTCCAACGGAGAAAGGCCACAAAAACGGGTGGGCTATAGCCTTGGGGGGTGGGGCTGGCCAACTTCGTCCGCCGGACTCAGAATGGCGCGAGACTTTGCGAGCGGTCTCCGTGTGCCAAAAAATCGGCCGCGGGCACAGCCGCGCCCAAAAATAACCGCCCGAAGGCCAGGGCGCCAAGTTCGTCCAACGGAAAAAGGCCACAAAAACGGGTGGGCTATAGCCTTGGGGGGTGGGGCTGGCCCACTTCGTCCGACGGACTCGGAATGGCGCGAGACTTTGCGAGCGGCCTCCGTGTCCCGAAAATAGACCGCGGGAACAGCCGCGCCCAAAAATAGCCGCCCCAAGGCCGGGGCGCCAAGTTCGTCCAGCGGAAAAAGGCCACAAAAACGGGTGGGCTATAGCCTTGGTGGGTGGGGCTGGCCAACTTCGTCCGCCGGACTCTGAATGGCGCGAGACTTTGCGAGCGGCCTCCGTGTGCCCAAAATAGGCCGCGGGCACAGCCGCGCCCAAAAATAACCGCCCGAAGGCCGGGGCGCCAAGTTCGTCCTGCGGAAAAAGGCCACAAAAACGGGTGGGCTATAGCCTTGGGGGAAGGGGCTGGCAAACTTCGTCCGCCGGACTCGGAATGGCGCAAGACTTTGCGAGCGGCCTCCATGTCCCGAAAATAGGCCGCGGGAACAGCCGCGCCCAAAAATAGCCGCCCCAAGGCCGGGGCGCCAAGTTCGTCCAGCGGAAAAAGGCCACAAAAACGGGTGGGCTATAGCCTTGGGGGGTGGGGCTGGCCAACTTCGTCCGCCGGACTCAGAATGGCGCGAGACTTTGCGAGCGGTCTCCGTGTGCCAAAAAATCGGCCGCGGGCACAGCCGCGCCCAAAAATAACCGCCCGAAGGCCAGGGCGCCAAGTTCGTCCAACGGAAAAAGGCCACAAAAACGGGTGGGCTATAGCCTTGGGGGGTGGGGCTGGCCAACTTCGTCCGCTTGACTCGGAATGGCGCAAGACTTTGTGAGCGGCTTCCGTGTGCCAAAAATAGGCCGTGGGCACAGCCGTACCAAAAAATAACCACCCGAAGGCCGGGGCGCCAAGTTCGTCCAGCGGAAAAAGGCCACAAAAACGGGTGGGCTATAGCCTTGGGTGGTGGGGCTGGCCAACTTCGTCTGCCGGACTCGGAATGGCGCGAGACTTTGCGAGCGGCCTCCGTGTCCCGAAAATAGGCCGCGGGAACAGCCGCGCCCAAAAATAGCCGCCCCAAGGCCGGGGCGCCAAGTTCGTCCAGCGGAAAAAGGCCACAAAAACGGGTGGGCTATAGCCTTGGGGGGTGGGGCTGGCCAAGTTCGTCCGCCGGACTCGGAATGGCGCGAGAGTTTGCGAGCGGCCTCCGTGTGCCCAAAATAGGCCGCGGGCACAGCCGTGCCCAAAAATAACCGCCCGAAGGCCGTGGCGCCAAGTTCGTCCTGCGGAAAAAGGCCACAAAAACGGGTGGGCTATAGCCTTGGGGGAAGGGGCTGGAAAACTTCGTCCGCCGGACTCGGAATGGCGTGAGACTTTGCGAGCGGCCTCCATGTTCCAAAAATAGGCCGCGGGAACAGCCGCGCCCAAAAATAGCCGCCCCAAGGCCGGGGCGCCAAGTTCGTCCAGCGGAAAAAGGCCACAAAAACTGGTGGGCTATAGCATTGGGGGGTGGGGCTGGCCAACTTCGTCCGCCGGACTCGGAATGGCGCGAGACTTTGCAAGCGGCCTCCGTGTGCCAAAAATAGGCCGCGGGAACAGCCGCACCCAAAAATAACCCCCCCAAGGCCAGGCCGCCAAGTTCGTCCAGCGGAAAAAGGCCACAAAAACGGGTGGGCTATAGCATTGGGGGGTGGGGCTGGCCAACTTCGTTCGCCGGACTCGGAATGGCGCGAGACTTTGCGAGCGGCCTCCGTGTGCCAAAAATAGGCCGCGGTCACAGCCGCGCCCAAAAATAACCGCCCGAAGGCCGGGGCGCCAAGTTCGTCCAGCGGAAAAAGGCCACAAAAACGGGTGGGCTATAGTATTGGGGGGTGGGGCTGGCCAACTTCGTCCGCCGGACTCGGAATGGCGCGAGACTTTGCGAGCAGCCTCTGTGTGCCGAAAACAGGCCGCGGGAACAGCCGCGCCCAAAAATAGCCGACCCAAGGCCGGGGCGCCAAGTTCGTCCAGCGGAAAAACGCCACAAAAACGGGTGGGCTATAGCCTTGGGGGGTGGGGCTGGCCAACTTCGTCCACCGGACTCGGAATGGTGTGAGACTTTGCGAGTGG
Organism: Citrus x changshan-huyou; assembly: GCA_039657385.1. Classification (NCBI taxonomy): domain Eukaryota; kingdom Viridiplantae; phylum Streptophyta; class Magnoliopsida; order Sapindales; family Rutaceae; genus Citrus; species Citrus x changshan-huyou. The sequence continues at coordinate 928,073 of JBCGBO010000018.1, forward strand.
CCTACGTGTGCCAAAAATAGACCGCGGGCACAACCGCGCCCAAAATAACTGCCCGAAGGCCGGGGCGCCAAGTTCGTCCAGTGGAAAAAGGCCACAAAAACGGGTGGGCTATAGCCTTGGGGGGTGGGGCTGGCCCACTTCGTCCGCCGGACTCGGGATGGCGCGAGACTTTGTGAGCGGCCTACGTGTGCCAAAAATAGGCCGCGGGCACAACCGCGCCCAAAAATAACCAATCGAAGGCCGGGGCGCCAAGTTCGTCCAGCGGAAAATGGCCACAAAAACGGGCGGGCTATAAGCTTGGGGGGTGGGGCTGGCCAACTTCGCCCGCCGGACTCGGAATGGCGCGAGACTTTGCGAGCGGGCTCCGTGTACCAAAAATAGGCTGCGGGCACAGCCGCGCCTAAAAATAACCGCCCGACGGCCGGGGCGCAAAGTTCGTCCAGCGGAAAATGGCCACAAAAACGGGTGGGCTATAGCCTTGGGGGGTGGGGCTGGCCAACTTCGCCCGCTGGACTCGGAATGGCGCGAGACTTTGCGAGCGGGCTCCGTGTGCCAAAAATAGGCCGCGGGCACAGCCTTGCCTAAAAATAACCGTTCAAAGGCCGGGGCGCCAAGTTCGTCCAGCGGAAAATGGCCACAAAAATGGGTGGGCTATAGCCTTGGGGGGTGGGGCTGGCCAGCTTCGTCCGCCGGACTCGGAATGGCGCGAGACTTTGCGAGCAGCCTGCATGTGCCAAAAATAGGCCGCGGGCACAGCCGCGCCCGAAAATAACCGTCGGAAGGCCGGGGCGCCAAGTTCGTCCAGCGGAAAAAGGCCACAAAAACGGGTGGGCTATAGCCTTGGGGGGTGGGGCTGGCCAACTTCGTCCGCCGGACTTGGAGTGGCGCGAGACTTTGTGAGAGGCATCCGTGAACCAAAAATAGGCCGCGGGCACAGCAGCGCCCAAAAACAACCGCCCGAAGGCCGGGGCGCCAAGTTCGTCCAGCGGAAAAAGGCCACAAAAACGGGTGGGCTATAGCCTTGGGGAGTGGGGCTGGTCAACTTCGTCCGCCGGACTAGGAATGGCGCGAGACTTTGTGAGCGGCCTCCGTGTGCCAAAAATAGGCCGCGGTCACAGCCGCGCCCAAAAATAACCGCCCGAAGGCCGGGGCGCCAAGTTCGTCCAGCGGAAAAAGGCCACAAAAACGGGTGGGCTATAGTCTTGGGGGGTGGGGCTGGCCAACTTCGTCCGCCGGACTCGGAATGGCGCGAGACTTTGCAAGCGGCCTCCATGTACCAAAAATAGGCCGCGGGCACAGCCGTGCGCAAAAACAACCACCCGAAGGGCGGGGCGCCAAGTTCGTCCAGCGGAAAAAGGCCACAAAAACGGGAGGCCTATCGCCTTGGGGGGTGGGGCTGGCCAACTTCGTCCGCCGGACTCGAAATGGCGCGAGACTTTGCGAGCGGCCTCCGTGTGCCAAAAATAGGCCACGGACACAGCCGCGCCCGAAAATAACCGCCCTAAGGCCGGGGCACCAAGTTTGTCCAGCGGAAAAAGGCCACAAAAACGGGTGAGCTATAGCCTTGGGGAGTGGGGCTGGCCAACTTCGTCCGCCGGACTCGGAATGGCACGAGACTTTGCGAGCGGCCTCCATGTACCAAAAATAGGCCGCGGGCACAGCCGCGCCCAAAAACAACCTCCCGAGGGCCGGGGCGCCAAGTTCGTCCAGCGGAAAAAGCCCACAAAAACGGGTGGGCTATAGACTTGGGGGGTGGGGCTGGCCAACTTCGTCCGCCGGACTCGGAATGGCGCGAGACTTTACGAGCGGTATCCGTGTACCAAAAATAGGCTGCGGGCACAGCCGCGCCCAAAAACAACTGCCCGAAGTCCGGGGCGCCAAGTTCGTCCTGCGGAAAAAGGCCACAAAAACGGGTGGGCTATAGCCTTGGGGGGTGGGGCTGGCCAACTTCGTCCGCCGGACTCGCAATGGCGCGAGACTTTGCGAGCGGCCTCCGTGTGCAAAAAATAGGCCGCGGGCACAGCCGCGCCCAAAAATAACTCCCCGAAGGCCGGGGCACCAAGTTCGTCCAGCGGAAAAAGGCCACAAAAACGGGTGGGCTATAGCCTTGGGGGTTGGGGCTGGCCAACTTCGTCCACCGGACTAGGAATGGTGTGAGACTTTGCGAGCAGCCTCCGTGTGCCAAAAATAGGCTGTGGGCATTGCCGTGCCCAAAAATAACCGCCCGAAGGCCGGGGCGCCAAGTTCGTCCAACGGAGAAAGGCCACAAAAACGGGTGGGCTATAGCCTTGGGGGGTGGGGCTGGCCAACTTCGTCCGCCGGACTCAGAATGGCGCGAGACTTTGCGAGCGGTCTCCGTGTGCCAAAAAATCGGCCGCGGGTACAGCCGCGCCCAAAAATAACCGCCCGAAGGCCAGGGCGCCAAGTTCGTCCAACGGAAAAAGGCCACAAAAACGGGTGGGCTATAGCCTTGGGGGGTGGGGCTGGCCCACTTCGTCCGACGGACTCGGAATGGCGCGAGACTTTGCGAGCGGCCTCCGTGTCCCGAAAATAGACCGCGGGAACAGCCGCGCCCAAAAATAGCCGCCCCAAGGCCGGGGCGCCAAGTTCGTCCAGCGGAAAAAGGCCACAAAAACGGGTGGGCTATAGCCTTGGTGGGTGGGGCTGGCCAACTTCGTCCGCCGGACTCTGAATGGCGCGAGACTTTGCGAGCGGCCTACGTGTGCCCAAAATAGGCCGCGGGCACAGCCGCGCCCAAAAATAACCGCCCGAAGGCCGGGGCGCCAAGTTCGTCCTGCGGAAAAAGGCCACAAAAACGGGTGGGCTATAGCCTTGGGGGAAGGGGCTGGCAAACTTCGTCCGCCGGACTCGGAATGGCGCAAGACTTTGCGAGCGGCCTCCATGTCCCGAAAATAGGCCGCGGGAACAGCCGCGCCCAAAAATAGCCGCCCCAAGGCCGGGGCGCCAAGTTCGTCCAGCGGAAAAAGGCCACAAAAACAGGTGGGCTATAGCCTTGGGGGGTGGGGCTGGCCAACTTCGTCCGCCGGACTCAGAATGGCGCGAGACTTTGCGAGCGGTCTCCGTGTGCCAAAAAATCGGCCGCGGGCACAGCCGCGCCCAAAAATAACCGCCCGAAGGCCAGGGCGCCAAGTTCGTCCAACGGAAAAAGGCCACAAAAACGGGTGGGCTATAGCCTTGGGGGGTGGGGCTGGCCAACTTCGTCCGCTTGACTCGGAATGGCGCAAGACTTTGTGAGCGGCTTCCGTGTGCCAAAAATAGGCCGTGGGCACAGCCGTACCAAAAAATAACCGCCCGAAGGCCGGGGCGCCAAGTTCGTCCAACGGAGAAAGGCCACAAAAACGGGTGGGCTATAGCCTTGGGGGGTGGGGCTGGCCAACTTCGTCCGCCGGACTCAGAATGGCACGAGACTTTGCGAGCGGTCTCCGTGTGCCAAAAAATCGGCCGCGGGCACAGCCGCGCCCAAAAATAACCGCCCGAAGGCCAGGGCGCCAAGTTCGTCCAACGGAAAAAGGCCACAAAAACGGGTGGGCTATAGCCTTGGGGGGTGGGGCTGGCCCACTTCGTCCGACGGACTCGGAATGGCGCGAGACTTTGCGAGCGGCCTCCGTGTCCCGAAAATAGACCGCGGGAACAGCCGCGCCCAAAAATAGCCGCCCCAAGGCCGGGGCGCCAAGTTCGTCCTGCGGAAAAAGGCCACAAAAACGGGTGGGCTATAGCCTTGGGGGAAGGGGCTGGCAAACTTCGTCCGCCGGACTCGGAATGGCGCAAGACTTTGCGAGCGGCCTCCATGTCCCGAAAATAGGCCGCGGGAACAGCCGCGCCCAAAAATAGCCGCCCCAAGGCCGGGGCGCCAAGTTCGTCCAGCGGAAAAAGGCCACAAAAACGGGTGGGCTATAGCCTTGGGGGGTGGGGCTGGCCAACTTCGTCCGCTTGACTCGGAATGGCGCAAGACTTTGTGAACGGCTTCCGTGTGCCAAAAATAGGCCGTGGGCACAGCCGTACCAAAAAATAACCGCCCGAAGGCCGGGGCGCCAAGTTCGTCCAGCGGAAAAAGGCCACAAAAACGGGTGGGCTATAGTATTGGGGGGTGGGGCTGGCCAACTTCGTCCGCCGGACTCGGAATGGTGCGAGACTTTGCGAGCAGCCTCTGTGTGCAAAAAATAGGCCGCGGGCACAGCCGCGCCCAAAAATAACTCCCCGAAGGCCGGGGCGCCAAGTTCGTCCAGCGGAAAAAGGCCACAAAAACGGGTGGGCTATAGCCTTGGGGGTTGGGGCTGGCCAACTTCGTCCACCGGACTAGGAATGGTGTGAGACTTTGCGAGCAGCCTCCGTGTGCCAAAAATAGGCTGTGGGCACTGCCGCGCCCAAAAATAACCGCCCGAAGGCCGGGGCGCCAAGTTCGTCCAACGGAGAAAGGCCACAAAAACGGGTGGGCTATAGCCTTGGGGGGTGGGGCTGGCCAACTTCGTCCGCCGGACTCAGAATGGCGCGAGACTTTGTGAGCAGTCTCCGTGTGCCAAAAAATCGGCCGCGGGCACAGCCGCGCCCAAAAATAACCGCCCGAAGGCCAGGGCGCCAAGTTCGTCCAACGGAAAAAGGCCACAAAAACGGGTGGGCTATAGCCTTGGGGGGTGGGGCTGGCCCACTTCGTCCGACGGACTCGGAATGGCGCGAGACTTTGCGAGCGGCCTCCGTGTCCCGAAAATAGACCGCGGGAACAGCCGCGCCCAAAAATAGCCGCCCCAAGGCCGGGGCGCCAAGTTCGTCCAGCGGAAAAAGGCCACAAAAACGGGTGGGCTATAGCCTTGGTGGGTGGGGCTGGCCAACTTCGTCCGCCGGACTCTGAATGGCGCGAGACTTTGCGAGCGGCCTCCGTGTGCCCAAAATAGGCCGCGGGCACAGCCGCGCCCAAAAATAACCGCCCGAAGGCCGGGGCGCCAAGTTCGTCCTGCGGAAAAAGGCCACAAAAACGGGTGGGCTATAGCCTTGGGGGAAGGGGCTGGCAAACTTCGTCCGCCGGACTCGGAATGGCGCAAGACTTTGCGAGCGGCCTCCATGTCCCGAAAATAGGCCGCGGGAACAGCCGCGCCCAAAAATAGCCGCCCCAAGGCCGGGGCGCCAAGTTCGTCCAGCGGAAAAAGGCCACAAAAACGGGTGGGCTATAGCCTTGGGGGGGTGGGGCTGGCCAACTTCGTCCGCTTGACTCGGAATGGCGCAAGACTTTGTGAACGGCTTCCGTGTGCCAAAAATAGGCCGTGGGCACAGCCGTACCAAAAAATAACCGCCCGAAGGCCGGGGCGCCAAGTTCGTCCAGCGGAAAAAGGCCACAAAAACGGGTGGGCTATAGTATTGGGGGGTGGGGCTGGCCAACTTCGTCCGCCGGACTCGGAATGGTGCGAGACTTTGCGAGCAGCCTCTGTGTGCCGAAAATAGGCCACGGGAACAGCCGCGCCCGAAAATAGCCGTCCCAAGGCCGGGGCGCCAAGTTCGTCCAGCGGAAAAACGCCACAAAAACGGGTGGGCTATAGCCTTGGGGGGTGGGGCTGGCCAACTTCTCCGCCGGACTCGGAATGGCGTGAGACTTTGCGAGTGGCCTACGTGTGCCAAAAATAGGCCGCGGGCACAACCGCGCCCAAAATAACTGCCCGAAGGCCGGGGCGCCAAGTTCGTCCAGCGGAAAAAGGCCATAAAAATGGGTGGGCTATAGCCTTGGGGGGTGGGGCTGGCCCACTTCGTCCGCTGGACTCGGGATGGCGCGAGACTTTGCGAGCGGCCTACGTGTGCCAAAAATAGGCCGCGGGCACAACCGCGCCCAAAAATAACCAATCGAAGGCCGGGGCGCCAAGTTCGTCCAGCGGAAAATGGCCACAAAAACGGGCGGGCTATAGCCTTGGGGGGTGGGGCTGGCCAACTTCGCCCGCCGGACTCGGAATGGCGCGAGACTTTGCGAGCGGGCTCCGTGTACCAAAAATAGGCTGCGGGCACAGCCGCGCCTAAAAATAACCGCCCGACGACCGGGGCGCAAAGTTCGTCCAGCGGAAAATGGCCACAAAAACGGGTGGGCTATAGCCTTGGGGGGTGGGGCTGGCCAACTTCGCCCGCCGGACTCGGAATGGCGCGAGACTTTGCGAGCGGGCTCCGTGTGCCAAAAATAGGCCGCGGGCACAGCCTTGCCTAAAAATAACCGTTCAAAGGCCGGGGCGCCAAGTTCGTCCAGCGGAAAATGGCCACAAAAATGGGTGGGCTATAGCCTTGGGGGGTGGGGCTGGCCAACTTCGTCCGCCGGACTCGGAATGCCGCGAGACTTTGCGAGCAGCCTCCGTGTGCCAAAAATAGACCGCGGGCACAGCCGTACCCAAAATAACCGCCCGAAGGCCGGGGCGTCAAGTTCGTCCAGCGGAAAAAGGCCACAAAAACGGGTGGGCTATAGCCTTGGGGGGTGGAGCGGGCCAACTTAGTCCGCCGGACTCGGAATGGCGCGAGACATTGCGAGCGGCCTCTGTGTGCCAAATATAGGCCACGGGCACAGCCGCACCAAAAAATAACCGCCCGAAGGCCGGGGAGCCAAGTTCGTCCAGCGGAAAAAGGCCACAAAAACGCGTGGGCTATAGCCTTGGGGGGTGGGGCTGGCCAAATTCGTCCGCCGTACTCGGAATGGCACGAGAATTTGCGAGCGGCCTCTGTGTGCCAAAAATAGGCCGCGGGCACAGCCGCGCCCAAAAATAGCCGTCCCAAGGCCGGGGCGCCAAGTTCGTCCAGCGGAAAAAGGCCACAAAAACGGGTGGGCTATAGCCTTGGGGGGTGGGGCTGGCCAACTTCGTCCGCCGGACTCAGAATGGCGCGAGACTTTGCGAGCGGTCTCCGTGTGCCAAATATAGGCCGTGGGCACAGCCGTGCCCAAAAATAACCACCCGAAGGCCGGGGCGCCAAGTTCGTCCAGCGGAAAAAGGCCACAAAAACGGGTGGGCTATAGCCTTGGGTGGTGGGGCTGGCCAACTTCGTCTGCCGGACTCGGAATGGCGCGAGACTTTGCGAGCGGCCTCTGTGTCCCGAAAATAGGCCGCGGGAACAGCCGCGCCCAAAAATAGCCGCCCCAAGGCCGGGGCGCCAAGTTCGTCCAGCGGAAAAAGGCCACAAAAACGGGTGGGCTATAGCCTTGGGGGGTGGGGCTGGCCAAGTTCGTCCGCCGGACTCGGAATGGCGCGAGAGTTTGCGAGCGGCCTCCGTGTGCCCAAAATAGGCCGCGGGCACAGCCGTGCCCAAAAATAACCGCCCGAAGGCCGTGGCGCCAAGTTCGTCCTGCGGAAAAAGGCCACAAAAACGGGTGGGCTATAGCCTTGGGGGAAGGGGCTGGAAAACTTCGTCCGCCGGACTCGGAATGGCGTGAGACTTTGCGAGCGGCCTCCATGTTCCAAAAATAGGCCGCGGGAACAGCCGCGCCCAAAAATAGCCGCCCCAAGGCCGGGGCGCCAAGTTCGTCCAGCGGAAAAAGGCCACAAAAACTGGTGGGCTATAGCATTGGGGGGTGGGGCTGGCCAACTTCGTCCGCCGGACTCGGAATAGCGCGAGACTTTGCAAGCGGCCTCCGTGTGCCAAAAATAGGCCGCGGGAACAGCCGCACCCAAAAATAACCCCCCCAAGGCCAGGCCGCCAAGTTCGTCCAGCGGAAAAAGGCCACAAAAACGGGTGGGCTATAGCATTGGGGGGTGGGGCTGGCCAACTTCGTTCGCCGGACTCGGAATGGCGCGAGACTTTGCGAGCGGCCTCCGTGTGCCAAAAATAGGCCGCGGTCACAGCCGCGCCCAAAAATAACCGCCCGAAGGCCGGGGCGCCAAGTTCGTCCAGCGGAAAAAGGCCACAAAAACGGGTGGGCTATAGTATTGGGGGGTGGGGCTGGCCAACTTCGTCCGCCGGCCTCGGAATGGCGCGAGACTTTGCGAGCAGCCTCTGTGTGCCGAAAATAGGCCGCGGGAACAGCCGCGCCCAAAAATAGCCGTCCCAAGGCCGGGGCGCCAAGTTCGTCCAGCGGAAAAACGCCACAAAAACGGGTGGGCTATAGCCTTGGGGGGTGGGGCTGGCCAACTTCGTCCGCCGGACTCGGAATGGCGTGAGACTTTGCGAGTGGCCTACGTGTGCCAAAAATAGGCCGCGGGCACAACCGCGCCCAAAATAACTGCCCGAAGGCCGGGGCGCCAAGTTCGTCCAGCGGAAAAAGGCCACAAAAACGGGTGGGCTATAGCCTTGGGGGGTGGGGCTGGCCCACTTCGTCCGCCGGACTCGGGATGGCGCGAGACTTTGCGAGCGGCCTACGTGTGCGAAAAATAGGCCGCGGGCACAACCGCGCCCAAAAATAACCAATCGAAGGCCGGGGCGCCAAGTTCGTCCAGCGGAAAATGGCCACAAAAACGGGCGGGCTATAGCCTTGGGGGGTGGGGCTGGCCAACTTCGCCCGCCGGACTCGGAATGGCGCGAGACTTTGCGAGCGGGCTCCGTGTACCAAAAATAGGCTGCGGGCACAGCCGCGCCTAAAAATAACCGCCCGACGGCCGGGGCGCAAAGTTCGTCCAGCGGAAAATGGCCACAAAAACGGGTGGGCTATAGCCTTGGGGGGTGGGGCTGGCCAACTTCGCCCGCCGGACTCGGAATGGCGCGAGACTTTGCGAGCGGGCTCCGTGTGCCAAAAATAGGCCGCGGGCACAGCCTTGCCTAAAAATAACCGTTCAAAGGCCGGGGCGCCAAGTTCGTCCAGCGGAAAATGGCGACAAAAATGGGTGGGCTATAGCCTTGGGGGGTGGGGCTGGCCAACTTCGTCCGCCGGACTCGGAATGCCGCGAGACTTTGCGAGCAGCCTCCGTGTGCCAAAAATAGACCGCGGGCACAGCCGTACCCAAAATAACCGCCCGAAGGCCGGGGCGTCAAGTTCGTCCAGCGGAAAAAGGCCACAAAAACGGGTGGGCTATAGCCTTGGGGGGTGGAGCGGGCCAACTTCGTCCGCCGGACTCGGAATGCCGCGAGACATTGCGAGCGGCCTCTGCGTGCCAAATATAGGCCGCGGGCACAGCCGCACCAAAAAATAACCGCCCGAAGGCCGGGGAGCCAAGTTCGTCCAGCGGAAAAAGGCCACAAAAACGCGTGGGCTATAGCCTTGGGGGGTGGGGCTGGCCAAATTCGTCCGCCGTACTCGGAATGGCACGAGAATTTACGAGCGGCCTCTGTGTGCCAAAACTAGGCCGCGGGCACAGCCGAACCCAAAAATAACAAATCGAAGGCCGGTGCGCCAAGTTCGTCCAGCGGAAAATGGCCACAAAAACGGGTGGGCTATAGCCTTGGGGGGTGGGGCTGGCCAACTTCGTCCGCCGGACTCGGAATGCTGCGAGACTTTACGAGGGGCCTCCGTGTGCCAAAAATAGGCCGCGGGCACAGCCGAACCCAAAAATAACCGCCCGAAGGCCGGGGCGCCATGTTCGTCCAGCGGAAAAAGGCCACAAAAACGGGTGGGCTATATCCTTGGGGGGTGGGGCTGGCCAACTTCGTCCTCCGGACTCGGGATGGCGCGAGACTTTTCGAGCGGGCTCCGTGTGCCAAAAATAGGCCGCGGGCACAGCCGCGACTAAAAATAACCGTCCGAAGGCCGGGGCGCCAAGTTCGTCCAGCGGAAAAAGGCCACAAAAACGGGTGGGCTATAGCCTTGGGGGGTGGGGCTGGCCAACTTCGTCCTCCGGACTCGGAATGGCGCGAGACTTTGCGAGCGGCCTCCGTGTACCAAAAATAGGAAGCGCGCACAGCCGCGACCAAAAATAACCGCCCGAAGGCCGGTGCGCCAAGTTCGTCCAGCGGAAAAAGGCCTCAAAAACGGGTGGGCTATAGCCTTGGGGGGTGGGGCTGGCCGACTTCGACCGCCGGACTCGGAATGGCGCGAGACTTTGCGAGCGGCCTGCGTGTGCCAAAATTAGGCCGCGGGCACAGCCGTGCCCAAAAATAACCACCCGAAGGCCGGGGCGCTAAGTTCGTCCAGCGGAAAAAGGCCACAAAAACGGGTGGGCTATAGCCTTGGTGGGTGGGGCTGGCCAACTTCGTCCGCCGGACTCGGAATGGCGCGAGACTTTTCGAGCGGCCTCCGTGTGCCAAAAATAGGCCGCGGGCACAGCCGAACCCAAAAATAACCGCCCGAAGGCCGGGGCGCCATGTTCGTCCTGCGGAAAAAGGCCACAAAAACGGGTGGGCTATAGCCTTGGGGGGTGGGGCTGGCCAACTTCGTCCGCCGGACTCGGAATGGCGCGAGACTTTGCGAGCGGCCTCCGTGTGCCAAAAATAGGCCGCGGGCACGGCTGCACCCAAAAATAACCGCACGAAGGCCGGGGCGCCAAGTTAGTCCAGCGGAAAAAGGCCACAAAATCGGGTGGGCTATAGTCTCGGGGGGTGGGGCCGGCCAACTTCGTCCGCCGGACTTGGAATGGCGCGAGACTTTGCGAGCGGCCTCCATGTGCCAAAAATATGTCGCGGGTACAGCTGCGCCCAAAAATAACCGCCCGAAGGTCGGGCCGCCAAGTTCGTCCAGCAGAAAATGGCCACAAAATCAGGTGGGCTATAGCCTTGGGGAGTGGGGCTGGCCAACTTCGTCCGCCGGACTCGGAATTGCGCGAGACTTTGCGAGCAGCCTCCGTGTGCCAAAAATAGGCCGTGGGAACAGCCGCGCCCAAAAATAACTGCCCGAATGCCGGGGCGCCAAGTTCGTCCAGCAGAAAAAGGCCACAAAAACGGGTGGGCTATAGCCTTGGGGGTGGGGCTGGCCAACTTCGTCCGCCGGACTCGGAATAGTGCGAGACTTTGCGAGTGGCCTCCTTGTGCCAAAAATAGGCCGTGGACACAGCCGCGCCCAAAAATAACGGCCCGAAGGCCGGGCCGCCAAGTTCGTCCAGCAGAAAAAGGCCACAAAAACAGGTGGGCTATAGCCTTGGGGAGTGGGGATGGCCCACTTCGTCCGCCGGACTCAGAATGGCGAGAGACTTTGCGAGCGGCCTCCGTGTGTCAAAAATAGGCCGCGGGCACAGCCGCGCACAAAAATAACCGCTCAAAGGGCGGGGCGCCAAGTTCGTCCAGCGGAAAAAGGCCACAAAAACGGGTGGGCTATAGCCTTGGGGGGTGGGGCTGGCCAACTTCGTCCGCCGGACTCGGAATGGCGCGAGACTTTGCGAGCGGCCTCCGTGTGCCAAAAATCAGCCGCGGGCAAAGTGGCTCCCAAAAATAACCGCCCGAAGGCCAGGGCGCCAATTTCGTCCAGCGGAAAAAGGCCACAAAAACAGGTGGGCTATGGCCTTGGGGGGTGGGGCTGGCCAACTTCGTCCGCCGGACTCGGAATGCCGCGAGACTTTGCGAGGGGCCTCCGTGTGCCAAAAATAGGCCGTGGGCAAAGCCGCGCCCAAAAATAACCGCCGGAAGGCCGGGGCGCCAAGTTCGTCCAGCGGAAAAAGGCCACAAAAACAGGTGGGCTATGGCCTTGGGGGGTGAGGCTGGCCAACTTCGTCCGCCGGACTCGGAATGGTGCGAGATTTTGAGAGCGGCCTCCGTGTGCCAAAAATAGGCCGCAGGCACAGCCGCGCCTAAAAATAACCACCCGAAGGCCGGGGCGCCAAGTTCGTCCAGCGGAAAAAGGCCACAAAAACGGGTGGGCTATAGCCTTGGGGGGTGGGTCTGGCCAACTTCGTCCGCTGGACTCGGAATGGCGCGTGACTTTGTGAGCGGCCTCTGTGTGCCAAAAATAGGCCGCAGGCACAGCCTTGCCCAAAAATAACCACCCGAAGGCCGGGGCGCCAAGTTCGTCCAGCGGAAAAAGGCCACAAAAACGGGTGGGCTATAGCCTTGGCGGGTGGGGTTGGCCAACTTCGTCCGCCGGACTCGGAATGGCGCGAGACTTTTCGAGCGGCCTCCGTGTGACAAAAATGGGCCGCGGGCACAGCCGCGCCCAAAAATAACTGCCCGAAGGCCAGGGCGCCAAGTTCGTCCAGCGGAAAAAGGCCACAAAAATGGGAGGGCTATAGCCTTGGGGGGTGGGGCTGGCCAATTTCATCCGCCGGACTCGGAATGGCGCGAGACTTTGAGAGCGGCCTCCGTGTGCCAAAAATAGGCTGCAGGCACAGTCGCGCCCAAAAATAACCACCCGAAGGCCGGGGCGCCAAGTTCGTCCAGCGGAAAAAGGCCACAGAAACGGGTGGGCTATAGCCTTGGGGGGTGGGGCTGGCCAACTTCGTCCGCCGGACTCGGAATGGCGCGAGACTTTGCGAGCGGCCTCCGTGTGCTAAAAATAGGCCGCAGGCACAGCCGCGCCCATAAATAACCGCCCGAAGGCCGGGGCGCCAAGTTCGTCCAGCGGAAAACGGCCACAAAAACGGGTGGGCTATAGCCTTGGCGGGTGGGGCTGGCCAACTTCGTCCGCCGGACTCGGAATGGCGTGAGACTTTGCGAGCGGCCTCCGTGGGCCAAAAATATGCCGTGGGCACAGCCGCGCCCAAAAATAACCACCCGAAGGCCGGGGCGCCAAGTTCGTCCAGCAGAAAAAGACCACAAAAACGGGTGGGCTATAGCCTTGGGGGGTGGGGCTGGCCAACTTCGTCCGCCGGACTCGGAATGGCCCGAAATTTTGCGAGCGGCCTCCGTGTGCCAAAAATAGGCTGCGGGCACAGCCGCGCCAAAAAATAACCGACCGAAAGCCGGGGCGCCAAGTTCGTCCAGCGGAAAAAGGCCACAAAAACAGGTGAGCTATAGCCTTGGGGGTGGGGCCTGCCAACTTCGTCCGCTGGACTCGGAATGGCCCGAAATTTTGCGAGCGGCCTCCGTGTGCCAAAAATAGGCCGCGGGCGCAGCCGCGCCCCAAAATAACCGCCCGAAGGCCGGGGCGCCAAGTTCGTCCAGCTGCAAAAGGCCACAAAAACGGGTGGGCTATAGCCTTGCGGGGTGGGGCTGGCCAATTCGTCCGCCGTACTCGGAATGGCGCGAGACTTTGCGAGCGGCCTCCGTGTGCCAAAAATAGGCCGCAGGCACAGCCGCGCCCAAAAATAACTGCCTAAAGACCGGGGCGCCGCGTTCGTCCAGCGGAAAAAGGCCACAAAAACGGGTGGGCTATAGCCTTGGGGGTGGGGTGGGCCAACTTCGTCCGCCGGACTCGGAATAGCGCGAGACTTTGCGAGCGGCCTCCGTGTGTCAAAAATAGGCCACGGGCACAGCCGCGCCCAAAAATAACTGCCGAAGGCCGGGGCGCCAACTTCGTCCAGCGGAAAAAGGCCACAAACACGGGTGGGCTATAGCCTTGGGGGGTGGGGCTGGCCCACTTCGTTCTCCGGACTCGTAATGGCCCGAAAATTTGCGAGCGGCCTCCGTGTGCCAAAAATAGGCACCGGGCGCAGCCGCACCCAAAAATAACCGCCCGAAGTCCAGGGCGCCAAGTTCGTCCAGCGGAAAAAGGCCACAAAAATGGGTGGGCTATACCCTTGGGGGGTGGGGCTGGCCAACTTCATCCGCCGGACTCGAAATGGCGCGAGACTTTGCGAGCGGCCTCCGTGTGCCAAAAATATGCCGCGGGCACAGCCGCGCCCAAAAATAACCGCCCGAACGCCGGGGAGCCATGTTCGTCTAGCGGAAAAAGGCCACAAAAACAGGTGGGCTATAGCCTTGGTGGGTGGGGCTGGTCAACTTCGTCCGCCGGACTCGGGCTCGGAATGCCGCGAGACTTTGCGAGGGGCCTCCGTGTGCCAAAAATAGGCCACGGACAAAGCCGCGCCCAAAAATAACCGCCCGAAGGCCGGGGCGCGAAGTTCGTCCAGCGGAAAAAGGCCACAAAAACGGGTGGGCTATAGCCTTGGGGGGTGGGGCTGGCCACCTTCGTCCGCCGGACTCGGACTGCCGCAAGACTTTGCGAGGGGCCTCCGTGTGCCAAAAATAGGCTGCGGGCAAAGCGGCGCCCAAAAATAACCGCCCGAAGGCCGGGGCGCCAAGTTCGTCCATCGGAAAAAGGCCACAAAAACGGGTGGGCTATAGGCTTGCGGGGTGGGGCTGGCCGACTTCGTCCGCCGGACTCGAAATGCCGCGAGACTATGCGAGGGGCCTCCGTGTGCCAAAAATAGGCCGCGGGGAAAGCCGCGCCCAAAAATAACCGCCCGAAGGCCAGGGCGCCAAGTTCGTCCAGCGGAAAAAGGCCACAAAAACGGGAGGGCTATAGTCTTGAGGGGTGGGGCTGGCCAACTTCGTCCGCCGGACTCGGAATGCCGCGAGACTTTACGAGGGGCCTCCGTGTTCCAAAAATAGGCCGCGGGCAAAGCGGCGCCCAAAAATAACCGCCCGAAGGCCGGGGCGCCAAGTTCGTCCAGCGGAAAAAGGCCACAAAAACGGGTGGGCTATAGCCTTGGGGGGTGGGGCTGGCCAACTTCGTCCGCCGGACTCGGAATGCCGCAAGACTTTGCGTGGGGCCTCCGTGTGCCAAAAATAGGCCGCTGGCAAAGCGGCGCCCAAAAATAACCGCCCGAAGGCCGGGGCGCCAAGTTCGTCCAGCGGAAAAAGGCCACAAAAACGGGTGGGCTATAGCCTTGGGGGGTGGGGCTGGCCAACTTCATCCGCCGGACTCGAAATGGCGCGAGACTTTGCGAGCGGCCTCCGTGTGCCAAAAATAGGCCGCGGGCAAAGCCGCGCCCAAAAATAACTGCCCGAAGGCCGGGGCGCCAAGTTCGTCCAGCGGAAAAAGGCCACAAAAACGGGTGGGCTATAGCCTTGAGGGGTGGGGCTGGCCAACTTCGTCCGCCGGACTCGGAATGCCGCGAGACTTTGCGAGTTGCCTCCGTGTGCCAAAAATAGGCCGCGGGTAAATCCGCGCCCAAAAATAACCTCCCGAAGGCCGGGGCGCCAAGTTCGTCCAACGGAAAAAGGCCACAAAAATGGGTGGGCTATAGCCTTGGGGGGTGGGGCAGGCCAACTTCATCCGCCGGACTCGGAATGCCGCGAGACATTAGGAGGGGCCTCCATGTGCCAAAAATAGGCCGCGGGCGAAGTCGTGCCCAAAAATAACCGCCCGAAGGCCGGGATTCCAAGTTCGTCCAGCGGAAAAAGTCCACAAAAACGGGTGGGCTATAGCCTTGGGGGGTGGGGCTGGCCAACTTCGTCCGCCGGACACGGAATGCCGCGAGACTTTGCGAGGGGCCTCCGTGTGCCAAATTTAGGCCACGGGCAAAGCCGCGCCCAAAAATAACCGCCCGAAGGCCAGGGCGCCAAGTTCGTCCAGCGGAAAAAGACCACAAAAACGGGTGGGCTATAGCCTTGGGGGGTGGGGCTGTCCAACTTCGTCCGCCGGACTCGGAATGCCGCGAGACTTTGCGAGGGGCCTCCATGTGCCAAAAATAGGCCGCGGGCAAAGCCGCGCCCAAAAATAACCGCCCGAAGGCCGGGGCGCCAAGTTCGTCCAGCGGAAAAAGGCCACAAAAACGGGTGGGCTATAGGTTTGGGGGGTGGGGCTGGCCGACTTCGTCCGCCGGACTCGGCGGAAAAACGCCACAAAAACGGGTGGGCTATAGCCTTGGGGGGTGGGGCTGGCCAACTTCGTCCGCCGGACTCGGAATGCCGCGAGACTTTGCGAGGGGCCTCCGTGTGCCAAAAATAGGCCGCGGGCAAAGTGGCTCCCAAAAATAACCGCCCGAAGGCCGGGGCGCCAAGTTCGTCCAGCGGAAAAAGGCCACAAAAATAGGTGGGCTATGGCCTTGGGGGGTGGGGCTGGCCAACTTCGTCCGCTGGACTCGGAATGCCGCGAGACTTTGCGAGGGGCCTCCGTGTGCCAAAAATAGGCCGCGGGCAAAGCCTCGCCCAAAAATAACCACCCGAAGGCCGGGGCGCCAAGTTCGTCCTGCGGAAAAAGGCCACAATAACAGGTGGGCTATAGCCTTGGGGGGTGGGGCTGGCCAACTTCGTCCGCCGGACTCGGTATGCCGCGAGACTTTGCGAGGGACCTCCGTGTGCCAAAAATAGGCCGCGGCCAAAGCCGCGCCCAAAAATAACTGCCCGAAGGCCGGGGCGCCAAGTTCGTCCAGCGGAAAAAGGCCACAATAACAGGTGGGCTATAGCCTTGGGGGGTGGGGCTGGCCAACTTCGTCCGCCGGACTCGGACTGCCGCGAGACTTTACGAGGTGCCTCCGTGTGCCAAAAATAGGCCGCGGCCTAAGCCGCGCCCAAAAATAACCGCCCGAAGGCCGGGGCGCCAAATTCGTCCAGCGGAAAAAGGCCACAAAAACGGGTGGACTATAGCCTTGGGGGGTGGGGCTGGCCCACTTCGTCCGCCGGACTCGGACTGCCGCGACACTTTGCGAGGGGCCTCCGTGTGCCAAAAATAGGCCGCGGGCAAAGCGGCGCCCAAAAATAACCGGCCGAAGGCCGGGACGACAAGATCATCCAGCGGAAAAAGGCCACAAAAACGGGTGGGCTATAGCCTTGGGGGGTGGGGCTGGCCAACTTCGTCCGCCGGACTCGGAATGCCGGGAGATTCTGCGAGGGGCCTCCGTATGCCAAAAAATGGCCACGGGCAAAGCCGCGTCCAAAAATAACCGCCCGAAGGCCGGGGCGCCAAGTTCGTCCAGCGGAAAAAGGCCACAAAAACGGGGGGGCTATAGCCTTGGGGGGTGGGGCTGGCCCACTTCGTCCGCCGGACTCGGAATGCCGCGAGACTTTGCGAGGGGCCTCCGTGTGCCAAAAATAGGCCGCGGACAAAGCAGCGCCCCAAAATAACTGCCCGTAGGCCGGGGCGACAAGTTCGTCCAGCGGAAAAAGGCCACAAAAACGGGTGGGCTATAGCCTTGGGGGGTGGGTCTGGCCAACTTCGTCCGCCGGACTCGGAATGGCGCGAGACTTTGCGAGGGGCCTCCGTGTGCCAAAAATAGGACGCGGGCAAAGCCGCGCCCAAAAATAACAGCCCGAAGGCCGGGGCGCCAAGTTCGTCCACCGGAAAAAGGCCACAAAAACGGGTGGGCTATAGCCTTGGGGGGTGGGGCTGGCCAACTTCGTCCGCCGCACTCGAAATGCCGCGAGACTTTGCGAGGGGCCTCCGTGTGCCAAAATTAGGCAACGGGCAAAGCCGCGCCCAAAAATAACCGCCCGAAGGCCAGGGCACCAAGTTCGTCCAGCGGAAAAAGGCCACAAAAACGGGTGGGCTATAGCCTTGGGGGGTGGGGCTGGCCAACTTCGTCCGCCGGACTCGGAATGCCGCGAGATTTTAGGAGGGGCCTCCATGTGCCAAAAATATGCCGTGGGCGAAACCACGCCCAAAAATAACCGCCCGAAGGCAGGGACGCCAAGTTCGTCCAGCGGAAAAAGTCCACAAAAACGGGTGGGCTATAGCCTTGGGGGATGGGGCTGGCCAACTTCGTCCGCCGGACACAGAATGCCGCGAGACTTGGCGAGGGGCCTCCGTGTGCCAAAAATAGGCCATGGGCAAAGCCGCGCCCAAAAATAACCGCCCGAAGGCCGGGCGCCAAGTTCGTCCAGCGGAAAAAGGCCACAAAAACGGGTGGGCTATAGCCTTGGGGGGTGGGGCTGGCCAACTTCGTCCGCCGGACTCGGATGCCGCGAGACTTTGCGAGGGGCCTCCGTGTGCCAAAAATAGGCCGCGGGCAAAGCCGCGCCCAAAAATAACCGCCCGAAGGCCGGGGCGCCAAGTTCGTCCAGCGGAAAAAGGCCACAAAAACGGGTGGGCTATAGGCTTGCGGGGTGGGGCTGGCCGACTTCGTCCGCCGGACTCGAAATTCCACGAGACTAAGCGAGGGGCCTCCGTGTGCAAAATAGGCCGCGGGGAAAGCCGCGCCCAAAAATAACCGCCCGAAGGCCAGGGCGCCAAGTTCGTCCAGCGGAAAAAGGCCACAAAAACGGGTGGGCTATAGCCTTGACGGGTGGGGCTTGTCAACTTCGTCCGCCGGACACGGAATGCCGCGAGACTTTGCGAGGGGCCTCCGTGTGCCAAAATTAGGCCTCGGGCAAAGCCGCGCCCAAAAATAACCGCCCGAAGGCCAGGGCGCCAAGTTCGTCCAGCGGAAAAAGGCCACAAAAACGGGTGGGCTATAGCCTTGGGGGGTGGGGCTGGCCAACTTCGTCCGCCGGACTCGGAATGCCGCGAGATTCTGCGAGGGGCCTCCGTATGCCAAAAAATGGCCACGGGCAAAGCCGCGTCCAAAAATAACCGCCCGAAGGCCGGGGCGCCAAGTTCGTCCAGCGGAAAAAGGCCACAAAAACGGGTGGGCTATAGGCTTGCGGGGTGGGGCTGGCCGACTTCGTCCGCCGGACTCGAAATTCCACGAGACTAAGCGAGGGGCCTCCGTGTGCCAAAAATAGGCCGCGGGGAAAGCCGCGCCCAAAAATAACCGCCCGAAGGCCAGGGCGCCAAGTTCGTCCAGCGGAAAAAGGCCACAAAAACGGGTGGGCTATAGCCTTGAGGGGTGGGGCTTGTCAACTTCGTCCGCCGGACACGGAATGCCGTGAGACTTTGCGAGGGGCCTCCGTGTGCCAAAAATAGGCCGCGGGCAAAGCGGCGCCCAAAAATAACCGGCCGAAGGCCGGGACGACAAGTTCATCGAGCGGAAAAAGGCCACAAAAACGGGTGGGCTATAGCCTTGGGGGGTGGGGCTGGCCAACTTCGTCCGCCGGACTCGGAATGCCGCGAGATTCTGCGAGGGGCCTCCGTATGCCAAAAAATGGCCACGGGCAAAGCCGCGTCCAAAAATAACCGCCCGAAGGCCGGGGCGCCAAGTTCGTCCAGCGGAAAAAGGCCACAAAAACGGGGGGGCTATAGCCTTGGGGGGTGGGGCTGGCCCACTTCGTCCGCCGGACTCGGAATGCCGCGAGACTTTGCGAGGGGCCTCCGTGTGCCAAAAATAGGCCGCGGGCAAAGCAGCGCCCCAAGATAACTGCCCGTAGGCCGGGGCGACAAGTTCGTCCAGCGGAAAAAGGCCACAAAAACGGGTGGGCTATAGCCTTGGGGGGTGGGTCTGGCCAACTTCGTCCGCCGGACTCGGAATGGCGCGAGACTTTGCGAGGGGCCTCCGTGTGCCAAAAATAGGACGCGGGCCAAGCCGCGCCCAAAAATAACAGCCCGAAGGCCGGGGCGCCAAGTTCGTCCACCGGAAAAAGGCCACAAAAACGGGTGGGCTATAGCCTTGGGGGGTGGGGCTGGCCAACTTCGTCCGCCGCACTCGGAATGCCGCGAGATTTTAGGAGGGGCCTCCATGTGCCAAAAATATGCCGTGGGCGAAACCGCGCCCAAAAATAACCGCCCGAAGGCAGAGACGCCAAGTTCGTCCAGCGGAAAAAGTCCACAAAAACGGGTGGGCTATAGCCTTGGGGGATGGGGCTGGCCAACTTCGTCCGCCGGACACAGAATGCCGCGAGACTTGGCGAGGGGCCTCCGTGTGCCAAAAATAGGCCATGGGCAAACCCGCGCCCAAAAATAACCGCCCGAAGGCCAGGGCGCCAAGTTCGTCCAGCGGAAAAAGGCCACAAAAACGGGTGGGCTATAGCCTTGGGGGGTGGGGCTGGCCAACTTCGTCCGCCGGACTCGGATGCCGCGAGACTTTGCGAGGGGCCTCCGTGTGCCAAAAATAGGCCGCGGGCAAAGCCGCGCCCAAAAATAAACGCCCGAAGGCCGGGGCGCCAAGTTCGTCCAGCGGGAAAAGGCAATAAAAACGGGTGGGCTATAGGCTTGCGGGGTGGGGCTGGCCGACTTCGTCCGCCGGACTCGAAATTCCACGAGACTATGCGAGGGGCCTCCGTGTGCCAAAAATAGGCCGCGGGGAAAGCCGCGCCGAAAAATAACCGCCCGAAGGCCAGGGCGCCAAGTTCGTCCAGCGGAAAAAGGCCACAAAAACGGGTGGGCTATAGCCTTGGGGGGTGGGGCTGGCCAACTTCGTCCGCCGGACTCGGAATGCCGCGAGACTTTGCGAGGGGCCTCCATGTGCCAAAATTAGGCCACGGGCAAAGCCGCGCCCAAAAATAACCGCCCGAAGGCCAGGGCACCAAGTTCGTCCAGCGGAAAAAGGCCAAAAAAACGGGTGGGCTATAGCCTTGGGGGGTGGGGCTGGCCAACTTCATCCGCCGGACTCGGAATGCCGCGAGACTTTAGGAGGGGCCTCCATGTGCCAAAAATAGGCCGCGGGCGAAGCCGCGCCCAAAAATAACCGCCCGAAGGCCGGGACGCCAAGTTCGTCCAGCGGAAAAAGTCCACAAACACGGGTGGGCTATAGCCTTGGGGGGTGGGGCGGGCCAACTTCGTCCGCCGGACACGGAATGCCGCGAGACTTTGCGAGGGGCCTCCGTGTGCCAGAATTAGGCCACGGGCAAAGCCGCGCCCAAAAATAACTGCCCGAAGGCCGGGGCGCCATGTTCGTCCAGCGGAAAAAGGCCACAAAAACGGGTGGGCTATAGCCTTGGGGGGTGGGGCTGGCCCACTTCGTCCGCCGGACTCGGAATGCTGCGAGACTTTGCGAGGGGCCTCCGTGTGTAAAAAATAGGACGCGGGCAAAGCCACGCCCAAAAATAACCGCCTGAAGGCCGGGGCGCCAAGTTCGTCGAACGGAAAACGGCCACAAAAACGGGTGGGCTATAGTCATATGGGGTGGGGCTGGCCAACTTCGTCCGCCGGACTCGGAATGCCGCGAGACTTTGCGAGGGGCCTCCGTGTGCAAAAAATAGGACGCAGACAAAGCCGCCCCCAAAAATAACCGCCGGAAGGCCGGGGCGCCAAGTTCGTCGAACGGAAAACGGCCACAAAAACGGGTGGGCTATAGTCATGGGGGGTGGGGCTGGCCCACTTCGTCCGCCGGACTCGGAATGCCGCGAGACTTTGCGAGGGGCCTCCATGTGCCAAAAATAGGCCGCGGGCAAAGCCGCGCCCAAAAATAACTGCCCGAAGGCCGGGGAGCCAAGTTCGTCCAGCGGAAAGAGGCCACAAAAACGGGTGGGCTATAGCCTGGGGGGGTGGGGCTGGCCCACTTCGTCCGCGGGACTCGGAATGCAGCGAGACTTTGGGAGGGGCCTCCGTGTGCCAAAAATAGGCCGCGGGCAAAGCTGCGCCCAAAAATAACCG
Source organism: Citrus x changshan-huyou (assembly GCA_039657385.1). Classification (NCBI taxonomy): domain Eukaryota; kingdom Viridiplantae; phylum Streptophyta; class Magnoliopsida; order Sapindales; family Rutaceae; genus Citrus; species Citrus x changshan-huyou. The sequence goes on from JBCGBO010000018.1 coordinate 949,191, forward strand.
CCCGGAGGCCGGGGCGCCAAGTTCGTCAAGCGGAAAAGGCCACAAAAACGGGTGGGCTATAGCCTTGGGGGGTGGGGCTGGCCAACTTCGTCCGCCGGACTCGGAATGCCGCGAGACATTGTGAGGGGCCTCCGTGTGCCAAAAATAGGCCGCGGGCAAAGCCGCGCCCAAAAATAACCACCCGAAGGCCGGGGCGCCAAGTTCGTCCAGCGGAAAAAGGCCACAAAAACGGGTGGGCTATAGCCTTGGGGGGTGGGACTGTCCAACTTCGTACGCCGGACTCGGAATGAAGCGAGACTTTGCAAGGGGCCTCCGTGTGCCAAAAATAGGCCGCGGGCAAAGCCGCGCCCAAAAATAACCGCCCGAAGGCCGGGGCGCCAAATTCGTCCAGCGGAAAAATGCCACAAAAACGGGTGGGCTATAGGCTTGGGGGGTGGGGCTGGCCAACTTCGTCCGCCGGACTCGGAATGCCGCGAGACTTTGCGAGGGGCCTCCATGTGCCAAAAATAGGCCGCGGGGAAAGCCGCGCCCAAAAATAACCGCCCGAAGGCCGGGGCGCCAAGTTCGTCCAGCGGAAAGAGGCCACAAAAACGGGTGGGCTATAGCCTTGGGGGGTGGGGCTGGCCCACTTCGTCCGCGGGACTCGGAATGCAGCGAGACTTTGGGAGGGGCCTCCGTGTGCCAAAAATAGGCCGCGGGCAAAGCTGCGCCCAAAAATAACCGCCCGGAGGCCGGGGCGCCAAGTTCGTCAAGCGGAAAAGGCCACAAAAACGGGTGGGCTATAGCCTTGGGGGGTGGGGCTGGCCAACTTCGTCCGCCGGACTCGGAATGCCGCGAGACATTGTGAGGGGCCTCCGTGTGCCAAAAATAGGCTGCGGGCAAAGCCGCGCCCAAAAATAACCACCCGAAGGCCGGGGCGCCAAGTTCGTCCAGCGGAAAAAGGCCACAAAAACGGGTGGGCTATAGCCTTGGGGGGTGGGACTGTCCAACTTCGTACGCCGGACTCGGAATGAAGCGAGACTTTGCAAGGGGCCTCCGTGTGCCAAAAATAGGCCGCGGGCAAAGCCGCGCCCAAAAATAACCGCCCGAAGGCCGGGGCGCCAAATTCGTCCAGCGGAAAAATGCCACAAAAACGGGTGGGCTATAGCCTTGGGGGGTGGGGCTGGCCAACTTCGTCCGCCGGACTCGGAATGCCGCGAGACTTTGCGAGGGGCCTCCGTGTGCCAAAAATAGGCCGCGGGCAAAGCCGATCCCAAAAATTACCGCCCGAAGGCCGGGGCGCCAAGTTCGTCCAGCGGAAAAAGGCCACAAAAACGGGTGGGCTATAGCCTTGGGGGGTGGGGCTGGCCCACTTCGTCCGCCGGATTCGGAATGCCGCGAGACTTTGCTAGCGGCCTCCGTGTGCCAAAAATAGGCCGCGGGCAAAGCCGCGCCCAAAAATAACCGCCCGAAGGCCGGGGCGCCAAGTTCGTCTAGCGGAAAAAGGCCACAAAAACGGGTGGGCGATTGCCTTGGGGGGTGGGGCTGGCCAACTTCGTCCGCCGGACTCGGAATGCCGCGAGACTTTGCGAGGGACCTCCGTGTGCCAAAAATAGGCCGCGGGCAAAGCCACCCTCAAAAATAACCGCGCGAAGGCCGGGGCGCCAAGTTCGTCCAGCGGAAAAAGGCCACAAAAACGGGTGGGCGATTGCCTTGGGGGGTGGGGCTGGCCAACTTCGTCCGCCGGACTCGGAATGCCGCGAGACTTTGCGAGGGACCTCCGTGTGCCAAAAATAGGCCGCGGTCAAAGCCCCGCCCAAAAATAACCGCCAGAAGGCCGGGGCGCCAAGTTCGTCCAGCGGAAAAAGGCCACAAAAACGGGTGGGCTATAGCCTTGGGGGGTGGGGCTGGCCCACTTCGTCCGCCGGACTCGGAATGCCGCGAGACTTTGCGAGGGGCCTCCGTGTGATAAAAATAGGCCGCGGGCAAAGCCGATCCCAAAAATTACCGCCCGAAGGCCGGGGCGCCAAGTTCGTCCAGCGGAAAAAGGCCACAAAAACGGGTGGGCTATAGCCTTGGGGGGTGGGGCTGGCCCACTTCGTCCGCCGAATTCGGAATGCCGCGAGACTTTGCTAGCGGCCTCCGTGTGCCAAAAATAGGCCGCGGGCAAAGCCGCGCCCAAAAATAACCGCCCGAAGGCCGGGGCGCCAAGTTCGTTTAGCGGAAAAAGGCCACAAAAACGGTGGGCGATTGCCTTGGGGGGTGGGGCTGGCCAACTTCGTCCGCCGGACTCGGAATGCCGCGAGACTTTGCGAGGGACCTCCGTGTGCCAAAAATAGGCCGCGGGCAAAGCCACCCTCAAAAATAACCGCGCGAAGGCCGGGGCGCCAAGTTCGTCCAGCGGAAAAAGGCCACAAAAACGGGTGGGCGATTGCCTTGGTGGGTGGGGCTGGCCAACTTCGTCCGCCGGACTCGGAATGCCGCGAGACATTGTGAGGGGCCTCCGTGTGCCAAAAATAGGCTGCGGGCAAAGCCGCGCCCAAAAATAACCACCCGAAGGCCGGGGCGCCAAGTTCGTCCAGCGGAAAAAGGCCACAAAAACGGGTGGGCTATAGCCTTGGGGGGTGGGACTGTCCAACTTCGTACGCCGGACTCGGAATGAAGCGAGACTTTGCGAGGGGCCCCCGTGTGATAAAAATAGGCCGCGGGCGAAGCCGCGCCCAAAAATAACCGCCCGAAGGCCGGGGAGCCAAGTTCGTCCAGCGGAAAAAGGCCACAAAAACGGGTGGGCTATAGCCTTGGGGGGTGGGGCTGGCCAACTTCGTCCGCCGGACTCGGAATGCCACGAGAATTTGCGAGGGGCCTCCGTGTGCCAAAATATACCGCGGGCAAAGCCGCGCCCAAAATAACCGCCCGAAGCCCGGGCGCCCAGTTCGTCCAGCGGAAAAAGGCCACAAAAACGGGTGGGCTATAGCCTTGGGAGGTGGGGCTGGCCAACTTCGTCCGCCGGACTCGGAATGCCGCGAGACCTTGCGAGGGGACTCCGCATGCCAAAAATAGGCCGCGGGAACAGCCGCGCCTAAAAATAACCGCCAGAAGGATGGGCCGCCAAGTTTGTCCAGCGGAAAAAGGCCACAAAAACGGGTGGGCTATAGCCTTGGGGGGTGGGGCTGGCTAACTTCGTCCGCCGGACTCGGAAAGCCGCGAGACTCTGCGAGGGCTTCCGTGTGCCAAAAATAGGCCGCGGGCAAAGCCGCGCCTAAAAATAACCGCCAGAAGGCTGGGCCGCCAAGTTCGTCCAGCGGAAAAAGGCCACAAAAACGGGTGGGCTATAGCCTTGGGGGGCGGGGCTGGCCAACTTCATCCGCCGGACTCGGAATGCCGCGAGACTTTGCGAGGGGCCCCCGTGTGATAAAAATAGGCCGCGGGCGAAGCCGCGCCCAAAAATAACCGCCCGAAGGCCGGGGAGCCAAGTTCGTCCAGCGGAAAAAGGCCACAAAAACGGGTGGGCTATAGCCTTGGGGGGTGGGGCTGGCCAACTTCGTCCGCCGGACTCGGAATGCCACGAGAATTTGCGAGGGGCCTCCGTGTGCCAAAAATATCCCGCGGGCAAAGCCACGCCCAAAAATAACCGCCCGAAGGCCGGGGCGCCCAGTTCGTCCAGCGGAAAAAGGCCACAAAAACGGGTGGGCTATAGCCTTGGGAGGTGGGGCTGGCCAACTTCGTCCGCCGGACTCGGAATGCCGCGAGACCTTGCGAGGGGACTCCGCATGCCAAAAATAGGACGCGGGAACAGCCGCGCCTAAAAATAACCGCCAGAAGGCTGGGCCGCCAAGTTTGTCCAGCGGAAAAAGGCCACAAAAACGGGTGGGCTATAGCCTTGGGGGGTGGGGCTGGCTAACTTCGTCCGCCGGACTCGGAAAGCCGCGGAGACTCTGCGAGGGGCTCCGTGTGCCAAAAATAGGCCGCGGGCAAAGCCGCGCCTAAAAATAACCGCCAGAAGGCTGGGCCGCCAAGTTCGTCCAGCGGAAAAAGGCCACACAAACGGGTGGGCTATAGCCTTGGGGGGTGGGGCTGGCCAATTTCGTCCGCCGGACTCGGATGCCGCGAGACTTTGCGAGGGGCCTCCGTGTGCCAAAAATAGGCCGCGGGCAAAGCCGCGCCCTAAAATAACCGCCCGAAGGCTGGGGCGCCAAGTTTGTCCAGCGGAAAAAGGCCACAAAAACGGGTGACGGGTGGGCTATAGCCTTGGGGGGTGGGGCTGGCCAACTTCGTCCGCCGGACTCGGAATGCCGCGAGACATTGCAAGGGGCCTCCGTGTGCCAAAAATAGGCCGCGGGCAAAGCCACGCCCAAAAATAACCCCCCGAAGGCTGGGGCGCCAAGTTCGTCCAGCGGAAAAAGGCCACAAAAACGGGTGGGCTATAGCCTTGGGGGGTGGGGCTAGCTAACTTCGTCCGCCGGACTCGGACTGCCGCGAGACTCTACGAGGGGCCTCCGTGTGCCAAAAATAGGCCGCGGGCAAAGCGGCGCCTAAAAATAACCGCCAGAAGGCTGGGCCGCCAAGTTCGTCCAGCGGAAAAAAGGTCACAAAAACGGGTGGGCTATAGCCTTGGGGGGTGGGGCTGGCCAATTTCGTCCGCCGGACTCGGAATGCCGCGAGACTTTGCGAGGGGCCTCCGTGTGCCAAAAATAGGCTGCGGGCAAAGCCACGCCCAAAAATAACCGACCGAAGGCTGGGGCGCCAAGTTCGTCCAGCGGAAAAAGGCCACAAAAACGGGTGGGCTATAGCCTTGGGGGGTGGGGCTGGCCATCTTCGTCCGCCGGACTCGGAATGCCGCAAGACATTGCGAGGGGCCTCCGTGTGCCAAAAATAGGCCGCGGGCAAAGCCGCGCCCAAAAATAACCGCCCGAAGGCCGGGGGGTTAAGTTCGTCCAGCGGAAAAAGGCCACAAAAACGGGTGGGCTATAGCCTTGGGGGTTGGGGCTAGCAAACTTCGTCCGCCGGACTCCGAATGCCGCGAGACTTTACGAGGGGCCTCCGTGTGCCAAAAATAGGCCGCGGGCAAAGCCGCGCCCAAAAATAACCGTCCGAAGGCCGGGGCGCCAAGTTCGTCCAGCGGAAAAAGGCCACAAAAACGGGTGGGCTATAGCCTTGGGGGGTGGGGCTGGCCAACTTCGTCCGCCGGACTCGGAATGCCGCGAGACTTTGCGAGGGGCCTCCATGTGCCAAAAATAGGCCGCGGGCAAAGCCGCGCCCAAAAATAACCGCCCGAAGGCCGGTCCGCCAAGTTCATCCAGCGGAAAAAGGCTACAAAAACGGGTGGGCTATAGCCTTGGGGGGTGGGGTTGGCCAACTTCGTCCGCCGGACTCGGAATGCCGCGAGACTTTGCGAGGGGCCTCCATGTGCCAAAAATAGGCCGCGGGCAAAGCCGCGCCCAAAAATAACCGCCCGAAGGCCGGGGCGCCAAGTTCGTGCAGCGGAAAAAGGCCACAAAAACGGGTGGGCTATAGCCTTGGGGGGTGGGGCTGGCCAATTTCGTCCGCCGGACTCGGAATGCCGCGAGACATTGCGAGGGGCCTCCGTGTGCCAAAAATAGGCCGCGGGCAAAGCCGCGCCCAAAAATAACAGCCCGAAGGCCGGGGGGTTAAGTTCGTCCAGCGGAAAAAGGCCACAAAAACGGGTGGGCTATAGCCTTGGGGGTTGGGGCTAGCAAACTTCGTCCGCCGGACTCCGAATGCCGCGAGACTTTACGAGGGGCCTCTGTGCGCCAAAAATAGGCCGCGGCCAAAGCCACGCCCAAAAATAACCGCCCGAAGGCCGGGGCGCCATGTTCGTCCAGCGGAAAAAGGCCACAAAAACGGGTGGGCTATAGCCTTGGGGGGTGGGGCTGGCCAACTTCGTCCGCCGGACTCGGAATGCCGCGAGACTTTGCGAGGGGCCTCCGTGTGCCAAAAATAGGCCACGGGCAAAGCCGCGCCTAAAAATAACCGCCAGAAGGCTGGGCCGCCAAGTTCGTCCAGCGGAAAAAGGCCACAAAAACGGGTGGGCTATAGCCTTGGGGGGTGGGGCTGGCCAACTTCGTCCGCCGGACTCGGAATGCCACGAGACTTTGCGAGGGGCCTCCGTGTGCCAAAAATAGGCCACGGGCAAAGCCGCACCCAAAAATAACCGTCCGAAGGCCGGGGTACCAAGTTCGTCCAGCGGAAAAAGGCCACAAAAACGGGTGGGCTATAGCCTTGGGGGGTGGGGCTGGCCAACTTCGTCCGCCGGACTCGGAATGCCGCGAGACTTTGCGAGGGGCCTCTGTGTGCCAAAAATAGGCCGCGGGCAAAGTCGCGCCGAAAAATAACCGCCCGAAGGCCGGGGCGCCAAGTTCGTCCAGCGGAAAAAGGCCCCAAAAACGGGTGGGCTATAGCCTTAGGGGCTGGGGTTGGCCAACTTCGTCCGCCGGACTCGGAAGGCCGCGCGACCTTGCGAGGGGCCTCCGTGTGCCAAAAATTGGCCGCGGACAAAGCCGCGCCCAAAAATAACCGCCCGAAGGCCGGGCCGCCAAGTTCGTCCAGCGGAAAAAGGCTACAAAAACGGGTGGGCTATAGCCTTGGGGGGTGGGGTTGGCCAACTTCGTCCGCCGGACTCGGAATGCCGCGAAACTTTACGAGGGGCCTCCGTGTGCCAAAAATAGGCCGCGGGCACAACCGCGCCCAAAAATAACCGCCCGAAGGCCGGGGCGCCAAGTTCGTGCAGCGGAAAAAGGCCACAAAAACGGGTGGGCTATAGCCTTGGGGGGTGGGGCTGGCCAATTTCGTCCGCCGGACTCGGAATGCCGCGAGACATTGCGAGGGGCCTCCGTGTGCCAAAAATAGGCCGCGGGTAAAGCCGCGCCCAAAAATAACCGCCCGAAGGCCGGGGGGTTAAGTTCGTCCAACGGAAAAAGGCCACAAAAACGGGTGGGCTATAGCCTTGGGGGTTGGGGCTGGCCAACTTCGTCCGCCGGACTCCGAATGCCGCGACACCTTGCGAGGGGCCTCTGTGTGCCAAAAATAGGCCGCGGTCAAAGCCGCACCCAAAAATAACCGCCCGAAGGCCGGGGCACCATGTTCGTCCAGCGGAAAAAGGCCACAAAATCGGGTGGGCTATAGCCTTGGGGGGTGGGGCTGGCCAACTTCGTCCGCCGGACTCGTAATGTCGTGAGACATTGTGAGGGGCCTCCGTGTGCCAAAAAGAGGCCGCGGGCAAAGCCGCGCCCAAAAATAACCGTCCGAAGGCCGGGGCGCCAAGTTCGTCCAGCGGAAAAAGGCCACAAAAACGGGTGGGCTATAGCCTTGGGGGGTGGGGCTGGCCAACTTCGTCCGCCGGACTCGGAATGCCGCGAGACTTTGCGAGGGGCCTCCGTGTGCCAAAAATAGGCCGCGGGCAAAGCCGCGCCCAAAAATAACCGCCCGAAGGCCGGGGCGCCAAGTTCGTCCAGCGGAAAAAGGCCACAAAAACGGGTGGGCTATAGCCTTGGGGGGTGGGGCTGGCCAACTTCGTCCGCCGGACTCGGAATGCCGCAGGACTTTGCGAGGGGCCTCCGTGTGCCAAAAATAGGCCGCGGGCAAAGCCGCGCCCAAAAATAACCATCCGAAGGCCGGGGCGCCAAGTTCGTCCAGCGGAAAAAGGCCACAAAAACGGGTGGGATATAGCCTTGGGGGGTGGGGCTGGCCAACTTCGTCCGCCGGACTCGGAATGCCCTGAAACTTTGCGAGGGGCCTCCGTGCGCCAAAAATAGGCCGCGGGGAAAGCCGCGACCAAAAATAACCGCCCAACGGCCGGGGCGCCAAGTTCGTCCAGCAGAAAAAGGCCACAAAAACGGGTGGGCTATAGTCTTGGGGGGTGGGACTGGCCAACTTCGTCCGCCGGACTCGGACTCGGAATGCCGCGAGACTTTGCGAGGGGCCTCCGTGTCCCAAAAATAGGCTGCGGGCAAAGCCGCGCCCAAAAATAACCGCCCGAAGGCCGGGGCGCCATGTTCGTCCAGCGGAAAAAGGCCACAAAATAGGGTGGGCTATAGCCTTGGGTGGTGGGGCTGGCCAACTTCGTCCGCCGGACTCGGAATGCTGCGAGACTTTGCGAGGGACCTCCGTGTCCCAAAAATAGGCTGCGGGCAGAGCCGCGTGCAAAAATAACTGCCCGAAGGCCGGGGCGCCATGTTCGTCCAGCGGAAAAAGGCCACAAAAACGGGTGGGCTATAGCCTTGGGGGGTGGGGCTGGCCAACTTCATCCGCCGGACTCGGAATGCCGCGAGACTTTGCGAGGGGCCTCCGTGCGCCAAAAATAGGCCGCGGGGAAAGCCGGGACCAAAACTAACCGCCCAACGGCCGGGGCGCCAAGTTCGTCCAGCAGAAAAAGGCCACAAAATCGGGTGGGCTATAGCCTTGGGGGGTGGGGCTGGCCAACTTCGTCCGCCGGACTCGGACTCGGAATGCCGGGAGACTTTGCGAGGGGCCTCCGTGTGCCAAAAATAGGCCGCGTGCAAAGCCGCGCCCAAAAATAACCGCCCGAAGGCCGGGGCGCCGTGTTCGTCCAGCGGAAAAAGGCCCCAAAAACGGGTGGGCTATAGCCTTGGGGGGTGGGGTTGGCCAACTTCGTCAGCCGGCCTCGGACTTGGAATGCCACGAGACTTTGCAAGGGGCCTCCGTGAGCCAAAAATAGGTCGCGGGCAAAGTCAAGCACCAAAAATAACCGCCCGAAGGCCGGGGCGCCAAGTTCGTCCAGCGGAAAAAGGCCACAAAATAGGGTGGGCTATAGCCTTGGGTGGTGGGGCTGGCCAACTTCGTCCGCCGGACTCGGAATGCTGCGAGACTTTGCGAGGGACCTCCGTGTCCCAAAAATAGGCTGCGGGCAAAGCCGCGCGCAAAAATAACTGCCCGAAGGCCGGGGCGCCATGTTCGTCCAGCGGAAAAAGGCCACAAAAACGGGTGGGCTATAGCCTTGGGGGGTGGGGCTGGCCAACTTCATCCGCCGGACTCGGAATGCCGCGAGACTTTGCGAGGGGCCTCCATACACCAAAAATAGGCCGCGGGCGAAGCCGCGACCAAAAATAACCGCCCAAAGGCTGGGGCGCCAAGTTCGTCCAGCGGAAAAAGGCCACAAAAACGGGTGGGCTATAGCCTTGAGGGGTGGGGCTGGCCAACTTCATCCGCCGGACTCGGAATACCGCGAGACTTAGCGAGGGGCCTCCATACACCAAAAATAGGCCGCGGGCGAAGCCGCAACCAAAAATAACCGCCCAAAGGCTGGGGCGCCAAGTTCGTCCAGCAGAAAACGGCCACAAAAACGTGTGGGCTATAGCCTTGAGGGGTGGGGCTGGCCAACTTCGTCCGCCGGACTCGGAATGCCGCGAGACTTTGCGAGGGGCCTCCATGTTCCAAAAATAGGCCACGGGCAAAGCCGCGCCCAAAAATAACCGCCCAAAGGCCGGGGCGCAAAGTTCGTGCAGCGGAAAAAGGCCACAAAAACTGGTGGGCTATAGCCTTGGGGGGTGGGGCTGGCCACCTTCGTCCGCCGGACTCGGAATGCCGCGAGACTTTGCGAGGGGCCTCCGTGTGCCAAAAATAGGCCGCGGGCAAAGCCGCGCCCAAAAATAACCGTCCGAAGGCCGGGGCGCCAAGTTCGTCCAGCGGAAAAAGGCCACAAAAACGGGTGGGCTATAGCCTTGGGGGGTGGGGCTGGCCAACTTCGTCCGCCGGACTCGGAAATTTCGTGAAACTTTGCGAGGGGCCTCCGTGCGCCAAAAATAGGCCGCGGGGAAAGCCGCGACCAAAAATAACCGCCGAACGGCCGGGGCGCCAAGTTCGTCCAGCAGAAAAAGGCCACAAAAACGGGTGGGCTATAGTCTTGGGGGGTGGGACTGGCCAACTTCGTCCGCCGGACTCGGAATGCTGCGAGACTTTGCGAGGGACCTCCGTGTCCCAAAAATAGGCTGCGGGCAAAGCCGCGCGCAAAAATAACTGCCCGAAGGCCGGGGCGCCAAGTTCGTGCAGCGGAAAAAGGCCACAAAAACGGGTGGGCTATAGCCTTGGGGGGTGGGGCTGGCCACCTTCGTCCGCCGGACTCGGAATGCCGCGAGACTTTGCGAGGGGCCTCCGTGTGCCAAAAATAGGCCGCGGGCAAAGCCGCGCCCAAAAATAACCGTCCGAAGGCCGGGGCGCCAAGTTCGTCCAGCGGAAAAAGGCCACAAAAACGGGTGGGCTATAGCCTTGGGGGGTGGGGCTGGCCAACTTCGTCCGCCGGACTCGGAATGCCGTGAAACTTTGCGAGGGGCCTCCGTGCGCCAAAAATAGGCCGCGGGGAAAGCCGCGACCAAAAATAACCGCCGAACGGCCGGGGCGCCAAGTTCGTCCAGCAGAAAAAGGCCACAAAAACGGGTGGGCTATAGTCTTGGGGGGTGGGACTGGCCAACTTCGTCCGCCGGACTCGGAATGCCGCAAGACTTTGCGAGGGGCCTCCGTGTAGCAAAAATAGGTCGCGGGCAAAGCCGCGCCCAAAAATAACCGCCCGAAGACCGGGGCGCCAAGTTCGTCCAGCGGAAAAAGGCCACAAAAACGGGTGGGCTATAGCCTTGGGGGGTGGGGCTGGCCAACTTCGTCCGCCGGACTCGGAATGCCACGAGACTTTGCGAGGGCCCTCCGTGCGCCAAAAATAGGCCGCGGGGAAATCCGGGACCAAAAATAACCGCCCAACGGCCGGGGCGCCAAGTTCGTCCAGCAGAAAAAGGCCACAAAAACGGGTGGGTTATGGCCTTGGGGGGTGGGGCTGGCCCACTTCGTCCGCCGGACTCGGAATGCCGCGAGACTTTGCGAGGGGCCTCCGTGTGCCAAAAATAGGCCGCGGGGAAATCCGGGACCAAAAATAACCGCCCAACGGCCGGGGCGCCAAGTTCGTCCAGCAAAAAAAGGCCACAAAAACGGGTGGGCTATAGTCTTGGGGGGTGGGACTGGCCAACTTCGTCCGCCGGACTCGGAATGCTGCGAGACTTTGCGAGGGACCTCCGTGTCCCAAAAATAGGCTGCGGGCAAAGCCGCGCGCAAAAATAACTGCCCGAAGGCCGGGGCGCCAAGTTCGTGCAGCGGAAAAAGGCCACAAAAACGGGTGGGCTATAGCCTTGGGGGGTGGGGCTGGCCACCTTCGTCCGCCGGACTCGGAATGCCGCGAGACTTTGCGAGGGGCCTCCGTGTGCCAAAAATAGGCCGCGGGCAAAGCCGCGCCCAAAAATAACCGTCCGAAGGCCGGGGCGCCAAGTTCGTCCAGCGGAAAAAGGCCACAAAAACGGGTGGGCTATAGTCTTGGGGGGTGGGACTGGCCAACTTCGTCCGCCGGACTCGGAATGCCGCGAGACTTTGCGAGGGGCCTCCGTGTGCCAAAAATAGGCCGCGGGGAAATCCGGGACCAAAAATAACCGCCCAACGGCCGGGGCGCCAAGTTCGTGCAGCGGAAAAAGGCCACAAAAACGGGTGGGCTATAGCCTTGGGGGGTGGGGCTGGCCACCTTCGTCCGCCGGACTCGGAATGCCGCGAGACTTTGCGAGGGGCCTCCGTGTGCCAAAAATAGGCAGCAGGCAAAGCCGCGCCCAAAATTAACCGCCCGAAGGCCGGGGCGCCAAGTTCGTCCAGCGGAAAAAGGCCACAAAAACGGGTGGGCTATAGCCTTGGGGGGTGGGACTGGCCAACTTCGTCCGCCGGACTCGGAATGCCGTGAAACTTTACGAGGGGCCTCCGTGCGCCAAAAATAGGCCGCGGGGAAAGCCGCGACCAAAAATAACCGCCGAACGGCCGGGGCGCCAAGTTCGTCCAGCAGAAAAAGGCCACAAAAACGGGTGGGCTATAGTCTTGGGGGGTGGGACTGGCCAACTTCGTCCGCCGGACTCGGAATGCCGCAAGACTTTGCGAGGGGCCTCCGTGTAGCAAAAATAGGTCGCGGGCAAAGCCGCGCCCAAAAATAACCGCCCGAAGGCCGGGGCGCCAAGTTCGTCCAGCGGAAAAAGGCCACAAAAACGGGTGGGCTATAGCCTTGGGGGGTGGGGCTGGCCAACTTCGTCCGCCGGACTCGGAATGCCACGAGACTTTGCGAGGGCCCTCCGTGCGCCAAAAATAGGCCGCGGGGAAATCCGGGACCAAAAATAACCGCCCAACGGCCGGGGCGCCAAGTTCGTCCAGCAGAAAAAGGCCACAAAAACGGGTGGGTTATGGCCTTGGGGGGTGGGGCTGGCCCACTTCGTCCGCCGGACTCGGAATGCCGCGAGACTTTGCGAGGGGCCTCCGTGTGCCAAAAATAGGCCGCGGGGAAATCCGGGACCAAAAATAACCGCCCAACGGCCGGGGCGCCAAGTTCGTCCAGCAAAAAAAGGCCACAAAAACGGGTGGGCTATAGTCTTGGGGGGTGGGACTGGCCAACTTCGTCCGCCGGACTCGGAATGCTGCGAGACTTTGCGAGGGACCTCCGTGTCCCAAAAATAGGCTGCGGGCAAAGCCGCGCGCAAAAATAACTGCCCGAAGGCCGGGGCGCCAAGTTCGTGCAGCGGAAAAAGGCCACAAAAACGGGTGGGCTATAGCCTTGGGGGGTGGGGCTGGCCACCTTCGTCCGCCGGACTCGGAATGCCGCGAGACTTTGCGAGGGGCCTCCGTGTGCCAAAAATAGGCCGCGGGCAAAGCCGCGCCCAAAAATAACCGTCCGAAGGCCGGGGCGCCAAGTTCGTCCAGCGGAAAAAGGCCACAAAAACGGGTGGGCTATAGTCTTGGGGGGTGGGACTGGCCAACTTCGTCCGCCGGACTCGGAATGCCGCGAGACTTTGCGAGGGGCCTCCGTGTGCCAAAAATAGGCCGCGGGGAAATCCGGGACCAAAAATAACCGCCCAACGGCCGGGGCGCCAAGTTCGTGCAGCGGAAAAAGGCCACAAAAACGGGTGGGCTATAGCCTTGGGGGGTGGGGCTGGCCACCTTCGTCCGCCGGACTCGGAATGCCGCGAGACTTTGCGAGGGGCCTCCGTGTGCCAAAAATAGGCAGCAGGCAAAGCCGCGCCCAAAATTAACCGCCCGAAGGCCGGGGCGCCAAGTTCGTCCAGCGGAAAAAGGCCACAAAAACGGGTGGGCTATAGCCTTGGGGGGTGGGACTGGCCAACTTCGTCCGCCGGACTCGGAATGCCGTGAAACTTTACGAGGGGCCTCCGTGCGCCAAAAATAGGCCGCGGGGAAAGCCGCGACCAAAAATAACCGCCGAACGGCCGGGGCGCCAAGTTCGTCCAGCAGAAAAAGGCCACAAAAACGGGTGGGCTATAGTCTTGGGGGGTGGGACTGGCCAACTTCGTCCGCCGGACTCGGAATGCCGCAAGACTTTGCGAGGGGCCTCCGTGTAGCAAAAATAGGTCGCGGGCAAAGCCGCGCCCAAAAATAACCGCCCGAAGGCCGGGGCGCCAAGTTCGTCCAGCGGAAAAAGGCCACAAAAACGGGTGGGCTATAGCCTTGGGGGGTGGGGCTGGCCAACTTCGTCCGCCGGACTCGGAATGCCACGAGACTTTGCGAGGGCCCTCCGTGCGCCAAAAATAGGCCGCGGGGAAATCCGGGACCAAAAATAACCGCCCAACGGCCGGGGCGCCAAGTTCGTCCAGCAGAAAAAGGCCACAAAAACGGGTGGGTTATGGCCTTGGGGGGTGGGGCTGGCCCACTTCGTCCGCCGGACTCGGAATGCCGCGAGACTTTGCGAGGGGCCTCCGTGTGCCAAAAATAGGCCGCGGGCAAAGTCGCGCCTAAAAATAACCGCCCGAAGGCCGGGGCGCCAAGTTCGTCCAGCGGAAAAAGGCCACAAAAATGGGTAGGCTATAGCCTTGGGGGGTGGGGCTGGCCAACTTCGTCCGCCGGACTCGGAATGCCGCGAGACTTTGTGAGGGGCCACCGTGTGCCAAAAATAGGCCGCGGGCAAAGCCGCGCCCAATAATAACCGCCCGAAGGACGGGGCGCCAAGTTCGTCCAGTGGAAAAAGGCCACAAAAACGGGTGGGCTATTGCCTTAGCGGGTGGGGCTGGCCAACTTCGTCCGCCGGACTCGGAATGCCGCGAGACTTTGTGAGGGGCCACCGTGTGCCAAAAATAGGACGCGGGCAAAGCCGCGCCCAAAAATAACCGCTCGAAGGCCGGGGCGCCATGTTCGTCCAGCGGAAAAAAGCCACAAAAACGGGTGGGCTATAGCCTTGGGGGGTGGGACTGGCCAACTTCGTCCGCCGGACTCGGAATGCCGCAAGACTTTGCGAGGGGCCTCCGTGTAGCAAAAATAGGTCGCGGGCAAAGCCGCGCCCAAAAATAACCGCCCGAAGGCCGGGGCGCCAAGTTCGTCCAGCGGAAAAAGGCCACATAAACGGGTGGGCTATAGCCTTAGGGGGTGGGGCTGGCCAACTTCGTCCGCCGGACTCGGAATGCCGCGAGACTTTGCGAGGGGCCTCCGTGTACCAAAAATAGGCCGCAGGCAGAGCCGCGCCCAAAAATAACCGCCCGAAGGCCGGGGCGCCAAGTTCGTCCAGCGGAAAAAGGCCACATAAACGGGTGGGCTATAGCCTTAGGGGGTGGGGCTGGCCAACTTCGTCCGCCGGACTCGGGATGCTGCGAGATTTTGCGAGGGGCCTCCGTGTCCCAAAAATAGGCTGCGGGCAAAGCCGCGCCCAAAAATAACCGCCCGAAGGCCGGGGCGCCAAGTTCGTCCAGCGGAAAAAGGCCACAAAAACGGGTGGGCTATAGCCTTGGGGGGTGGGGCTGGCCAACTTCGTCCGCCGGACTCGGAATGCCGCGAGACTTTGCGAGGGGCCTCCGTGTACCAAAAATAGGCCGCAGGCAGAGCCGCGCCCAAAAATAACCGCCCGAAGGCCGGGGCGCCAAGTTCGTCCAGCGGAAAAAGGCCACATAAACGGGTGGGCTATAGCCTTGGGGGGTGGGGCTGGCCAACTTCGTCCGCCGGACTCGGAATGCCGCGAGACTTTGCGAGGGGCCTCCGTGTGCCAAAAATAGGCCGCGGGCAAAGTCGCGCCTAAAAATAACCGCCCGAAGGCCGGGGCGCCAAGTTCGTCCAGCGGAAAAAGGCCACAAAAATGGGTGGGCTATAGCCTTGGGGGGTGGGGCTGGCCAACTTCGTCCGCCGGACTCGGAATGCCGCGAGACTTTGTGAGGGGCCACCGTGTGCCAAAAATAGGCCGCGGGCGAAGCCGCGCCCAAAAATAACCGCTCGAAGGCCGGGGCGCCATGTTCATCCAGCGGAAAAAAGCCACAAAAACGGGTGGGCTATAGCCTTGGGGGGTGGGGCTGGCCAACTTCGTCCGCCGGACTCGGAATGCCGCGAGACTTTGCGAGGGGCCTCTGTGTGCCAAAAATAGGCCGCGGACAAAGCCGCGCCCAAAAATAACCGCCCGAAGGACGGGGCGCCAAGTTCGTCCAGCGGAAAAAGGCCACAAAAACGGGTGGGCTATAGCCTTGGGGGGTGGGGCTGGCCAACTTCGTCCGCCGGACTCGGAATGCCGCGAGACTTTGCGAGGGGCCTCCGTGTACCAAAAATAGGCCGCAGGCAGAGCCGAGCCCAAAAATAACAGCCCGAAGGCCGGGGCGCCAAGTTCGTCCAGCGGAAAAAGGCCACATAAACGGGTGGGCTATAGCCTTAGGGGGTGGGGCTGGCCAACTTCGTCCGCCGGACTCGGGATGCTGCGAGATTTTGCGATGGGCCTCCGTGTCCCAAAAATAGGCTGCGGGCAAAGCCGCGCCCAAAAATAACCGCCCGAAGGCCGGGGCGCCATGTTCGTCCAGCGGAAAAAGGCCACAAAAACGGGTGGGCTATAGCCTTGGGGGGTGGGGCTGGCCAACTTCGTCCGCCGGACTCGGAATGCCGCGACACTTTGCGAGGGGCCTCCGTGTGCCAAAAATAGGCCGCGGGCAAAGTCGCGCCTAAACCGCCCGAAGGCCGGGGCGCCAAAAATAGGCCGCGGGGAAAGCCGCGACCAAAGATAACCGCCCAACGGCCGGGGCGCCAAGTTCGTCCAGCAGAAAAAGGCCACAAAAACGGGTGGGCTATAGCCTTGGGGGGTGGGGCTGGCCAACTTCGTCCGCCGGACACGGAATGCCGCGAGACTTTGCGAGGGGCCTCCGTGTAGCAAAAATAGGTCGCGGGCAAAGCCGCGCCCAAAAATAACCGCCCGAAGGCCGGGGCGCCAAATTCGTCCAGCGGAAAAAGGCCACAAAAACGGGTGGGCTATAGCCTTGGGGGGTGGGGCTGGCCAACTTCGTCCGCCGGACTCGGAATGCCGCGAGACTTTGCGAGGGGCCTCTGTGTGCCAAAAATAGGCCGCGGGCAAAGCCGCGCCCAAAAATAACCGCCCGAAGGACGGGGCGCCAAGTTCGTCCAGCGGAAAAAGGCCACAAAAACGGGTGGGCTATAGCCTTGGGGGGTGGGGCTGGCCAACTTCGTCCGCCGGACTCGGAATGCCGCGAGACATTGCGAGGGGCCTCCGTGTACCAAAAATAGGCCGCAGGCAGAGCCGCGCCCAAAAATAACCGCCCGAAGGCCGGGGCGCCAAGTTCGTCCAGCGGAAAAAGGCCACATAAACGGGTGGGCTATAGCCTTGGGGGGTGGGGCTGGCCCACTTCGTCCGCCGGACTCGGAATGCCGCGACACTTTGCGAGGGGCCTCCGTGTGCCAAAAATAGGCCGCGGGCAAAGTCGCGCCTAAACCGCCCGAAGGCCGGGGCGCCAAGTTCGTCCAGCGGAAAAAGGCCACAAAAATGGGTGGGCTATAGCCTTGGGGGGTGGGGCTGGCCAACTTCGTCCGCCGGGCTCGGAATGCCGCGAGACTTTGTGAGGGGCCACCGTGTGCCAAAAATAGGCTGCGGGCAAACCCGCGCCAAACAATAACCGCCCGAAGGCCAGGGCGTCAAGTTCGTCCAGCGGAAAAAGGCCACAAAAACGGGTGGGCTATAGCCTTGGGGGGTGGGGCTGGCCAACTTCGTCCGCCGGACTCGGAATGCCGCGAGACTTTGCGAGGGGCCTCCGTGTACTAAAAATAAGCCGCAGGCAGGGCCGCGACCAAAAATAACCGCCCGAAGGCCGGGGCGCCAAGTTCGTCCAGCGGAAAAAGGCCAAATAAACGGGTGGGCTATAGCCGTGGGGGGTGGGGCTGGCCAACTTCGTCCGCCGGACACGGAATGCCGCGAGACTTTGCGAGGGGCCTCCGTGTGCCAAAAATAGGCCGCGGGCAAAGTCGCGCCTAAAAATAACAGCCCGAAGGCCGGGGCGCCAAGTTCGTCCTGCGGAAAAAGGCCACAAAAATGGGTGGGCTATAGCCTTGGGGGGTGGGGCTGGCCAACTTCGTCCGCCGGACTCGGAATGCCGCGAGACTTTGTGAGGGGCCACCGTGTGCCAAAAATAGGCCGCGGGCATAGCCGCGCCCAAAAATAACCGCCCGAAGGACGGGGCGCCAAGTTCGTCCAGTGGAAAAAGGCCACAAAAACGGGTGGGCTATTGCCTTAGCGGGTGGGGCTGGCCAACTTCGTCCGCCGGACTCGGAATGCCGCGAGACTTTGCGAGGGGCCTCCGTGTGCCAAAAATAGGCAGCAGGCAAAGCCCCGCCCAACAATAACCACCCGAAGGCCGGGGCGCCAAGTTCGTCCAGCGGAAAAAGGCCACAAAAACGGGTGGGCTATAGCCTTGGGGGGTGGGGCTGGCCAACTTCGTCCGCCGGACTCGGAATGCCGCGAGACTTTGCGAGGGGCCTCCGTGTACTAAAAATAAGCCGCAGGCAGGGCCGCGACCAAAAATAACCGCCCGAAGGCCGGGGCGCCAAGTTCGTCCAGCGGAAAAAGGCCAAATAAACGGGTGGGCTATAGCCGTGGGGGGTGGGGCTGGCCAACTTCGTCCGCCGGACACGGAATGCCGCGAGACTTTGCGAGGGGCCTCCGTGTGCCAAAAATAGGCCGCGGGCAAAGTCGCGCCTAAAAATAACAGCCCGAAGGCCGGGGCGCCAAGTTCGTCCTGCGGAAAAAGGCCACAAAAATGGGTGGGCTATAGCCTTGGGGGGTGGGGCTGGCCAACTTCGTCCGCCGGACTCGGAATGCCGCGAGACTTTGTGAGGGGCCACCGTGTGCCAAAAATAGGCCGCGGGCATAGCCGCGCCCAAAAATAACCGCCCGAAAGACGGGGCGCCAAGTTCGTCCAGTGGAAAAAGGCCACAAAAACGGGTGGGCTATTGCCTTAGCGGGTGGGGCTGGCCAACTTCGTCCGCCGGACTCGGAATGCCGCGAGACTTTGCGAGGGGCCTCCGTGTGCCAAAAATAGGCAGCAGGCAAAGCCCCGCCCAACAATAACCACCCGAAGGCCGGGGCGCCAAGTTCGTCCAGCGGAAAAAGGCCACAAAAACGGGTGGGCTATAGCCTTGGGGGGTGGGGCTGGCCAACTTCGTCCGCCGGACTCGGAATGCCGCGAGACTTTGCGAGGGGCCTCCGTGTGCCAAAAATAGGCTGCGGGCAAAGCTGCGCCCAAAAATAACCGGCCGAAGGCTGGGGCGCCAAGTTCGTCCTGTGGAAAAAGGCCACAAAAACGGGTGGGCTATAACCTTGGGGGGTGGGGCTGGCCAGCTTCGTCCTTCGGATTCGGAATGCCGCGAGACTTTGCGAGGGGCCTCCGTGTGCCGAAAATAGGATGCGGGCAAAGCCACGCCAAAAAATAACCGCCCGAAGGCCGGGGCGCCAAGTTCGTCGAGCGGAAAAAGGCCACAAAAATGGGTGGGCTATAGCCTTGGGGGGTGGGGCTGGCCAACTTCGTCTGCCGGACTCGGAATGCCGCGAGACTTTGCGAGGGGCCACCATGTGCCAAAAATAGGCCGCGGGCAAAGCCGCGCCCAAAAATAACCGCCCGAAGGACAAGGCGCTAAGTTCGTCCAGCGGAAAAAGGCCAGAAAAACGGGTGGGCTATTGCCCTAGCGGGTGGGGCTGGCCAACTTCGTCCGCCGGACTCGGAATGCCGCGAGACTTTGTGAGGGGCCACCGTGTGCCAAAAATAGGCAGCAGGCAAAGCCGCGCCCAAAAATAACCGCCTGAAGGCCGGGGCGCCAAGTTCGTCCATCGGAAAAAGGCCACAAAAACGGGTGAGCTATAGCCTTGGGGGGTGGGGCTGGCCCACTTCGTCCGCCGGACTCGGAATGCCGCGAGACTTTGCGAGGGGCCTCCGTGTGCCAAAAATAGGCTGCGGGCAAAGCTGCGCCCAAAAATAACCGGCCGAAGGCTGGGGCGCCAAGTTCGTCCTGCGGAAAAAGGCCACAAAAACGGGTGGGCTATAACCTTGGGGGGTGGGGCTGGCCAACTTCGTCCGCCGGACGCGGAATGCCGCGAGACTTTGCGAGGGGCCTCCGTCTGCCGAAAATAGGACGCGGGCAAAGCTGCGCCCAAAAATAACCGGCCGAAGGCTGGGGCGCCAAGTTCGTCCTGCGGAAAAAGGCCACAAAAACGGGTGGGCTATAACCTTGGGGGGTGGGGCTGGCCAACTTCGTCCGCCGGACTCGGAATGCCGCGAGACTTTGCGAGGGGCCTCCGTGTGCCAAAAATAGGCTGCGGGCAAAGCTGCGCCCAAAAATAACCGGCCGAAGGCTGGGGCGCCAAGTTCGTCCTGCGGAAAAAGGCCACAAAAACGGGTGGGCTATAACCTTGGGGGGTGGGGCTGGCCAACTTCGTCCGCCGGACTCGGAATGCCGCGAGACTTTGCGAGGGGCCTCCGTGTGCCGAAAATACGACGCGGGCAAAGCCACGCCAAAAAATAACCGCCCGAACACCGGGGCGCCAAGTTCGTCCAGCGGAAAAAGGCCGCAAAAATGGGTGGGCTATAGCCTTGGGGGGTGGGGCTGGCCAACTTCGTCCGCCGGACTCGGAATGCCGCGAGACTTTGCGAGGGGCCTCCGTGTGCCAAAAATAGGCAGCAGGCAAAGACACGCCCAAAAATAACCGCCCGAAGTCCGGGGCGCCAAGTTCGTCCAGCGGAAAAAGGCCACAAAAACGGGTGGGCTATAGCCTTGGGGGCTGGGGCTGGCCAACTTCGTCCGCCGGACTCGGAATGCCGCGAGACTTTGCGAGGGGCCTCCGTGTGCCAAAAATAGGCAGCAGGCATAGCCGCGCCCAACAATAACCGCCCGCAGGCCGGGGCGCCAAGTTCGTCCAGCGGAAAAAGGCCACAAAAACGGGTGGGCTATAGCCTTGGGGGGTGGGGCTGGCCAACTTCGTCCGCCGGACTCGGAATGCCGCGAGACTTTGCGAGGGGCCTCCGTGTGCCAAAAATAGGCAGCAGGCAAAGCCGCGCCCAAAAATAACTGCCCGAAGGCCAGGGCGCCAAGTTCGTCCAGCGGAAAAAGGCCACAAAAACGGGTGGGCTATAACCTTGGGGGGTGGCGCTGGCCAACTTCGTCCGCCGCACTCGGAATGCCGCGAGACTTTGCGAGGGGCCTCCGTGTGCCGAAAATAGGACGCGGGCAAAGCCACGCCAAAAAATAACCGCCCGAAGGCCGGGGCGCCAAGTTCGTCCAGCGGAAAAAGGCCACAAAAACGGGTGGGCTATAGCCTTGGGGGGTGGGGCTGGCCAACTTCGTCCGCCGGACTCGGAATGCCGCGAGACTTTGCGAGGGGCCTCCGTGTACCAAAAATAGGCCGCAGGCAGAGGCGCACCCAAAAATAACCGCCCGAAGGCCGGGGCGCCAAGTTCGTCCAGCGGAAAAAGGCCACAAAAACGGGTGGGCTATAGCCTTGGGGGGTGGGGCTGGCCAACTTCGTCCGCCGGACTCAGAATGCCGCGAAACTTTGCGAGGGGCCTCTGTGTGCCAAAAATAGGCCGCGGGCAAAGCCGCGCCCAAAAATAACCGCCCAAAGGACGGGGCGCCAAGTTCATCCAGCGGAAAAAGGCCACAAAAACAGGTGGTCTATAGCCTTGGGGGGTGGGGCTGGCCAACTTCGTCCGCCGGACTCGGAATGCCGCGAGACTTTGCGAGGGGCCTCCGTGTACCAAAAATAAGCCGCAGGCAGAGCCGCACCCAAAAATAACCGCCCGAAGGCCGGGGCGCCAAGTTCGTCCGGCGGAAAAAGGCCACATAAACGGGTGGGCTATAGCCGTGGGGGGTGGGGCTGGCCAACTTCGTCCGCTGGCCTCGGAATGCCGCGAGACTTTGCGAGGGGCCTCCATGTGCCAAAAATAGGCCGCGGGCAAAGTCGCGCCTAAAAATAACCGCCCGAAGGCCGGGGCGCCAAGTTCGTCCAGCGGAAAAAGGCCACAAAAATGGGTGGGCTATAGCCTTGGGGGGTGGGGCTGGCCAACTTCGTCCGCCGGACACGGAATGCCGCGAGACTTTGCGAGGGGCCTCCGTGTAGCAAAAATAGGTCGCGGGCAAAGCCGCGCCCAAAAATAACCGCCCGAAGGCCGGGGCGCCAAGTTCGTCCAGCGGAAAAAGGCCACAAAAACGGGTGGGCTATAGCCTTGGGGGGTGGGGCTGGCCAACTTCGTCCGCCAGACGCGGAATGCCGCGAGACTTTGCGAGGGGCCTCTGTGTGACAAAAATAGGCCGCGGGCAAAGCCGCGCCCAAAAATAACCGCCCGAAGGACGGGGCGCCAAGTTCGTCCAGCGGAAAAAGGCCACAAAAACGGGTGGGCTATAGCCTTGGGGGATGGGGCTGGCCAACTTCGTCCGCCGGACTCGGAATGCCACGAGACTTTGTGAGGGGCCACCGTGTGCCAAAAATAGGCCGCGGGCAAAGCCGCGCCCAAAAATAACCGCCCGAAGGACGGGGCGCCAAGTTCGTCCAGTGGAAAAAGGCCACAAAATCGGGTGGGCTATTGCCTTAGCGGGTGGGGCTGGCCCACTTCGTCCGCCGGACTAGGAATGCCGCGAGACTTTGCGAGGGGCCTCCGTGTGCCAAAAATAGGCAGCAGGCAAAGCCGCGCCCAAAAATAACAGCCCGAAGGCCGGGGCGCCAAGTTCGTCCAGCGGAAAAAGGCCACAAAAACGGGTGGGCTATAGCCTTGGGGGCTGGGGCTGGCCAACTTCGTCCGCCGGACTCGGAATGCCGCGAGACTTTGCGAGGGGCCTGCGTGTGCCAAAAATAGGCAGCAGGCAAAGCCGCGCCCAAAAAAAACCGCCCGAAGGATGGGGCGCCAAGTTCGTCCAGTGGAAAAAGGCCACAAAAACGGGTGGGCTATTGCCTTAGCGGGTGGGGCTGGCCAACTTCTTCCGCCGGAGTCGGAATGCCGCGAGACTTTGCGAGGGGCCTCCGTGTGCCAAAAATAGGCAGCAGGCAAAGCCCCGCCCAACAATAACTGCCCGAAGGCCGGGGCGCCAAGTTCGTCCAGCGGAAAAAGGCCACAAAAACGGGTGGGCTATAGCCTTGGGGGGTGGGGCTGGCCAACTTCGTCCGCCGGACTCGGAATGCCGCGAGACTTTGCGAGGGGCCTCCGTGTGCCAAAAATAGGCTGCGGGCAAAGCTGCGCCCAAAAATAACCGGCCGAAGGCTGGGGCGCCAAGTTCGTCCTGCGGAAAAAGGCCACAAAAACGGGTGGGCTATAACCTTGGGGGGTGGGGCTGGCCAACTTCGTCCGCCGGACTCGGAATGCCGCGGGACTTTGCGAGGGGCCTCCGTGTGCCGAAAATAGGACGCGGGCAAAGCCACGCCAAAAAATAACCGCCCGAAGGCCGGGGCGCCAAGTTCGTCCAGCGGAAAAAGGCCACAAAAATGGGTGGGCTATAGCCTTGGGGGGTGGGGCTGGCCAACTTCGTCCGCCGGACTCGGAATGTCGCGAGACTTTGCGAGGGGCCACCGTGTGCCAAAAATAGGCCGCGGGCAGAGCCGCGCCCAAAAATAACCGCCCGAAGGACAAGGCGCCAAGTTCGTCCAGCGGAAAAAGGCCACAAAAACGGGTGGGCTATTGCCCTAGCGGGTGGGGCTGGCCAACTTCGTCCGCCGGACTCGGAATGCCGCGAGACTTTGCGAGGGGCCTCCGTGTGCCAAAAATAGGCAGCAGGCAAATCCGCGCCCAAAAATAACCGCCCGAAGGCCGGGGCGCCAAGTTCGTCCAGCGGAAAAAGGCCACAAAAACGGGTGGGCTATAGCCTTGGGGGGTGGGGCTGGCCCACTTCGTCCGCCGGACTCGGAATGCCGCGAGACTTTGCGAGGGGCCTCCGTGTGCCAAAAATAGGCTGCGGGCAAAGCTGCGCCCAAAAATAACCGGCCGAAGGCTGGGGCGCCAAGTTCGTCCTGCGGAAAAAGGCCACAAAAACGGGTGGGCTATAACCTTGGGGGGTGGGGCTGGCCAACTTCGTCCGCCGGACTCGGAATGCCGCGAGAGTTTGCGAGGGGCCTCCGTGTGCCGAAAATAGGACGCGGGCAAAGCCACGCCAAAAAATAACCGCCCGAAGGCCGGGGCGCCAAGTTCGTCCAGCGGAAAAAGGCCACAAAAATGGGTGGGCTATAGCCTTGGGGGGTGGGGCTGGCCCACTTCGTCCGCCAGACTCGGACTGCCGCGAGACTTTGCGAGGGGCCACCGTGTGCCAAAAATAGGCCACGGGCAAAGCCGCGCCCAAAAATAACCGCCCGAAGGACAAGGCGCCAAGTTCGTCCAGCGGAAAAAGGCCACAAAAACGGGTGGGCTATTGCCCTAGCGGGTGGGGCTGGCCAACTTCGTCCGCCGGACTCGGAATGCCGCGAGACTTTGCGAGGGGCCTCCGTGTGCCAAAAATAGGCAGCAGGCAAAGCCGCGCCCAAAATTAACCGCCCGAAGGCCGGGGCGCCAAGTTCGTCCAGCGGAAAAAGGCCACAAAAACGGGTGGGCTATAGCCTTGGGGGGTGGGGCTGGCCAACTTCGTCCGCCGGACTCGGAATGCCGCGAGACTTTGCGAGGGGCCTCCGTGTGCCAAAAATAGGCAGCAGGCATAGCCGCGCCCAACAATAACCGCCCGAAGGCCGGGACGCCAAGTTCGTCCAGCGGAAAAAGGCCACAAAAACGGGTGGGCTATAGCCTTGGGGGTGGGGCTGGCCAACTTCGTCCGCCGGACTCGGAATGCCGCGAGACTTTGCGAGGGGCCTCCGTGTGCCAAAAATAGGCAGCAGGCAAAGCCGCGCCCAAAAATAACCGCCCGAAGGCCGGGGCGCCAAGTTCGTCCAGCGGAAAAAGGCCACAAAAACGGGTGGGCTATAGCCTTGGGGGCTGGGGCTGGCCAACTTCGTCCAGCGGAAAAAGGCCACAAAAATGGGTGGGCTATAGCCTTGGGGGGTGGGGCTGGCCAACTTCGTCCGCCGGACTCGGAATGCCGCGAGACTTTGCGAGGGGCCTCCGTGTGCCAAAAATAGGCTGCGGGCAATGCTGCGCCCAAAAATAAACGGCCGAAGGCTGGGGCGCCAAGTTCGTCCTGCGGAAAAAGGCCACAAAAACGGGTGGGCTATAACCTTGGGGGGTGAGGCTGGCCAACTTCGTCCGCCGGACTCGGAATGCCGCGAGACTTTGCGAGGGGCCTCCGTGTGCCGAAAATAGGACGCGGGCAATGCCACGCCAAAAAATAACCGCCCGAAGGCCGGGGCGCCAAGTTCGTCCAGCGGAAAAAGGCCACAAAAACGGGTGGGCTATAGCCTTGGGGGGTGGGGCTGACCAACTTCGTCCGCCGGACTCGGAATGCCGCGAGACTTTGCGAGGAGCCTCCGTGTACCAAAAATAGGCTGTAGGCAGAGCCGCGCCCAAAAATAACCGCCCGAAGGCCGGGGCGCCAAGTTCGTCCAGCGGAAAAAGGCCACAAAAACGGGTGGGCTATAGCCTTGGGGGGTGGGGCTGGCCAACTTCGTCCGCCGGACTCGGAATGCAGCGAGACTTTGCGAGGGGCCTCTGTGTGCCAAAAATAGGCCGCGGGCAAAGCCGCGCCCAAAAATAACCGCCCGAAGGACGGGGCGCCAAGTTCGTCCAGCGGAAAAAGGCCACAAAAACGGGTGGGCTATAGCCTTGGCGGGTGGGGCTGGCCCACTTCGTCCGCCGGACTCGGAATGCAGCGAGACTTTGCGAGGGGCCTCTGTGTGCCAAAAATAGGCCGCGGGCAAAGCCGCGCCCAAAAATAGCCGCCCGAAGGACGGGGCGCCAAGTTCGTCCAGCGAAAAAAGGCCACAAAAACGGGTGGTCTATAGCCTTGGGGGGTGGGGCTGGCCAACTTCGTGCGCCGGACTCGGAATGCCGTGAGACTTTGCGAGGGGCCTCCGTGTACCAAAAATAAGCCGCAGGCAGAGCCGCGCCCAAAAATAACCGCCCGAAGGCCGGGGCGCCAAGTTCGTCCAGCGGAAAAAGGCCAATAAACGGGTGGGCTATAGCTGTGGGGGGTGGGGCTGGCCAACTTCGTCCGCTGGACTCGGAATGCCGCGAGACTTTGCGAGGGGCCTCCGTGTGCCAAAAATAGGCCGCGGGCAAAGTCGTGCCTAAAAATAACCGCCCGAAGGCCGGGGCGCCAAGTTCGTCCAGCGGAAAAAGGCCACAAAAATGGGTGGGCTA
Source organism: Citrus x changshan-huyou (assembly GCA_039657385.1). Classification (NCBI taxonomy): domain Eukaryota; kingdom Viridiplantae; phylum Streptophyta; class Magnoliopsida; order Sapindales; family Rutaceae; genus Citrus; species Citrus x changshan-huyou. The sequence goes on from JBCGBO010000018.1 coordinate 974,723, forward strand.
TAGCCTTGGGGGGTGGGGCTGGCCAACTTCGTCCGCCGGACTCGGAATGCCGCGAGACTTTGCGAGGGGCCTCCGTGTGCCAAAAATAGGCTGCGGGCAATGCTGCGCCCAAAAATAAACGGCCGAAGGCTGGGGCGCCAAGTTCGTCCTGCGGAAAAAGGCCACAAAAACGGGTGGGCTATAACCTTGGGGGGTGGGGCTGGCCAACTTCGTCCGCCGGACTCGGAATGCCGCGAGACTTTGCGAGGGGCCTCCGTGTGCCGAAAATAGGACGCGGGCAATGCCACGCCAAAAAATAACCGCCCGAAGGCCGGGGCGCCAAGTTCGTCCAGCGGAAAAAGGCCACAAAAACGGGTGGGCTATAGCCTTGGGGGGTGGGGCTGACCAACTTCGTCCGCCGGACTCGGAATGCCGCGAGACTTTGCGAGGAGCCTCCGTGTACCAAAAATAGGCTGTAGGCAGAGCCGCGCCCAAAAATAACCGCCCGAAGGCCGGGGCGCCAAGTTCGTCCAGCGGAAAAAGGCCACAAAAACGGGTGGGCTATAGCCTTGGGGGGTGGGGCTGGCCAACTTCGTCCGCCGGACTCGGAATGCAGCTAGACTTTGCGAGGGGCCTCTGTGTGCCAAAAATAGGCCGCGGGCAAAGCCGCGCCCAAAAATAACCGCCCGAAGGACGGGGCGCCAAGTTCGTCCAGCGGAAAAAGGCCACAAAAACGGGTGGGCTATAGCCTTGGCGGGTGGGGCTGGCCCACTTCGTCCGCCGGACTCGGAATGCAGCGAGACTTTGCGAGGGGCCTCTGTGTGCCAAAAATAGGCCGCGGGCAAAGCCGCGCCCAAAAATAGCCGCCCGAAGGACGGGGCGCCAAGTTCGTCCAGCGAAAAAAGGCCACAAAAACGGGTGGTCTATAGCCTTGGGGGGTGGGGCTGGCCAACTTCGTGCGCCGGACTCGGAATGCCGTGAGACTTTGCGAGGGGCCTCCGTGTACCAAAAATAAGCCGCAGGCAGAGCCGCGCCCAAAAATAACCGCCCGAAGGCCGGGGCGCCAAGTTCGTCCAGCGGAAAAAGGCCAATAAACGGGTGGGCTATAGCTGTGGGGGGTGGGGCTGGCCAACTTCGTCCGCTGGACTCGGAATGCCGCGAGACTTTGCGAGGGGCCTCCGTGTGCCAAAAATAGGCCGCGGGCAAAGTCGTGCCTAAAAATAACCGCCCGAAGGCCGGGGCGCCAAGTTCGTCCAGCGGAAAAAGGCCACAAAAATGGGTGGGCTATAGCCTTGGGGGGTGGGGCTGGCCAACTTCGTCCGCCGGACACGGAATGCCGCGAGACTTTTCGAGGGGCCTCCGTGTAGCAAAAATAGGTCGCGGACAAAGCCGCGCCCAAAAATAACCGCCCGACGGCCGGGGCGCCAAGTTCGTCCAGCGGAAAAAGGCCACAAAAACGGGTGGGCTATAGCCTTGGGGGGTGGGGCTGGCCAACTTCGTCCGCCGGACTCGGAATGCCGCGACACTTTGCGAGGGGCCTCTGTGTGCCAAAAATAGGCCGCGGGCAAAGCCGCGCCCAAAAATAACCGCCCGAAGGACGGGGCGCCAAGTTCGTCCAGCGGAAAAAGGCCACAAAAACGGGTGGGCTATAGCCTTGGGGGATGGGGCTGGCCAACTTCGTCCGCCGGACTCGGAATGCCGCGAGACTTTGCGAGGGGCCTCCGTATACCAAAAATAGGCCGCAGGGAGAGCCGCGCCCAAAAATAACCGCCCGAAGTCCGGGGCGCCAAGTTCGTCCAGCGGAAAAAGGCCACATAAACGGGTGGGCTATAGCCTTGGGGGGTGGGGCTGGCCAACTTCGTCCGCCGGACTCGGAATGCCGCGAGACTTTGTGAGGGGCCACCGTGTACCAAAAATAGGCCGCGGGCAAAGCCACGCCCAAAAATAACCGCCCGAAGGACGGGGCGCCAAGTTCGTCCAGTGGAAAAAGGCCACATAAACGGGTGGGCTATTGCCTTAGCGGGTGGGGCTGGCCAACTTCGTCCGCCGGACTCGGAATGCCGCGAGACTTTGCGAGGGCCCTCCGTGTGCCAAAAATAGGCAGCAGGCAAAGCCGCGCCCAAAAATAACCGCCCGAAGGCCGGGGCGCCAAGTTCGTCCAGCGGAAAAAGGCCACAAAAACGGGTGGGCTATAGCCTTGGGGGCTGGGGCTGGCCAACTTCGTCCGCCGGACTCGGAATGCCGCGACACTTTGCGAGGGGCCTCCGTGTGCCAAAAAAAAGCAGCAGGCTAAGCCGCGCCCAAAAATAACCGCCCGAAGGACGGGGCGCCAAGTTCGTCCAGTGGAAAAAGGCCACAAAAACGGGTGGGCTATTGCCTTAGCGGGTGGGGCTGGCCAACTTCGTCCGCCGGACTCGGAATGCTGCGAGACTTTGCGAGGGGCCTCCGTGTGCCAAAAATAGGCAGCAGGCAAAGCCCCGCCCAACAATAACCGCCCGAAGGCCGGGGCGCCAAGTTCGTCCAGCGGAAAAAGGCCACAAAAACGGGTGGGCTATAGCCTTGGGGGGTCGGGCAGGCCAACTTCGTCCGCCGGACTCGGAATTCCGCGAGACTTTGCGAGGGGCCTCCGTGTGCCAAAAATAGGCTGCGGGCAAAGCTGCGCCCAAAAATAACCGGCCGAAGGCTGGGGCGCCAAGTTCGTCCTGCGGAAAAAGGCCACAAAAACGGGTGGGCTATAACCTTGGGGGGTGGGGCTGGCCAACTTCGTCCGCCGGACTCGGAATGCCGCGAGACTTTGCGAGGGGCCTCCGTATGCCGAAAATAGGACGCGGGCAAAGCCACGCCAAAAAATAACCACCCGAAGGCCGGGGCGCCAAGTTCGTCCAGCGGAAAAAGGCCACAAAAATGGGTGGGCTATAGCCTTGGGGGGTGGGGCTGGCTAACTTCGTCCGCCGGACTCGGAATGCCGCGAGACTTTGCGAGGGGCCTCTGTGTGCCGAAAATAGGACGCGGGCAAAGCCACGCAAAAAAATAACCGCCCAAAGGCCGGGGCGCCAAGTTCGTCCAGCGGAAAAAGGCCACAAAAATGGGCGGGCTATAGCCTTGGGGGGTGGGGCTGGCCAACTTCGTCCGCCGGACTCGGAATGCCGCGAGACTTTGCGAGGGGCCTCCGTGTGCCAAAAATAGGCAGCAGGCAAAGCCCCGCCCAACAATAACCGCCCGAAGGACGGGGCGCCAAGTTCGTCCAGCGGAAAAAGGCCACAAAAACGGGTGGGCTATAGCCTTGGGGGGTGGGGCTGGCCCACTTCGTCCGCCGGACTCGGAATGCAGCGAGACTTTGCGAGGGGCCTCTGTGTGCCAAAAATAGGCCGCGGGCAAAGCCGCGCCCAAAAATAACCGCCCGAAGGACGGGGCGCCAAGTTCGTCCAGCGGAAAAAGGCCACAAAAACGGGTGGTCTATAGCCTTGGGGGGTGGGGCTGGCCAACTTCGTGCGCCGGACTCGGAATGCCGTGAGACTTTGCGAGGGGCCTCCGTGTACCAAAAATAAGCCGCAGGCAGAGCCGCGCCCAAAAATAACCGCCCGAAGGCCGGGGCGCCAAGTTCGCCCAGCGGAAAAAGGCCACATAAACGGGTGGGCTATAGCCGTGGGGGGTGGGGCTGGCCAACTTCGTCCGCTGGACTCGGAATGCCGCGAGACTTTGCGAGGGGCCTCCGTGTGCCAAAAATAGGCCGCGGGCAAAGTCGTGCCTAAAAATAACCGCCCGAAGGCCGGGGCGCCCAGTTCGTCCAGCGGAAAAAGGCCAGAAAAATGGGTGGGCTATAGCCTTGGGGGGTGGGGCTGGCCAACTTCGTCCGCCGGACACGGAATGCCGCGAGACTTTTCGAGGGGCCTCCTTGTAGCAAAAATAGGTCGCGGACAAAGCCGCGCCCAAAAATAACCGCCCGACGGCCGGGGCGCCAAGTTCGTCCAGCGGAAAAAGGCCACAAAAACGGGTGGGCTATAGCCTTGGGGGGTGGGGCTGGCCAACTTCGTCCGCCGGACTCGGAATGCCGCGAGACTTTGCGAGGGTCCTCTGTGTGCCAAAAATAGGCCGCGGGCAAAGCCGCGCCCAAAAATAACCGCCCGAAGGACGGGGCGCCAAGTTCGTCCAGCGGAAAAAGGCCACAAAAACGGGTGGGCTATAGCCTTGGGGGATGGGGCTGGCCAACTTCGTCCGCCGGACTCGGAATACCGCGAGACTTTGCGAGGGGCCTCCGTGTACCAAAAATAGGCCGCAGGCAGAGCCGCACCCAAAAATAACCGCCCGAAGTCCGGGGCGCCAAGTTCGTCCAGCGGAAAAAGGCCACATAAACGGGTGGGCTATAGCCTTGGGGGGTGGGGCTGGCCAACTTCGTCGGCTGGACTCGGAATGCCGCGAGACTTTGTGAGGGGCCACCGTGTACCAAAAATAGGCCGCGGGCAAAGCCACGCCCAAAAATAACCGCCCGAAGGACGGGGCGCCAAGTTCGTCCAGTGGAAAAAGGCCACATAAACGGGTGGGCTATTGCCTTAGCGGGTGGGGCTGGCCAACTTCGTCCGCCGGACTCGGAATGCCGCGAGACTTTGCGAGGGGCCTCCGTGTGCCAAAAATAGGCAGCAGGCAAAGCCGCGCCCAAAAATAACCGCCCGAAGGCCGGGGCGCCAAGTTCGTCCAGCGGAAAAAGGCCACAAAAACGGGTGGGCTATAGCCTTGGGGGCTGGGGCTGGCCAACTTCGTCCGCCGGACTCGGAATGCCGCGACACTTTGCGAGGGGCCTCCGTGTGCCAAAAATAGGCAGCAGGCAAAGCCGCGCCCAACAATAACCGCCCGAAGGCCGGGGCGCCAAGTTCGTCCAGCGGAAAAAGGCCACAAAAACGGGTGGGCTATAGCCTTGGGGGGTGGGGCTGGCCAACTTCGTCCGCCGGACTCGGAATGCCGCGAGACTTTGCGAGGGGCCTCCGTGTGCCAAAAATAGGCCGCGGGCAAAGCCGCGCCCAAAAATAACCGGCCGAAGGCTGGGGCGCCAAGTTCGTCCAGCGGAAAAAGGCCACAAAAACGGGTGGGCTATAACCTTGGGGGGTGGGGCTGACCAACTTCGTCCGCCGGACTCGGAATGCCGTGAGACTTTGCGAGGGGCCTCCGTGTGCCGAAAATAGGACGCGGGCAAAGCCACGCCCAAAAATAACCGCCCGAAGGCCGGGGCGCCCAGTTCGTCCAGCGGAAAAAGGCCACAAAAACGGGTGGGCTATAGCCTTGGGGGGTGGGGCTGGCCAACTTCGTCCGCCGGACTCGGAATGCCGCGAGACTTTGCGAGGGTCCTCCATGTGCCAATAATAGGCCACGGACAAAGCCGCGCCCAAAAATAACCACCCGAGGGCCGGGGCGCCGAGTTCGTCCAGCGGAAAAAGGCCACAAACACGGGTGGGCTATAGCCTTGGGCGGTTGGGCTGGCCAACTTCGTCCGCCGGACTCGGAATGCCGCGAGACTTTGCGAGGGGCCTCTGTGTGCCAAAAATAGGCCGCGGGCAAAGTCGCGCCTAAAAAAAACCGCCCGAAGGCCGGGGCGCCTAGTTCGTCCAGCGGAAAAAGGCCACAAAAATGGGTGGGCTATAGGCTTGGGGGGTGGGGCTGGCCCACTTCGTCCGCCGGACTCGGAATGCCGCGAGACTTTGCGAGGGGCCTCCGTGTGCCAAAAATAGGCCGCGGGCAAAGCGGCGCCCAAAAATAACCGGCCGAAGGCCGGGGCGCCAAGTTCGTTCAGCGGAAAAAGGCAACAAAAACGGGTGGGCTATAACCTTGGGGGGTGGGGCTGACCAACTTCCTCCGCCGGACTCGGAATGCCGCGAGACTTTGCGAGGGGCCTCCGTGTGCCAAAAATAGGCCGCGGGCAAAGTTGCGCCTAAAAATAACCGCCCGAAGGCCGGGGCGCCAAGTTCGTCCAGCGGAAAAAGGCCACAAAAATGGGTGGGCTATAGCCTTGGGGGGTGGGGCTGGCCCACTTCGTCCGCCGGACTCGGAATGCCGCGAGACTTTGCGAGGGGCCTCCGTGTGCCAAAAATAAGCCGCGGGCAAAGCCGCGCCCAAAAATAACCGCCCGAAGGCCGGGGCGCCGAGTTCGTCCAGCGGAAAAAGGCCACAAAAACGGGTGGGCTATAGCCTTGGGGGGTGGGGCTGGCCAACTTCGTCCGCCGGACTCAGAATGCCGCGAGACTTTGCGAGGGGCCTCCGTGTGCCAAAAATAGGACGCGGGCAAGGCCGCGCCCAAAAATAACCGCCCGAAGGCCGGGGCGCCAAGTTCGTCAAGCGGAAAAAGGCCACAAAAACGTGTGGGCTATAGCCTTGGGGGGTGGGGCCGGCCCACTTCGTCCGCCGGACTCGGAATGCCGCGAGACTTTGGGAGGCGCCTCCATGCGCCAAAACTACGCCGCGGGCAAAGCCGCACCCAAAAATAACCGCCCGAAGGCCGGGGCGCCGAGTTCGTCCAGCGGAAAAAGGCCACAAACACGGGTGGGCTATAGCCTTGGGGGGTGGGGCTGGCCAACTTCGTCCGCCGGACTCGGAATGCCGCGAGACTTTGCGAGGGGCCTCCGTGTGCCAAAAATAGGCCACGGACAAAGCCGCGCCCAAAAATAACCGCCTGAAGGCCGGGGCGCCAAGTTTGTCCAGCGGAAAAAGGCCACAAAAATGGGTGGGCTATAGCCTTGGGGGGTGGCGAAGACCAACTTCGTCCGCCGGACTCGGAATGCCGCGAGACTTTGCGAGGGGCCTCCGTGTGCCAAAAATAGGCCGCGGGCAAAGCCGCGCCCAAAAATAACCGGCCGAAGGCCGGGGCGCCAAGTTCGTTCAGCGGAAAAAGGCCACAAAAACGGGTGGGCTATAGCCTTGGGGGGTGGGGCTGGCCAACTTCATCCGCCGGACTCGGAATGCTGCGAGATTTTGCAAGGGGCCTCCGTGTGCCAAAAATAGGCCGCGGGCAAAGCCGCGCCTAAAAATAACCACCCGAAGGCCGGGGCACCGAGTTCGTCTAGCGGAAAAAGGCCACAAACACGGGTGGGCTATAGCCTTGGGGGGTGGGGCTGGCCAACTTCATCCGCCGGACTCGGAATGCCGCGAGATTTTGCGAGGGGCCTCCGTGAGCCAAAAATAAGCCGCGGGCAAAGCCGCGCCCAATAATAACGGCCCGAAGGCCGGGCGCCGGGTTCGTCCAGCGGAAAAAGGCCACAAACACGGGTGGGCTATAGCCTTGGGGGGTGGGGCTGGCCAACTTCGTCCGCCGGACTCGGTATGCCGCGAGACTTTGCGAGGGGCCTCTGTGTGCCAAAAATAGGCCGCCGGCAAAGCCGCGCCCAAAAATAACCGCCCGAAGGCTGGGGCGCCGAGTTCGTCCAGCGGAAAATGGCCACAAAAACGGGTGGGCTATAGCCTTGGGGGGTGGGGCTGGCCAACTTCATCCGCCGGACTTGGAATGCCGCGAGATTTTACGAGGGGCCTCCGTGTGCCAAAAATAGGCCGCGGGCAAAGCCGCGCCCAAAAATAACCACACGAAGGCCGGGGCGCCGAGTTCGTCCAGCGGAAAAAGGCCACAAAAACGGGTGGGCTATAGCCTTGGGGGGTGGGGCTGGCCAACTTCGTCCGCCGGACTCGGAATGCCGCGAGACTTTGCGAGCGGCCTCCGTGTGCCAAAAATAGGCCGCGGGCAGAGCCGCGCCCAAAAATAACCGCCCGAAGGCCGGGGCGCCAAGTTCGTCCTGCGGAAAAAGGCCACAAACACGGGTGGGCTATAGCCTTGGGGGGTGGGGCTGGCCAACTTAGTCCGCCGGACTCGGTATGCCGCGAGACTTTGCGAGGGGCCTCCGTGTGCCAAAAATAGGCCGCCGGCAAAGCCGCGCTCAAAAATAACCGCCCGAAGGCTGGGGCGCCGAGTTCGTCCAGCGGAAAATGGCCACAAAAACGGGTGGGCTATAGCCTTGGGGGGTGGGGCTGGCCAACTTCGTCCGCCGGACTCGGAATGCCGCGAGACTTTGCGAGGGGTCTCCGTGTGCCAAAAATAGGCCGCGGGCAAAGCCGCGCCCTAGAAAAACCGCCCGAAGTCCGGGGCGCCAAGTTCGTCCTGCGGAAAAAGGCCACAAAAACGGGTGGGCTATAGCCTTGGGGGGTGCGGCTGGCCAACTTCGTCCGACGGACTCGGAATGCCGCGAGACTTTGCGAAGGGCCTCCGTGTGCCAAAAATACGCCGCGGACAAAGCCGCGCACAAAAATAACCGCCCGATGGCCGCGGCGCCAAGTTCGTCCAGCGGAAAAAGGCCACAAAAACGGGTGGGCTATAGCCTTGGGGGGTGGGGCTGGCCCACTTCGTCCGCCGGACTCGGAATGCCGCGAGACTTTGCGAGGGGCCTCCGTGTGCCAAAAATAGGCCGCGGGCAAAGCAGCGACCAAAAATAACCGCCCGAAGGCCGGGGCGCCACGTTCGTCCAGCGGAATAAGGCCACAAAAACGGGTGGGCTATAGCCTTGGGGGGTGGGGCTGGCCAACTTCGTCCGCCGGACTCGGAATGGAGCGAGACTTTGCGAGGAAACTCCGTGTGCCAAAAATAAACCGCGGTCAAATCCGCGCCCCAAAATAACCGCCCGAAGGCCGGGGCGCCGAGTTCGTCCAGCGGAAAAAGACAACAAACACGGGTGGGCTATTGCCTTGGGGGGTGGGGCCGGCCCACTTCGTCCGCCGGACTCGGAATGCCGCGAGACTTTGCGAGGGGCCTCCGTGTGCCAAAAATAGGCCACGGGCAAAGCCGCGCCCAAAAATAACCGCCCGAAGGCCGGGTCGCCGAGTTCGTCCAGCGGAAAAAGGCCACAAAAACGGGTGGGCTATAGCCTTGGGGGGTGGGGCTGGCCCACTTCGTCCGCCGGACTCGGAATGCCGCGAGACTTTGCGAGGGGCCTCCGTGTGCCAAAATAGGCCGCGGGCAAAGCCGCGCCCAAAAATAACCGCACGAAGGCCGGGGCGCCGAGTTCGTCCAGCGGAAAAAGGCCACAAAAACGGGTGGGCTATAGCCTTGGGGGGTGGGGCTGGCCCACTTCGTCCGCCGGACTCGGAATGCCGCGAGACTTTGGGAGGGGCCAACGTGTGCCAAAAATAGGCCGCGGGCAAAGCCGCACCCAAAAATAACCGCCCGATGGCCGGGGCGCCAAGTTCGTCCAGCGGAAAAAGGGCTCAAAAACGGGTGGGCTATAGCCTTGGGGGGTGGGGCTGGCCCACTTCGTCCGCCTGACTCGGAATGCCGCGAGACTTTGCGAGGGGCCTCCGTGTGCCAAAAATAGGCCGCGGGCAAAGCCGCGCCCAAAAATAACCGCCCGAAGGCCGGGGCGCCAAGTTCGTCCAGCGGAAAAAGGCCACAAAAACGGGTGGGTTATAGCCTTGGGGGGTGGGGCTGGCCCACTTCGTCCGCCGGACTCAGAATGCCGCGAGACTTTGCGAGGGGCCTGCGTGTGCCAAACATAGGCCGCGGGCAAAGCCGCGCCCAAAAATAACCGCCCGAAGGCCGGGGCGCCAAGTTCGTCCAGCGGAGAAAGGCCACAAAAACGGGTGGGCTATAGCCTTGGGGGGTTGGGCTGGCCCACTTCGTCCGCCTGACTCGGAATGCCGCGAGACTGTGCGAGGGGCCTCCGTGTGCCAAAAATAGGCCGCGGGCAAAGCCGCGCCCAAAAATAACCGCCCGAAGGCCGGGGCGCCAAGTTCGTCAAGCGGAAAAAGGCCACAAAAACGGGTGGGTTATAGCCTTGGGGGGTGGGGCTGGCCCACTTCGTCCGCCGGACTCAGAATGCCGCGAGACTTTGCGAGGGGCCTCCGTGTGCCAAAAATAGGCCGCGGGCAAAGCTGCGCCCAAAAATAACCGCCCGAAGGCCGGGTCGCCGAGTTCGTCCAGCGGAAAAAGGCCACAAAAACGGGTGGGCTATAGCCTTGGGGGGTGGGGCTGGCCAACTTCGTCCGCCGGACTCGGAATGCCGCGACACTTTGCGAGGGGCCTCCGTGTGCCAAAATAGGGCGCGGGCAAAGCCGCGCCCAAAAATAACCGCACGAAGGCCGGGGCGCCGAGTTCGTCCAGCGGAAAAAGGCCACAAAAACGGGTGGGCTATAGCCTTGGGGGGTGGGGCTGGCCCACTTCGTCCGCCGGACTCGGAATGCCGCGAGACTTTGGGAAGGGCCAACGTGTGCCAAAAATAGGCCGCGGCCAAAGCCGCACCCAAAAATAACCGCCCGATGGCCGGGGCGCCAAGTTCGTCCAGCGGAAAAAGGGCTCAAAAACGGGTGGGCTATAGCCTTGGGGGGTGGGGCTGGCCCACTTTGTCCGCCTGACTCGGAATGCCGCGAGACTTTGCAAGGGGCCTCCGTGTGCCAAAAATAGGCCGCGGGCAAAGCCGCGCCCAAAAATAACCGCCCGAAGGCCGGGGCGCCAAGTTCGTCCAGCGGAAAAAGGCCACAAAAACGGGTGGGTTATAGCCTTGGGGGGTAGGGCTGGCCCACTTCGTCCGCCGGACTCAGAATGCCGCGAGACTTTGCGAGGGGCCTCCGTGTGCCAAACATAGGCCGCGGGCAAAGCCCGCCCAAAAATAACCGCCCGAAGGCCGGGGCGCCAAGTTCGTCCAGCGGAGAAAGGCCACAAAAACGGGTGGGCTATAGCCTTGGGGGGTGGGGCTGGCCCACTTCGTCCGCCTGACTCGGAATGCCGCGAGACTTTGCGAGGGGCCAACGTGTGCCAAAAATAGGCCGCGGGCAAAGCCGCGCCCAAAAATAACCGCACGAAGGCCGGGGCGCTGAGTTCGTCCAGCGGAAAAAGGCCACAAAAACGGGTGGGCTATAGCCTTGGGGGGTGGGGCTGGCCCACTTCGTCCGCCGGACTCGGAATGCCGCGAGACTTTGGGAAGGGCCAACGTGTGCCAAAAATAGGCCGCGGGCAAAGCCGCACGCAAAAATAACCGCCCGATGGCCGGGGCGCCAAGTTCGTCCAGCGGAAAAAGGGCTCAAAAACGGGTGGGCTATAGCCTTGGGGGGTGGGGCTGGCCCACTTTGTCCGCCTGGCTCGGAATGCCGCGAGACTTTGCGAGGGGCCTCCGTGTGCCAAAAATAGGCCGCGGGCAAAGCCGCGCCCAAAAATAACCGCCCGAAGGCCGGGGCGCCAAGTTCGTCCAGCGGAAAAAGGGCTCAAAAACGGGTGGGCTATAGCCTTGGGGGGTGGGGCTGGCCCACTTTGTCCGCCTGGCTCAGAATGCCGCGAGACTTTGCGAGGGGCCTCCGTGTGCCAAACATAGGCCGCGGGCAAAGCCGCGCCCAAAAATAACCACCCGAAGGCCGGGGCGCCAAGTTCGTCCCGCGGAGAAAGGCCACAAAAACGGGTGGGCTATAGCCTTGGGGGGTGGGGCTGGCCCACTTCGTCCGCCTGACTCGGAATGCCGCGAGACTTTGCGAGGGGCCTCTGTGTGCCAAAAATAGGCCGCGGACAAAGCCGCGCCCAAAAATAACCGCCCGAAGGCCGGGGCGCCAAGTTCGTCCAGCGGAAAAAGGCCACAAAAACGGGTGGGTTATAGCCTTGGGGGGTGTGGCTGGCCCACTTCGTCCGCCGGACTCGGAATGCCGCGAGACTTTGCGAGGGGCCTCCATGTGCCAAACATAGGCCGCGGGCAAAGCTGCGCCCAAAAATAACCGCCCGAAGGCCGGGTCGCCGAGTTTGTCCAGCGGAAAAAGGCCACAAAAACGGGTGGGCTATAGCCTTGGGGGGTGGGGCTGGCCAACTTCGTCCGCCGGACTTGGAATGCCGCGAGACTTTACGAGGGGCCACCGTGTGCCAAAAATAGGCCGCGGGCAAAGGCGTGCCAAAAAAAAACGGCCCGAAGGCCGGGGCGCCAAGTGCGTCCAGCGGAAAAAGGCCACAAAAACGGGTTGGCTATAGCCTTGGGTAGTGGGGCTGGCCCACTTCCTCCTTCGGACTCGGAATGCCGCGAGACTTTGCGAGGTGCCTCCGTGTGCCAAAAATAGGCCGCGGGCAAAGCCGCGCCCAAAAATAACCACCCGAAGGCCGGGGCGCCAAGTTCGTCCAGCGGAAAAAGGCCAGAAAAACGGGAGGGCTATAGCCTTGGGGGGTGGGGCTGGCCAACTTCGTCCGCCGGACTCGGAATGCCGGGAGACTTTGCGAGGGGCCTCCGTGTGCCAAAAATAGGCCGCTGGCAAAGCCACGCCCAAAAATAACCGCCCGAAGGCAGGGGCGCCGAGTTCGTCCAGCGGAAAAAGGCCACAAAAACGGGTGGGCTATAGCCTTGGGGGGTGGGGCTGGCCAAGTTCGTCCGCCGGACTCAGAATGCCGCGAGACTTTGCGAGGGGCCTCCGTGTGCCAGAAATAGGCCGCGGGCAAAGCCGCGCCCAAAAATAACCGCCCGAAGGCCGCGGCGCCAAGTTCGTCCTGCGGAAAAAGGCCACAAAAACGGGTGGGCTATAGCCTTGTGGGGTGGGGCTGGCCAACTTCGTCCGACGGACTCGGAATGCCGCAAGACTTTGCGAGGCGCCTCCGTGTGCCAAAAATAGGCCCCGGGCAAAGCGGCGCCCAAAAATAACCGCCCGAAGTCCGGGGCGCCAAGTGCGTCAAGCGGAAAAAGGCCACAAAAACGGGAGGTCTGTAGCATTGGGGGGTGGGGCTGGCCAACTTCGTCCGCCGGACTCGGAATGCCGGGAGACTTTGCGAGGGGCCTCCGTGTGCCAAAAATAGGCCGCGGGCAAAGCCACGCCCAAAAATAACCGCCCGAAGGCAGGGGCGCCGAGTTCGTCCAGCGGAAAAAGGCCACAAAAACGGGTGGGCTATAGCCTTGGGCGGTGGGGCTGGCCCACTTCGTCCGCCGGACTCGGAATGCCGCGAGACTTTGCGAGGGGCCTCCGTGTGCCAAAAATAGGCGACGGGCAAAACCGCGCCCAAAAATAAGCGCCCGAAGGCCGGGGCGCCAAGTTCGTCCAGCGGAAAAAGGCCACAAAAACGGGCGGGCTATAGCCTTGGGGGGTGCGGCTGGCCGACTTCGTCCGCCAGACTCGGAATGCCGCAAGACTTTGCGAGGGGCCTCCGTGTGCCAAAAATAGGCCGCGGGCAAAGCCGCGCCCAAAAATAACCGCCCGAAGGCCGGGGGGTTAAGTTCGTCCAGCGGAAAAAGGCCACAAAAACGGGTGGGCTATAGCCTTGGGGGGTGGGACTGGCCAACCTCGTCCGCCGGACTCGGAATGCCGCGAGACTTTGCGAGCGGCCTCCGTGTGCCAAAAATAGGCCGCGGGCAAAGGCGCGACCAAAAATAAGAGCCCGAAGGCCGGGGCGCCAAGTTCGTCCAGCGGAAAAATGCCACAAAAACGGGTGGGCTATAGCCTTGGGGGGTGGGGCTGGCCAACTTCGTCCGACGGACTCGGAATGCCGCGAGACTTTCCGAGGGGCCTCCGTGTACAAAAAATAGGCCGCGGGCAAAGCCGCGCCCAAAAATAACCGCCCGAAGGCCAGGGCGCCAAGTTCGTCCAGCGGAAAAAGGCCAAAAAAACGGGTGGGCTATAGCCTTGGGGGGTGGGGCTGGCCAACTTTGTCCGGTGGACTCGGAATGCCGCGAGAGTTTTCGAGGGGCTCCGTGTGCCAAAAATAGGCCGTGGGCAAACCGCGCCCAAAAATAACCGCCCGAAGGCCGGGGCGCCAAGTTCGTCCAGCGGAAAAAGGCCACAAAAACGGGTGGGCTATAGCCTTGGGGGGTGGGGCTGGCCCACTTCGTCCGCCTTACTCATAATGCCGTGAGACTTTGCGAGGGGCCTCCGTGTGCCAAAAACAGGTCGCGGACAAAGCCTTGCCCAAAAATAACCGCCCGAAGGCCGGGGCGCCGAGTTCGTCTTGCGGAAAAAGGCCACAAAAACGGGTGGGCTATAGCCTTGGGGGGTGGGACTGGCCAACCTCGTCCGCCGGACTCGGAATGCCGCGAGACTTTGCGAGGGGCCTCCGTGTGCCAAAAATAGGCCGCGGGCAAAGCCGCGACCAAAAATAAGAGCCCGAAGGCCGGGGCGCCAAGTTCGTCCAGCGGAAAAATGCCACAAAAACGGGTGGGCTATAGCCTTGGGGGGTGGGGCTGGCCAACTTCGTCCGACGGACTCGGAATGCCGCGAGACTTTCTGAGGGGCCTCCGTGTACAAAAAATAGGCCGCGGGCAAAGCCGCGCCCAAAAATAACCGCCCGAAGGCCAGGGCGCCAAGTTCGTCCAGCGGAAAAAGGCCAAAAAAACGGGTGGGCTATAGCCTTGGGGGGTGGGGCTGGCCAACTTTGTCCGGTGGACTCGGAATGCCGCGAGAGTTTTCGAGGGGCTCCGTGTGCCAAAAATAGGCCGTGGGCAAACCGCGCCCAAAAATAACCGCCCGAAGGCCGGGGCGCCAAGTTCGTCCAGCGGAAAAAGGCCACAAAAACGGGTGGGCTATAGCCTTGGGGGGTGGGGCTGGCCCACTTCGTCCGCCTTACTCATAATGCCGTGAGACTTTGCGAGGGGCCTCCGTGTGCCAAAAATAGGCCGCGGGCAAAGCCGGGACCAAAAATAACCGCCCGAAGGCCGGGGCGCCAAGTTCGTCCAGCGGAAAAAGGCCACAAAAACGGGTGGGCTATAGCCTTGGGGGGTGGGGCAGGCCAACTTCGTCCGCCGGACTCGGAATGCTGCGAGACTTTGTGAGGGTCCTCCGTGTGCCAAAAATAGGCCGCGGGCGAAGCCGCGCCCAAAACTAACCGCCCGAAGGCCGGGTCATCGAGTTCGTCCAGCGGAGAAAGGCCACAAAAACGGGTGGGCTATAGCCTTGGGTGGTGGGCCTGGCCCACTTCGTCCGCCGAACTCGGAATGCCGCGAGACTTTGCGAGGGGCCTAAGTGTTTAAAAAATAGGCCGCGGGCAAAGCCGCGCCCAAAAATAACCGCCCGAAGGCCGGGGCGCCGAGTTCGTCCAGCGGAAAAAGGCCACAAAAACGGGTGGGCTATAGCCTTGGGGGGTGGGCCTGGCCAACTTCGTCCGCCGGACTCGGAATGCCGTGAGACTTTGCGAGGGGCCTCCGTGTGCAAAAAATAGGCCGCGGGCAAAGCCGCGCCCAAAAATAACTTCCCGAAGGCCGGGGCGCCAAGTTCGTCCAGCGGAAAAAGGTCACAAAAACGGGTGGGCTATAGCCTTGGGGGGTGGGGCTGGCCAACTTCGTCCGCCGGAATCAGAATGCCCGAGACTTTGCGAGGGGCCTCCGTGTGCCAAAAATAGGCCGCGGGCAAAGCCGGGCCCAAAAACAACCGCCCGAAGGCCGGGGCGCCAAGTTCGTCCAGCGGAAAATGGCCACAAAAACGGGTGGGCTATAGCCTTGGGGGGTGGGGCCGGCCCACTTCGTCCGCCGTACTCGGAATGCTGCGAGACTTTGGGAAGGGCCTCCGTGTGCCAAAAATAGGCCGCGGACAAAGCCGCGCCCAAAAATAACCGCCCGAAGGCCGGGGCGCCAATATCGTCCAGCGGAAAAGGCCACAAAAACGGGTGGGCTATAGCCTTGGTGGGTGGGGCCGGCCCACTTCGTCCGCCGGACTCGGAATGCCGCGAGAATTTGGGAAGGGCTTCCGTGTGCCAAAAATAGGCCGCGGGCAAAGCCGCGCCCAAAAATAATCGCCCGAAGGCCAGGGCGCCAAGTTCGTCCTGCGGAAAAAGGCCACAAAAACGGGTGGGCTATAGCCTTGGGGGGTGGGGCCGGCCCACTTCGTCCGCCGGACTCGGAATGCCGCGAGACTTTGGGAAGGGCCTCCGTGTGCCAAAAATAGGCCGCGGGCAAAGCCGCGCCCAAAAATAACCGCCCGAAGGCCGGGGCGCCAAGTTCATCCAGCGGAAAAAGGCCACAAAAACGAGTGGGCTATAGCCTTGGGGGGTGGGGCTGGCCAACTTCGTCCGCCGGACTCGGACTCAGAATGCCGCGAGACTTTGCGAGGGGCCTATGTGTGCCAAAAATAGGCCGCGGGCAAAGCCGCGCCCAAAAATAACCGCCCGAAGGCCGGGGCGCCAAGTTCGTCCAACGGAAAAAGGCCACAAAAACGGGTGGGCTATAGCCTTGGCGGGTGGGGCCGGCCAACTTCGTCTGCCGGACTCGGAATGCCGCGAGACTTTACGAGGTGCCTCCGTGTGCCAAAAATAGGCCGCGGGCAAACCCACGCCCAAAAATAACCGCCCGAATGCCGGGGCGCCAAGTTCGTCCAGCGGAAAAAGGCCACAAAATAGAGTGGGCTCTAGCCTTGGGGGGTGGGGCTGGCCAACTTCGTCCGCCGGACTCGGAATGCCGCGAAACTTTGCGAGGGCCCTCCGTGTGCCAAAAATAGGCCGCGGGCAAGGCCGCGCCCAAAAATAACCGCCCGAAGGCTGGGGCGCCAAGTTCGTCCAGCGGAAAAAGTCCACAAAAACGGGTGTGCTATGGCCTTGGGGGGTGGGGCTGGCCAACTTCGTCCGCCGGACTCGGAATGTCGTGAGACTTTGCGAGGGTCCTCCGTGGGCCAAAAATAGGCCGCGGGAAAAGCCGCGCCCAAAAATAACTGCCCGAAGGCTGGGGTGCCAAGTTCGTCCTGCGGAAAATTCCACAAAAACGGGTGGGCTATAGCCTTGGGGGGTGGGGCTGGCAAACTTCGTCCGCCGGACTCAGAATGCCGCGAGACTTTACGAGGGGCCTCCGTGTGCCAAAAATAGGCCGCGGACAAAGCCGCGCCCAAAAATAACCGCCCGAACGCCGGGGTGCCAAGTTCGTCCAGCAGAAAAAGGCCACAAAAACGGGTGGGCTATAGCCTTGGGGGGTGGGGCTGGCCCACTTCGTCCGCCGGACTCGGAATGCCGCGAGACTTTGCGAGGGGCCTCCGTGTGCCAAAAATAGGCCGCGGGCAAGGCCGCGCCCAAAAATAACCGCCCAAAGGCTGGGGCGCCAAGTTCGTCCAGCGGAAAAAGTCCACAAAAACGGGTGGGCTATGGCCTTGGGAGGTGGGGCTGGCCAACTTCGTCCGCCGGACTCGGAATGCCGCGAGATTTTGCGAGGGGCCTCCGTGGGCCAAAAATAGGCCGCAGGAAAAGCCGCGCCCAAAAATAACTGCCCGAAGGCTGGGGTGCCCAGTTCGTCCAGCGGAAAATTCCACAAAAACGGGTGGGCTATAGCCTTGGGGGGTGGGGCTGGCAAACTTCGTCCGCCGGACTTGGAATGCCGCGAGACTTTACGAGGATCCTCCGTGTGCCAAAAATAGGCCGCGGACAAAGCCGCGCCCAAAAATAACCGCCCGAAGGCCGGGGTGCCAAGTTCGTCCAGCAGAAAAAGGCCACAAAAACGGGTGGGCTATAGCCTTGGGGGGTGGGGCTGGCCCACTTCGTCCGCCGGACTCGGAATGCCGCGAGACTTTGTGAGGGGCCTCCGTGTGCCAAAAATAGGCCGCGGGCAAGGCCGCGCTCAAAAATAACCGCCCAAAGGCTGGGGCGCCAAGTTCGTCCAGCGGAAAAAGTCCACAAAAACGGGTGGGCTATGGCCTTGGGAGGTGGGGCTGGCCAACTTCGTCCGCCGGACTCGGAATGCCGCGAGACTTTGCGAGGGGCCTCCATGTGCCAAAAATAGGGCGCGGGCAATGCGCGCCCAAAAATAACTGTCCGAAGGCCGGGGTGCCAAGTTCATCCAGCAGCAAAAGGCCACAAAAACGGGTGGGCTATAGCCTTGGGGGGTGGGGCTGGCCAACTTCGTCCGCCGGACGCGGAATGCCGCGAGACTTTGCGAGGGGCCTCCGTGTGCCAAAAATAGGCCGCGGGCAAAGCCGCGCCCAAAAATAACCGCCCGAAGGCCGGGGCGCCAAGTTCGTCAAGCGGAAAAAGGCCACAAAAACGGGTGGGCTATAGCCTTGGGGGGTGGGGCTGGCAAACTTTGTCCGCCGGACTCGGAATGCCGCGAGACTTTGCGAGGGGCCTCCATGTGCCAAAAATAGGGCGCGGGCAATGCGCGCCCAAAAATAACTGTCCGAAGGCCGGGGTGCCAAGTTCATCCAGCAGCAAAAGGCCACAAAAACGGGTGGGCTATAGCCTTGGGGGGTGGGGCTGGCCAACTTCGTCCGCCGGACTCGGAATGCCGCGAGATTTTGCGAGGGGCCTCCATGTGCCAAAAATAGGCCGCGGGCAAAGCCGCGCCCAAAAATAACCGCCCGAAGGCCGGGGCGCCAAGTTCGTCCAACGGAAAAAGGCCACAAAAACGGGTGGGCTATAGCCTTGGGGGGTGGGGCTGGCCAACTTCGTCCGCCGGACTCGGAATGCCGCGAGATTTTGCGAGGGGCCTCCGTGGGCCAAAAATAGGCCGCAGGAAAAGCCGCGCCGAAAAATAACTGCCCGAAGGCTGGGGTGCCCAGTTCATCCAGCGGAAAATTCCACAAAAACGGGTGGGTTGGGGGGTGCGGCTTGCAAACTTCGTCCGCCGGACTCGGAATGGCGCGAGACTTTGCGAGGGGCCTCCGTGGGCCAAAAATAGGCCGCGGGCAAAGCCGCGCCCAAAAATAACCGGCCGAAGGCCGGGGCGCCAAGTTCGTCCAGCAGAAAAAGGCCACAAAAACGGGTGGGCTATGGCCTTGGGGGGTGGGGCTGGCCAACTTCGTCCGCCGGACTCGGAATGGCGCGAGACTTTGCGAGGGGCCTCCGTGGGCCAAAAATAGGCCGCGGGCAAAGCCGCGCCCAAAAATAACCGGCCGAAGGCCGGGGCGCCAAGTTCGTCCAGCGGAAAAAAAGGCCACAAAAACGGGTGGGCTACAGCCTTGGGGGATGGGGCTGGCCAACTTCGTCCACCAGACTCTGAATGCCGCGAGACTTTGCGAGGCGCCTCCGTGTGCCAAAAATAGGCCGCGGACAAAGCCGCACCCAAAAATAACTGCCCGAAGGCCGGGGCGCCAAGTTCGTCAAGCGGAAAAAGGCCACAAAAACGGGTGGGCTATAGCCTTGGGGGGTGGGGCTGGCAAACTTCGTCCGCCGGACTCGGAATGCCGCAAGACTTTGCGAGGGGCCTCCATGTGCCAAAAATAGGTCGCGGGCAATGCGCGCCCAAAAATAACTGTCCGAAGGCCGGGGTGCCAAGTTCGTCCAGCAGAAAAAGGCCACAAAAACGGGTGGGCTATAGCCTTGGGGGGTGGGGCTGGCCAACTTCGTCCGCCGGACGCGGAATGCCGCGAGACTTTGCGAGAGGCCTCCGTGTGCCAAAAATAGGCCGCGGGCAAAGCCGCGCCCAAAAATAACCGCCCGAAGGCCGGGGCGCCAAGTTCGTCCAGCGGAAAAAGGCCACAAAAACGGGTGGGCTATAGCCTTGGGGGGTGGGGCTGGCAAACTTCGTCCGCCGGACTCGGAATGCCGCGAGACTTTACGAGGGGCCTCCGTGTGCCAAAAATAGGCCGCGGACAAAGCCGCGCCCAAAAATAACCGCCCGAAGGCCGGGGTGCCAAGTTCGTCCAGCAGAAAAAGGCCACAAAAACGGGTGGGCTATAGCCTTGGGGGGTGGGGCTGGCCCACTTCGTCCGCCGGACTCGGAATGCCGCGAGACTTTGCAAGGGGCCTCCGTGTGCCAAAAATAGGCCGCGGGCAAGGCCGCGCCCAAAAATAACCGCCCAAAGGCTGGGGCGCCAAGTTCGTCCAGCCGAAAAAGTCCTCAAAAACGGGTGGGCTATGGCCTTGCGAGGTGGGGCTGGCCAACTTCGTCCGCCGGACTCGGAATGCCGCGAGATTTTGTGAGGGGCCTCCGTGGGCCAAAAATAGGCCGCAGGAAAAGCCGCGCCCAAAAATAACTGCCTGAAGGCTGGGGTGCCCAGTTCGTCCAGCGGAAAATTCCACAAAAAAGGGTGGGTTGGGGGGTGGGGCTGGTAAACTTCGTCCGCCGGACTGGGAATGGCGCGAGACTTTGTGAGGGGCCTCCGTGTGCCAAAAATAGGCCGCGGGCAAAGCCGCGCCCAAAAACAACCGCCCGAGGGCCGGGGTGCCAAGTTCGTCCAGCAGAAAAAGGCCACAAAAACGGGTGGGCTATAGCCTTGGGGGGTGGGGCTGGCCAACTTCGTCCGCCGGACTCGGAATGCCGCGAGACTTTGCGAGGGGCCTCCGTGTGCCAAAAATAGGCCGCGGGCAAAGCTGCGCCCAAAAATAACCGGCCGAACGCCGGGGCGCCATGTTCGTCCACCGGAAAAAAAGGCCACAAAAACGGGTGGGCTATAGCATTGGGGGATGGGGCTGGCCAACTTCGTCCACCAGACTCTGAATGCCGCGAGACTTTGCGAGGCGCCTCCGTGTGCCAAAAATAGGCCGCGGACAAAGCCGCACCCAAAAATAACTGCCCGAAGGCCGGGGCGCCAAGTTCGTCAAGCGGAAAAAGGCCACAAAAACGGGTGGGCTATAGCCTTGGGGGGTGGGGCTGGCAAACTTTGTCCGCCGGACTCGGAATGCCGCGAGACTTTGCGAGGGGCCTCCATGTGCCAAAAATAGGCCGCGGGCAATGTGCGCCCAAAAATAACTGTCCGAAGGCCGGGGTGCCAAGTTCATCCAGCAGCAAAAGGCCACAAAAACGGGTGGGCTATAGCCTTGGGGGGTGGGGCTGGCCAACTTCGTCCGCCGGACTCGGAATGCCGCGAGACTTTACGAGGGGCCTCCGTGTGCCAAAAATAGGCCGCGGGCAAAGCCGCACGAAAAAATAACCGCCCGAAGGCTGGGGTGCCAAGTTCGTCCAGCGGACAAAGGCCACAAAAACGGGTGGGCTATAGCCTTGGCGGGTGGGGCTGGCCAACTTCGTCCGCCGGACTCGGAATGCCGCGAGACCTTGCGAGGGGCCTCCGTGTGCCAAAAATAGGACGCGGGCCAAGCCGCACCAAAAAATAACCGCCCGAAGGCTGGGGTGCCAAGTTCGTCCAGCGGAAAAGGGCACCAAAACGGGTGGGCTATAGCCTTGGGGGGTGGGGCTGGCCAACTTCGTCCGCCGGACTCGGAATGCCGCGAGACTTTGCGAGGGGCCTCCGTGTACCAAAAATAGGCCACAGTCAAAGCCGCGCCCAAAAATAACCGCCCGAAGGCCGGGGCGCCAAGTTCGTCCAGCGGAAAAAGGCCACAAAAACGGGTGGTCTATAGCCTTGGGGGGTGGGGCTGGCCAACTTCGTCCGCGCGGACTCGGAATGCCGCGAGACTTTGCGAGGGGCCTCCGCGCACCAAAAATAGGCCGCGGGCAAAGCCGCGCCCAAAAATAACAGCCCGAAGGCCGGGGCGCCAAGTTCGTCCAGCGGAAAAAGGCCACAAAAACAGGTGGGCTATAGCCTTGGGGGGTGGGGCTGGCCAACTTCGTCCGCCGGACTCGGAATGCCGCGAGACTTTACGAGGGGCCTCCGTGTGCCAAAAATAGGCCGCGGCCAAAGCCGCGCCCAAAAATAACCACCCGAAGGCCGGGGCGCCAAGTTCGTCTAGCGGAAAAAGGCCACAAAAAAGTGTGGGCTATAGCGTTGGGGGGTGGGGCTGGCCCACTTCGTCCGCCGGGCTCGGAATGCCGCGAGATTTGGCGAGGGGCCTCCGTGTGTCAAAAATAGGCCGCGGGCAAAGCCGCGCCCAAAAATAACCGCCCAAAGGCTGGGGCGCCAAGTTCTTCCAGCGGAAAAAGTCCACAAAAACGGGTGGGCTATGGACTTGGGAGGTGGGGCTGGCCAACTTCGTCCGCCGGACTCGGAATGCCGCGAGACTTTGCGAGGGGCCTCCGCGCACCAAAAATAGGCCGCGGGCAAAGCCGCGCCCAAAAATAACAGCCCGAAGGCCGGGGCGCCAAGTTCGTCCAGCGGAAAAAGGCCACAAAAACAGGTGGGCTATAGCCTTGGGGGGTGGGGCTGGCCAACTTCGTCCGCCGGACTCGGAATGCCGCGAGACTTTACGAGGGGCCTCCGTGTGCCAAAAATAGGCCGCGGCCAAAGCCGCGCCCAAAAATAACCACCCGAAGGCCGGGGCGCCAAGTTCGTCTAGCGGAAAAAGGCCACAAAAAAGTGTGGGCTATAGCGTTGGGGGGTGGGGCTGGCCCACTTCGTCCGCCGGGCTCGGAATGCCGCGAGATTTGGCGAGGGGCCTCCGTGTGTCAAAAATAGGCCGCGGGCAAAGCCGCGCCCAAAAATAACCGCCCAAAGGCTGGGGCGCCAAGTTCTTCCAGCGGAAAAAGTCCACAAAAACGGGTGGGCTATGGACTTGGGAGGTGGGGCTGGCCAACTTCGTCCGCCGGACTCGGAATGCCGCGAGATTTTGCGAGGGGCCTCCGTGGGCCAAAAATAGGCCACAGGAAAAGCCGCGCCCAAAAATAACTGCCCGAAGGCTGGGGTGCCAAGTTCGTCCAGCGGAAAAAGGCCACAAAAACGGGTGGGCTATAGCCTTGGGGGGTGGGGCTGGCCAACTTCGTCCGCCGGACTCGGAATGCCACGAGACTTTGCGAGGGGCCTCCGTGTACCAAAAATAGGCCACAGTCAAAGCCGCGCTAAAAAATAACCGCCCGAAGGCCGGGGCGCCAAGTTCGTCCAGCGGAAAAAGGCCACAAAAACGGGTGGGCTATAGCCTTGGGCGGTGGGGCTGGCCAAGTTCGTCCGCCGGACTCGAAATGCCGCGAGACTTTGCGAGGGGCCTCCGTGTGCCAAAAATAGGCCGCGGACAAAGCCGCGCCCAAAAATAACCACCCGAATGCAGGGGCGCCAAGTTTGTCCAGCGGAAAAAGGCCACAAAAACGGGTGGGCTATAGCCTTGGGGGGTGGGGCTGGCCAACTTCGTCCGCCGGACTCGGAATGCCGCGAGACTTTACGAGGGGCCTCCGTGTACCAAAAATAGGCCGTGGGCAAAGCCGAACAAAAAAATAACTGCCCGAAGGCTGGGGTGCCAAGTTCGTCCAGCGGACAAAGGCCACAAAAACGGGTGGGCTATAGCCTTGGCGGGTGGGGCAGGCCAACTTAGTCCGCCGGACTCGGAATGCCGCGAGACCTTGCGAGGGGCCTCCGTGTGCCAAAAATAGGCCGCGGGCAAAGCCGCAGCCAAAAATAACCGCCCGAAGGCTGGGGCGCCAAGTTCATCCAGCGGAAAAAGGCCACAAAAACGGGTGGGCTATAGCCTTGGGGGGTGGGGCTGGCCAACATCGTCCGCCGGACTCCGAATGCCGCGAGACTTTGCGAGGGGCCTCCGTGTGTCAAAAATAGGCCGCGGACAAAGCCGCGCCCAAAAATAACCGCCCAAAGGCTGGGGCGCCAAGTTCGTCCAGCGGAAAAAGTCCACAAAAACGGGTGGGCTATGGCCTTGGGAGGTGGGGCTGGCCCACTTCGTCCGCCGGACTCGGAATGCCGCGAGACCTTGCGAGGGGCCTCCATGTGCCAAAAATAGGCTGCTGAAAAAGCCGCGCCCAAAAATAACCGCCCGAAGGCCGGGGCACCAAGTTAGTCCAGCGGAAAAAGGCCACAAAAACGGGTGGGCTATAGCCTTGGCGGGTGGGGCTGGCCCACTTCGTCCGTCAGACTCGAAATGCCGCGAGACTTTGCGAGGGGCCTCCGTGTGCCAAAAATAGGCTGGGGTCAAAGCCGCGCCCAAAAATAACCGCCCGAAGGCCGGGGCGCCAAGTTTGTCCAGCGCAAAAAGGCCACAAAAACGGGTGGGCTATAGCCTTGGGGGGTGGGGCTGGACAACTTCATTCGCCGGACTTGGAATGCCGCGAGACATTGCGAGGGGCCTCCGTGTGCCAAAAATAGGCCGCGGACAAAGCCGCGCCCAAAAATAACCGCTCGAAGGCCAGGGCGCCAAGTTCGTCCAGCGGAAAAAGTCCACAAAAACGGGTGGGCTATAGCCTTGGGGGGTAGGGCTGGCAAACTTCGACCGCCGGACTCGGAATGCCGTGAGACTTTGCGAGGGGCCTCCATGTGCCAAAAATAGGCCGCGGACAATGCCGCGCCCAAAAATAACTGTCCGAAGGCCGGGGTGCCAAGTTCGTCCAGCGGAAAAAGGCCACAAAAACGGGTGGGCTATAGCCTTGGGGGGTGGGGCTGGCCAACTTCGTCCGCCGGACTCGGAATGCGGTGAGACTTTACGAGGGAACTCCGTGTGCCAAAAATAGGCCGGGGGCAAAGCCGCGCCCAAAAATAACTGCCTGAAGGCCGGGGCGCCAAGTTCGTCCAGCGGAAAAAGGCCACAAAAACGGGTGGGCTATAGCCTTGGGGGGTGGGGCTGGCCCACTTCGTCCGCCGGACTCGGAATGCCGCGAGACTTTACGAGGGGCCTCCGTGTGCCAAAAATAGGCCGCGGGCAAAGCCGCACCAAAAAATAACCGCCCGAAGGCTGGGGTGCCAAGTTCGTCTAGCGGAAAAAGGCCACAAAAACGGGTGGGCTATAGCCTTGGGGGGTGGGGCTGGCCAACTTCGTCCGCCGGACTTGGAATGCCGCGAGACTTTACGAGGGGCCTCCGTGTACCAAAAATAGGTCACAGTCAAAGCCGTGCCCAAAAATAACCGCCCGAAGGCCGGGGCGCCAAGTTCGTCCAGCGGAAAAAGGCCACAAAAACGGGTGGGCTATAGCCTTGGGGGGTGGGGCTGGCCAACTTCGTCCGCCGGACTCGGAATGCCGTGAGACTTTGCGAGGGAACTCCGTGTGCCAAAAATAGGCCGCGGCCAAAGCCGCGCCCAAAAATAACTGCCCGAAGGCCGGGGCGCCAAGTTCATCCAGCGGAAAAAGGCCACAAAAACGGGTGGGCTATAGCCTTGGGGGGTGGGGCTGGCCAACTTCGTCCGCCGGACTCGGAAGGCCGGGGGACTATACGAGGGGCGTCCGTGTGCCAAAAATAGGCCGCGGGAAAAGCCGCACCCAAAAATAACCACCCGAAGGCCGGGGCGCCTAGTTTGTCCAGCGGAAAAAGGCCACACAAACGGGTAGGCTATAGCCTTGGGGGGTGGGGCTGGCCAACTTCGTCCGCCGGACTCGGAATGCCGCGAGACTTTGTGAGGGGCATCCGTGTGCCAAACATAGACCGCGGGCAAAGCCGCACCCAAAAATAACCGCCCGAAGGCCGGGGCGCCAAGTTCGTCCAGCGGAAAAAGGCCACAAAAACGGGTGGGCTATAGCCTTGGGGGGTGGGGCTGGCCAACTTCGTCCGCCGGAGTCGGAATGCCGCGAGAGTTTACGAGGGGCCTCCGTGTGCCAAAAATAGGCCGCGGGCAAAGCAGCGCCCAAAAATAACCGCCCGAAGTCCGGGGCGCCAAGTTCGTCCTGCGAAAAAAGGCCACAAAAACGGGTGGGCTATAGCCTTGGGCGGTGGGGCTGGCCCACTTCGTCCGCCCGACTCGGAATGCCGTGAGACTTTGCGAGGGGCCTCCGTGCGCTAAAAATAGGCCACGGGCAAAGCCGCGCCCAAAAATAACCGCCCGAAGGCCGGGGCGCCATTTCGTCCAGCGGAAAAAGGCCACAAAAACGGGTGGGCTATAGCCTTGGGAGGTGGGGCTGGCCAACTTCGTCCGCCGGACTCGGAATGCCGCGAGACTTTGCGAGGGACCTCCGTGTACCAAAAATAGGCCGCAGGAAAAGCCGCGCCCAAAAATAACTGCCCGAAGGCTGGGGTGCCAAATTCGTCCAGCGGACAAAGGCCACAAAAACGGGTGGGCTATAGCCTTGGCGGGTGGGGCTGGCAAACTTCGTCCGCCGGACTCGGAATGCCGCGAGACCTTGCGAGGGGCCTCCGTGTGCCAAAAATAGGCCGCTGAAAAAGCCGCGCCCAAAAATAACCGCCCGAAGGCCGGGGCACCAAGTTAGTCGAGCGGAAAAAGGCCACAAAAACGGGTGGGCTATAGCCTTGGGGGGTGGGGCTGGCCCACTTCGTCCGCCAGACTCGGAATGCCGGGAGACTTTGCGAGGGGCCTCCGTGTGCCAAAAATAGGCCGCGGTCAAAGCCGCGCCCAAAAATAACCGCCCGAAGGCCGGGGCGCCAAGTTCGTCCAGCGCAAAAAGGCCACAAAAACGGGTGGGCTATAGCCTTGGGGGGTGGGGCTGGACAACTTCGTTCGCCGGACTTGGAATGCCGCGAGACTTTACGAGGGGCCTCCGTGTGCCAAAAATAGGCCGCGGACAAAGCCGTGCCCAAAAATAACCGCCCGAAGGCCGGGGCGCCAAGTTCGTCCAGCGGAAAAAGGCCACAAAAACGGGTGGGCTATAGCCTTGGGGGGTGGGGCTGGCCAACTTCGTCCGCCGGACTCGGAATGCCGTGAGACTTTGCGAGGGAACTCCGTGTGCCAAAAATAGGCCGCGGCCAAAGCCGCGCCCAAAAATAACTGCCCGAAGGCCGGGGCGCCAAGTTCATCCAGCGGAAAAAGGCCACAAAAACGGGTGGGCTATAGCCTTGGGGGGTGGGGCTGGCCAACTTCGTCCGCCGGACTCGGAAGGCCGGGGGACTATACGAGGGGCGTCCGTGTGCCGAAAATAGGCCGCGGGCATAGCCGCACCCAAAAATAACCGCCCGAAGGCTGGGGTGCCAAGTTCGTCCAGCGGACAAAGGCCACAAAAACGGGTGGGCTATAGCCGTGGCGGGTGGGGCTGGCCAACTTCGTCCGCCGGTCTCGGAATGCCGCGAGACCTTGCGAGGGGCCTCCGTGTGCCAAAAATAAGCCGCGGGCAAAGCCGCACCAAAAAATAACCGCCCGAAGGCTGGGGTGCCAAGTTCGTCCAGCGGAAAAAGGCCACAAAAACGGGTGGGCTATAGCCTTGGGGGGTGGGGCTGGCCAACTTCGTCCGCCGGACTCGGATTGCCGCGAGACTTTGCGAGGGGCCTCCGTGTACCAAAAATAGGCCACAGTTAAAGCCGCACCCAAAAATAACCGCCCGAAGGCCGGGGCGCCAAGTTCGTCCAGCGGAAAAAGGCCACAAAAACGGGTGGGCTATAGCCTTGGGGGGTGGGGCTGGCCAACTTCGTCCGCCGGACTCGGAATGCCGTGAGACTTTGCGAGGGGCCTCCATGTGCCGAAAATAGGCCGCGGGCAAAGCCGCGCCCAAAAATAACCGCCCAAAGGCTGGGGCGCCAAGTTCGTCCAGCGGAAAAAGTCCACAAAAACGGGTGGGCTATGGCCTTGGGAGGTGGGGCTGGCCCACTTCGTCCGCCGGACTCGGAATGCCGCGAGATTTTGCGAGGGGCCTCCGTGGGCCAAAAATAGGCCGCAGGAAAAGCCGCGCCCAAAAATAACTGCCCGAAGGCTGGGGTGCCAAATTCGTCCAGCGGACAAAGGCCACAAAAACGGGTGGGCTATAGCCTTGGCGGGTGGGGCTGGCAAACTTCGTCCGCCGGACTCGGAATGCCGCGAGACCTTGCGAGGGGCCTCCGTGTGCCAAAAATAGGCCGCTGAAAAAGCCGCGCCCAAAAATAACCGCCCGAAGGCCGGGGCACCAAGTTAGTCGAGCGGAAAAAGGCCACAAAAACGGGTGGGCTATAGCCTTGGGGGGTGGGGCTGGCCCACTTCGTCCGCCAGACTCGGAATGCCGGGAGACTTTGCGAGGGGCCTCCGTGTGCCAAAAATAGGCCGCGGTCAAAGCTGCGCCCAAAAATAACCGCCCGAAGGCCGGGGCGCCAAGTTCGTCCAGCGCAAAAAGGCCACAAAAACGGGTGGGCTATAGCCTTGGGGGGTGGGGCTGGACAACTTCGTTCGCCGGACTTGGAATGCCGCGAGACTTTACGAGGGGCCTCCGTGTGCCAAAAATAGGCCGCGGACAAAGCCGCGCCCAAAAATAACCGCTCAAAGGCCAGGGCGCCAAGTTCGTCCAGCGGAAAAAGTCCACAAAAACGGGTGGGCTATAGCCTTGGGGGGTGGGGCTGGCCAACTTCGTCCGCCGGTCTCGGAATGCCGCAAGACCTTGCGAGGGGCCTCTGTGTGCCAAAAATAGGCCGCGGACAAAGCCGCGCCCAAAAATAACCGCTCGAAGGCCAGGGCGCCAAGTTCGTCCAGCGGAAAAAGTCCACAAAAACGGGTGGGCTATAGCCTTGGGGGGTGGGGCTGGCCAACTTCGTCCGCCGGACTCGGAATGCCGCGAGACTTTGCGAGGGGCCTCTGTGTGCCAAAAATAGGCCGCGGGTAAAGCCGCTCCCAAAAATAACTGCCCGAAGGCCGGGGCGCCAAGTTCGTCCAGCGGAAAAAGGCCACAAAAACGGGTGGGCTATAGCCTTGGGGGGTGGGCTTGGCCAACTTCGTCCGCGGGGCTCGGAATGCCACGAGACTTTGCGAGGGGCCTCCGTGTGCCAAAAATAGGCCACGGCCAAAGCCGCGCCCAAAAATAACCGCCCGAAGGCCGGGGTGCCAAGTTCATCCAGCGGGAAAAGGCCACAAAAACGGGTGGGCTATAACCTTGGGGGGTGGGGCTGGCCAACTTCGTCCGCCGGACTCGGAATGCCGCGAGACTTTGTGAGGCGCCTCCGTGTGCCAAAAGAAGTCCGTGGGTAAAGCCGCAACCAAAAATAACCGGCCGAAGGCCGGGGCGCCATGTTCGTCCAGCGGAAAAAGGCCACAAAAACGGGTGGGCTATAGCCTTGGGGGGTGGGGCTGGCCAACTTCGTCCGCCGGACTCGGAATGCCGCAAGACTTTGCGAGGGGCCTCTGTGTGCCAAAAATAGGCCGCGGGTAAAGCCGCTCCCAAAAATAACTGCCCGAAGGCCGGGGCGCCAAGTTCGTCCAGCGGAAAAAGGCCACAAAAACGGGTGGGCTATAGCCTTGGGGGGTGGGGATGGCCAACTTCGTCCGCCAGACTCGGAATGCCGCGAGACTTTGTGAGGGGCCTCCGTGTGCCAAAAATAGACCGCGGGAAAAGCCGCGCCGAAAAATAACCTACTGAAGGCCGGGGCGCCAAGTTCGTCCAGCGGAAAAAGGCCACAAAAACGGGTGGGCTATAGTCTTGGGGGGTGGGGCTGGCCTACTTCGTCCGCCGGACTCGGAATGCCGCGAGACTTTGCGAGGGGCCTCCGTGTGCCAAAAATAGGCCGCGGGCAAAGCCGCGCCCAAGAATAACTGCCCGAAGGTCGGGGCACCAAGTTCGTCCAGCGGAAAAAGGCCACAAAAACGGGTGGGCTATAGCCTTGGGGGGTGGGGCTGGCCAACATCGTCCGCCGGACTCGGAATGCCGCTAGACTTTGCGAGGGGCCTCTGTGTGCCAAAAATAGGCCGCGGGAAAAGCCGCACCCAACAATAATCGCCCGAAGGCCGGCGCGCCAATTTCGTCCAGCGGAAAAAGGCCACAAAACCGGGTAGGCTATAGCCTTGGGGGGTGGGGCTGGCCAACTTCGTCCGCCGGACTCGGAATGCCGCGAGACTTTGTGAAGGGCCTCCGTGTGCCAAAAATAGGCCGCGGGCAAAGCCGCGCCCAAAAATAACTGCCCGAAGGTCGGGGCGCCAAGTTCGTCCAGCGGAAAAAGGCCACAAAAACGGGTGGGCTATAGCCTTGGGGGGTGGGGCTGGCCAACTTCGTCCGCCGGACTCGGAATGCCGCGACACTTTGCGAGGGGCTTCTGTGTGCCAAAAATAGGCCGCGGACAAAGCAGCGCCCAAAAATAACTGCCCGAAGGCCGGGGCGCCAAGTTCGTCCTGCGAAAAAAGGCCACAAAAACGGGTGGGCTATAGCCTTGGGCGGTGGGGCTGGCCCACTTCGTCCGCCCGACTCGGGATGCCGTGAGACTTTGCGAGGGGCCTCCGTGTGCCAAAAATAGGCCGCGGGAATGGCCGCGCCCAAAAATAACCGCCCGAAGGCCGGGGCGCCAAGTTCGTCCCGTGGAAAAAGGCCACAAAAACGGGTGGGCTATAGCCTTGGGGGGTGGGGCTGGCCAACTTCGTCCGCCGGACTCGGAATGCCGCGACACTTTGCGAGGGGCTTCTGTGTGCCAAAAATAGGCCGCGGGCAAGGCCGCGCCCAAAAATAACCGCCCGAAGGTCGGGGCTCCAAGTTCGTCCAGCGGAAAAAGGCCACAAAAACGGGTGGGCTATAGCCTTGGGGGGTGGGGCTGGCCAACTTCGTCCGCCGGACTCGGAATGCCGCGACACTTTGCGAGGGGCTTCTGTGTGCATAAAATAGGCTGCGGGCAAGGCCGCGCCCAAAAATAACCGCCCGAAGGCCGGGGCGCCAAGTTCGTCCAGCGGAAAAAGGCCACAAAAACGGGTGGGCTGTAGCCTTGGGGGGTGGGGCTGGCCAACTTCGTCCGCCGGACTCGGAATGCCGCGACACTTTGCGAGGGGCTACTGTGTGCCAAAAATAGGCCGCAGGCAAGGCCGCGCCCAAAAATAACCGCCCGAAGGCCGGGGCACCAAGTTCGTCCAGCGGAAAAAGACCACAAAAACGGGTGGGCTATAGCCTTGGGGGGTGGGGCTGGCCAACTTCGTCCGCCGGACTCGGAATGCCGCGAGAGTTTACGAGGGGCCTCCGTGTGCCAAAAATAGGCCGCGGGCAAAGCAGCGCCCAAAAATAACCGCCCGAAGTCCGGGGCGCCAAGTTCGTCCTGCGAAAAAAGGCCACAAAAACGGGTGGGCTATAGCCTTGGGGGGTGGGGCTGGCCAACTTCGTCCGCCCGACTCGGAATGCCGTGAAATTTTTGAGAGGGGCCTCCGTCTGCCAAAAATAGGCCGCGGGCAAAGCCACGACCAAAAATTACCGCCCGAATGCCGGGGCGCCAAGTTCGTCCAACGGAAAACGGCCACAAAAACGGGTGGGCTATAGCCTTGGGGGGTGGGGCTGGCCGACTTCGTCCGCCGGACTCAGAATGCCGCGAGACTTGCGAGGGGCCTCCGTACGCTAAAAATAGGCCGCGGGCAAAGCCGCGACCAAAAATAATCTCCCAAAGGCCGGGGCGCCAATTTCGTCCAGCAGAAAAAGGCCACAAAAACGGCTGGGCTATAGCCTTGGGGGGTGGGGCTGGCCAACTTCATCCGCCGGACTCGGACTCGGAATGCCGCGAGACTTTGTGAGGGGCCTCCGTCTGCCAAAAATAGGCCGCGGGCAAAGCCGCGCCCAAAAATAACCGCCCGAAGGCCGGGGTGCCAAGTTCGTCCAGCGGAAAAAGGCCACAAAAACGGGTGGGCGATAGCCTTGGGGGGTGGGGCTGGCCAAGTTCCTCCGCCGGACTCGAAATGCCGCGAGACTTTGCGAGGGGCCTCCGTGTGCCAAAAATAGGCCGCGGCCAAAGCCGCGCCCAAAAATAACCGCCCGAAGGCCGGGGCGCCAAGTTCGTCCAGCAGAAAAAGGACACAAAAACGGGTGGGCTATAGCCTTGGGGGGTGGGGCTGGCCAACTTCGTCCGCCGGACTCGGAAGGCCGGGGGACTATACGAGGGGCGTCCGTGTGCCAAAAATAGGCCGCGGGAAAAGCCGCACCCAAAAATAACCACCCGAAGGCCGGGGCGCCTAGTTTGTCCAGCGGAAAAAGGCCACACAAACGGGTAGGCTATAGCCTTGGGGGGTGGGGCTGGCCAACTTCGTCCGCCGGACTCGGAATGCCGCGAGACTTTGTGAGGGGCATCCGTGTGCCAAACATAGACCGCGGGCAAAGCCGCACCCAAAAATAACCGCCCGAAGGCCGGGGCGCCAAGTTCGTCCAGCGGAAAAAGGCCACAAAAACGGGTGGGCTATAGCCTTGGGGGGTGGGGCTGGCCAACTTCGTCCGCCGGAGTCGGAATGCCGCGAGAGTTTACGAGGGGCCTCCGTGTGCCAAAAATAGGCCGCGGGCAAAGCAGCGCCCAAAAATAACCGCCCGAAGTCCGGGGCGCCAAGTTCGTCCTGCGAAAAAAGGCCACAAAAACGGGTGGGCTATAGCCTTGGGCGGTGGGGCTGGCCCACTTCGTCCGCCCGACTCGGAATGCCGTGAGACTTTGCGAGGGGCCTCCGTGCGCTAAAAATAGGCCACGGGCAAAGCCGCGCCCAAAAATAACCGCCCGAAGGCCGGGGCGCCATTTCGTCCAGCGGAAAAAGGCCACAAAAACGGGTGGGCTATAGCCTTGGGAGGTGGGGCTGGCCAACTTCGTCCGCCGGACTCGGAATGCCGCGAGACTTTGCGAGGGAC
Organism: Citrus x changshan-huyou; assembly: GCA_039657385.1. Classification (NCBI taxonomy): domain Eukaryota; kingdom Viridiplantae; phylum Streptophyta; class Magnoliopsida; order Sapindales; family Rutaceae; genus Citrus; species Citrus x changshan-huyou. Next base: position 1,006,809 of record JBCGBO010000018.1, read on the forward strand.
CTCCGTGTACCAAAAATAGGCCGCGTTCAAAGCCGCACCCAAAAATAACCGCCCGAAGGCTGGGGCGCCAAGTTCGTCCAGCGGAAAAAGGCCACAAAAACGGGTGGGCTATAGCCTTGGGGGGTGGGGCTGGCCAACTTCGTCCGCCGGACTCGGAATGCCGCGAGACTTTGCGAGGGAACTCCGTGTGCCAAAAATAGGCCGCGGGCAAAGCCGCGCCCAAAAATAACCGCCCGAAGGTCGGGGCTCCAAGTTCGTCCAGCGGAAAACGACCACAAAAACGGGTGGGCTATAGCCGTGGGGGGTGGGGCTGGCCAACTTCGTCCGCCGGACTCGGAATGCCGCGAGACTTTGCGAGGGGCCTCCGTGTGCCAAAAATGGGCCGTGGGCAAAGCCGCGCCCAAAAATAACCGCCCGAAGGCCGGGGCGCCAAGTTCGTCCAGCAGAAAAAGGCCACAAAAACTGGTGGGCTATAGCCTTGGGGGGTGGGGCCGGCAAACTTCGTCCGCCGGACTAGGAATGCCGCGAGACTTTGCGAGGGGCCTCCGTGTGCCAAAAATAGGCCGCGGTCAAAGCCGCGCCCAAAAATAACCACCCGAAGGCTGGGGCGCCAAGTTCGTCCAGCGGAAAAAGGCCACAAAAACGGGTGGGCTATAGCCTTGGGGGGTGGGGCTGGCCAACTTCGTCCGCCGGGCTTGGACTCGGAATGCCTAGAGACTTTGCGAGGGGCGTCCGTGTGCCAAAAATAGGCCGCGGGCAAAGCCGCGCCCAAAAATAACCGCCCGAAGGCCCGGGCGCCAAGTTCGGCCAGCGGAAAAAGGCCACAAAAACGGGTGGGCTATAGCCTTGGGGGGTGGGGCTGGCCAACTTCGTCCGCCGGACTCGGAATGCCGCGAGACTTTGCGAGGGAACTCCGTGTGCCAAAAATAGGCCGCGGGCAAAGCCGCGCCCAAAAATAACCTCCCGAAGGCCGGGGCTCCAAGTTCGTCCAGCGGAAAACGGCCACAAAAACGGGTGGGCTATAGCCTTGGGGGGTGGGGCTGGCCCACTACGTCCCCCGGACTCGGAATGCCGCGAGACTTTACGAGGGGTCTCCGTGTGCCAAAAATGGGCCGCGGGCAAAGCCGCGCCCAAAAATAACCGCCCGAAGGCAGGGGCGCCAAGTTCGGCCAGCGGAAAAAGGCCACAAAAACGGGTGGGCTATAGCCTTGGGGGGTGGGGCGGGCCAACTTCGTCCGCCGGACTCGGAATGCCGCGAGACTTTGCGAGGGGCCTCCGTGTGCAAAAAATAGGACGCGGGCAAAGCCGCGCCCAAAAATAACCGCCTGAACGCCGGGGCGCCAAGTTCGTCCAGCGGAAAAAGGCCACAAAAACGGGTGGGCTATAGCCTTGGGGGGTGGGGCTGGCCAACTTCGTCCGCCGGACTCGGAATGCCGCGAGACTTTGCGAGGGGCCTCCGTGTCCAAAACATAGGACACGGGCAAAGCCGCGCCCAAAAATAACCGCCTGAAGGCCGGGGCGCCAAGTTCGTCGAGCGGAAAAAGGCCTCAAAAACGGGTGGGCTATACCCTTGGGGGGTGGGGCTGGCCCACTTCGTCCGCCAGACTCGGAATGCCGCGAGACTTTGCGAGGGGCCTACGTATGCAAAAAATAGGCCGCGGGCAATGCCGCGCCCAAAAATCACCGCCCGAAGGCCGGAGCGCCAAGTTCGTCCAGCGAAAAAAGGCCACAAAAACGGGTGGGCTATAGCCTTGGGGGGTGGGGCTGGCCCACCCCGTCCGCCGGACTCGGAATGCCGCGAAACTTTACGAGGGGCCTCCGTGTGCCAAAAATAGGCCGCGGGCAAAGCCGCACCCAAAAATAACCGCTCGAAGGCCGGGGCGCCAAGTTCGTCCAGCGGAAAAATGCCACAAAAACGGGTGGGCTATAGCCCTGGGGGGTGGGGCTGGCCAACTTCGTCCGCCGGACTCGGAATGCCACGAGACTGTGCGAGGGGCCTCCGTGTCCCAAAAATAGGCCGCGGTCAAAGACACGCCCAAAAATAACCACCCGAAGGCCGGGGCGCCAAGTTCGTCCAGCGGAAAAAGGCCACAAAAACGGGTGGGCTATAGCCTTGGGGGGTGGGGCTGGCCAACTTCGTCCGCCGGACTCGGAATGCCGCGAGACTTTGCGAGGGACCTCCGTGTGCCAAAAATAGGCCGCGGGCAAAGCCGCGCCCAAAAATAACCGCCCGAAGGCCGGGGCTCCAAGTTCGTCCAGCGGAAAACGGCCACAAAAACGGGTGGGCTATATAGCCTTGGGGGGTGGGGCTGGCCCACTTCGTCCGCCGGACTCGGAATGCCGCGAGACTTTGCGAGGGGCCTCCGTGTGCCAAAAATGGGCCGCGGGCAAAGCCGCGCCCAAAAATAACCGCCTGAACGCCGGGGCGCCAAGTTCGTCCAGCGGAAAAAGGCCACAAAAACGGGTGGGCTATAGCCTTGGGGGGTGGGGCTGGCCAACTTCGTCCGCCGGACTCGGAATGCCGCGAGACTTTGCGAGGGGCCTCCGTGTCCAAAACATAGGACACGGGCAAAGCCGCGCCCAAAAATAACCGCCTGAAGGCCGGGGCGCCAAGTTCGTCGAGCGGAAAAAGGCCTCAAAAACGGGTGGGCTATACCCTTGGGGGGTGGGGCTGGCCCACTTCGTCCGCCAGACTCGGAATGCCGCGAGACTTTGCGAGGGGCCTACGTATGCAAAAAATAGGCCGCGGGCAATGCCGCGCCCAAAAATCACCGCCCGAAGGCCGGAGCGCCAAGTTCGTCCAGCGAAAAAAGGCCACAAAAACGGGTGGGCTGTAGCCTTGGGGGGTGGGGCTGGCCCACCCCGTCCGCCGGACTCGGAATGCCGCGAAACTTTACGAGGGGCCTCCGTGTGCCAAAAATAGGCCGCGGGCAAAGCCGCACCCAAAAATAACCGCTCGAAGGCCGGGGCGCCAAGTTCGTCCAGCGGAAAAATGCCACAAAAACGGGTGGGCTATAGCCCTGGGGGGTGGGGCTGGCCAACTTCGTCCGCCGGACTCGGAATGCCACGAGACTGTGCGAGGGGCCTCCGTGTCCCAAAAATAGGCCGCGGTCAAAGACACGCCCAAAAATAACCACCCGAAGGCCGGGGCGCCAAGTTCGTCCAGCGGAAAAAGGCCACAAAAACGGGTGGGCTATAGCCTTGGGGGGTGGGGCTGGCCAACTTCGTCCGCCGGACTCGGAATGCCGCGAGACTTTGCGAGGGACCTCCGTGTGCCAAAAATAGGCCGCGGGCAAAGCCGCGCCCAAAAATAACCGCCCGAAGGCCGGGGCTCCAAGTTCGTCCAGCGGAAAACGGCCACAAAAACGGGTGGGCTATAGCCTTGGGGGGTGGGGCTGGCCAACTTCGTCCGCCGGACTCGGAATGCCGCGAGACTTTGCGAGGGGCCTCCGTGTGCCAAAAATGGGCCGCGGGCAAAGCCGCGCCCAAAAATAACCGCCCGAAGGCCGGGGCGCCAAGTTCGGCCAGCGGAAAAAGGCCACAAAAACGGGTGGGCTATAGCCTTGGGGGGTGGGGCTGGCCAACTTCGTCCGCCGGACTCGGAATGCCGCGAGACTTTGCGAGGGGCCTCCGTGTGCAAAAAATAGGACGCGGGCAAAGCCGCGCCCAAAAATAACCGCCTGAAGGCCGGGGCGCCAAGTTCGTCGAGTGGAAAAAGGCCACAAAAACGGGTGGGCTATAGCCTTGGGGGGTGGGGCTGGCCCACTTCGTCCGCCAGATTCGGAATGCCGCGAGACTTTACGAGGGGCCTCCGTATGCAAAAAATAGGCCGCGGGCAAAGCCGCGCCCAAAAACCACTGCCTGAAGGCCGGGGCGCCAAAGTTCGTCCAGCGGAAAAATGCCACAAAAACGGGTGGGCTATATAGCCTTGGGGGGTGGGGCCGGCAAACTTCGTCCGCCGGACTAGGAATGCCGCGAGACTTTGCGAGGGGCCTCCGTGTGCCAAAAATAGGCCGCGGTCAAAGCCGCGCCCAAAAATAACCGCCCGAAGGCCGGGGCGCCATGTTCGTCCAGCGGAAAAAGTCCACAAAAACGGGTGGGCTATACCCTTGGGGGGTGGGGCTGGACAACTTCGTCCGCCGGGCTTGGACTCGGAATGCCGCGAGACTCTGTGAGGGGCCTCCGTGTGCCAAAAATAGGCCACGGGCAAAGCCGCGCCCAAAAATAACCGCCCGAAGGCCCGGGCGCCAAGTTCGGCCAGCGGAAAAAGGCCACAAAAACGGGTGGGCTATAGCCTTGGGGGGTGGGGCTGGCCAACTTCGTCCGCCGGACTCGGAATGCCGCGAGACTTTGCGAGGGGCCTCCGTGTGCAAAAAAGAGGACGCGGGCAAAGCCGCGCCCAAAAATAACCACCTGAAGGCCGAGACGCCAAGTTCGTCCAGCGGAAAAAGGCCACAAAAACGGGTGGGCTATAGCCTTGGGGGGTGGGGCTGGCCCACTTCGTCCGCCAGATTCGGAATGCCGCGAGACTTTACGAGGGGCCTCCGTATGCAAAAAATAGGCCGCGGGCAAAGCCGCGCCCAAAAACCACCGCCCGAAGGCCGGGGCTCCAAGTTCGTCCAGCGGAAAAATGCCACAAAAACGGGTGGGCTATAGCCTTGGGGGGTGGGGCTGGCCAACTTCGTCCGCCGGACTCGGAATGCCACGAGACTATGCGAGGGGCCTCCGTGTCCCAAAAATAGGCCGCGGTCAAAGCCGCGCTCAAAAATAACCACCCGAAGACCGGGGCGCAAAGTTCGTCCATCGGAAAAAGGCCACAAAAATGGGTGGGCTATAGCCTTGGGGGGTGGGGCTGGCCAACTTCGTCCGCCGGACTCGGAATGCCGCGAGACTTTGCAAGGGACCTCCGTGTGCCAAAAATAGGCCGCGTTCAAAGCCGCACCCAAAAATAACCGCCCGAAGGCCGGGGCGCCAAGTTCGTCCAGCGGAAAAAGGCCACAAAAACGGGTGGGCTATAGCCTTGGGGGGTGGGGCTGGCCAACTTCGTCCGCCGGACTCGGAATGCCACGAGACTATGCGAGGGGCCTCCGTATGCCAAAAATAGGCCGCGGGCAAAGCCGAGCCCAAAAATAACCGCCCGAAGGCCGGGGCGCCAAGTTCGTCCAGCGGAAAAAGGCCACAAAAACTGGTGGGCTATATAGCCTTGGGGGGTGGGGCCGGCAAACTTCGTCCGCCGTACTAGGAATGCCGCGAGACTTTGCGAGGGGCCTCCGTGTGCCAAAAATAGGCCGCGGTCAAAGCCGCGCCCAAAAATAACCGCCCGAAGGCCGGGGCGCCATGTTCGTCCAGCGGAAAAAGTCCACAAAAACGGGTGGGCTATAGCCTTGGGGGGTGGGGCTGGCCAACTTCGTCCGCCGGACTCGGAATGCCGCGAGACTCTGTGAGGGGCCTCCGTATACCAAAAAATGGCCGCGGGCAAAGCTGCGCCCAAAAATAACCGCCCGGAGGCCGGGGCGCCAAGTTCGTCCAGCGGAAAAAGGCCACAAAAACGGGTGGGCTATACCCTTGGGGGGTGGGGCTGGACAACTTCGTCCGCCGGGCTTGGACTCGGAATGCCGCGAGACTTTGCGAGGGGCGTCCGTGTGCCAAAAATAGGCCGCGGGCAAAGCCGCGCCCAAAAATAACCGCCCGAAGGCCCGGGCGCCAAGTTCGGCCAGCGGAAAAAGGCCACAAAAACGGGTGGGCTATAGCCTTGGGGGGTGGGGCTGGCCAACTTCGTCCGCCGGACTCGGAATGCCGCGAGACTTTGCGAGGGGCCTCCGTGTGCAAAAAAGAGGACGCGGGCAAAGCCGCGCCCAAAAATAACCACCTGAAGGCCGAGACGCCAAGTTCGTCCAGCGGAAAAAGGCCACAAAAACGGGTGGGCTATAGCCTTGGGGGGTGGGGCTGGCCCACTTCGTCCGCCAGATTCGGAATGCCGCGAGACTTTGCGAGGGGCCTCCGTATGCAAAAAATAGGCCGCGGGCAAAGCCGCGCCCAAAAATAACCGCCCGAAGGCCGGGGCGCCAAGTTCGTCCAGCGGAAAAAGGCCACAAAAACGGGTGGGCTATAGCCTTGGGGGGTGGGGCTGGCCAACTTCGTCCGCCGGACTCGGAATGCCACGAGACTATGCGAGCGGCCTCCGTGTGCCAAAAATAGGCCGCGGTCAAAGCCGCGCTCAAAAATAACCACCCGAAGACTGGGGCGCAAAGTTCGTCCATCGGAAAAAGGCCACAAAAATGGGTGGGCTATAGCCTTGGGGGGTGGGGCTGGCCAACTTCGTCCGCCGGACTCGGAATGCCGCGAGACTTTGCGAGGGGCCTCCGTGTGCAAAAAATAGGATGCGGGCAAAGCCGCGCCCAAAAATAACCGCCTGAAGGCCGGGGCGCCAAGTTCGTCGAGTGGAAAAAGGCCACAAAAACGGGTGGGCTATAGCCTTGGGGGGTGGGGCTGGCCCACTTCGTCCGCCAGATTCGGAATGCCGCGAGACTTTGCGAGGGGCCTCCGTATGCAAAAAATAGGCCGCGGGCAAAGCCGCGCCCAAAAATAACCGCCCGAAGGCCGGGGCGCCAAGTTCGTCCAGCGGAAAAAGGCCACAAAAACGGGTGGGCTATAGGCTTGGGGGGTGGGGCTGACCAACTTCGTCCGCCGGACTCGGAATGCCGCGAGACTTTGCGAGGGGCCTCCGTGTACCAAAAATAGGCCGCGGGCAAAGCCGCGCCCAAAAATCACCGCCCGAAGGCCGGGGCGCCAAGTTCGTCCAGCGGAAAAATGCCACAAAAACGGGTGGGTTATAGCCTTGGGGGGTGGGGCTGGCCAACTTCGTCCGCCGGACTCGGAATGCCACGAGACTATGCGAGGGGCCTCCGTGTCCCAAAAATAGGCCGCGGTCAAAGCCGCGCTCAAAAATAACCACCCGAAGGCCGGGGCGCAAAGTTCGTCCATCGGAAAAAGGCCACAAAAATGGGTGGGCTATAGCCTTGGGGGGTGGGGCTGGCCAACTTCGTCCGCCGGACTCGGAATGCCGCGAGACTTTGCAAGGGACCTCCGTGTGCCAAAAATAGGCCGCGTTCAAAGCCGCACCTAAAAATAACCGCCCGAAGGCCGGGGCGCCAAGTTCGTCCAGCGGAAAAAGACCACAAAAACGGGTGGGCTATAGCCTTGGGGGGTGGGGCTGGCCAACTTCGTCCGCCGGACTCGGAATGCCACGAGACTATGCGAGGGGCCTCCGTATGCCAAAAATAGGCTGCGGGCAAAGCCGCGCCCAAAAATAACCACCCGAAGGCCGGGGCGCCAAGTTCGTCCAGCGGAAAAAGGCCACAAAAACTGGTGGCCTATATAGCCTTGGGGGGTGGGGCCGGCAAACTTCGTCCGCCGGACTAGGAATGCCGCGAGACTTTGCGAGGGGCCTCCGTGTGCAAAAAATAGGCCGCGGTCAAAGCCGCGCCCAAAAATAACCGCCCGAAGGCCGGGGCGCCATGTTCGTCCAGCGGAAAAAGTCCACAAAAACGGGTGGGCTATAGCCTTGGGGGGTGGGGCTGGCCAACTTCGTCCGCCGGACTCGGAATGCCGCGAGACTCTGTGAGGGGCCTCCGTATACAAAAAATGGCCGCGGGCAAAGCTGCGCCCAAAAATAACCGCCCGGAGGCCGGGGCGCCAAGTTCGTCCAGCGGAAAAAGGCCACAAAAACGGGTGGGCTATACCCTTGGGGGGTGGGGCTGGACAACTTCGTCCGCCGGGCTTGGACTCGGAATGCCGCGAGACTTTGCGAGGGGCGTCCGTGTGCCAAAAATAGGCCGCGGGCAGAGCCGCGCCCAAAAATAACCGCCCGAAGGCCCGGGCGCCAAGTTCGGCCAGCGGAAAAAGGCCACAAAAACGGGTGGGCTATAGCCTTGGGGGATGGGGCTGGCCAACTTCGTCCGCCGGACTCGGAATGCCGCGAGACTTTGCGAGGGGCCTCCGTGTGCAAAAAAGAGGACGCGGGCAAAGCTGCGCCCAAAAATAACCACCTGAAGGCCGAGACGCCAAGTTCGTCCAGCGGAAAAAGGCCACAAAAACGGGTGGGCTATAGCCTTGGGGGGTGGGGCTGGCCCACTTCGTCCGCCAGACTCGGAATGCCGCGAGACTTTGCGAGGGTCCTCCGTATGTCAAAAATAGGCCGCGGGCAAAGCCGCGCCCAAAAATAACAGCCCGAAGGCCGGGGCGCCAAGTTCGTCCAGCGGAAAAAGGCCACAAAAACTGGTGGGCTATAGCCTTGGGGGGTGGGGCCGGCAAACTTCGTCCGCCGGACTAGGATGCCGCGAGACTTTACGAGGGGCCTCCATGTGACAAAAATAGGCCGCGGGCAAAGCCGCGACCAAAAATAACTGCCCGAAGGCCGGGGCGCCAAGTTCGTCCAGCGGAAAAAGGCCACAAAAACGGGTGGGCTATAGCCTTGGGGGGTGGGGCTGGCCAACTTCGTCCGCCGGACTCGGAATGCCGCGACACTCTGTGAGGGGCCTCCGTATACCAAAAAATGTCCGCGGGCAAAGCTACGCCCAAAAATAACCGCCCGGAGGCCGGGGCGCCAAGTTCGTCCAGCGGAAAAAGGCCACAAAAACGGGTGGGCTATACCCTTGGGGGGTGGGGCTGGCCAACTTCATCCGCCGGGCTTGGACTCGGAATGCCGCGAGACTTTGTGAGGGGCCTCCGTGTGCCAAAAATAGGCCGCGGGCAAAGCCGCGCCCAAAAATAACCGCCCGAAGGCCGGGGCGCCAAGTTCGTCCAGCGGAAAAAGGCCACAAAAACGGGTGGGCTATAGGCTTGGGGGGTGGGGCTGACCAACTTCGTCCGCCGGACTCGGAATGCCGCGAGACTTTGCGAGGGGCCTCCGTGTACCAAAAATAGGCCGCGGGCAAAGCCGCGCCCAAAAATAACCGCCTGAAGGCCGGGGCGCGAAGTTCGTCCAGCGAAAAAAGGCCACAAAAACGGGTGGGCTACAGCCTTGGGGGGTGGGGCTGGCCCACCTCCTCCGCCGGACTCGGAATGCCGCGAAACTTTCCGAGGGGCCTCCGTGTGCCAAAAATAGGCCGCGGGCAAAGCCGCACCCAAAAATAACCACCCGAAGACCGGGGCGCAAAGTTCGTCCAGCGGAAAAAGGCCACAAAAATGGGTGGGCTATAGCCTTGGGGGGTGGGGCTGGCCAACTTCGTCCGCCGGGCTTGGACTCGGAATGCCGCGAGACTTTGCGAGGGGCCTCCGTGTACCAAAAATAGGCCGCGGGCAAAGCCGCGCCCAAAAATAACCGCCTGAAGGCCGGGGCGCCAAGTTCGTCCAGCGGAAAAAGGCCACAAAAACGGGTGGGCTATAGCCTTGGGGGGTGGGGCTGGCCAACTTCGTCCGCCGGACTCGGAATGCCACGAGACTATGCGAGGGGCCTCCGTGTCCCAAAAATAGGCCACGGCAAAGCCGCGCCCAAAAATAACCACCCGAAGGCCGGGGCGCAAAGTTCGTCCAGCGGAAAAAGGCCACAAAAATGGGTGGGCTATAGCCTTGGGGGGTGGGGCTGGCCAACTTCGTCCGCCGGACTCGGAATGCCGCGAGACTTTGCGAGGGACCTCCGTGTGCCAAAAATAGGCCGCGTTCAAAGCCGCACCCAAAAATAACCACCCGAAGACCGGGGCGCCAAGTTCGTCCAGCGGAAAAAGGCCACAAAAACGGGTGGGCTATAGCCTTGGGCGGTGGGGCTGGCCAAGTTCGTCCGCCGGACTCGAAATGCCGCGAGACTTTGCGAGGGGCCTCCGTGTGCCAAAAATAGGCCGCGGGCAAAGCCGCGCCCAAAAATAACCGCCCGAAGGGCGGGGCGCCAAGTTCGTCCAGCGGAAAAAGGCCACAAAAACGGGTGGGCTATAGGCTTGGGGGGTGGGGCTGACCAATTTCGTCCGCCGGACTCGGAATGCCGCGAGACTTTGCGAGGGGCCTCCGTGTACCAAAAATAGGCCGCGGGCAAAGCCGCGCCCAAAAATAACCGCCTGAAGGCCGGGGCGCCAAGTTCGTCCAGCGAAAAAAGGCCACAAAAACGGGTGGGCTATAGCCTTGGGGGGTGGGGCTGGCCCACCTCGTCCGCCGGACTCGGAATGCCGCGAAACTTTGCGAGGGGCCTCCGTGTGCCAAAAATAGGCCGCGGGCAAAGCCGTACCCAAAAATAACCGCCCGAAGGCCGGGGCGCCAAGTTCGTCCAGCGGAAAAAGGCCACAAAAACGGGTGGGCTATAGCCTTGGGGGGTGGGGCTGGCCAACTTCGTCCGCCGGACTCGGAATGCCACGAGACTATGCGAGGGGCCTCCGTGTCCCAAAAATAGGCCGCGGTCAAAGCCGCGCCCAAAAATAACCACCCGAAGGCCGGGGCGCAAAGTTCGTCCAGCGGAAAAAGGCCACAAAAATGGGTGGGCTATAGCCTTGGGGGGTGGGGCTGGCCAACTTCGTCCGCCGGACTCGGAATGCCGCGAGACTTTGCGAGGGACCTCCGTGTGCCAAAAATAGGCCGCGTTCAAAGCCGCACCCAAAAATAACCGCCCGAAGGCCGGGGCGCCAAGTTCGTCCAGCGGAAAAAGGCCACAAAAACGGGTGGGCTATAGCCTTGGAGGGTGGGGCTGGCCAACTTCGTCTGCCGGACTCGGAATGCTGCGAGACTCTGCGAGGGGCCTCCGTATGCCAAAAAATGGCCGCGGGCAAAGCTGCGCCCAAAAATAACCGCCTGGAGGCTGGGGCGCCAAGTTCGTCCAGCGGAAAAAGGCCACAAAAACGGGTGGGCTATAGCCTTGGGGGGTGGGGCTGGCCGACTTCGTCCGCCGGGCTCGGAATGCCGCGAGACTTTGCGAGGGACATCCGTGTGCCAAAAATAGGCCGCGGCCAACGCCGCGCCCAAAAATAACCGCCCGAAGGCCGGGGATCCAAGTTCGTCCAGCGGAAAACGGCCACAAAAACGGGTGGGCTATAGCCTTGGGGGGCGGGGCTGGCCCACTTCGTCCGCCAGACTCGGAATGCCGCGAGACTTTGCGAGGGGCCTCCGTGTGCCAAAAATGGGCCGTGGGCAGAGCCGCGACCAAAAATAACACACCGAAGGCCGGGGCGCCAAGTTCATCCAGCGGAAAAAGGCCACAAAAACGGGTGGGCTATAGCCTTGGGGGGTGGGGCCGGCAAACTTCGTCCGCCGGACTAGGAATGCCACGAGACTTTGCGAGGGGCCTCCGTGTGTCAAAAATAGGCTGCGGGCAAAGCCGCGCCCAAAAATAACTGCCCGAAGGCCGGGGCGCCAAGTTCGTCCAGCGGAAAAAGTCCACAAAAACGGGTAGGCTATACCCTTGGGGGGTGGAGCTGGCCCACTTCATCCGCCGGACTCGGAATGCCGCGAGACTTCGCGAGGGGCCTCCGTGTGCCAAAAATAGGCCGTGGCCAAAGCCGCTCCCTAAAATAACCGAACGAAGGCCGGGGCACCAAGTTCGTCGAGCGGAAAAAGGCCACAAAAACGGGTGGGCTATAACCTTGGGGGGTGGGGCTGGCCCACTTCGTCCGCCCGACTCGGAATGCCGCGAGACTTTGCGTGGGGCCTCCGTGAGCCAAAAATAGGCCGCGGGCAAAGCTGCGCAGAAAAATAACCGCCCGGAGGCCGGGGCGCCAAGTTCGTCCAGCGGAAAAAGGCCACAAAAACGGGTGGGCTATAGCCTTGGGGGGTGGGGCTGGCCAACTTCGTCCGCCGGGCTCGGAATGCCGCGAGACTTTGCGAGGGACATCCGTGTGCCAAAAATATGCCGCGGCCAACGCCGTGCCCAAAAATAACCGCCCGAAGGCCGGCGCGCCAAGTTCGTCCAGCGGAAAAAGGCCACAAAAACGGGTGGGCTATAGCCTTGGGGGGTGGGGCTGGCCAACTTCGTCCGCCGGACTCGGAATGAAGCGAGATTTTGCGAGGGGCCTCCGTGTGTCAAAAATAGGCTGTGGGCAAAGCCACGCCCAAAAATAACTGCCCGAAGGCCGGGGAGCCAAGTTCGTCCAGCGGAAAAAGGCCACAAAAACGGGTAGGCTATACCCTTGGGAGGTGGAGCTGGCCAACTTCGTCCGCCGGACTCGGAATGCCGCGAGACTTCGCGAGGGGCCTCCGTGTGCCAAAAATAGGCCGCGGGCAAAGCCGCTCCCAAAAATAACCGAACGAAGGCCGGGGCACCAAGTTCGTCGAGCGGAAAAAGGCCACAAAAACGGGTGGGCTATAACCTTGGGGGGTGGGGCTGGCCCACTTCGTCCGCCAGACTCGGAATGCCGCGAGACTTTGCGTGGGGCCTCCGTGAGCCAAAAATAGGCCGCGGGCAAAGCCGCGCCCAAAAATAACCGCCCGAAGGCCGGGGCGCCAAGTTCGTCCAGCGGAAAAAGGCCACAAAAATTGGTGGGCTATAGCCTTGGGGGGTGGGGCTGGCCAACTTCGTCCGCTGGACTCGGAATGCCGCGAGACTATGCGAGGGGCCTCCGTGTCCCAAAAATAGGCCGCGGGCAAAGCCGCTCCCAAAAATAACCGCCTGAAGGCCGGGGCGCCAAGTTCGTCCAGCGGAAAAAGGCCACAAAACCGGGTGGGCTATAGCCTCGGGGGGTGGGGCTGGGCTACTTCGTCCGCCGGACTGGGAATGCCGCGAGACTATGCGAGGGGCCTCCGTGTCCCAAAAATAGGCCGCGGGCAAAGCCGCTCCCGAAAATAACCGCCTGAAGGCCGGGGCGCCAAGTTCGTCCAGCGGAAAAAGGCCACAAAAACGGGTGGGCTATAGCCTCGGGGGGTGGGGCTGGGCTACTTCGTCCGCCGGACTGGGAATGCCGCGAGACTATGCGAGGGGCCTCCGTGTCCCAAAAATAGGCCGCGGGCAAAGCCGCTCCCGAAAATAACCGCCTGAAGGCCGGGGCGCCAAGTTCGTCCAGCGGAAAAATGCCACAAAAACGGGTGGGCTATAGCCTTGGGGGGTGGGGCTGGCCAACTTCGTCCGCCGGACTCGGAATGCCGCGAGACTTTGCGAGGGGCCTCCGTGTGCCAAAAATAGGCTGCAGACAAAGCCGCGCCCAAAAATAACCGCCCGAAGGCCGGGGCGCCAAGTTCGTCCAGCGGAAAAAGACCACAAAAACGGGTGGGCTATAGCCTTGGTGATGGGGCTGGCCAACTTCGTACGCCGGACTCGGAATGCCGCGAGACTTTGCGAGGGGCCTCCGTGTGCCAAAAATAGGCCGCGGGCAAAGCCGCGCCCCAAAATAACCACCCGAAGGCCGGGGCGCCAAGTTCGATCAGCGGAAAAAGGCCACAAAAACGGGTGGGCTATAGCCTTGGGGGGTGGGGCTGGCCAACTTCGTCTGCCGGACTCGGAATGCCGCGAGACTTTGCGAGGGGCCTCCGTGTACCAAAAATAGGCTGCAGGCAAATCCGCGCCCAAAAATAACCGCCCGAAGGCCGGGGCGCCAAGTTCGTCCAGCGAAAAAAGGCCACAAAAACGGGTGGGCTATAGCCTTGGGGGGTGGGGCTGGCCCACCTCGTCCGCCGGACTCGGAATGCCGCGAATCTTTGCGAGGGGCCTCCGTGTGCCAAAAATAGGCCGCGGGCAAAGCCGCACCCAAAAATAACCGCCCGAAGGCCGGGGCGCCAAGTTCGTCCAGCGGAAAAAGGCCACAAAAACGGGTGGGCTATAGCCTTGGGGGGTGGGGCAGGACAACTTCGTCCGCCGGACTCGGAATGCCATGAGACTTTGCGAGGGGCCTCCATGTGCCAAAAATAGGCCGCAGGCAAGGCCGCGCCCAAAAATAACCGCCGAAGGGCGGGGCGCCAAGTTCGTCCAGCGGAAAAAGGCCACAAAAATGGGTGGGCTATAGCCTTGGGGGGTGGGGCTGGCCAGTTTCGTCCGCCGGACTCGGAATGCCGCGAGACTTTGTGAAGGGCCTCCGTGTGCAAAAAATAGGCCACGGGCAAAGACGCGCCCAAAAATAACCGACCGAAGGCCGGGGCGCCAAGTTCGTCCAGCGGAAAAAGGCCACAAAAACAGGTGGGCTATTGCCTTGGGGGGTGGGGCTGGCCAACTTCGTCCGCCGGACTCGGAATGCCGCGAGACTCTGCGAGGGGCCTCCGTATGCCAAAAATAGGCCGCGGGCAAAGCCGCGCCCAAAAATAACCGCCCGAAGGCCGGGGCGCCAAGTTTGTCCAGCGGAAAAAGGCCACAAAAACGGGTGGGCTATAGCCTTGGGGGGTGGGGCTGGCCAACTTCGTCCGCCGGACTCGGAATGCCGCGAGACTTTGCGACGGACCTCCGTGTGCCAAAAATAGGCCGCGGGCAAAGCCGCGCCAAAAAATAACCACCCGAAGGCCGGGGCGCCAAGTTCGTCCAGCGGAAAAAGGCCACAAAAATGGGTGGGCTATAGCCTTGGGGGGTGGGGCTGGCCCACTTCGTCCGCCGGACTCGGAATGCCACGAGACTTTGCGAGGGGCCTCCGTATGTCAAAAAATGGCCGCGGGCAAAGCCGCGCCCAAAAATAACCGCCCGAAGGCCGGGGCGCCAAGTTCGTCCAGCGGAAAAAGGCCACAAAAATGGGTGGGCTATAGCCTTGGGGGGTGGGGCTGGCCAGTTTCGTCCGCCGGACTCGGAATGCCGCAAGACTTTGTGAAGGGCCTCCGTGTGCAAAAAATAGGCCGCGGGCAAAGACGCGCCCAAAAATAACCGTCCGAAGGCCGGGTCGACAAGTTCGTCCAGCGGAAAAAGGCCACAAAAACGGGTGGGCTATAGCCTTGGGGGGTGGGACTGGCCAACTTCGTCCGCCGGACTCGGAATGCCGCGAGACTTTGCGAGGGGCCTCCGTGTGCCAAAAATAGGCCGCGGGCAAAGCCGCGCCGAACAATAACCGCCGGAAGGCCGGGGCGCCAAGATCGTCCAGCGGAAAAAGGCCACAAAAATGGGTTGGCTATAGCCTTGGGGGGTGGGGCTGGCCAGTTTCGTCCGCCAGACTCGGAATGCCGCAAGACTTTGTGAAGGGCCTCCATGTGCAAAAAATAGGCCGCGGGCAAAGACGCGCCCAAAAATAACCGTCCGAAGGCCGGGGCGACAAGTTCATCCAGCGGAAAAAGGCCACAAAAATGGGTGGGCTATAGCCTTGGTGATGGGGCTGGCCAACTTCGTACGCCGGACTCGGAATGCCGCGAGACTTTGCGAGGGGCCTCCGTGTGCCAAAAATAGGCCGCGGGCAAAGCCGCGCCCAAAAATAACCGCCCGAAGGCCGGGGCGCTATGTTCGTCCAGCGGAAAAAGGCCACAAAAACGGGTGGGCTATAGCCTTGGGGGGTGGGGCTGGCCTACTTCGTCCGCCGGGGTCGGAATGCCGCGAAACTTTGTGAAGGGCCTCCGTGTGCCAAAACTAGGCCGCGGGCAAAGACGCGCCCAAAAATAACCGTCCGAAGGCCGGGGCGCCAAGTTCGTCCAGCGGAAAAAGGCCACAAAAACAGGTGGGCTATAGCCTTGGGGGGTGGGGCTGGCCAGTTTCGTCCGCCGGACTCGGAATGCCGCGAGACTTTGTGAAGGGCCTCCGTGTGCAAAAAATAGGCCGCGGGCAAAGACGCGCCCAAAAATAACCGTCCGAAGGCCGGGGCGCCAAGTTCGTCCAGCGGAAAAAGGCCACAAAAACGGGTGGGCTATAGCCTTGATGATGGGGCTGGCCAACTTCGTACGCCGGACTCGGAATGCCGCGAGACTTTGCGAGGGGCCTCCATGTGCCAAAAATAGGCCGCGGGCAAAGCCGCGCCCAAAAATAACCGCCCGAAGCCCGGGGCGCCATGTTCGTCCAGCGTAAAAAGGCCACAAAAACGGGTGGGCTATAGCCTTGGGGGGTGGGGCTGGCCTACTTCGTCCGCCGGGGTCGGAATGCCGCGAAACTTTGTGAAGGGCCTCCGTGTGCCAAAAATAAGCCGCGGGCAAAGACGCGCCCAAAAATAACCGTCCGAAGGCCGGGGCGCCAAATTCGTCCAGCGGAAAAAGGCCACAAAAACGGGTGGGCTATAGCCTTGGGGGGTGGGGCTGGCCAGTTTCGTCCGCCGGACTCGGAATGCCGCGAGTCTTTGTGAAGGGCCTCCGTGTGCAAAAAATAGGCCGCGGGCAAAGACGCGCCCAAAAATAACCTACCGAAGGACGGGGCACCAAGTTCGTCCAGCGGAAAAAGGCCACAAAAACGGGTGCGCAATAGCCTTGGGGGGTGGGGCTGGCCTACTTCGTCCGCCGGGGTCGGAATGCCGCGAAACTTTGTGAAGGGCCTCCGTGTGCCAAAAATAGGCCGCGGGCAAAGACGCGCCCAAAAATAACCGTCCGAAGGCCGGGGCGCCAAGTTCGTCCAGCGGAAAAAGGCCACAAAAACGGGTGGGCTATAGCCTTGGGGGGTGGGGCTGGCCAACTTCGTCCACCGGACTCGGAATGCCGCGAGACTTTGTGAGGGGCCTCATTGTGCCAAAAATAGGCCGCGGGCAAAGACGCGCCCAAAAATAACCGTCCGAAGGCCGGGGCGCCAAGTTCGTCCAGCGGAAAAAGGCCACAAAAACGGGTGGGCTATAGCCTTGGTGATGGGGCTGGCCAACTTCATACGCCGGACTCGGAATGCCGCGAGACTTTGCGAGGGGCCTCCATGTGCCAAAAATAGGCCGCGGACAAAGCCGCGCCCAAAAATAACCGCCCGAAGGCCGGGGCGCCATGTTCGTCCAGCGGAAAAAGGCCACAAAAACGGGTGGGCTATAGCCTTGGGGGGTGGGGCTGGCCTACTTCGTCCGCCGGGGTCGGAATGCCGCGAGACTTTGTGAAGCGCCTCCGTGTGCCAAAAATAGGCCGCGGACAAAGACGCGCCCAAAAATAACCGTCCGAAGGCCGGGGCGCCAAGTTCGTCCAGCGGAAAAAGGCCACAAAAATGGGTGGGCTATAGCCTTGGGGGGTGGGGCTGGCCAGTTTCGTCCGCCGGACTCGGAATGCCGCGAGACTTTGTGAAGGGCCTCCGTGTGCAAAAAATAGGCCCCGGGCAAAGACGCGCCCAAAAATAACCTACCGAAGGCCGGGGCGCCAAGTTCGTCCAGCGGAAAAAGGCCACAAAAACGGGTGGGCTATAGCCTTGGGGGGTGGGGCTGGCCTACTTCGTCCGCCGGGGTCGGAATGCCGTGAAACTTTGTGAAGGGCCTCCGTGTGCCAAAAATAGGCCGAGGGCAAAGACGCGCCCAAAAATAACCGTCCGAAGGCCGGGGCGCCAAGTTCGTCCAGCGGAAAAAGGCCACAAAAACGGGTGGGCTATAGCCTTGGGGGGTGGGGCTGGCCCACTTCGTCCGCCGGACTCGGAATGCCACGAGACTTTGCGAGGGGCCTCCGTGTGCCAAAAATAGGCCGCGGGCAAAGCCGCGCCCAAAAATAACCGCCCGAAGGCTGGGGCGCCAAGTTCGACCACCGGAAAAAGGCCACAAAAACGGGTGGGCTATAGCCTTGGGGGGTGGGGCTGGCCAACTTCGTCCGCCGGACTCGGAATGCTGCGAGACTTTACGAGGGACCTCCGTGTGCAAAAAATAGGCCGCGGGTAAAGACGCGCCCAAAAATAACCATCCGAAGGCTGGGGCGCCAAGTTCGACCAGCGGAAAAAGGCCACAAAAACGGGTGGGCTATAGCCTTGGTGATGGGGCTGAACAAACTTCGTACGCCGGACTCGGAATGCCGCGAGACTTTTCGAGGGGCCTCCGTGTGCAAAAAATAGGCCGCGGGCAAAGCCGAGCCCAAAAATAACCGCCCGAAGGCCGGGGCGCCATGTTCGTCCAGCGGAAAAAGGCCACAAAAACGGGTGGGCTATAGCCCTGGGGGGTGGGGCTGGCCTACTTCGTCCGCCGGGGTCGGAATGCCGCGAAACTTTGTGAACGGCCTCCGTGTGCCAAAAATAGGCCGCGGACAAAGACGCGCCCAAAAATAACCGCCCGAAGGCCGGGGCACCAAGTTCGTCCAGCGGAAAAAGGCCACAAAAACGGGTGGGCCATAGCCTTGGGGGGTGGGGCTGGCGAACTTCGTCCGCCGGACTCGGAATGCTGCGAGACTTTACGAGGGGCCTCCGTTTGCCAAAAATAGGCCGCGGGCAAAGCCGCGCCCAAAAATAACCGCCCGATGGCTGGGGCGCCAAGTTCGTCCAGCGGAAAAAGGCCACAAAAACGGGTGGGCTATAGTATTGGGGGGTGGGGCTGGCCAACTTCGTCCGCCGGACTTGGAATGCCGCGAGACTTTGCGAGGGGCCTCCGGGTGCCAAAAATAGGCCGCGGGCAATGCCGCGTCCAAAAATAACCGCCCGTAGGCCGGGGCGCCAAGTTCGTCCAGCAGACAAAGGCCACAAAAACGGGTGGGCTATAGCCTTGGGGGGTGGGGCTGGCCAACTTCGTCCGCCGGACTCGGAATGCCGCGAGACTCTGCGAGGGGCCTCCGTATGCCAAAACATGGCCACGGGCAAAGCCGCAACCAAAAATAAGCGCCCGAAGGCCGGGGAGCCAAGTTCGATCAGTGGAAAAAGGCCACAAAAACGGGTGGGCTATAGCCTTGTGGGGTGGGGCTGGCCAACTTGGTCCGCCGGATTCGGAATGCCGTGAGACTTTGCGAGGGGCCACCGTGTGCCAAAAATAGGCCGCGGCCAAAGCCGCGCCCAAAAATAACCGCCCGAAGGCCGGGGCGCCAAGTTCGTCCAGCGGAAAAGGGCCACAAAAACGGGTGGGCTATAGCCTTGGGGGGTGGGGCTGGCCAACTTCGTCCGCCGGACTCGGAATGCCGCGAGACTCTGCGAGGGGCCTCCGTATGCCAAAAAATGGCCGCGGGCAAAGCCGCGCCTAAAAATAAGCGCCCGAAGGCCGGGGAGCCAAGTTCGATCAGCGGAAAAAGGCCACAAAAACGGGTGGGCTATAGCCTTGGGGGGTGGGGCTGGCCAACTTCGTCCGCCGGACTCGGAATGCCGCGAGACTTTACGAGGGGCCTCCGTGTGCCAAAAATAGGCCGCGGCCTAAGCCGCGTCCAAAAATAACCGCCCGAAGGCCGAGGCGCCAAGTTCGTCCAGCGGAAAAAGGCCACAAAAACGGGTGGGCTATAGCCTTGGGGGGTGGGGCTGGCAAACTTCGTCCGCCGGACTCGGAATGCCGCGAGACTTTGCGAGGAGCCTCCGTGTGCCAAAAATAGGCTGCGGGCAAAGCCGCGCCCAAAAATAACCGCCCGAAGGCCGGGGCGCCAAGTTCGTCCAGCGGAAAAAGACCACAAAAACGGGTGGGCTATAGCCTTGGGGGGTGGGGCTGGCCAACTTCGTCCGCCGGACTCGGAATGCCGCGAGACTCTGCGAGGGGCCTCCGTATGCCAAAACATGGCCACGGGCAAAGCCGCAACCAAAAATAAGCGCCCGAAGGCCGGGGAGCCAAGTTCGATCAGTGGAAAAAGGCCACAAAAACGGGTGGGCTATAGCCTTGTGGGGTGGGGCTGGCCAACTTGTCCGCCGGATTCGGAATGCCGTGAGACTTTGCGAGGGTCCACCGTGTGCCAAAAATAGGCCGCGGCCAAAGCCGCGCCCAAAAATAACCGCCCGAAGGCCGGGGCGCCAAGTTCGTCCAGCGGAAAAAGACCACAAAAACGGGTGGGCTATAGCCTTGGGGGGTGGGGCTGGCCAACTTCGTCCGCCGGACTCGGAATGCCGCGAGACTTTGCGAGGAGCCTCCGTGTGCCAAAAATAGGCTGCGGGCAAAGCCGCGCCCAAAAATAACCGCCCGAAGGCCGAGGCGCCAAGTTCGTCCAGCGGAAAAAGACCACAAAAACGGGTGGGCTATAGCCTTGGGGGGTGGGGCTGGCCAACTTCGTCCGCCGGACTCGGAATGCCGCGAGACTTTGCGAGGGGCCTCCGTGTGCCAAAAATAGGCCGCGGGCAAAGCCGCGCCGAAAAATAACCGCCCGAAGGCCGGGGCGCCAAGTTCGTCCAGCGGAAAAAGGCCACAAAAATGGGTGGGCTATAGCCTTGGGGGGTGGGGCTGGCCAGTTTCGTCTGCCGGACTCGGAATGCCGCGAGACTTTGTGAAGGGCCTCCGTGTGCCAAAAATAGGCCGCGGGCAAAGACGCGCCCAAAAATAACAGTCCGAAGGCCGGGGCGCCAAGTTCGTCCAGCGGAAAAAGTCCACAAAAACGGGTGGGCTATAGCCTTGGGGGGTGGGGCTGGCCAACTTCGTCCGCCGGACTCGGAATGCCGCGAGACTTTACGAGGGGCCTCCGTGTGCCAAAAATAGGCCGCGGCCTAAGCCGCGTCCAAAAATAACCGCCTGAAGGCCGAGACGCCAAGTTCGTCCAGCGGAAAAAGGCCACAAAAACGGGTGGGCTATAGCCTTGGGGGGTGGGGCTGGCAAACTTTGTCCGCCGGACTCGGAATGCCGCGAGACTTTGCGAGGAGCCTCCGTGTGCCAAAAATAGGCTGCGGGCAAAGCCGCGCCCAAAAATAACCGCCCGAAGGCCGGGGCGCCAAGTTCGTCCAGCGGAAAAAGACCACAAAAACGGGTGGGCTATAGCCTTGGGGGGTGGGGCTGGCCAACTTCGTCCGCCGGACTCGGAATGCCGCGAGACTTTGCGAGGGGCCTCCGTGTGCCAAAAATAGGCCGCGGGCAAAGCCGCGCCGAAACATAACCGCCCGAAGGCCGGGGCGCCAAGTTCGTCCAGCGGAAAAAGGCCACAAAAATGGGTGGGCTATAGCCTTGGGGGGTGGGGCTGGCCAGTTTCGTCTGCCGGACTCGGAATGCCGCGAGACTTTGTGAAGGGCCTCCGTGTGCCAAAAATAGGCCGCGGGCAAAGACGCGCCCAAAAATAACAGTCCGAAGGCCGGGGCGCCAAGTTCGTCCAGCGGAAAAAGTCCACAAAAACGGGTGGGCTATAGCCTTGGGGGGTGGGGCTGGCCAACTTCGTACGCCGGACTCGGAATGCCGCGAGACTTTGCGAGGAGCCTCCGTGTGCCAAAAATAGGCTGCGGGCAAAGCCGCGCCCAAAAATAACCGCCCGAAGGCCGGGGCGCCAAGTTCGTCCAGCGGAAAAAGACCACAAAAACGGGTGGGCTATAGCCTTGGGGGGTGGGGCTGGCCAACTTCGTCCGCCGGACTCGGAATGCCGCGAGACTTTGCGAGGGGCCTCCGTGTGCCAAAAATAGGCCGCGGGCAAAGCCGCGCCAAAAAATAACCGCCCGAAGGCCGGGGCGCCAAGTTCGTCCAGCGGAAAAAGGCCACAAAAACGGGTGGGCTATAGCCTTGGGGGGTGGGGCTGGCCAACTTCGTCCGCCGGACTCGGAATGCCATGAGACTTTGCGAGGGGCCTCCGTGTGCCAAAAATAGGCCGCGGGCAAAGCCGCGCCGAAAAATAACCGCCCGAAGGCCGGGGCGCCAAGTTCGTCCAGCGGAAAAAGGCCACAAAAATGGGTGGGCTATAGCCTTGGGGGGTGGGGCTGGCCAGTTTCGTCTGCCGGACTCGGAATGCCGCGAGACTTTGTGAAGGGCCTCCGTGTGCCAAAAATAGGCCGCGGGCTAAGCCGCGCCCAAAAATAACCGCCCGAAGGCCGGGGCACCAAGTTCGTCCAGCGGAAAAAGGCCACAAAAACGGGTGGGCTATAGCCTTTGGGGGTGGGGCCGGCCCACTTCGTCCGCCGGACTCGGAATGCCGCGAGACTTTGCGAGGTGCCTCCGTGTGCCAAAAATAGGCCACGGGCAAAGCCGCGTCCAAAAATAACCACCCGAAGGCCGGGGCTCCAAGTTCGTCCAGCGGAAAAAGGCCACAAAAACGGGTGGGCTATAGCCTTGGGGGGTGGGGCTGGCCAACTTCGTCCGCAGGACTTGGAATGCCGCGAGACTTTACGAGGGGCCTCCTGGTGCCAAAAATAGGCCGCGGGCAATGTCGCGCCAAAAAATAACCGCCCGAAGGCCGGGGCGCCATGTTCGTCCAGCGGAAAAAGGCCACAAAAACGGGTGGGCGATAGCCTTGGGGGGTGGGGCTGGCCAACTTCGTCCGCCGGACTTGGAATGCCGCGAGACTTTGGGAGGGGCCTCCAGGTGCCAAAAATAGGCCGCGGGCAATGCCGCGCCCAAAAATAAGCGCCCGAAGGCCGGAGCGCCTAGTTCGTCCAGCGGAAAAAGGCCACAAAAACGGGTGGGCTATAGCCTAGGGGGGTGGGGCTGGCCAACTTCGTCCGCCGGACTCGGAATGCCGTGAGACTTTGCGAGGGGCCTACGTGGGCCAAATGTAGGCCGTGGGCAAAGCCGCGCCCAAAAATAACCGCCCGAAGGCCGGGGCGCCAAGTTCGTCCAGCGGAAAAAGGCCATAAAAACGGGTGGGCTATAGCCTTGGGGGGTGGGGCTGGCCAACATCGTCTGCCGGACTCGGAATGCCGCGAGACTTTGCGAGGGGCCTCCGTGTGCAAAAAATAGGACGCGGGCAAAGCCGCGCCCAAAAATAACCGCCCGAAGGCCGGGGACCTAAGTTCGTCCAGCAGAAAAAGGCCACAAAAACGGGAGGGCTATAGCCTTGTGGGGTGGGGCTGGCCAACTTGGTCCGCCGGATTCGGAATGCTACGAGACTTTTCGAGGTGCCTCCGTGTGCCAAAAGTAGGCCGCGGGCAAAGCCGTGCCCAAAAATAACCGCCCGAAGGCCGGGGCGCCAAGTTCGTCCAGCGGAAAAAGACCCCAAAAACAGGTGGGCTATAGCCTTGGGGGGTGGAGTTGGCCGACTTCGTCCCCCGGGCTCGGAATGCCGTGAGACTTTGCGAGGGGCCTCCGTGTGCCAAAAAAATGCCGCGGGAAAAGCCGCGCCCAAAAATAACTGCCCGAAGGCCGGGGCGCCAAGTTCGTTCAGCGGAAAAAGGCCACAAAAACGGGTGGGCTATAGCCTTGGGGGGTGGGGCTGGCCAACTTGGACCGCCGGATTGGGAATGCCGTGAGACTTTGCGAGGGGCCACCGTGTGACAAAAATAGGCCGTAGCCAAATCCGCGCCCAAAAATAACCGGCCGAAGGCCGGGGCGCCAAGTTCGTCCAGCGGAAAAAGGCCACAAAAACGGGTGGGCTATAGCCTTGGGGGGTGGGGCTGGCCAACTTCGTCCGCCGGACTCGGAATGCCGCGAGACTTTGCGAGGGGCCTCCGTGTGTCAAAAATAGGCCGCGGGCAAAGCCGCGCTGAAAAATAACCGCCCGAAGGCCGGGGCGCCAAGTTCGTCCAGCGGAAAAAGGCCACAAAAATGGGTGGGCTCCTTGGGGGGTGGGGCTGGCCAGTTTCGTCCGCCGGACTCGGAATGCCGCGAGACTTTGTGAAGGGCCTCCGTGCGCCAAAAATAGGCCGCGGGCAAACCCGCGCCCAAAAATAACCGCCCGACGGCCGGGGCGCCAAGTTTGTCCAGCGGAAAAAGGCCACAAAAACGGATGGGCTATAGCCTTGGGGGGTGGGGCTGGCCCACTTCATCCGCCGGACTCGGAATGCCGCGAGACTTTGCGAGGGGCCTCCTTGTGCCAAAAGTAGGCCGCGGGCAAAGCCGCGCCCAAAAATAAGACCCGAAGGCCGGGGCGCCAAGTTCGTCCAGCGGGAAAAGGCCACAAAAACGGGTGGGCTATAGCCTTGGCGGGTGGGGCTGGCCAACTTCGTCCGCCGGACACGGAATGCTGCGAGAGTTTGCGAGGGGCCTCCGGGTGCCAAAAATAGGTGGCGGGCAAAGCCGCGCCCAAAAATAACCGCCCGAAGGCTGGGGCGCCAAGTTCGTCCAGCAGAAAAAGGCCACAAAAACGGGTGGGCTATAGCCTTGGGGGGTGGGGACGGCCCACTTCGTCCGCCGGACTTGGAATGCCGCGAGACTTTGCGAGGGGCCTCCGGGTGCCAAAAATATGCCGCGGGCAATGCCGCACCCAAAAATAACCGCCCGAAGGCCGGGGCGCCAAGGTCGTCCAGCGGAAAAAGACCACAAAAACGGGTGGGCTATAGCCATGGGGGGTGGGGCTGGCCATCTTCGTCCGCCGGACTCGGAATGCCGCGAGACTTTGCGAGGGGCCTCCATGTGCCAAACATAGGCCGCGGTCAAAGCCGCACCCAAAAATAACCGCCCGAAGGCCGGGGTGCCAAATTCGTCCAGCGGAAAAAGGCCACAAAAACGGGTGGGCTATAGCCTTGGGGGGTGGGGCCGGCCAACTTCGTCCGCCGGACTCGGAATACTGCGAGACTTTGCGAGGGGCCTCCGTGTGCCAAAAATAGGCCGCGGACAAAGCCGCGCCCAAAAATAACTGCCCGAAGGCCGGGGCGCCAAGTTCGTCAAGCGGAAAAAGGCCACAAAAACGGGTGGGCTATAGCATTGGGGGGTGGGGCTGGCCAACTTCATCCGCCGAACTAGGAATGCCGCCAGACCTTGCGAGGGGCCTCCGTGTGCCAAAAATAGGCCGCGGGCAAAGCCGCGCCCAAAAATAACCGTCCGAAGGCTGGGGCGCCAAGTTCGTCCTGCGGAAAAAGGCCACAAAAACGGGTTGGCTATAGCCTTGGGGGGTGGGGCTGGCCCACTTCGTCCGCCGGACTTGGAATGCTGCGAGACTTTGCGAGGGGCCTCCGTGTGCCAAAAATAGGCCGCGGACAAAGCCGCGCCCAAAAATAACTGCCCGAAGGCCGGGGCGCCAAGTTCGTCAAGCGGAAAAAGGCCACAAAAACGGGTGGGCTATAGCCTTGGGGGGTGGGGCTGGCCAACTTCGTCCGCCGAACTAGGAATGCCGCGAGACCTTGCGAGGGGCCTCCGTGTGCCAAAAATAGGCCGCGGGCAAAGCCGCGCCCAAAAATAACCGTCCGAAGGCTGGGGCGCCAAGTTCGTCCAGCGGAAAAAGGCCACAAAAACGGGTGGGCTATAGCCTTGGGGGGTGGGGCTGGCCCTCTTCGTCTGCCGGACTCGGAATGCTGCGAGACTTTGCGAGGGGCCTTCGTGTGCCAAAAATAGGCCGCGGACAAAGCCGCGCCCAAAAATAAATGCCCGAAGGCCGGAGCGCCAAGTTCGTCCAGCGGAAAAAGGCCACAAAAACGGGTGGGCTATAGCCTTGGGGGGTGGGGCTGGCCAACTTCGTCTGCCGGACTTGGAATGCCGCGAGAATTTGCGAGGGGCCTCCGTGTGCCAAAAATAGGCCTAGGGCAATGCCGCGACCAAAAATAACCGCCCGAAGGCCGGGGCGCCAAGTTCGTCCAGCGGAAAGAGGCCACAAAAACGGGTGGGCTATAGCCTTGGGGGGTGGGGCTGGCCAACTTCGTCCGCCGAACTAGGAATGCCGCGAGACCTTGCGAGGGGCCTCCGTGTGCCAAAAATAGGCCGCGGGCAAAGCCGCGCCCAAAAATAACCGTCCGAAGGCTGGGGCGCCAAGTTCGTCCAGCGGAAAAAGGCCACAAAAACGGGTGGGCTATAGCCTTGGGGGGTGGGGCTGGCCCTCTTCGTCTGCCGGACTCGGAATGCTGCGAGACTTTGCGAGGGGCCTCCGTGTGCCAAAAATAGGCCGCGGACAAAGCCGCGCCCAAAAATAAATGCCCGAAGGCCGGAACGCCAAGTTCGTCCAGCGGAAAAAGGCCACAAAAACGGGTGGGCTATAGCCTTGGGGGGTGGGGCTGGCCAACTTCGTCTGCCGGACTTGGAATGCCCCGAGAATTTGCGAGGGGCCTCCGTGTGCCAAAAATAGGCCTAGGGCAATGCCGCGACCAAAAATAACCGCCCGAAGGCCGGGGCGCCAAGTTCGTCCAGCGGAAAGAGGCCAGAAAAATGGGTGGGCTATAGCCTTGGGGGGTGGGGCTGGCCAACTTCGTCCGCCGGACTAGGAATGCCACGAGACCTTGCGAGGGGCCTCCGTGTGGCAAAAATAGGCCGCGGGCAAAGCCGCGCCTAAAAATAACCGCCCGAAGGCCGGGGCGCCAAGTTCGTTCAGCGGAAAAAGGCCACAAAAACGGGTGGGCTATAGCCTTGGGGGGTGGGGCGGGCCCACTTCGTCCGCCGGACTCGGATTGCCGCGAGACTTTGCGAGGGGCCTCCGTGTGCCAAAAGTAGGCCGCGGGCAATGCCGCGCCCAAAAATAACCGCCCGAAGGCCGGGGCGCCAAGTTCGTCCAGTGTAAAAAGGCCACAAAAACGGGTGGGCTATAGCTTTGGTGGGTGGGGCTGGCCAACTTTGTCCGCCGGACTCGGAATGCCGCGAGACTTTGCGAGGGGCCTCCGCGTGCCAAAACTAGGCTGCGGACAAAGCCGCGCCCAAAAATAACTGCCCGAAGGCCGGGACGCCAAGTTCGTCCAGCGGAAAAAGGCCACAAAAACGGGTGGGCTATAGCCATGGGGGGTGGGGCTGGCCATCTTCGTCCGCCGGACTCGGAATGCCGTGAGACTTTGCGAGGGGCCTCCGTGTGCCAAAAATAGGCCGCGGGCAAAGCCGCGCCTAAAAATAACCGCCCGAAGGCCGGGGCGCCAAGTTCGTTCAGCGGAAAAAGGCCACAAAAACGGGTGGGATATAGCCTTGGGGGGTGGGGCTGGCCCACTTCGTCCGCCGGACTCGGAATGCCGCGAGACTTTGCGAGGGGCCTCCGTGTGCCAAAAGTAGGCCGCGGGCAATGCCGCGCCCAAAAATAACCGCCCGAAGGCCGGGCCGCCATGTTCGTTCAGCGGAAAAAGGCCACAAAAACGGGTGAGCTATAGCCTTGGGGGGTGGGGCTGGCCCAATTCGTCTGCCGGACTCGGAATGCCGCGAGACTTTGCGAGGGGCCTCCGTGTGCCAAAAATAGGCCTCGGGCAAAGCCACGGCAAAAAATAACCACCCGAAGGCCGGGGCGCCAAGTTCGTCCAGCGGAAAAAGGCCTCAAAAACGGGTGGGCAATAGCCTTGGGGGGTGGGGCTGGCCAACTTCGTCCGCCGGACTCGGAATGCCGCGAGACTTTGCGAGGGGCCTCCGTGTACCAAAAATAGGCCGCGGGCAGAGTCGCTCCCAAAAATAACCGCCCGACAACTGGGGCGCCAAGTTCGTCCAGCGGAAAAAGGCCATAAAAACGGGTGGGCGATAGCCTTGGGGGGTAGGGCTGGCCAACTTCGTCCGCCGGGCTCGGAATGTCGCGAGACTTTGCGAGGGGCCTCCGTGTGCCAAAAATAGGCCTCGGACAAAGCCGTACCCAAAAATAACCGCCCGAAGGCCGGGGCGCGAAGTTAGTCAAGCGGAAAAAGGCCACAAAAACGGGTGGGCTATAGCCTTGGGGGGTGGGGCTGGCCCACTTCGTCCGCCGGACTCGGAATGCCGCGAGACTTTGCGAGGGGCCTCCGTGTGTCAAAAATAGGCCGCGGGCAAAGCCACGCCCAAAAATAACTGCCCGAAGGCCGGGGCGCCAAGTTCGTCGAGCGGAAAAAGGCCACAAAAACGGGTGGGCAATAGCCTTGGGGGGTGGGGCTGGCCAACTTCGTCCGCCGGACTCGGAATGCCGCGAGACTTTGCGAGGGGCCTCCGTGTGTCAAAAATAGGCCGCAGGCAAAGCCACGCCCAAAAATAACTGCCCGAAGGCCGGGGCGCCAAGTTCGTCGAGCGGAAAAAGGCCACAAAAACGGGTGGGCAATAGCCTTGGGGGGTGGGGCTGGCCAACTTCGTCCGCCGGACTCGGAATGCCGCGAGACTTTGTGAGGGGCCTCCGTGTGCCAAAAATAGGCCGCGGACCAAGCCACGGCCAAAAATAACTGCCCGAAGGCCGGAGCGCCAAGTTCGTCCAGCGGAAAAAGGCCTCAAAAACGGGTGGGCAATAGCCTTGGGGGGTGGGGCTGGCCAACTTCGTCCGCCGGACTCGGAATGCCGCGAGACTTTGCGAGGGGCCTCCGTGTGCCAAAAATAGGCCGCGGGCAAAGCCGCTCCCAAAAATAACCGCCCGACGGCTGGGGCGCCAAGTTCGTCCCGCGGAAAAAGGCCATAAAAACGGGTGGGCTATTTCCCTTGGGGGGTGGGGCTGGCCGACTTCGTCCGCCGGGCTCGGAATGCCGCGAGACTTTGCGAGGGGCCTCCGTGTGCCAAAAATAGGCCACGGACAAAGCCGTACCCAAAAATAACCGCCCGAAGGCCGGGGCGCCAAGTTCGTCCAGCGGAAAAAGGCCACAAAAATGGGTGGGCTATAGCCTTGGGGGGTGGGTCTGGCCCACTTCGTCCGCCAGACTCGGAATGCCACGAGACTTTGCGAGGGGCCTCCGTGTGTCAAAAATAGGCCGCGGACAAAGCCACGCCCAAAAATAACCGCCCGAAGGCCGGGTCGCCAAGTTCGTCCAGCGGAAAAAGGCCACAAAAACGGGTGGGCTATAGCCTTGGGGGGTGGGGCTGGCCCACTTCGTCCGCCGGACTCGGAATGCCGCAAGACTTTGCGAGGTGCCTCCGTGTGTCAAAAATAGGCCGCGGGCAAAGCCACGCCCAAAAATAACTGCCCGAAGGCCGGGGCGCCAAGTTCGTCGAGCGGAAAAAGGCCACAAAAACGGGTGGGCAATAGCCTTGGGGGGTGGGGCTGGCCAACTTCGTCCGCCGGGCTGGGAATGCCGCGGGACGTTGCGAGGGGCCTCCGTGTGCCAAAAAAATGCCGCAGGCAAAGCCGCGCCCAAAAATAACTGCCCGAAGGCCGGGGCGCCAAGTTCGTTCAGCGGAAAAAGGCCAGAAAAACGGGTGGGCTATAGCCTTGGGGGGTGGGGCTGGCCCACTTCGTCCGCCGGACCCGGAATGCCGCGAGACTTTGCGAGGGGCCTCCGTTTTCCAAAAATAGGCCGCGGGCAAAGCCACGGCCAAAAATAACCGCCCGAAGGCCGGGGCGCCAAGTTCGTCCAGCGGAAAAAGGCCTCAAAAACGGGTGGGCAATAGCCTTGGGGGGTGGGGCTGGCCAACTTCGTCCGCCGGACTCGGAATGCCGCGAGACTTTGCGAGGGCCCTCCGTGTGCCAAAAATAGGCCGCGGACAAATCCGCTCCCAAAAATAACCGCCCGACGGCTGGGGCGCCAAGTTCGTCCAGCGGAAAAAGGCCATAAAAACGGGTGGGCGATAGCCTTGGGGGGTGGGGCTGGCCAACTTCGTCCGCCGGGCTCGGAATGTCGCGAGACTTTGCGAGGGGCCTCCGTGTGCCAAAAATAGGCCTCGGACAAAGCCGTACCCAAAAATAACCGCCCGAAGGCCGGGGCGCGAAGTTAGTCAAGCGGAAAAAGGCCACAAAAACGGGTGGGCTATAGCCTTGGGGGGTGGGGCTGGCCCACTTCGTCCGCCGGACTCGGAATGCCGCGAGACTTTGCGAGGGGCCTCCGTGTGTCAAAAATAGGCCGCGGGCAAAGCCACGCCCAAAAATAACTGCCCGAAGGCCGGGGCGCCAAGTTCGTCGAGCGGAAAAAGGCCACAAAAACGGGTGGGCAATAGCCTTGGGGGGTGGGGCTGGCCAACTTCGTCCGCCGGACTCGGAATGCCGCGAGACTTTGCGAGGGGCCTCCGTGTGTCAAAAATAGGCCGCAGGCAAAGCCACGCCCAAAAATAACTGCCCGAAGGCCGGGGCGCCAAGTTCGTCGAGCGGAAAAAGGCCACAAAAACGGGTGGGCAATAGCCTTGGGGGGTGGGGCTGGCCAACTTCGTCCGCCGGACTCGGAATGCCGCGAGACTTTGTGAGGGGCCTCCGTGTGCCAAAAATAGGCCGCGGACCAAGCCACGGCCAAAAATAACTGCCCGAAGGCCGGAGCGCCAAGTTCGTCCAGCGGAAAAAGGCCTCAAAAACGGGTGGGCAATAGCCTTGGGGGGTGGGGCTGGCCAACTTCGTCCGCCGGACTCGGAATGCCGCGAGACTTTGCGAGGGGCCTCCGTGTGCCAAAAATAGGCCGCGGGCAAAGCCGCTCCCAAAAATAACCGCCCGACGGCTGGGGCGCCAAGTTCGTCCCGCGGAAAAAGGCCATAAAAACGGGTGGGCTATTTCCCTTGGGGGGTGGGGCTGGCCGACTTCGTCCGCCGGGCTCGGAATGCCGCGAGACTTTGCGAGGGGCCTCCGTGTGCCAAAAATAGGCCACGGACAAAGCCGTACCCAAAAATAACCGCCCGAAGGCCGGGGCGCCAAGTTCGTCCAGCGGAAAAAGGCCACAAAAATGGGTGGGCTATAGCCTTGGGGGGTGGGGCTGGCCCACTTCGTCCGCCAGACTCGGAATGCCACGAGACTTTGCGAGGGGCCTCCGTGTGTCAAAAATAGGCCGCGGACAAAGCCACGCCCAAAAATAACCGCCCGAAGGCCGGGTCGCCAAGTTCGTCCAGCGGAAAAAGGCCACAAAAACGGGTGGGCTATAGCCTTGGGGGGTGGGGCTGGCCCACTTCGTCCGCCGGACTCGGAATGCCGCGAGACTTTGCGAGGGGCCTCCGTGTGTCAAAAATAGGCCGCGGGCAAAGCCACGCCCAAAAATAACTGCCCGAAGGCCGGGGCGCCAAGTTCGTCGAGCGGAAAAAGGCCACAAAAACGGGTGGCCAATAGCCTTGGGGGGTGGGGCTGGCCAACTTCGTCCGCCGGACTGGGAATGCCGCGGGACGTTGCGAGGGGCCTCCGTGTGCCAAAAAAATGCCGCAGGCAAAGCCGCGCCCAAAAATAACTGCCCGAAGGCCGGGGCGCCAAGTTCGTTCAGCGGAAAAAGGCCAGAAAAACGGGTGGGCTATAGCCTTGGGGGGTGGGGCTGGCCCACTTCGTCCGCCGGACCCGGAATGCCGCGAGACTTTGCGAGGGGCCTCCGTTTTCCAAAAATAGGCCGCGGGCAAAGCCACGGCCAAAAATAACCGCCCGAAGGCCGGGGCGCCAAGTTCGTCCAGCGGAAAAAGGCCTCAAAAACGGGTGGGCAATAGCCTTGGGGGGTGGGGCTGGCCAACTTCGTCCGCCGGACTCGGAATGCCGCGAGACTTTGCGAGGGCCCTCCGTGTGCCAAAAATAGGCCGCGGACAAATCCGCTCCCAAAAATAACCGCCCGACGGCTGGGGCGCCAAGTTCGTCCAGCGGAAAAAGGCCATAAAAACGGGTGGGCTATAGCCTTGGGGGGTGGGGATGGCCAAATTCGTCCGCCGGGCTCGGAATGCCGCGAGACTTTACGAGGGGCCTCCGTGTGCCAAAAATAGGCCACGGACAAAGCCGCACCCAAAAATAACCGCCCGAAGGCCAGGGCGCCATGTTCGTCCAGCGGAAAAAGGCCACAAAAACGGGTGGGCTATAGCCTTGGGGGGTGGTGCTGGCCCACTTCGTCCACCGGACTCGGAATGCCGCGAGACTTTGCGAGGGGCCTCCGTTTACCAAAAATAGGCCGCGGGCAAAGCCACGGCCAAAAATAACTGCCCGAAGGCCGGGGCGCCAAGTTCGTCCAGCGGAAAAAGGCCTCAAAAACGGGTGGGCAATAGCCTTGGGGGGTGGGGCTGGCAAACTTCGTCCGCCGGACTCAGAATGCCGCGAGACTTTGCGAGGGGCCTCCGTGTGCCAAAAATATGCCGCGGGCAAAGCAGATCCCAAAAATAACCGCCCGACGGCTGGCGCGCCAAGTTCGTGCAGCGGAAAAAGGCCATAAAAACGGGTGGGCTATAGCCTTGGGGGGTGGGGGTGGCCAACTTCGTCCGCCGGGCTCGGAATGCCGCAAGACTTTGCGAGGGGCCTCCGTGTGCCAAAAATAGGCCACGGACAAAGCCGCACCCAAAAATAACCGCCCGAAGGCCGGGGCGCCATGTTCGTCCAGCGGAAAAAGGCCACAAAAAAGGGTGGGATATAGCCTTGGGGGGTGGGGCTGGCCCACTTCGTCCGCCGGACTCGGAATGCCGCGAGACTTTGCGAGGGGCCTCCGTGTGCAAAAAACAGGCCGCGGGAAAAGCCGTGGCTAAAAATAACCGCCCGAAGGCCGGGGCGCCAAGTTCGTCCAGCGGAAAAAGACCCCAAAAACGGGTGGGCTATAGCCTTGGGGGGTGGAGCTGGCCAACTTCGTCCGCCGGACTCGGAATGCCGCGAGACTTTGCGAGGGGCCTCCGTGTGCCAAAAAAATGCCGCGGGCAAAGCCGCTCCCAAAAATAACTGCCCGAAGGCCGGGGCGCCAAGTTCGTTCAGCGGAAAAAGGCCACAAAAACGGGTGGGCTATAGCCTTGGAGGGTGGGGCTGGCCCACTTCGTCCGCCGGACTCGGAATGCCGTGAGACTTTGAGAGGGTCCTCCGTTTGCCAAAAATAGGCCGCGGGCAAAGCCACGGCCAAAAATAACCGCCCGAAGGCCGGGGCGCCAAGTTCGTCCAGCGGAAAAAGGCCTCAAAAACGGGTGGGCAATAGCCTTGGGGGGTGGGGCTGGCCAACTTCGTCCGCCGGACTCGGAATGCCGCGAGACTTTGCGAGGGGCCTCCGTGTGCCAAAAATAGGCCGCGGGCAAAGCCGATCCCAAAAATAACCGCCCGACGGCTGGGGCGCCATGTTCGTCCCGCGGAAAAAGGCCATAAAAACGGGTGGGCTATAGCCATGGGGGGTGGGGCTGGCCCACTTCGTCCGCCGGGCTCCGAATGCCGCGAGACTTTGTGAGGGGCCTCCGTGTGCCAAAAATAGGCCGCGGACAAAGCCGCACCCAAAAATAACCGCCCGAAGGCCGGGGCGCCAAGTTCGTCCAGCGGAAAAAGGCCACAAAAATGGGTGGGCTATAGCCTTGGGGGTGGGGCTGGCCCACTTTGTCCGCCGGACTCGGAATGCCGCGAGACTTTGCGAGGGGCCTCCGTGTGCCAAAAATAGGCCGCGGGCAAAGCCGGTCCCAAAAATAACCGCCCGACGGCTGGGGCGCCAAGTTCGTCCAGCGGAAAAAGGCGACAAAAACGGGTGGGCTATAGCCTTGGGGGCTGGGGCTGGCCCACTTCGTCCGCCGGACTCGGAATGCCGCGAGACTTTGCGAGGGGCCTCCGTGTGCCAAAAATAGGCCGTGGGCAAAGCCGCGCCCAAAAATAACCGCCCGAAGGCCGGGGCGCCAAGTTCGTCCAGCGGAAAAAGGCCACAAAAACGGGTGGGCTATAGCCTTGGGGGCTGGGGCTGGCCCACTTCGTCCGCCGGACTCAGAATGCCGCGAGACTTTGCGAGGGGCCTCCGTGTGTCAAAAATAGGCCGCGGGCAAAGCCACGCCCAAAAATAACCGCCCGAAGGCCGGGGCGCCAAGTTCGTCCAGCGGAAAAAGGCCACAAAAACGGGTGGGCAATAGCCTTGGGGGGTGGGGCTGGCCAACTTCGTCCGCCGGACTCAGAATGCCGCGAGACTTTGCGAGGGGCCTCCGTCTGCCAAAAATAGACCGCGGCCAAAGCCGCTCCCAAAAATAACCGCCCGAAGGCCGGGGCGCCAAGTTCGTCCAGCGGAAAAAGGCCACAAAAACGGGTGGGCTATAGCCTTGGGGGGTGGGGCTGGCCAACTTCGTCCGCCCGACTCAGAATGCCGCGAGACTTTCGAGGGGCCTCCGTGTGCCAAAAATAGGCCGTGGGCAAAGCCGCGCCCAAAAATAACCGCCCGAAGGCCGGGGGCCAAGTTCGTCCAGCGGAAAAAGGCCACAAAAATGGGTGGGCTATAGCCTTGGGGGTGGGGCTGGCCCACTTCGTCCGCCGGACTCGGAATGCCGCGAGACTTTGCGAGGGGCCTCCGTGTGCCAAAAATAGGCCGCGGACAAAGCCGCACCCAAAAATAACCGCCCGAAGGCCGGGGCGCCAAGTTCGTCCAGCGGAAAAAGGCGACAAAAACGGGTGGGCTATAGCCTTGGGGGCTGGGGCTGGCCCACTTCGTCCGCCGGACTCGGAATGCCGCGAGACTTTGCGAGGGGCCACCGTGTGCCAAAAATAGGCCGTGGCCAAAGCCGCGCCCAAAAATAACCGCCCGAAGGCCGGGGCGCCAAGTTCGTCCAGCGGAAAAAGGCCACAAAAACGGGTGGGCTATAGCCTTGGGGGCTGGGGTTGGCCCACTTCGTCCGCCGGACTCAGAAAACCGCGAGACTTTGCGAGGGGCCTCCGTGTGCCAAAAATAGGCCGCGGGCAAAGCCGCTCCCAAAAATAACCGCCCGAAAGCCGGGGCGCCAAGTTCGTCCAGCGGAAAAAGGCCACAAAAACGGGTGGGCTATAGCCTTGGGGGGTGGGGCTGGCCAACTTCGTCCGCCCGACTCAGAATGCCGCGAGACTTTCGAGGGGCCTCCATGTGCCAAAAATAGGCCGTGGGCAAAGCCGCGCCGAAAAATAACCGCCCGAAGGCCGGGGCGCCAAGTTCGTCCAGCGGAAAAAGGCCACAAAAATGGGTGAGCTATAGCCTTGGGGGGTGGGGCTGGCCCACTTCGTCCGCCGGACTCGGAATGCCGCGAGACTTTGCGAGGGGCCTCCGTGTGCCAAAAATAGGCTGCGGGCAAAGCCGCTCCCAAAAATAACCGCCCAACGGCTGGGGCGCCAAGTTCGTCCAGCGGAAAAAGGCAACAAAAACGGGTGGGCTATAGCCTTGGGGGCTAGGGCTGGCCCACTTCGTCCGCCGGACTCGGAATGCCGCGAGACTTTGCGAGGGGCCTCCGTGTGCCAAAAATAGGCCGTGGGCAAAGCCGCGCCCAAAAATAACCGCCCGAAGGCCGGGGCGCCAAGTTCGTCCAGCGGAAAAAGGCCACAAAAATGGGTGGGCTATAGCCTTGGGGGGTGGGGCTGGCCAACTTCGTCCGCCGGGCTCGGAATGCCGCGAGACTTTGCGAGGGGCCTCCGTGTGCCAAAAATAGGCCGCGGACAAAGCCGCACCCAAAAATAACCGCCCGAAGGCCGGGGCGCCAAGTTCGTCCAGCGGAAAAAGGCGACAAAAACGGGTGGGCTATAGCCTTGGGGGCTGGGGCTGGCCCACTTCGTCCGCCGGACTCGGAATGCCGCGAGACTTTGCGAGGGGCCTCCGTGTGTCAAAAATAGGCCGCGGGCAAAGCCACGCCCAAAAATAACCGCCCGAAGGCCAGGGCGCCAAGTTCGTCCAGCGGAAAAAGGCCACAAAAACGGGTGGGCAATAGCCTTGGGGGGTGGGGCTGGCCAACTTCGTCCGCCGGACTCGGAATGCCGCGAGACTTTGCGAGGGGCCTATGTGTGCCAAAAATAGGCCGCGGGCAAAGCCGCTCCCAAAAATAACCGCCCGAAGGCCGGGGCGCCAAGTTCGTCCAGCGGAAAAAGGCCACAAAAACGGGTGGGCTATAGCCTTGGGGGGTGGGGCTGGCCAACTTCGTCCGCCCGACTCAGAATGCCGTGAGACTTTCGAGGGGCCTCCGTGTGCCAAAAATAGGCCGTGGGCAAAGCCGCGCCCAAAAATAACCGCCCGAAGGCCGGGGCGCCAAGTTCGTCCAGCGGAAAAAGGCCACAAAAATGGGTGGGCTATAGCCTTGGGGGTGGGGCT
Organism: Citrus x changshan-huyou; assembly: GCA_039657385.1. NCBI lineage: Eukaryota > Viridiplantae > Streptophyta > Magnoliopsida > Sapindales > Rutaceae > Citrus > Citrus x changshan-huyou. The sequence goes on from JBCGBO010000018.1 coordinate 1,042,261, forward strand.
GGCCCATTTCGTCCGCCGGACTCGGAATGCCGCGAGACTTTGCGAGGGGCCTCCGTGTGCCAAAAATAGGCCGCGGGCAAAGCCGCTCCCAAAAATAACCGCCCGATGGCTGGGGCGCCAAGTTCGTCCAGCGGAAAAAGGCGACAAAAACGGGTGGGCTATAGCCTTGGGGGCTGGGGCTGGCCCACTTCGTCCGCCGGACTCGGAATGCCGCGAGACTTTGCGAGGGGCCTCCGTGTGCCAAAAATAGGCCGTGGGCAAAGCCGCGCCCAAAAATAACCGCCCGAAGGCCGGGGCGCCAAGTTCGTCCAGCGGAAAAAGGCCACAAAAACGGGTGGGCAATAGCCTTGGGGGGTGGGGCTGGCCAACTTCGTCCGCCGGACTCGGAATGCCGCGAGACTTTGCGAGGGGCCTCTGTGTGCCAAAAATAGGCCGCGGGCAAAGCCGCTCCCAAAAATAACCGCCCGAAGGCCGGGGCGCCAAGTTCGTCCAGCGGAAAAAGGCCACAAAAACGGGTGGGCTATAGCCTTGGGGGGTGGGGCTGGCCAACTTCGTCCGCCCGACTCAGAATGCCGTGAGACTTTCGAGGGGCCTCCGTGTGCCAAAAATAGGCCGCGGACAAAGCCGCACCCAAAAATAACCGCCCGAAGGCCGGGGCGCCAAGTTCGTCCAGCGGAAAAAGGCGACAAAAACGGGTGGGCTATAGCCTTCGGGGCTGGGGCTGGCCCACTTCGTCCGCCGGACTCGGAATGCCGCGAGACTTTGCGAGGGGCCTCCGTGTGTCAAAAATAGGCCGCGGGCAAAGCCGCTCCCAAAAATAACCGCCCAACGGCTGGGGCGCCAAGTTCGTCCAGCGGAAAAAGGCAACAAAAACGGGTGGGCTATAGCCTTGGGGGCTAGGGCTGGCCCACTTCGTCCGCCGGACTCGGAATGCCGCGAGACTTTGCGAGGGGCCTCCGTGTGCCAAAAATAGGCCGTGGGCAAAGCCGCGCCCAAAAATAACCGCCCGAAGGCCGGGGCGCCAAGTTCGTCCAGCGGAAAAAGGCGACAAAAACGGGTGGGCTATAGCCTTCGGGGCTGGGGCTGGCCCACTTCGTCCGCCGGACTCGGAATGCCGCGAGACTTTGCGAGGGGCCTCCGTGTGCCAAAAATAGGCCGTGGGCAAAGCCGCGCCCAAAAATAACCGCCCGAAGGCCGGGGCGCCAAGTTCGTCCAGCGGAAAAAGGCCACAAAAACGGGTGGGCAATAGCCTTGGGGGGTGGGGCTGGCCAACTTCGTCCGCCGGACTCGGAATGCCGCGAGACTTTGCGAGGGGCCTCTGTGTGCCAAAAATAGGCCGCGGGCAAAGCCGCTCCCAAAAATAACCGCCCGAAGGCCGGGGCGCCAAGTTCGTCCAGCGGAAAAAGGCCACAAAAACGGGTGGGCTATAGCCTTGGGGGGTGGGGCTGGCCAACTTCGTCCGCCCGACTCAGAATGCCGTGAGACTTTCGAGGGGCCTCCGTGTGCCAAAAATAGGCCGCGGACAAAGCCGCACCCAAAAATAACCGCCCGAAGGCCGGGGCGCCAAGTTCGTCCAGCGGAAAAAGGCGACAAAAACGGGTGGGCTATAGCCTTCGGGGCTGGGGCTGGCCCACTTCGTCCGCCGGACTCGGAATGCCGCGAGACTTTGCGAGGGGCCTCCGTGTGTCAAAAATAGGCCGCGGGCAAAGCCGCGCCCAAAAATAACCGCCCGAAGGCCGGGGCGCCAAGTTCGTCCAGCGGAAAAAGGCCACAAAAATGGGTGGGCTATAGCCTTGGGGGGTGGTGCTGGCCCACTTCGTCCGCCGGACTCGGAATGCCGCGAGACTTTGCGAGGGGCCTCCGTTTACCAAAAATAGGCCGCGGGCAAAGCCACGGCCAAAAATAACTGCCCGAAGGCCGGGGCGCCAAGTTCGTCCAGCGGAAAAAGGCCTCAAAAACGGGTGGGCAATAGCCTTGGGGGGTGGGGCTGGCCAACTTCGTCCGCCGGACTCGGAATGCCGCGAGACTTTGCGAGGGTCTCCGTGTGCCAAAAATAGGCCGCGGGCAAAGCCGATCCCAAAAATAACCGCCCGACGGCTGGGGCGCCATGTTCGTCCCGCGGAAAAAGGCCATAAAAACGGGTGGGCTATAGCCATGGGGGGTGGGGCTGGCCCACTTCGTCCGCCGGGCTCCGAATGCCGCGAGACTTTGTGAGGGGCCTCCGTGTGCCAAAAATAGGCCGCGGACAAAGCCGCACCCAAAAATAACCGCCCGAAGGCCGGGGCGCCAAGTTCGTCCAGCGGAAAAAGGCCACAAAAATGGGTGGGCTATAGCCTTGGGGGTGGGGCTGGCCCACTTTGTCCGCCGGACTCGGAATGCTGCGAGACTTTGCGAGGGGCCACCGTGTGCCAAAAATAGGCCGTGGCCAAAGCCGCGCCCAAAAATAACCGCCCGAAGGCCGGGGCGCCAAGTTCGTCCAGCGGAAAAAGGCCACAAAAACGGGTGGGCTATAGCCTTGGGGGCTGGGGTTGGCCCACTTCGTCCGCCGGACTCAGAAAACCGCGAGACTTTGCGAGGGGCCTCCGTGTGCCAAAAATAGGCCGCGGGCAAAGCCGCTCCCAAAAATAACCGCCCGAAAGCCGGGGCGCCAAGTTCGTCCAGCGGAAAAAGGCCACAAAAACGGGTGGGCTATAGCCTTGGGGGGTGGGGCTGGCCAACTTCGTCCGCCCGACTCAGAATGCCGCGAGACTTTCGAGGGGCCTCCATGTGCCAAAAATAGGCCGTGGGCAAAGCCGCGCCGAAAAATAACCGCCCGAAGGCCGGGGCGCCAAGTTCGTCCAGCGGAAAAAGGCCACAAAAATGGGTGAGCTATAGCCTTGGGGGGTGGGGCTGGCCCACTTCGTCCGCCGGACTCGGAATGCCGCGAGACTTTGCGAGGGGCCTCCGTGTGCCAAAAATAGGCCGCGGGCAAAGCCGCTCCCAAAAATAACCGCCCAACGGCTGGGGCGCCAAGTTCGTCCAGCGGAAAAAGGCAACAAAAACGGGTGGGCTATAGCCTTGGGGGCTAGGGCTGGCCCACTTCGTCCGCCGGACTCGGAATGCCGCGAGACTTTGCGAGGGGCCTCCGTGTGCCAAAAATAGGCCGTGGGCAAAGCCGCGCCCAAAAATAACCGCCCGAAGGCCGGGGCGCCAAGTTCGTCCAGCGGAAAAAGGCCACAAAAATGGGTGGGCTATAGCCTTGGGGGGTGGGGCTGGCCAACTTCGTCCGCCGGGCTCGGAATGCCGCGAGACTTTGCGAGGGGCCTCCGTGTGCCAAAAATAGGCCGCGGACAAAGCCGCACCCAAAAATAACCGCCCGAAGGCCGGGGCGCCAAGTTCGTCCAGCGGAAAAAGGCGACAAAAACGGGTGGGCTATAGCCTTGGGGGCTGGGGCTGGCCCACTTCGTCCGCCGGACTCGGAATGCCGCGAGACTTTGCGAGGGGCCTCCGTGTGTCAAAAATAGGCCGCGGGCAAAGCCACGCCCAAAAATAACCGCCCGAAGGCCAGGGCGCCAAGTTCGTCCAGCGGAAAAGGGCCACAAAAACGGGTGGGCAATAGCCTTGGGGGGTGGGGCTGGCCAACTTCGTCCGCCGGACTCGGAATGCCGCGAGACTTTGCGAGGGGCCTCTGTGTGCCAAAAATAGGCCGCGGGCAAAGCCGCTCCCAAAACTAACCGCCCGAAGGCCGGGGCGCCAAGTTCGTCCAGCGGAAAAAGGCCACAAAAACGGGTGGGCTATAGCCTTGGGGGGTGGGGCTGGCCAACTTCGTCCGCCCGACTCAGAATGCCGTGAGACTTTCGAGGGGCCTCCGTGTGCCAAAAATAGGCCGTGGGCAAAGCCGCGCCCAAAAATAACCGCCCGAAGGCCGGGGCGCCAAGTTCGTCCAGCGGAAAAAGGCCACAAAAATGGGTGGGCCATAGCCTTGGGGGTGGGGCTGGCCCATTTCGTCCGCCGGACTCGGAATGCCGCGAGACTTTGCGAGGGGCCTCCGTGTGCCAAAAATATGCCGCGGGCAAAGCCGCTCCCAAAAATAACCGCCCGATGGCTGGGGCGCCAAGTTCGTCCAGCGGAAAAAGGCGACAAAAACGGGTGGGCTATAGCCTTGGGGGCTGGGGCTGGCCCACTTCGTCCGCCGGACTCGGAATGCCGCGAGACTTTGCGAGGGGCCTCCGTGTGCCAAAAATAGGCCGTGGGCAAAGCCGCGCCCAAAAATAACCGCCCGAAGGCCGGGGCGCCAAGTTCGTCCAGCGGAAAAAGGCCACAAAAACGGGTGGGCTATAGCCTTGGGGGGTGGGGCTGGCCCACTTCGTCCGCCCGACTCAGAATGCCGCGAGACATTCAAGGGGCCTCCGTGTGCCAAAAATAGGCCGTGGGCAAAGCCACGCCCAAAAATAACCGCCCGAAGGCCGGGGCGCCAAGTTCGTCCAGCGGAAAAAGGCCACAAAAATGGGTGGGCTATAGCCTTGGGGGGTGGGGCTGGCCAACTTCGTCCGCCGGGCTCGGAATGCCGCGAGACTTTGCGAGGGGCCTCCGTGTGCCAAAAATAGGCCGCGGGGAAAGCCGCTCCCAAAAATAACCGCCCGAAGGCCGGGGCGCCAAGTTCGTCCAGCGGAAAAAGGCGACAAAAACGGGTGGGCTATAGCCTTGGGGGCTGGGGCTGGCCCACTTCGTCCGCCGGACTCGGAATGCCGCGAGACTTCGCGAGGGGCCTCCGTGTGACAAAAATAGGCCGCGGGCAAAGCCACGCCCAAAAATAACCGCCCGAAGGCCAGGGCGCCAAGTTCGTCCAGCGGAAAAAGGCCACAAAAACGGGTGGGCAATAGCCTTGGGGGGTGGGGCTGGCCAACTTCGTCCGCCGGACTCGGAATGCCGCGAGACTTTGCGAGGGGCCTCTGTGTGCCAAAAATAGGCCGCGGGCAAAGCCGCTCCCAAAAATAACCGCCCGAAGGCCGGGGCGCCAAGTTCGTCCAGCGGAAAAAGGCCACAAAAACGGGTGGGCTATAGCCTTGGGGGGTGGGGCTGGCCAACTTCGTCCGCCCGACTCAGAATGCCGTGAGACTTTCGAGGGGCCTCCGTGTGCCAAAAATAGGCCGTGGGCAAAGCCGCGCCCAAAAATAACCGCCCGAAGGCCGGGGCGCCAAGTTCGTCCAGCGGAAAAAGGCCACAAAAATGGGTGGGCTATAGCCTTGGGGGTGGGGCTGGCCCATTTCGTCCGCCGGACTCGGAATGCCGCGAGACTTTGCGAGGGGCCTCCGTGTGCCAAAAATAGGCCGCGGGCAAAGCCGCTCCCAAAAATAACCGCCCGATGGCTGGGGCGCCAAGTTCGTCCAGCGGAAAAAGGCGACAAAAACGGGTGGGCTATAGCCTTGGGGGCTGGGGCTGGCCCACTTCGTCCGCCGGACTCGGAATGCCGCGAGACTTTGCGAGGGGCCTCCGTGTGCCAAAAATAGGCCGTGGGCAAAGCCGCGCCCAAAAATAACCGCCCGAAGGCCGGGGCGCCAAGTTCGTCCAGCGGAAAAAGGCCACAAAAACGGGTGGGCTATAGCCTTGGGGGGGGGGGCTGGCCCACTTCGTCCGCCCGACTCAGAATGCCGCGAGACTTTCGAGGGGCCTCCGTGTGCCAAAAATAGGCCGTGGGCAAAGCCACGCCCAAAAATAACCGCTCGAAGGCCGGGGCGCCAAGTTCGTCCAGCGGAAAAAGGCCACAAAAATGGGTGGGCTATAGCCTTGGGGGGTGGGGCTGGCCCACTTCGTCCGCCGGACTCGGAATGCCGCGAGACTTTGCGAGGGGCCTCCGTGTGCCAAAAATAGCCCGCGGGGAAAGCCGCTCCCAAAAATAACCGCCCGACGGCTGGGGCGCCAAGTTCATCCAGCGGAAAAAGGCGACAAAAACGGGTGGGCTATAGCCTTGGGGGCTGGGGCTGGCCGACTTCGTCCGCCGGACTCGGAATGCCGCGAGACTTTGCGAGGGGCCTCCGTGTGCCAAAAATAGGCCGTGGGCAAAGCCGCGCCCAAAAATAACCGCCCGAAGGACGGGGCGCCAAGTTCGTCCAGCGGAAAAAGGCCACAAAAACGGGTGGGCTATAGCCTTGGGGGCTGGGGCTGGCCCACTTCGTCCGCCGGACTCAGAATGCCGTGAGACTTTGCGAGGGGCCTCCGTGTGTCAAAAATAGGCCGCGGGCAAAGCCACGCCCAAAAATAACCGCCCGAAGGCCGGGGCGCCAAGTTCGTCCAGCGGAAAAAGGCCACAAAAACGGGTGGGCAATAGCCTTGGGGGGTGGGGCTGGCCAACTTCGTCCGCCGGACTCAGAATGACGCGAGACTTTACGAGGGGTCTCCGTGTGCCAAAAATAGGCCGCGGGCAAAGCCGCTCCCAAAAATAACCGCCCGAAGGCCGGGGAGCCAAGTTCATCCAGCGGAAAAAGGCCACAAAAACGGGTGGGCTATAGCCTTGGGGGGTGGGGCTGGCCAACTTCGTCCGCCCGACTCAGAATGCCGCGAGACTTTTGAGGGGCCTCCGTGTGCCAAAAATAGGCCGTGGGCAAAGCCACGCCCAAAAATAACCGCTCGAAGGCCGGGGCGCCAAGTTCGTCCAGCGGAAAAAGGCCACAAAAATGGGTGGGCTATAGCCTTGGCGGGTGGGGCTGGCCCACTTCGTCCGCCGGACTCGGAATGCCGCGAGACTTTGCGAGGGGCCTCCGTGTGCCAAAAATAGGCCGCGGACAAAGCCGCACCCAAAAATAACCGCCCGAAGGCCGGGGCGCCAAGTTCGTCCAGCGGAAAAAGGCGACAAAAACGGGTGGGCTATAGCCTTCGGGGCTGGGGCTGGCCCACTTCGTCCGCCGGACTCGGAATGCAGCGAGACTTTGCGAGGGGCCTCCGTGTGTCAAAAATAGGCCGCGGGCAAAGCCACGCCCAAAAATAACCGCCCGAAGGCCGGGGAGCCAAGTTCATCCAGCGGAAAAAGGCCACAAAAACGGGTGGGCTATAGCCTTGGGGGGTGGGGCTGGCCCACTTCGTCCGCCCGACTCAGAATGCCGCGAGACTTTCGAGGGGCCTCCGTGTGCCAAAAATAGGCCGTGGGCAAAGCCACGCCCAAAAATAACCGCTCGAAGGCCGGGGCGCCAAGTTCGTCCAGCGGAAAAAGGCCACAAAAATGGGTGGGCTATAGCCTTGGGGGGTGGGGCTGGCCAACTTCGTCCGCCGGGCTCGGAATGCCGCGAGACTTTGCGAGGGGCCTCCGTGTGCCAAAAATAGGCCGCGGACAAAGCCGCACCCAAAAATAACCGCCCGAAGGCCGGGGCGCCAAGTTCGTCCAGCGGAAAAAGGCGACAAAAACGGGTGGGCTATAGCCTTCGGGGCTGGGGCTGGCCCATTTCGTCCGCCGGACTCGGAATGCCGCGAGACTTTGCGAGGGGCCTCCGTGTGTCAAAAATAGGCCGCGGGCAAAGCCACGCCCAAAAATAACCGCCCGAAGGCCAGGGCGCCAAGTTCGTCCAGCGGAAAAAGGCCACAAAAACGGGTGGGCAATAGCCTTGGGGGGTGGGGCTGGCCAACTTCGTCCGCCGGACTCGGAATGCCGCGAGACTTTGCGAGGGGCCTCCGTGTGCCAAAAATAGGCCGCGGGCAAAGCCGCTCCCAAAAATAACCGCCCGAAGGCCGGGGCGCTAAGTTCGTCCAGCGGAAAAAGGCCACAAAAATGGGTGGGCTATAGCCTTGGGGGGTGGGGCTGGCCAACTTCGTCCGCCGGACTCGGAATGCGGCAAGACTTTGCGAGGGGCCTCCGTGTGCCAAAAATAGGCCGCGGGCAAAGCCGCTCCCAAAAATAACCGCCCGAAGGCCGGGGCGCCAAGTTCGTCCAGCGGAAAAAGGCCACAAAAACGGGTGGGCTATAGCCTTGGGGGGTGGGGCTGGCCAACTTTGTCCGCCCGACTCAGAATGCCGCGAGACTTTCGAGGGGCCTCCGTGTGCCAAAAATAGGCCGTGGGCAAAGCCGCGCCCAAAAATAACCGCCCGAAGGCCGGGGCGCCAAGTTCGTCCAGCGGAGAAAGGCCACAAAAATGGGTGGGCTATAGCCTTGGGGGGTGGGGCTGGCCCACTTCGTCCGCCGGACTCGGAATGCCGCGAGACTTTGCGAGGGGCCTCCGTGTGCCAAAAATAGGCCGCGGGCAAAGCCGCTCCCAAAAATAACCGCCCGAAGGCCGGGGCGCCAAGTTCGTCCAGCGGAAAAAGGCCATAAAAACGGGTGGGCTATAGCCTTGGGGGGTGGGGCTGGCCAACTTCGTCCGCCGGGCTCAGAATGCCGCGAGACTTTGCGAGGGGCCTCCGTGTGCCAAAAATAGGCCGCGGACAAAGCCGCACCCAAAAATAACCGCCCGAAGGCCGGGGCGCCAAGTTCGTCCAGCGGAAGAAGGCGACAAAAACGGGTGGGCTATAGACTTGGGGGCTGGGGCTGGCCCACTTCGTCCGCCGGACTCGGAATGCCGCGAGACTTTGCGAGGGGCCTCCGTGTGTCAAAAATAGGCCGCGGGCAAAGCCACGCCCAAAAATAACCGCCCGAAGGCCAGGGCGCCAAGTTCGTCCAGCGGAAAAAGGCCGCAAAAACGGGTGGGCAATAGCCTTGGGGGGTGGGGCTGGCCAACTTCGTCCGCCGGACTCGGAATGCCGCGAGACTTTGCGAGGGGCCTCCGTGTGCCAAAAATAGGCCGCGGGTAAAGCCGCTCCAAAAAATAACCGCCCGAAGGCCGGGGCGCCAAGTTCGTCCAGCGGAAAAAGGCCACAAAAATGGGTGGGCTATAGCCTTGGGGGGTGGGGCTGGCCAACTTCGTCCGCCGGACTCGGAATGCGGCAAGACTTTGCGAGGGGCCTCCGTGTGCCAAAAATAGGCCGCGGACAAAGCCGCGCCCAAAAATAACCGCCCGAAGGCCGGGGCTCCATGTTTTGTCCAGCGGAAAAAGGCCACAAAAACAGGTGGGCTATAGCCTTGGGGGGTGGGGCTGGCCAACTTCGTCCGCCGGACTCGGAATGCCGCGAGACTTTGCGAGGGGCCTCCGTGTGCCAAAAATAGGCCGCGGGCAAAGCCGCTCCCAAAAATAACCGCCCGAAGGCCGGGGCGCTAAGTTCGTCCAACGGAAAAAGGCCACAAAAATGGGTGGGCTATAGCCTTGGGGGGTGGGGCTGGCCAACTTCGTCCGCCGGACTCGGAATGCGGCAAGACTTTGCGAGGGGCCTCCGTGTGCCAAAAATAGGCCGCGGGCAAAGCCGCTCCCAAAAATAACCGCCCGAAGGCCGGGGCTCCAAGTTCGTCCAGCGGAAAAAGGCCACTAAAACGGGTGGGCTATAGCCTTGGGGGGTGGGGCTGGCCAACTTTGTCCGCCCGACTCAGAATGCCGCGAGACTTTCGAGGGGCCTCCGTGTGCCAAAAATAGGCCGTGGGCAAAGCCGCGCCCAAAAATAACCGCCCGAAGGCCGGGGCGCCAAGTTCGTCCAGCGGAGAAAGGCCACAAAAATGGGTGGGCTATAGCCTTGGGGGGTGGGGCTGGCCCACTTCGTCCGCCGGACTCGGAATGCCGCGAGACTTTGCGAGGGGCCTCCGTGTGCCAAAAATAGGCCGCGGGCAAAGCCGCTCCCAAAAATAACCGCCCGACGGCGGGGGCGCCAAGTTCGTCCAGCGGAAAAAGGCCATAAAAACGGGTGGGCTATAGCCTTGGGGGGTGGGGCTGGCCAACTTCGTCCGCCGGGCTCAGAATGCCGCGAGACTTTGCGAGGGGCCTCCGTGTGCCAAAAATAGGCCGCGGACAAAGCCGCACCCAAAAATAACCGCCCGAAGGCCGGGGCGGCAAGTTCGTCCAGCGGAAAAAGGCGACAAAAACGGGTGGGCTATAGACTTGGGGGCTGGGGCTGGCCCACTTCGTCCGCCGGACTCGGAATGCCGCGAGACTTTGCGAGGGGCCTCCGTGTGTCAAAAATAGGCCGCGGGCAAAGCCACGCCCAAAAATAACCGCCCGAAGGCCAGGGCGCCAAGTTCGTCCAGCGGAAAAAGGCCGCAAAAACGGGTGGGCAATAGCCTTGGGGGGTGGGGCTGGCCAACTTCGTCCGCCGGACTCGGAATGCCGCGAGACTTTGCGAGGGGCCTCCGTGTGCCAAAAATAGGCCGCGGGTAAAGCCGCTCCCAAAAATAACCGCCCGAAGGCCGGAGCGCCAAGTTCGTCCAGCGGAAAAAGGCCACAAAAATGGGTGGGCTATAGCCTTGGGGGGTGGGGCTGGCCAACTTCGTCCGCCGGACTCGGAATGCGGCAAGACTTTGCGAGGGGCCTCCGTGTGCCAAAAATAGGCCGCGGACAAAGCCGCGCCCAAAAATAACCGCCCGAAGGCCGGGGCGCCATGTTTTGTCCAGCGGAAAAAGGCCACAAAAACAGGTGGGCTATAGCCTTGGGGGGTGGAGCTGGCCAACTTCGTCCGCCGGACTCGGAATGCCGCGAGACTTTGCGAGGGGCCTCCGTGTGCCAAAAATAGGCCACGGGCAAAGCCGCGCCCAAAAATAACAGTTCGAAGGCCGGGGCGCCTAGTTCATCCAGCGGAAAAAGGCCACAAAAACGAGTGGGCTATAGCCTTGGGGGGTGGGGCTGGCCCACTTCGTCCGCCGGACTCGGAATGCCGCGAGACTTTGCGAGGGGCCTCCGTGTGCAAAAAATAGGCCGCGGGCAAAGCCGCGCCCAAAAATAACAGCCCGAAGGGCGGGGCGCCAAGTTTGTCCAGCGGAAAAAGGCCACAAAAACGGGTGGGCTATAGCCTTGGGGGGTGGGGCTGGCCAACTTCGTCCGCCGAACTCGGAATGCCGCGAGACTTTGCGAGGGGCCTCCGTGTGCCAAAAATAGGCCGCGGGCAAAGCTGCGCCCAAAAATAACCGCCCGAAGACCGGGGCGCCAAGTTCGTCCAGCGGAAAAAGGCCACAAAAACGGGTGGGCTATAGCCTTGGGCGGTGGGGCTGGCCCACTTCGTCCTCCATACTCGGAATGCCGCGAGACTTTGCGAGGGGCCTCCGTGTGCCAAAAATAGGCCGCGGGCTAAGCCGCGCCCAAAAATAACCCCCCGAAGGCCGGGGCGCCAAGTTCGTCGATCGGAAAAAGGCCACAAAAACGGGTGGGCTATAGCCTTGGGGGGTGGGGCTGGCCAACTTCGTCCGCCGGACTCGGAATGCGGCAAGACTTTGCGAGGGGCCTCCGTGTGCCAAAAATAGGCCGCGGGCAAAGCCTCGCCCAAAAATAACCGCCTGAAGGCCGGGGCGCCATGTTTTATCGAGCGGAAAAAGGCCACAAAAACGGGTGTGCTATAGCCTTGGGGGGTGGGGCTGGCCAACTTCGTCCGCCGGACTCGGAATGCCGCGAGACTTTGCGAGGGGCCTCCGTGTGCAAAAAATAGGCCGCGGGCAAAGCCGCGCCCAAAAATAACAGCCCAAAGGGCGGGGCGCCAAGTTCGTCCAGCGGAAAAAGGCCAAAAAACGGGTTGGCTATAGCCTTGGGGGGTGGGGCTGGCCAACTTCGTCCGCCGGATTCGGAATGCCGGGAGAATTTGCGAGGGGCCTCCATGTGCCAAAAATAGGGCGCGGGGAAAGCCGCGGCCAAAAATAACCGCCCGAAGGCCGGGGTGCCAAGTTCGTCCAACGGAAAAAGGCACCAAAAACGGGTGGGCTATAGGCTTGGGGGGTGGGGCTGGCCAACTTCGTCCGCCGGACTCGGAATGCCGCGAGACTTTAAGAGGGGCCTCCGTGTGCCAGAAATAGGCCGCGGGCAAAGCCGCGCCCAAAAATAAATGCCCGAAGGCCGGGGCGCCAAGTTCGTCCAGCGGAAAAAGGCCACAAAAACGGGTGGGCTATAGCCTTGGGGGGTGGGGCTGGCCAACTTCGTCCGCCGGGCTCGGAATGCCGCGAGACTTTCCGAGGGGCCTCCGTGTGCCAAAAATAGGCCGCGGGCAAAGCCGCGCCCAAAAATAACCACCCGAAGGCCGGGGCGCCAAGTTCGTCCAGCGGTAAAAGGCCACAATAACGGGTGGGCTATAACCTTGGGGGGTGGGGCTGGCCAACTTCGTCCGCCGGACTCGGAATGCCGCGATACTTTGCGAGGGGTCTCCGTGTCCCAAAAATAGGCCGCGGGCAAAGTGGCTCCCAAAAATAACCGCCCGAAGGCCGGGGCGCCAAGTTCGTCCAGCGGAAAAAGGCCACAAAAACGGGTGGGCTATAGCCTTTGGGGGTGGGGCTGGCCAACTTCGTCCGCTGGACTCGGAATGCCGCGAGACTTTGCGAGGGGCCTCCGTGTGCCAAAAATAGGCCGCGGGCAAAGCCTCGCCCAAAAATAACCGCCCGAAGGCCGTGGCGCCAAGTTCGTGCAGGGGAAAAAGGCCACAAAAACGGGTGGGCTATAGCCTTGGGGGGCGGGGCTGGCCAACTTCGTCCGCCGGACTCGGAAGGCTGCGAGACTTTGCAAGGGGCCTCCACGTGCCAAAAATGAGCTGCGGGCAAAGCCGCGCCCAAAAATAACCGCCCGACGGCCGAGGAACCATGTTCGTCCAGCGGAAAATGGCCACAAAAACGGGTGGGCTATAGCCTTGGGGGGTGGGGCTGGCCAACTTCGTCCGCCGGACTCGGACTGCCGCGAGGCTTTGTCAGGGGCCTCCGTGTGCCAAAAATAGGCCGCGGCCTAAGCCGCGCCCAAAAATAACCGCCCGAAGGCCGGGGCGCCAAATTCGTCCAGAGGAAAAAGGCCACAAAAACGGGTGGGCTATAGCCTTGGGGTTGGGGCTGGCCCACTTCGTCCGCCGGACTCGGACTGCCGCGACACTTTGCGAGGGGCCTCCGTGTGCCAAAAATAGGCCGCGGCCAAAGCCTCGCCCAAAAATAACCTCCCGAAGGCCGGGGCGCCAAGTTCGTGCAGCAGAAAAAGGCCACAAAAACGGGTGGGCTATGGCCTTGGGGGGTGGGGCTGGCCAACTTCGTCCGCCGGACTCGGAATGCCGCGATACTTTGCGAAGGGTCTCCGTGTCCCAAAAATAGGCCGCGGGCAAAGTGGCTCCCAAAAATAACCGCCCGAAGGCCGGGGCGCCAAGTTCGTCCAGCGGAAAAAGGCCACAAAAACGGGTGGGCTATGGCCTTGGGGGGTGGGGCTGGCCAACTTCGTCCGCCGGACTCGGAATGCCGCGAGACTTTGCGAGGGGCCTCCGTGTGCCAAAAATAGGCCGCGGGCAAAGCCTCGCCTAAAAATAACCGCCCGAAGGCCGGGGCGCCAAGTTCGTGCAGTGGAAAAAGGCCACAAAAACGGGTGGGCTATAGCCTTGGGGGGTGGGGCTGGCCAACTTCGTCCGCCGGACTCGGAATGCCGCGAGACTTTGCGAGGGGCCTCCGTGTGCCAAAAATTTGTCGCGGGCAAAGCCACGCCCAAAAATAACCGCCCGAAGGCCGGGGCGCCAAGTTCGTCGAGCGGAAAACGGCCACAAAAACGGGTGGGCTATAGCCATGGGGGGTGGGGCTGGCCCACTTCGTCCGCCGGACTCGGAATGCCGCGAGACCTTGCGAGGGGCCTCCGTGTGCCAAAAATAGGCCACGGGCAAAGCCGCGCCCAAAACTAACCACCCGAAGGCCGGGGCGCCAAGTTCGTCCAGCGGAAAAAGGCCACAAAAACGGGTGGGCTATAACCTTGGGGGGTGGGGCTGGCCAACTTCGTCCACCGGACTCGGAATGCCGCGAGACTTTGCGAGGGGCCTCCGTGTGCCACAAATAGGCCGCGGGCAAAGCCGCGCCCAAAAATAACCGCCCGAAGGCCGGGGCGCCAAGTTCGTCCAGCGGAAAGAGGCCACAAAAACGGGTGGGCTATAGCCTTTGGGGGTGGGGCTGGCCCACTTCGTCCGCCAAACTCGGAATGCCGCAAGACCTTGCGAGGGGCCTCCGTGTCATAAAAATAGGCTGTGGGCAAAGCCGCGCCCAAAAATAACCGCCCGAAGGCCGGGGCGCCAAGTCGTCCAGCGGAAAAAGGCCACAACAACTGGTGGGCTATAGCCTTGGGGGGTTGGGCTGGCCAACTTCGTCCGCCGGACAAGGAATGCCGCGAGACTCTGCGAGGGTCCTCCGTGTGCCAAAAATAGGCCGCGGGCAAAGCCGCTCCCAAAAATAACCGCCCGAAGGCCGGGGCGCCAAGTTCGTCCAGCGGAAAAAGGCCACAAAAACGGGTGGGCTATAGCCTTGGGGGGTGGGGCTGGCTAACTTCGTCCGCCGGACTCGGAATGCCGCGAGACATTGCGAGGGGCATCCATGTACAAAAAATAGGCCGCAGGCAAAGCCGCGCCCAAAAATAACCGCCCGAAGGCCGGGGCGCCAAGTTCGTCCAGCGGAAAAAGGCCACAAAAACGGGTGGGCTATAGCCTTGGGGGGTGGGGCTGGCCAACTTCGTCCGCCGCACTCGGAATGCCGCGAGAACTTGCGAGGGGCCTCCGTGTGCCAAAAATAGGCCACGGGCAAAGCCGCGCCCAAAACTAACCGCCCGAAGGCCGGGGCGCCAAGTTCATCCAGCGGAAAGAGGCCACAAAAACGGGTGGGCTATAGCCTTGGGGGGTTGGGCTGGCCAACTTCGTCCGCCGGACTCGGAATGCCGCGAGACTTTGCGAGGGACCTCCGTGTGCCAAAAATAGGCCGCGGCCAAGGCCGCGCCCAAAAATAACCGCCCGAAGGCCGGGGCGCCAAGTTCGTCCAGCGGAAAAAGGCCACAATAACGGGTGGGCTATAGCCTTGGGGGGTGGGGCTGGCCAACTTCGTCCGCCGGACTCGGACTGCCGCGAGACTTTGTGAGGGGCCTCCGTGTGCCAAAAATAGGCCGCGGCCTAAGCCGCGCCCAAAAATAACCGCCCGAAGGCCGAGGCGCCAAATTCGTCCAGCGGAAAAAGGCCACAAAAACGGGTGGGCTATAGCCTTGGGGGTGGGGCTGGCCCACTTTGTCCGCCGGACTCGGACTGCCGCGACACTTTGCGAGGGGCCTCCGTGTGCCAAAAATAGGCCGAGGGAAAGCGGCGCCGAAAAATAACCCCCCGAAGGCCGGGACGACAAGTTCGTCTAGCGGAAAAAGGCCACAAAAACGGGTGGGCTATAGCCTTGGGGGGTGGGGCTGGCCCACTTCGTCCGCCGGACTCGGACTGCCGCGACACTTTGCGAGGGGCCTCCGTGTGCCAAAAATAGGCCGCGGACAAAGCCGCGCCCAAAAATAAACGCCCGAAGGCCGGGACGACAAGTTCGTCCAGCGGAAAAAGGCCACAAAAACGGGTGGGCTATAGCCTTGGGGGGTGGGGCTGGACAACTTCGTCCGCCAGACTCGGAATGCCGCGAGATTCTGCGAGGGGCCTCCGTATGCCAAAAAATGGCCGCGGGCAAAGCCGCGTCCAAAAATAACCGCCCGAAGGCCGGGGCGCCAAGTTCGTCCAGCGGAAAAAGGCCACAAAAGCGGGTGGGCTATAGCCTTGGGGGTTGGGGCTGGCCCACTTCGTCCGCCGGACTCGGAATGCCGCGAGACTTTGCGAGGGGTCTCCGTGTGCCAAAAATAGGTCGCGGGCAAAGCCGCGCCCAAAAATAACCGCCCGAAGGCCGGGGCGCCAAGTTCGTCCAGCGGAAAAAGGCCACAAAAACGGGTGGGCTATAGCCTTGGGGGGTGGGGCTGGCTAACTTCGTCCGCCGGACTCGGAATGCCGCGAGACATTGCGAGGGGCATCCGTGTACAAAAAATAGGCCGCAGGCAAAGCCGCGGCCAAAAATAACCGCCTGAAGGCCGGGGCGCCAAGTTCGTCCAGCAGAAAAAGGCCACAAAAACGGGTGGGCTATAGGCTTGAGGGGTGGGGCTGGCCAACTTCGTCCGCCGGATTCGGAATGCCGCGAGACTTTGCGAGGGGCCTCTGTGTGCCAAAAATATGCCGTGGCCTAAGCCACGCCCAAAAATAACCGCCCGAAGGCCGTGGCGCCAAGTTCGTCGAGCGGAAAAAGGCCACAAAAACGGGTGGGCTATAGCCATGGGGGGTGGGGCTGGCCCACTTCGTCCGCCAGACTCGGAATGCCGCGAGACTTTGCGAGGGGCCTCCGTGTGCCAAAAATTTGTCGCGGGCAAAGCCACGCCCAAAAATAACCGCCCGAAGGCCGGGGCGCCAAGTTCGTTCAGCGGAAAAAGGCCACAAAAACTAGTGCGCTATATAGCCTTGGGGGGTGGGGCCGGCCAACTTCTTCCGCCGGACTCGGAATGCCGCGAGACTTTGCGAGGGGCCTCCGTGTGCCAAAAATAGGCCGCGGGCAAAGCTGCGCCCAAAAATAACCGCCCGAAGGCCGGGGCCCCAAGTTCGTCCAGCGGAAAAAGGCCACAAAAACGGGTGGGCTATAGCCTTGGGGGGTGGGGCTGGCCAACTTCGTCCGCCGGACTCGGAATGCTGCGAGACTTTGCGAGGGGCCTCCGTGTGCAGAAAATAGGACGCGGACAAAGCCACCCCCAAAAATAACCGCCTGAAGGCCGGGGCGCCAAGTTCGTCGAGCGGAAAAAGGCCACAAAAACGGGTGTGCTATAGCCATGGGGGTTGGGGATGGCCCATTTCGTCCGCCAGACTCGGAATGCCGCGAGACTTTGCGAGGGGCCTCCGTGTGCCAAAAATTTTCCGCGGGCAAAGCCGCGCCCAAAAATAACCGCCCGAAGGCCGGGGCGCCAAGTTCGTCGAGCGGAAAACGGCCACAAAAACGGGTGGGCTATAGCCATGGGGGGTGGGGCTGGCCCACTTCGTCCGCCGGACTCGGAATGCCGCGAGACCTTGCGAGGGGCCTCCGTGTGCCAAAAATAGGACACGGGCAAAGCCGCGCCCAAAACTAACCACCCGAAGGCCGGGGCGCCAAGTTCGTCCAGCGGAAAAAGGCCACAAAAACGGGTGGGCTATAGCCTTGGGGGGTGGGGCTGGCCAACTTCGTCCGCCGGACTCGGAATGCCGCGAGACTTTGCGAGGGGCCTCCGTGTGCCACAAATAGGCCGCGGGCAAAGCCGCGCCCAAAAATAACCGCCCGAAGGCCGGGGCGCCAAGTTCGTCCAGCGGAAAGAGGCCACAAAAACGGGTGGGCTATAGCCTTTGGGGGTGGGGCTGGCCCACTTCGTCCGCCAAACTCGGAATGCCGCAAGACCTTGCGAGGGGCCTCCGTGTCATAAAAATAGGCTGTGGGCAAAGCCGCGCCCAAAAATAACCGCCCGAAGGCCGGGGCGCCAAGTCGTCCAGCGGAAAAAGGCCACAACAACTGGTGGGCTATAGCCTTGGGGGGTTGGGCTGGCCAACTTCGTCCGCCGGACAAGGAATGCCACGAGACTCTGCGAGGGTCCTCCGTGTGCCAAAAATAGGCCGCGGGCAAAGCCGCTCCCAAAAATAACCGCCCGAAGGCCGGGGCGCCAAGTTCGTCCAGCGGAAAAAGGCCACAAAAACGGGTGGGCTATAGCCTTGGGGGGTGGGGCTGGCTAACTTCGTCCGCCGGACTCGGAATGCCGCGAGACATTGCGAGGGGCATCCATGTACAAAAAATAGGCCGCAGGCAAAGCCGCGCCCAAAAATAACCGCCCGAAGGCCGGGGCGCCAAGTTCGTCCAGCGGAAAAAGGCCACAAAAACGGGTGGGCTATAGCCTTGGGGGGTGGGGCTGGCCCACTTCGTCCGCCGCACTCGGAATGCCGCGAGAACTTGCGAGGGGCCTCCGTGTGCCAAAAATAGGCCACGGGCAAAGCCGCGCCCAAAACTAACCGCCCGAAGGCCGGGGCGCCAAGTTCATCCAGCGGAAAGAGGCCACAAAAACGGGTGGGCTATAGCCTTGGGGGGTGGGGCTGGCCGACTTCGTCCGCCAAACTCGGAATGCCGCAAGACCTTGTGAGGGGCCTCCGTGTGCCAAAAATAGGCTGCGGGCAAAGCCGCGCCCGGAAATAACCGCCCGAAGGCCGGGACGCCAAGTTCGTCCAGCGGAAAGAGGCCACAAAAACGGGTGGGCTATAGCCTTGGGGGGTTGGGCTGGCCAACTTCGTCCACCGGACTCGAAATGCTGCGAGACCTTACGAGGGGCCTCCGTATGCCAAAAATAGAACGCGGGCAAAGCCGCGCCCAAAAATAACCGCCCGAAGGCCGGGGCGCCAAGTTCGTCCAGCGGAAAAAGGCCACAAAAACGGGTGGGCTATAGCCTTGGGGGGTGGGGCTGGCCAACTTCGTCCGCCGGACTCGGAATGCCGCGAGACTTTGCGAGGGGCCTCCATGTGCCAAAAATAGGCCGCAGATAAAGCCGCGCCCAAAAATAACCGCCCGAAGGCCGGGGCGCCAAGTTCGTCCAGCGGAAAAATGCCACAAAAACGGGTGGGCTATAGCCTTGGGGGGTGGGGCTGGCTAACTTCGTCCGCCGGACTCGGAATGCCGCGAGACTTTGCGAGGGACCTCCGTGTGTAAAAAATAGGCCGCGGGAAAAGCCGCGCCCAAAAATAACGGCCCGAAGGCCGGGGTGCCATGTTCGTCCAGCGGAAAAAGGCCACAAAAACGGGAGGGCTATAGCCTTGGTGGGTGGGGCTGGCCAACTTTGTCCGCCGGACTCGGAATGCCGCGAGAATTTGCGAGGGGCCTCCGTGTGCCAAAAATAGGGCGCAGGCAAAGCCGCGCCCAAAAATAACCGCCAGAAGGCCGGGGCGCCAAGTTCGTCCAGCGGAAAAAGGCCACAAAAACGGTTGGGCTATAGCCTTGGGGGGTGGGGCTGGCCAACTTCGTCCGCCGGACTCGGAATGCCGCGAGAACTTGCGAGGGGCCTCCGTGTGCCAAAAATAGGCCACGGGCAAAGCCGCGCCCAAAACTAACCGCCCGAAGGCCGGGGCGCCAAGTTCGTCCAGCGGAAAGAGGCCACAAAAACGGGTGGGCTATAGCCATGGGGGGTGGGGCTGGCCCACTTCGTCCGCCGGACTCGGAATGCCGCGAGACCTTGCGAGGGGCCTCCGTGTGCCAAAAATAGGCCACGGGCAAAGCCGCGCCCAAAACTAACCACCCGAAGGCCGGGGCGCCAAGTTCGTCCAGCGGAAAAAGGCCACAAAAACGGGTGGGCTATAGCCTTGGGGGGTGGGGCTGGCCAACTTCGTCCGCCGGACTCGGAATGCCGCAAGACCTTGCGAGGGGTCTCCGTGTGCCAAAAATAGGCTGCGGGCAAAGCCGCGCCCGGAAATAACCGCCCGAAGGCCGGGACGCCAAGTTCGTCCAGCGGAAAAAGGCCACAAAAACGGGTGGGCTATAGCCTTGGGGGGTGGGGCTGGCCAACTTCGTCCACCGGACTCGAAATGCTGCGAGACCTTGCGAGGGGCCTCCGTGTGCCAAAAATAGAACGCGGGCAAAGCCGCGCCCAAAATTAACCGCCCGAAGGCCGGGGCGCCAAATTCATCCAGCGGAAAAAGGCCACAAAAACGGGTGGGCTATAGCCTTGGTGGGTGGGGCTGGCCAACTACGTCCGCCGGACTCAGAATGCCGCGAGACTTACGTTGGGCCTCCGTGTGCCAAAAATAGGCCGTGGACAAAGCCGCGCCCAAAAATAACTGCCCGAAGGCCGGGGCGCCAAGTTCGTCCAGCGGAAAAAGGCCACAAAAACGGGTGGGCTATAGCCTTCGGGGGTGGGGCTGGCCAACTTCGTCCGCCGGACTCGGAATGCCGCGAGACTTTACGAGGGGCCTCCGTGTGCCAAAAATAGGCTGCGGGTAAAGCCGGACCCAAAAATAACTGCCCGAAGGCCGGGGCGCCAAGTTCGTCCAGCGGAAAAAGGCCACAAAAACGGGTGGGCTATAGCCTTGGGGGGTGGGGCTGGCCAACTTCGTCTGCCGGACTCAGAATGCCGCAAGACTTTCGAGGGGCCTCCGTGTGCCAAAAAAGGCCGTGGGCAAAGCCGCGCCCAAAAATAACCGCCCGAAGGCCGGGGCGCCAAGTTCGTCCAGCGGAAAAAGGCAACAAAAACGGGTGGGCTATAGCCTTCGGGGGTGGGGCTGGCCAACTACGTCCGCCGGACTCAGAATGCCGCGAGACTTACGTTGGGCCTCCGTGTGCCAAAATTAGGCCGTGGACAAAGCCGCGCCCAAAAATAACTGCCCGAAGGCCGGGGCGCCAAGTTCGTCCAGCGGAAAAAGGCCACAAAAACGGGTGGGCTATAGCCTTCGGGGGTGGGGCTGGCCAACTTCGTCCGCCGGACTCGGAATGCCGCGAGACTTTGCGAGGGACCTCCGTGTGTAAAAAATAGGCCGCGGGCAAAGCCGCGCCCAAAAATAACTGCCCGAAGGCCGGGGTGCCATGTTCGTCCAGCGGAAAAAGGCCACAAAAACGGGTGGGCTATAGCCTTGGTGGGTGGGGCTGGCCAACTACGTCCGCCGGACTCAGAATGCCGCGAGACTTACGTTGGGCCTCCGTGTGCCAAAAATAGGCCGTGGACAAAGCCGCGCCCAAAAATAACTGCCCGATGGCCGGGGCGCCAAGTTCGTCCAGCGGAAAAAGGCCACAAAAACGGGTGGGCTATAGCCTTCGGGGGTGGGGCTGGCCAACTTCTTCCGCCGGACTCGGAATGCCGCGAGACTTTACGAGGGGCCTCCGTGTGCCAAAAATAGGCTGCGGGTAAAGCCGGACCCAAAAATAACTGCCCGAAGGCCGGGGCGCCAAGTTCGTCCTGCGGAAAAAGGCCACAAAAACGGGTGGGCTATAGCCTTGGGGGGCGGGGCTGGCCAACTTCGTCCGCCGGACTCGGAATGCCGCGAGACTTTGCGAGGGGCCTCCGTGTACCAAAAATAGGCCGCGGGCAAAGCCGCGCCCAAAAATATCAGCCCGAAGGCCGGGGCGCTAAGTTCGTCCAGCGGAAAAAGGCCACAAAAACGGGTGGGCTAGAGCCTTGGGGGGTGGGGCTGGCCAACTTCGTCCGCCGGACTCGGAAGGCCGTAAGACTTTGCGAGGGGCCTCCGTGTGCCAAAAATAGGCCGCAGGCAAAGCCGCGCCCAAAAATAACGACACTAATGCCAGGGCGCCAAGTTCGTCCAGCGGAAAAAGGCCACAAAAACGGGTGGGCTATAGCCTTGGGGGGTGGGGCTGGCCAACTTCGTCCGCTGGACTCGGAATGCCGCGAGACTTTGCGAGGAGCCTCCGTGTGCGAAAAATAGGCCGCGGACAAAACCGCGCCCAAAAATAACTGCCCGAAGGCCGGGGCGCAAAGTTCGTCCAGCGGAAAAAGGCCACAAAAACGGGTGGGCTATAGCCTTGGGGGGTGGGGCTGGCCTACTTCGTCCGCCGGACTCGGAATGCCCCGAGACTTTGCGAGGGGCCTCCGTGTACCAAAAATAGGCCGCGGACAAAGCCGCGCCCAAAAATAACCGCCCGAAGGCCGGGGCGCCAAGTTCGACCAGCGGAAAAAGGCCACAAAAACGGGTGGGCTATAGCCTTGGGGGATGGCGCTGGCCAACTTCGTCTGCCGGACTCGGAATGCCTCGAGACTTTGCGAGGGGCCTCCGTGTGCCGAAAATAGGCCGCGGGCAAAGCCGCGCCCAAAAATAACCGCCCGAAGGTCGGGGCGCCAAGTTCGTCCAGCGCAAAAAGGCCACAAAAACGGGTGGGCTATAGCCTTGGGGGGTGGGGCTGGCCAACTTCGTCCGCTGGACTCGGAATGCCGCGAGACTTTGCGAGGAGCCTCCGTGTGCGAAAAATAGGCCGCGGACAAAACCGCGCCCAAAAATAACTGCCCGAAGGCCGGGGCGCAAAGTTCGTCCAGCGGAAAAAGGCCACAAAAACGGGTGGGCTATAGCCTTGGGGGGTGGGGCTGGCCTACTTCGTCCGCCGGACTCGGAATGCCCCGAGACTTTGCGAGGGGCCTCCGTGTACCAAAAATAGGCCGCGGACAAAGCCGCGCCCAAAAATAACCGCCCGAAGGCCGGGGCGCCAAGTTCGACCAGCGGAAAAAGGCCACAAAAACGGGTGGGCTATAGCCTTGGGGGATGGCGCTGGCCAACTTCGTCTGCCGGACTCGGAATGCCGCGAGACTTTGCGAGGGGCATCCATGTGCCAAAAATAGGGCGTACGCAAAGCCGCGCCCAAAAATAACTGCCCGAAGGCCGGGGCGCCAAGTCCATCCAGCGGAAAAAGGCCACAAAAACGGGTGGGCTATAGCCTTGGGGGGTGGGGCTGGCCAACTTCGTCCGCCGGACTCGGAATGCCGCGAGACTTTACGAGGGGCCTCCGTGTGCCAAAAATAGGCCGCGGACAAAGCCGTGCCCAAAAATAACCGCCCGAAGGCCGGGGCGCCAAGTTCGTCCAGCGGAAAAAGGCCACAAAAATGGGTGGGCTATAGCCTTGGTGGGTGGGGCTGGCCAACTTCGTCCGCCGGAGTCGGAATGCCGCGAGACTTTGCGAGGGGCCTCCGTGTGCCAAAAAGAGGCCGCGGGCAAAGCCGCACCCCAAAATAACAGCCCGAAGGCCGGGGCACCAAGTTCGTCCAGCGGAAAAAGGCCACAAAAACGGGTGGGCTATAGCCTTGGGGGGTCGGGCTGGCCGACTTCGTCCGCCGGACTCGGAATGCTGCGAGAATTTGCGAGGAGCCTCCGTGTGCCAAAAATAGGTTGCGGGCAAAGTCGCGCCCAAAAATAACCGCCCGATGGCCGGGGTGCCAAGTTCGTCCAGCGGAAAAAGGCCACAAAAACGGGTGGGCTATAGACTTGGGGGTTGGGGCTGGCCAACTTAGTCTGGCGGACTCGGAATACCGCGAGACTTTGCGAGGGGCCTCCGTGTGCCGAAAATAGGCCGCGGGCAAAGCCGCGCCCAAAAATAACCGCCCGAAGGTCGGGGCGCCAAATTCGTCCAGCGCAAAAAGGCCACAAAAACGGGTGGGCTATAGCCTTTGGGGGGTGGGGCTGGCCAACTTCGTCCACCGGACTCGGAATGCCGCGAGACTTTACGAGGGGCCTCCGTGTGCAAAAAATAGGCCGCGGGCAAAGCCACGCCCAAAAATAACCGCCCGAAGGCCGGGGCGCCAAGTTCGTCCAGCGGATAAAGGCCACAAAAACGGGTGGGCTATAGGCTTGGGGGGTGGGGCTGCCCAACTTCGTCCACAGGGCTCGGAATGACGTGAGACTTTGCGAGGGGCCTCCGTGTGCCAAAAATAGGCCACGGGACAAGCCACGCCCAAAAATAGCCACCCGAAGGCCGGGGCGCCAAGTTCGTCCAACGGAAAAAGGCCACAAAAACGGGTGGGCTATAGCCTTGAGGGGTGGGGCCTGCCAACTTCGTCCGCCGGACTCGGAATGCCGTGAGACTTTGCGAGGGGCCTCCGAGTGCCAAAAATAAGCCGCAGCCAAAGCCGCGCCCAAAAATACCGCCCGAAGGACGGGGCGCCAAGTTCGTCCAGCAGAAATAGGCCACAAAAACGGGTGGGGTATAGCCTTGGGGGGTGGGACTGGCCAACTTCGTCCGCCGGACTCGGAATGCCGCGAGCCTTTGCGAGGGGCCTCCGTGTGACAAAAATAGGCCGCGGGCACAGCCAAGTCCATAAATAACCGCCCAAAGGCCGGGGCGCCAAGTCCGTCCAGCGGAAAAAGGCCACAAAAACGGGTGGGGTATAGCCTTGGGTGGTGGGGCCGGCCCGCTTCGTCCGCCGGACTCGGAATGCCGCGAGGCTTTGCAAGGGGCCTCCGTGTGCCAAAAATAGGCCGCGGACAAAGGCGTACCCCAAAATAACCGCCCAAAGGCCGGGGCGCCAAGTTCTTCCAGCGGAAAAAGGCCACAAAAACGGGTGGGCTATAGCCTTGGGGGGTGGGGCTGGCCAACTTCGTCCGCCGGACTCGGAATGCCTCGAGACTTTGCGAGGGGCCTCCGTGTGCCAAATATAGGCCGCGGACAAAGCCGAGCCCAAAAATAACCGCCCGAAGGCCGGGGCGCCAAGTTCGACCAGCGGAAAAAGGCCACAAAAACGGGTGGGCTATAGCCTTGGGGGGTGGGGCTGGCCGACTTCGTCCGCCTGACTCGGAATGCCGCGAGACTTTGCGAGGGGCCTCCGTGTGCCAAAAATAGGCCTCGGGGAAAGCCGCGCCCAAAAATAACCACCCGAAGGCCGGGGCGCCCAGTTCGTCCATCGGAAAAAGGCCACAAAAACGGGTGGGCTATAGCCTTGGGGGGTGGGGCTGGCCAACTTCGTCCGTCGGACTCGGAATGCCGCGAGACATTGCGAGGGGCCTCCGTGCGCCAAAAATAGGCCGCGGACAAAGCCGCGTCCAAAAATAACTGCCCGAAGGTCGGGGCGCCAAGTTCGTCCAGCGGATAAAGGCCACAAAAACGGGTGGGCTATAGCCTTGGGGTTGGGGCTGCCCAACTTCGTCCACCGGGCTCGGAATGACGTGAGACTTTGCGAGGGGCCTCCGTGTGCCAAAAATAGGCCACGGGAATAGCCGCGCCCAAAAATAACCGCCCGAAGGCCGGGGCGCCAAGTTCGTCCAGCGGAAAAAGGCCACAAAAACGGGTGGGCTATAGCCTTGAGGGGTGGGGCCTGCCAACTTCGTCCGCCGGGCTCGGAAGGCCGCGAGACCTTGCGAGGGACCTCCGTGTGCCAAAAATAGGCCACGGACAAAGCCGCGCCCAAAAATAGCCGCCCGAAGGCCGGGGCGCCAAGTTAGTCCAGCGGAAAAAGGCCACAAAAACGGGTGGGCTATAGCCTTGAGGGGTGGGGCCTGCCCACTTCGTCCGCCGGACTCGGAATGCCGTGAGACTTTGCGAGGGGCCTCCGAGTGCCAAAAATAGGCCGCAGGCAAAGTCGCGCCCAAAAATAACCGCCCGAAGGACGGGGCGCCAAGTTCGTCCAGCAGAAATAGGCCACAAAAACGGGTGGGGTATAGCCTTGGGGGGTGGGACTGGCCAACTTCGTCCGCCGGACTCGGAATGCTGCGAGCCTTTGCGAGGGGCCTCCGTGTGACAAAAATAGGCCGCGGGCACAGCCAAGTCCATAAATAACCGCCCGAAGGCCGGGGCGCCAAGTTCGTCCAGCGGAAAAAGGCCACAAAAACGGGTGGGGTATAGCCTTGGGTGGTGGGGCCGGCCCACTTCGTCCGCTGGACTCGGAATGCCGCGAGGCTTTGCGAGGGGCCTCCGTGTGCCAAAAATAGGCCGCGGACAAAGGCGCGCCCCAAAATAACCGCCCGAAGGCCGGGGCGCCAAGTTCGTCCAGCGGAAAAAGGCCACAAAAACGGGTGGGTATAGCCTTGGGGGGTGGGGCTGGCCAACTTCGTCCGCCGGACTCGGAATGACTCGAGAGTTTGCGAGGGGCCTCCGTGGGCCAAATATAGGCCGTGGACAAAGCCGCGCCCAAAAATAACCGCCCGAAGGCCGGGGCGCCAAGTTCGACCAGCGGAAAAAGGCCACAAAAACGGGTGGGCTATAGCCTTGGGGGGTGGGGCTGGCCGACTTCGTCCGCCTGACTCGGAATGCCGCGAGACTTTGCGAGGGGCCTCCGTGTGCAAAAAATAGGCCTCGGGGAAAGCCGCGCCCAAAAATAACCGCCCGAAGGCCGGGGCGCCCAGTTCGTCCAGCGGAAAAAGGCCACAAAAACGGGTGGGCTATAGCCTTGGGGGGTGGGGCTGGCCAACTTCGTCCGCCGGACTCGGAATGCCGCGAGACTTTGCGAGGAGCCTCCGTGTGCCAAAAATAGGCCGCGGACAATGCCGCGTCCAAAAATAACCGCCCGAAGGCTGGGGCGCCAAGTTCGTCCAGCGGATAAAGGCCACAAAAATGGGTGGGCTATAGCCTTGGCGGGTGGGGCTGCCCAACTTCGTCCACCGGGCTCGGAATGACGTGAGACTTTGCGAGGGGCCTCCGTGTGCCAAAAATAGGCCACTGGGAAAGCTGCGCCCAAAAATAGCAGCCCGAAGGCCGGGGCGCCAAGTTCGTCCAGCGGTAAAAGGCCACAAAAACGGGTGGGCTATAGCCTTGAGGGGTGGGGCCTGCCAACTTCGTCCGCCAGACTCGGAATGCCGTGAGACTTTGCGAGGGGCCTCCGAGTGCCAAAAATAAGCCGCAGCCAAAGCCGCGCCCAAAAATAAACGCCCGAAGGACGGGGCGCCAAGTTCGTCCAGCAGAAATAGGCCACAAAAACGGGTGGGGTATAGCCTTGGGCGGTGGGACTGGCCAACTTCGTCCGCCGGACTCGGAATGCTGCGAGACTTTGCGAGGAGCCTCCGTGTGCCAAAAATAGGCCGCGGACAAATCCACGCCCAAAAATAACTGCCCGAAGGCCGGGGCACCAAGTTCGTCCAGCAGAAAAAGGCCACAAAAACGGGTGGGCTATAGCCTTGGCGGGTGGGGCTGCCCAACTTCGTCCACCGGGCTCGGAATGACGTGAGACTTTGCGAGGGGCCTCCGTGTGCCAAAAATAGGCCACGGGGAAAGCTGGGCCCAAAAATAGCCGCCCGAAGGCCGGGGCGCCAAGTTCGTCCAGCGGAAAAAGGCCACAAAAACGGGTGGGCTATAGCCTTGAGGGGTGGGGCCTGCCAACTTCGTCCGCCAGACTCGGAATGCCGTGAGACTTTGCGAGGGGCCTCCGAGTGCCAAAAATAAGCCGCAGCCAAAGCCGCGCCCAAAAATAACCGCCCGAAGGCCGGGGCGCCCAGTTCGTCCAGCAGAAATAGGCCACAAAAACGGGTGGAATATAGCCTTGGGGGGTGGGACTGGCCAACTTCGTCCGCCGGACTCGGAATGCCGCGAGCCTTTGCGAAGGGCCTCCGTGTGACAAAAATAGGCCGCGGGCACAGCCATGTCCATAAATAACCGCCCGAAGGCCGGGCGCCAGGTTCGTCCAGCGGAAAAAGGCCACAAAAACGGGTGGGGTATAGCCTTGGGTGGTGGGGCCGGCCAACATCGTCCGCCGGACTCGGAATGCCGCGAGGCTTTGCGAGGGGCCTCCGTGTGCCAAAAATAGGCCGCGGACAAAGCCGCGCCCAAAAATAACCGCCCGAAGGCTGGGGCGCCAAGTTCGTCCAGCGGAAAAAGGCCACAAAAACGGGTGGGCTATAGCCTTGGGGGGTGGGGCTGGCCAACTTCGTCCGCCGGACTCGGAATGCCTCGAGACTTTGCGAGGGGCCTCC
The DNA here is from genome assembly GCA_039657385.1 of Citrus x changshan-huyou. Taxonomy (NCBI): domain Eukaryota; kingdom Viridiplantae; phylum Streptophyta; class Magnoliopsida; order Sapindales; family Rutaceae; genus Citrus; species Citrus x changshan-huyou. Next base: position 1,069,441 of record JBCGBO010000018.1, read on the forward strand.
GTGTGCCAAATATAGGCCGCGGACAAAGCCGCGCCCAAAAATAACCGCCCGAAGGCCGGGGCGCCAAGTTCGACCAGCGGAAAAAGGCCACAAAAACGGGTGGCCTATAGCCTTGGGGGGTGGGGCTGGCCGACTTCGTCCGCCTGACTCGGAATGCCGCGAGACTTTACGAGGGGCCTCCGTGTGCCAAAAATAGGCCTCGGGGAAAGCCGCGCCCAAAAATAACCGCCCGAAGGCCGGGGCGCCCAGTTCGTCCAGCGGAAAAAGGCCACAAAAACGGGTGGGCTATAGCCTTGGGGGGTGGTGCTGGCCAACTTCGTCCGCCGGACTCGGAATGCCGCGAGACTTTGCGAGGGGCCTCCGTGTGCCAAAAATAGGCCGCGGACAAAGCCGCGTCCAAAAATAACCGCCCGAAGGCCGGGGCGCCAAGTTCGTCCAGCGGAAAAAGGCCACAAAAACGGGTGGGCTATAGCCTTGGGGGGTGGGGCTGGCCAACTTCTTCCGCCGGACTCGGAATGCCTCGAGACTTTGCGAGGGGCCTCCGTGTGCCAAATATAGGCCGCGGACAAAGCCGCGCCCAAAAATAACCGCCCGAAGGCCGGGGCGCCAAGTTCGACCAGCGGAAAAAGGCCACAAAAACGGGTGGCCTATAGCCTTGGGGGGTGGGGCTGGCCGACTTCGTCCGCCTGACTCGGAATGCCGCGAGACTTTACGAGGGGCCTCCGTGTGCCAAAAATAGGCCTCGGGGAAAGCCGCGCCCAAAAATAACCGCCCGAAGGCCGGGGCGCCCAGTTCGTCCAGCGGAAAAAGGCCACAAAAACGGGTGGGCTATAGCCTTGGGGGGTGGGGCTGGCCAACTTTGTCCGCCGGACTCGGAATGCCGCGAGACTTTGCGAGGGGCCTCCGTGTGCCAAAAATAGGCCGCGGACAAAGCCGCGTCCAAAAATAACCGCCCGAAGGCCGGGGCGCCAAGTTCGTCCAGCGGAAAAAGGCCACAAAAACGGGTGGGCTATAGCCTTGGGGGGTGGGGCTGGCCAACTTCGTCCGCCGGACTCGGAATGCCTCGAGACTTTGCGAGGGGCCTCCGTGTGCCAAATATAGGCCGCGGATAAAGCCGCGCCCAAAAATAACCGCCCGAAGGCCGGGGCGCCAAGTTCGACCAGCGGAAAAAGGCCACAAAAACGGGTGGGCTATAGCCTTGGGGGGTGGGGCTGGCCGACTTCGTCCGCCTGACTCGGAATGCCGCGAGACTTTGTGAGGGGCCTCCGTGTGCCAAAAATAGGCCTCGGGGAAAGCCGCACCCAAAAATAACCGCCCGAAGGCCGGGGCGCCCAGTTCGTCCAGCGGAAAAAGGCCACAAAAACGGGTGGGCTATAGCCTTGGGGGGTGGGGCTGGCCAACTTCGTCCGCCGGACTCGGAATGCCGCGAGACTTTGCGAGGGGCCTCCGTGTGCCAAAAATAGGCCGCGGACAAAGCCGCGTCCAAAAATAACCGCCCGAAGGCCGGGGCGCCAAGTTCGTCCAGCGGAAAAAGGCCACAAAAACGGGTGGGCTAAAGCCTTGGGGAGTGGGGCTGGCCAACTTCGTCCGCCGGGCTCGGAATGCCATGAGGCTTTGAGAGGGGCCTCCGTGTGCCAAAAATAGGTCGCGGACAAAGCCGCGCCCAAAAATAACCGCCCGAAGGCCGGGGCGCCAAGTTCGTCCAGCGGAAAAAGGCCACAAAAACGGGTGGGCTATAGCCTTGGGGGGTGGGGCTGGCCAACTTCGTCCGCCGGACTCGGAATGCCTCGAGACTTTGCGAGGGGCCTCCGTGTGCCAAATATAGGCCGCGGACAAAGCCGCGCCCAAAAATAACCGCCCGAAGGCCGGGGCGCCCAGTTCGTCCAGCGGAAAAAGGCCACAAAAACGGGTGGGCTATAGCCTTGGGGGGTGGGGCTGGCCAACTTCGTCCGCCGGACTTGGAATGCCGCGAGACTTTGCGAGGGGCCTCCGTGTGCCAAAAATAGGCCGCGGGCAAAGTCGTGCCCAAAAATAACCGCCCGAAGGCCGGGGCGCCAAGTTCGTCCAGCGGAAAAAGGCCACAAAAACGGGTGGGCTATAGCCTTGGGGGGTGGGGCTGGCCAACTTCGTCCGCCGGACTCGGAATGCCTCGAGACTTTGCGAGGGGCCTCCGTGTGCCAAATATAGGCCGCGGACAAAGCCGCGCCCAAAAATAACCGCCCGAAGGCCGGGGCGCCAAGTTCGACCAGCGGAAAAAGGCCACAAAAACGGGTGGGCTATAGCCTTGGGGGGTGGGGCTGGCCGACTTCGTCCGCCTGACTCGGAATGCCGCGAGACTTTGTGAGGGGCCTCCGTGTGCCAAAAATAGGCCTCGGGGAAAGCCGCGCCAAAAAATAACCGCCCGAAGGCCGGGGCGCCCAGTTCGTCCAGCGGAAAAAGGCCACAAAAACGGGTGGGCTATAGCCTTGGGGGGTGGGGCTGGCCAACTTCGTCCGCCGGACTCGGAATGCCGCGAGACTTTGCGAGGGGCCTCCGTGTGCCAAAAATAGGCCGCGGACAAAGCCGCGTCCAAAAATAACCGCCCGAAGGCCGGGGCGCCAAGTTCGTCCAGCGGAAAAAGGCCACAAAAACGGGTGGGCTATAGCCTTGGGGAGTGGGGCTGTCCAACTTCGTCCGCCGGGCTCGGAATGCCACGAGGCTTTGAGAGGGGCCTCCGTGTGCCAAAAATAGGTCGCGGACAAAGCCGCGCCCAAAAATAACCGCCCGAAGGCCGGGGCGCCAAGTTCGTCCAGCGAAAAAGGCCACAAAAACGGGTGGGCTATAGCCTTGGGGGGTGGGGCTGGCCAACTTCGTCCGCCGGACTCGGAATGCCTCGAGACTTTGCGAGGGGCCTCCGTGTGCCAAATATAGGCCGCGGACAAAGCCGCGCCCAAAAATAACCGCCCGAAGGCCGGGGCGCCCAGTTCGTCCAGCGGAAAAAGGCCACAAAAACGGGTGGGCTATAGCCTTGGGGGGTGGGGCTGGCCAACTTCGTCCGCCGGACTTGGAATGCCGCGAGACTTTGCGAGGGGCCTCCGTGTGCCAAAAATAGGCCGCGGGCAAAGTCGTGCCCAAAAATAACCGCCCGAAGGCCGGGGCGCCCAGTTCGTCCAGCGGAAAAAGGCCACAAAAACGCGTGGGCTATAGCCTTGGGGGGTGGGGCTGGCCAACTTCGTCCGCCGGACTCGGAATGCCGCGAGACTTTGCGAGTGACCTCCGTGTGCCAAAAATAGGCCGCGGGCAAAGCCGCGTCAAAAAATAACCGCCCGAAGGCCGGGGCACCAAGTTCGTCCAGCGGAAAAAGGCCACGAAAACGGGTGGGGTATAGCCTTGGGGGGTGGGACAGGCCAACTTCGTCCGCCGGACTCGGAATGCTGCGAGACTTTGCGAGGGGCCTCCGTGTGCCAAAAATAGGCCGCGGGCAAAGCCACGTCCAAAAATAACTGCCCGAAGGCCGGGGAACCAAGTTCGTCCAGCGGAAAAAGGCCACAAAAACGGGTGGGCTATAGGCTTGGGGGGTGGGGCTGGCCAACTTCGTCCGCCGGACTCGGAATGCCGCGAGACTTTGCGAGGGGCCTCCGTGTGCCGAAAATAGGCCGCGGACAAAGCCGCGTCCAAAAATAACCGCCCGAAGGCCGGGGCGCCAAGTTCGTCCAGCGGAAAAAGGCCACAAAAACGGGTGGGCTATAGCCTTGGGGAGTGGGGCTGGCCAACTTCGTCCGCCGGGCTCGGAATGCCACGAGGCTTTGAGAGGGGCCTCCGTGTGCCAAAAATAGGTCGCGGACAAAGCCGCGCCCAAAAATAACCGCCCGAAGGCCGGGGCGCCAAGTTCGTCCAGCGGAAAAAGGCCACAAAAACGGGTGGGCTATAGCCTTGGGGGGTGGGGCTGGCCAACTTCGTCCGCCGGACTCGGAATGCCTCGAGACTTTGCGAGGGGCCTCCGTGTGCCAAATATAGGCCGCGGACAAAGCCGCGCCCAAAAATAACCGCCCGAAGGCCGGGGCGCCCAGTTCGTCCAGCGGAAAAAGGCCACAAAAACGGGTGGGCTATAGCCTTGGGGGGTGGGGCTGGCCAACTTCGTCCGCCGGACTTGGAATGCCGCGAGACTTTGCGAGGGGCCTCCGTGTGCCAAAAATAGGCCGCGGGCAAAGTCGTGCCCAAAAATAACCACCCGAAGGCCGGGGCGCCAAGTTCGTCCAGCGGAAAAAGGCCACAAAAACGGGTGGGCTATAGGCTTGGGGAGTGCGGCTGGCCCACTTCGTCCGCCAGGCTCGGAATGCCGCGAGACTTTGCGAGGGGCCTCCGTGTGACAAAAATAGGCCGCGGGCAAAGCCGTGCCCAAAAATAACCGCCCGAAGGCCGGGGCGCCCAGTTCGTCCAGCGGAAAAAGGCCACAAAAACGCGTGGGCTATAGCCTTGGGGGGTGGGGCTGGCCAACTTCGTCCGCCGGACTCGGAATGCCGCGAGACTTTGCGAGGGACCTCCGTGTGCCAAAAATAGGCCGCGGACAAAGCCGCGTCAAAAAATAACCGCCCGAAGGCCGGGGCACCAAGTTCGTCCAGCGGAAAAAGGCCACGAAAACGGGTGGGGTATAGCCTTGGGGGGTGGGACAGGCCAACTTCGTCCGCCGGACTCGGAATGCTGCGAGACTTTGCGAGGGGCCTCCGTGTGCCAAAAATAGGCCGCGGACAAAGCCACGTCCAAAAATAACTGCCCGAAGGCCGGGGAACCAAGTTCGTCCAGCGGAAAAAGGCCACAAAAACGGGTGGGCTATAGGCTTGGGGGGTGGGGCTGGCCAACTTCGTCCGCCGGGCTCGGAATGCCGAGCGGCTTTGCGAGGGGCCTCCGTGTGCCAAAAATAGGCCGCGGGCAAAGCCATGCCCAAAAATAACCGCCCGAAGGCCGGGGCAGCAAGTTCGTCCAGCGGAAAAAGGCCACAAAAACGGGTGGGGTATAGCCTTGGGGGGTGGGACAGGCCAACTTCGTCCGCCGGACTCGGAATGATGCGAGACGTTGCGAGGGGCCTCCGTGTGCCAAAAACAGGACGCAGGCAAAGCCACGTCCAAAAATAACTGCCCGAAGGCCGGGGCACCAAGTTCGTCCAGCGGAAAAAGGCCACAAAAACGGGTGGGCTATAGCCTTGGGGGGTGGGGCTGGCCAACTTCGTCCGCCGGGCTCGGAATCCCGCGAGGCTTTGCGAGGGGCCTCCGTGTGCCAAAAATAGGCCGCGGGCAAAGCCACGCCCAAAAATAACCGCCCGAAGGCCGGGGCACCAAGTTCGTCCAGCTGAAAAAGGCCACAAAAACGGGTGGGCTATAGCCTTGGGGGGTGTGGCTGGCCAACTTCGTCCGCCGGACTCGGAATGCTGCGAGACTTTGCGAGGGGCCTCCGTGTGCCAAAAATAGGCCGCGGGCAAAGCCGCGTCCAAAAATAACCGCCCGAAGGCCGTGGCGCCAAGTTCGTCCAGCGGAAAAAGGCCACAAAAACGGGTGGGGTATAGCCTTGGGGGGTGGGACTGGCCAACTTCGTCCGCTGGTCTCGGAATGCCGCGAGACTTTGCGAGGGGCCTCCGTGTGCCAAAAATAGGCCGCGGGCAAAGGCGTGCCCAAAAATAACCACCCGAAGGCCGGGGCGCCAAGTTCGTCCAGCGGAAAAAGGCCACAAAAACGGGTGGGCTATAGCCTTGGGGGGTGGGGCTGGCCAACTTCGTCCGCCGGGCTCGGAATGCCGCGAGGCTTTGCGAGGGGCCTCCGTGTGCCAAAAATAGGCCGCGGGCAAATCCGCGCCCAAAATAACAGCCCGAAGGCCGGGACGCCAAGTTCGTCCAGCGGAAAAAGGCCGCAAAAACGGGTGGGGTATAGCCTTGGGGGGTGGGACAGGCCAACTTCGTCCGCCGGACTCGGAATGCTGCGAGACTTTGCGAGGGGTCTCCATGTGCCAAAAATAGGCCGCGGGCAAAGCCACGTCCAAAAATAACTGCCCGAAGGCCGGGGAACCAAGTTCGTCCAGCGGAAAAAGGCCACAAAAACGGGTGGGCTATAGCCTTGGGGGGTGGGGCTGGCCAACTTCGTCCGCCGGGCTCGGAATCCCGCGAGGCTTTGCGAGGGGCCTCCGTGTGCCAAAAATAGGCCGCGGGCAAAGCCACGCCCAAAAATAACCGCCCGAAGGCCGGGGCACCAAGTTCGTCCAGCTGAAAAAGGCCACAAAAACGGGTGGGCTATAGCCTTGGGGGGTGTGGCTGGCCAACTTCGTCCGCCGGACTCGGAATGCTGCGAGACTTTGCGAGGGGCCTCCGTGTGCCAAAAATAGGCCGCGGGCAAAGCCGCGTCCAAAAATAACCGCCCGAAGGCCGGGGCGCCAAGTTCGTCCAGCGGAAAAAGGCCACAAAAACGGGTGGGGTATAGCCTTGGGGGGTGGGACTGGCCAACTTCGTCCGCCGGACTCGGAATGCCGCGAGACTTTGCGAGGGGCCTCCGTGTGCCAAAAATAGGCCGCGGGCAAAGCCATGCCCAAAAATAACCGCCCGAAGGCCGGGACTCCAAGTTCGTCCAGCGGAAAAAGGCCACAAAAACGGGTGGGCTATAGCCTTGGGGGGTGGGGCTGGCCAACTTCGTCCGCCGGGCTCGGAATGCCGCGAGGCTTTGCGAGGGGCCTCCGTGTGCCAAAAATAGGCCGCGGGCAAATCCGCGCCCAAAATAACAGCCCGAAGGCCGGGACGCCAAGTTCGTCCAGCGGAAAAAGGCCGCAAAAACGGGTGGGGTATAGCCTTGGGGGGTGGGACAGGCCAACTTCGTCCGCCGGACTCGGAATGCTGCGAGACTTTGCGAGGGGTCTCCATGTGCCAAAAATAGGCCGCGGGCAAAGCCACGTCCAAAAATAACTGCCCGAAGGCCGGGGAACCAAGTTCGTCCAGCGGAAAAAGGCCAAAAAAACGGGTGGGCTATAGCCTTGGGGGGTGGGGCTGGCCAACTTCGTCCGCCGGGCTCGGAATGCCGCGCGGCTTTGCGAGGGGCCTCCGTGTGCCAAAAATAGGCCGCGGGCAAAGCCATGCCCAAAAATAACCGCCCGAAGGCCGCGGCAGCAAGTTCGTCCAGCGGAAAAAGGCCACAAAAACGGGTGGGGTATAGCCTTGGGGGGTGGGACAGGCCAACTTCGTCCGCCGGACTCGGAATGATGCGAGACGTTGCGAGGGGCCTCCGTGTGCGCAAAAATAGGCCGCGGGCAAAGCCACGTCCAAAAATAACTGCCCGAAGGCCGGGGCACCAAGTTCGTCCAGCGGAAAAAGGCCACAAAAACGGGTGGGCTATAGCCTTGGGGGGTGGGGCTGGCAAACTTCGTCCGCCGGGCTCGGAATTCCGCGAGGCTTTGCGAGGGGCCTCCGTGTGCCAAAAATAGGCCGCGGGCAAAGCCACGCCCAAAAATAACCGCCCGAAGGCCGGGGCACCAAGTTCGTCCAGCTGAAAAAGGCCACAAAAACGGGTGGGCTATAGCCTTGGGGGGTGTGGCTGGCCAACTTCGTCCGCCGGACTCGGAATGCTGCGAGACTTTGCGAGGGGCCTCCGTGTGCCAAAAATAGGCCGCGGGCAAAGCCGCGTCCAAAAATAACCGCCCGAAGGCCGGGGCGCCAAGTTCGTCCAGCGGAAAAAGGCCACAAAAACGGGTGGGGTATAGCCTTGGGGGGTGGGACTGGCCAACTTCGTCCGCCGGACTCGGAATGCCGCGAGACTTTGCGAGGGGCCTCCGTGTGCCAAAAATAGGCCGCGGACAAAGCCGCGCCCAAAAATAACCGCCCGAAGGCCGGGACTCCAAGTTCGTCCAGCGGAAAAAGGCCACAAAAACGGGTGGGCTATAGCGTTGGGGGGTGGGGCTGGCCTACTTCGTCCGCCGGACTCGTAATGCCGCGAGACTTTGCGAGGGGCCTCCGTGTGCCAAAAATAGGCCGCGGGCAAAGCCAAGCCAAAAAATAACCGCCCGAAGGCCGGGGCGCCAAGTTCGTCCAGCGGAAAAAGGCCACAAAAACGGGTGGGGTATAGCCTTGGGGGGTGGGGTTGGCCAACTTCGTCCGCCGGGCTCGGAATGCCGCGAGGCTTTGCGAGGGGCCTCCGTGTGCCAAAAATAGGCCGCGGGCAAAGCCACGCCCAAAAATAACCGCCCGAAGGCCGGGGCACCAAGTTCGTCCAGCTGAAAAAGGCCACAAAAACGGGTGGGCTATAGCCTTGGGGGGTGTGGCTGGCCAACTTCGTCCGCCGGACTCGGAATGCTGCGAGACTTTGCGAGGGGCCTCCGTGTGCCAAAAATAGGCCGCGGGCAAAGCCGCGTCCAAAAATAACCGCCCGAAGGCCGGGGCGCCAAGTTCGTGCAGCGGAAAAAGGCCACAAAAACGGGTGGGGTATAGCCTTGGGGGGTGGGACTGGCCAACTTCGTCCGCCGGACTCGGAATGCCGCGAGACTTTGCGAGGGGCCTCCGTGTGCTAAAAATAGGCCGCGGGCAAAGCCACGCCAAAAAATAACCGCCCGAAGGCCGGGACTCCAAGTTCGTCCAGCGGAAAAAGGCCACAAAAACGGGTGGGCTATAGCCTTGGGGGGTGGGGCTGGCCAACTTCGTCCGCCGGGCTCGGAATGCCGCGAGGCTTTGCGAGGGGCCTCCGTGTGCCAAAAATAGGCCGCGGGCAAATCCGCGCCCAAAATAACAGCCCGAAGGCCGGGACGCCAAGTTCGTCCAGCGGAAAAAGGCCGCAAAAACGGGTGGGGTATAGCCTTGGGGGGTGGGACAGGCCAACTTCGTCCGCCGGACTCGGAATGCTACGAGACTTTGCGAGGGGCCTCCGTGTGCCAAAAATAGGCCGCGGGCAAAGCCACGTCCAAAAATAACTGCCCGAAGGCCGGGGAACCAAGTTCGTCCAGCGGAAAAAGGCCACAAAAACGGGTGGGCTATAGCCTTGGGGGGTGGGGCTGGCCAACTTCGTCCGCCGGGCTCGGAATGCCGCGCGGCTTTGCGAGGGGCCTCCGTGTGCCAAAAATAGGCCGCGGGCAAAGCCATGCCCAAAAATAACCGCCCGAAGGCCGGGGCAGCAAGTTCGTCCAGCGGAAAAAGGCCACAAAAACGGGTGGGGTATAGCCTTGGGGGGTGGGACAGGCCAACTTCGTCCGCCGGACTCGGAATGATGCGAGACGTTGCGAGGGGCCTCCGTGTGCAAAAAATAGGCCGCGGGCAAAGCCACGTCCAAAAATAACTGCCCGAAGGCCGGGGCACCAAGTTCGTCCAGCGGAAAAAGGCCACAAAAACGGGTGGGCTATAGCCTTGGGGGGTGGGGCTGGCCAACTTCGTCCGCCGGGCTCGGAATGCCGCGAGGCTTTGCGAGGGGCCTCCGTGTGCCAAAAATAGGCCGCGGGCAAAGCCACGCCCAAAAATAACCGCCCGAAGGCCGGGGCACCAAGTTCGTCCAGCTGAAAAAGGCCACAAAAACGGGTGGGCTATAGCCTTGGGGGGTGTGGCTGGCCAACTTCGTCCGCCGGACTAGGAATGCTGCGAGACTTTGCGAGGGGCCTCCGTGTGCCAAAAATAGGCCGCGGGCAAAGCCGCGTCCAAAAATAACCGCCCGAAGGCCGGGGCGCCAAGTTCGTCCAGCGGAAAAAGGCCACAAAAACGGGTGGGCTATAGGCTTGGGGAGTGGGGCTGGCCCACTTCGTCCGCCAGGCTCGGAATGCCGCGAGAATTTGCGAGGGGCCTCCGTGTGACAAAAATAGGCCGCGGGCAAAGCCGTGCCCAAAAATAACCGCCCGAAGGCCGGGGCGCCCAGTTCGTCCAGCGGAAAAAGGCCACAAAAACGCGTGGGCTATAGCCTTGGGGGGTGGGGCTGGCCAACTTCGTCCGCCGGACTCGGAATGCCGCGAGACTTTGCGAGGGACCTCCGTGTGCCAAAAATAGGCCGCGGACAAAGCCGCGTCAAAAAATAACCGCCCGAAGGCCGGGGCACCAAGTTCGTCCAGCGGAAAAAGGCCACGAAAACGGGTGGGGTATAGCCTTGGGGGGTGGGACAGGCCAACTTCGTCCGCCGGACTCGGAATGCTGCGAGACTTTGCGAGGGGCCTCCGTGTGCCAAAAATAGGCCGCGGGCAAAGCCACGTCCAAAAATAACTGCCCGAAGGCCGGGGAACCAAGTTCGTCCAGCGGAAAAAGGCCACAAAAACGGGTGGGCTATAGGCTTGGGGGGTGGGGCTGGCCAACTTCGTCCGCCGGGCTCGGAATGCCGAGCGGCTTTGCGAGGGGCCTCCGTGTGCCAAAAATAGGCCGCGGGCAAAGCCATGCCCAAAAATAACCGCCCGAAGGCCGGGGCAGCAAGTTCGTCCAGCGGAAAAAGGCCACAAAAACGGGTGGGGTATAGCCTTGGGGGGTGGGACAGGCCAACTTCGTCCGCCGGACTCGGATTGATGCGAGACGTTGCGAGGGGCCTCCGTGTGCCAAAAACAGGCCGCGGGCAAAGCCACGTCCAAAAATAACTGCCCGAAGGCCGGGGCACCAAGTTCGTCCAGCGGAAAAAGGCCACAAAAACGGGTGGGCTATAGCCTTGGGGGGTGGGGCTGGCCAACTTCGTCCGCCAGGCTCGGAATCCCGCGAGGCTTTGCGAGGGGCCTCCGTGTGCCAAAAATAGGCCGCGGGAAAAGCCACGCCCAAAAATAACCGCCCAAAGGCCGGGGCACCAAGTTCGTCCAGCTGAAAAAGGCCACAAAAACGGGTGGGCTATAGCCTTGGGGGGTGTGGCTGGCCAACTTCGTCCGCCGGACTCGGAATGCTGCGAGACTTTGCGAGGGGCCTCCGTGTGCCAAAAATAGGCCGCGGGCAAAGCCGCGTCCAAAAATAACCGCCCGAAGGCCGGGGCGCCAAGTTCGTCCAGCGGAAAAAGGCCACAAAAACGGGTGGGGTATAGCCTTGGGGGGTGGGACTGGCCAACTTCGTCCGCCGGACTCGGAATGCCGCGAGACTTTGCGAGGGGCCTCCGTGTGCCAAAAATAGGCCGCGGGCAAAGCCACGCCAAAAAATAACCGCCCGAAGGCCGGGACTCCAAGTTCGTCCAGCGGAAAAAGGCCACAAAAACGGGTGGGCTATAGCCTTGGGGGGTGGGGCTGGCCAACTTCGTCCGCCGGGCTCGGAATGCCGCGAGGCTTTGCGAGGGGCCTCCGTGTGCCAAAAATAGGCCGCGGGCAAATCCGCGCCCAAAATAACAGCCCGAAGGCCGGGACGCCAAGTTCGTCCAGCGGAAAAAGGCCGCAAAAACGGGTGGGGTATAGCCTTGGGGGGTGGGACAGGCCAACTTCGTCCGCCGGACTCGGAATGCTACGAGACTTTGCGAGGGGTCTCCATGTGCCAAAAATAGGCCGCGGACAAAGCCACGTCCAAAAATAACTGCCCGAAGGCCGGGGAACCAAGTTCGTCCAGCGGAAAAAGGCCAAAAAAACGGGTGGGCTATAGCCTTGGGGGGTGGGACAGGCCAACTTCGTCCGCCGGACTCGGAATGCTGCGAGACTTTGCGAGGGGCCTCCGTGTGCCAAAAATAGGCCGCGGGCAAAGCCGCGTCCAAAAATAACCGCCCGAAGGCCGGGGCGCCAAGTTCGTCCAGCGGAAAAAGGCCACAAAAACGGGTGGGGTATAGCGTTGGGGGGTGGGGCTGGCCTACTTCGTCCGCCGGACTCGTAATGCCGCGAGACTTTGCGAGGGGCCTCCGTGTGCCAAAAATAGGCCGCGGGCAAAGCCAAGCCAAAAAATAACCGCCCGAAGGCCGGGGCGCCAAGTTCGTCCAGCGGAAAAAGGCCACAAAAACGGGTGGGGTATAGCCTTGGGGGGTGGGGCTGGCCAACTTCGTCCGCCGGGCTCGGAATGCCGCGAGGCTTTGCGAGGGGCCTCCGTGTGCCAAAAATAGGCCGCGGGCAAAGCCACGCCCAAAAATAACCGCCCGAAGGCCGGGGCACCAAGTTCGTCCAGCTGAAAAAGGCCACAAAAACGGGTGGGCTATAGCCTTGGGGGGTGTGGCTGGCCAACTTCGTCCGCCGGACTCGGAATGCTGCGAGACTTTGCGAGGGGCCTCCGTGTGCCAAAAATAGGCCGCGGGCAAAGCCGCGTCCAAAAATAACCGCCCGAAGGCCGGGGCGCCAAGTTCGTCCAGCGGAAAAAGGCCACAAAAACGGGTGGGGTATAGCCTTGGGGGGTGGGACTGGCCAACTTCGTCCGCCGGACTCGGAATGCCGCGAGACTTTGCGAGGGGCCTCCGTGTGCTAAAAATAGGCCGCGGGCAAAGCCACGCCAAAAAATAACCGCCCGAAGGCCGGGACTCCAAGTTCGTCCAGCGGAAAAAGGCCACAAAAACGGGTGGGCTATAGCCTTGGGGGGTGGGGCTGGCCAACTTCGTCCGCCGGGCTCGGAATGCCGCGAGGCTTTGCGAGGGGCCTCCGTGTGCCAAAAATAGGCCGCGGGCAAATCCGCGCCCAAAATAACAGCCCGAAGGCCGGGACGCCAAGTTCGTCCAGCGGAAAAAGGCCGCAAAAACGGGTGGGGTATAGCCTTGGGGGGTGGGACAGGCCAACTTCGTCCGCCGGACTCGGAATGCTACGAGACTTTGCGAGGGGCCTCCGTGTGCCAAAAATAGGCCGCGGGCAAAGCCACGTCCAAAAATAACTGCCCGAAGGCCGGGGAACCAAGTTCGTCCAGCAGAAAAAGGCCACAAAAACGGGTGGGCTATAGCCTTGGGGGGTGGGGCTGGCCAACTTCGTCCGCCGGGCTCGGAATGCCGCGCGGCTTTGCGAGGGGCCTCCGTGTGCCAAAAATAGGCCGCGGGCAAAGCCATGCCCAAAAATAACCGCCCGAAGGCCGGGGCAGCAAGTTCGTCCAGCGGAAAAAGGCCACAAAAACGGGTGGGGTATAGCCTTGGGGGGTGGGACAGGCCAACTTCGTCCGCCGGACTCGGAATGATGCGAGACGTTGCGAGGGGCCTCCGTGTGCGCAAAAATAGGCCGCGGGCAAAGCCACGTCCAAAAATAACTGCCCGAAGGCCGGGGCACCAAGTTCGTCCAGCGGAAAAAGGCCACAAAAACGGGTGGGCTATAGCCTTGGGGGGTGGGGCTGGCCAACTTCGTCCGCCGGGCTCGGAATGCCGCGAGGCTTTGCGAGGGGCCTCCGTGTGCCAAAAATAGGCCGCGGACAAAGCCACGCCCAAAAATAACCGCCCGAAGGCCGGGGCACCAAGTTCGTCCAGCTGAAAAAGGCCACAAAAACGGGTGGGCTATAGCCTTGGGGGGTGTGGCTGGCCAACTTCGTCCGCCGGACTCGGAATGCTGCGAGACTTTGCGAGGGGCCTCCGTGTGCCAAAAATAGGCCGCGGGCAAAGCCGCGTCCAAAAATAACCGCCCGAAGGCCGGGGCGCCAAGTTCGTCCAGCGGAAAAAGGCCACAAAAACGGGTGGGGTATAGCCTTGGGGGGTGGGACTGGCCAACTTCGTCCGCCGGACTCGGAATGCCGCGAGACTTTGCGAGGGGCCTCCGTGTGCCAAAAATAGGCCGCGGGCAAAGCCAAGCCAAAAAATAACCGCCCGAAGGCCGGGGCGCCAAGTTCGTCCAGCGGAAAAAGGCCACAAAAACGGGTGGGGTATAGCCTTGGGGGGTGGGGCTGGCCAACTTCGTCCGCCGGGCTCGGAATGCCGCGAGGCTTTGCGAGGGGCCTCCGTGTGCCAAAAATAGGCCGCGGGCAAAGCCACGCCCAAAAATAACCGCCCGAAGGCCGGGGCACCAAGTTCGTCCAGCTGAAAAAGGCCACAAAAACGGGTGGGCTATAGCCTTGGGGGGTGTGGCTGGCCAACTTCGTCCGCCGGACTCGGAATGCTGCGAGACTTTGCGAGGGGCCTCCGTGTGCCAAAAATAGGCCGCGGGCAAAGCCGCGTCCAAAAATAACCGCCCGAAGGCCGGGGCGCCAAGTTCGTCCAGCGGAAAAAGGCCACAAAAACGGGTGGGGTATAGCCTTGGGGGGTGGGACTGGCCAACTTCGTCCGCCGGACTCGGAATGCCGCGAGACTTTGCGAGGGGCCTCCGTGTGCTAAAAATAGGCCGCGGGCAAAGCCACGCCAAAAAATAACCGCCCGAAGGCCGGGACTCCAAGTTCGTCCAGCGGAAAAAGGCCACAAAAACGGGTGGGCTATAGCCTTGGGGGGTGGGGCTGGCCAACTTCGTCCGCCGGGCTCGGAATGCCGCGAGGCTTTGCGAGGGGCCTCCGTGTGCCAAAAATAGGCCGCGGGCAAATCCGCGCCCAAAATAACAGCCCGAAGGCCGGGACGCCAAGTTCGTCCAGCGGAAAAAGGCCGCAAAAACGGGTGGGGTATAGCCTTGGGGGGTGGGACAGGCCAACTTCGTCCGCCGGACTCGGAATGCTACGAGACTTTGCGAGGGGCCTCCGTGTGCCAAAAATAGGCCGCGGGCAAAGCCACGTCCAAAAATAACTGCCCGAAGGCCGGGGAACCAAGTTCGTCCAGCGGAAAAAGGCCACAAAAACGGGTGGGCTATAGCCTTGGGGGGTGGGGCTGGCCAACTTCGTCCGCCGGGCTCGGAATGCCGCGCGGCTTTGCGAGGGGCCTCCGTGTGCCAAAAATAGGCCGCGGACAAAGCCATGCCCAAAAATAACCGCCCGAAGGCCGGGGCAGCAAGTTCGTCCAGCGGAAAAAGGCCACAAAAACGGGTGGGGTATAGCCTTGGGGGGTGGGACAGGCCAACTTCGTCCGCCGGACTCGGAATGATGCGAGACGTTGCGAGGGGCCTCCGTGTGCCAAAAATAGGCCGCGGGCAAAGCCACGTCCAAAAATAACTGCCCGAAGGCCGGGGCACCAAGTTCGTCCAGCGGAAAAAGGCCACAAAAACGGGTGGGCTATAGCCTTGGGGGGTGGGGCTGGCCAACTTCGTCCGCCGGGCTCGGAATGCCGCGAGGCTTTACGAGGGGCCTCCGTGTGCCAAAAATAGGCCGCGGGCAAAGCCACGCCCAAAAATAACCGCCCGAAGGCCGGGGCACCAAGTTCGTCCAGCTGAAAAAGGCCACAAAAACGGGTGGGCTATAGCCTTGGGGGGTGTGGCTGGCCAACTTCGTCCGCCAGACTCGGAATGCTGCGAGACTTTGCGAGGGGCCTCCGTGTGCCAAAAATAGGCCGCGGGCAAAGCCGCGTCCAAAAATAACCGCCCGAAGGCCGGGGCGCCAAGTTCTTCCAGCGGAAAAAGGCCACAAAAACGGTTGGGATCTAGCCTTGGGGGGTGGTACTGGCCAACTTCGTCCGCCGGACTCGGAATGCCGCGAGACTTTGCTAGGGGCCTCCGCGTGCCAAAACTAGTCCGCGGGTAAAGCCGCACCCAAAAATAACTGTCCGAAGGCCGGGGCGCCAAGTTCGTCCAGCGGAAAAAGGCCACAAAAACGGGTGGGCTATAGCCTTGGCTGGTGGGGCTGGCCAACTTCGTCCGCCGGAGTCGGAATGCCACGAGACCTGGCGAGGGGCCTCCGTGTGCCAAAAATAGGCCGCGGGCAAAGCCGTACCCAAGAATAACTCCCCGAAGGCCGGGGCGCCAAGTTCGTCCAGCGGAAAAAGGCCACAAAAACGCGTGGGCTATAGCCTTGGGGGGTGGGGCTGGCCTACTTCGTCCGCCGGACTCGGAATGCCGCGAGACTTTGCGAGGGGCCTCCGTGTGCCAAAAATAGGCCGCGGACAAAGCCGCGCCCAAAAATAACCGCCCGAAGGCCGGGACTCCAAGTTCGTCCAGCGGAAAAAGGCCACAAAAACGGGTGGGCTATAGCGTTGGGGGGTGGGGCTGGCCTACTTCGTCCGCCGGACTCGTACTGCCGCGAGACTTTGCGAGGGGCCTCCGTGTGCCAAAAATAGGCCGCGGGCAAAGCCAAGCCAAAAAATAACCGCCCGAAGGCCGGGGCGCCAAGTTCGTCCAGCGGAAAAAGGCCACAAAAACGGGTGGGGTATAGCCTTGGGGGGTGGGGCTGGCCAACTTCGACCGCGCGGACTCGGAATGCTGCGAGACTTTGCGAGGGGCCTCCGTGTGCCAAAAATAGGCTGCGGGCATAGCCACGTCCAAAAATAACTGCCCGAAGGCCGGGGCACCAAGTTCGTCCAGCGGAAAAAGGCCACAAAAACGGGTGGGCTATAGCCTTGGGGGGTGGGGCTGGCCAACTTCGTCCGCCGGACTCGGAATGCCGGGAGGCTTTGCGAGGGTCCTCCGTGTGCCAAAAATAGGTCGCGGGCAAAGCCACGCCCAAAAATAACCGCCCGAAGGCCGGGGCACCAAGTTCGTCCAGCGGAAAAAGGCCACAAAAACGGGTGGGCTATAGCCTTTGGGGGTGGGGCAGGCCAACTTCGTCCGCCGGACTCGGAATGCTGCGAGACTTTGCAAGGGGCCTCCGTGTGCCAAAAATAGGCCGCGGGCAAAGCCGCGTCCAAAAATAACCGCCCGAAGGCCGGGGCGCCAAGTTCTTCCAGCGGAAAAAGGCCACAAAAACGGTTGGGATCTAGCCTTGGGGGGTGGTACTGGCCAACTTCGTCCGCCGGACTCGGAATGCCGCGAGACTTTGCTAGGGGCCTCCGCGTGCCAAAACTAGTCCGCGGGTAAAGCCGCACCCAAAAATAACTGTCCGAAGGCCGGGGCGCCAAGTTCGTCCAGCGGAAAAAGGCCACAAAAACGGGTGGGCTATAGCCTTGGCTGGTGGGGCTGGCCAACTTCGTCCGCCGGAGTCGGAATGCCACGAGACCTGGCGAGGGGCCTCCGTGTGCCAAAAATAGGCCGCGGGCAAAGCCGTACCCAAGAATAACTCCCCGAAGGCCGGGGCGCCAAGTTCGTCCAGCGGAAAAAGGCCACAAAAACGCGTGGGCTATAGCCTTGGGGGGTGGGGCTGGCCTACTTCGTCCGCCGGACTCGGAATGCCGCGAGACTTTTCGAGGGGCCTCCGTGTGCCAAAAATAGGCCGCGGGCAAAGCCGCGCCCAAAAATAACCGCCCGAAGGCCGGGGCGCCTAGTTCGTCCAGCGGAAAAAGGCCACAAAAACGGGTGGGCTATAGCCTTGGGGGGTGGGGCTGGCCAACTTCGTCCGCCGGACTCGGAATGCCGCAAGACTTTGTGAGG
Organism: Citrus x changshan-huyou; assembly: GCA_039657385.1. Classification (NCBI taxonomy): domain Eukaryota; kingdom Viridiplantae; phylum Streptophyta; class Magnoliopsida; order Sapindales; family Rutaceae; genus Citrus; species Citrus x changshan-huyou. The sequence goes on from JBCGBO010000018.1 coordinate 1,086,625, forward strand.
GGCCTCCGTGTGCCAAAAATAGGGCGCGGGCAGAGCCGCGCCCAAAAATAACCGCCCGAAGGCCGGGGCGCCAAGTTCGTCCAGCGGAAAAAGGCCACAAAAACGGGTGGGCTATAGCCTTGGCTGGTGGGGCTGGCCAACTTCGTCCGCCGGAGTCGGAATGCCATGAGACCTTGCGAGGGGCCTCCGTGTGCCAAAAATAGGCCGCGGGCAAAGCCGTACCCAAGAATAACTGCCCGAAGGCCGGGGCGCCAAGTTCGTCCAGCGGAAAAAGGCCACAAAAACGGGTGGGCTATAGCCTTGGGGGGTGGGGCTGGCCAACTTCGTCCGCCGGACTCGGAATGCCGCGAGACTTCGCGAGGGACCTCCGTGTGCCAAAAATAGGCCGCGGGCAAAGCCGCGCTAAAAAAAAACCGCCCGAAGGCCGGGGCGCCAAGTTCGTCCAGCGGAAAAAGGCCACAAAAACGGGTGGGCTATAGCCTTGGGGGGTGGGGCTGGCCAACTTCGTCCGCCGGACTCGGAATGCCGCAAGACTTTCTGAGGGGCCTCCGTGTGCCAAAAATAGGGCGCGGGCAAATCCGCACCCAAAAATAGCAGCCCGAAGGCCGGGGCGCCAAGTTCGTCCAGCGGAAAAAGGCCACAAAAACGGGTGGGCTATAGCCTTCGGGGGTGGGGCTTGCCAACTTCGTCCGCCGGACTCGGAATGCCACGAGACTTTGCGAGAGGCCTCTGTGTGCCAAAAATAGGCCGCGGTCAAAGCCGCGCCCAAAAATAACCGCCCGAAGGCTGGGGCGCCAAATTCGTCCAGCGGAAAAAGGCCACAAAAACGGGTGGGCTATAGCATTGGGGTGTGGGCTGGCCTACTTCGTCCGCCGGACTCTGAATGCCGCGAGACTTTGCGAGGGGCCTCCGTGTGCCAAAAATAGGCCGCGGGCAAAGCCGCGCCCAAAAATAACAGCCCGAAGGCCGGGGCGCCAAGTTCGTCCAGCAGAAAAAGGCCACAAAAACGGGTGGGCTATAGCCTTGGGGGGTGGGGCTGGCCCACTTCGTCCGCCGGACTCGGAATGCCGCGAGACTTTGCGAGGGGCCTCCGTGTGCCAAAAATAGGGCGCGGAGAAAGCCGCGCCCAAAAATAACCGCCCGAAGGCCGGGGCGCCAAGTTCGTCCAGCGGAAAAAGGCCACAAAAACGGGTGGGCTATAGCCTTGGGGGGTGGGGCTGGCCAACTTCGTCCGCCGGACACTGAATGCCGCGAGACTTTGCGAGGGGCCTCCGTGTGCCAAAAATAGGCCGCGGGCAAAGCCGCGCTAAAAAAAAACCGCCCGAAGGCCGGGGCGCCAAGTTCGTCCAGCGGAAAAAGGCCACAAAAACGGGTGGGCTATAGCCTTGGGGGGTGGGGCTGGCCAACTTCGTCCGCCGGACTCGGAATGCCGCAAGACTTTCTGAGGGGCCTCCGTGTGCCAAAAATAGGGCGCGGGCAAATCCGCACCCAAAAATAGCAGCCCGAAGGCCGGGGCGCCAAGTTCGTCCAGCGGAAAAAGGCCACAAAAACGGGTGGGCTATAGCCTTCGGGGGTGGGGCTTGCCAACTTCGTCCGCCGGACTCGGAATGCCGCGAGACTTTTCGAGGGGCCTCCGTGTGCCAAAAATAGGCCGCGGGCAAAGCCGCGCCCAAAAATAACCGCCCGAAGGCCGGGGCGCCTAGTTCGTCCAGCGGAAAAAGGCCACAAAAACGGGTGGGCTATAGCCTTGGGGGGTGGGGCTGGCCAACTTCGTCCGCCGGACTCGGAATGCCGCAAGACTTTGTGAGGGGCCTCCGTGTGCCAAAAATAGGCCGCGGGCAAAGCCGCGCCAAAAAATAACAGCCCGAAGGCCGGGGCGCCAAGTTCGTCCAGCAGAAAAAGGCCACAAAAACGGGTGGGCTATAGCCTTGGGGGGTGGGGCTGGCCCACTTCGTCCGCCGGACTCGGAATGCCGCGAGACTTTGCGAGGGGCCTCCGTGTGCCAAAAATAGGGCGCGGAGAAAGCCGCGCCCAAAAATAACCGCCCGAAGGCCGGGGCGCCAAGTTCGTCCAGCGGAAAAAGGCCACAAAAACGGGTGGGCTATAGCCTTGGGGGGTGGGGCTGGCCAACTTCGTCCGCCGGACTCTGAATGCCGCGAGACTTTGCGAGGGGCCTCCGTGTGCCAAAAATAGGCCGCGGGCAAAGCCGCGCCCAAAAATAACCGCCCGAAGGCCGGGGCGCCAAGTTCGTCCAGCGGAAAAAGGCCACAAAAACGGGTGGGCTATAGCCTTGGGGGGTGGGGCTGGCCAACTTCATCCGCGCGGACTCGGAATGCCGCGAGACTTTGCGAGGGGCCTCCGTGTGCCAAAAATAGGCCGCGGACAAAGCCACGCCCAAGAATAACCGCCCCAAGGCCGGGGCGCCAAGTTCGTCCAGCGGAAAAAGGCCACAAAAACGGGTGGGCTACAGCCTTGGGGGGTGGGGCTGGCCAACTTGGTCCGCTGGACTCGGAATGCCGTGAGACTTTACGAGGGGCCTCCGTGTGCCAAAACTTGGCCGCGGGCAAAGCAGCGCCCAAGAATAACCTCCTTAAGGCCGGGGCGCCAAGTTCGTCCAGCGGAAAAAGGCCACAGAAACGGGTGGGCTATAGCCTTGGCGGGTGGGGCTGGCCTACTTCGTCCGCCGGACTCGTAATGCCGCGAGACTTTGCCAGGGGTCTCCGTGTGCCAAAAATAGGCCGCGGGCAAAGCCGCACCAAAAAATAACTGCCCGAAGGCCGGGGCGCCAAGTTCGTCCAGCGGAAAAAGGCCACAAAAACGGGTGGGCTATAGCCTTGGGGGGTGGGGCTGGCCAACTTCATCCGCGCGGACTCGGAATGCCGCGAGACTTTGCGAGGGGCCTCCGTGTGCAAAAAATAGGCCGCGGACAAAGCCGCGCCCAAGAATAACCGCCCCAAGGCCGGGGCGCCAAGTTCGTCCAGCGGAAAAAGGCCACAAAAACGGGTGGGCTATAGCCTTGGGGGGTGGGGCTGGCCAACTTCGTCCGCTGGACTCGGAATGCCGTGAGACTTTGCGAGGGGCCTCCGTGTGCCGAAAATAGGCCGCGGGCAAAGCCGCGCCCAGGAATAACCTCCTTAAGGCCGGGGCGCCAAGTTCGTCCAGCGGAAAAAGGCCACAAAAACGGGTGGCCTATAGCCTTGGGGGGTGGGGCTGGCCAACATCGTCCGCCGGAGTCGGAATGCCGCGAGACCTTGCGAGGGGCCTCCGTGTGCCAAAAATAGGCCGCGGGTAAAGCCGTACCCAAGAATAACTACCCGAAGGCCGGGGCGCCAAGTTCGTCCAGCGGAAAAAGGCCACAAAAACGGGTGGGCTATAGCCTTGGGGGGTGGGGCTGACCTACTTCGTCCGCCGGACTCGGAATGCCGCGAGACTTTGCGAGGGGCCTCCGTGTGCCAAAAATAGGCCGCGGGCAAAGCCGCGTCCAAAAATAACCGCCTGAAGACCGGGGCGCCTAGTTCGTCCAGCGGAAAAAGGCCACAAAAAAGGGTGGGCTATAGCCTTGGGGGGTGGGGCTGGCCAACTTCGTCCGCCGGACTCGGAATGCCGCAAGACTTTGCGAGGGGCCTCCGTGTGCCAAAAATAGGGCGCGGGCTAATCCGCACCCAAAAATAGCAGCCCGAAGGCCGGGGCGACAAGTTCGTCCAGCGGAAAAAGGTCACAAAAACGGGTGGGCTATAGCCTTGGGGGGTGGGGCTGGCCAACTTCATCCGCCGGACTCGGGATACCGCGAGACTTTGCGAGAGGCCTCTGTGTGCCAAAAATAGGCCGCGGGCAAAGCCGCGCCCAAAAATAACAGCCCGAAGGCCGGGGCGCCAAGTTCGTCCAGCGGAAAAAGGCCACAAAAATGGGTGGGCTATAGCGTTGGGGTGTGGGGCTAGCCTAATTCGTCCGCCCGACTCTGAATCCCGCGAGACTTTGCGTGGGCCTCCGTGTGCAAAAAATAGGCCGCGGGCAAAGCCGCGCCCAAAAATAACCATCCGAAGGCCGGGGCGCCAAGTTCGTCCAGCGGAAAAAGGCCACAAAAACGGGTGGGCTATAGCCTTGGGGGGTGGGGCTGGCCAACTTCATCCGCGCGGACTCGGAATGCCGCGAGACTTTGCGAGGGGCCTCCGTGTGCCAAAAATAGGCCGCGGACAAAGCCACGCCCAAGAATAACCGCCCCAAGGCCGGGGCGCCAAGTTCGTCCAGCGGAAAAAGGCCACAAAAACGGGTGGGCTACAGCCTTGGGGGGTGGGGCTGGCCAACTTGGTCCGCTGGACTCGGAATGCCGTGAGACATTGCGAGGGGCCTCCGTGTGCCAAAAATAGGCCGCGGGCAAAGCCGCGCCCAGCAATAACCTCCTTAAGGCCGGGGCGCCAAGTTCGTCCAGCGGAAAAAGGCCACAAAAACGGGTGGCCTATAGCCTTGGGGGGTGGGGCTGGCCAACATCGTCCGCCGGAGTCGGAATGCCGCGAGACCTTGCGAGGGGCCTCCGTGTGCCAAAAATAGGCCGCGGGTAAAGCCGTACCCAAGAATAACTACCCGAAGGCCGGGGCGCCAAGTTCGTCCAGCGGAAAAAGGCCACAAAAACGGGTGGGCTATAGCCTTGGGGGGTGGGGCTGACCTACTTCGTCCGCCGGACTCGGAATGCCGCGAGACTTTGCGAGGGGCCTCCGTGTGCCAAAAATAGGCCGCGGGCAAAGCCGCGTCCAAAAATAACCGCCTGAAGGCCGGGGCGCCTAGTTCGTCCAGCGGAAAAAGGCCACAAAAAAGGGTGGGCTATAGCCTTGGGGGGTGGGGCTGGCCAACTTCGTCCGCCGGACTCGGAATGCCGCAAGACTTTGCGAGGGGCCTCCGTGTGCCAAAAATAGGGCGCGGGCTAATCCGCACCCAAAAATAGCAGCCCGAAGGCCGGGGCGACAAGTTCGTCCAGCGGAAAAAGGTCACAAAAACGGGTGGGCTATAGCCTTGGGGGGTGGGGCTGGCCAACTTCATCCGCCGGACTCGGGATACCGCGAGACTTTGCGAGAGGCCTCTGTGTGCCAAAAATAGGCCGCGGGCAAAGCCGCGCCCAAAAATAACAGCCCGAAGGCCGGGGCGCCAAGTTCGTCCAGCGGAAAAAGGCCACAAAAACGGGTGGGCTATAGCGTTGGGGTGTGGGGCTAGCCTAATTCGTCTGCCGGACTCTGAATCCCGCGAGACTTTGCGTGGGCCTCCGTGTGCAAAAAATAGGCCGCGGGCAAAGCCGCGCCCAAAAATAACCATCCGATGGCCGGGGCGCCAAGTTCGTCCAGCGGAAAAAGGCCACAAAAACGGGTGGGCTATAGCCTTGGGGGGTGGGGCTGGCCAACTTCATCCGCGCGGACTCGGAATGCCGCGAGACTTTGCGAGGGGCCTCCGTGTGCCAAAAATAGGCCGCGGACAAAGCCACGCCCAAGAATAACCGCCCCAAGGCCGGGGCGCCAAGTTCGTCCAGCGGAAAAAGGCCACAAAAACGGGTGGGCTACAGCCTTGGGGGGTGGCGCTGGCCAACTTGGTCCGCTGGACTCGGAATGCCGTGAGACTTTGCGAGGGGCCTCCGTGTGCCGAAAATAGGCCGCGGGCAAAGCCGCGCCCAGCAATAACCTCCTTAAGGCCGGGGCGCCAAGTTCGTCCAGCGGAAAAAGGCCACAAAAACGGGTGGCCTATAGCCTTGGGGGGTGGGGCTGGCCAACATCGTCCGCCGGAGTCGGAATGCCGCGAGACCTTGCGAGGGGCCTCCGTGTGCCAAAAATAGGCCGCGGGTAAAGCCGTACCCAAGAATAACTACCCGAAGGCCGGGGCGCCAAGTTCGTCCAGCGGAAAAAGGCCACAAAAACGGGTGGGCTATAGCCTTGGGGGGTGGGGCTGACCTACTTCGTCCGCCGGACTCGGAATGCCGCGAGACTTTGCGAGGGGCCTCCGTGTGCCAAAAATAGGCCGCGGGCAAAGCCGCGTCCAAAAATAACCGCCTGAAGGCCGGGGCGCCTAGTTCGTCCAGCGGAAAAAGGCCACAAAAAAGGGTGGGCTATAGCCTTGGGGGGTGGGGCTGGCCAACTTCGTCCGCCGGACTCGGAATGCCGCAAGACTTTGCGAGGGGCCTCCGTGTGCCAAAAATAGGGCGCGGGCTAATCCGCACCCAAAAATAGCAGCCCGAAGGCCGGGGCGACAAGTTCGTCCAGCGGAAAAAGGTCACAAAAACGGGTGGGCTATAGCCTTGGGGGGTGGGGCTGGCCAACTTCATCCGCCGGACTCGGGATACCGCGAGACTTTGCGAGAGGCCTCTGTGTGCCAAAAATAGGCCGCGGGCAAAGCCGCGCCCAAAAATAACAGCCCGAAGGCCGGGGCGCCAAGTTCGTCCAGCGGAAAAAGGCCACAAAAACGGGTGGGCTATAGCGTTGGGGTGTGGGGCTAGCCTAATTCGTCTGCCGGACTCTGAATCCCGCGAGACTTTGCGTGGGCCTCCGTGTGCAAAAAATAGGCCGCGGGCAAAGCCGCGCCCAAAAATAACCATCCGATGGCCGGGGCGCCAAGTTCGTCCAGCGGAAAAAGGCCACAAAAACGGGTGGGCTATAGCCTTGGGGGGTGGGGCTGGCCAACTTCATCCGCGCGGACTCGGAATGCCGCGAGACTTTGCGAGGGGCCTACGTGTGCCAAAAATAGGCCGCGGGCAAAGCCACGCCCAAGAATAACCGCCCCAAGGCCGGGGCGCCAAGTTCGTCCAGCGGAAAAAGGCCACAAAAACGGGTGGGCTACAGCCTTGGGGGGTGGGGCTGGCCAACTTGGTCCGCTGGACTCGGAATGCCGTGAGACTTTGCGAGGGGCCTCCGTGTGCCAAAAATAGGCCGCGGGCAAAGCAGCGCCCAAGAATAACCTCCTTAAGGCCGGGGCGCCAAGTTCGTCCAGCGGAAAAAGGCCACAAAAACGGGTGGGCTATAGCCTTGGCGGGTGGGGCTGGCCTACTTCGTCCGCCGGACTCGTAATGCCGCGAGACTTTGCCAGGGGTCTCCGTGTGCCAAAAATAGGCCGCGGACAAAGCCACGCCCAAGAATAACCGCCCCAAGGCCGGGGCGCCAAGTTCGTCCAGCGGAAAAAGGCCACAAAAACGGGTGGGCTATAGCCTTGGGGGGTGGGGCTGGCCAACTTGGTCCGCTGGACTCGGAATGCCGTGAGACTTTGCGAGGGGCCTCCGTGTGCCAAAAATAGGCCGCGGGCAAAGCCGCACCCAAGAATAACCTCCTTAAGGCCGGGGCGCCAAGTTCGTCCAGCGGAAAAAGGGCACAAAAATGGGTGGGCTATAGCCTTGGCGGGTGGGGCTGGCCGACTTCGTCCGCCGGACTCGTAATGCCGCGAGACTTTGCGAGGGGCCTCCGTGTGCCAAAAATAGGCCGCGGGCAAAGCCGCGCCAAAAAATAACTGCCCGAAGGCCGGGGCGCCAAGTTCGTCCAGCGGAAAAAGGCCACAAAAACGGGTGGGCTATAGCCTTGGGGGGTGGGGCTGGCCAACTTCATCCGCGCGGACTCGGAATGCCGCGAGACTTTGCGAGGGGCCTCCGTGTGCCAAAAATAGGCAACGGACAAAGCCGCGCCCAAGAATAACCGCCCCAAGGCCGGGGCGCCAAGTTCGTCCAGCGGAAAAAGGCCACAAAAACGGGTGGGCTATAGCCTAGGGGGGTGGGGCTGGCCAACTTCGTCCGCTGGACTCGGAATGCCGTGAGACTTTGCGAGGGGCCTCCGTGTGCCAAAAATAGGCCGCGGGCAAAGCCGCGCCAAAAAATAACTGCCCGAAGGCCGGGGCGCCAAGTTCGTCCAGCGGAAAAAGGCCACAAAAACGGGTGGGCTATAGCCTTGGGGGGTGGGGCTGGCCAACTTCATCCGCGCGGACTCGGAATGCCGCGAGACTTTGCGAGGGGCCTCCGTGTGCCAAAAATAGGCAACGGACAAAGCCGCGCCCAAGAATAACCGCCCCAAGGCCGGGGCGCCAAGTTCGTCCAGCGGAAAAAGGCCACAAAAACGGGTGGGCTATAGCCTAGGGGGGTGGGGCTGGCCAACTTCGTCCGCTGGACTCGGAATGCCGTGAGACTTTTCGAGGGGCCTCCGTGTGCCAAAAATAGGCCGCGGGCAAAGCCGCGCCCAAGAATAACCTCCTTAAGGCCGGGGCGCCAAGTTCGTCCAGCGGAAAAAGGCAACAAAAACGGGTGGGCTATAGCCTTGGGGAGTAGGGCTGGCCAACATCGTCCGCCGGAGTCGGAATGCCGCGAGACGTTGCGAGGGGCCTCCGTGTGCCAAAAATAGGCCGCGGGCAAAGCCGTACCCAAGAATAACTACCCAAAGGCCGGGGCGCCAAGTTCGTCCAGCGGAAAAAGGCCACAAAAACGGGTGGGCTATAGCCTTGGAGGGTGGGGCTGACCTACTTCGTCCGCCGGACTCGGAATGCCGCGAGACTTTGCGAGGGGCCTCCGTGTGCCAAAAATAGGCCGCGGGCAAAGCCGCGCCCAAAAATAACCGCCCGAATGCCGGGGCGCCTAGTTCGTCCAGCGGAAAAAGGCCACAAAAACGGGTGGGCTATAGCCTTGGGGGGTGGGGCTGGCCAACTTCGTCCGCCGGACTCGGAATGCCGCAAGACTTTGCGAGGGGCCTCCGTGTGCCAAAAATAGGGCGCGGGCTAATCCGTACCCAAAAATAGCAGCCCGAAGGCCGCGGCGACAAGTTCGTCCAGCGGAAAAAGGTCACAAAAACGGGTGGGCTATAGGCTTGGGGGGTGGGGCTGGCCAACTTCGTCCGCCGGACTCGGAATGCCGCGAGACTTTGCGAGAGGCCTCTGTGTGCCAAAAATAGGCCGCGGGCAAAGCCGCGCCCAAAAATAACAGCCCGAAGGCCGGGGCGCCAAGTTCGTCCAGCGGAAAAAGGCCACAAAAACGGGTGGGCTATAGCGTTGGGGTGTGGGGCTGGCCTACTTCGTCCGCCGGACTCTGAATGCCGTGAGACTTTGCGTGGGCCTCCGTGTGCCAAAAATAGGCCGCGGGCAAAGCCGCGCCCAAAAATAACCGTCCGAAGGCCGGGGCGCCAAGTTCGTCCAGCGGAAAAAGGCCACAAAAACGGGTGGTCTATAGCCTTGGGGGGTGGGGCTGGCCAACTTCGTCCGAGCGGACTCGGAATGCCGCGAGACTTTGCGAGGGGCCTCCGTGTGCCAAAAATAGGCCGCGGGCAAAGCCGCGCCCAAGAATAACCGCCCGAAGGCCGGGGCGCCAAGTTCGTCCAGCGGAAAAAGGCCACAAAAACGGGTGGGCTATAGCCTTGGGGGGTGGGGCTGGCCAACTTCGTCCGCCGGACTCGGAATGCCGCAAGACTTTGCGAGGGGCCTCCGTGTGCCAAAAATAGGGCGCGGGCAAATCCGCACCCAAAAATAGCTGCCCGAAGGCCGGGGCGCCAAGTTCGTCCAGCGGAAAAAGGCCACAAAAACGGGTGGGCTATAGCCTTGGGGGGTGGGGCTCGGCAACTTCGTCCGCCGGACTCGGAATGCCGCGAGACTTTGCGAGGGGCCTCCTTGTGCCAAAAATAGGCCGCGGTCAATGCCGCGCCAAAAAGTAACCGCCCGAAGGCCGGGGCGCCAAGTTCGTCCAGCGGAAAAAGGCCACAAAAACGGGTGGGCTATAGCGTTGGGGGGTGGGGCTGGCCTACTTCGTCCGCCGGACTCGCAATGCCGCGAGACTTTGCGAGGGGCCTCCGTGTGCCAAAAATAGGCCGCGGGCATGGCCGCGCCAAAAAATAACTGCCCGAAGGCCGGGGCGCCAAGTTCGTCCAGCAGAAAAAGGCCACAAAAACGGGTGGGCTATAGCCTTGGGGGGTGGGGCTGGCCAACTTCATCCGCGCGGACTCGGAATGCCGCGAGACTTTGCGAGGGGCCTCCATGTGCCAAAAATAGGCCGCGGACAAAGCCACGCCCAAGAATAACCGCCCCAAGGCCGGGGCGCCAAGTTCGTCCTGCGGAAAAAGGCCACAAAAACGGGTGGGCTACAGCCTTGGGGGGTGGGGCTGGCCAACTTGGTCCGCTGGACTCGGAATGCCGTGAGACTTTGCGAGGGGCCTCCGTGTGCCAAAAATAGGCCACGGGCAAAGCCGTACCCAAGACTAACTACCCAAAGGCCGGGGCGCCAAGTTCGTCCAGCGGAAAAAGGCCACAAAAACGGGTGGGCTATAGCCTTGGGGGGTGGGGCTGGCCAACTTCGTCCGCCGGACTCGGAATGCCGCGAGACTTTGCGAGGGGCCTCCGTGTGCCAAAAATAGGACGCGGGCAAAGACGCGCCCAAAAATAACCGCCCGAAGGCTGGGGCGCCAAGTTCGTCCTGCGGAAAAAGGCCACAAAAACGGGTGGGCTATAGCCTTGGGGGGTGGGGCTGGCCAACTTTGTCCGCCGGACTCGGAATGCCGCGAGACTTTGCGAGGGGCCTCCGTGTGCCAAAAATAGGACGCGGGCAAAGACACGCCCAAAAATAACCGCCCGAAGGCTGGGGCGCCAAGTTCGTCAAGCGGAAAAAGGCCACAAAAACAGGTGGGCTATAGCCTTGATGGGTGGGGATAGCCAACTTCGTCCGCCGGACTCGGAATGCCGCGAGCCTTTGCGAGGGGCCTCCGTGTGCCAAAAATAGCCCCCGGGCAAAGCCGCGCCCAAAAAAAACCGCCCGAAGGCCGGGGCGCCAAGTTCGTCCAGCTGAAAAAGGCCACAAAAACGGGTGGGCTATAGCCTTGGGGGGTGGGCTGGCCAACTTCGTCCGCCGGACTCGGAATGCCGCGGGACTTTGCGAGGCACCTCCGTGTGCCAAAAATAGGCCACGGACAAAGCTGTGCCAAAAAAAAACCGCCCGAAGGCCGAGGCGCCAAGTTCGTCCAGCGGAAAAAGGCCACAAACGCGGGTGGGCTATAGCCTTGGGGGGTGGGGCTGGCCAACTTCGTCCGCCGGACTCGGAATGCCGTGAGACTTTGCGATGGGCCTCCGTGTGCCAAAAATAGGCCGCGGGCAAAGCCGCACCCAAAAATAACCGCCCGAAGGCCAGGGCGCCAAGTTCGTCCAGCGGAAAAAGGCAACAAAAACGGGTGGGCTATAGCCTTGGGGGGTGGGGCTGGCCAACTTCGTCCACCGGACTCGGAATGCCGCGACACTTTGCGAGGGGCCTCCGTGTGTCAAAAATAGCCCACGGGCAAAGCCGCGCCCAAAAATAACCGCCCGCAGGCCGGAGCGCCAAGTTCGTCTAGCGGAAAAAGGCCACAAAAACGGGTGGGCTATAGCCTTGGGGGGTGGGGCTGGCCAACTTCGTCCGCTGGACTCGGAATGCCGCGAGTATTTGTGAGGGGCCTCCGTTTGCCAAAAATAGGCCGCGGGCAAAGCCGTACCCAAAAATAACCGCCCGAAGGCCAGGGCGCCAAGTTCGTCCAGCGGAAAAAGGGCACAAAAATGGGTGGGCTATAGCCTTGGGTGGTGGGGCTGGCCGACTTCGTCCGCCAGACTTGGAATGCCGCGAGACTTTGCGAGGGGCCTCCGTGTGCCAAAAATAGGCCGCGGGCAAAGCCGCGCCCAAAAATAACCGCCCGAAGGCCGGGGCGCCAAGTTCGTCCAGCGGAAAAAGGCCACAAAAACGGGTGGGCTATAGCCTTGGGGGGTGGGGCTGGCCAACTGTGTCCGCCGGACTCGGAATGCCGCGAGACTTTGCGAGGGGCCTCCGTGTGCCAAAAATAGGCCGCGGGCAAAGCCGCTCCCAAAAATAACCGCCCGAAGGCCGGGGCGCCAAGTTCGTCCAGCGGAAAAAGGACACAAAAACGGGTGGGCTATAGCCTTGGGGGGTGGGGCTAGCCAACTTCGTCCGCCGGACTCGGAAGGCCGCGAGACTTTGCGAGGGACCTCCGTGTGCCAAAACTAGGCCGCGGCCAAAGCCGCGCCCAAAAATAACCGCCCGAAGGCCGGGGCGCCAAGTTCGTCCGGCGGAAAAAGGCCACAAAGACGGGTGGGCTATAGCCTTGTGGGGTGGGGCTGGCCAACTTCGTCCGCCGGACTCGGAAGGCCGTGAGACTTTGCGAGGGGCCTCCGTGTGCCATAAATAGGCCGCGTACAAAGCCGCGCCCAAAAATAATCGCCCGAAGGCCGGGGCGCCAAGTTCGTCCAGCGGAAAAAGGCCACAAAAACGGGTGGGCTATAGCCTTGGGGAGTGGGGCTGGCCAACTTCGTCCGCCGGACTCGGAAGGCCGTGAGACTTTGCGAGGGGCCTCCGTGTGCCATAAATAGGCCACGTGCAAAGCCGCGCCCAGAAACAATCGCCCGAAGGCCGGGGCGCCAAGTTCGTCCAGCGGAAAAAGGCCACGAAAACGGGTGGGCTATAGCCTTGGGGAGTGGGTCTGGCCAACTTCGTCCGCCGGACTCGGAATGCCGCGAGACTTTGCGAGGGGCCTCTGTGTGCTAAAAATAGGCCGCGGGCAAAGCCGCGCCCAAAAATAACCGCCCGAAGGCCGGGGCGCCAAGTTCGTCCAGCGGAAAAAGGCCACAAAAACGGGTGGGCTATAGCCTTGGGGGGTGGGGCCGGCCAACTTCGTCCGCCGGACACGGAATGCCGCGAGACATTGCGAGGGGCCTCCGTGTGCCAAAAATAGGCCACGGGCAGAGCCGCGCCCAAAAATAACCGCCCGAGGGCCGGGGCGCCATGTTCGTCCAGCGGAAAAAGGCCACAAAAACGGGTGGGCTATAGCCTTGGGGGGTGGGGCTGGCCAACTTCGTCCGCCGGACTCGGAATGCTACGAGACTTTGCGAGAGGCCTCCGTGTGCCAAAAATAGACCGCGGACAAAGCCGCACCCAAAAATAACCGCCCGAAGGCCGGGGCGCCAAGTTCGTCCAGCGGAAAAAGGCCACAAAAACGGGTGGGCTATAGCCTTGGGGGGTGGGGCTGGCCAACTTCGTCCGCCGGACTCGGAATGCCGCGAGACTTTGCGAGGGGCCTCCGTGTGCCAAAAATAGGCCGCGGACAAAGCCGCGCCCAAAAATAACCCCCCGATGGGCGGGGCGCCAAGTTCGTCCAGCGGAAAAAGGCCACAAAAACGGGTGGGCTATAGCCTTGGGGGGTGGGGCTGGCCCACTTCGTCCGCCGGACTCGGAATGCCGCGAGACATTGCGAGGGGCCTCCGTGTGCCAAAAATAGGCCACGGGCAGAGCCGCGCCCAAAAATAACCGCCCGAGGGCCGGGGCGCCATGTTTGTCCAGCGGAAAAAGGCCACAAAAACGGGTGGGCTATAGCCTTGGGGGGTGGGGCTGGCCAACTTCGTCCGCCGGACTCGGAATGCTGCGAGACTTTGCGAGGGGCCTCCGTGTGCCAAAAATAGACCGCGGTCAAAGCCGCACCCAAAAATAACCGCCCGAAGGCCGGGGCGCCAAATCCGTCCAGCGGAAAAAGGCCACAAAAACGGGTGGGCTATAGCCTTGGGGGGTGGCGCTGGCCAACTTCGTCCGCCGGACTCGGAATGCCGCGAGACTTTACGACGGGCCTCCGTGTGCCATAAATAGGCCGCGGGCAAAGCCGCGCCCAAAAATAACCCCCCGATGGGCGTGGCGCCAAGTTCGTCCAGCGGAAAAAGGCCACAAAAACGGGTGGGCTATAGCCTTGGGGGGTGGGGCTGGCCAACTTCGTCCGCCGGACTCGGAATGCCGCGAGACTTTGCGAGGGGCCTCCGTGTGCCAAAAATAGGCCGCGGACAAAGCCGCGCCCAAAAATAACCGCCCGAAGGCCGGGGCGCCAAGTTCGTCCAGCGGAAAAAGGCCACAAAAACGGGTGGGCTATAGCCTTGGGGGGTGGGGCTGGCCAACTTCGTCCGCCGGACTCGGAATGCGGCGAGACTTTGCGAAGGGGCCTCCGTGTGCCAAAAATAGGCCGCGGGCAAAGCCGCGCCCAAAAATAACCGCCCGAAGGCCGGGGCGCCAAGTTCGTCCAGCGGAAAAAGGCCACAAAAACGGGTGGGCTATAGCCTTGGGAAGTGGAGCTGGCCAACTTCGTCCGCCGGACTCGGAATGCCGCGAGACTTTGCGAGGGGCCTCCGTGTGCCAAAAATAGGCCGCGGACAAAGCCGCGCCCAAAAATAACCGCCCGAAGGCCGGGGCGCCAAGTTCGTCCAGCGGAAAAAGGCCACAAAAACGGGTGGGCTATAGCCTTGGGGGGTGGGGCTGGCCAACTTCGTCCGCCGGACTCGGAATGCGGCGAGACTTTGCGAAGGGGCCTCCGTGTGCCAAAAATAGGCCGCGGGCAAAGCCGCGCCCAAAAATAACCCCCCGATGGGCGGGGCGCCAAGTTTGTCCAGCGGAAAAAGGCCACAAAAACGGGTGGGCTATAGCCTTGGGGGGTGGGGCTGGCCAACTTCGTCCGCCGGACTCGGAATGCCGCGAGACATTGCGAGGGGCCTCCGTGTGCCAAAAATAGGCCACGGGCAGAGCCGCGCCCAAAAATAACCGCCCGAGGGCCGGGGCGCCAAGTTCGTCCAGCGGAAAAAGGCCACAAAAACGGGTGGGGTATAGCCTTGGGGAGTGGGGCTGGCCAACTTCGTCCCCCGGACTCGGAACGCCGCGAGACTTTGCGAGGGGCCTCTGTGTGCCAAAAATAGGCCACGGGCAAAGCCGCGCCCAAAAATAACCGCCCGAAGGCCGGGGCGCCAAGTTTGTCCAGCGGAAAAAGGCCACAAAAACGGGTGGGCTATAGCCTTGGGAAGTGGAGCTGGCCAACTTCGTCCGCCGGACTCGGAATGCCGTGAGACTTTGCGAGGGACCTCCGTTTGCCAAAAATAGGCCACGGGCAAAGCCGCGCCCAAAAATAACCGCCCGAAGGCCGGGGCGCCAAGTTCGTCCAGCGGAAAAAGGCCACAAAAACGGGTGGGCTATAGCCTTGGGGGGTGGGGCTGGCCAACTTCGTCCGCCGGACTCGGAATGCTGCGAGACTTTGCGAGGGGCCTCCGTGTGCCAAAAATAGACCGCGGGCAAAGCCGCGCCCAAAAATAACCGCCCGAAGGCCGGGGCGCCAAGTTCGTCCAGCGGAAAAAGGCCACAAAAACGGGTGGGCTATAGCCTTGGGGGGTGGGGCTGGCCAACTTCGTCCGCCGGACTCGGAAGGCCGCGAGACTTTGCGAGGGGCCTCCGTGTGCCAAAAATAGGCCTCGGGCAAAGCCGCGCCCAAAAATAACCGCCCGAAGGCCGGGGCGCCAAGTTCGTCCAGCGGAAAAAGGCCACAAAAACGGGTGGGGTATAGCCTTGGGGAGTGGGGCTGGCCAACTTCGTCCCCCGGACTCGGAACGCCGCGAGACTTTGCGAGGGGCCTCTGTGTGCCAAAAATAGGCCACGGGCAAAGCCGCGCCCAAAAATAACCGCCCGAAGGCCGGGGCGCCAAGTTTGTCCAGCGGAAAAAGGCCACAAAAACGGGTGGGCTATAGCCTTGGGAAGTGGAGCTGGCCAACTTCGTCCGCCGGACTCGGAATGCCGTGAGACTTTGCGAGGGGCCTCCGTTTGCCAAAAATAGGCCACGGGCAAAGCCGCGCCCAAAAATAACCGCCCGAAGGCCGGTGCGCCAAGTTCGTCCAGCGGAAAAAGGCCACAAAAACGGGTGGGCTATAGCCTTGGGGGGTGGGGCTGGCCAACTTCGTCCGCCGGACTCGGAATGCCGCGAGACTTTGCGAGCGGCCTCCGTGTGCCAAAAATAGGCCGCGGGCAAAGCCGCGCCCAAAAATAACCCCCCGATGGGCGGGGCGCCAAGTTCATCCAGCGGAAAAAGGCCACAAAAACGGGTGGGCTACAGCCTTGGAGGGTGGGGCTGGCCAACTTCGTCCGCCGGACTCGGAATGCCGCGAGACATTGCGAGGGGCCTCCGTGTGCCAAAAATAGGCCGTGGGCTGAGCCGCGCCCAAAAATAACCGCCCGAGGGCCGGGGCGCCAAGTTCGTCCAGCGGAAAAAGGCCACAAAAACGGGTGGGCTATAGCCTTGGGGGGTGGGGCTGGCCAACTTCGTCCGCCGGACTCGGAATGCTGCGGGACATTGCGAGGGGCCTCCGTTTGCCAAAAATAGGCCGCGGGCAGAGCCGCGCCCAAAAATAACCGCCCGAGGGCCGGGGCGCCAAGTTCGTCCAGCGGAAAAAGGCCACAAAAACGGGTGGGCTATAGCCTTGGGGGGTGGGGCTGGCCAACTTCGTCCGCCGGACTCGGAAGGCCGCGAGGCTTTGCGAGGGGCCTCTGTGTGCCAAAAATAGGCCGCGGGCAAAGCCGCGCCCAAAAATAACCGCCCGAAGGCCGGGGCGCCAAGTTCGCCCAGCGGAAAAAGGCCACAAAAACGGGTGGGCTATAGCCTTGGGGGGTGGGGCTGGCCAACTTCGTCCGCCGGGCTCGGAATGCCACGAAACTTTGCGAAGGGGCCTCCGTGTGCCAAAAATAGGCCGCGGGCAAAGCAGCGCCCAAAAATAACCGCCCGAAGGCCGGGACGCCATGTTCGTCCAGCGGAAAAAGGCCACAAAAACGGGTGGGCTATAGCCTTGCGGGGTGGGGCTGGCCAACTTTGTCCGCCGGACTCGGAATGCCGCGAAACTTTGTGAGGGGCCTTCGTGTGCCAAAAATAGGCTGCGGGAAAGCCGCGCCCAAAAATAACTTCCCGAAGGCCGGGGCGCCAAGTTCGTCCAGCGGAAAAAGGCCACAAAAACGGGTGGGCTATAGACTTCGGGGGTGGGGCTGGCCAACTTCGTCCGCCGGACTCGGAATGCCGCGAGACTTTGCGAGGGGCCTACGTGTGCCAAAAATAGGCCGCGGGCAAAGCAGCACCCAAAAATAACCGCCCGAAGGCCGGGGCGCCAGGTTCGTCGAGCGGAAAAAGGCCACAAAAACGGGTGGGCTATAGCCTTCGGGGTGGGGCTGGCCAACTTCGTCCGCCGGACTCGGAATGCCGCGAGACTTTGCGAGGGGCCTTTGTGTGCCAAAAAAAGGCCACGGGCAAAGTCGCGGCCAAAACGAACTACCCGAAGGCCGGGGCGCAAAGTTCGTCCAGCGGAAAAAGGCGACAAAAACGGGTGGGCTATAGCCTTGGGGGTGGGGCTGGCCAACTTCGTCCGCCGGACTCGGAATGCCGCGAGACTTTGCGAGGGGTCTTTGTGTGCCAAAAAAAGGCCACGGGCAAAGTCGCGGCCAAAACGAACTACCCGAAGGCCGGGGCGCAAAGTTCGTCCAGCGGAAAAAGGCGACAAAAACGGGTGGGCTATAGCCTTGGGGGGTGGGGCTGGCCAACTTCGTCCGCCGGACTCGGAATGCCGCGAGACCTTGCGAGGGGCCTCCGTGTGCCAAAAATAGGCCACGGGCAAAGCCGCGCCCAAAACTAACCACCCGAGGGCCGGGGCGCCAAGTTCGTACAGCGGAAAAAGGCCACAAAAACGGGTGGGCTATAGCCTTGGGGGGTGGGGCTGGCCAACTTCGTCCGCCGGACTCGGAATGCCACGAAACTTTGCGAGGGGCCTCCGTGTGCCAAAAATAGGCCGCGGGCAAAGCAGCGCCCAAAAATAACCGCCCGAACGCCGGGGCGCCATGTTCGTCCAGCGGAAAAAGGCCACAAAAACGGGTGGGCTATAGCCTTGGGGGGTGGGGCTGGCCAACTTCGTCCGCCGGACTCGGAATGCCGCGAAACTTTGCGAGGGGCGTCCGTGTGCCAAAAATTGGCTGCGGGTAAAGCCGCGCCCAAAAATAACTTCCCGAAGGCCGGGGCGCCAAGTTCGTCCAGCGGAAAAAGGCCACAAAAACGGGTGGGCTATAGCCTTGGGGGGCGGGGCTGGCCAACTTCGTCCGCCGGACTCGGAATGCCGCGAGACTTTGCGAGGGGCCTCCATGTGCCAAAAATAGGCCGCAGGCCAAGCAGCACCCAAAAATAACCGCCCGAAGGCCGGGGCGCCAGGTTCGTCGAGCGGAAAAAGGCCACAAAAACGGGTGGGCTATAGCCTTGGGGGGTGGGGCTGGCCAACTTCGTCCGCCGGACTTGGAATGCCGCGAGACATTGCGAGGGGCCTCCGTGTGCGGAAAATAGGCCACGGGCAAAGCCGCGCCCAAAAATAACCACCCGAGGGCCGGGGCGCCAAGTTCATCCAGCGGAAAAAGGCCACAAAAACGGGTGGGCTATAGCCTTGGTGGGTGGGGCTGGCCAACTTCGTCCGCCGGACTCGGAATGCCGCGAGACTTTACGAGGGGCCTCCGTGTGCCAAAAATAGGCCGCAGACAAAGTCCCGCCCAAAAATAACCGCCCGAAGGCCGGGGCGCCAAGTTCGTCCAGCGGAAAAAGGCTACAAAAACGGGTGGGCTATAGCCTTGGTGGGTGGGGCTGGCCAACTTCGTCCGCCGGACTCGGAATGCCGCGAGACTTTACGAGGGGCCTCCGTGTGCCAAAAATAGGCCGCAGACAAAGTCCCGCCCAAAAATAACCGCCCGAAGGCCGGGACGCCAAGTTCGTCGAGCGGAAAAAGGCCACAAAAACGGGTGGGCTATAGCCTTGGGGGGTGGGGCTGGCCAACTTCGTCCGCCGGACTCGGAATGCCGCGAGACTTTGCGAGGGGCCTCCGTGTGCCAAAAATAGGACGCGGGCAAAGCCGCGCCCAAAACTAACTGCCCGAAGGCCGGGGCGCCAGGTTCGTCGAGCGGAAAAAGACCACAAAAACGGGTATGCTATAGCCTTGGGGGGTGGGGCAGGCCAACTTCGTCCGCCGGACTTGGAATGCCGCGAGACATTGCGAGGGGGCTCCGTGTGCGGAGAATAGGCCACGGGCAAAGCCGCGCCCAAAAATAACCACCCGAGGGCCGGGGCGCTAAGTTCGTCCAGCGGAAAAAGGCCACAAAAACGGGTGGGCTATAGCCTTGGGGGGTGGGGCTGGCCAACTTCGTCCGCCGGACTCGGAATGCCGCGAGACTTTCCGAGGGGCCTCCGTGTGCGAAAAATAGGCTGTGGAAAAAGCCGCGCACAAAAATAACTTCCTGAAGGCCGGGGCGCCAAGTTCGTCCAGCGGAAAAAGGCCACAAAAACGGGTGGGCTATAGCCTTGGGGGGTGGGGCTGGCCAACTTCGCCCGCCGGACTCGGAATGCCGCGAGACTTTACGAGGGGCCTCCGTGTGCCAAAAATAGGCCGCGGACAATGTCACGCCCAAAAATAACCGCCCGAAGGCCGGGGCGCCAAGTTCGTCCAGCGGAAAAAGGCCACAAAAACGGGTGGGCTATAGCCTTGGGGGGTGGGGCAGGCCAACTTCGTCTGCCGGACGCGGAATGCCGCGAGACTTTACGAGGGGCCTCCGTGTACCAAAAATAGGCCGCGGACAAAGCCGCGCCCAAAAATAACCGCCCGAAGGCCGGGGCGCCAAGTTCGTCCAGCGGAAAAAGGCCACAAAAACGGGTGGGCTATAGCCTTGGGGGGTGGGGCTGGCCAACTTCGTCCGCCGGACTCGGAATTCCGCGAGACTTTGCGAGGGGCCTCCATGTGCCAAAAATAGGCCGCAGACAAAGCAGCACCCAAAAATAACCGCCCGAAGCCGGGGCGCCAGGTTCGTCGAGCGGAAAAAGGCCACAAATACGGGTGGGCTATAGCCTTGGGGGGTGGGGCTGGCCAACTTCGTCCGCCGGACTTGGAATGCCGCGAGACATTGCGAGGGGCCTCCGTGTGCGGAAAATAGGCCACGGGCAAGGCCGCGTCCAAAAATAACCACCCGAGGGCCGGGGCGCCAAGTTCGTCCAGCGGAAAAAGGCCACAAAAACGGGTGGGCTATAGCCTTGGGGGGTGGGGCTGGCCAACTTCGTCCGCCGGACTCGGAATGCCGCGAGACTTTCCGAGGGGCCTCCGTGTGCGAAACATAGGCTGCGGAAAAAGCCGCGCACAAAAATAACTTCCCGAAGGCCGGGGCGCCCAGTTCGTCGAGCGGAAAAAGGCCACAAAAATGGGTGGGCTATAGCCTTGGGGGGTGGGGCTGGCCCACTTCGTCCGCCGGACTCGGAATGCCGCGATACTTTGCGAGGGTCCTCCGTGTGCCAAAAATAGGCCGCGGGCAAAGGCGTGCCCAAAAATAACTGCCCGAAAGCCGGGGCGCCATGTTCGGCCCACGGAAAAAGGCCACAAAAACGGGTGGGGTATAGCCTTGGGGGGTGGGGCTGGACAACTTCGTCCACCGGACTCGGAATGCCGCGAGACTTTGCGAGGAGCCTCCGTGTACCAAAAATAGGCCGCGGGCAAAGCCGCGCCCAAAAGTAACTTCCCGAATGCTGGGGCGCCAAGTTCGTCCAGTGGAAAAAGGCCACAAAAACGGGTGGGCTATAGCCTTGGGGGGTGGGGCTGGCCCACTTCATCCGCCAGACTCGGAATGCCGCGAGACTTTGCGAGGGGCCTCCGTGTGCCAAAAATAGGCCGGGGGCAAAGCCGCGCCCAAAAATAACCGCCCGAAGGCCGGGACGCCAAGTTCGTCCAGTGGAAAAAGGCCACAAAAACGGGTGGGCTATAGCCTTGGGGGGTGGGGCTGGCCCACTTCATCCGCCAGACTCGGAATGCCGCGAGACTTTGCGAGGAGCCTCCGTGTGCCAAAAATAGGCTGCGGGCAAAGCCGCGCCCAAAAGTAACTTCCCGAAGGCTGGGGCGCCAAGTTCGTCCAGTGGAAAAAGGCCACAAGAACGGGTGGGCTATAGCCTTGGGGGGTGGGGCTGGCCAACTTCGTCCGCCGGACTCGGAATGCCGCGAGACTTTGCGAGGGGCCTCCGTGTGCCAAAAATAGGCCGCAGGCAAAGCAGCACCCAAAAATAACAGCCCGAAGGCCGGGGCGCCAGGTTCGTCCAGCGGAAAAAGGCCACAAAAACGGGTGGGCTATAGCCTTGGGGGGTGGGGCCGGCAAACTTCGTCCGCCGGACTCGGAATGCCGCGAGACTTTGCGATGTGCCTCCGTGTGGCAAAAATAGGCCGTGGGCAAAGCCGCGCCCAAAAATAACTGCCCGAAGACCAGGGCGCCAAGTTCGTCCAGCGGAAAAAGGCCACAAAAACGGGTGGGCTATAAAGCCTTGGGGGGTGGGGCTGGCCAACTTCGTCCGCCGGACTCGGAATGCCGCGAGACTTTCCGAGGGGCCTCCGTGTGCGAAAAATATGCTGCGGAAAAAGCCGCACACAAAAATAACGTCCCGAAGGCCGGGGCGCCAAGTTCGTCCAGCGGAAAAAGGCCACAAAAACGGGTGGGCTATAGCCTTGGGGGGTGGGGCTGGCCAACTTCGTCCGCCGGACTCGGAATGCCGCGAGACTTTACGAGGGGCCTCCGTGTGCCAAAAATAGGCCGCGGGCAAAGCCGCGCCCAAAAATAACCGCCCGAAGGCCGGGGCGCCAAGTTCGTCGAGCGGAAAAAGGCCACAAAATCGGGTGGGCTATAGCCTTGGGGGGTGGGGCTGGCCAACTTCGTCCGCCGGACTCGGAATGCCGCGAGACTTTGCGAGGGGCCTCCATGTGTGGAAAATAGGCCGCGGGCAAAGCCACGCCCAAAAATAACCGCCCGAGGGCCGGGGCGCCAAGTTCGTCCAGCGGAAAAAGCTCACAAAAACGGGTGGGCTATAGCCTTGGGGGGTGGGGCTGGCCAACTTCGTCCGCGGGACTCGGACTGCCGCGAGACTTTGCGAGGGGCGTCTGTGTGATAAAACTAGGCCGTGGGCAATGCCGCACCCAAAAATAAACGTCCGAAGGCAGGGGCGCCATGTTCGCCCCGCGGAAAAAGGCCACAAAAACGGGTGAGCTATAGCCTTGGGGGGTGGGGCTGGCCAACTTCGTCCGCCGGACTCGGAACACCGCGAGACTTTGCGAGGGGCCTCCGTGTGCGGAAAATAGGCCGCGGGCAAATCAGTGCCCAAAAATAACCGCCCGAGGGCCAGGGCGCCAAGTTCGTCCAGCGGGAAAAGGCCACAAAAACGGGTGGCCTATAGCCTTGGGCGGTGGGGCTGGCCAACTTCGCCCGCCGGATTCGGAATGCCGCGAGATTTTGCGAGGGGCCTCTGTGTACCAAAAATAGGCCGCAGGCAAAGCCGCGCCCAAAAATAACTTCCTGAAGGCTGGGGCGCCAAGTTCGTCCAGCGGAAAAAGGCGACAAAAACGGGTGGGCTATAGCCTTGGGGGGTGGGGCTGGCCAACTTCGTCCGCCGGACTCGGATTGCCGCGAGACTTTGCGAGGGGCCTCCGTGTGCCAAAAATAGGCCGCGGGCAAAGCCACGCCCAAAAATAACCGCCCGAAGGCCGGGGCGCCAAGTTCATCCAGCGGAAAAAGGCCACAAAAACGGGTGGGCTATACCCTTCGGGGGTGGGGCTGGCCAACTTCGTCCGCCGGACTCGGAATGCCGCTAGACTTTGCGAGGGGCCTCCGTGTGCCAAAAATAGGCTGCGGTCAAAGCCGCGCCCAAAAATAACATCCCGAAGGCCGGGGCGCCAAGTTCGTCTAGCGGAAAAAGGCCACAAAAACGGGTGGGCTATAGCCTTGGGGGGTGGGGCTGGCCAACTTCGTGCGCCGGACACGGAATGCCCCGAGACTTTGCGAGGGGTCTCCATGTGCCAAAAATAGGCCGCGGACAAAGCCGCGCCCAAAAATAACCACCCGAAGGCCGGGGCGCCAAGTTCATACAGCGGAAATAAGCCACAAAAACGGGTGGGCTATACCCTTCGGGGGTCGGCTGGCAAACTTCGTCCGCCGGACTCGGAATGCCGCGAGACTTTACGAGGGGCCTCCGTGTGCCAAAAATAGGCCGCGGGCAATGCCGCACCCAAAAATAAACGCCCGAAGGCCGGGGCGCAAAGTTCGTCCAGCGGAAAAAGGCCACAAAAACGGGTGGGCTATAGCCTTGGCGGGTGGGGCTGGCCAACTTCGTCCGCCGGATTCGGAATGCCGCGAGACTTTGCGAGGGCCTCCGTGTGCGGAAAATAGGCCGCGGACAAAGCCGCCCCCAAAAATAACCGCCCGAGGGCCGGGGCGCCAAGTTCGTCCAGCGGAAAAAGGCCACAAAAATGGGTGGGCTATAGCCTTGGGGGGTGGGGCTGGCCAACTTCGTCCGCCGGACTCGGAATGCCGCGAGACTTTGCGAGGGGCCTCCGTGTGCCAAAAATAGGCTGCGGACAATGCCGTACTCAAAAATAACTTCCCGAAGGCCGGGGCGCCAAGTTCGTCCAGCGGAAAAAGGCCACAAAAACGGGTGGGCTATAGCCTTGGGGGGTGGGGCTGGCCAACTTCGTCCGCCGGACTCAGAATGCCGCGAGACTTTGCGAGGGGCCTCCGTGTGCCAAAAATAGGCCACGGTTAAAGCCGCGCCCAAAAATAACCGCCCGAAGGCCGGGGCGCCAAGTTCGTCCAGCGGAAAAAGGCCACAAAAACGGGTGGGCTATAGCCTTGGGGGGTGGGGCCGGCCCACTTCGTCCGCCGGACTCGGAATGCCGCGAGACTTTCTTAGGGGCCTCCGTGTGCCAAAAATAGGCTGCGGACAAAGCCACGCCAAAAAATAACAGCCCGAAGGCCGGGTTGCCAAGTTCGTCGAGCGGAGAAAGGACACAAAAATGGGCGGGCTATAGCCTTGGGGGGTGGGGCTGGCAAACTTCGTCC
Source organism: Citrus x changshan-huyou (assembly GCA_039657385.1). Classification (NCBI taxonomy): domain Eukaryota; kingdom Viridiplantae; phylum Streptophyta; class Magnoliopsida; order Sapindales; family Rutaceae; genus Citrus; species Citrus x changshan-huyou. The sequence goes on from JBCGBO010000018.1 coordinate 1,110,305, forward strand.
GCCGGACGCGGAATGCCGCGAGACTTTGCGAGGGGCCTCCGTGTGACAAAATAGGCCGCGGGCAATGCCGTGCCCAAAAATAACCGCCCGAAGGCCGGGGCGCCATGTTCGTCCAGCGGAAAAAGGCCACAAAAACGGGTGGGCTATAGCCTTGGGTGGTGGGGCTGGCCAACTTCGTCCGCCGGACTCGGAATGCCGCGAGACTTTACGAGGGCCTCCGTGTGCGGAAAATAGTCCGCGGACAAAGCCGCGCCCAAAAATAACCGCCCGAGGGCCGGGACGCCAAGTTCTTCCAGCTGAAAAAGGCCACAAAAACGGGTGGGCTATAGCCTTGGAGGGTGGGGCTGGCCAACTTCGTCCGCCGGACTCGGAATGCCGTGAGACTTTGCGAGGGCCCTCCGTGTGCCAAAAATAGGCCGCGGGCAAAGCCGTGCCCAAAAATAACCGCCCCAGGGCCGGGGCGCCAAGTTCGTCCAGCTGAAAAAGGCCACAAAAACGGGTGGGCTATTGCCTTGGGGGGTGGGGCTGGCCAACTTCGTCCGCCGGACTCGGAATGCCGCGAGACTTTGCGAGGGGCCTCTGTGTGCCAAAAATAGGCTGCGGACAAAGCCGCGCCCAAAAAAAACCACACGAAGGCCGGGGCGCCAAGTTCGTCCAGCGGAAAAAGGCCACAAAAACGGGTGGGCTATAGCCTTAGGGGGTGGGGCTGGCCAACTTCGTCCGCCGGACTCAGAATGCCGCGAGACTTTGCGAGGGGCCTCCGTGTGACCAAAATAGGCCGCGGGCAATGCCGCGCCCAAAAATAACCGCCCGAAGGCCGGGGTGCCATGTTCGTCCAGCGGAAAAAGGCCACAAAAACGGGTGGGCTATAGCCTTGGGGGGTGGGGCTGGCCAACTTCGTCCGCCGGACTCGGAATGCCGCGAGACTTTACGAGGGGCCTCCGTGTGCCAAAAATAGGGCGGGGGCAAAGCCGCGCCCAAAAATAACAGCTCGAAGGCCGGGGTGCCAAGTTCGTCGAGCGGAAAAAGGTCACAAAAACGGGTGGCCTATAGCCTTGGGGGGTGGGGCTGGCCGACTTCGTCCGCCGGACTCGGAATGCCGCGAGACTTTGCGAGGGGCCTCCGTGTACCAAAAATAGGCCGCGGACAAAGCCGCGCCCAAAAATAACTGCCCGAAGGCCGGGGCGCCAAGTTCGACGAGCGGAAAAAGGTCACAAAAACGGGTGGGCTATAGCCTTGGGGGGTGGGGCTGGCCAACTTTGTCCGCCGGACTCGGAATGCCGCGAGACTTTGCTAGGGGCCTCCGTGTGCCAAAAATAGGCCGCGGACAAAGCCGCGCCAAAAAATAACCGCCCGAAGGCCGGGTTGCCAAGTTCGTCGAGCGGAAAAATGACACAAAAACGGGTGGGCTATAGCCTTGGGGGGTGGGGCTGGCCAACTTCGTCCGCCGGACACGGAATGCCGTGAGACTTTGCGAGGGGCCTCCGTGTGCCAAAAATAGGCCGCGGGCAAAGCCGCGCCCAAAAATAAACGCACGGAGGCCGGGGCGCCTAATTCGTCCAGCGGAAAAAGGCCACAAAAACGGGTGGGCTATAGCCTTAGGGGGTGGGGCTGGCCAACTTCGTCCGCCGGACTTGGAATGCCGCGAGACTTTGCGAGGGGCCTCCGTGTGACAAAAATAGGCCGCGGACAATGCCGCGCCCCAAAATAACCGCCCGAAGGCCGGGGCGCCATGTTCGTCCAGCGGAAAAAGGCCACAAAAACGGGTGGGCTATAGCCTTGGGGGGTGGGGCTGGCCAACTTCGTCCGCCGGACTCGGAATGCCGCGAGACTTTGCGAGGGGCCTCCGTGTGCTGAAAATAGGCCGCGGGCAAAGCCGTACCCAAAAATAAACGCCCGAGGGCCGGGGCGCCAAGTTCGTCCAGCGGAAAAAGGCCACAAAAACGGGTGGGCTATAGCCTTGGGGGGTGGGGCTGGCCAACTTCGTCCGGCGGACTCAGAATGCCGCGAGACTTTGCGAGGGGCCTCCGTGTGACAAAAATAGGCCGCGGGCAATGCCGCGCCCAAAAATAACCGCCCGAAGGCCGGGGTGCCATGTTCGTCCAGCGGAAAAAGGCCACAAAAACGGGTGGGCTATAGCCTTGGGGGGTGGGGCTGGCCAACTTCGTCCACCGGACTCGGAATGCCGCGAGACTTTGCGAGGGCCTCCGTGTGCGTAAAATAGGCCGCGGGAAAAGCCGCGGCCAAAAATAACCGCCCGAGGGCCGGGGCGCCAAGTTCGTCCAGCGTAAAAAGGCCACAAAAATGGGTGGGCTATAGCCTTGGGGGGTAGGGCTGGCCCACTTCGTCCGCCGGACTCGGAATGCCGTGAAACTTTGTGAGGGGCCTCTGTGTGCCTAAAATAGGCCGCGGGGAAAGCCGCGCCCAAAAATAACCTCCCGAAGGCCGGGGCGCCAAGTTCGTCCAGCGGAAAAATGCCACAAAAACGGGTGGGCTATAGCCTTGGGGGGTGGGGCTGGCCCACTTCGTCCGCCGGACTCGGAATGCCACGAGACTTTGCGAGGGCCTCCGTGTGCGGAAAATAGGCCACGGACAAAGCCGCGCCCAAAAATAACCGCCCGAGGGCCGGGGCGCCAAGTTCGTCCAGCGGAAAAAGGCCACAAAAACGGGTGGGCTATAGCCTTGGCGGGTGGGGCTAGCCAACTTCGTCCGCCGGACTCGGAATGCCGCGAGACTTTACGTGGGGCCTCCGTGTGCCAAAACTAGGCCGGGGTCAAAGCCGCGCCCAAAAATAACCGCCCGAAGGCCGGGGCGCCAAGTTCGTCCAGCGGAAAAAGGTCACAAAAACGGGTGGGCTATAGCCTTGTGGGGTGGGGCTGGCCCACTTCGTCCGCCGGACTCGGAATGCCGCGAGACTTTGCGAGGGGCCTCCGTGTGCCAAAAATAGGCCGCGGGCAAAGCCGCGCCCAAAAATAACCGCCCGAAGCCCGGGGCGTCAAGTTCGTCGAGCGGAAAAAGGTCACAAAAACGGGTGGGCTATAGCCTTGGGGGGTGGGGCTGGCCAATTTCGTCCGCCAGACTCGGAATGGAGTGAGACTTTGCGAGCGGCCTCCGTGTGCCAAAAATAGGCAGCGGGCAAACCCGCGCCCAAAAATAACCGCCCGAAGGCCGGGGCGCCAAGTTCGTACAGCGGAAAAAGGCCACAAAAACGAGTGGGGCTGCCACAAAACGGGTGGGCTATAGCCTTGGGGGGTGGGGCTGGCCAACTTCGTTCGCCGAATTCGAAATGCCGCGAGACTTTGCGAGGGGCCTCCGTGGGCCAAAAATAGGCAGCGGGCACAGCCGCGCCCAAAAATAACTGCCCGAAGGCTGGTGCGCCAAGTTCGTGCAGCGGAAAAAGGCCACAAAAACGGGTGGGCTATAGCCTTGGGGGGTGGGGCTGCCACAAAAACTGGTGGGCTATAGCCTGGGAGGGTGGGGCTGGCCCACTTCGTCCGCCGGACTCGGAATGCCGCGAGACATTGCGAGCGGCCTCCGTGTGCCAAAAATAGGCCGCGGGCACAGCCGCGCCCAAAATTAACCGCCCGAAGGCCGGGGCGCCAAGTTCGTACAGCGGAAAAAGGCCACAAAAACGGGTGGGGCTGCCACAAAAACGGGTGGGCTATAGCCTTGGGGGGTGGGGCTGGCCAACTTCGTTCGCCGAATTTGAAATGCCGCGAGACTTTGCGAGGGGCCTCCGTGTGCCAGAAATAGGCCGCGGGCAATGCCGCGCCCAAAAATAACCGCCCGAAGGCCGGGGCACCAGGTTCGTCCAGCGGAAAAAGGCCACAAAAACGAGTGGGCTATAGCCTTGGGGCTGGGGCTGGCCCACTTCGTCCGCCAGACTCGGAATGCCGCGAGACTTTGCGAGGGGCCTCCGTGTGGCAAAAATAGGACGTGGACAAAGCCGCACCCAAAAATAACCGCCCGAAGGCCGGGGCGCCAAGTTCGTCGAGCGGAAAAAGGTCACAAAAACGGGTGGGCTATAGCCTTGGGGGGTGGGGCTGGCCAACTTCGTCCGACGGACTCGGAATGCCGCGAGAAATTGCGAGGGACCTCCGTGTACCAAAAATAGGCCACGGGCAAGGCCGCGCCCAAAAATAACCGCCCGAAGGCTAGGGCGCTAAGTTCGTCCAGCGGAAAAAGGCCACAAAAACGGGTGGGCTATAGCCTTGGGCGGTGGGGCAGGCCAACTTCGTCCGCCGGACTCTGAATGCCGCGAGACTTTACGAGGGGCCTCCGTGTGCCAAAAATAGGCCGGGGGCAAAGCCGCACCCAATAATAACCGCCCGAAGGCCGGGGCGCCTAGTTCGTCGAGCGGAAAAAGGTCACAAAAACGTGTGGTCTATAGCCTTGGGGGGTGGGGCTGGCCAACTTCGTCCGCCGGACTCGGAATGCCGCGAGACTATGCGAGCGGCCTCCGTGTGCCAAAAATAGGCAGCGGGCGAAGCCGCGCCCAAAAATAACCGCCCGATGGCCAGGGCGCCAAGTTCGTCCAGCGGAAAAAGGCCACAAAAACGGGTGGTCTATAGCCTTGGGGGGTGGGGCTGGCAAACTTCGTCCGCCGGACTCGGAATGCCGCGAGACTTTGCGAGGGGCCTCCGTGTGCCAAAAATAGGCCGCGGGCAAAGCCGCGCCCAAAAATAACCGCCCAAAGGCCGGGGCGCCAAGTTCGTCCAGCGGAAAAAGGCCATTAAAACGGGTGGGCTATAGCCTTGGGGGGTGGGGCTGGCCGACTTCGTCCGCCGAATTCGAAATGCCGCGAGACTTTGCGAGGGGCCTCCGTGTGCCAAAAATAGGCCGCGGGCAATGCCGCGCCCATAACTAACCGCCCGAAGGCCGGGGCACCTAGTTCGTCCAGCGGAAACAGGCCACAAAAACGGGTGGGCTATAGCCTTGGGCGGTGGGGCTGCCACAAAAACGGGTGGGCTATAGCCTGGGGGGGTGGGGCTGGCCCAGTTCGTCCGCCGGAGTCGGAATGGCGCGAGACTTTGCGAGCGGCCTCAGTGTACCAAAAATAGGCCGCTGGTACAGCCTCGCCCAAAAATAACCGCCCGAAGGCCGGGGCGCCAAGTTCGTACAGCGGAAAAAGGCCACAAAAACGGGTGGGCTATAGCCTTGGGGGGTGGGGCTGGCCTATTTTGTCCGCCGGACTCGGAATGGCGTGAGACTTTGCGAGCGGCCTCCGTGTGCCAAAAATAGGCCGCGGGCACAGCCGTGCCCAAAAATAACCGCACGAAGGACGGGGCGCCACGTTCGTCAAGCGGAAAAAGGCCACAAAAACGGGTGGGCTATAGCCTGGGGGGGTGGGGCTGGCCAACTTCGTCCACCGGACTCAGAATAGCGCGAGACTTTGCGAGCGGGCTCCGTGTGGTAAAAATAGGCCGCGGGCACAGCCGTGCCCAAAAATAACCGCCCGAAGGCTGGGGCGCCAAGTTCTTCCAGTGGAAAAAGGCCACATAAACGGGTGGGCTATAGCCTGGGGGGTGGGGCTGGCCTATTTCGTCCGCCGGCCTCGGAATGGCGTGAGACTTTGCGAGCGGCCTCCGTGTGCCAAAAATAGGCCGCGGGCACAGCCGTGCCCAAAAATAACCGCACGAAGGACGGGGCGCCACGTTCGTTAAGCGGAAAAAGGCCACAAAAACGGGTGGGCTATAACCTGGGGGGGTGGGGCTGGCCAACTTCGTCCGCCGGACTCAGAATAGCGCGAGACTTTGCGAGCGGGCTCCGTGTGGTAAAAAAAGGCCGCGGGCACAGCCGTGCCCAAAAATAACCGCCCGAAGGCTGGGGCGCCAAGTTCTTCCAGTGGAAAAAGGCCACATAAACGGGTGGGCTATAGCCTGGGGGGTGGGGCTGGCCAACTTCGTCCGCCGGACTCGGAATGGCGCGAGACTTTGCGAGCGGCCTCCGTGTGCAAAAAATAGGCCGCTGGCGCAGCCGTACCCAAAAATAACCACCCGGAGGACGGGGCGCCAAGTTCATCCAGTGGAAAAAGGCCACAAAAACGGGTGGGCTTTAGCCTTGGGGGTGGGGCTGGCCCACTTCGTCCGCCGGACTCGGAATGCCGCGAGACTTTGCGAGCGGCCTCCGTGTGCCAAAAATAGGCCGCGGGCACAGCCGCGCCCAAAAATAACTGCCCGAAGGCCGGGGCGCCAAGTTCGTACAGCGGAAAAAGGCCACAAAAACGGGTGGGCTATAGCCTTGGGGGGTGGGGCTGGCCAATTTCGTCCGCCGGACTCGGAATGGCGTGAGACTTTGCGAGCGGCCTCCGTGTGGCAAAAATAGAACGCGGGCACAGCAGCGCCCAAAAATAACCGCCCGAAGGACGGGGCACCACGTTCGTCCAGCGGAAAAAGGCCACAAAAACGGGTGGGCTATAGCCTGGGGGGTGGGGCTGGCCAACTTGAACCGCCGGACTCAGAATGGCGCGAGAGTTTGCGAACGGTCTCCGTGTGCCGAAAATAGGCCGCAGGCAAAGCCGCGGCCAAAAATAACCGCCCGAAGGGCGGGTCGCCGAGTTTATCCAGCGGAAAAAGTCCACAAAAACGGGTGGGCTATAGCCTTGGGGGGTGGCACTGGCCAACTTCATCCGCCGGACTCGGAATGGAGCGAGACTTTGCGAGTGGCCTCCGTGTGCCAAAACTAGGCTACGGGATCAGCTGCGCCCAAAAATAACTGCCCGAAGGCCGGGGCACCAAGTTCGTCCAGCGGAAAAAGGCCACAAAAACGGGTGGGCTATAGCCTTGGGGGGTGGGGCTGGCCGACTTCATCCGCCGGACTCGGAATGCCGCGAGACTTTGCGAGGGGCCTCCGTGTACCAAAAATAGGCCGCGGACAAAGCCGCGCCCAAAAATAACCACCCGAAGGCCGGGGCGCCAAGTTCACCCAGCGGAAAAAGGCCACAAAAACGGGTGGGCTATAGCCTTGGGGGGTGGGGCTGGCCAATTTTGTCCGCCAGACTCGGAATGGCGTGAGACTTTGCGAGCGGCCTCCGTGTGCCAAAAATAGGCCGCGGGCACAGCCGCGCCCAAAAATAATCGCCCGTAGGCTGGGGCACCAAGTTCGTCCAGCGGAAAAAGGCTACAAAAACGGGTGGCCTATAGCCTTGGGGGGTGGGGCTGCCACAAAAACGGGTGGGCTATAGCTTGGGGGGGTGGGGCTGGCCAACTTCGTCCGCCGGAGTCGGAATTGCGCGAAACTTTGCGAGCGGCCTCCGTGTACCAAAAATACGCCACTGGTACAGCCGCGCCCAAAAATAACCGCCCGAAGGACGGGGCACGACGTTCGTCCAGAGAAAAAAGGGCACAAAAACGGGTGGGCTATAGCCTGGGGGGTGGGGCTGGCCAACTTCAACCGCCGGACTCAGGATGGCGCGAGACTTTGCGAACGCCCTCTGTGTGCCAAAAATAGGCCGCAGGCAAAGCCGCGGCCAAAAATAACTGCCCGAAGGCCGGGGCGCCAAGTTCGTCCAGCAGAAAAAGGCCACAAAACCGGGTGGGCTATAGCCTTGGGGTGTGGGGCTGGCCCACTTTGTCCGCCGGACTCGGAATGGCGCGAGACTTTGCGAGCGGCCTCCGTGTGCCAAAAATAGGCCGAGGGCACAGCCGTGCCCAAAAATAACCGCCCGAAGGCCGGGGCGCCAAGTTCGTCCAGCAGAAAAAGGCCACAAAAACGGGTGGCCTATAGCCTTGGGGGTTGGGGCTGGCCAATTTCGTCCGCCAGACTCGGAATGGCGTGAGACTTTGCGAGCGGCCTCCGTGTGCCAAAAATAGGCCGCGGGCACAGCCGCGCCCAAAAATAACCGCCCGAAGGACGGGGCACCACATTCGTACAGCGGAAAAAGGCCGCAAAAACGGGTGGGCTATAGCCTTGGGGGGTGGGGCTGGCCAATTTTGTCCGCCGGACTCGGAATGGCGTGAGACTTTGCGAGCGGCCTCCGTGTGCCAAAAATAGAACGCGGGCACAGCTGCACCCAAAAATAACTGCCCGAAGGCCGGGGCGCCAAGTTCGTCCAGCGGAAAAAGGCCACAAAAACGGGTGGGCTATAGCCTTGGGGGGTGGGGCTGGCCGACTTCATCCGCCGGACTCGGAATGCCGCGAGACTTTGCGAGGGGCCTCCGTGTACCAAAAATAGGCCGCGGGTAAAGCCGCGCCCAAAAATAACCACCCGAAGGCCGGGGCGCCAAGTTCACCCAGCGGAAAAAGGCCACAAAAACGGGTGGGCTATAGCCTTGGGGGGTGGGGCTGGCCAATTTTGTCCGCCAGACTCGGAATGGCGTGAGACTTTGCGAGTGGCCTCCGTGTGCCAAAAATAGGCCGCGGGCACAGCCGCGCCCAAAAATAACCGCCCGAAGGCTGGGGCGCCAAGTTTGTCCAGCGGAAAAAGGCCACAAAAACGGGTGGCCTACAGCCTTGGGGGGTGGGGCTGCCACAAAAACGGGTGGGCTATAGCCTGGGGGGGTGGGGCTGGCCAACTTCGTCCGCCGGAGTCGGAATTGCGCGAAACTTTGCGAGCGGCCTCCGTGTACCAAAAATAAGCCGCTGGTACAGCCGCGCCCAAAAATAACCGCCCGAAGGACGGGGCACCACGTTCGTCCAGAGAAAAAAGGCCACAAAAACGGGTGGGCTATAGCCTGGGGGTTGGGGCTGGACAACTTCAACCGCCGGACTCAGAATGGCGCGAGACTTTGCGAGCGGCCTCCGTGTGCCAAAAATAGGCCGAGGGCACAGCCGCGCCCAAAAATAACCGCCCGAAGGCCGGGGCGCCAAGTTCGTCCAGCAGAAAAAGGCCACAAAAACGGGTGGCCCATAGCCCTGGGGGGTGGGACTGGGCAACTTTGTCCGCCGGACTCGGAATGGAGCAAGACTTTGCGAGTGGCCGCCTTGTGCCAAAAATAGGCCATGGGCACAGCTGCGCCCAAAAATAACTGCCCGAAGGCCGGGGCGCCAAGTTCGTCCAGCGGAAAAAGGCCACAAAAACGGGTGGGCTATAGCCTTGGGGGGTGGGGCTGGCCGACTTCGTCCGCCGGACTCGGAATGCCACGAGACTTTGCGAGGGGCCTCCGTGTACCAAAAATAGGCAGTGGGCAAAGCCGCGCCCAAAAATAACCACCCGAAGGCCGGGGCGCCAAGTTCACCCAGCGGAAAAAGGCCACAAAAACGGGTGGGCTATAGCGTTGGGGGGTGGGGCTGGCCAATTTCGTCCGCCAGACTCGGAATGGCGTGAGACTTTGCGAGCGGCCTCCGTGTGCCAAAAATAGGCCGCGGGCACAGCCGCGCCCAAAAATAACCGCCCGAAGGACGGGGCACCACGTTCGTCCAGTGGAAAAAGGCCACAAAAACGGGTGGACTATAGCCTGGGGGGGTGGGGCTGGCCAACTTCGTCCGCCGGACTCATAATGGCGCGAGACTTTGCGAGCGGCCTCCGTGTGCCAAAAATAGGCCGCGGGCACAGCCGCGCCCAAAAATAACCGCCCGAAGGCTGGGGCGCCAAGTTCGTCCAGCGGAAAAAGGCCACAAAAACGGGTGGCCTATAGCCTTGGGGGGTGGGGCTGCCACAAAAACGGGTGGGCTATAGCCTGGGGGGGTGGGGCTGGCCAACTTTGTCCGCCGGAGTCGGAATTGCGCTAAACTTTGCGAGCGGCCTCCGTGTACCAAAAATGGGCCGCTGGTACAGCCGCGCCAAAAAATAACCGCCCGAAGGACGGGGCACCACGTTCGTCCAGCGAAAAAAGGCCACAAAAACGGGTGGGCTATAGCCTGGGGGGTGGGGCTGGCCAACTTCAACCGCCGGACTCAGGATGGCGCGAGACTTTGCGAACGCCCTCTGTGTGCTAAAAATAGGCCGCAGGCAAAGCCGCGGCCAAAAATAACTGCCCGAAGGCCGGGGCGCCAAGTTCGTCCAGCAGAAAAAGGTCACAAAAACGGGTGGGCTATAGCCTTGGGGTGTGGGGCTGGCCCACTTTGTCCGCCGGACTCGGAATGGCGCGAGACTTTGCGAGCGGCCTCCGTGTGCCAAAAATAGGCCGAAGGCATAGCCGCGCCCAAAAATAACCGCCCAAAGGCCGGGGTTCCAAGTTCGTCCAGCGGAAAAAGGCCACAAAAACGGGTGGGCTATAGCCTTGGGGGGTGGGGCAGGCCAACTTCGTCCGCCGGACTCGGAATGGCGCGAGACTTTGCGAACGGCGTCCATCTGCCAAAAATAGGCCGCGAACACAGCAGCGCCCAAAAATAACTACCCAAAGGCCAGGGCGCCAAGTTCGTCCAGCGGAAAAAGGCCACAAACACGGGTGGGCTATAGCCTTGGGGGGTGGGCTGGCCAACTTCGTCCGCCGGACTCGGAATGGCGCGAGACTTTGCGAGCAGCCTCCGTGTGCCAAAAATACGCTGCTGGCACAGCCGCGCACAAAAATAACCACCCGAAGGCCGGGGCGCCAAGTTCGTCCAGCGGAAAAAGGCCCCAAAAACGGGTGGGCTATAGCCTTGGGGGGAGGGGTTGGCCAATTTCGTCCGCCGGACTCGGAATGGCGTGAGACTTTGCGAGCGGCCTCCGTGTGCCAAAAAGAGGCCGCGGGCAAGGCCGCGCCCAAAACTAACCGCCCGAAGGACGGGGCACCACGTTCGTCCAGCGGAAAAAGGCCACAAAAACGGGTGGGCTATAGCTTAGGGGGGTGCGGCTGGCCAACTTCGTCCGCCGGACTCAGAATGGCGCGAGACTTTGCGAGCGGACTCCGTGTGCCAAAAATAGGCCGCGGTCAAAGCCGCACCCAAAAATAACCGCCCGAAGGCCGGGGCGCCAATTTCATCCAGCGGAAAAAGGCCACAAAAACGGGTGGGCTATAGCCTTGGGGGGTGGGGCTGGCCAATTTCGTCCGCCGGACTCGGAATGGCGTGAGACTTTGCGAGCGGCCTCCTTGTGCCAAAAATAGGCCGCGGGCACAGCCGCGCCCAAAACTAACCGCCCGAAGGACGGGGCACCACGTTCGTCCAGCGGAAAAAGGCCACAAAAACGGGTGGGCTATAGCTTAGGGGGGTGGGGCTGGCCAACTTCGTCCGCCGGACTCAGAATGGCGCGAGACTTTGCGAGCGGACTCCGTGTGCCAAAAATAGGCCGCGGTCAAAGCCGCACCCAAAAATAACCGCCCGAAGGCCGGGGCGCCAAGTTCGTCCAGCAGAAAAAGGCCACAAAAACGGGTGGGCTATAGCCTTGGGGTGTGGGGCTGGCCAACTTCGTCCGCCGGACTCGGAATGGCGCGAGACTTTGCGAGCGGCCTCCGTGTGCCAAAAATAGGACGAGGGCACAGCCGCGCCCAAAAATAACCGCCCGAAGGCCGGGGCGCCAAGTTCGTCCAGCGGAAAAAGGCCACAAAAACGGGTGGGCTATAGCCTTGGGGGGTGCGGCTGGCCAACTTCGTCCGCCGGACTCGGAATGGCGCGAGACTTTGCGACCGGCGTCCATCTGCCAAAAATAGGCCGCGAACACAGCCGCACCCAAAAATAACCGCCCAAAGGCCAGGGCGCCAAGTTCGTCCAGCGGAAAAAGGCCACAAAAACGGGTGGGCTATAGCCTTGGGGGGTGGGCTGGCCAACTTCGTCCGCCGGACTCGGAATGGCGCGAGACTTTGCGAGCAGCCTCCGTGTGCCAAAAATAGGCTGCGGGCACAGCCGCGCACAAAAATAACCACCCGAATGCCGGGGCGCCAAGTTCGTCCAGCGGAAAAAGGCCCCAAAAACGGGTGGGCTATAGCCTTGGGGGTCGGGGCGGGCGAACATCGTCCGCCGGACTCGGAATGGCGCGATATATTGCGAGTGGCATCTGTGTGCCAAAAATAGGCCGCGGGCACAGCCGTGCCCAAAATTAACCGCCGGAAGGCCGGGGCGCCAAGTTCGTTCAGCGGAAAAAGGCCACAAAAACGGGTGGGCTATAGCCTTGGGGGGTGGGGCTGGCCAACTTCGTCCGCCGGACTCGGAATGCCGCGAGACTTTGCGAACGGCCTCCGTGTGCCAAAAATAGGCCGCGGGCACAGCCGCGCCCAAAAATAACTGCCCGAAGGCCGGGGCGCCAAGTTCGTCTAGCGGAAAAAGGCCACAAAAACGGGTGGGCTATAGCCTTGGGGGGTGGGGCTGGCCCACTTCGTCCGCCGGACTTGGAATGGCGCGAGGCTTTGCGAGCGGCCTCCGTGTGCCAAAAATAGGCCGCGGGCACAGCCACGTCCAAAAATAACCGCCCAAAAGCCGGGGCACCAAGTTCGTCCAGCGGAAAAAGGCCACAAAAACAGGTGGGCTATAGCCTTGGGGGGTTGGGCTGGCCAACTTCGTCCGCCAGACTCGGAATGGCGCGAGACTTTCCGAGCGGCCTCCGTGTGCCAAACAAATTGGCCACGGGCACAGCAGTGCCCAAAAATAACCGCCCGAAGGCCGGGGCGCCAAGTTCGTCCAGCGGAAAAAGGCCACAAAAACGGGTGGGCTATAGCCTTGTGGGGTGGGGCTGGTCAACTTCGTCCGACGGACTCGGAATGGCGCGAGACATTGCGAGCGGCCTCCGTGTGCTAAAAATAGGCTGCGGGCACAGCCAGGCTAAAAATAACCACCCGAAGGCCGGGGCGCCAAGTTCGTCCAGCGGAAAAAAGCCACAAAAATGGGTGGGCTATAGCCTTGGGTGGTGGGGCTGGCCAACTTCGTCCGCCGGACTCGGAATGGTGCGAGACTTTGCGAGCGGCCTCCGTGTGCCAAAAATAGGCCACAGGAACAGTAGCGCCCAAAAATAACAGCCCGAAGGCCGGGGCGCCAAGTTCGTCCAGCGGAAAAAGGCCACAAAAACGGGTGGGCTATAGCCTTGGGGGGTGGGCCTGGCCAATTTCGTCTGCCGGACTCGGAATGGCTTGAGACTTTGCGAGCGGCCTCCGTGTGCCAAAAATAGGCCGCGGGCGCAGCCGCGCCCAAAAATAACCGCCCGAAGGACGGGGCGCCAAGTTCGTCCAGCCGAAAAAGGCCACAAAAACGGGTGGGCTATAGCCTTGGGGGGTGGGGCTGGCCAACTTCGTCCGCCGGACTCGGAATGGCGCGAGACTTTGCGAGGCACATTTCTGTGCCAAAAATAGGACGCGGGCACAGCCGCGCCCAAAAATAACCGCCCGAAGGCCGCGGCGCTAAGTTCGTCCAGCGGAAAAATGCCACAAAAACGGGTGGGCTATAGCCTTGGGGGGTGGGGCTGGCCAACTTCATCCGCCGGACTCGGAATGGCGCGAGACTTTTTGAGGCACATTTCTGCGCCAAAAATAGGGTGCGGGCACAGATGCTCCCAAAAATAACCGCCCGAAGGCCGCGGCGCTAAGTTCGTCCAGCGGAAAAAGGCCACAAAAACGGGTGGGCTATAGCCTTGGGGGGTGGGGCTGGCCAACTTCGTCCGCCGGACTCGGAAAGCCGCGAGACTTTGCGAGGGGCCTCCGTGTGCCAAAAATAGGCCACAGACAAAGCTGCGCCCAAAAATAACTGCCCGAAGGCCGGGGCGCCAAGTTCGTCCAGCGGAAAAAGGCCACAAAAACGGGTGGGCTATAGCCTTGGGGGGTGGGGCTGGCCAACTTCGTCCGCCGGACTCGGAATGGCGGGAGACTTTGCGAGGCACATTTCTGTGCCAAAAGTAGGATGCGGGCACATCCGCGCCCAAAAATAACCACCCGAAGGCCGGGGCGCCAAGTTCGTCCAGCGGAAAAAGGCCACAAAAACGGGTGGGCTATAGCCTTGGGGGGTGGGGCAGGCCAACTTCGTCCGCCGGACTCGGAATTGCGCGAGACTTTCCGAGGCACATTTCTGTGCCAAAAATAGGACGCGGGCACAGCCGCGCCCAAAAATAATAGCCCGAAGGCCAGGGCGCCAAGTTCGTCCAGCGGAAAAAGGCCACAAAAACGGGTGGGCTATAGCCTTGGGGGGTGGGGCTGGCCAACATCATCTGCCGGACTCGGAATGGCACAAGACTTTGTGAGGCACCTCCGTGTGCCAAAAATAGGCCGCGGACACAGCCGCACCCAAAAATAACCGCCCGAAGGCTAGGGCGCCAAGTTCGTCCAGCGGAAAAAGGCCACAAAAACGGGTGGGCTATAGCCTTGGGGGGTGGGGCTGGCCAACTTCGTCCGCCGGACTCGGAATGGCGGGAGACTTTGCGAGGCACATTTCTGTGCCAAAAGTAGGACGCGGGCACATCCGCGCCCAAAAATAACCACCCGAAGGCCGGGGCACCACGTTCGTCCAGCGGAAAAAGGCCACAAAAACGGGTGGGCTATAGCCTTGGGGGGTGGGGCTGGCCAACTTCGTCCGCCGGACTCGGAATTGCGCGAGACTTTCCGAGGCACATTTCTGTGCCAAAAATAGGACGCGGGCACAGCCGCGCCCAAAAATAATAGCCCGAAGGCCGGGGCGCCAAGTTCGTCCAGCGGAAAAAGGCCACAAAAACGGGTGGGCTATAGCCTTGGGGGGTGGGGCTGGCCAACATCATCTGCCGGACTCGGAATGGCACAAGACTTTGTGAGGCACCTCCGTGTGCCAAAAATAGGCCGCGGACACAGCCGCGCCCAAAAATAACCGACCGAAGGCTAGGGCGCCAAGTTCGTCCAGCGGAAAAAGGCCACAAAAACGGGTGGGCTATAGCCTTGGGGGGTGGGGCGGGCCAACATCATCTGCCGGACTCGGAATGGCACAAGACTTTGTGAGGCACCTCCATGTGCCAAAAATAGGCCGCGGACACAGCCGCGCCCAAAAATAACCGACCGAAGGCTAGGGCGCCAAGTTCTTCCAGCGGAAAAAGGCCACAAAAACGGGTGGGCTATAGCCTTAGGGGGTGGGGCTGGCCAACTTCGTCCGCCGGACTTGGAAGGGCACAAGACTTTGCGAGGCACCTCCGTGTGCCAAAAATACACTGCAGGAACAGCCGCGCCTAAAAATAACCGCCCGAAGGCCGGGGCGCCAAGTTCGTCCAGCGGAAAAAGGCCACAAAAACGGGTGGGCTATAGCCTTGGGGGGTGGGGCTGGCCAACTTCGTCCGCCGGACTCGGAAAGCCGCGAGACTTTGCGAGGGGCCTCCGTGTGCCAAAAATAGGCCGCAGACAAAGCTGGGCCCAAAAATAACTGCCCGAAGGCCGGGGTGCCAAGTTCGTCCAGCGGAAAAAGGCCACAAAAACGGGTGGGCTATAGCCTTGGGGGGTGGGGCTGGCCAACTTCGTCCGCCGGACTCGGAATGGCGGGAGACTTTGCGAGGCACATTTCTGTGCCAAAAGTAGGACGCGGGCACATCCGCGCCCAAAAATAACCACCCGAAGGCCGGGGCGCCAAGTTCGTCCAGCGGAAAAAGGCCACAAAAACGGGCGGGCTATAGCCTTGGGGGGTGGGGCTGGCCAACTTCGTCCGCCGGACTCGGAATGGCGGGAGACTTTGCGAGGCACATTTCTGTGCCAAAAGTAGGACGCGGGCACATCCGCGCCCAAAAATAACCACCCGAAGGCCGGGGCACCACGTTCGTCCAGCGGAAAAAGGCCACAAAAACGGGTGGGCTATAGCCTTGGGGGGTGGGGCAGGCCAACTTCGTCCGCCGGACTCGGAATTGCGCGAGACTTTCCGAGGCACATTTCTGTGCCAAAAATAGGACGCGGGCACAGCCGCGCCCAAAAATAATAGCCCGAAGGCCAGGGCGCCAAGTTCGTCCAGCGGAAAAAGGCCACAAAAACGGGTGGGCTATAGCCTTGGGGGGTGGGGCTGGCCAACATCATCTGCCGGACTCGGAATGGCACAAGACTTTGTGAGGCACCTCCGTGTGCCAAAAATAGGCCGCGGACACAGCCGCGCCCAAAAATAACCGCCCGAAGGCTAGGGCGCCAAGTTCGTCCAGCGGAAAAAGGCCACAAAAACGGGTGGGCTATAGCCTTGGGGGGTGGGGATGGCCAACTTCGTCCGCCGGACTCGGAATGGCGGGAGACTTTGCGAGGCACATTTCTGTGCCAAAAGTAGGACGCGGGCACATCCGCGCCCAAAAATAACCACCCGAAGGCCGGGGCGCCACGTTCGTCCAGCGGAAAAAGGCCACAAAAACGGGTGGGCTATAGCCTTGGGGGGTGGGGCTGGCCAACTTCGTCCGCCGGACTCGGAATTGCGCGAGACTTTCCGAGGCACATTTCTGTGCCAAAAATAGGACGCGGGCACAGCCGCGCCCAAAAATAATAGCCCGAAGGCCGGGGCGCCAAGTTCGTCCAGCGGAAAAAGGCCACAAAAACGGGTGGGCTATAGCCTTGGGGGGTGGGGCTGGCCAACATCATCTGCCGGACTCGGAATGGCACAAGACTTTGTGAGGCACCTCCGTGTGCCAAAAATAGGCCGCGGACACAGCCGCGCCCAAAAATAACCGACCGAAGGCTAGGGCGCCAAGTTCGTCCAGCGGAAAAAGGCCACAAAAACGGGTGGGCTATAGCCTTGGGGGGTGGGGCGGGCCAACATCATCTGCCGGACTCGGAATGGCACAAGACTTTGTGAGGCACCTCCATGTGCCAAAAATAGGCCGCGGACACAGCCGCGCCCAAAAATAACCGACCGAAGGCTAGGGCGCCAAGTTCTTCCAGCGGAAAAAGGCCACAAAAACGGGTGGGCTATAGCCTTAGGGGGTGGGGCTGGCCAACTTCGTCCGCCGGACTTGGAAGGGCACAAGACTTTGCGAGGCACCTCCGTGTGCCAAAAATACACTGCAGGAACAGCCGCGCCTAAAAATAACCGCCCGAAGGCCGGGGCGCCAAGTTCGTCCAGCGGAAAAAGGCCACAAAAACGGGTGGGCTATAGCCTTGGGGGGTGGGGCTGGCCAACTTCGTCCGCCGGACTCGGAAAGCCGCGAGACTTTGCGAGGGGCCTCCGTGTGCCAAAAATAGGCCGCAGACAAAGCTGGGCCCAAAAATAACTGCCCGAAGGCCGGGGTGCCAAGTTCGTCCAGCGGAAAAAGGCCACAAAAACGGGTGGGCTATAGCCTTGGGGGGTGGGGCTGGCCAACTTCGTCCGCCGGACTCGGAATGGCGGGAGACTTTGCGAGGCACATTTCTGTGCCAAAAGTAGGACGCGGGCACATCCGCGCCCAAAAATAACCACCCGAAGGCCGGGGCGCCAAGTTCGTCCAGCGGAAAAAGGCCACAAAAACGGGCGGGCTATAGCCTTGGGGGGTGGGGCTGGCCAACTTCGTCCGCCGGACTCGGAATGGCGGGAGACTTTGCGAGGCACATTTCTGTGCCAAAAGTAGGACGCGGGCACATCCGCGCCCAAAAATAACCACCCGAAGGCCGGGGCACCACGTTCGTCCAGCGGAAAAAGGCCACAAAAACGGGTGGGCTATAGCCTTGGGGGGTGGGGCAGGCCAACTTCGTCCGCCGGACTCGGAATTGCGCGAGACTTTCCGAGGCACATTTCTGTGCCAAAAATAGGACGCGGGCACAGCCGCGCCCAAAAATAATAGCCCGAAGGCCAGGGCGCCAAGTTCGTCCAGCGGAAAAAGGCCACAAAAACGGGTGGGCTATAGCCTTGGGGGGTGGGGCTGGCCAACATCATCTGCCGGACTCGGAATGGCACAAGACTTTGTGAGGCACCTCCGTGTGCCAAAAATAGGCCGCGGACACAGCCGCGCCCAAAAATAACCGCCCGAAGGCTAGGGCGCCAAGTTCGTCCAGCGGAAAAAGGCCACAAAAACGGGTGGGCTATAGCCTTGGGGGGTGGGGATGGCCAACTTCGTCCGCCGGACTCGGAATGGCGGGAGACTTTGCGAGGCACATTTCTGTGCCAAAAGTAGGACGCGGGCACATCCGCGCCCAAAAATAACCACCCGAAGGCCGGGGCGCCACGTTCGTCCAGCGGAAAAAGGCCACAAAAACGGGTGGGCTATAGCCTTGGGGGGTGGGGCTGGCCAACTTCGTCCGCCGGACTCGGAATTGCGCGAGACTTTCCGAGGCACATTTCTGTGCCAAAAATAGGACGCGGGCACAGCCGCGCCCAAAAATAATAGCCCGAAGGCCGGGGCGCCAAGTTCGTCCAGCGGAAAAAGGCCACAAAAACGGGTGGGCTATAGCCTTGGGGGGTGGGGCTGGCCAACATCATCTGCCGGACTCGGAATGGCACAAGACTTTGTGAGGCACCTCCGTGAGCCAAAAATAGGCCGCGGACACAGCCGCGCCCAAAAATAACCGACCGAAGGCTAGGGCGCCAAGCTCGTCCAGCGGAAAAAGGCCACAAAAATGGGTGGGCTATAGCCTTGGGGGGTGGGGCGGGCCAACATCATCTGCCGGACTCGGAATGGCACAAGACTTTGTGAGGCACCTCCGTGTGCCAAAAATAGGCCGCGGACACAGCCGCACCCAAAAATAACCGACCGAAGGCTAGGGCGCCAAGTTCGTCCAGCGGAAAAAGGCCACAAAAACGGGTGGGCTATAGCCTTGGGGGGTGGGGCTGGCCAACTTCATCCGCCGGACTCGGAATGGCGCGAGACTTTTTGAGGCACATTTCTGCGCCAAAAATAGGGTGCGGGCACAGATGCTCCCAAAAATAACCGCCCGAAGGCCGCGGCGCTAAGTTCGTCCAGCGGAAAAAGGCCACAAAAACGGGTGGGCTATAGCCTTGGGGGGTGGGGCTGGCCAACTTCGTCCGCCGGACTCGGAAAGCCGCGAGACTTTGCGAGGGGCCTCCGTGTGCCAAAAATAGGCCGCAGACAAAGCTGCGCCCAAAAATAACTGCCCGAAGGCCGGGGCGCCAAGTTCGTCCAGCGGAAAAAGGCCACAAAAACGGGTGGGCTATAGCCTTGGGGGGTGGGGCTGGCCAACTTCGTCCGCCGGACTCGGAATGGCGGGAGACTTTGCGAGGCACATTTCTGTGCCAAAAGTAGGATGCGGGCACATCCGCGCCCAAAAATAACCACCCGAAGGCCGGGGCGCCAAGTTCGTCCAGCGGAAAAAGGCCACAAAAACGGGTGGGCTATAGCCTTGGGGGGTGGGGCAGGCCAACTTCGTCCGCCGGACTCGGAATTGCGCGAGACTTTCCGAGGCACATTTCTGTGCCAAAAATAGGACGGGGGCACAGCCGCGCCCAAAAATAATAGCCCGAAGGCCAGGGCGCCAAGTTCGTCCAGCGGAAAAAGGCCACAAAAACGGGTGGGCTATAGCCTTGGGGGGTGGGGCTGGCCAACATCATCTGCCGGACTCGGAATGGCACAAGACTTTGTGAGGCACCTCCGTGTGCCAAAAATAGGCCGCGGACACAGCCGCACCCAAAAATAACCGCCCGAAGGCTAGGGCGCCAAGTTCGTCCAGCGGAAAAAGGCCACAAAAACGGGTGGGCTATAGCCTTGGGGGGTGGGGCTGGCCAACTTCGTCCGCCGGACTCGGAATGGCGGGAGACTTTGCGAGGCACATTTCTGTGCCAAAAGTAGGACGCGGGCACATCCGCGCCCAAAAATAACCACCCGAAGGCCGGGGCACCACGTTCGTCCAGCGGAAAAAGGCCACAAAAACGGGTGGGCTATAGCCTTGGGGGGTGGGGCTGGCCAACTTCGTCCGCCGGACTCGGAATTGCGCGAGACTTTCCGAGGCACATTTCTGTGCCAAAAATAGGACGCGGGCACAGCCGCGCCCAAAAATAATAGCCCGAAGGCCGGGGCGCCAAGTTCGTCCAGCGGAAAAAGGCCACAAAAACGGGTGGGCTATAGCCTTGGGGGGTGGGGCTGGCCAACATCATCTGCCGGACTCGGAATGGCACAAGACTTTGTGAGGCACCTCCGTGTGCCAAAAATAGGCCGCGGACACAGCCGCGCCCAAAAATAACCGACCGAAGGCTAGGGCGCCAAGTTCGTCCAGCGGAAAAAGGCCACAAAAACGGGTGGGCTATAGCCTTGGGGGGTGGGGCGGGCCAACATCATCTGCCGGACTCGGAATGGCACAAGACTTTGTGAGGCACCTCCATATGCCAAAAATAGGCCGCGGACACAGCCGCGCCCAAAAATAACCAACCGAAGGCTAGGGCGCCAAGTTCGTCCAGCGGAAAAAGGCCACAAAAACGGGTGGGCTATAGCCTTAGGGGGTGGGGCTGGCCAACTTCGTCCGCCGGACTTGGAAGGGCACAAGACTTTGCGAGGCACCTCCGTGTGCCAAAAATACACTGCAGGAACAGCCGCGCCTAAAAATAACCGCCCGAAGGCCGGGGCGCCAAGTTCGTCCAGCGGAAAAAGGCCACAAAAACGGGTGGGCTATAGCCTTGGGGGGTGGGGCTGGCCAACTTCGTCCGCCGGACTCGGAAAGCCGCGAGACTTTGCGAGGGGCCTCCGTGTGCCAAAAATAGGCCGCAGACAAAGCTGCGCCCAAAAATAACTGCCCGAAGGCCGGGGTGCCAAGTTCGTCCAGCGGAAAAAGGCCACAAAAACGGGTGGGCTATAGCCTTGGGGGGTGGGGCTGGCCAACTTCGTCCGCCGGACTCGGAATGGCGGGAGACTTTGCGAGGCACATTTCTGTGCCAAAAGTAGGACGCGGGCACATCCGCGCCCAAAAATAACCACCCGAAGGCCGGGGCGCCAAGTTCGTCCAGCGGAAAAAGGCCACAAAAACGGGCGGGCTATAGCCTTGGGGGGTGGGGCAGGCCAACTTCGTCCGCCGGACTCGGAATTGCGCGAGACTTTCCGAGGCACATTTCTGTGCCAAAAATAGGACGCGGGCACAGCCGCGCCCAAAAATAATAGCCCGAAGGCCAGGGCGCCAAGTTCGTCCAGCGGAAAAAGGCCACAAAAACGGGTGGGCTATAGCCTTGGGGGGTGGGGTTGGCCAACATCATCTGCCGGACTCGGAATGGCACAAGACTTTGTGAGGCACCTCCGTGTGCCAAAAATAGGCCGCGGACACAGCCGCGCCCAAAAATAACCGCCCGAAGGCTAGGGCGCCAAGTTCGTCCAGCGGAAAAAGGCCACAAAAACGGGTGGGCTATAGCCTTGGGGGGTGGGGATGGCCAACTTCGTCCGCCGGACTCGGAATGGCGGGAGACTTTGCGAGGCACATTTCTGTGCCAAAAGTAGGACGCGGGCACATCCGCGCCCAAAAATAACCACCCGAAGGCCGGGGCGCCACGTTCGTCCAGCGGAAAAAGGCCACAAAAACGGGTGGGCTATAGCCTTGGGGGGTGGGGCTGGCCAACTTCGTCCGCCGGACTCGGAATTGCGCGAGACTTTCCGAGGCACATTTCTGTGCCAAAAATAGGACGCGGGCACAGCCGCGCCCAAAAATAATAGCCCGAAGGCCGGGGCGCCAAGTTCGTCCAGCGGAAAAAGGCCACAAAAACGGGTGGGCTATAGCCTTGGGGGGTGGGGCTGGCCAACATCATCTGCCGGACTCGGAATGGCACAAGACTTTGTGAGGCACCTCCGTGAGCCAAAAATAGGCCGCGGACACAGCCGCGCCCAAAAATAACCGACCGAAGGCTAGGGCGCCAAGCTCGTCCAGCGGAAAAAGGCCACAAAAATGGGTGGGCTATAGCCTTGGGGGGTGGGGCGGGCCAACATCATCTGCCGGACTCGGAATGGCACAAGACTTTGTGAGGCACCTCCGTGTGCCAAAAATAGGCCGCGGACACAGCCGCACCCAAAAATAACCGACCGAAGGCTAGGGCGCCAAGTTCGTCCAGCGGAAAAAGGCCACAAAAACGGGTGGGCTATAGCCTTAGGGGGTGGGGCTGGCCAACTTCGTCCGCCGGACTTGGAAGGGCACAAGACTTTGCGAGGCACCTCCGTGTGCCAAAAATACACTGCAGGAACAGCCGCGCCTAAAAATAACCGCCCGAAGGCCGGGGCGCCAAGTTCGTCCAGCGGAAAAAAGCCACAAAAACGGGTGGGCTATAGCCTTGGGGGGTGGGGCTGGCCAACTTCGTCCGCCGGACTCGCAATGGCGCGAGACTTTGCGAGGCACATTTCTGTGCCAAAAATAGGACGCGGGCACAGCCGCGCCCAAAAATAACCGCCCGAAGGCCGGGGCGCCAAGTTCGTCCAGCGGAAAAAGGCAACAAAAACGGGTGGGCTATAGCCTTGGGTGGTGGGGCTGGCCAACTTCATCCACCGGACTCGGAAAGGCGCGAGACTTTGCGAGGTGCTTCCGTGTGCCAAAAATAGGCCGCGGGCACAGCCGCGCCCAAAAATAACCACCCAAAGGCCGGGGCGCCAAGTTCGTCCAACGGAAAAAGGCCACAAAAACGGGTGGGCTATAGCCTTGGGGGGTGGGGCTGGCCAACTTCATCCGCCGGACTCGGAATGGCGCGAGACTTTGCGAGGGGCGTTAGTGTGCCAAAAATAGGCCGCGGACAAAGCCGCGCCCAAAAATAACCGCCCGAAGGCCGGGGCGCCAAGTTCGTCCAGCGGAAAAAGGCCACAAAAACGGGTGGGCTATAGCCTTGGGGGGTGGGGCTGGCCAACTTCATCCGCCGGACTCGGAATGGCGCGAGACTTTGCGAGGCACATTTCTGTGCCAAAAATAGGGCGCGGGCACAGATGCGCTCAAAAATAACCGCCCGAAGGCCGCGGCGCTAAGTTCCTCCTGCGGAAAAAGGCCACAAAACCGGGTGGGCTATAGCCTTGGGGGGTGGGGCTGGCCAACTTCGTCCGCCGGACTCGGAAAGCCGCGAGACTTTGCGAGGGGCCTCCGCGTGCCAAAAATAGGCCGCGGACAAAGCCGCGCCCTAAAATAACTCGCCCGAAGGCCGGGGCGCCATGTTCGTCCAGCGGAAAAAGGCCACAAAAACGGGTGGGCTATAGCCTTGGGGGGTGGGGCTGGACAACTTCGTCCGCCGGACTCAGAATGGCGCGAGACTTTGTGAGGCACATTTCTTTACCAAAAATAGGACGCGGGTACATCCGCGCTGATAAATAACCACCCGAAGGCCGGGGCGCCAAGTTCGTCCAGCGGAAAAAGGCCACAAAAACGGGTGGGCTATAGCCTTGGGGGGTGGGGCTGGCCAACATCGTCTGCCGCGCTCGGAATGGCGCAAGACTTTGTGAGGCACCACCGTGTGCCAAAAATAGAACACGGGCGCAGCCGCGCCCAAAAATAACAGCCTGAAGGCCGGGGCGCCAAGTTCGTCCTGCGGAAAAAGGCCACAAAAATGGGTGGGCTATAGCCTTGGGGGGTGGGGCTGGCCAACTTCGTCCGCCGGACTCGCAAGGGCGCGAGACTTTGCGAGGTGCCTCCATGTGCCAAAAATACGCCGCGGGCACAGCCGCACCCAAAAATAACCGCCTGAAGGCTGGGGCACCAAGTTCGTCCAGCGGAAAAAGGCCACAAAAACGGGTGGGCTAAAGCCATGGGGGTTGCGGCTGGCCAACTTCATCCGCCGGACTTGGAATGGGACGAGGCTTTGCGAGGCACCTCCGTGTGCCAAAAATAGGCCGCGGGCACAGCCGCACCCAAAAATAACCCCCAGAAGGCTGGGGTACCAAGTTCGTCCAGCGGAAAAAGGCTACAAAAACGGGTGGGCTATAGCCTTGGGGGGTGGGGCTGGCCAACATCGTCCGCCGGACTCGGAATGGCGCGAGACTTTACGAGGCGCCTCCGTGTGCCAAAAATAGGCCGAGGGCACAGGCGTGCCCAAAAATAACCGCCCGAAGGCCGGGGCGCCAAGTTCATCCAGCGGAAAAAGGCCACAAAAACGGGTGGGGTATAGCCTTGGGGGGGTGGGACTGGCCAACTTCGCCCGCCGGACTCGGAATGGCGCGAGACTTTTTGAGGCGCCTCCGTGTGCCAAAAATAGGCCGAGGGCACAGGCGTGCCCAAAAATAACCGCCCGAAGGCCGGGGCGCCAAGTTCATCCAGCGGAAAAAGGCCACAAAAACGGGTGGGGTATAGCCTTGGGGGGTGGGGCTGGCCAACTTCGCCCGCCGGACTCGGAATGGCGCGAGACTTTTTGAGGGGGCTCCGTGTGCCAAAAATAGGCCGCGGACAAAGCCGCGCCCAAAAATAACTGCCCGAAGGCGGGGGAGCCAAGTTCGTCCAGCGGAAAAAGGCCACAAAAACGGGTGGGCTATAGCCTTGGGGGGTGGGGCTGGCCAACTTCGTCCGCCGGACTCGGATAGCCGCGAGACTTTGTGAGGGGGCTCCGTGTGCCAAAAATAGGCCGCGGCAAAGCCGCGCCCAAAAATAACTGCCCGAAGGCCAGGGCGCCAAGTTCGTCCAGCGGAAAAAGGCCACAAAAACGGGTGGGCTATAGCCTTGGGGGGTGGGGCTGGCCAACTTCGTCCGCCGGACTCGGAATGGCGCGAGACTTTGCGAGGCACATTTCTGTGCTAAAAATAGGACGCGGGCGCAGCCGCGCCCAAAAATAACTGCCCGAAGGCGGGGGAGCCAAGTTCGTCCAGCGGAAAAAGGCCACAAAAACGGGTGGGCTATAGCCTTGGGGGGTGGGGCTGGCCAACTTCGTCCGCCGGACTCGGAATGGTAAGAGACTTTGCGAGGTGCCTCCGTGTGCGAAAAATAGGCCGCGGGCACTGCCGCGCCCAAAAATAACCGCCCGAAGGCCGCGGCGCTAAGTTCATCCAGCGGAAAAAGGCCACAAAAACGGGTGGGCTATAGCCTTGGGGGGTGGGGCTGGCCAACTTCGTCAACCGGACTCGGAATGGCGTGAGCCTTTGCGAGGCACATTTCTGTGCCAAAAATAGGACGCGGGCACATCCGCGCCCAAAAATAACCACCCGAAGGCCGGGGCGCCAAGTTTGTCCAGCGGAAAAAGGCCACAAAAACGGGTGGGCTATAGCCTTGGGGGGTAGGGCTGGCCAACATCGTCTGCCGGACTCGGAATGGCGCAAGACTTTGTGACACACCACCGTGTGCCAAAAATAGGCCACGGGCACAGCCGCGCCCAAAAATAACCGCCGGAAGGCCGGGGCGCCAATTTCGTCCTGCGGAAAAATGCCACAAAAACGGGTGGGCTATAGCCTTGGGGGGTGCGGCTGCCCAACTTCGTCCGCCGGACTCGCAAGGGCGCGAGACTTTTCGAGGTGCCTCCATGTGCCAAAACTACGCCGCGGGCACAGCCGCACCCAAAAATAACCGCCCGAAGGCTGGGGCGCCAAGTTCATCCAGCGGAAAAAGGCCACAAAAATGGGTGGGCTAAAGCCTTGGGGGGTGCGGCTGGCCAACTTCGTCCGCCGGACTTGGAATGGCACGAGACTTTGCGAGGCACCTCCGTGTGCCAAAAATAGACCGCGGGCGCAGCCGCACCCAAAAATAACCCCCAGAAGGCTGGGGTACCAAGTTCGTTCAGCGGAAAAAGGCTACAAAAACGGGTGGGCTATAGCCTTGGGGGGTGGGGTTGTCCAACTTCGTCCGCCGGACTCGGAATGGCGCGAGAGTTTGCGAGGCACATTTCTGTGCCAAAAATAGAACGCAGGCACAGCCGCGCCCAAAAATAACCGCCCGAAGGCCGGGGCGCCAAGTTCGTCCAGCGGAAAAAGGCCACAAAAACGGGTGGGCTATAGCCTTGGGGGGTGGGGCTGGCCGACTTCGTCCGCCGGACTTGGAATGGCGCGAGACTTTGCGAGGCACATTTGTGTGCCAAAAATAGAACGCGGACAAAGCCGCGCCCAAAAATAACCACAGAAGGCCGGGGCGCCAAGTTCGTCCAGCGGAAAAAGGCCACAAAAACGGGTGGGCTATAGCCTTGGGGGGTGGGGCTGGCCAACATCGTCTGCCGGACTCGGAATGGCGCAAGACTTTGTTAGGCACCTCCGTGTGCCAAAAATAGGCCGCGGGCACAGCCGTGCCCAAAAATAACCGCAGAAGGCCGGGGCACCAAGTTCGTCCAGCGGAAAAAGGCTACAAAAACGGGTGGGCTATAGCCTTGGGGGGTGGTGCTGGCCAACTTCGTCCGCCGGACTCGGGATGGCGCGAGACTTTACGAAGCACCTCAGTGTGCCAAAAATAGGCCGAGGGCACAGCCGCGCCCAAAAATAACCGCCCGAAGGCAGGGGCGCCAACTTCGTCCAGCGGAAAAAGGCCACAAAAACGGGTGGGCTACAGCCTTGGGGGGTGGGGCTGGCCAACCTCGTCCGCCGGACTCGGAGTCCAGCGGAAAAAGGCCACAAAAACGGGTGGGCTATTGCCTTAGGGGATGGGGCTGGCCAACTTCGTCCGCTGGACTCGGAATGGCGCGAGAGTTTACAAAGCGCCTCCGTGTGCCAAAAATAGGCCGCGGGCACAGACGCGCCCAAAAATAACCGCCCGAAGGCCGGGGCGCCAAGTTCTTCCAGCGGAAAAAGGCCACAAAAACGGGTGGGCTATAGCCTTGGGGGGTGGGGCTGGCGAACTTCGTCCTCCGGACTCGGAGTCCAGTGGAAAAAGGCCACAAAAACGGGTGGGCTATAGCCTTGGGGGGTGGGGCTGGCCGACTTCGTCCGCCGGACTCGGAAAACGGCGAGATTTTGCGAGGTGCCTCCGTGTGCCAAAAATAGGCCGTGGTCACTTCCGCGCCCAAAACTAACAGCCCGAAGGCCGGGGCGCCAAGTTCGTCCAGCGGAAAATGGCCACAAAAACGGGTGGGCTAAAGCCTTGGGGGGTGGGGCTGGCCAACTTCGTCCGCCGGACTCGGAATGGCGCGAGACTTTGCGAGGCACATTTCTGTGCCAAAAATGGGACGCGGGCGCAGCCGTACCCAAAAATAACCGCCCGAAGGCCGGGGCGCCAAGTTCGTCCAGCGGAAAAAGGACACAAAAACGGGTGGGCTACAGCCTTGGGGGGTGGGGCTCGGCAACCTCGTCCGCCGGACTCGGAGTCCAGCGGAAAAAGGCCACAAAAACGGGTGGGCTATTGCCTTAGGGGATGGGGCTGGCCAACTTCGTCCGCCGGACTCGGAATGGCGCGAGAGTTTACAAAGCGCCTCCGTGTGCCGAAAATAGGCCGCGGGCACAGACGCGCCCAAAAATAACCGCCCGAAGGCCAGGGCGCCAAGTTCGTCCAGCGGAAAAAGGCCACAAAAACAGGTGGACTATAGCCTTGGGGGGTGGGGCTGGCCAACTTGATCCACCGGACTCGGAGTCCAGCGGAAAAACGCCACAAAAACGGGTGGGCTATAGCCTTGGGGGATGGGGCTGGCCAACATCGTCCGCCGGACTCGGAATGGCGCGAGAGTTTACAAAGCGCCTCCGTGTGCCGAAAATAGGCCGCGGGCACAGACGCGCCCAAAAATAACCGCCCGAAGGCCAGGGCGCCAAGTTCGTCCAGCGGAAAAAGGCCACAAAAACAGGTGGACTATAGCCTTGGGGGGTGGGGCTGGCCAACTTGATCCACCGGACTCGGAGTCCAGCGGAAAAACGCCACAAAAACGGGTGGGCTATAGCCTTGGGGGATGGGGCTGGCCAACATCGTCCGCCGGACTCGGAATGGCGCGAGACTTTGCAAAGCGCCTCCAAGTGCCAAAAATAGGCCGCGGGCGCAGACGCGCCCAAAAATAACCGCCCGAAGGTCGGGGCGCCACGTTCGTCCTTCGGAAAAAGGCCACAAAAACGGGTGGGCTGTAGCCTTGGGGGGTGGGGCTGGCCAACTTCATCCGCCGGACTCGGAATGGCGCGAGACTTTGCAAAGGACCTCCGTGTGCCAAAAATAGGCCGCGGGCACAGACGCGCCCAAAAATAACCGCCCGAAGGCCGAGGCGCCAAGTTCGTCCAGCGGAAACAGGCCACAAAAACAGGTGGGCTATAGCCTTGGGGGATGGGGCTGGCCAACATCGTCCGCCGGACTCGGAATGGCGCGAGAGTTTACAAAGCGCCTCCGTGTGCCGAAAATAGGCCGCGGGCACAGACGCGCCCAAAAATAACCGCCCGAAGGCCAGCGCGCCAAGTTCGTCCAGCGGAAAAAGGCCACAAAAACAGGTGGACTATAGCCTTGGGGGGTGGGGCTGGCCAACTTGATCCACCGGACTCGGAGTCCAGCGGAAAAACGCCACAAAAACGGGTGGGCTATAGCCTTGGGGGATGGGGCTGGCCAACATCGTCCGCCGGACTCGGAATGGCGCGAGACTTTGCAAAGCGCCTCCAAGTGCCAAAAATAGGCCGCGGGCGCAGACGCGCCCAAAAATAACCGCCCGAAGGTCGGGGCGCCACGTTCGTCCTTCGGAAAAAGGCCACAAAAACGGGTGGGCTGTAGCCTTGGGGGGTGGGGCTGGCCAACTTCATCCGCCGGACTCGGAATGGCGCGAGACTTTGCAAAGGACCTCCGTGTGCCAAAAATAGGCCGCGGGCACAGACGCGCCCAAAAATAACCGCCCGAAGGCCGGGGCGCCAAGTTCGTCCAGCGGAAACAGGCCACAAAAACAGGTGGGCTATAGCCTTGGGGGGTGGGGCTGGCCAACTTCGTCCGCCGGACTCGGAGACCAGCGGAAAAAGGCCACAAAAATGGGTGGGCTATAGCCTTGGGGAATGGGGCTGGCCAACTTCGTCCGCCGGACTCGGAGTCCAGCGGAAAAAGGCCACAAAAACGGGTGGGCTATAGCCTTGGGGGGTGGGGCTGGCCAACTTCATCCGCCGGACTCGGCATGGCGCGAGACTTTGCGAGGCACATTTCTGTGCCAAAAATAGGACGCGGGCACAGCCGCGCCCAAAAATAACCGCCCGAAGGCCGCGGCGCTAAGTTCGTCCAGCGGAAAAAGGCCACAAAAACGGGTGGGCGATAGCCTTGGGGGGTGGGGCTGGCCAACTTCGACCGCCGGACTCGGAAAACGGCGAGATTTTGCGAGGTGCCTCCGTGTGCCAAAAATAGGCCGTGGTCACTGCCGCGCCCAAAACTAACAGCCCGAAGGCCGGGGCGCCAAGTTCGTCCAGCGGAAAATGGCCACAAAAACGGGTGGGCTAAAGCCTTGGGGGGTGGGGCTGGCCAACTTCGTCCGCCGGACTCGGAATGGCGCGAGACTTTGCGAGGCACATTTCTGTGCCAAAAATGGGACGCGGGCGCAGCCGTACCCAAAAATAACCGCCCGAAGGCCGGGGCGCCAAGTTCGTCCAGCGGAAAAAGGCCACAAAAACGGGTGGGCTATAGCCTTGGGGGGTGGGGCTGGCCAACATCGTCTGCCGGACTCGGAATGGCGCAAGACTTTGTGAGGCACCTCCGTGTGCCAAAAATAGGCCGCGGGCACAGCCGTACCCAAAAATAACCGCCCGAAGGCCGGGGCGCCAAGTTCGTCCAGCGGAAAAAGGCCACAAAAACGGGTGGGCTATAGCCTTCGGGGGTGGGGTTGGCCAACTTCGTCCGCCGGACTTGGAAGGGCGCAAGAGTTTGCGAGACGCCTCCGTGTGCCAAAAATACGCCGCGGGAACGGCCGCGCCCAAACATAACCGCCCGAAGGCCGGGGCGCCAAGTTCGTCCAGCGGAAAAAGGCCACAAAAACGGGTGGGCTATAGCCTAGGGGGGTGGGGCTGGCCAACTTCGTCCGCCGGACTCGAAATGGTACGAGACTTTACGATTGCCTCCGTGTGCCAAAAATAGACTTCGGGCCCTGCCGCGCCCAAAAAAAACCGCCCGAAGGCCGGGGCGCCAAGTTCGTCCAGCGGAAAAAGGCCACAAAAACGGGTGGGCGATAGCCTTGGTGGGTGGGGCTGGCCAACTTCGTCCGCCGGACTCGCAAGGGTGCGACACTTTGCGAGGTGCCTCCATGTGCCAAAAATACGCCGCGGGCAAAGCCGCGCCCAAAAATAACCGCCCGAAGGCTGGGGCGCCAAGTTCGTCCAGTGGAAAAAGGCCAGAAAAACGGGTGGGCTATAGCCTTGGGGGGTGGGGCTGGCCAACTTCGTCCGCCGGACTCGGATTGGCGCGAGACTTTACGAGGCACCTCCGTGTGCCAAAAATACACCGCGGGCACATCCACGCCCAAAAATAACCGCCCGAAGGCCGGGGTGCCATGTTCGTCCAGCAGAAAAAGGCCACAAAAACGGGTGGGCTATAGCCTTGGGGGGTCGGGCTGGCCAACTTCGTCCGCCGGACTCGGAATGGCGCGAGACTTTTGTGAGGCGCCTCCGTGTGCCAAAAATACGCCGCGGGCACATCCATCCCCAAAAATAACCGCCCGAAGGCCGGGGCGCCAAGTTCGTCCAGCCGAAAAAGGCCACAAAAACGGGTGGGCTGTAGCCTTGGGGGGTGGGGCTGGCCAACTTCGTCCGCCGGACTCGGAATGGTGCGAGAATTTGCGAGGTGCCTCCGTGTGCCAAAAATAGGCGACGGGCACTGCCGCGCCCAAAAATAACCGCCCGAAGGCCGGGACGCCAAGTTCGTCCTGCGGAAAAAGGCCACAAAAACGGGTGGGCTATAGCCTTGGGGGGTGGGGCTGGCCAACTTCATCCGCCAGACTCGGAATGATGCGAGACTTTGCGAGGCACATTTCTGTGCCAAAAATAGAACGCGGGCACAGCCGCGCCCAAAAATAACCGCCCGAAGGCCGGGGCGCCAAGTTCGTCCAGCGGAAAAAGGCCACAAAAACGGGTGGGCTATAGCCTTGGGGGGTGGGGCTGGCCAACTTCGTCCGCCGGACTCGGAATGGCGCGAGACTTTGCGAGGCACATTTCTGTGCCAAAAATAGAACACGGGCACAGCCGCACCCAAAAATAACCGCCCGAAGGCCGGGGCGCCAAGTTCGTCCAGCGGAAAAAGGCCACAAAAACAGGTGGGCTATAGTCTTGAGGGGTGGGGCTGGCCAACTTCATCCGCCGGACTCGGAATAGCGAGAGACTTTTCGAGGCACATTTCTGTGCCAAAAATAGGACTTGGGCACAGCCGTGCCCAAAAATAACCGCAGAAGGCCGGGGCGCCAAGTTCGTCCAGCGGAAAAAGGCCACAAAAACGGGTGGGCTATAGCCTTGGGGGGTGGGGCTGGCCAACTTCGTCCGCCGGACTTGGAATGGTGCTAGACTTTGCGAGGTGCCTCCGTGTGCCAAAAACAGGCTGCGGGCACCGCCATGCCCAAAAATAAGCGCCCGAAGGCCGGGGCGCCAAGTTCGTCCAGCGGAAAAAGGCCACAAAAACGGGTGGGCTATAGCCTTGGGGGGTGCGGCTGGCCCACTTCGTCCGCCGGACTCGCAAGGGCGCGAGACTTTGCGAGGTGCCTCCAGGTGCCAAAAATACACCGCGGGCACAGCCGCGTCCAAACATAACCGCCCGAAGGCCGGGGCGCCAAGTTCGTCCAGCGGAAAAAGGCCACAAAAACGGGTGGGCTATAGCCTTGGGGGGTGGGGCTGGCCGACTTCGTCCGCCAGACTCGGAATGGCGCGGGACTTTGCAAAGCGCCTCCGTGTGCCAAAAATAGGCCGCGGGCACAGACGCACCCAAAAATAACCGCCCAAAGGCCGGGGCGCCAACTTCGTCCTGCGGAAAAAGGCCACAAAAACGGGTGGGCTACAGCCTTGGGGGGTGGGGCTCGGCAACCTCGTCCGCCGGACTCGGAGTCCAGCGGAAAAAGGCCACAAAAACGGGTGGGCTATTGCCTTAGGGGATGGGGCTGGCCAACTTCGTCCGCCAGACTCGGAATGGCGCGAGAGTTTACAAAGCGCCTCCGTGTGCCGAAAATAGGCCGCGGGCACAGACGCGCCCAAAAATAACCGCCCGAAGGCCAGGGCGCCAAGTTCGTCCAGCGGAAAAAGGCCACAAAAACAGGTGGACTATAGCCTTGGGGGGTGGGGCTGGCCAACTTGATCCACCGGACTCGGAGTCCAGCGGAAAAACGCCACAAAAACGGGTGGGCTATAGCCTTGGGGGATGGGGCTGGCCAACATCGTCCGCCGGACTCGGAATGGCGCGAGACTTTGCAAAGCGCCTCCAAGTGCCAAAAATAGGCCGCGGGCGCAGACGCGCCCAAAAATAACCGCCCGAAGGTCGGGGCGCCACGTTCGTCCTTCGGAAAAAGGCCACAAAAACGGGTGGGCTGTAGCCTTGGGGGGTGGGGCTGGCCAACTTCATCCGCCGGACTCGGAATGGCGCGAGACTTTGCAAAGGACCTCCGTGTGCCAAAAATAGGCCGCGGGCACAGACGCGCCCAAAAATAACCGCCCGAAGGCCGGGGCGCCAAGTTTGTCCAGCGGAAACAGGCCACAAAAACAGGTGGGCTATAGCGTTGGGGGGTGGGGCTGGCCAACTTCGTCCGCCGGACTCGGAGACCAGCGGAAAAAGGCCACAAAAATGGGTGGGCTATAGCCTTGGGGAATGGGGCTGGCCAACTTCGTCCGCCGGACTCGGAGTCCAGCGGAAAAAGGCCACAAAAACGGGTGGGCTATAGCCTTGGGGGGTGGGGCTGGCCAACTTCATCCGCCGGACTCGGCATGGCGCGAGACTTTGCGAGGCACATTTCTGTGCCAAAAATAGAACGCGGGCACAGCCGTGCCCAAAAATAACTGCAGAAGGCCGGGGCGCCAAGTTCGTCCAGCGGAAAAAGGCCACAAAAACGGGTGGGCTATAGCCTTGGGGGGTGGGGCTGGCCAACTTCGTCCGCCGAACTTGGAATGGTGCTAGACTTTGCGAGGTGCCTCCGTGTGCCAAAAACAGGCTGCGGGCACCGCCATGCCCAAAAATAAGTGCCCGAAGGCCGGGGCGCCAAGTTCGTCCAGCGGAAAAAGGCCACAAAAACGGGTGGGCAATAGCCTTGGGGGGTGCGGCTGGCCCACTTCGTCCGCCGGACTCGCAAGGGTGCGAGACTTTGCGAGGTGCCTCCAGGTGCCAAAAATACACCGCGGGCACAGCCGCGTCCAAACATAACCGCCCGAAGGCCGGGGCGCCAAGTTCGTCCAGCGGAAAAAGGCCACAAAAACGGGTGGGCTATAGCCTTGGGGGGTGGGGCTGGCCAACTTCGTCCGCCGGACTGGGAATGGTGCGAGACTTTGCAAAGGACCTCCGTGTGCCAAAAATAGGCCGCGGGCACAGCCGCGCCCAAAAATAACCGCCCGAAGGCCGGGGCGCCAAGTTCGTCCAGCGGAAAAAGGCGACAAAAACGGGTGGGCTATAGCCTTTAGGGGTGAGGCTGGCCAACCTCGTCCGCCGGACTCGGAGTCCAGCGGAAAAAGGCCACAAAACGGGCGGGCTCTTGCCTTGGGGGATGGGGCTGGCCAACTTCGTCCGCCGGACTCGGAATGGCGCGAGACTTTACAAAGCGCCTCCGTGTGCCAAAAATAGGCCGCGGGCACAGACGCGCCCAAAAATAACCGCCCGAAGGCCGGGGCGCCAACTTCGTCCAGCGGATAAAGGGCACAAAAACAGGTGGGCTATAGCCTTGGGGGGTCGGGCTGGCCAACTTCGTCCGCCGGACTCAGAGTCCAGCGGAAAAAGGCCACAAAAACGGGTGGCCTATAGCCTTGGCGAGTGGGGCTGGCCAACTTCGTCCGCCGGACTCGGAGTCCAGCGGAAAAAGGCCACAAAAACGGGTGGGCTATAGCCTTGGGGGATGGGGCTAGCCAACTTCGTCCGCCGGACTCGGAATGGCGCGAGACTTTACAAAGCGCCTACGTGTGCCAAAAATAGGCCGCGGGCACAGACGCGCCCAAAAATAACCGCCCGAAGGCCGGGGCGCCAAGTTCGTCGAGCGGAAAAAGGACACAAAAACGGGTGGGCTATAGTCTTGGGGGGTGGGGCTGGCCAACATCATCCGCCGGACTCGGAGTGGCGCGAGACTTTGCGAGGCACATTTCTGAGCCAAAAATAGGACGCGGGCACAGCCGTTCCCAAAAATAACCGCCCGAAGGCCGGGGCGCCAAGTTCGTCCAGCGGAAAAAGGCCACAAAAACGGGTGGGGGATAACCTTGGGGGGTGGGGCTGGCCAACTTCGTCCGCCGGACTCGGAGTGGCGCAAGACTTTGTAAGGCACCTCCGTGTGCCAAAAATAGGCCGCGGGCACAGCTGCACCCAAAAATAACCGCCCGAAGGCCGGGGCGCCAAGTTCGTCCTGCGGAAAAAGGCCAGAAAAACGGGTGGGCTATAGCGTTGGGGGGTGGGGCTGGCCTACTTCGTCCGCCGGACTCGGAATGGCACGAGACTTTGCGAGGCGCCTCCATGTGCCAAAAATAGGCCGCGGGTACAGCCGCGTCCAAAAATAACCGCCCGAAGGCCGGGGCGCCAAGTTCGTCCAGCGGTAAAAGGCAACAAAAACGGGTGGGCTATAGCCTTGGGGGGTGGGGCTGGCCAACTTCGTCCGCCGGACTCGGAATGGAGCGAGACTTTGCGAGGCGCCTCCGTGTGCCAAAAATAGGCCGCGGGCACAACCGCGCCCAAAAATAACCGCCCGAAGGCCGGGGCACCAAGTTCATCCAGCGGAAAAAGGCCACAAAAACGGGTGGGCTATAGCCTTGGGGGATGGGGCTGGCCAACTTCGTCCGCCGGACTCGGAATGGTGCGAGACTTTGCAAAGTGCCTCCATGTGCCAAAAATAGGCCACGGCCATAGCCGATTCAAAAAATAACCGCCCGAAGGCCGGGGCGCCAAGTTCGTCCAGCAGAAAAAGGCCACAAAAACGGCAGGGCTATAGCCTTAGGGGGTGGGGCTGGCCAACTTCGTCTGCCGGACTCGGAATGGTGCGAGACTTTGCAAAGGACCTCCGTGTGCCAAAAATAGGCCGCGGGCACAGACGCGCCCAAAAATAACCGCCCGAAAGCCGGGGCGCCAAGTTCGTTCAGCGGAAAAAGGCCACAAAAACAGGTGGGCTATAGCCTTGGGGGGTGGGGCTGGCCAACTTCGTCCGCTGGACTCGGAATGGTGCGAGACTTTGCAAAGGACCTCCGTGTGCCAAAAATAGGCCGCGGGCACAGCCGCGCCCAAAAATAACCGCCCGAAGGCCGGTGCGCCAAGTTCGTCCAGCGGAAAAAGGCGACAAAAACGGGTGGGCTATAGCCTTTGGGGGTGAGGCTGGCCAACCTCGTCCGCCGGACTCAGAGTCCAGCGGAAAAAGGCCACAAAAACGGGTGGGCTCTTGCCTTGGGGGATGGGGCTGGCCCACTTCGTCCGCCGGACTCGGAATGGCGCGAGACTTTACAAAGCGCCTCCGTGTGCCAAAAATAGGCCGCGGGCACAGACGCGCCCAAAAATAACCGCCCGAAGGCCGGGGCGCCAAGTTCGTCCAGCGGAAAAAGGCCACAAAAACGGGTGGGCTATAGCCTTGGGGGGTGGGGCTGGCCAACTTCGTCCGCCGGACTCAGAGTCCAGCGGAAAAAGGCCACAAAAATGGGTGGCCTATAGCCTTGGCGAGTGGGGCTGGCCAACTTCGTCCGCCGGACTCGGAGTCCAGCGGAAAAATGCCACAAAAACGGGTGGGCTATAGCCTTGGGGGATGGGGCTGGCCAACTTCGTCCGCCGGACTCGGAATGGCGCGAGACTTTGCAAAGCACCTCCGGGTGCCAAAAATAAGCCGCGGGCGCAGACGCGCCCAAAAATAACCGCCCGAAGGCCGGGGCGCCAAGTTCGTCCTGCGGAAAAAGGCCACAAAAATGGGTGGGCTGTAGCTTTGGGGGGTGGGGCTGGC
This sequence comes from Citrus x changshan-huyou, assembly GCA_039657385.1. Taxonomy (NCBI): domain Eukaryota; kingdom Viridiplantae; phylum Streptophyta; class Magnoliopsida; order Sapindales; family Rutaceae; genus Citrus; species Citrus x changshan-huyou. The sequence continues at coordinate 1,145,846 of JBCGBO010000018.1, forward strand.
GAACTTCGTCCGCGGGACTCGGAATGGCGCGAGACTTTGCGAGGCACCTCCGTGTGCCAAAAATAGGCCGCGGGCAGAGCCGCGCCCAAAAATAACGGCCCGAAGGCCGGGGCGCCAAGTTCGTCCAACGGAAAAGGGCCACAAAAACGGGTGGGCTACAGCCTTGGGGGGTGGGCATGGCCAACTTCTTCCGCCGGACTCGGAGTCCAGCGGAAAAAGGCCACAAAAACGGGTGGGCTATAGCCTTGGGGGGTGGGGCTGGCCAACTTCATCCGCCGGACTCGGAATGGCGCGAGACTTTACAAAGCGCCTACGTGTGCCAAAAATAGGCCGCGGGCACAGACGCGCCCAAAAATAACCGCCCGAAGGCCGGGGCGCCAAGTTCGTCGAGCGGAAAAAGGCCACAAAAACGGGTGGGCTATAGCCTTGGGGGGTGGGGCTGGCCAACTTCGTCCGCCGGACTCGGAATGGCGCGAGACTTTGCAAAATGCCTCCGTGTGCCAAAAATAGGCCGCGGGCACCGACGCGCCCAAAAATAACGGCCAAGGCCGGGGCGCCAAGTTCGTCCAGCGGAAAAAGGCCACAAAAACGGGTGGGCTATAGCCTTGGGGGGTGGGGCTGGCCCACTTCGTCCGCCGGATTCGGAATGGCGCGAGACTTTGCAAAGCGCCTCCGTGTGCCAAAAATAGGCCGCGGGCACCGACGCGCCCAAAAATAACGGCCAAGGCCGGGGCGCCAAGTTCGTCCAGCGGAAAAAGGCCACAAAAACGGGTGGGCTATAGCCTTGGGGGGTGGGGCTGGCCCACTTCGTCCGCCGGATTCGGAATGGCGCGAGACTTTGCAAAGCGCCTCCGTGTGCCAAAAATAGGCCGCGGGCACAGCCGCGCCAAAAATTACCGCCCGAAGGGCGGCGCGCCAAGTTCGTCCAGCGGAAAAAGGCCACAAAACCGGGTGGGCTATAGCCTTGGGGGGTGGGGCTGGCCAACTTCGTCCGCCGGACTCGGAATGGTACGAGACTTTGCGAGGCTCCTCCATGTACCAAAAATAGGCCGCGGGCACAGCCGTACCCAAAAATAACCGCCTGAAGGCTGGGGAGCCAAGTTCGTCCAGCGGAAAAACGCCACAAAAACGGTTGGGCTATAGCCTTGGGGGGTGGGGCTGGCCAACTTCGTCCGCCGGACTCAGAATGGCGCGAGACTTTGCGAGGCAGCACCGTGTGCCCAAAATAGGCCGCGGATACAGCCGCGCCCAAAAATAACCGCCCGAAGGCCGGGGCGCCAAGTTCGTCCAGCGGAAAAAGGCCACAAAAACGGGTGGGCTATAGCCTTGGGGGGTGGGGTTGGCCAACTTCGTCCGCCGGACTCGGAATGGCGCGAGACTTTGCGAGGTGCCTCCGTGCGCCAAAAATAGGCCGTGGCCACAGCCGTGCCCAAAAATAACCACCCGAAGGCCGGGGCGCCAAGTTCGTCCAGCGGAAAAGGCCACAAAAACGGGTGGGCTATAGCCTTGGGGGGTGGGGCAGGCCAACTTCGTCCGCCGGACTCGGAATGGTTCGAGACTTTGCGAGCGGCCTCCGTGTGCCAAAAATAGGCTGGGGGCACATCCGCGCCCAAAAATAACCACCCGAAGGCCGAGGCGCCAAGTTCATCCAGCGGAAAAAGGCCACAAAAACGGGTGGGCTATAGCCTTGGGGGGTGGGCTGGCCGACTTCGTCCGCCGGATTCGGAATGGCGCGAGACTTTGCGAGGAGCCTCCGTGCGCCAAAAATAGGCCGTGGCCACAGCCGTGCCCAAAAATAACCACCCGAAGGCCGGGGCGCTAGGTTCGTCAAGCGGAAAAAGGCCACAAAAATGGGTGGGCTATAGCCTTAGGAGGTGGGGCTGGCCAGCTTCATCCACCGGACTCAGAATGGCGCGAGACTTTGCGAGGCGCCTCCGTGTGCCAAAAATAGGCCGCGGGCACAGCCGCGCCCAAAAATAACCGCCCGCAGGCCGGGGCGCCAAGTTCGTCCAGCGGAAAAAGGGCACAAAAACGGGTGGGCTATAGCCTTGGGGGGTGGGGCTGGCCAACTTCGTCCGCCGGACTCCGAATGGTGCGAGACTTTGCGAGCGGCCTCCGTGTGCCAAAAATAGGCTGCGGGCACTGCCGCACCCAAAAATAGCCGCCCGAAGGCCGCGGCGCTAAGTTCGTCCAGCGGAAAAAGACCACAAAAACGGGTGGGCTATAGCCTTGGGGGGTGGGGTTGGCCAACTTCGTCCGCCGGACTCGGAAAGCCGCGAGATTTTGCGAGGGGCCTCCGTGGGCCAAAAATAGGCCGCGGAAAAAGTCGCGCCCAAAAATAACTTCCCGAAGGCCGTGGCGCCAAGTTCGTCCAGCGGAAAAAGGCCACAAAAACGGGTGGGCTATAGCCTTGGGGGGTGGGGCTGGCCAACTTCGTCCGCCGGACTCGGAAAGCCGCGAGATTTTGCGAGGGGCCTCCGTGTACCAAAAATAGGCCGCGGACAAAGCCGCACCCAAAAATAACTGCCCGAAGGCCGTGGCGCCAAGTTCATCCAGCGGAAAAAGGCCACAAAAACGGGTGGGTATAGCCTTGGGGGGTGGGGCTGGCCAACTTCGTCCGCCGGACTCGGAATGGTGCGAGACTTTGCGAGGTGCCTACGTGGGCCAAAAATAGGCCGCGGGCACAGCCGCGCCCAAAAATAACTGCCCGAAGGCCGGGGCGCCAAGTTCGTCCAGCGGAAAAAGGCCACAAAAACGGGTGGGCTATAGCCTTGGGGGGTGGGCTGGCTAACTTCGTCCGCCGGACTCGGAATGGCGCGAGACTTTGTGAGGCGCCTCCGTACGCCAAAAATAGGCCGTGCCCACAGCCATTCCCAAAAATAACAACCCGAAGGCCGGGGCGCCAAGTTTGTCAAGCGGAAAAAAGACCACAAAAACGGGTGGGCTATAGCCTTGGGGGGTGGGGCTGGCCAACTTCGTCCGCCGGACTCGGAATGGCGCGAGACTTTACGAGGCACCTCCGTGTGCCATAAATAGGCCGTGGTCACAGCCGCGCCCAAAAATAACCGCCCGAAGGCCGGGGCCCCAAGTTCGTCCAGCGGAAAAGGCCACAAAAACGGGTGGGCTATAGCCTTGGGGGGTGGGGTTGGCCAACTTCGTCCGGTTGACTCGGAATGGCGCGAGACTTTACGAGGCGCCTCCGCACGCCAAAAATAGGCCGTGCCCACAGCCGTTCCCAAAAATAACAACCCGAAGGCCGGGGCGCCAAGTTTGTCAAGCGGAAAAAAGACCACAAAAACGGGTGGGCTATAGCCTTGGGGGGTGGGGCTGGCCAGCTTCATCCGCCGGACTCGGAATGGCGCGAGACTTTGCGAGGCGCCTCCGTGTGCCAAAATAGGCCGCGGGCACGGCCACGCCCAAAAATAACTGCCCGAAGGCCGGGGCGCCAAGTTCGTCCAGCTGAAAAAGGGCACAAAAACGGGTGGGCTATAGCCTTGGGGGGTGGGGCTGGCCAACTTCGTCCGCCGGACTCAGAATGGCGCGAGACTTCACGAGGCACCTCCGTGTGCCATAAATAGGCCTCGGGCACAACCGCGCCCAAAAATAACCGCCCGAGGGCCGGGGCGTCAAGTTCGTCCAGCGGAAAAGGCCACAAAAACGGGTGGGCTATAGCCTTGGGGGGTGGGGTTGGCCAACTTCGTCCGGTTGACTCGGAATGGCGCGAGACTTTACGAGGCGCCTCCGCACGCCAAAAATAGGCCGTGCCCACAGCCGTTCCCAAAAATAACAACCCGAAGGCCGGGGCGCCAAGTTTGTCAAGCGGAAAAAAGACCACAAAAACGGGTGGGCTATAGCCTTGGGGGGTGGGGCTGGCCAGCATCATCCGCCGGACTCGGAATGGCGCGAGACTTTGCGAGGCGCCTCCGTGTGCCAAAAATAGGCCGCGGGCACGGCCACGCCCAAAAATAACTGCCATAAGGCCGGGGCGCCAAGTTCGTCCAACGGAAAAAGGGCACAAAAACGGGTGGGCTATAGCCTTGGGGGGTGGGGCTGGCCAACTTCGTCCGCCGGACTCAGAATGGCACGAGACTTCACGAGGCACCTCCGTGTGCCATAAATAGGCCTCGGGCACAGCCACCCCTAAAAATAACCACCCGAAGGCCGGGGCGCCAAGTTCGTCCAGCGGAAAATGACCACAAAAATGGGTGGGCTATAGCCTTGGGGGGTGGGGCTGGCCAACTTCGTCCGCCGGACTCGGAATGCCGTGAGACTTTGCGAGGGGCCTCCGTGTGCTAAAAATAGGCCGCGGGCAAAGCCGCGACCAAAAATAAACCCCCGAAGGCCGGGGCGCCAAGTTCGTCCAGCGGAAAAAGGCCACAAAAACGGGTGGGCTATAGCCTTGGGGGGTGGGCTGGCCAACTTCGTCCGCCGGACTCGGAATGGCGCGAGACTTTGCGAGGCGCCTCCGTGCGCCAAAAATAGGCCGTGGCCACAGCCGTGCCCAAAAATCACCACGCGAAGGCCGGGGAGCCAAGTTCGTCCAGCGGAAAAAGGCCACAAAAACGGGTGGGCTATAGCCTTGGGGGTGGGGCTGGCCAGCTTCATCCGCCGGACTCGGAATGGCGCGAGACTTTGCGAGGCGCCTCCGTGTGCCAAAAATAGGCCGCGGGTACAGCCGCACCCAAATATAACCGCCCGAAGGCCGGGGAGCCAAGTTCGTCCAGCGGAAAAAGGCCACAAAAACGGGTGGGCTATAGCCTTGGGGGGTGGGGCCGGCCAACTTCATCCGCCGGACTCGGAATGGTGCGAGACATTGCGAGGTGCCTCCGTGTGCCAAAAATAGGCCGCGGGCACAGCCGTACCCAAATATAACCGCCCGAAGGCCGGGGAGCCAAGTTCGTCCAGCGCAAAAAGGCCACAAAAACGGGTGGGCTATAGCCTTGGGGGGTGGGGCCGGCCAACTTCGTCCTTCGGACTCGGAATGGTGCGAGACTTTGCGAGGCGCCTCTGTGTTCTATAAATAGGCCGCGGGCACAGCCGCGCCCAAAAATAACCGCCTGAAGGTTGGGGCCCCAAGTTCGTCCAGCGGAAAAAAGCTACAAAAACGGGTGGGCTATAGCCTCGGGGGGTGGGGCTGGCCAACTTTGTCCGCCGGACTCGGAATGGCGTGAGACTTTGCGAGGCCCCTCCGTGTGCCATAAATAGACCGCGGGCACAGCCGCGACCAAAAATAACCGCCCGAAGGTTGGGGCCCCAAGTTCGTCCAGCGGAAAAAAGCCACAAAAACGGGTGGGCTATAGCCTTGGGGGGTGGGGCAGGCCAACTTCGTCCGCCGGACACGGAATGGCACGAGACTTTGGGAGCGGCCTCCGTGTGCCAAAAATAGGCCGGGGGCACAGCCGCGGCCAAAAATAACCGCCCGATGGCCGGGGCGCCAAGTTCGTCCAGCGGAAAAAGGCCACAAAAACGGGTGGGCTATAGCCTTGGGGGGTGGGGCTGGCCAACTTCGTCCGCCGGACTCGGAATGGCACGAGACTTTGCAAGGCACCTCCGTGTGCCATAAATAGGCCGCAGGCACACAGCCTCACCCAAAAATAACCGCCCGAAGGCCGGGGCCCCAAGTTTGTCCAGCGGAAAAAGGCCACAAAAACGGGTGGGCTATAGCCTTGGGGGGTGGGGCTGGCCAACTTCGTCCGCCGGACTCGGAATGGTGCGAGACTTTGCGAGCGGCCTCCGTGCGCCAAAAATAGGCTGGGGGCACAGTCGCGCCCAAAAATAACCACCCGAAGGCCGGGGCGCCAAGTTCGTCCAGCGGAAAAAGGCCACAAAAACGGGTGGGCTATAGCCTTGAGGGGTGGGCTGGCCAACTTCGTCCGCTGGACTCGGAATGGTGCAAGACTTTGCGACGCGCCTCTGTGCGCCAAAAATAGGCCGTGGCCACAGCCGCACCCAAAAATAACCGCCCGAAGGCCGGGGCCCCAAGTTCGTCCAGGGGAAAAGGCCACAAAAACGGGTGGGCTATAGCCTTGGGGGGTGGGGCTGGCCAACTTCGTCCGCCGGACTCGGAATGGTGCGAGACTTTGCGAGCGGCCTCCGTGCGCCAAAAATAGGCTGGGGGCTCAGCCGCGCCCAAAAATAACCGCCCGAAGGCCGGGGCGCCAAGTTCGTCCAGCGGAAAAAGGCCACAAAAACGGGTGGGCTATAGCCTTGAGGGGTGGGCTGGCCAACTTCGTCCGCTGGACTCGGAATGGTGCGAGACTTTGCGACGCGCCTCTGTGCGCCAAAAATAGGCCGTGGCCACAGCCGTGCCCAAAAATAACCACCCGAAGGCCGGGGCACCAAGTTCGTCAAGCGGAAAAAGGCCACAAAAACGGGTGGGCTATAGCCTTAGGAGGTGGGGCTGGCCAGCTTCATCCGCCGGACTCAGAATGGCGCGAGACTTTGCGAGGCGCCTCCGTCTGCCATAAATAGGCCGCGGGCACAGCCTCACCCAAAAATAACCGCCCCAAGGCCGGGGCCCCAAGTTCGTCCAGCCGAAAAGGCCACAAAAACGGGTGGGCTATAGCCTTGGGGGTGGGGCTGGCCAGCTTCATCCGCCGGACTCGGAATGGCGCGAGACTTTGCGAGGCGCCTCCATGTGCCAAAAATAGGCCGCGGGCACAGCCGCACCCAAAAATAACCACCCGAAGGCCGGGGCGCCAAATTCGTCCAGCGGAAAAAGGCCACAAAAACGGGTGGGCTATAGCCTTGGGGGGTGGGGCTGGCCAACTTCGTCCGCCGGACTCGGAATGGCGCAAGACTTTTGCGAGGCACCTCCGTGTGCCAAAAATACGCCGCGGGCACAGCCATGCCCAAAAATAACCGCCCGAAGGCCGGGGCGCCAAGTTCGTCCAGCGGAAAAAGGCCACAAAAACGGGTGGGCTATAGCCTTGAGGGGTGGGCTGGCCAACTTCGTCCGCTGGACTCGGAATGGTACGAGACTTTGCGACGCGCCTCTGTGCGCCAAAAATAGGCCGTGGCCACAGCCGTGCCCAAAAAAAACCACCCGAAGGCCGGGGCACCAAGTTCGTCAAGCGGAAAAAGGCCACAAAAACGGGTGGGCTATAGCCTTAGGAGGTGGGGCTGGCCAGCTTCATCCGCCGGACTCAGAATGGCGCGAGACTTTGCGAGGCGCCTCCGTCTGCCATAAATAGGCCGCGGGCACAGCCTCACCCAAAAATAACCGCCCCAAGGCCGGGGCCCCAAGTTCGTCCAGCCGAAAAGGCCACAAAAGCGGGTGGGCTATAGCCTTGGGGGTGGGGCTGGCCAGCTTCATCCGCCGGACTCGGAATGGCGCGAGACTTTGCGAGGCGCCTCCATGTGCCAAAAATAGGCCGCGGGCACAGCCGCACCCAAAAATAACCACCCGAAGGCCGGGGCGCCAAGTTCGTCCAGCGGAAAAAGGCCACAAAAACGGGTGGGCTATAGCCTTGGGGGGTGGGGCTGGCCAACTTCGTCCGCCGGACTCGGAATGGTGCAAGACTTTTGCGAGGCACCTCCGTGTGCCAAAAATACGCCGCGGGCACAGCCATGCCCAAAAATAACCGCCCGAAGGCCGGGGCGCCAAGTTCGTCCAGCCGAAAAAGGCCACAAAAACGGGTGGGCTATAGCCTTGGGGGGTGGGGCTGGCCAACTTCGTCCGCCGGACTCGGAATGGTGCGAGAATTTGCGAGGTGCCTCCGTGTGCCAAAAATAGGCCACGGGCGCTGCCGCGGCCAAAAATAACCGCCCGAAGGCCGGGGCGCCAGGTTCGTCCTGCGGAAAAAGGCCACAAAAACGGGTGGGCTATAGCCTTGGGGGGTGGGGCTGCCCAACTTCGTCCGCCGGACTCGCAAGGGCGCGAGACATTGCGAGGTGCCTCCATGTGCCAAAAATACGCCACGGGCACAGCCGCGCCCAAAAATAACCGCCCGAAGGCCGGGGCGCCAAGTTCGTCCAGCGGAAAAAGGCCACAAAAACGGGTGGGCTATAGCCTTGGGGGGTGGGGCTGGCCAACTTCGTCCGCCGGATTCGGAATGGTGCGAGACTTTGCGAGGCACATTTGTGTGCCAAAAATAGTACGCGGGCACAGCCACGCCCAAAAATAACCGCCCGAAGGCCGGGGCGCCAAGTTCGTCCAGCGGAAAATGGCCACAAAAACGGGTGGGCTATAGCCCTGGGGGGTGGGGCTGGCCAACATCGTCTGCCGGACTCGGAATGGCGAAAGACTTTGTGAGGCACCTCCGTGTGCCAAAATTAGGCCGCGGGCACAGCCGTGCCCAAAAATAACCGCAGAAGGCCGGGGCACCAAGTTCGTCCAGCGGAAAAAGGCTACAAAAACGGGTGCGCTATAGCCTTGGGGGGTGGTGCTGGCCAACTTCGTCCGCCGGACTCGGGATGGCGCGAGACTTTACGAGGCACCTCCGTGTGCCAAAAATAGGCAGAGGGCACAGCCGCGCCCAAAAATAACCACCCGAAGGCCGGGGCGCCAAGTTCGTCCAGCCGAAAAAGGCCACAAAAACGGGTGGGCTATATAGCCTTGGGGGGTGGGGCCGGCCAACTTCGTCCTTCGGACTCGGAATGGTGCGAGACTTTGCGAGGCGCCTCCGTGTTCTATAAATAGGCCGCGGGCACAGCCGCGCCCAAAAATAACCGCCTGAAGGTTGGGGCCCCAAGTTCGTCCAGCGGAAAAAAGCTACAAAAACGGGTGGGCTATAGCCTTGGGGGGTGGGGCTGGCCAACTTTGTCCGCCGGACTCGGAATGGCGTGAGACTTTGCGAGGCCCCTCCGTGTGCCATAAATAGACCGCGGGCACAGCCGCGACCAAAAATAACCGCCCGAAGGTTGGGGCCCCAAGTTCGTCCAGCGGAAAAAAGCCACAAAAACGGGTGGGCTATAGCCTTGGGGGGTGGGGCAGGCCAACTTTGTCCGCCGGACACGGAATGGCACGAGACTTTGGGAGCGGCCTCCGTGTGCCAAAAATAGGCCGGGGACACAGCCGCCGTCAAAAATAACCGCCCGATGGCCGGGGCGCCAAGTTCGTCCAGCGGAAAAAGGCCACAAAAACGGGTGGGCTATAGCCTTGGGGGGTGGGGCTGGCCAACTTCGTCCGCCGGACTCGGAATGGCACGAGACTTTGCGAGGCACCTCCGTGTGCCATAAATAGGCCGCAGGCACACAGCCTCACCCAAAAATAACCACCCGAAGGCCGGGGCCCCAAGTTCGTCCAGCGGAAAAGGCCACAAAAACGGGTGGGCTATAGCCTTGGGGGGTGGGGTTGGCCAACTTCGTCCGCCGGACTCGGAATGGCGCGAGATTTTGCGAGCGGCCTCCGTGCACCAAAAATAGGCTGGGGTCACAGCCGCGCCCAAAAATAACCGCCCGAAGGCCGGGGCCCCAAGTTCGTCCAGCGGAAAAAGGCCACAAAAACGGGTGGGCTATAGCCTTGGGGGGTGGGGCTGGCCAACTTCGTCCGCCGGACTCGGAATGGTGCGAGACTTTGCGAGCGGCCTCCGTGCGCCAAAAATAGGCTGGGGGCACAGTCGCACCCAAAAATAACCACCCGAAGGCCGGGGCGCCAAGTTCGTCCAGCGGAAAAAGGCCACAAAAACGGGTGGGCTATAGCCTTGAGGGGTGGGCTGGCCAACTTCGTCCGCTGGACTCGGAATGGTGGAAGACTTTGCGACGCGCCTCTGTGCACCAAAAATAGGCCGTGGCCACAGCCGCACCCAAAAATAACCGCCCGAAGGCCGGGGCCCCAAGTTCGTCCAGCGGAAAAAGGCCACAAAAACGGGTGGGCTATAGCCTTGGGGGGTGGGGCTGGCCAACTTCGTCCGCCGGACTCGGAATGGTGCGAGACTTTGCGAGCGGCCTCCGTGCGCCAAAAATAGGCTGGGGGCACAGCCACGCCCAAAAATAACTGCCCGAAGGCCGGGGCGCCAAGTTCGTCCAGCGGAAAAAGGCCACAAAAACGGGTGGGCTATAGCCTTGAGGGGTGGGCTGGCCAACTTCGTCCGCTGGACTCGGAATGGTACGAGACTTTGCGACGCGCCTCTGTGCGCCAAAAATAGGCCGTGGCCACAGCCGTGCCCAAAAATAACCACCCGACGGCCGGGGCACCAAGTTCGTCAAGCGGAAAAAGGCCACAAAAACGGGTGGGCTATAGCCTTAGGAGGTGGGGCTGGCCAGCTTCATCCGCCGGACTCAGAATGGCGCGAGACTTTGCGAGGCGCCTCCGTCTGCCATAAATAGGCCGCGGGCACAGCCTCACCCAAAAATAACCGCCCCAAGGCCGGGGCCCCAAGTTCGTCCAGCCGAAAAGGCCACAAAAACGGGTGGGCTATAGCCTTGGGGGTGGGGCTGGCCAGCTTCATCCGCCGGACTCGGAATGGCGCGAGACATTGCGAGGCGCCTCCATGTGCCAAAAATAGGCCGCGGGCACAGCCGCACCCAAAAATAACCACCCGAAGGCCGGGGCGCCAAGTTCGTCCAGCGGAAAAAGGCCACAAAAACGGGTGGGCTATAGCCTTGGGGGGTGGGGCTGGCCAACTTCGTCCGCCGAACTCGGAATGGCGCAAGACTTTTGCGAGGCACCTCCGTGTGCCAAAAATACGCCGCGGGCACAGCCATGCCCAAAAATAACCGCCCGAAGGCCGGGGCGCCAAGTTCGTCCTGCGGAAAAAGGCCACAAAAACGGGTGGGCTATAGCCTTGGGGGGTGGGGCTGCCCAACTTCGTCCGCCGGACTCGCAAGGGCGCGAGACATTGCGAGGTGCCTCCATGTACCAAAAATACGCCACGGGCACAGCCGCGCCCAAAAATAACCGCCCGAAGGCCGGGGCGCCAAGTTCGTCCAGCGGAAAAAGGCCACAAAAACGGGTGGGCTATAGCCTTGGGGGGTGGGGCTGGCCAACTTCGTCCGCCGGATTCGGAATGGCGCGAGACTTTGCGAGGCACATTTGTGTGCCAAAAATAGTACGCGGTCACAGCCGCGCCCAAAAATAACCGCCCGAAGGCAGGGGCGCCAAGTTCGTCCAGCGGAAAATGGCCACAAAAACGGGTGGGCTATAGCCCTGGGGGGTGGGGCTGGCCAACATCGTCTGCCGGACTCGGAATGGCGAAAGACTTTGTGAGGCACCTCCGTGTGCCAAAATTAGGCCGCGGGCACAGCCGTGCCCAAAAATAACCGCAGAAGGCCGGGGCACCAAGTTCGGAAGGGCACAAGACTTTGTGAGGCGCCTCCATGTTCCAAAAATACGCAGCGGGAACAGCCGCGACCAAACATAACCGCTCGAAGGCCGGGGCGCCAAGTTCGTCTAGCGGAAAAAGGCCACAAAAACGGGTGGGCTATAGCCTTGGGGGGTGGGGCTGGCCAACTTCGTCCGCCGGACTTGGAATGGTGCGAGACTTTGCGAGGTGCCTCCGTGTGCCAAAAATAGGCTGCGGGCACCGCCGTGCCCAAAAATAAGCGCCCGAAGACCGGGGCGCCAAGTTCGTCCAGCGGAAAAAGGCCACAAAAACGGGTGGGCTATAGCCTTGGGGGATGGGGCAGGCCAACTTCGTCCGCCGGACTCGCAAGGGCGCGAGACTTTACGAGGTGCCTCCATGTGCCAAAAATACACCGCGGGCACAGCCGCACCCAAAAATAACCATCCGAAGGCCGGGGCGCCAAGTTCGTCCAGCGGAAAAAGACCACAAAAACGGGTGGGCTATAGCCTTGGGGGGTGGGGCTGGCCAACTTCGTCCGCCGGACTCGAAAGGGCACAAGACTTTGTGAGGCGCCTCCATGTTCCAAAAATACGCAGCGGGAACAGCCGCGACCAAACATAACCGCCCGAAGGCCGGGGCGCCAAGTTCGTCCAGCGGAAAAAGGCCACAAAAACGGGTGGGGGATAACCTTGGGGGGTGGGGCTGGCCAACTTCGTCCGCCGGACTCGGAGTGGCGCAAGACTTTGTAAGGCGCCTCCGTGTGCCAAAAATAGGCCGCGGGCACAGCTGCGCCCAAAAATAACCGCCCGAAGGCCGGGGCGCCATGTTCGTCCTGCTGAAAAAGGCCAGAAAAACGGGTGGGCTATAGCCTTGGGGGGTGGGGCTGGCCAACTTCGTCCGCCGGACTCGGAATAACACGAGACTTTGCCAGGCACCTCCATGTGCTAAAAATAGGCCGCGGGCACAGCCGCGCCCAAAAATAACCGTCCGAAGGCTGGGGCGCCAAGTTCATCCAGCGGTAAAAGGCAACAAAAACGGGTGGGCTATAGCCTTGGGGGGTGGGGCTGGCCCACTTCGTCCGCCGGACTCGGAATGGTGCGAGACTTTGCGAGGCGCCTCCGTGTGCAAAAAATAGGCTGCGGGCACAGCCGCGCCCAAAAATAACTGCCCGAAGGCGGGGGCGCCTAGTTCGTCCAGCGGAAAAAGGCTACAAAAACGGGTGGGCTATAGCCTTGGGGGGAGGCGCTGGCCAACTTCGTCCGCCGGACTCGGAATGGCGCGAGACCTTGCGAGGCACCTCCGTGTGCCAAAAATAGGCCGCAGGCACAGCCGCGCCCAAAAATAACCGCCCGAAGGCCGGGGCGCCAAGTTCGTCCAGCGTAAAAAGGCCACAAAAACGGGTGGGCTATAGCCTTGGGGGGTGGGGCTGGCCCACTTCGTCCGCCGGACTCGGAATGGCACGAGATTTTGCGAGGTGCCTCCGTGTGCCAAAAATAGGCTGCGGGCACAGCAGCGCCCAAAAATAACCGCTCGAACGCCGGGGCGCCAAGTTCGTCCAGCGGAAAAAGGCCACAAAAACGGCTGGGCTATAGCCTTGGGGGGTGGGCGTGGCCAACTTCGTCCGCCGGACTCGGAATGGTGCGAGACTTTGCAAAGGACCTCCGTGTTCCAAAAATAGGCCGCGGGCACAGACACGCCCAAAAATAACCACCCGAAGGCCGGGGCGCCAAGTTCGTCCAGCGGAAAAAGGCCACAAAAACGGGTGGGCTACAGCCTTGGGGGGTTCGGCTGGCCAACTTCATCCGCCGGACTTGGAATGGCAAGTGAGACTTTGCGAGGCACCTGCGTGTGCCAAAAATAGGCCGCGGGCGCAGCCGCACCCAAAAATAACCATCAAAAGGCTGGGGTACCAAGTTCGTCCAGCGGAAAAAGGCTACAAAAACGGGTGGGCTATAGCCTTGGGGGGTGGGGCTGGCCAACTTCGTCCGCCGGACTCGGAATGGCGCGAGCCTTTACGAGGCGCCTCCGTGTGCCAAAAATTGGCCGAGGCCACAAGCGTGCCCAAAAATAACCGCCCGAAGGCCGGGGCGCCAAGGTCGTCCAGTGGAAAAAGGCCACAAAAACGGGTGGGCTATAGCCTTGGGGGGTGGGGCTGGCCAACTTCGTCCGCCGGACTTGGAATGGCGCGAGACTTTTACGAGGCTCCTCCATGTGCCAAAAATACGCCGCGGGCACAGCCACACCCAAAAATAACCGCCCGAAGGCCGGGGCGCCAAGTTCGTCCAGCAGAAAAATGCCACAAAAACGGGTGGGCTATAGCCTTGGGGGGTGGGGCTGGCCAACTTCGTCCTCCGGACTCGGAAAGCCGCGAGATTTTGGGAGGGGCCTCCGTGTGCCAAAAATAGGCCGCGGACAAAGCTGCGCCCAAAAATAACTGCCCGAAGGCCGTGGCGCCAAGTTCGTCCAGCGGAAAAAGGCCACAAAAACGGGTGGGCTATAGCCATGGGGGGTGGGGCTGGCCAACTTCGTCCGCCGGACTCGGAATGGTGCGAGACTTTGCGAGGTGCCTCCGTGTGCCAAAAATAGGCCACGGGCGCTGCCGCGCCCAAAAATAACCGCCCGAAGGTCGGGGCGCCAAGTTCGTCCAGCGGAAAAAGGCCACAAAAACGGGTGGGCTAAAGCCTTGGGGGGTTCGGCTGGCCAACTTCATCCGCCGGACTTGGAATGGCAAGTGAGACTTTGCGAGGCACCTCCGTGTGCCAAAAATAGGCCGCGGGCGCAGCCGCACCCAAAAATAACCATCAGAAGGCTGGGGTACCAAGTTCGTCCAGCGGAAAAAGGCTACAAAAACGGGTGGGCTATAGCCTTGGGGGGTGGGGCTGGCCAACTTCGTCCGCCGGACTCGGAATGGCGCGAGACTTTACGAGGCGCCTCCGTGTGCCAAAAATTGGCCGAGGCCACAAGCGTGCCCAAAAATAACCGCCCGAAGGCCGGGACGCCAAGTTCGTCCAGCGGAAAAAGGCCACAAAAACGGGTGGGCTATAGCCTTGGGGGGTGGGGCGGGCCAACTTCATCCGCCGGACTCGGAATGGTGCGAGACTTTGCGAGGCACATTTCTGTGCCAAAAATAGGACGCGGGCACAGCCGCGCCCTAAAATAACCACCCGAAGGCCGCGGCGCTAAGTTCGTCCAGCGGAAAAAGGCTACAAAAACGGGTGGGCTATAGCCTTGGGGGGTGGGGCTGGCCCACTTCGTCCGCCGGACTCGGAATGGCGCGAGACTTTGCGAGGCACATTTGTGTGCCAAAAATCGAACGCGGGCACAGCCGCGCCCAAAAATAACCGCCCGAAGGCCGGGGCGCCAAGTTCGTCCAGCGGAAAAAGGCCACAAAAACGGGTGGGCTATAGCCTTGGGGGGTGGGGCTGGCCAACATCGTCCGCCGGACTCGGAATGGCACGAGACTTTGCGAGGCACATTTGTGTGCCAAAAATAGTACGCGGGCACAGCCGTGCCCAAAAATAACCGCCCGAAGGCCGGGGCGCCAAGTTCGTCCAGCGGAAAATGGCCACAAAAATGGTGGGCTATAGCCCTGGGGGGTGGGGCTGGCCAACATCGTCTGCCGGACTCGGAATGGCGAAAGACTTTGTGAGGCACCTCCGTGTACCAAAATTAGGCCGCGGGCACAGCCGTGCCCAAAAATAACCGCCCGAAGGCCGGGGCGCCAAGTTCGTCCAGCGGAAAAAGGCCACAAAAACGGGTGGGCTATAGCCTTGGGGGGTGGGGCTGGCCCACTTCGTCCGCCGGACTCGAAATGGCACGAGATTTTGCGAGGTGCCTCTGTGTACCAAAAATAGGCTGCGGGCACAGCAGCGCCCAAAAATAACCGCTCGAACGCCGGGGCATAGAGTTCGTCCAACGGAAAAAGGCCACAAAAACGGGTGGGCTATAGCCTTGGGGGGTGGGGCTGGCCCACTTCGTCCGCCGGACTCGGAAGGGCACAAGACTTTGTGAGGTGCCTCCATGTTCCAAAAATACGCAGCGGGAACAGCCGCGACCAAACATAACCGCCCGAAGGCCGGGGCGGCAAGTTCGTCCAGCGGAAAAAGGCCACAAAAACGGGTGGGCTATAGCCTTGGGGGGTGGGGCTGGCCAACTTCGTCCGCCGGACTTGTAATGGTTCGAGACTTTGCGAGGTGCCTACGTGTGCCAAAAATAGGCTGCGGGCACAGCCGTGCCCAAAAATAACCGCCCGAAGGCCGGGGCGCCAAGTTCGTCCAGCGGAAAAAGGCCACAAAAACGGGTGGGCTATAGCCTTGGGGGGTGGGGCAGGCCAACTTCGTCCGCCGGACTCGCAAGGGCGCGAGACTTTGCGAGGTGCCTCCATGTGCTAAAAATACGCCGCGGGCACAGCCGCGCCCAAAAATAACCATCCGAAGGCTGGGGCGCCAAGTTCGTCCAGCGGAAAAAGGCCACAAAAACGGGTGGGCTATAGCCTTGGCGGGTGGGGCTGGCCAACTTCGTCCGCCGGACTCGCAAAGGCGCGAGACTTTGCGAGGTGCCTCCATGTGCCAAAAATACGACGCGGGCACAGCCGCGCCCAAAAATAACCGCCCGAAGGCTGGGGAGCCAAGTTCGTCCAGCGGAAAAAGGCCACAAAAACGGGTGGGCTATAGCCTTGGGGGGTGGGGCTGGCCCACTTCGTCCGCCGGACTCGGAAGGGCACAAGACTTTGTGAGGTGCCTCCATGTTCCAAAAATACGCAGCGGGAACAGCCGCGACCAAACATAACCACCCGAAGGCCGGGGCGGCAAGTTCGTCCAGCGGAAAAAGGCCACAAAAACGGGTGGGCTATAGCCTTGGGGGGTGGGGCTGGCCCACTTCGTCCGCCGGACTCGGAATGGCGCGAGACTTTGCGAGGCACATTTGTGTGCCAAAAATAGAACGCGGGCACAGCCGCGCCCAAAAATAACCGCCCGAAGGCCGGGGCGCCAAGTTCGTCCAGCGGAAAAAGGCCACAAAAACGGGTGGGCTATAGCCTTGGGGGGTGGGGCTGGCCAACTTCGTCCGCCGGACTCGGAATGGCGCGAGACTTTGCGAGGCACATTTGTGTGCCAAAAATAGTACGCGGGCACAGCCGTACCCAAAAATAACCGCCCGAAGGCCGGGGCGCCAAGTTCGTCCAGCGGAAAATGGCCACAAAAATGGTGGGCTATAGCCCTGGGGGGTGGGGCTGGCCAACATCGTCTGCCGGACTCGGAATGGCGAAAGACTTTGTGAGGCACCTCCGTGTACCAAAATTAGGCCGCGGGCACAGCCGTGCCCAAAAATAACCACCCGAAGGCCGGGGCGCCAAGTTCGTCCAGCGGAAAAAGGCCACAAAAACGGGTGGGCTATAGCCTTGGGGGGTGGGGCTGGCCCACTTCGTCCGCCGGACTCGAAATGGCACGAGATTTTGCGAGGTGCCTCTGTGTACCAAAAATAGGATGCGGGCACAGCAGCGCCCAAAAATAACCGCTCGAACGCCGGGGCGCCAAGTTCGTCCAGCGGAAAAAGGCCACAAAAACGGGTGGGCTATAGCCTTGGCGGGTGGGGCTGGCCAACTTCGTCCGCCGGACTCGCAAAGGCGCGAGACTTTGCGAGGTGCCTCCATGTGCCAAAAATACGCCGCGGGCACAGCCGCGCCCAAAAATAACCGCCCGAAGGCTGGGGAGCCAAGTTCGTCCAGCGGAAAAAGGCCACAAAAACGGGTGGGCTATAGCCTTGGGGGGTGGGGCTGGCCCACTTCGTCCGCCGGACTCGGAAGGGCACAAGACTTTGTGAGGTACCTCCATGTTCCAAAAATACGCAGCGGGAACAGCCGCGACCAAACATAACCGCCCGAAGGCCGGGGCGGCAAGTTCGTCCAGCGGAAAAAGGCCACAAAAACGGGTGGACTATAGCCTTGGGGGGTGGGGCTGGCCAACTTCGTCCGCCGGACTCGGAATGGCGCGAGACTTTGCGAGGCACATTTGTGTGCCAAAAATAGTACGCGGGCACAGCCGTGCCCAAAAATAACCGCCCGAAGGCCGGGGCGCCAAGTTCGTCCAGCGGAAAATGGCCACAAAAATGGTGGGCTATAGCCCTGGGGGGTGGGGCTGGCCAACATCGTCTGCCGGACTCGGAATGGCGAAAGACTTTGTGAGGCACCTCCGTGTACCAAAATTAGGCCGCGGGCACAGCCGTGCCCAAAAATAACCGCCCGAAGGCCGGGGCGCCAAGTTCGTCCAGCGGAAAAAGGCCACAAAAACGGGTGGGCTATAGCCTTGGGGGGTGGGGCTGGCCCACTTCATCCGCCGGACTCGAAATGGCACGAGATTTTGCGAGGTGCCTCTGTGTACCAAAAATAGGATGCGGGCACAGCAGCGCCCAAAAATAACCGCTCGAACGCCGGGGCGCCAAGTTCGTCCAGCGGAAAAAGGCCACAAAAACGGGTGGGCTATAGCCTTGGCGGGTGGGGCTGGCCAACTTCGTCCGCCGGACTCGCAAAGGCGTGAGACTTTGCGAGGTGCCTCCATGTGCCAAAAATACGCCGCGGGCACAGCCGCGCCCAAAAATAACCGCCCGAAGGCTGGGGAGCCAAGTTCGTCCAGCGGAAAAAGGCCACAAAAACGGGTGGGCTATAGCCTTGGGGGGTGGGGCTGGCCCACTTCGTCCGCCGGACTCGGAAGGGCACAAGACTTTGTGAGGTGCCTCCATGTTCCAAAAATACGCAGCGGGAACAGCCGCGACCAAACATAACCGCCCGAAGGCCGGGGCGGCAAGTTCGTCCAGCGGAAAAAGGCCACAAAAACGGGTGGGCTATAGCCTTGGGGGGTGGGGCTGGCCAACTTCGTCCGCCGGACTTGGAATGGTTCGAGACTTTGCGAGGTGCCTGCGTGTGCCAAAAATAGGCTGCGGGCACAGCCGTGCCCAAAAATAACCGCCCGAAGGCCGGGGCGCCAAGTTCGTCCAGCGGAAAAAGGCCACAAAAACGGGTGGGCTATAGCCTTGGGGGGTGGGGCAGGCCAACTTCGTCCGCCGGACTCGCAAGGGCACGAGACTTTGCGAGGTGCCTCCATGTGCCAAAAATTTGCCGCGGGCACAACCGCGCCCAAAAATAACCATCCGAAGGCTGGGGCGCCAAGTTCGTCCAGCGGAAAAAGGCCACAAAAACGGGTGGGCTATAGCCTTGGCGGGTGGGGCTGGCCAACTTCGTCCGCCGGACTCGCAAAGGCGCGAGACTTTGCGAGGTGCCTCCATGTGCCAAAAATACGCCGCGGGCACAGCCGCGCCCAAAAATAACCGCCCGAAGGCTGGGGAGCCAAGTTCGTCCAGCGGAAAAAGGCCACAAAAACGGGTGGGCTATAGCCTTGGGGGGTGGGGCTGGCCCACTTCGTCCGCCGGACTCGGAAGGGCACAAGACTTTGTGAGGTGCCTCCATGTTCCAAAAATACGCAGCGGGAACAGCCGCGACCAAACATAACCGCCCGAAGGCCGGGGCGGCAAGTTCGTCCAGCGGAAAAAGGCCACAAAAACGGGTGGGCTATAGCCTTGGGGGGTGGGGCTGGCCAACTTCGTCCGCCGGACTTGGAATGGTTCGAGACTTTGCGAGGTGCCTGCGTGTGCCAAAAATAGGCTGCGGGCACCGCCGTGCCAAAAAATAAGCGCCCGAAGGCCGGGGCGCCATGTTCGTCCAGCGGAAAAAGGCCACAAAAACGGGTGGGCTATAGCCTTGGGGGGTGGGGCAGGCCAACTTCGTCCGCCGGACTCGCAAGGGCGCGAGACTTTGCGAGGTGCCTCCATGTGCCAAAAATACGCCGCGGGCACAGCCGCGCCCAAAAATAACCATCCGAAGGCTGGGGCGCCAAGTTCGTCCAGCGGAAAAAGGCCACAAAAACGGGTGGGCTATAGCCTTGGGGGGTGGGGCTGGCCATTTTCGTCCGCCGGACTCGGAAGGGCACAAGACTTTGTGAGGTGCCTCCATGTTCCAAAAAAAAGCAGCGGGAACAGCCGCGACCAAACATAACCGCCCGAAGGCCGGGGCGCCAAGTTCGTCCAGCGGAAAAAGGCCACAAAAACGGGTGGGGGAAAACCTTGGGGGGTGGGGCAGGCCAACTTCGTCCGCTGGACTCGGAGTGGCGCAAGACTTTGTAAGGCGCCTCCGTGTGCCAAAAATAGGCCGCGGGCACAGCTGCGCCCAAAAATAACCTCCCGAAGGCCGGGGCGCCAAGTTCGTCCAGCGGTAAAAGGCAACAAAAACGGGTGGGCTATAGCCCTGGGCGGTGGGGCTGGCCAACTTCGTCCGCCGGACTCGGAATGGCGCGAGACTTTGCGAGCGGCCTCCGTGTGCCAAAAATAGGCCGGGGACACAGCCGCGCCCAAAAATAACCGCCCGAAAGCCGGGGCGCCAAGTTCGTCCAGCGGAAAAAGGCCACAAAAACGGGTGGGCTATAGCCTAGGGGGGTGGGGCTGGCCAACTTCGTCCGCCGGACTCGGAATGGCGCGAGACTTTGCGAGGCGCCTCCGTGTGCCATAAATAGGCCGCGGGCACAGCCTCGCCCAAAAATAACCGCCCGAAGGCCGGGGCGCCAAGTTCGTCCAGCGGAAAAGGCCACAAAAACGGGTGGGCTATAGCCTTTGGTGGTGGGGCTGGCCAACTTTGTCCGCCGGACTCGGAATGGTTCGAGACTTTGCGAGCGGCCTCCGTCTGCCAAAAATAGGCCGGCGGTACAGCCGCGCCCAAAAATAACCGCCCGAAGGCCGGGGCGCCAAGTTCGTCCAGCGGAAAAAGGCCACAAAAACGGGTGGGCTATAGCCTTGGGCGGTGGGGCTGGCCAACTTCGTCCGCCGGACTCGGAATGGCGCGAGACTTTGCGAGCGGCCTCCGTGTGCCAAAAATAGGCCGGGGGCACAGCCGCGCCCAAAAATAACCGCCCGAAAGCCGGGGCGCCAAGTTCGTCCAGCGGAAAAAGGCCACAAAAACGGGTGGGCTATAGCCTTGGGGGGTGGGGCTGGCCCACTTCGTCCGCCGGACTCGGAATGGTGCGAGACTTTGCGAGGCGCCTCCGTGTGCCATAAATAGGCCGCGGGCACAGCCTCGCCCAAAAATAACCGCCCCAAGGCCGGGGCGCCCAGTTCGTCCAGCGGAAAAGGCCACAAAAACGGGTGGGCTATAGCCTTGGGTGGTGGGGCTGGCCAACTTTGTCCGCCGGACTCGGAATGGTTCGAGACTTTGCGAGCAGCCTCCGTCTGCCAAAAATAGGCCGGCGGTACAGCCGTGCCCAAAAATAACCGCCCGAAGGCCGGGGCACCAAGTTCGTCCAGCGGAAAAAGGCCACAAAAACGGGTGGGCTATAGCCTTGGGCGGTGGGGCTGGCCAACTTCGTCCGCCGGACTCGGAATGGCGCGAGACTTTGCGAGCGGCCTCCGTGTGCCAAAAATAGGCCGGGGGCACAGCCGCGCCCAAAAATAACCGCCCGAAAGCCGGGGCGCCAAGTTCGTCCAGCGGAAAAAGGCCACAAAAACGGGTGGGCTATAGCCTTGGGGGGTGGGGCTGGCCAACTTCGTCCGCCGGACTCGGAATGGTGCGAGACTTTGCGAGGCGCCTCCGTGTGCCATAAATAGGCCGCGGGCACAGCCTCGCCCAAAAATAACCGCCCGAAGGCCGGGGCGCCCAGTTCGTCCAGCGGAAAAGGCCACAAAAACGGGTGGGCTATAGCCTTGGGTGGTGGGGCTGGCCAACTTTGTCCGCCGGACTCGGAATGGTTCGAGACTTTGCGAGCAGCCTCCGTCTGCCAAAAATAGGCCGGCGGTACAGCCGTGCCCAAAAATAACCGCCCGAAGGCCGGGGCACCAAGTTCGTCCAGCGGAAAAAGGCCACAAAAACGGGTGGGCTATAGCCTTGGGCGGTGGGGCTGGCCAACTTCGTCCGCCGGACTTGGAATGGCGCGAGACTTTGCGAGCGGCCTCCGTGTGCCAAAAATAGGCTGGGGACACAGCCGCGCCCAAAAATAACCGCCCGAAGGCCGGGGCGCCAAGTTCGTCCGGCGGAAAAAAGCCACAAAAACGGGTGGGCTATAGCCTTGGGGGGTGGGGCTGGCCAACTTCGTCCGCCGGACTCGGAATGGCGCCAGATTTTGCGAGGCGCCTCCATGTGGCAAAAATCAGCCGCGGGCACAACCGCGCCCAAAAATAACTGCCCGAAGGCCGGGGCGCCAAGTTCGTCCAGCGGAAAAAGGCCACAAAAACGGGTGGGCTATACCCTTGGGGGGTGGGGCTGGCCAACTTCGTCCGCCGGACTCGGAATGGCGCCAGATTTTGCGAGGCGCCTCCGTGTGCCAAAAATAGGCTGGGGGCACAGCCGCGCCCAAAAATAACCGCCCGAAGGCCGGGGCGCCAAGTTCGTCCGGCGGAAAAAAGCCACAAAAACGGGTGGGCTATAGCCTTGGGGGGTGGGGCTGGCCAACTTCGTCCGCCGGACTCGGAATGGCGCCAGATTTTGCGAGGCGCCTCCGTGTGCCAAAAATAGGCTGGGGGCACAGCCGCGCCCAAAAATAACCGCCCGAAGGCCGGGGCGCCAAGTTCGTCCGGCGGAAAAAAGCCACAAAAACGGGTGGGCTATAGCCTTGGGGGGTGGGGTTGGCCAACTTCGTCCGGCCGACTCGGAATGGCGCGAGATTTTGCGAGGCGCCTCCGTGTGCCACAAATAGGCCGCGGGCACAGCCGCACCCAAAAATAACTGCCCGAAGGCTGGGGCGCCAAGTTCGTCCAGCGGAAAAAGGCCACAAAAACGGGTGGGCTATAGCCTTGGGGGGTGGGGCTGGCCAACTTCGTCCACCGGACTCGGAATGGCGCGAGACTTTGCGAGCGGCCTCCGTGTGCCAAAAATAGGCTGGGGGCACAGCCGCGCCCAAAAATAACCCCCCGAATGCCGGGGCGCCAAGTTCGTCCAGCGGAAAAAGGGCACAAAAACGGGTGGGCTATAGCCTTGGGGGGTGGGCTGGCCAACTTCGTCCGCCGGACTCGGAATGGCGCGAGACTTTGCGAGCGGCCTCCTTGTGCCAAAAATAGGCTGGGGACACAGCCGCGCCCAAAAATAACAGCCCGAAGGCCGGGGCGCCAAGTTCGTCCAGCGGAAAAAGGCCATAAAAACGGGTGGGCTATAGCCTTGGGGGGTGGGGCTGGCCAACTTCGTCCGCCGGACTCGGAATGGCGCGAGACATTGCGAGCGGCCTCCGTGCTCCAAAAATAGGCTGAGGTCACAACCGCGCCCAAAAATAACCGCCCGAAGGCCGGGGCGCCAAGTTCGTCCAGCGGAAAAAGGGCACAAAAACGGGTGGGCTATAGCCTTGGGGGGTGGGCTGGCCCACTTCGTCCGCCGGACTCGGAATGGCGCGAGACATTGCGAGCGGCCTCCGTGTTCCAAAAATAGGCTGCGGTCACAACCGCGCCCAAAAATAACCGCCCGAAGGCCGGGGCGCCAAGTTCGTCCAGCGGAAAAAGGCCACAAAAACGGGTGGGCTATAGCCTTGGGGGGTGAGCTGGCCCACTTCGTCCGCCGGACTCGGAATGGCGCGAGACTTTGCGAGGCACCTCCGTGCGCCAAAAATAGGCCGTGCCCAAAAATAACCACCCGAAGGCCGGGGCGCCAAGTTCGTCAAGCGGAAAAAGGCCACAAAAACGGGTGGGCTATAGGCTTGTGGGGTGGGGCTGGCCAGCTTCATCCGCCGGACTCGGAATGGCGCGAGACTTTTTGAGGTGCTTCCATGTGCGAAAAATAGGCCGCGGGCACAGTCGTGCCCAAAAATAACCGCCCGAAGGCCGGGGCGCCAAGTTCGTCCAGCGGAAAAAGGGCACAAAAACGGGCGGGCTATAGCCTTGGGGGGTGGGGCTGGCCAACTTTGTCCGCCGGACTCGGAATGGCGCGAGACTTCACGAGGCACCTCCGTGTGCCATAAATAGGCCGCGGGCACAGCCGCGCCCAAAAATAACCGCCCAAGGGCCGGGGCGCCAAGTTCGTCCAGCGGAAAAAGGGCACAAAAACGGGTGGGCTATAGCCTTGGGGGGTGGGCTGGCCAACTTCGTCTGCCGGACGCGGAATGGCGCGAGACTTTGCGAGCGGCCTCCGTGTTCCAAAAATAGGCTGGGGGCACAGCCGCGCCCAAAAATAACCGCCCGAGGGCCGGGGCGCCAAGTTCGTCCAGCGGAAAAAGGGCACAAAAACGGGTGGGCTATAGCCTTGGGGGGTGGGCTGGCCAACTTCGTCCGCCGGACTCGGAATGGCGCGAGACTTTGCGAGGCACCTCCGTGCGCCAAAAATAGGCCGTGGCCACAGCCGTGCCCAAAAATAACCACCCGAAGGCCGGGGCGCCAAGTTCGTCAAGCGGAAAAAGGCCACAAAAACGGGTGGGCTATAGCCTTGGGGGGTGGGGTTGGGCAGCGTCGTCCGGCCGATTCGGAATGGCGCGAGATTTTGCGAGGCGCCTCCGTGTACCACAAATAGGCCGCGGGCACAGCCGCGCCCAAAAATAACCGCCGGAAGGCTGGGGCGCCAAGTTCGTCCAGCGGAAAAAGGCCACAAAAACGGGTGGGCTATAGCCTTGGGGGGTGGGGCTGGCCAACTTCGTCCGCCGGACTCGGAATAGCGCGAGATTTTGCGAGGCGACTCCGTGCTCCAAAAATAGGCCGTGCCCACAGCCGCGCCCAAAAATAACCACCCGAAGGCCGGGGCGCCAAGTTCGTCAAGCGGAGAAAGGCCGCAAAAACGGGTGGGCTATAGCCTTGGGGGGTGGGGTTGGCCAACTTCGTCCGGCCGACTCGGAATGGCGCGAGACTTTGCAAGCGGCATCCGTGTGCCAAAAATAGGCTGGGGGCACAGCCGCGCCCAAAAATAACAACCCGAAGGCCGGGGCGCCAAGTTCGTCCAGCGGAAAAAGGGCACAAAAACGGGTGGGCTATAGCCTTGGGGGGTGGGCTGGCCAACTTCGTCCGCCGGACTCGGAATGGCGCGAGACTTTGCGAGCGGCCTCCTTGTGCCAAAAATAGGCTGGGCGCACAGCCGTGCCCAAAAATAACCGCCCGAAGGCCAGGGCGCCAAGTTCGTCCAGCGGAAAAAGGCCACAAAAACGGGTGGGCTATAGCCTTGGGGGGTGGGCTGGCCCACTTCGTCCGCCGGACTCGGAATGGCGCGAGACATTGCGAGCGGCCTCCGTGTTCCAAAAATAGGCTGCGGTCACAACCGCGCCCAAAAATAACCGCCCGAAGGCCGGGGCGCCAAGTTCGTCCAGCGGAAAAAGGCCACAAAAACGGGTGGGCTATAGCCTTGGGGGGTGAGCTGGCCCACTTCGTCCGCCGGACTCGGAATGGCGCGAGACTTTGCGAGGCACCTCCGTGCGCCAAAAATAGGCCGTGCCCAAAAATAACCACCCGAAGGCCGGGGCGCCAAGTTCGTCAAGCGGAAAAAGGCCACAAAAACGGGTGGGCTATAGGCTTGTGGGGTGGGGCTGGCCAGCTTCATCCGCCGGACTCGGAATGGCGCGAGACTTTTCGAGGTGCTTCCGTGTGCGTAAAATAGGCCGCGGGCACAGTCGCGCCCAAAAATAACCGCCCGAAGGCCGGGGCGCCAAGTTCGTCCAGCGGAAAAAAGGGCACAAAAACGGGCGGGCTATAGCCTTGGGGGGTGGGGCTGGCCAACTTTGTCCGCCGGACTCGGAATGGCGCGAGACTTCACGAGGCACCTCCGTGTGCCATAAATAGGCCGCGGGCACAGCCGCGCCCAAAAATAACCGCCCGAGGGCCGGGGCGCCAAGTTCGTCCAGCGGAAAAAGGCCACAAAAACGGGTGGGCTATAGCCTTGGGGGGTGGGCTGGCCAACTTCGTCCGCCGGACGCGGAATGGCGCGAGACTTTTCGAGCGGCGTCCGTGTTCCAAAAATAGGCTGGGAGCACAACCGCGCCCAAAAATAACCGCCCGAAGGCCGGGGCGCCAAGTTCGTCCAGCGGAAAAAGGGCACAAAAACGGGTGGGCTATAGCCTTGGGGGGTGGGGCTGGCCAACTTCGTCCGCCGGACTCGGAATGGCGCGAGACTTTGCAAGGCGCCTCCGTGTGCCAAAAATAGGCCGCGGGCACAACCGCGCCCAAAAATAACCGCCCGAAGGCAGGGGCGCCAAGTTCATCAAGCGGAAAAAGCCCACAAAAACGGGTGGGCTATAGCCTTCGGGTGTGGGGCTGGCCCACCTGGTCCGCCGGACTCGGAATGGCGTGAGACTTTACGAGGTGCCTCCGTGTGCCAAAAATAGGCCGCGGGCACAGCCGGGCCCAAAAATAACCTCCCGAAGGCCGGGGCGCCAAGTTCGTCCAGCGGAAAAAGGCCACAAAAACGGGTGGGCTATAGCCTTGCGGGGTGGGGCTGGCCAACTTCATCCGCCGGACTCGGAATGGCGCGAGACTTTGCGAGGCACCTCGTGTGCCAAAAATAGGCCGCGTGCACGGCCGCGCCCAAAAATAACCGCCCAAAGGCAGGGGCGCTAAGTTCATCAAGCGGAAAAAGCCCACAAAAACGGGTGGGCTATAGCCTTCGGGTGTGGGGCAGGCCCACCTCGTCCGCCGGACTCGGAATGGCGTGAGACTTTACGAGGCGCCTCCGTGTGCCAAAAATAGGCCGCGGGCACAGCCGCGCCCAAAAATAACCGCCCAAAGGGCGGGGCGCCATGTTCGTCCAGCGGAAAAAGGCCACAACAACGGGTGGGCTATAGCCTTGGGGGGTGGGGCTGGCCAACTTCGTCCGCCGGACTCGGAATGGCGTGAGACTTTACGAGGCGCCTCCATGTGCCAAAAATAGGCCGCGGGCACAGCCGCGCCCAAAAATAACCACCCGAAGGCCGGGGCGCCAAGTTCGTCCAGCGGAAAAAGGCCACAAAAACGGGTGGGCTATAGCCTTGCGGGGTGGGGCTGGCCAACTTCATCCGCCGGACTCGGAATGGCGCGAGACTTTGCAAGGCGCCTCGTGTGCCAAAAATAGGCCGCGTGCACGGCCGCGCCCAAAAATAACCGCCCAAAGGCAGGGGCGCCAAGGTCATCAAGCGGAAAAAGCCCACAAAAACGGGTGGGCTATAGCCTTCGGGTGTGGGGCAGGCCCACCTCGTCCGCCGGACTCGGAATGGCGTGAGACTTTATGAGGCACCTCCGTGTGCCAAAAATAGGCCGCGGGCACAGCCGCGCCCAAAAATAACCTCCCGAAGGGCGGGGCGCCAAGTTCGTCCAGCGGAAAAAGGCCACAAAAACGGGTGGGCTATAGCGTTGGGGGGTGGGGCTGGCCAACTTCGTCCGCCGGACTCGGAATGGCACGAGACATTGCGAGGCGCCTCCGTGTGCCAAAAATAGGCCGCGGGAACAGCCGCGCCCAAAAATAACCGCCCGAAGGCCGAGGCGCCAAGTTCGTCAAGCGGAAAAAGGCCACAAAAACGGGTGGGCTATAGCCTTGTGGGAGGGGCTGGCCAGCTTCATCCTCCGGACTCGGAATGGCGCGAGACTTTGCGAGGAGCCTGCATGTGCCAAAAATAGGCCGCAGGGACAGCTGCGCCCAAAAATAACAGCCCGAAGGCCGGGGCACCAAGTTCGTCCAGCGGAAAAGGCCACAAAAACGGGTGGGCTATAGCCTTGGGGGGTGGGGTTGGCCAACTTCGTCCGGCCGACTCGGAATGGCGCCAGACTTTGCGAGCGGCCTCCGTGTGCCAAAAATAGGCCGCGGGCACAACCGCGCCCAAAAATAACCGCCCAAAGGCAGGGGCGCCAAGTTCATCAAGCAGAAAAAGCCCACAAAAACGGGTGGGCTATTGCCTTCGGGTGTGGGGCTGGCCCACCTCGTCCGCCGGACTCGGAATGGCGTGAGACTTTACGAGGCGCCTCCGTGTGCCAAAAATAGGCCGCGGGCACAGCCGCGCCCAAAAGTAACCTCCCGAAGGCCGGGGCGCCAAGTTCGTCCGGCGGAAAAAGGCCACAAAAACGGGTGGGCTATAGCGTTGGGGGGTGGGGCTGGCCAACTTCGTCCGCCGGACTCGGAATGGCGCGAGACATTGCGAGGCGCCTCCGTGTGCCAAAAATAGGCCGCGGGCACAGCCGCGCCCAAAAATAACTGCCCGAAGGCCAGGGCGCCATGTTCGTCTAGCGGAAAAAGGCCACAAAAACGGGTGGGCTATAGCCTTGGGGTGTTGGGCTGGCCCACCTCGTCCGCCGGACTCGGAATGGCGTGAGACTTTACGAGGCGCCTCCATGTGCCAAAAATTGGCCGCGGGCACAGCCGCGCCCAAAAAATAACCACCCGAAGGCCGGGGCGCCAAGTTCGTCCAGCGGAAAAAGGCCACAAAAAATGGGTGGGCTATAGCCTTGCGGGGTGGGGCTGGCCAACTTCATCCGCCGGACTCGGAATGGCGTGAGACTTTGCGAGGCGCCTCGTGTGCCAAAAATAGGCCGCGTGCACAGCCGCGCTAAAAATAACCGCCCGAAGGGCGGCGCGCCAAGTTCGTCCAGCGGAAAAAGGCCACAAAAACGGGTGGGCTATAGCCTTGGGGGGTGTGGCTGGCCAACTTCGTCCGCCGGACTCGGAATGGAGTGAGACTTTGCGAGGCGCCTCTGTGTGCCAAAAATAGGACACGGGCACAGCCGCGCCCAAAAATAACCGCCCGAAGGCCGGGGCGCCAAGTTCGTCCAGTGGAAAAAGGCCACAAAAACGGGTGGGCTATAGCCTTGGGGGGTGGGGCGGGCCAACTTCGTCCTCCGGACTCGGAATGGCGCGAGACTTTGCGAGGCGCCTCCGTGTGCCAAAAATAGGCCGCGGACACAGCCGCGCCCAACAATAACCGCTCGAAGGCCGGGGCGCCAAGTTCGTCCAGCGGAAAAAGGCCACAAAAAATGGGTGGGCTATAGCCTTGCGGGGTGGGGCTGGCCAACTTCATCCGCCGGACTCGGAATGGCGTGAGACTTTGCGAGGCGCCTCGTGTGCCAAAAATAGGCCGCGAGCACAGCCGCGATAAAAATAACCGCCCGAAGGGCGGCGCGCCAAGTTCGTCCAGCGGAAAAAGGCCACAAAAACGGGTGGGCTATAGCCTTGGGGGGTGTGGCTGGCCAACTTCGTCCGCCGGACTCGGAATGGAGTGAGACTTTGCGAGGCGCCTCTGTGTGCCAAAAATAGGCCGCGGGCACAGCCGCGCCCAAAAATAACCGCCCGAAGGCCGGGGCGCCAAGTTCGTCCAGCGGAAAAAGGCCACAAAAACGGGTGGGCTATAGCCTTGGGGGGTGGGGCGGGCCAACTTCGTCCTCCGGACTCGGAATGGCGCGAGACTTTGCGAGGCGCCTCCGTGTGCCAAAAATAGGCCGCGGACACAGCCGCGCCCAACAATAACCGCTCGAAGGCCGGGGCGCCAAGTTCGTCCAGCGGAAAAAGGCCACAAAAACGGGTGGGCTATAGCCTTGGGGGGTGGGGCTGGCCAACTTCGTCCGCCGGACTCGGAATGGCGCGAGACTTTGCGAGGCGCCTCCGTGTGCCAAAAATAGGCCGCGGGCACTGCCGCGTCCAAAAATAACTGCCCGAAGGCTGGGGCGCCAAGTTCGTCCCGCGGAAAAAGGCCACAAAAAATGGGTGGGCTATAGCCTTGGGGGGTGGGGCAGGCCAACTTCGTCCGCCGGACTCGGAATGGCGCGAGACTTTGCGAGGCACCTCCGTGTGCAAAAAATAGGCCGCGGGCACAGTCGCACCCAAAAATAATAGCCCGAAGGCCGGGGCGCCAAGTTCGTCCAGCGGAAAAAGGCCACAAAAACGGGTGTGCTATAGCCTTGGGGGGTGGGGCTGGACAACTTCATCCGCCGGACTCGGAATGGTGCGAGACTTTGCTAGGTGCCTCCGTGTGCCAAAAATAGGCCGCGGGCACAGCCGCGCCCAAAAATAATCGCCCGAAGGCAGGGGCGCCAAGTTCGTCCAGCGGAAAAAGGCCACAAAAACGGGTGGGCTATAGCGTTGGGGGGTGGGGCTGGCCAACTTCGTCCGCCGGACTCGGAATGGCGCGAGACTTTGCAAGGCACCTCCGTTTGCCAAAAATAGGCCGCGGGCACAACCGCGCCCAAAAATAACTGCCCAAAGGCAGGGTCGCCAAGTTCATCAAGCGGAAAAAGCCCACAAAAACGGGTGGGCTATAGCCTTCGGGTGTGGGGCGGGCCAACTTCGTCCGCCGGACTCGGAATGGCGCGAGACTTTGCGAGGCTCCTCCGTGTGCAAAAAATAGGCTGCGGGCACAGCCGCGGCCAAAAATAACCGCCCGAAGGCCTGGGCGCCAAGTTCGTCCAGCGGAAAAAGGGCACAAAAACGGGTGGGCTATAGCCTTGGGGGGTGGGGCTGGCCAACTTCGTCCGCCAGACTCGGAATGGCGCGAGAATTTACGAGGCACCTCCGTGTGCCATAAATAGGCCGCAGGCACAGCCGCTCCCAAAAATAACAGCCCGAAGGCCGGGGCGCCAAGTTCGTCCAGCGGAAAAAGGCCACAAAAACGGGTGGGCTATAGCTTTGGGGGGTGGAGCTGGCCAACTTCGTCCCCCGGACTCGGAATGGCGTGAGACTTTGCGAGGCGCCTCCATGCGCCATAAATAGGCCGCGGGCACAGCCTCACCCAAAAATAACCTCCCGAAGGCCGGGGCCCCAAGTTCGTCCAGCGGAAAAAGGCTACAAAAACGGGTGGGCTATAGCCTTGGGAGGTGGGGCTGGCAAACTT
Organism: Citrus x changshan-huyou; assembly: GCA_039657385.1. Lineage (NCBI taxonomy): Eukaryota > Viridiplantae > Streptophyta > Magnoliopsida > Sapindales > Rutaceae > Citrus > Citrus x changshan-huyou. The sequence goes on from JBCGBO010000018.1 coordinate 1,175,847, forward strand.
CGTCCGCCGGACTCGGAATGGCGCGAGACATTGTGAGGTGCCTCCGGGTACCAAAAATAGGCTGCGGGCACAGCCGCGCCCAAAAATAACAGCCCGAAGGCCGGGGCGCAAAGTTCGTCAAGCGGAAAAAGGCCACAAAAACGGGTGGGCCATAGCCATGGGGTGTGGGGCTGGCCCGCCTCGTCCGCCGGACTCGGAATGGCGTGAGACTTAACGAGGCACCTCCGTGTGCCAAAAATAGGCCACGGGCACAGCCCCGCCCAAAACTAACCGCCCGAAGGCCGGGGCGCCAAGTTCGTCCAGCGGAAAAAGGCCACAAAAACGGGTGGGCTATAGAGTTGGGGGGTGGGGCTGGCCAACTTTGTCCGCCGGACTCGGAATGGTGCGAGACTTTGCGAGGTGCCTCCGTGTCCCAAAAATAGGCCGTGGGTACAGCCGCGCCCAAAAATAACCGCCCGAAGGCCGGGGAGCCAAGTTCGTCCAGCTGAAAAAGGCCACAAAAACGGGTGGGCTATAGCCTTGGGGGGTGGGGCTGGCCAACTTCGTCCGCCGGACTCGGAATGGCGCGAGACTTTGCAAGGCGCCTCCGTGTGCCAAAAATAGGCCGCGGGCACAGCTGCGCCCAAAAATAACCGCCCGAAGGCCGGGGCGCCAAGTTCGTCCAGCGGAAAAAGGCCACAAAAACGGATTGGCTATAGAGTTGGGGGGTCGGGCTGGCCAACTTCGTCCGCCGGACTCGGAATGGCGCGAGATTTTGCGAGGTGCCTCCGTGTGCCAAAAATAGGCTGCGGGCACAGCCGCGCCCAAAAATAACTGCCCGAAGGCCGGGGCCCCAAGTTCGTCCAGCGGAAAAAGGCTACAAAAACGGGTGCGCTATAGCCTTGGGGGGTGGGGCTGGCCAGCTTCGTCAGCCGGACTCGGAATGGCGCGAGATTTTGCGAGGTGCCTCCGTGTGCCAAAAATAGGCTGCGGGCACAGCCGCGCCCAAAAATAACCGCCCGAAGGCCGGGGAGCCAAGTTCGTCCAGCTGAAAAAGGCCACAAAAACGGGTGGGCTATAGCCTTGGGGGGTGGGGCTGGCCAACTTCGTCCGCCGAACTCGGAATGGCGCGAGACTTTGCAAGGCGCCTCCGTGTGCCAAAAATAGGCCACGGGCACAGCTGCGCCCAAAAATAACCGCCCGAAGGCCGGGGCGCCAAGTTCGTCCAGCGGAAAAAGGCCACAAAAACGGATTGGCTATAGAGTTGGGGGGTCGGGCTGGCCATTTTCGTCCGCCGAACTCGGAATGGCGCGAGATTTTGCGAGGTGCCTCCGTGTGCCAAAAATAGGCTGCGGGCACAGCCGCGCCCAAAAATAACCGCCCGAAGGCCGGGGAGCCAAGTTCGTCCAGCGGAAAAAGGCCACAAAAACGGGTGGGCTATAGCCTTGGGGGGTGGGGCTGGCCAACTTCGTCCGCCGGACTCGGAACGGCGCGAGACTTTGCGAGCGGCCTCCGTGTGCGAAAAATAGGCCGGGGGCACAGCCGCGCCCAAAAATAACCACCCGATGGCCGGGGCCCCAAGTTCGTCCAGCGGAAAAGGCCACAAAAACGGGTGGGCTATAGCCTTGGGGGGTGGGGCTGGCCAACTTCGTCCGCCGGACTCGGAATGGCACGAGACTTTGCGAGCGGCATCCGTGTGCCAGAAATAGGCTGGGGCACAGCCGCGCCCAAAAATAACCGCCCGAAGGCCGGGGCGCCAAGTTCGTCCAGCGGAAAAAGGCGACAAAAACGGGTGGGCTATAGCCTTGGGGGGTGGGCTGGCCAACTTCGTCCGCCGGACTCGGAATGGCACGAGACTTTGCGAGGCACCTCCATGCGCCAAAAATAGGCCGTGGCCACGGACGTGCCCAAAAATAACCACCCGAAGGCAGGGGCGCCAAGTTCGTCATGCGGAAAAAGGACACAAAAACGGGTGGGCTATAGCCTTGGGGGGGGGGGGCTGGCCAGCTTCATCCGCCGGACTCGGAATGGCGCGAGACTTTGCGAGGCACCTCCGTGTGCCAAAAATAGGCCGCGGACACAGCCGCGCCCAAAAATAACCGCCCGAAGGCCGGGGCACCAAGTTCGTCCAGCGGAAAAAGGGCACAAAAACGGGTGGGCTATAGCGTTGGGGGGTGGGGCTGGCCAAATTCGTCGGCCGAACACGGAATGGTGCGAGACTTCACGAGGTCCCTCCGTGTGCCATAAATAGGCCGCGGGCACAGCCGCGCCCAAAAATAACCGCCCGAGGGCCGGGGCCCCAAGTTCGTCCAGCGGAAAAAGGCCACAAAAACGGGTGGGCTATAGCCTTGGGGGGTGAATCTGGCCAAATTCGTCGGCCGAACACGGAATGGTGCGAGACTTCACGAGGTCCCTCCGTGTGCCATAAATAGGCCGCGGGCACAGCCGCGCCCAAAAATAACCGCCCGAGGGCCGGGGCCCCAAGTTCGTCCAGCGGAAAAAGGCCACAAAAACGGGTGGGATATAGCCTTGGGGGGTGAATCTGGCCAACTTCGTCCGCCGGACTCGGAATGGCGCGAGACTTTCACGAGGCACCTCCGTGTGCCATAAATAGGCCGCGGGTACAGCCGTGCCCAAAAATAACCGCCCGAAGGCCGGGGCGCCAAGTTCGTCCAGCGGAAAAAGGGTACAAAAACGGGTGGGCTATAGCGTTGGGGGGTGGGGCTGGCCAGCTTCGTCCGCCGGACTCGGAATGGCGCGAGACTTTGCGAGGCACCTCCGTGTGCCAAAAATAGGCCGCGGACACAGCCGCGCCCAAAAATAACCACCCGAAGGCCGGGGCACCAAGTTCGTCCAGCGGAAAAAGGGCACAAAAACGGGTGGGCTATAGCGTTGGGGGGTGGGGCTGGCCAAATTCGTCGGCCGAACACGGAATGGTGCGAGACTTCACGAGGTCCCTCCGTGTGCCATAAATAGGCCGCGGGCACAGCCGCGCCCAAAAATAACCGCCCGAGGGCCGGGGCCCCAAGTTCGTCCAGCGGAAAAAGGCCACAAAAACGGGTGGGCTATAGCCTTGGGGGGTGAATCTGGCCAAATTCGTCGGCCGAACACGGAATGGTGCGAGACTTCACGAGGTCCCTCCGTGTGCCATAAATAGGCCGCGGCCACAGCCGTGCCCAAAAATAACCACCCGAAAGCCGGGGCGGCAAGTTCGTCCAGCGGAAATAGACCACAAAAACGGGTGGGCTATAGCCTTGGGTGGTGGGGCTGGCCAACTTCGTCCGGCGGACCCGTAATGGCGCGACACTGTGCGAGCGGCCTGCATGTGCCAAAAATAGGCCGCGGGCACAGCCGCGCACAAAAATAACAGTCCGAAGGCCGGGGTGCCAAGTTCGTCCAGCGGAAAAAAGCCACAAAAACGGGTGGGCTATAGCCTTGGGGGGTGGGCTGGCCAACTTCGTCCGCCGGACTCGGAATGGCACGAGACTTTGCGAGGCACCTCCATGCGCCAAAAATAGGCCGTGCCCAAAAATAACCACCCGAAGGCAGGGGCGCCAAGTTCGTCATGCGGAAAAAGGACACAAAAACGGGTGGGCTATAGCCTTGGGGGGGGGGGGGGCTGGCCAGCTTCATCCGCCGGACTCGGAATGGTGTGAGACTTTGCGAGGCACCTCCGTGTGCCAAAAATAGGCCGCGGACACAGCCGCGCCCAAAAATAACCGCCCGAAGGCCGGGGCACCAAGTTCGTCCAGCGGAAAAAGGGCACAAAAACGGGTGGGCTATAGCGTTGGGGGGTGGGGCTGGCCAAATTCGTCCGCCGGACACGGAATGGTGCGAGACTTCACGAGGTCCCTCCGTGTGCCATAAATAGGCCGCGGGCACAGCCGTGCCCAAAAATAACCGCCCGAGGGCCGGGGCCCCAAGTTCGTCCAGCGGAAAAAGGCCACAAAAACGGGTGGGCTATAGCCTTGGGGGGTGAATCTGGCCAACTTCGTCCGCCGGACTCGGAATGGCGCGAGACTTTCACGAGGCACCTCCGTGTGCCATAAATAGGGCCGGGGCCCCAAGTTCGTCCAGCGGAAAAAGGCCACAAAAACGGATGGGCTATAGCGTTGGGGGGTGGGGCTGGCCAAATTCGTCCGCCGGACACGGAATGGTGCGAGACTTCACGAGGTCCCTCCGTGTGCCATAAATAGGCCGCGGGTACAGCCGTGCCCAAAAATAACCGCCCGAAGGCCGGGGCGCCAAGTTCGTCCAGCGGAAAAAGGGTACAAAAACGGGTGGGCTATAGCGTTGGGGGGTGGGGCTGGCCAGCTTCGTCCGCCGGACTCGGAATGGCGCGAGACTTTGCGAGGCACCTCCGTGTACCATAAATAGGCCGCGGGCACAGCCGCACCCAAAAATAACAGCCCGAGGGCCGGGGCGCCATGTTCGTCCAGCGGAAAAAGGCCACAAAAACGGGTGGGCTATAGCCTTGGGGGGTGAAGCTGGCCAACTTCGTCTGCCGGACTCGGAATGGCGCGAGACTTTGCGAGGCACCTCCGTGTGCCATAAATAGGCCGTGGGCACAGCCTCGCCCAAAAATAACCGCCCGAAGGCCGGGGCGCCAAGTTCGTCCAGCGGAAAAAGGCCACAAAAACGGGTGGGCTATAGCCTTGGGGGGTGGGGTTGGCCAACTTCGTCCGGCCGACTCGGAATGGCGCGAGATTTTGCGAGGCGCCTCCGTGTGCCAAAAATAGGCCGCGGGCACAGCCGCGCCCAAAAATAACCGCCCGAAGGCTGGGGCGCCAAGTTCGTCCAGCGGAAAAAGGCCACAAAAATGGGTGGGCTATAGCCTTGGGGGGTGAAGCTGGCCAACTTCGTCCGCCGGACTCGGAATGGCGCGAGACTTTTCGAGGCACCTCCGTGTACCATAAATAGGCCGCGGGCACAGCCTCGCCCAAAAATAACTGCCAGAAGGCCGGGGCCCCAAGTTCGTCCAGCGGAAAAAGGCGACAAAAATGGGTGGGCTATAGCCTTGGGGGGTGAAGCTGGCCAACTTCGTCCGCCGGACTCGGAATGGCGCGAGATTTTGTGAGGCGCCTCCGTGAGCCAAAAATAGGCCGCGGGCACAGCCGCGCCCAAAAATAACTGCCCGAAGGCTGGGGCGCCAAGTTCGTCCAGCGGAAAAAGGCCACAAAAACGGGAGGGCTATGGCGTTGGGGGGTGGGGCTGGCCAACTTCGTCCGCCGGACTCGGAATGGCGCGAGACTTTGCGAGGTGCCTCCGTGTGCCATAAATAGGACAGCATCGCCCAAAAATAACCACCCGAAGGCCGGGGCCCCAAGTTCATCCAGCGGAAAAAGGCCACAAAAACGGGTGGGCTATAGCCTTGGGGGATGGGGCTGGCCAACTTCGTCCGCCGGACTCTGAATGGCGCGAGACTTTGCGAGGCACCTCCGTGTGCCAAAAATAGGCCGCGGGCACAGCTGCGCCCAAAAATAACCGCCCGAAGGCCGGGGCGCCAAGTTCGTCCAGCGGAAAAAGGGCACAAAAACGGGTGGGCTATAGCCTTGGGGGGTGGGGCTGGCCAACTTCGTCCGCCGGACTCGGGATGGCGCGAGACTTCAAGAGGTACCTCCGTGTGCCATAAATAGGCCGCGGGCACAGCCGTGCCCAAAAATAACCGCCCGAGGGCCGGGGCGCCAAGTTCGTCCAGCGGAAAAAGTCCACAAAAACGGGTGGGCTATAGCGTTGGGGGGTGGGGCGGGCCAACTTCGTCCGCCGGACTCGGAATAGCGAGAGACTTAGCGAGGCACCTCCGTGTGCCAAAAATAGGCCGCGGGCACAGCCGCGCCCAAAAATAACCGCCCGAAGGCCGGGGCGCCAAGTTCGTCCAGCGGAAAAAGGCCACAAAAAATGGGTGGGCTATAGCCTTGGGGGGTGGGGCGGGCCAACTTCGTCCGCCGGACTCGGAATGGCGCGAGACTTTGCGAGGCACCTCCGTGTGCAAAAAATAGGCCGCGGGCACAGTCGCACCCAAAAATAACAGCCCGAAGGCCGGGGCGCCAAGTTCGTCCAGCGGAAAAAGGCCACAAAAACGGGTGTGCTATAGCCTTGGGGGGTGGGGCTGGACAACTTCATCCGCCGGACTCGGAATGGCGTGAGACTTTGCTAGGCGCCTCCGTGTGCCAAAAATAGGCCGCGGGCATAGCCGCGCCCAAAAATAATCGCCCGAAGGCAGGGGCGCCAAGTTCGTCCACCGGAAAAAGGCCACAAAAACGGGATGGCTATAGCGTTGGGGGGTGGGGCTGGCCAACTTCGTCCGCCGGACTCGGAATGGCGCGAGACTTTGCGAGGAGCCTCCGTGTGCCATAAATAGGACAGCATCGCCCAAAAATAACCACCCGAAGAACGGGGCCCCAAGTTCGTCCAGCGGAAAAAGGCCACAAAAACGGGTGGGCTATAGCCTTGGGGGGTGGGGCTGGCCAACTTCGTCCGCCGGACTCAGAATGGCGCGAGACATTGTGAGGCGCCTCCAGGTGCCAAAAATAGGCTGCGGGCACAGCCGTGCCCAAAAATAACAGCCCGAAGGCCGGGGCACCAAATTCGTCCAGCGGAAAAAGGCCACAAAAACGGGTGGGCCATAGCCTTGGGGTGTGGGGCTGGCCAGCCTCGTCCGCCGGACTCGGAATGGCGTGAGACTTAACGAGGCGCCTCCGTGTGCCAAAAATAGGCCACGGGCACAGCCGCGCCCAAAACTAACCGCCCGAAGGCCGGGGCGCCAAGTTCGTCCAGCGGAAAAAGGCCACAAAAACGGGTGGGCTATAGAGTTGGGGGGTGGGGCTGGCCAACTTCGTCCGCCGGACTCGGAATGGCGCGAGACTTTGCGAGGCGCCTCCGTGTCCCAAAAATAGGCCGCGGGCACAGCCGTGCCCAAAAATAACCGCCTGAAGGCCGGGGCGCAATGTTCGTCCAGCGGAAAAAGGCCACAAAAATGGGTGAGCTATAGCCTTGGGGGGTGGGGCTGGCCAACTTCGTCCGCCGAACTCGGAATGGCGCCAGATTTTACGAGGCGCCTCCGTGTGCCAAAAATAGGCCGCGGGCACAGCCGCGCCCAAAAATAACCACCCGAAGGCTGGGGCGCCAAGTTCGTCCAGCGGAAAAAGGGCACAAAAACGGGTGGGCTATAGCCTTGGGGGGTGGGGCTTGCCAGCTTCGTCCGCCGGACTCGGAATGGCGCGAGACTTTGCGAGGCACCTCCGTGTGCCAAAAATAGGCCGCGGGCACAGCCGCGCCCAAAAATAACCGCCCGAAGGCCGGGGCGCCACGTTCGTCCAGCGGAAAAAGCCCACAAAAACGGGTGGGCTATAGCCTTGGGGGGTGGGGCTGGCCAACTTCGTCCGCCGGACTCGGAATGGCGCGAGACTTTGCAAGGCGCCTCCGTGTGCCAAAAATAGGCCGCGGGCACAACCGCGCCCAAAAATAACCGCCCCAAGGCAGGGGCGCCAAGTTCATCAAGCGGAAAAAGCCCACAAAAACGGGTGGGCTATAGCCTTCGGGTGTGGGGCTGGCCCACCTCGTCCGCCGGACTCGGAATGGCGCGAGACATTGCGAGCGGCCTCAGTGTGCCAAAAATAGGCTGCGGGAAAAGCCGCGCCCAAAAATAACCGCCCGAAGGCCGGGGCGCCAAGTTCGTCCAGCGGAAAAGGGCCACAAAAACGGGTGGGCTATAGCCTTGGGTGGTGGGCTGGCCAACTTCGTCCGCCGGACTCGGAATGGCGCGAGACTTTGCGAGGCGCCTCCGTGTGCCAAAAATAGGCCGCGGGCACAGCCGCGCCCAAAAATAACCGCCTGAAGGCCGGGGCGCCAAGTTCGTCCAGCGCAAAAAGGCCAAAAAAATGGGTGGACTATGGCGTTGGGGGGTGGGGCTGGCCCACTTCGTCCGCCAGACTCGGAATGGCGGGAGACTTTGCGAGGCGCCTCGTGTGCCAAAAATAGGCCGCGGGCACAGCCGCGCCAAAAATAACCGCCCGAAGGGCTGCGCGCCAAGTTCGTCCAGCGGAAAAAGACCACAAAAATGGGTGGGCTATAGCCTTGGGGGGTGGGGCTGGCCAACTTCGTCCGCCGGACTCGGAATGGCGCGAGACTTTGCAAGGCTCGTCCGTGTGCCAAAAATAGGCCGCGGGCACAGCCGCGCCCAAAAATAACCGCCCGAAGGCCGGGGCGCCAAGTTCGTCCAGCGGAAAAAGGCCACAAAAACGGGTGGGCTATAGCCTTGGGGTGTTGGGCTGGCCCACCTCGTCCGCCGGACTCGGAATGGCGTGAGACTTTACGAGGCGCCTCCGTGTGCCAAAAATAGGCCGCGGGCACAGCCGCGCCCAAAAATAACCGCCCGAAGGCCGGGGCGCCAAGTTCGTCCAGCGGAAAAAGGCCACAAAAAACGGGTGGGCTATAGCCTTGGGGGGTGGGGCTGGACAACTTCATCCGCCGGACTCGGAATGGCGCGAGACATTGGTAGGTGCCTCCGTGTGCCAAAAATAGGCCGCGGGCACAGCCGCGCCCAAAAATAATCGGCCGAAGGCAGGGGCGCCAAGTTCGTCCAGCGGACAAAGGCCACAAAAACGGGTGGGCTATAGCGTTGGGGGGTGGGGCTGGCCAACTTCGTCCGCCGGACTCGGAATGGCGCGAGACTTTACGAGGCGCCTCCGTGTGCCAAAAATAGGCCGCGGGCACAGCCGCGCCCAAAAATAACCGCCCGAAGGCCGGGGCGCCAAGTTCGTCCAGCGGAAAAAGGGCACAAAAACGGGTGTGCTATAGCCTTGGGGGGTGGGGCTGGACAACTTCATCCGCCGGACTCGGAATGGCGCGAGACTTTGCTAGGTGCCTCCTTGTGCAAAAAATAGGCCGCGGGCACAGTCGCGCCCAAAAATAACAGCCCGAAGGCCGGGGCGCCAAGTTCGTCCAGCGGAAAAAGGGCACAACAACGGGTGTGCTATAGCCTTGGGGGGTGGGGCTGGACAACTTCATCCGCCGGACTCGGAATGGCGCGAGACATTGGTAGGTGCCTCCGTGTGCCAAAAATAGGCCGCGGGCACAGCCGCGCCCAAAAATAATCGGCCGAAGGCAGGGGCGCCAAGTTCGTCCAGCGGACAAAGGCCACAAAAACGGGTGGGCTATAGCGTTGGGGGGTGGGGCTGGCCAACTTCGTCCGCCGGACTCGGAATGGCGCGAGAATTTACGAGGCGCCTCCGTGTGCCATAAATAGGACGTGGGCACAGCCGCGCCCAAAAATAACCACCCGAAGGCCGGGGCCCCAAGTTCGTCCAGCGGAAAAAGGCCACAAAAACGGGTGGGCTATAGCCTTGGGGGGTGGGGCTGGCCAACTTCGTCCACCGGACTCGGAATGGCGCGAGACATTGCGAGGCGCCTCCGTGTGCCAAAAATAGGACAGCATCGCCCAAAAATAACCACCCGAAGGCCGGGGCCCCAAGTTCATCCAGCGGAAAAAGGCCACAAAAACGGGTGGGCTATAGCCTTGGGTGGTGTGGCTGGCCAACTTCGTCCGCCGGACTCGGAATGGCGCGAGACATTGCGAGGCGCCTCCGTGTGCCAAAAATAGGCCGCGGGCACTGCCGCGTCCAAAAATAACAGCCCGAAGGCCGGGGCGCCAAGTTCGTCCAGCGGAAAAAGGCCACAAAAACGGGTGGGCCATAGCCTTGGGGTGTGGGGCTGGCCCGCCTCATCCGCCGGACTCGGAATGGCGTGAGACTTAACGACGCGCCTCCGTGTGCCAAAAATAGGCCACGGGCACAGCCGCGCCCAAAACTAACCGCCCGAAGGCCGAGGCGCCAAGTTCGTCCAGCGGAAAAAGGCCACAAAAACGGGTGGGCTATAGAGTTGGGGGGTGGGGCTGGCCAACTTCGTCCGCCGAACTCGGAATGGCGCGAGACTTTGCGAGGCACCTCCGTGTCTCAAAAATAGGCCGCGGGCACAGCCGTGCCCAAAAATAACCGCCTGAAGGCCGGGGCGCCAAGTTCGTCCAGCGGAAAAAGGCCACAAAAACGGGTGGGCTATAGAGTTGGGGGGTGGGGCTGGCCAACTTCGTCCGCCGGACTCGGAATGGCGCGAGACTTTATGAGGCGCCTCCGTGTGCCATAAATAGGACGTGGGCACAGCCGCGCCCAAAAATAACCGCCCGAAGTCCGGGGCGCCAAGTTCGGCCAGCGGAAAAAGGCCAAAAAAACGGGTGGGCTATGGCGTTGGGGGGTGGGGCTGGCCAACTTCGTCCGCCAGACTCGTAATGGTGCGAGACTTTGCGAGGCGCCTCGTGTGCCAAAAATAGGCCGTGGGCACAGCCGCGCCAAAAATATCCGACCGAAGCGCGGCGCGCCAAGTTCTTCCAGCGGAAAAAGGCCACAAAAACAGGTGGGCTATAGCCTTGGGGTGTAGGGCTGGCCAACTTCGTCCGCCGGACTCGGAATGGCGCGAGACTTTGCAAGGCTCGTCTGTGTGCCAAAAATAGGCTGCGGGCACAGCCGCGCCCAAAAATAACCGCCCGAAGGCCGGGGCGCCAAGTTCGTCCAGCGGAAAAAGGCCACAAAAAATGGGTGGGCTATAGCCTTGGGGGGTGGGGCGGGCCAACTTCGTCCGCCGGACTCGGAATGGCGCGAGACTTTGCGAGGCACCTCCGTGTGCAAAAAATAGGCCGCGGGCACAGTCGCACCCAAAAATAACAGCCCGAAGGCCGGGGCGCCAAGTTCGTCCAGCGGAAAAAGGGCACAAAAACGGGTGTGCTATAGCCTTGGGGGGTGGGGCTGGAAAACTTCATCCGCCGGACTCGGAATGGCGCGAGACTTTGCTAGGTGCCTCCGTGTGCAAAAAATAGGCCGCGGGCACAGTCGTGCCCAAAAAAAACAGCCCGAAGGCCGGGGCGCCAAGTTCGTCCAGCGGAAAAAGGGCACAAAAACGGGTGTGCTATAGCCTTGGGGGGTGGGGCTGGACAACTTCATCCGCCGGACTCGGAATGGCGCGAGACTTTGCTAGATGCCTCCGTGTGCCAAAAATAGGCCGCGGGCACAGCCGCGCCCAAAAATAATCGGCCGAAGGCAGGGGCGCCAAGTTCGTCCAGTGGAAAAAGGCCACAAAAACGGGTGGGCTATAGCCTTGGGGGGTGGGGCTGGCCAACTTCGTCCGCCGGACTCGGAATTGCGCGAGACTTTGCGAGGCACCTCCGTGTGTCATAAATAGGACGTGGGCACAGCCGCGCCCAAAAATAACCACCCGAAGGCCGGGGCCCCAAGTTCGTCCAGCGGAAAAAGGCCACAAAAACGGGTGGGCTATAGCCTTGGGGGGTGGGGCTGGCCAACTTCGTCCGCCGGACTCGGAATGGCGCGAGACATTGCGAGGTGCCTCCGTGTGCCAAAAATAGGCCTCGGGCACTGCCGCGTCCAAAAATAACAGCCCGAAGGCTGGGGCGCCAATTTCGTCCAGCGGAAAAAGGCCACAAAAACGGGTGGGCCATAGCCTTGGGGTGTGGGGCTGGCCCGCCTCATCCGCCGGACTCGGAATGGCGTGAGACTTAACGTGGCGCCTCCGTGTGCCAAAAATAGGCTACGGGTACAGCCGCGCCCAAAACTAACCGCCCGAAGGCCGAGGCGCCAAGTTCGTCCAGCGGAAAAAGGCCACAAAAACGGGTGGGCTATAGAGTTGGGGGGTGGGGCTGGCCAACTTCGTCCGCCGGACTCGGAATGGCGCGGACTTTTCGAGGCACCTCCGTGGCTCAAAAATAGGCCGCGGGCACAGCCGTGCCCAAAAATAACCGCCTGAAGGCCGGGGCGCCAAGTTCGTCCAGCGGAAAAAGGCCACAAAAACGGGTGGGCTATAGAGTTGGGGGGTGGGGCTGGCCAACTTCGTCCGCCGGACTCGGAATGGCGCGAGACTTTACGAGGCACCTCCGTGTCTCAAAAATAGGCCGCGGGCACAGCCGTGCCCAAAAATAACCGCCTGAAGGCCGGGGCGCCAAGTTCGTCCAGCGGAAAAAGGCCACAAAAATGGGTGAGCTATAGCCTTGGGGGGTGGGGCTGGCCCACTTCGTCCGCCGGACTCGGAATGGCGCGAGACATTGCGAGGCGCCTCCGTGTGCCAAAAATAGGCCACGGGCACTGCCGCGTCCAAAAATAACAGCCCGAAGGCCGGGGCGCCAATTTCGTCCAGCGGAAAAAGGCCACAAAAATGGGTGGGCTATAGCCTTGGGGGGTGGGGCTGGCCAACTTCGTCCGCCGGACTCGGAATGACGCGAGACATTGCGAGGCGCCTCCGTGTGCCAAAAATAGGCCTCGGGCACTGCCGCGTCCAAAAATCACAGCCCGAAGGCCGGGGCGCCAAGTTCGTCCAGCGGAAAAAGGCCACAAAAACGGGTGGGCCATAGCCTTGGGGTGTGGGGCTGGCCCGCCTCATCCGCCAGACTCGGAATGGCGTGAGACTTAACGACGCGCCTCCGTGTGCCAAAAATAGGCCACGGGCACAGCCGCGCCCAAAACTAACCGCCCGAAGGCCGAGGCGCCAAGTTCGTCCAGCGGAAAAAGGCCACAAAAACGGGTGGGCTATAGAGTTGGGGGGTGGGGCTGGCCAACTTCGTCCGCCGGACTCGGAATGGCGCGAGACTTTGCGAGGCACCTCCGTGTCTCAAAAATAAGCCGCGGGCACAGCCGTGCCCACAAATAACCGCTTGAAGGCCGGGGCGCCAAGTTCGTCCAGCGGAAAAAGGCCACAAAAATGGGTGAGCTATAGCCATGGGGGGTGGGGCTGGCCAACTTCGTCCGCCGGACTCGGAATGGCGCAAGACATTGCGAGGCGCCTCCGTGTGCCAAAAATAGGCCGCGGGCACTGCCGCGTCCAAAAATAACAGCCCGAAGGCCGGGGCGCCAATTTCGTCCAGCGGAAAAAGGCCACAAAAACGGGTGGGCCATAGCCTTGGGGTGTGGGGCTGGCCCGCCTCATCCGCCGGACTCGGAATGGCGTGAGACTTAACGTGGCGCCTCTGTGTGCCAAAAATAGGCCACGGGCACAGCCACGCCCAAAACAAACCGCCCGAAGGCCGAGGCGCCAAGTTCGTCCAGCGGAAAAAGGCCACAAAAACGGGTGGGCTATAGAGTTGGGGGGTGGGGCTGGCCAACTTCGTCCGCCGGACTCGGAATGGCGCGAGACTTTGCGACGCACCTCCGTGGCTCAAAAATAGGCCGCGGGCACAGCCGTGCCCAAAAATAACCACCTGAAGGCCGGGGCGCCAAGTTCGTCCAGCGGAAAAAGGCCACAAAAACGGGTGTGCTATAGCCTTGGGGGGTGGGGCTGGACAACTTCATCCGCTGGACTCGGAATGGTGCGAGACTTTGCTAGGCGCCTCCGTGTGCCAAAAATAGGCCGCGGGCACAGCCGCGCCCAAAAATATTCGCCCGAAGGCAGGGGCGCCAAGTTCGTCCAGCGGAAAAAGGACACAAAAACGGGTGGGCTATAGAGTTGGGGGGTGGGGCTGGCCAACTTCGTCCGCCGGACTCGGAATGGCGCGAGACTTTGCGGGGCGCCTCCGTGTGCCATAAATAGGACGTGGGCACAGCCGCGCCCAAAAATAACCACCCGAAGGCCGGGGCCCCAAGTTCGTCCAGCGGAAAAAGGCCACAAAAACGGGTGGGCTATAGCCTTGGGGGGTGGGGCTGGCCAACTTCGTCCGCCGGACTCGGAATGGCGCGAGACATTGCGAGGCGCCTCCGTGTGCCAAAAATAGGCCGCGGGCACTGCCGCGTCCAAAAATAACAGCCCGAAGGCCGGGGCGCCAAGTTCGTCCAGCGGAAAAAGGCCACAAAAACGGGTGGGCCATAGCCTTGGGGTGTGGGGCTGGCCCGCCTCATCCGCCGGACTCGGAATGGCGTGAGACTTAACGACGCGCCTCCGTGTGCCAAAAATAGGCCACGGGCACAGCCGCGCCCAAAACTAACCGCCCGAAGGCCGAGGCGCCAAGTTCGTCCAGCGGAAAAAGGCCACAAAAACGGGTGGGCTATAGAGTTGGGGGGTGGGGCTGGCCAACTTCGTCCGCCGAACTCGGAATGGCGCGAGACTTTGCGAGGCACCTCCGTGTCTCAAAAATAGGCCGCGGGCACAGCCGTGCCCAAAAATAACCGCCTGAAGGCTGGGGCGCCAAGTTCGTCCAGCGGAAAAAGGCCACAAAAATGGGTGAGCTATAGCCTTGGGGGGTGGGGCTGGCCCACTTCGTCCGCCGGACTCGGAATGGCGCGAGACTTTGCGAGGCGTCTCCGTGCACCAAAAATAAGCCGCGGGCACAGCCGTGCCCAAAAATAACCGCCTGAAGGCCGGGGCGCCAAGTTCGTCCAGCGGAAAAAGGCCCCAAAAACGGGTGGGCTATAGCCTTGGGGGGTGGGGCTGGCCAACTTCGTCCGCCGGACTCGGAATGGCGCGAGACTTTGCGACGCACCTCCGTGGCTCAAAAATAGGCCGCGGGCACAGCCGTGCCCAAAAATAACCACCTGAAGGCCGGGGCGCCAAGTTCGTCCAGCGGAAAAAGGCCACAAAAACGGGTGGGCTATAGCCTTGGGGGGTGGGGCTGGCCAGCTTCGTCCGCCGGACTCGGAATGGCGTGAGACTTTGTGAGGCGCCTCTGCGTGCCAAAAATAGGCCGCGGGCACAGCCGCACCCAAAAATAACCGCCCGAAGGCCGGGGAGCCAAGTTCGTCCAGCGGAAAAAGGCCGCAAAAACGGGTGGGCTATAGCCTTGGGGGGTGGGGCTGGCCAACTTCGTCCGCCGGACTCGGAATGGCGTGAGACTTAATGAGGCACCTCCGGGTGCTAAAAATAGGCCGGGGGAAAAGTCGCGCCCAAAAATAACCGTCCGAAGGCTGGGGCGCCAAATTTGTCCAGCGGAAAAAGGGCACAAAAACGGGTGGGCTATAGCCTTGGGGTGTGGGGCTGGCCAGCTTCGTCCGCCGGACTCGGAATCACGCGAGACTTTGCGAGGCGCCTCCGTGTGCCAAAAACAGGCCGCGGGCACAGCCGCGCCCAAAAATAACAGCCCGAAGGCCGGGGCGCCAAGTTCGTCCAGCGGAAAAAGGCCACAAAAACGGGTGGGCCATAGCCTTGGGGTGTGGGGCTGGCCCGCCTCGTTCACCGGACTTGGAATGGCGTGAGACTTAACGAGGCGCCTCCGTGTGCCAAAAATAGGCCACGGGCACAGCCGCGCCCAAAACTAACCGCCCGAAGGCCGGGGCGCCAAGTTCGTCCAGCGGAAAAAGGCCACAAAAACGGCTGGGCTATAGAGTTGGGGGGTCGGGCTGGCCAACTTCGTCCGCCGGACTCGGAATGGCGCGAGCCTTTGCGAGGCGCCTCCGTGTACCAAAAATAGGCCGCGGGCACAACTGCGCCCAAAAATAGCCGCCCAAAGGCAGGGGCGCCAAGTTCATCAAGCGGAAGAAGCCCACAAAAACGGGTGGGCTATAGCCTTCGGGTGTGGGGCTGGCCCACCTCGTCCGTCGGACTCGGAATGGCGTGAGACTTTACGGGGCGCCTCCGTGTGCCAAAAATAGGCCGCGGGCACAGCCGCGC
The DNA here is from genome assembly GCA_039657385.1 of Citrus x changshan-huyou. Classification (NCBI taxonomy): domain Eukaryota; kingdom Viridiplantae; phylum Streptophyta; class Magnoliopsida; order Sapindales; family Rutaceae; genus Citrus; species Citrus x changshan-huyou. Next base: position 1,191,417 of record JBCGBO010000018.1, read on the forward strand.
CCAAAAATAACCGCCCGAAGGCCGGGGCGCCAAGTTCGTCCAGCGGAAAAAGGCCACAACAACGGGTGGGCTATAGCCTTGGGGGGTTGGGCTGGCCAACTTCGTCCGCCGGACTTGGAATGGCGCGTGATTTTGCGAGGTGCCTCCGTGTGCCAAAAATAGGCCGCGGGCACATCCGCGCCCAAAAATAACCGCCCGAAGGCTGGGGCGCCAAGTTCGTCCAGCGGAAAAAAGCCACAAAAACGGGTGGGCTATAGCTTTGGGGGGTGGGGCTGGCCAACTTTGTCCGCCAGACTCGGAATGGCGCGAGACTTCGCGAGGCGCCTCCGTGTGCCAAAAATAGGCCGCGGGCACAGCCGCGCCCGAAAATAACCGTCCGAAGGCCGGGGTGCCAAGTTCGTCCAGCGGAAAAAGGCCACAAAAACGGGTGGGCTATAGCCTTGGGGGGTGGGGCTGGCCAACTTTGTCCGCCGGACTCTGAATGGCGCGAGACTTTGCGAGCGGCCTCCGTATGCCAAAAATAGGCCGCGGGCACTGCCGCGCCCAAAAATAACTGCCCGAAGGCCGGGGCGCCAAGTTCGTCCAGCGGAAAATGGCCACAAAAACGGGTGGGCTATAAGCCTTGGGGGGTAGGGCTGGACAACTTCGTCCGCTGGACTCAGAATGGCGCGAGACTTTGCGAGGCACTTCCGTGTGCCAAAAATAGGCCGCGTGCACAGACTCGCCCAAAAATAACCACCCGAAGGCCGGGGCGCCAAGTTCGTCCAGCGGAAAAAGGCCACAAAAACGGGTGGGCTATAGCCTTGGGGGGTGGGGCTGGCCAGCTTCGTCCGCCGGACTCGGAATGGCGCGAGACTTTGTGAGGCGCCTCTGCGTGCCAAAAATAGGCCGCGGGCACAGCCGCACCCAAAAATAACCGCCCGAAGGCCGGGGCGCCAAGTTCGTCCAGCGGAAAAAGGCCACAAAAACGGGTGGGCTATAGAGTTGGGGGGTCGGGCTGGCCAACTTCGTCCGCCGGACTCGGAATGGCGCGAGCCTTTGCGAGGCGCCTCCGTGTACCAAAACTAGGCCGCGGGCACAACTGCGCCCAAAAATAGCCGCCCAAAGGCAGGGGCGCCAAGTTCATCAAGCGGAAGAAGCCCACAAAAACGGGTGGGCTATAGCCTTCGGGTGTGGGGCTGGCCCACCTCGTCCGTCGGACTCGGAATGGCGTGAGACTTTATGGGGCGCCTCCGTGTGCCAAAAATAGGCCGCGGGCACAGCCGCGCCCAAAAATAACCGCCCGAAGGCCGGGGCGCCAAGTTCGTCCAGCGGAAAAAGGCCACAAAAACGGGTGGGCTATAGCCTTGGGGTGTGGGGCTGGCCAGCTTCGTCCGCCGGACTCGGAATCGCGCGAGACTTTGCGAGGCGCCTCCGTGTGCCAAAAACAGGCCGCGGGCACAGCCGCGCCCAAAAATAACAGCCCGAAGGCCGGGGCGCCAAGTTCGTCCAGCGGAAAAAGGCCACAAAAACGGGTGGGCCATAGCCTTGGGGTGTGGGGCTGGCCCGCCTCGTTCACCGGACTTGGAATGGCGTGAGACTTAACGAGGCGCCTCCGTGTGCCAAAAATAGGCCACGGGCACAGCCGCGCCCAAAACTAACCGCCCGAAGGCCGGGGCGCCAAGTTCGTCCAGCGGAAAAAGGCCACAAAAACGGGTGGGCTATAGAGTTGGGGGGTCGGGCTGGCCAACTTCGTCCGCCGTACTCGGAATGGCGCGAGCCTTTGCGAGGCGCCTCCGTGTACCAAAAATAGGCCGCGGGCACAACTGCGCCCAAAAATAGCTGCCCAAAGGCAGAGGCGCCAAGTTCATCAAACGGAAGAAGCCCACAAAAACGGGTGGGCTATAGCCTTCGGGTGTGGGGCTGGCCCACCTCGTCCGTCGGACTCGGAATGGCGTGAGACTTTACGGGGCGCCTCCGTGTGCCAAAAATAGGCCGCGGGCACAGCCGCGCCCAAAAATAACCGCCCGAAGGCCGGGGCGCCAAGTTCGTCCAGCGGAAAAAGGCCACAACAACGGGTGGGCTATAGCCTTGGGGGGTGGGGCTGGCCAGCTTCGTCCGCCGGACTCGGAATGGCGTGAGACTTTGTGAGGCGCCTCTGCGTGCCAAAAATAGGCCGCGGGCACAGCCGCACCCAAAAATAACCGCCCGAAGGCCGGGGAGCCAAGTTCGTCCAGCGGAAAAAAGCCACAAAAACGAGTGGGCTATAGCCTTGGGGGGTGGGGCTGGCCAACTTCGTCCGCCAGACTCGGAATGGCGCGAGACTTCGCGAGGCGCCTCCGAGTGCCAAAAATAGGCCGCGGGCACAGCCGCGCCCGAAAATAACCGTCCGAAGGCCGGGGTGCCAAGTTCCTCCAGCGGAAAAAGGCCACAAAAACGGATGGGCTATAGCCTTGGGGGGTGGGGCTGGCCAACTTTGTCCGCCGGACTCTGAATGGCGCGAGACTTTGCGAGCGGCCTCCGTATGCCAAAAATAGGCCGCGGGCACTGCCGCGCCCAAAAATAACAGCCCGAAGGCCGGGGCGCCAAGTTCCTCCAGCGGAAAATGGCCACAAAAACGGGTGAGCTATAGCCTTGGGGGGTGGGGCTGGCCAACTTCGTCCGCCGGACTCGGAATGGCACGAGACTTTGTGAGCGGCCTCCATGTACCAAAAATAGGCCGCGGGCACAGCCGCGCCCAAAAACAACCTCCCGAGGGCCGGGGCGCCAAGTTCGTCCAGCGGAAAAAGCCCACAAAAACGGGTGGGCTATAGCCTTGGGGGGTGGGGCTGGCCAACTTCGTCCGCCGGACTCGGAATGGCGCGAGACTTTACGAGCGGTATCCGTGTACCAAAAATAGGCTGCGGGCACACCCGCGCCCAAAAACAACTGCCCGAAGTCCGGGGCGCCAAGTTCGTCCTGCGGAAAATGGCCACAAAAACGGGTGGGATATAGGCTTGGGGAGTGGGGCGGGACAACTTCGTCCGCCGGACTCGGAATGGCGCGAGACTTTGCGAGGCACCTCCGTGTGCCAAAAATAAGCCGCGGGCACAGCCGCGCCCAAAAATAACTGCCCAACCGCCCGAAGGCCGGGGCGCCAAGTTCGTCCAGCGGAAAAAGGCCACAAAAACGGGTGGGCTATAGCCTTGGGGGGTGGGGCTGGCCAACTTCGTCCGCCGGACTCGGAATGGCGCGAGACTTTGCGAGCAGCCTGCATGTGCCAAAAATAGGCCGTGGGCACAGCCGCGCCCGAAAATAACCGTCGGAAGGCCGGGGCGCCAAGTTCGTCCAGCGGAAAAAGGCCGCAAAAACGGGTGGGCTATAGCCTTGGGGGGTGGGGCTGGCCAACTTCGTCTGCCGGACTCGGAATGGGGCGAGACTTTGCGAGCGGCCTGCATGTGCCAAAAATAGGCCGCGGGCACAGCCGCACCCAAAAATAACTGCCCGAAGGCCGGGGAGCCAAGTTCGTCCAGCGGAAAAAGGCCGCAAAAACGGGTGGGCTATAGCCTTGGGGGGTGGGGCTGGCCAGCTTCGTCCGCCGGACACGGAATGGCGCGAGACTTTGTGAGGCGCCTCTGCGTGCCAAAAATAGGCCGCGGGCACAGCCGCACCCAAAAATAACCGCCCGAAGGCCGGGGAGCCAAGTTCGTCCAGCGGAAAAAGGCCGCAAAAACGGGTGGGCTATAGCCTTGGGGGGTGGGGCTGGCCAACTTCGTCCGCCGGACTCGGAATGGCGCGAGATTTTGTGAGGCCCCTCCGTGTGCCAAAAATAGGCCGTGGGCACAGCCGTGCCCAAAAATAACTGCCTGAAGGCCGGGGCGCCAAGTTCCTCCAGCGGAAAAAGGCCACAAAAACGGGTGGGCTATAGCCTTGGGGGGTGGGGCTGGCCAACTTCGTCCGCCGGACTCGGAATGGCGCGAGACTTTGCGAGGCACCTCCGTTTGCCAAAAATAGGCCGCGGGCACAGCCGCGCCCAAAAATAACTGCCCAACCGCCCGAAGGACGGGGCGCCAAGTTCGTCCAGCGGAAAAAGGCCACAAAAACGGGTGGGCTATAGCCTTGGGGGGTGGGGCTGGCCAACTTCGTCCGCCGGACTCGGAATGGCGCGAGACTTTGCGAGCAGCCTGCATGTGCCAAAAATAGGCCGCGGGCACAGCCGCACCCAAAAATAACTGCCCGAAGGCCGGGGCGCCAAGTTCGTCCAGCGGAAAATGGCCACAAAAACGAGTGGGCTATAGCCTTGGGGGGTAGGGCTGGATAACTTCGTCCGCCGGACTCCGAATGGCGCGACACTTTGCGAGCGGCCTCCATATGCCAAAAATAGGCCGCGGTCACAGCCGCGTCCAAAAATAACCACCTGAAGGCCGGGGCGCCAAGTTCGTCCACCGGAAAATGGCCACAAAAACGGGTGGGATATAGGCTTGGGGGGTGGGGCGGGACAACTTCGTCCGCCGGACTCGGAATGGCGCGAGACTTTGCGAGGCACCTCCGTTTGCCAAAAATAGGCCGCGGGCACAGCCGCGCCCAAAAATAACTGCCCAACCGCCCGAAGGCCGGGGCGCCAAGTTCGTCCAGCGGAAAAAGGCCACAAAAACGGGTGGGCTATAGCCTTGGGGGGTGGGGCTGGCCAACTTCGTCCGCCGGACTCGGAATGGCGCGAGACTTTGCGAGCAGCCTGCATGTGCCAAAAATAGGCCGCGGGCACAGCCGCGCCCGAAAATAACCGTCGGAAGGCCGGGGCGCCAAGTTCGTCCAGCGGAAAAAGGCCACAAAAACGGGTGGGCTATAGCCTTGGCGGGTGGGGCTGGCCAACTTCGTCCGCCGGACTCTGAATGGCGCGAGACTTTGCGAGCGGCCTGCATGTGCCAAAAATAGGCCGCGGGCACAGCCGCGCCCAAAAATAACCGTCGGAAGGCCGGGGAGCCAAGTTCATCCAGCGGAAAAAGGCCACAAAAACGGGTGGGCTATAGCCTTGGGGGGTGGGGCTGGCCAACTTCGTCCGCCGGACTTGGAGTGGCGCGAGACTTTGCGAGAGGCATCCGTGAACCAAAAATAGGCCGCGGGCACAGCAGCGCCCAAAAACAAACGCCCGAAGGCCGGGGCGCCAAGTTCGTCCAGCGGAAAAAGGCCACAAAAACGGGTGGGCTACAGCCTTGGGGGGTGGGGCTGGCCCACTTTGTCCGCCGGACTCGGAATGGCGCGAGACTTTGCGAGCGGCCTCCGTGTACCAAAAATAGGCCGCGGGCACAGCCGTACCCAAAGACAACCGCCCGAAGGCCGGGGCGCCAAGTTCGTCCAGCGGAAAAAGGCCACAAAAACGGGTGGGCTATAGCCTTGGGGAGTGGGGCTGGCCAACTTCGTCCGCCGGACTCGGAATGGCGCGAGACTTTGTGAGCGGCCTCCGTGTGCCAAAAATAGGCAGCGGTCACAGCCGCGCCCAAAAATAACCGCCCGAAGGCCGGGGCGCCAAGTTCGTCCAGCGGAAAAAGGCCACAAAAACGGGTGGGCTATAGTCTTGGGGGGTGGGGCTGGCCAACTTCGTCCGCCGGACTCGGAATGGCGCGAGACTTTGCAAGCGGCCTCCATGTACCAAAAATAGGCCGCGGGCACAGCCGTGCGCAAAAACAACCGCCCGAAGGGCGGGGCGCCAAGTTCGTCCAGAGGAAAAAGGCCACAAAAACGGGAGGCCTATCGCCTTGGGGGGTGGGGCTGGCCAACTTCGTCCGCCGGACTCGAAATGGGGCGAGACTTTGCGAGCGGCCTCCGTGTGCCAAAAATAGGCCACGGACACAGCCGCGCCCGAAAATAACCGCCCTAAGGCCGGGGCACCAAGTTTGTCCAGCGGAAAAAGGCCACAAAAACGGGTGAGCTATAGCCTTGGGGGGTGGGGCTGGCCAACTTCATCCGCCGGACTCGGAATGGCACGAGACTTTGCGAGCGGCCTCCATGTACCAAAAATAGGCCGCGGGCACAGCCGCGCCCAAAAACAACCTCCCGAGGGCCGGGGCGCCAAGTTCGTCCAGCGGAAAAAGCCCACAAAAACGGGTGGGCTATAGCCTTGGGGGGTGGGGCTGGCCAACTTCGTCCGCCGGACTCGGAATGGCGCGAGACTTTACGAGCGGTATCCGTGTACCAAAAATAGGCTGCGGGCACAGCCGCACCCAAAAACAACTGCCCGAAGTCCGGGGCGCCAAGTTCGTCCTGCGGAAAAAGGCCACAAAAACGGGTGGGCTATAGCCTTGGGGGGTGGGGCTGGCCAACTTCGTCCGCCGGACTCGCAATGGCGCGAGACTTTGCGAGCGGCCTCCGTGTGCAAAAGATAGGCCGCGGGCACAGCCGCGCCCAAAAATAACTCCCCGAAGGCAGGGGCGCCAAGTTCGTCCAGCGGAAAAAGGCCACAAAAACGGGTGGGCTATAGCCTTGGGGGTTGGGGCTGGCCAACTTCGTCCACCGGACTAGGAATGGTGCGAGACTTTGCGAGCATCCTCCGTGTGCCAAAAATAGGCTGTGGGCATTGCCGTGCCCAAAAATAACCGCCCAAAGGCCGGGGCGCCAAGTTCGTCCAACGGAGAAAGGCCACAAAAACGGGTGGGCTATAGCCTTGGGGGGTGGGGCTGGCCAACTTCGTCCGCCGGACTCAGAATGGCGCGAGACTTTGCGAGCGGTCTCCGTGTGCCAAAAAATCGGCCGCGGGCACAGCCGCGCCCAAAAATAACCGCCCGAAGGCCAGGGCGCCAAGTTCGTCCAACGGAAAAAGGCCACAAAAACGGGTGGGCTATAGCCTTGGGGGGTGGGGCTGGCCCACTTCGTCCGACGGACTCGGAATGGCGCGAGACTTTGCGAATGGCCTCCATGTCCCGAAAATAGACTGCGGGAACAGCCGTGCCCAAAAATAGCCGCCCCAAGGCCGGGGCGCCAAGTTCGTCCAGCGGAAAAAGGCCACAAAAACGGGTGGGCTATAGCCTTGGGGGGTGGGGCTGGCCAACTTCGTCCGCCGGACTCTGAATGGCGCGAGACTTTGCGAGCGGCCTCCGTGTGCCCAAAATAGGCCGCGGGCACAGCCGCGCCCAAAAATAACCGCCCGAAGGCCGGGGCGCCAAGTTCGTCCGGCGGAAAAAGGCCACAAAAACGGGTGGGCTATAGCCTTGGGGGAAGGGGCTGGCAAACTTCGTCCACCGGACTCGGAATGGCGCAAGACTTTGCGAGCGGCCTCCATGTCCTGAAAATAGGCCGCGGGAACAGCCGCGCCCAAAAATAGCCGCCCCAAGGCCGGGGCGCCAAGTTCGTCCAGCGGAAAAAGGCCACAAAAACGGGTGGGCTATAGCCTTGGGGGGTGGGGCTGGCCAACTTCGTCCGCCGGACTCAGAATGGCGCGAGACTTTGCGAGCGGTCTCCGTGTGCCAAAAAATCAGCCGCGGGCACAGCCGCGCCCAAAAATAACCGCCCGAAGGCCAGGGCGCCAAGTTCGTCCAACGGAAAAAGGCCACAAAAACGGGTGGGCTATAGCCTTGGGGGGTGGGGCTGGCCAACTTCGTCCGCTTGACTCGGAATGGCGCAAGACTTTGTGAGCGGCTTCCGTGTGCCAAAAATAGGCCGTGGGCACAGCCGTGCCAAAAAATAACCACCCGAAGGCCGGGGCGCCAAGTTCGTCCAGCGGAAAAAGGCCACAAAAACGGGTAAGCTATAGCCTTGGGTGGTGGGGCTGGCCAACTTCGTCTGCCGGACTCGGAATGGCGCGAGACTTTGCGAGCGGCTTCCGTGTCCCTAAAATAGGCCGCGGGAACAGCCGCGCCCAAAAATAGCCGCCCCAAGGCCGGGGCGCCAAGTTCGTCCAGCGGAAAAAGGCCACAAAAACGGGTGGGCTATAGCCTTGGGGGGTGGGGCTGGCCAAGTTCGTCCGCCGGACTCGGAATGGCGCGAGAGTTTGCGAGCGGCCTCCGTGTGCCCAAAATAGGCCGCGGGCACAGCCGTGCCCAAAAATAACCGCCCGAAGGCCGTGGCGCCAAGTTCGTCCTGCGGAAAAAGGCCACAAAAACGGGTGGGCTATAGCCTTGGGGGAAGGGGCTGGAAAACTTCGTCCGCCGGACTCGGAATGGCGTGAGACTTTGCGAGCGGCCTCCATGTTCCAAAAATAGGCCGCGGGAACAGCCGCGCCCAAAAATAGCCGCCCCAAGGCCGGGGCGCCAAGTTCGTCCAGCGGAAAAAGGCCACAAAAACTGGTGGGCTATAGCATTGGGGGGTGGGGCTGGCCAACTTCGTCCGCCGGACTCGGAATGGCGCGAGACTTTGCAAGCGGCCTCCGTGTGCCAAAAATAGGCCGCGGGAACAGCCGCACCCAAAAATAACCCCCCCAAGGCCAGGCCGCCAAGTTCGTCCAGCGGAAAAAGGCCACAAAAACGGGTGGGCTATAGCATTGGGGGGTGGGGCTGGCCAACTTCGTTCGCCGGACTCGGAATGGCGCGAGACTTTGCGAGCGGCCTCCGTGTGCCAAAAATAGGCCGCGGTCACAGCCGCGCCCAAAAATAACCGCCCGAAGGCCGGGGCGCCAAGTTCGTCCAGCGGAAAA